>JAQJZF010000003.1:51761298-53162548 GCA_028537955.1 Microtus californicus | reverse complement strand
ACTGCATAGAAACAGTATTATAAAAAAGCTTTAAAACATTAATTTTAAACCATTTTTATTTTATTTTATTCTAATATATTTCCAGAATATCATATAATCCAAAAGACAAACAATGATTTCCAATAAAGCAGACTAGGGTTTTTTTTTTTTTTCTTGAGCCTACTAGATTTGCAATTTAAGCAATATGTTTAAGCCCCCACAATTTTCACTTTTGCTATTATAGAAAAAGAGATTAAATAGTATCTACCTCTTCAATTGTTGTTAACTTTTAATTAAATTCATATAAAATAAATAGTAAAGTAAATGCTAAAAAATCCGTTTTTGTTAACTGTTGCTTCTGTCACAGTTGTACTACCCATTAACAGAGAGAATAAACATTTTCAAGATAGTTTATATCATTAACTTGGATAGATATCAAGCCTTCAAATTCATATTTGATGCAAATAAGCATTCAAATATCTATTCTACAAAATTCTTTTGTTTCCATTTTGATGTACTTTTAAAAGAAAGAATGATCCTGAGGAATGTACCATGGTCATTGCCACTACTGTTCCTAACAAAATGTGCATAATTATATAGTAGCTGGATACAAATTCATGGTAATTAATTATGAAAATATAATGCCACATATTTGATTTCCTAAAAATTATGAGAGGCCAAATATTTTCTACTATATCCTTCTAAGAGAAGTTTACTGATTTCATAAAGGGACATAGACTACCTAGGAGTATTAGTTTTACGGAGGTGCACAAAGTAAACTCTCATATGAACTAAAGTTCCTACATTCTGATTAGGGACAGGGAATACATGTCGATATAGTTACCAGCAGAACTGCTATAACTGGATGAAATTTGTATATAGCCAAAAGTAGTTATGCTAAATAGATTGAATACAAAATGACCCAGGAAAATAATGTGAAGATTAAATACCATTGCATTAGAAATGACATCACAATCCAGATCTTTAATTAGGTAGTCCCAATGTAAAGTTCAAACAAGGTACAGGGTACTCTGATTTTGGTGACATAAATCATGGATGAGAAGGCCCAAACTAGAAACCATCAGGTAATAATACTGGGAACACCAATTTGTAAAATACCATCAGAGAAAAGAGAGGTGGCAGCATTTTATTGAGTCTTCCTTTCTTAAATATTATCTCTTTGCATATTTATGGAAATTCTGTTAGAAATCATATAGATAGATAAGTTGTGTTGTATAAGAAGGGAGAACACAGGATCTCATAGCATTCTGAGGGATACAGTTTGAAGATGCAGACTGAGGATGAAGTGTAGGGATTCAGTCTGAAATGCAGACTGGGGTATTGAAGAGACAGCAACAGTCTGAAGATTCATAGAGACAGATTGCCTTTTTGGTCTGAGCATTGGTAGAAGTAAAACTCTCTAGTGGTTGACAGTTCTGTATCTCTGATCTTTCAGTTTTCTAACCATATTATCAGAATCTTGGTTTTTATAATTGAGACCAATTAGAATTTGTGCTATCCTCAGGATACAAGATTAACTCAAAAATAATCAGTAGCCCTCATGTACACAGATGATAAAGGGCTGAGAAAGAAATCAGAGAAACATCATCCTACATAATAGCCACAAATAGCATACAATATCTCGGAGAATCTCAAACCAAACAAGTGTTTGTATGACAAACTTGTATGACAAGAACTTTAAATCTTTGAAGAAAGAAATTAAAGAAGACATCAGAAAGTGGAAAGATCTTCCATGCTCTTGGGCAGGTAGAATTAACATAGTACAAATGGTAATCTGATCAAAAGCAATCTATAGATTCAGTGCAATGCCCTTCAAAATCTCAGAAAAATTCTTCACAGACCTCAAAAGAAAAATATTCAACTTCAAATGGAATAAAAAAAAAAACCAGGATAGCCAAACAATCCTGTTCAATTAAAAAAAATAAAAACCTTTTGGAAGCATCACAATCCCCCTGACTTCAAACTCTACTACAGAGATACAGTACTGAAAACAGGCTGGTATTGGCATAAAAGCAGACAGGAGGACCAAAGGAACTGAATCAAAGACCCAGATATTAATCCAAACACCTTTGAACATGTGATTTTTGACAAAGAAGCAAAAACATATCAAATGGAAAAAAGAGCAGATTTAACAAATGGTACTAGCATAACTGGATATCAACATGTAGAAGAATGAAAATAGACCCATATCTATTACTATGTACAAAACTCAAGCCCAAATGCATAAAAGACCTCAATATAAAGGCAGTCACACTGAAACTTACAGAGGAGAAAATAAAAAGTACACTTGAATGCATTGACATAGGAGACAACTTCTTAAATATAACAGACACTGAGAGAGAAAAAAATAATACATGGGACCTCGTGAAACTGAAAAGCTTCTGTAAAGCAAAAGACATGGTCAACAAGACAAAATTATAGCCTATAGAATGGGAAAAGTTCTTCACAAACCCCACTTCAGACAGAGGTCTGATCTCCAAAATTCAAAGAACTCAAGATATTGGACACCAAAAAAAATCAAATAATCCAATAAAAAATGCAGAAAAGACCTAAACAGAGAACTCTCAACAGAGGAATCTAAAATGGCTGAAAGACACTTATGGAAATGTTCAATACCTTAGTCATCAGAGAAATGCAAATCAAAACAACTCTGAGATTCCACCTTACACCTGTAAGAATGGACAAGATCAAAAACACTGATGATAACTTATGCTGGAGAGGTTGTGGGGTAAAGGGAACACTCCTGCATTGCTGGTGGGAATGCAAACTGTTACAGCACCTTTGGGTGTCAGTGTGGCGATTTCTCAGAAAATTAGGAAACAACCTTCCTCAACAGCTAATAATACCACTTTGAGTATATATCTAGAGGATGCTCAATTGTGCCACAAGGACATGTGCTTAACCATGTTCATATCAGCATTGTCATAGCCAGAACCTGGAAACAACCTAAATGACCCTCAACCAAAGAATGAATAAAAAAAAGTGATACATTTGCAAAATGGAGTACTACACAGCAGAAAAAAATAATGACATCTTCAATTTAGCACAATGGAGTTAGAAAACATTATTTTGAGTGATGGAATACTACACAGCAGAAAAAAATGATGACATCTTGAATTTTCCAAGATGGAGCTAGGAAACATTGTTTTGAATGAGGTAACCTAGACCCATAAAGGCAATTATCACATGTAATCACTCATACGTGGTTTTTAAGTATAAAGCAAAGAAAACCAGCCCACAAAAAAACAATCCCAGAAAACCTAGACAACAATGAGGAACCTAAGATCTAATCTACATGGGAAGTAGAAAGAGACAAGATTTTCTGAGTAAATTGGGAGCATGGGGACCTTGGGAGGGGGTTAAAACAGAGGAGAAGCAGGGAGGGTAGCAGAGAAAAATTTAGATCTCAATAAAAAAATAATTTGTGCTACACTATGCAGACAAGGTTTCAAGGAAAATATTTATTACAGTTTTTGTTGCTTTTGTTGTTTATTCTTTGAGATGGAGGCCCATTATGTAGCCTGACTTGTCTGGAAATTACTATTATAGACCAGGATGGGCTAGAAGGTTAGAACTCTTAGTCACTTCCTCTGCCTGTGAGTGAACAAATTAAATGTGCCTGGAAAATATTTGTCTAGAGCTCAGATATATGACCAATTAAGAAATAATTATCTTGAAAGAACAGGTTACTTTTCTCCAATTTCCAACATGAATTCTCTCCTGCACATTGAAAAATAGAAGTGTTGAGTTTTAGCTGAGAACAAGGAATACCATCTTAGAATTTTATTACTCAGCTGCCCTTGTCAGGTATGCATGTGGCTACTTTCTTCTAGTGAGAAGAATAAACATGTGGTGTTAGGCTTCTGGGTTATGTCACTACAAAAGTGATAAACCCTCTACTTCCCCCTCTCTACTTTGCAGTAAGATAATTTATGAACTAATGCCAAGCAGCTGGAGCAGCAATGTAAGATTTGAGCTAGCAACACAATATTTGATGATAACAGAATAAGAAAATACAAAGAACTTGGATCCATGAACATCATGTACCAAACAGTCACACTTTTATTGAAGAACTGTTTTTTGTTTTTCTGTTAAGTTGACTTAATTGAACGAAAATAGCTACATTGTGTAGAAGGAGCTGTGGGCAGGCCTGCTTTTCGTCCCACTAGGCTCCTGCACAGCCAGCTTTACACCCGAAATAACAACACACAAATTATATTTTTAAAACACTGCCTGGCCCATTAGCTCTAGCCTCTTACTGGCTAACTCTCATATCTTGATTAAACCATTTCTAATAAATGTGTGTAGCACTGCAAGGTGGTGGTTTACCAGGAAGATTCTAGCCTATTTCCATTTTGGGTAGGAACTTCATGGCATCTGTCTTGGAGAGGAGAGGCATATCGTCTGCCTTACTTCCCTTCTTCCCAGAATTCTGTTCTGTTTACTCTGCCTACCTAATTTTCTGTCCTATCAAAGGGCCAAGGCAGTCTCTTTATTAACCAATGAAATCAACACAAAACAGAAGACTCTCCCACATCCACATTGTAACTGCAAATGTTTCAAATTGCTATTAAGAGAATTTTATTATCAACAGTAAACAGTTGTTTTTCTAGAAGCTTATATTGAAATGAACAATACAATAGCATAGGGACATATGGATGTTTTAGGAATGGGGTATGATGGGATGGCTCAGTCACCAAGCCTGACTCCCTGAGTTTGAAATTCACAGAGTGTAAAAAGAGAATTACTGCTCACAAGTTGTCCTCGTGTTGTAGGAGGAACAGGCTGCGTTTTGCTTCCCGGCTAACTTAGCCCCAAAATAACTACACAGAGATCTGTATTAATCAAATCACTGCCTGGCCCATTAGCTCTAGCCTCTTATTGGCTAACTCTGACATCTTGATTCAACCCATTTCTAATAATCTGTATGTAACCATGTGGTCATGGCTTACTGGGAAAGATTCAGCACGTTTGACCTGGCAGATGGCTTCTTGGCGGCAATCTCTGACTCTGCCTTCTTCCTCCCAGCATTCAGTTCTGTCTCCCTGCCTGTAGAAGGAGCTACGGATGGGCAGGCCTGCTTTTCATTCTGCCGCCCAACTCCCAGCTCCCTGGCTAGCTTGTGCCCCAAAATAACAACACACAAATTGTATTCTTTTAAACAATGCCTGGCCCATTAGTTCTAGCCTCTTATCAGCTAATTCTCACATCTTAATTAACCCATTTCTAATAATCTGTGTAGCACCACTAGGTGGTGGCTTACCGGGAAAGATTCAGCATGTCTGACCTGGCGACTGTCTCCATCGCGTCTGTCTCACTGCCTTCTTCCTCCCAGAATTCAATTCTGTCTACTCCACCCACCTAAGGGCTGGCCTATCAAATGGCCAAGGCAGTTTCTTTATTAATCAATGAAATCAATGCAAAACAGAAGACCCTCCCACATCATTTCCCCTTTTTCTGTTTAAATAAAAAAAAAGAAGGATTTAACTTTAACATAGCTTAATTGCATATAACAAAACAGTTATCAGGTAAGAATTACAGTTACAATATTTATAGCTAGTTTATCTTTTATCATAACAAATGAAAACAACTATAACTATCTATCTATTCTTCAACTCCATCAAAGCCTCCAGAAGGATATAATATTACCTAAGTAAATGAGAAGTAAGCAACTCACAAAACTCTAGAAATCAAAGAGACATCTTGCTGCCTGGACAATCACCCAAAGTTCTTCTGTACCGTTGGGGCATCCATCTTTGGTCTACAGGCCCATAGTATAAAGCAGACATTTCCATGAAGCAGGAAATTTCAAAGACAGTTCAGTCACTTTTTGCTGTGTCCTGCAGAATGTCTTGCAGACTCTTTCATAAATCAGGAACCTCAAAAACCCATCTCACCTTTAGGCAGGTTCAGCAGTCCTTTCTCTGCAGGTTCTCTGTGTCCAGTTTATGCAACAGTCCAGGCAAGTGCAGTTTCTTGCCCAAATGGCTAACCAACTCCATAAGGAGCCTCTTTGATGCTCATCTTCCTCTTGAAGTAGGTTGATGCTGTCAGGAGCAGACGTGTCTCATTGTCATGAAAAGCCCTAACTTATTAAAACATTAAATGCCATATTCTGTAGTCTTTGAAAGATATGAGGAATGCCTATCTGAAATATCTCTATGAAAATCTAGAAAATCTAACATGACTACAAGCTTGATTATTCTTAATGATTATCCATTAACAATCTATATATATATGTATATTACATTTTTACATGAAATACACAATCACAATACCTTATTCAAGGTCAGAAATACATATACATATAACAAGATTGACCTTAAATTTATATCAATAAAGTCAAATCCATACCAATGCAAATTATTCATATCTATATCATTTCCCCCTTTAAATGTAAAAGAACATTTATAAACAATATTTGGGAATATGGGCATAGTTATTTCTCTCCAAACTTCTTTGTGCTGAATGGGGGCACTGTTATTTAGGTCTTTCATGGTTAAACCTGTTTGCTAGGTTCATCTCAGTCAGCAGTTGAGTTAAGTAATTTTCTGAAGGTGTTCATGGTGATCTTTCAGGAAGGTGTGGTCTATCATACCATATTGAGATAGGAGCAATCCACAGGGTCTCATCCTCTGTGAAAACAAAAGAACTTCTTTTCCAAAGTATCATATCCTTAGACACAAATTTTGAATTCATAATATCCTTTTGATATCCATTCTGGTTTAGCTTAGCAGCCCATATAATGAAATGTCTCTTTGTACTTAGCTCCTTTCCAGTCAAAAAATTCAAAGAAAACACAGTAATACAAAGAATCCGGACTCTCTGTGAATTTTCCATTTTTATGTGGCTTATTTTTACTCTATCACTTTAATTTATTCTGTCTCTTTAAAGACTTTACCCTTTTTTAAAGCATTAATTTTACTTTATGACTTTTTAATACTCTTTTTCTTCTCTCTCCCAAGCCTATGTATGTCTATCTAACACTATGACCCATTTAGAGGTCTTTTATGTCTGAATCTGTCCTATAGCATTGTCTTTAATTCTCTACTGCCTTGAAGAGATTTTAAAGTCCTAAGCTCTTACGAATCTAAACTGCAACAATCCCAGGTCAAATACAGGTATTGCCTGCTTGCCCCACCAAGTCTAACATGGCGGATTCCCTTGTGCCTCTGAGCTGTACACACTGCACTGCTAGCATGGTAGAGCTGTCTGGATGTTGGTTCTACCTCTTTCCCATTTCAAAATGGTGAATGTACCATTTCTGCTAGATCTGGGGCCACCAGGTAGGAGCCACACTCAGCAGTTTAACTCTGACACTGAGCATGCAGCGCATAAACCCATTTTATCTGACTTACAGCCAAATCAGCCATGCAGAGCACTGTGCAGCCTGGAAACATCTCTCTCTATGGTGGCAGAAATCTGCCATGCTCTCTTGCCTGCCCAAGCCTGATACTGCTGTCTGCCTAGGCAGGAAGAGCGGAGCCACGGACATGCTCTCAGCTACTTTCCCTGATCCTGAGTAGACACACAAACACCCAGGCCCCAAAATGCACCTTAGCCAGAGATTGCACCGGTAGCAGGACCCCGGAAGCTGCATTTTAAAATGGTGCGGCTCTTTTTTCTGCTGCTATTTCTGAGTCAGGAAATCCCTCTGCAGCATGCCCCAGCAAACAGTAAAAAGCTCTGTTAAACTCTCTCTCTCTCTCTCTCTCTCTCTCTCTCTCTCTCTCTCTCTGCTTTTTAAGCCCTCTCAGGTTTTACATGGAGTTAGTAACCAATTGGAGTGCCACTCTGTTGTGGAAGGGGAGAGGACCCCCACATGTATGCCATAGCACTCTCCCACCCCACTTCCCTAAAAATGCACCAAATAAATAGGTAAATACATAAATAAATGTAAGAAAAAGGGAAACAAAAGTTAGGAATGAGAAGGGATTACAGAAACCATAGCTTATCTGATGCAAAAATCGAGTCAATGATGATAAAAAGAAATAGGAAAGCAAAGAAACCTCTGCCTCAAAGACCGCTTAAGCCATACTGATTACGTTTTAACAAATAACAAGCAGTCTATTTTCTCAGTATAATGTTTTTCTGTAGTTTACTTAATTAGCTTCCAGGAATGAGAGAATCTCATTACAAGCAACAAATTCTATTGAGAAATAATTGTTTCCTAAGTTCTAAGTTAAGAATAATTCAAAGGCCATATTTGGATGCACAAATGGAATTTGTGACACAATTGAGGTTTCTATATAGGCAGTAGCAAAATCATGGAGTCAGGGAAATCTATTGGAAACTGACACATTTTAAGTCATCATTTGGTAACTTTTCGGAGTGTTATGATAGTCATGACTCTTAGAACAATTCTGCAGCTAAATACAGTTGCAAAGCAATCCAATTGGTCAAATTCAGAAGATAATTCAAGGGTAAGGACAACAAATGAAATGTCAAGAAGTACTAAGTTGTCAGGAATGAAGGAATTCTGGACTTCAAATACCTGCTGTTAACATATTCTTGACCTTGAATTTAATGCTTCAGTGTTTCAATATAAGAAACTTGCTTGAAGTCTATTTGATGAGGAAATCATTCCTGGATGATGGTTTTGAGAAACAATTCAACTTGTCCAACTTTTCTTTCATACAGCAGTATTATAAGGTCAGTATGTTAACTGTGGTCATGGATCACTCTCTGATCTTTGCAATGTTTGTTTCTAACACTTTCTAAACAAATATTTAAGTTGTAAATTCTTAGATTTCCTTCTTAAGAGCCAGCAACAGCATTCTTTAAATGTTCCTATGTACTTGTTTCATCACTTTTCTTTTGTCTTTTTCTAAATGAACATCCTTTGTGTTACCTAGAGCTAACAATATGGGTAATCATTCCAGTTTTCAAAAGATATAGAGTTTAAAATGACACCTGCAAATATGCTGGAAAACAAGTAACTTCAAAAGATAATAGTCATTCTCTTTGAAGGATAATATATATTTACATTTCAATTATTATTCCATGTGAATTTGTATTTCTTTATAACAAAGAACTCACAATAATAACTCATGATAAAATAAAAACAGTCTTATCATTCTGCTAACTCCTGAAAAAAACTGGAAATCGAAAAGATGGATTGAGGTATATGTTTCAATGTGATTACAGCTGTAGGATCAGCAGAGCTTGAATGTATAGGAGAAATGAATTAATATTTCTGCACCAATTGCTAAGTTCATGGCTCAGAGCTATAGTATAAAAATAAGACTAATATATGAAAAGATAAACATTTATTTGTAGTTATTTTTATGTTATTTTCAAAAAGTTTCAAAACTAAAGTCTTAAGGAAACAAGTAAACCTGGACATATCATCCTTAAATCTAACAGAATTAACAGTTGGGCAAAAGTCGTTCTTGAGGGCAAGGAGATATGATCCAATGGCAATAAATGGGAGAGCCACACAGCAAGGCTTTTTTTTCTCTCAGATTCTTCTTCATACATCTCTTAGTTAGACCCTTTCCCTCTGAGTATAAAGAAGAAAACTGAATGAGACTCATGTGACCTGCTTCAGGGGAGAAGTGAACAATGAGCTTGAAAGTGGTGTCCAAAGGTTTAATGATTAGCGTCAGTGAAGGGCAAGATGAAGTTTAAAATGATTTTCCCATTTCTGCTATTTTCTTAAAACATAAGATTTCAGAATTTGGGTATCAAGGTCTATATCTCATCATAAGCATTATATGTAAGGATGAGAGTAAAGGATATGCCTAAGTAAGAGTCTAACACAGCTTATATAGCCTTTATTTAATGGATGTATGGGAATACAAAAATACATTTAGGGAAATACAAAATACTTTGACTTGAATATACCAATCTCTAACATTGGCAGAAAAAGATATCACCAGTATCTGGCATAATTGACATAAAATTGGCACTATCTGTTTACAGGAAACTGAGCGATTTATAAAAGAAAATATTGGACTAAAAATGTGTTGAATGAATATTAGTTACCTAATTTCTATGTGTGAATTGCTCTGACTTTTCCTAGGAATGACTGATACATGTAGTGAATACAAATCAAATTCAAGACCAAGAAAAATGTTCACATGATATGATGATGTTTCAAATCTGACCTTGCAGGCAAAAAGAAGCATAGTGATTTCTGATGAAGACAAATGTTTTTTGCACAGGTAAGAACAATCACTGGTGTCTAGTGAAAAGTATCACACATGAGGTACTGAAGGCATATAAGCAACGGATCACAATTCAAAACCCAGCTACCAGGTGAATATAACACTGTCAGCAAGGAAAATGATTGAGGTGACTTGAATCTACTGATCAAGTCCATATATACTAGAAAGAAGAAAGAATTGTATATATCATATATAAACTATATATACATACAAATATATACATGTTTTTAATGGAAATAGAATTCTATCCCTTCCCTCCCTCCAGTCTCTTCCTCAAATCTCTATGTCCTCCACAATCTATGTAATAGCCTCTCTTTCCCTGACTATGTTTGTTACATAATACATAGACATATGTATGCATATGCACAATTCTATATAAATATAACCTGCTAGGTCCTTTTTGTTATGTATAGATACCATTAAGGCTGAATACTCTCTATTAGAAAAACAATAGGGGGCTCATTCATAGAAGTGGTGAATTCTTTTTCTGCTAGCTGTCAATCACTGCCTATCATTCTTTAGTGGTGTGACCCCACAAAAATAAACTCTTTCCATGTCCATGGATATTTTTATGTCATGATATTGCTACTGTTCTGGTTTTGTTTATATAACTGTTTCAATGAAGGATTTGTTTTTCTGCAGAAGACTTCTTGATATTCTGACTCTTGCAGTCTTTCTACCCACTTTTTGTTGTGGTCCCTGAGCCATTGATATAGAAGCTGTGCTAGAGATATATTTATTCGGCCTGATCTCCCTAGGATATTTAGAGCTCTACATTGTGTCCAGTTGTTTTTTTTTTTTTTTGTGTGTGTGTGTGTGATGGACTCCATTGGCTTTAAAAGAAGCTTATTTGATGAGTGGTATTAGCTACACCTACCTATGGGAATAAGGATAAGATTTAGAATGTAGTAAGGAATTACACTGATCCAGCAAAGTAATGGGTAGTAGATGCTTTTCTAAGTTTCCTGACCTCATTAGCCCAGGAAGTTGGCTAAGTTTCATGTGCCAGGCAGGATTTCCATCCTATTGAATATATATACAGTGTGTGTGTGTGTGTGTGTGTGTGTGTGATTATTATGTGATTGCCTGAAGCAGATTTGGGAAACACTTTGATAAGGATTGTAGCAGTTCCATATCAGACTTTAGTATGTTAAGTTGACTGGGACTAAGTCCAGGTCAAAACTAATAGTGAGTAGTTGCTTGTGGAAGGGAAGTACAGCATTGGTAGAAAGAGTGAATATATGGAACATAAAAATTTACTGACAGACCATAATGTGTATATCACAGAGATACCATGTAATTTGTGTTTGTATTTTGTTCAAGGTAAACAAATACATGTATACAAGGTAATATAATCACTTAAAGAATAAGTACACTTGAATAATACCACTTAGTAAATATGCAGCCTTCTCTTTTCATTTTCAATGACTGTTACCACATGTATTTCATTCAAACAATAAATAAAAGTGTTCAAACTAAAAGAAGCTTATTATGTTTTAATTTCGATGATCAGATTAAGTTGGCTGAACATATTCATTAAAAAACAAAAACACATATCTAGAATCTGGAGTCTAAAATTTATGAAAATAAAGGGTAGTTTTTTTTTTAAAAAAAAATCACATGTGTTAATATGTGTTTAATCTTGTCTGTCATTACTGTTTGATGTTAATTGAAAGTTTAGCATTAATGTGACAACTGTTAGAAAACAAACTTGATTTGAAAGATTTATGATGAGTCAGGTGGACAGTGAAAAAAGCATTGCTGCATCCATCACCTATTATTAGGAAGAATTTATAATGCACCTCCCAGCTTCATTTTCTCATTTAATTCTTCTTGAGGTTCATGCAACTGTTTGCTTCCATAATGATTCAATTAACCAATGTTAATTAACCAATATTTTTTCCAATTTATTACTTGTATAAAATGAAGCCTTCTTATTTAGCAATGCCAAGGCTCTGAAGATAAAGCTTTACCGGTTCTTCAAGCCATTAAGAACTGCAAAGTGGTTTAATTGATATACTTAAAGTATAATTTATTTTAAAGTTATAATTAAAAGTACTACACATTTCAAATAGGTTAGTGTGATACAGGGACAAATAGAAACATGCTTGTTTTATGGAAATCTAAGGCTTACCAACTACTCGACTGTGGGAGAATTGTCTATATTTTGTCAATTATGTTTTAAATAAACGCTGATTGGCCAATAGCCAGGCAGGAAGTATAGGCAGGACAATCAGACAGGAAGTAGAGAAGGGTCTAGGAGAACAGTAAAATTCTGGGAAGAAGGAAGCCCATTTCTCTGCAGTTGTGTGCCTGCCACAGAAGAAGCAGGATGTGACTGCCTCACTGAAAAAGGTATTGAGCCATGTGGCTAATATATACTAGAATAATGGGCTAATATAAGTTATAAGAGCTAATAAGAAGCCTGAGCTAATGTGCCAATCAGTTTATAACTAATGTAGACCTCTAAGTGTTTGGGACTTAACAATTGTGGGAACCAGGCAACACCGAAAACCCTCAGACAACATTCGACATCGACTTGATTTTTCCTAAGACTAAAGAATTGAGGATCCATGTTTAGATGATTCTGTCAACAACTGGCATAAAGCAACAAAAATAAAGTATTTCATTGTGGGTGTCGCTTGGGAGAGAAAGGAAGTGGAAAGAGAATTACCTAGAAAGTCCATGTTTTGTTTTGTGTTCTTCTCATTAAGGAAGCTAGTTGTGTTTTTATATATGCAAGCTGAACTAATTGGAAAATTACATTTTTAAGCTGTGTGGACCTGGAAATATAAAGATCAAGGGGGACTGGTATTACTCTCCTATAAATTAATAGCCTTGAAGAAAAGTACTTGAAGTCAGCTGTATGAAAGTAATCATTAGGATAAACACATATATAAATTCTTTAAATGACAGAGCTTCTCTTGACAATGAACAGAGCAATAACACAATAAGCTATGTGTGTTCCTAGCATGTATGCATTATCAACAAGAAAGTTAGATGCAGAGTACTGACTTCTAAAGTTTCATTGCAGTCTTGTAGAAAAATAACACTTTAGCAATCAGAAATGAAGTAATAGTACAAATAAATTATATGTGAATTCATAAATAAGTAACAGGATATCATTAACATAGATTGCTAATATTCCATTGGAAATTATTTGAACATTACTGAACAGAGGAAATGATTGAGATATAATTGAGGACAAAAATGTTTGTGAAACAACACCCAGAGTGAATTACAGCCCTCCATACAAACTTAAAAACATCAAGACATGTAGATGCATAAATAAACAAAATAAATAATAAAAGAGCTATGAAAAAGAAGACATAATTAGGAAAGACACTGGCAAACTATATTTTTTACAGTTAAGCAACAAGAATTTACATAGTTAAGCTGAACACATTGAAAATATTTCAAAGTGTTAGGCATGTAGCATTAAGATTTAGAAGAAATTATTTAGAATGCAAAACTGAAAAAAGGCAATAATAGAGATGAAAATATATTTAATAAATAAGGGCCTGGGTGTTCTTTAAGATAGTATGATGAATAAAAAGTGCTTGTAATGATACCCAATTAATGTCTTTCCTGTTATGGTCAAAGAAATTACAGAATAAAAAGTAGTTAAGTATGCAAGCTTTGAAAAGAGATGACCACCATGTAAATTATGATTCTGTCAGTCAGTAGATATACAACTTTAATTAAAGTTATTCATTCCACTTAACCCTAGTTTTCCTATTTTTATTTTAAATAGATGAGATAATGCACATGAGAATGTTATTGAATAAAGTTGCTCCTTGGAAATATTGCCTTTAATTAATAAATATCCTGTACACAGGAACAAAAAGTTTTAATAGTCTGTATAGAGGGCTGGAGAGATGGCCAAGATAGCTAAAATCATGTTTCACTCTTTCAGAGGATCAGAGTTTGTTTCTTTGCACTCTCCTGTGAACCAATTGTGTTTTATTGTTTGTAAATACAATAAAAGACTTTTATTATATTTCTTCTTCTTAGTGCCTGTATACAAACAAGTGAGATAGTTATGTTGTTCGACTGATATTTCCAGGGTTGAAGGATATTGAGAAAAAAAACCTTTACCTTTGGACTCCACCTCTCTGTTCTCCTTAAATTTAAAATTACCATATGAAACAGTGGAGATATTTGGGCCTTATTTTTAGAGGGGGGGTGTTTTTGCTTTTCTGGTTTTTTTTTTTCAATATGGTTTCATCTATCCCAGTCTTGTCTCAGACCAGCTACATAGTCAAGGATCACCTCAATTTTTATATCTCCTTGTCTCTCCTCTCATATACCACACCAAGCTGAGGGATCCTCTTTAGTGGCCTTCTTGGTTAAGTAGAACTCTACCACGTCTTGATGCCCTTATCTTGTATAAAATGTCCCTCAAAAGTTGTGTAATATGACTTAAGAAAAAAATTGTGTAATATATTTGGTACATGAATGATAGTATGAACGCATCTAATTTTATATTTTTTAGCATTGACAAGCGCTATATTTATCAAAAGTCTTTGAGATCCTTTCCATTAAGCTAAACAACAACAAGAAGGAAAGAAAGAAAGAAAGAAAGAAAGAAAGAAAGAAAGAAAGAAAGAAAGAAAGAAAGAAAAAACAAAGACAGAAGAAAAAACTATTAAGAAATTGACTTGAGTCTGCTGGTAGAAGAGACAGATAGCTTGAATAATTCAGGTGATTTGGGAACCTTAAGCTATCTAAATTAGGACTGGTTGTCTCCAATTCATTTAATTCATGTTTGGTTCTTCATTTCATTTTGTCTGAAAGAACATTTATTGTTGTAAGATGAATTATTTCCTCAAATTGCATGTAGAAAGCCATTCTTAATGTTGTCAGACAGCTAGAAAAAAAAGAACTTTCTAGCACAATATTCTCTTCATAATGAGTAAACTAGGAAAGATTTTATTTCACAATAACAAAACTTAGAAATATGGCATGGACAATAGAAAGTGTTTATTTATATAAAGTCTGGAATCCTTATATGATCTCATGAACATTCTTAGTGTAAGTCTAGTCTCTAATAACCATCATTAATTAAAAATGAAAACTTTTTAGTAAAAATATCAGCCTATTAACAATGATGTACAATATAGTTAATAGTGAGCATTTATGAAGTATGATTTAGTTATGTTCTTAAAAATGTGAATATTGGGAATGAGAACATCACAGAAATTAAGTGTCCTGCCTAAGTTTCTATGAGTTAACACAGCCCACACATTCAAACAAATCATTGTGAATGGAGTAATTTCCTAACCCACTTTTAGAACTCAGTACAGCCATGAGTATTTTGTTATAGAATGGCTTATAATAGTGAAGAGGGTTTATATTTTCTGGATATGTGAAGATGAAAGTTTAAATGTCTATCCAGTCTCTTTTAACATCTCCATAAGAATTACCAGTAGTTCTAGGAATCAATTCTACAATTTCAAAATCTGAGTGCTTTTGCTATATGCAGCAAAAAGGGTTTTTGTTGTTATGGTTTTGTTTTTTGTTTGTGGATGTGGATCTTATTTAACATTTACAGTTCTCAAGCTATGCTCTAGCACTACATTCTTGCAAAGAGTTTTAGAATTCAGTCCAGAGTACCTACTGCATTTGTAGTGAAGCTCTGCTACTTAATCTTGATTGCCCTATTCAGTTGTTTATGTTCCTCAAAGGAATTAGTTGGCTTTTATCTCTTAGTTGCAGACAGAAGCTGAAAGGAGTGACTTCAGAAACTAGAATTTTGGCAGAAAAGCAATTGCCTGGGGTAAAAAAACTTAGGATATTTCAACACACACAGTGTTTTGACAATGGCTCAAATTGTCATGGAGTACTGATTAGGAAACATTGCCAAGATCATAGACTTTCAATAAATTCATGGTAAAACAGGCTTGTCAAACTCGGCTTAGTAGGAATAGGTAAATTGCTTCAGGGATTTTTCTTTTGAAGGACTGAATGGTAATTATCATGTGAATATATCTTCCTCAGATTTCATAGTCTTATAGCCAAGGATGAAAAACAGCTACAATTAGCACCTCAATGGAGCTCACACATTCAAAATACTTAGCAGATACTAACTAGAACCTAGGGATTCCAGTGTGCAACATCACTGGGATTGCTAGACCTAGACTGCATACAACAAGGGTTTGATACTTGATATCTGTCCAATAGCTTTTCCTGAATATTTAGCAGACTACTCTCTTCTTAGGACAGATTGCCATTAATGACATTGATTAGTGTTGTAACTGATTTTCTCAGGTTGACAGCAAAAATTGACATGACCATATCTACTATTTTATTTCTCCATTTTTGACAAGAAAGCCAACATTTTGGCATTAGCAATAAACTCAAAATGAAAATTGGTGAAAGGTGCTTTTTTTCTCCACACTTACATCTTCTGAAATTCTTTCCTTCAACTGCCTGAATATTGTGCTGTCTTACAAAGAAAGCTTTTCATAGAAATAAAGCCACTGCACAGTACCCACAGAAGACACATTTAACAGTGCAAATGTACCTGAGATTTATTTTGTCATTCTAGAACAGTTACACTTTTATATTGTGATTTCAGTAAGCAGCATACTTAAGTAATGCAAAAGGCTTCATTCTATGACCATTTTAAAATTATGTTTTAACGAGACTAAAAACACAGAAAGAAACCAGTTTCTCAAACAAAAATTGTCTCAGGTGATCTTCAGAAGATGACCAATTCTTTTCAGGGTGCAGCCTTGCCCTCATGGATAATTGGCCTTATCTTTCAGGAAGGGAATGGTCTACCTTATAAGGTTCTGCTTTTTGTAGAATCTGAAGTGTTTGTGTCATCATGGAATGGAGTTCCCTTTGGGAAGTTGTTAATCTTGTTAATAAAAGTGATTAAAAAACAGACTCTGAATGAAAGAATGTTTTATTAAAATTTTAGAGAAAACAAGACAGACCAGCTGTAAATCTTGAGAGCAATTGGGAAGGGAGCTGGATTAGAAGAAAAGATAAAGCCTTGTCTTTTGAGTTAGGGCCTAAGAATATAGGCTGGTTCAACCTTAGAATTTAACAAACAGCTGTATGGGGATGTGAGGTTATGAAAAAAGTGAGTAGGCCAACCGCATCAAGCAAGTATTCTAAGGGTTTCATTCAGTAATTTACTCTTTTGCTAATGTATCCAGATAAACACTATCATGATATACTGCTGTGGAATAATCCCTTTGTATTCTGAAGATTTGTCACAGTGACTGATTTAATAAACAAGCTGACTGGATAATAGCTGAACTGAATAAGTTTACACAAAAGAGTCAGACTAGTAAAATGATGGGAAGGAGGACAGAATCAGAAGAGTAGCCAAAAAGATGCAGAAGGTGTCAGATATACAAAATGGGACAGAGATAAAAGTCACAAGACTTGGAGCAGCACATAGATTAATAGAAATGGGTTAAGGTTTAAGAGTTAATTAGTAATAAGCCTCGACTATCAGCTGAGCATTTATAATTAATATTAAGCCCTTTGTGGTTATTTTGGAGCTGGTGAGAAAGCATGATAATCCTCCCTCCTCAGAATTTAACTTGAAAAGAGAAAGTACTGAAATTCCACCATTTTTAAGATGTAAAATGCCCTATGAAAGGAAGGTGGAAACAGTAGTGTATTCTGGAGGCCTATTAAAGAAATAATCCTGGTAAACAATGGTTTTTCTTGGTTTCAGGGTTAGAAGTTATTTATTTTGTATAACATACTCTATGAAATGACTTTGGTCAAGAGAATGAGACTTGAGTCAGATGTCAGGCCCAACTTTTCAAGCTGCCTGGAAGATTACACTATTGTCTCCTCTTCTAAGAATTAATCCAATTGAGCCTGCCAGTGACCAGGACAGAAAAAGTGTCACCCACTTCTCACAGGAAAAATAGACATTTATTCCAGAAAACTTGGAAAATGAAACACCATCTACTTAACCACATAGGTTGACACAATTGCCATGATTCATTCTTCCTCTATGGAGAATTTTCCACTCCAACCATCCCTTTGGCCAATGCCTACTCTCATCCCTTAAGAGAATTGCACCTAGCACTGGAATCAGTTTTGTCCACTCTACTACATTCTGTCTGTATCCTCTCAATCCTTTCTGTGGAGAACATTAGATCATCGAAAAGGCTAGAATAAGAGCCTGGTAAAAAGATTTGCAAGAAGTTTTTATGATTCCTCAGTCTCCATTCATAACTACCACACATATTGCCTCTCAGCAAAAGAGGAAATGTAGAAAATGTTTTCATTCATAAGAAAAATCAAAAAATTAGATTTTAGTTTTGCCAAAAATGATAACTATGATTTGTTTCAAAAGGACTCAAGGATTGACTTATACATCAGAGTCAGAATGTTCTAACCCTGAAAACACAAAGCTTTGTGTTGTAAGAGATAATAGCTACTTTTAGATTTTTTATTAGTCTATCACAAGCGAAAAAAGAAATCATTTAGACTATTTGCTAAAATAGGCTGCTTTAGAGCTATGAGAACAAAGGACAGAAATTACACTCAAGCAAATACTGGCTAAATTCACAGAAATAAAAAAAGATAACAGCATCTCAATGGAAAAAAAATACATCAAATGGACATAAGTCCAATGACATCAAAGCTCAAAATGATAAAATTATTTATTATAGATGTTAGAAGCAGCTTAATCCACATTTCTTCCTTCTGAAGATCATACCAATCAAGATTTTTTGTTCTCTTGAAATTTATGTTATTGGTTTCTTTGGTAAAAGTAGCCAATAAAATAATGGCATTCTTGATTATTTCCTGACATGACATGATCATTTCAAGCATCAACTCACAGCCTCTGTTGTTATATACAGGAGATCAAGTCAGTCAGTAATACAGCATGGATGCAAGAGGGATCTCTCAAATCCCACCCCTGACAGAGTTGCTAGTTGATAGCTGCTGAGTGAGGGAGTCACTCTACTTTAAAGGAGTGGTTGCTAGTAGTTTGATCATGCCTAAGTTGATGGCAAGGTGGCTATGTGCATATAGACAACACTAATTGGATGCAGGGGTTAATAACAACAAAAAACAATAAAAGAAGACATAAAAATGAGATGTAATGAATTTGAGAGAACAGTAGAACAAGTTGCAAGGAGGTAGTAGTGAATGAATATGATTGATATAAATATGAATATGAACCTTTCAAAAACTGAAAATGTTACTAAAATGCTATTTTGATTTTAATAAAACATTACATAACAAAGCTAGACCATTAGAATTAAGAAAATAACTTATAACATGAGTTTATATCAACTTGCAACAGACTGTTAGAAGTTATGCATGATAGCTCATGACTGTAATCCTAGCACTTGTGAGATTGCACCAGAAGGGTAACCATGTATTCAAGGATGGCCGGTGCTCCACAGTGGAGTTCTCTTTCAAAATAGCAACAATATAACATTTGTCTGTGGCTTACCTTAGCCTCTGAAGGCATCATAAGAGTTTTCTTGCTCAAAAATTTATCTCACAATAAAACACAGGAAAAAAAAATATTTAAGTATGATATTGACAACAGAATAAAAATTATCCTGGGACCAATAAAAACCTACAATGTTAAAAGTTAAAAAAAAATTATCTCATGATGGTTTTATTTGGTTTAGAGCAGAACTACATACACATTTATTAAGAGATACAGTTTTTAATGTTCAAAATCCAGACTTTTGTGAACAAATGTACCAGAAAATATAATTATACTTCTGCTATGCCAAATCTCTTTTTTCTGCCTTTTCATGTTTTAGGGGATGCACAGAAGTCTCAACCTTCTAAGTTAACAGGGTTTATGTGAAGTCTAAGGGAAAAGAAGTAGGGAATAGCGTTGTTTTGCTGCCTGTACTTGAAACTTTCTTCCCCCAAACTATCTCATTTCAATCATCCTTTGACAAAGTAGTTAAAGTGATCAGAAATTTAAGAAAGTGGAATCTAAGGTCAAAATGCAATGCTCCAAGTTCAATCCTTTGCTCCCCAAACAGCCTCTCAACTGTTTATAACTCTAGATTCAGAAGATGTAATGCTATCTTTTGGCCTCCTCTGAGGATGTTGACTGCATGTGAAACACAGACATACATGTAGAAAAATTACACAGATGCACATAGACACTCACACAGACACACACACACACACACACACACACAAATGAAGTTTAGAAGAAAAGAATGAATCTATTCAGTTTAGTAAATAAGAGTACCAGTAATTTGGATCAATATACCTTTTTGATGTAAATTTCTAATAATGTAATCTCAGAGTAGAATATATATATATATATATATATATATATATATATAAACTCCATGTGCTATAGTGATATTTTTGTAAGTCTAAAATTAATTTACCTTCACTCTAAGAAGGATTATTTTTTTTGGAAAAGAAAGAACAGCAAGCAAAATGCTAGGAGTCTAGCTCCATTGGTTAAGGTGATTTTATAGGAATTTGAGGTTTTACTCTCATCTGGAGTTGTGCACATTTTCCTATTCTTGCCTCAAGAAAAAGTATGTGATATTATGTGAGGGATTGTGTGTGTGATTAAGTAACTCAGTGACACATGCACATGTTTTTCTCTTAGAGGAGGGTGATTGAAACAGGGAGAAGAGGGATTAGTGAGAAAGATATTCAGTTGTTTGAATTACCCAAACATGAACATACCAAAAATGCTTAATCTGATTTTTATATTCAAATTTAAAAGGAAAAAAAGATAGAAATCCCAGGATATACCGAGATTCAGGCTTTCCAGCCTCAGACAACAATTTCATTGGGTATCTAATCTGACCTAGAAATTTTTGATTAGGCATAAAAGGTGACAACTTTAGAAAAGTTACTATACTTAAGTCATTCTCATTATCAATCTTCATGAACAGGTCTGGCTGCTGTTCTTGAAGATTATGAACATTGCAATGAAAGCAAGCATTTGCTTTTCAACTCTGGTCAAGAATTTAATACCAGAACAAATCTTTTGTAAAGGGAAAAAACACACCTATTCAGGATTATAAATGGACTCCAGAAAAAAAAAAAGGTCCAGAATATCCCCATGTTTCCAAAGTGATTTCAAAGATGGTGATTTCCCTCTAGCTGTTCTGAAAATATACAATATCTCTCAGGTAAATGCCTCCCCATAATGGGAAAGTCTTCACAGAAGAATGAAGAGATTTTGAATAAAATACAAATGGATAAAAGGGTAAAAAGTAGGACAGGGGAGGATATTTTAGCAGAGATGAAATCAGAAGAAAGACTACTTTGTTAGCCAGCAGATTGGAGAAACAAACTATCTACCATATTCTGTTGTATTGCTTTATGTGATTCCCTGGCAGAAGAAAGAAATTAAAGGGACTAGACTGAGTAACTGTGGCAAATATTTGTCTTAAGTTTCCAGGAGAATCCCTGACTGACTGCAACCCGCAGGGATCATTACAGTGTTCCATATCCAACCCTGTTTATTGAGCAGGTAGGTAATTTTTATGCTGCTGCCCAAATGATTGATAATTAGTTTGTGTAGTAAGGGGAGGATGTGCAGACACAGAGGCGGCACTGCACCAGTATTGTAGATCATTTGTATAGATGTGGAAAGCAGAAACTTGAGAGTATGCAATTTACCAATAAAACAAATGAATTGATAGACATTTTGAGGTTGGCTCCAAGAAGGGAGAATGAAAATGGGATGCTCATAAAATTCTTATCTAAATATATTACAGGATTTTTTTTTCAGAAAGGTACCTTATAAGTAAAAAAAGTGAAATGTTATTTGCCAAGCTATGCACTTGGGCTCTAGTAGAAAGAAGATTTAACAAATTCTGGTCATGGAAAGTAAATGTATCAAGACTTACAATGTAAATCTCAGGTACCCTATAAAACCTATGTTTACTCAGAGATCTCCTGCCTGAGAAAACTGCTTAAACAGCAAACCCTTTGCCCAGAAAAATTTGATATTAAGTGTCTTCTCTGCAGAAACATTTGTGCACACATACAAATGATACCTATAGAAGGGTAAATTTTGCGTCGTAATAGCAAAAGTATAGAAACCAACTAAATGTCCGTATACAAAGAAATAAACTACAGGAAATTTTTCTATGACATTCTAGTAGATATATACAAAGTAATGTCAGGATTGCTAACACACAGTGCATGCCATATTACATGATATATGTATAAAGTTGTATCATCTATTTGTACAATATAATGATGAAAGCAATTGACACTTTAATATATTTATCATGGTGTTATTTGTATGATACAACACACCAAATAATACCTTTGCATAAGTGACAATGTCAGAAAGCCCTTTTGAGAGGTAGGGTTACTAAGGCCTCTGAGCACAAACGTGTAACTTTAGCCCTCAATTTGTTTAGTTACCAGAACAGTTTGTGAGTTTAGAAGTGAAATGTTTCACATAAGCTCCCTAAATAGTAGGCTGTTTTTAGGAACCTGTGGAAACTTTAGGAAGTGCATCATAGCTATAGGACGTAGGTAACTGGCAGGCAGATTTTTCTGTATTAAGACTCACCCCATATCTGTTCAATGTCTATCTCTCTGTGCTTCCTCACTGGAATCATGTACCATTCATTTTATTCTTGCTTCTTGCACCATAAAGCTGCCCAAGGCCATGCCTTTCTTACAATGGTGGACTGTTTTTCCTCAAACATGAAGTCAAAATATATTTTCTTCCACTATGTAGTTTTTGTTGCCACATATTTAATCACAGGGCTAAAAAAGTAATTTATACAGAAGTTGAATAAATTGCTTTTACATGGAAAATGCTTGATATATAGTAAGGGCTAAATAAATATTATCTGATGGAAGAGGGTCATCTGTCTATGTGTTACTTTCATTGGTTAATAAAGAGACTGAGTTTGCCTTTTAATAGGGCAGAAAATTAGGTGGGCAGAGTAGACAGAACAGAATGCTGGGAAGAAGGCAATGAGGCAGATGCCTCAGGCAGATGCCATAGCTCTCTTCTCCGAGATGGACACAGGTTAAAATCTTTCCTGATAAGCCACCACCTCATGGTGTTACACAGATTATTAGAAATGGGTTAATCCAGATGTGAGAATTAGCCAATAAGAGTCTGAAACTAATGGGCCAGGCAGTGTTTAAAAGAATACAATTTGTGTGTTATTATTTTGGGGCATAAGATAGCCAGGAATGAGGGAGCCAGGTGGGATGAAAAGCAGGCCTGCCAACAGCAGCTCACCACTACAGTTATCTCTTGGGATAAGCAATGATTCTAGTGCATTGATACTATTTAATATCTTCAATATTCAATAATACTTTCATTTTAAAAGGAATACACTAAAAGATCAAAGTAAACCAAATTGTCAAGGACATACTGCAGTACTTTTGACCTCACATTGCCTTTCTCTATAAACACACTGCCACTACTACCAAGCCTGGTTAACCTTAAATGGATAGTTAAGTGCAGAAAGGAAACTATCGCTTTTTTACTATGGATATAGTCATGTGAGGGCTAATGGAGTTTACCTCTGCAACTGAGACATCAAATAAATAAAGTAACAATCAATACAACTCATTCTACATAGTTGTGTCTACACGGCTGACAAAAAAATTGAACAAGTTTTTGTTATGAAGTAACACCCTCAGAAGAATTAAATAGCAAGATCTAGAATGGAAACAACAGTTGCCACACATGAAACTGACAGACAAGAACTCAGAAAGAATTTCTAAAAATCAGCAATGAGGTACAAAAATAAGAGAACCAATAAAAATAGTTGAAAATGGCACTTATAAGGAAAAATATGATGGGCTAATAAATATATGAAAACATATTGAAATGCATTCAGACATTAACACCACAATTAGAAGTACACTGTAAACACTGGTACTATAATTCTTGCATTTTGTTTTCTCTTTATTTATTAAAGATTTCTGCCTCCTCTTCACTACCGCCTCCCATTTCCCTCCCCTTACCCCCAATCAAGTCCCCCTCCCTCATAAGCCCTAAGAGCAATCAGGGTTCCTTGCCCTGTGGGAAGTCCAAGGACCTCCCACCTCCATCCAGGTCTAGTAAGGTGAGCATCCAAACTGCCTAGGCTCCCACAAAGCCAGTACATGCAGTAGGATCAAAACCCAGTGCCATTGTTCTTGAGTTCTCGGTAGTCCTCATTGTCTGCTATGTTCAATGAGTCCAGTTTTATCCCTTGCCTTTTCAGACCCAGGCCAGCTGGCCTTGGTGAGTTTCAGTAGAACATCCCCATTGTCTCAGTGTGTGGGTGCTCCCCTTGCGGTCCTGAGTTCCTTGCTTGTGCTCTCTCTCCTTCTGCTCCTGATTTGTACCTTGAGATTTCAGTCCGGTGCTCCAATGTGAGTCTCTGTCTCCTTTCATCACCTGATGAAGGTTAATATCCAGGAGGATGCCTATGCCTATATGTTTTTCTTTGGGTTCACCTTCTTATTTAGCTTCTCTAGGATCACAAATTATAGGCTCAATAATGAGTAAAAACATAAATGATACCTTGGGAAACCAAGACAAAGCGATTAAACAGGTAATGGAAACAGTTCAAGAGTTGAAAACTGAAATGGAAGCAAGGAAGAAAACACAAACTGAGGACCAGCTGGATATGGAAAATCTAGGTCAATGAGCAGAGACTACAGAAACAAGCACATTCAATAGAATACAAGAGATAGAAGAAAGAATCTCAGATTCTGAGGACACCATAGAGAAAATAAACGCACTGATCAAAGAAAACAACAAAGCCAACAAAATCTCACCAGAAAACATTCAGGAAAAATGGGACACAATAAAAATACCAAACCTAAGAATAATAGGGATAGAAGAAGGAGAAGAGTCACAACTCAAAGGCCCAGAAAATATTTTTAACAAAATTATGGAAGAAAACTTTCCCAACATATAGAAAGATATTCCTTTGAATATTCAAGAAGCATACAGAACACCAAATAGATTGGATCAAAAAAAAATCCCCTCAGCATTTTGTTTTCTATAGCTTCTTTTTTTTTTTCTAGCTAAAATGCTCTTCAGAAAAGAGAGTGGTAGTGTTTTAAAATTGGGGTGCTTTGTAGGATAAGAATTTACCTGTCAGCAATTGTACAATAATGAGCTGGGGGTGTTTAAGATGAATTTAACAGAGGGATGTGTCCCACCCCCAAAACAATAAATGGTCAATTACTTAGTACTTATTTCTTTGGTACAGATTTATTTCAAAGCCTTCACTCTTCCACTATAATTTTTTTTATTTTTATTTTTATTTTTTTTATTTTTTATTTTTTATTGAGAAAAAAATTTTCCACCTCCTCCCATCCTCCCACTCCTCCCCTCACTCTTCCCCCCTCCCCCACTCCACTCCCCCTATCCCCACTCCTCTCCCCCTCCCCTCACTTCTCTCCCCCTCCCTCTGCAGTATGAAGATCAGCTAGGGTTCCCTGCCCTGTGGAAAGTCCAAAGTCCTTGCCCCTCCATCCTGGTCTAGGAAGGTGACCATCCAAACTGGCTAGGCACCCTCAAATGGGGAACTTAAAATGATTTATAATGATCACTAGTGCAACACAATTTAGGTAAATATGTAGAGAACTGGTCATCATTTCTTAGGTAAAAGTAGCTCAATGTTACGCCAAAACAATTTTATATATTTAGTGGCTGAAGAACAATAACATCTAGATACTTTTGGATGGCTTATGACTTTTGCTTTACCATGAAATCGCTTTTCAAAGTCTCTTTTTTTCCCATTGACAGGATGTGTTAGGAGAACCTTCCTTCACACTCACATAACCTTTGCCTTCAAAGCACTTTCCAAGCTTTTATTCTATCACTTCATCGATTTCTGGCGTTTGCCATGGCTCTTTCCATAGTAAGAATGTAGCTTATAACTATTGTCCCTGAAATCTCATGAGTGTAAAATGCCTAATAATAAAAAAGGACATTCTGTTATTTCATAACTCCCTGACACAATGACTGCCAGAAAGTGAGTGTTAGAAGAAATGTTGCCTAAAGATTTTAATGTAAAGCACCATAAGTGAGTATCAGAAACTAATTCTATCCCAACTCTGATTTTTAGTAGCTGTGACATCTCGAATGGGTCACTAAAACCTTTTGGTCTTCTATTTCTTAATCAGTAATATAGAAATAGCATCAAGAGTCGTGATGCTGAGCCGGGCGGTGGTGACACACGCCTTTAATCCCAGCACTCGGGAGGCAGAGGCAGGCGGATCTCTGTGAGTTCGAGACCAACCTGGTCTACAAGAGCTAGTTCCAGGACAGGCTCCAAAACTACAGAGAAACCTTGTCTCGAAAAAAAAAAAAAAAAAAAAGAGTCTTGATGCTGACCTAGATTTTCCAATATAAGAAAGCACAGATGGTACCAAAATGGAATAGAAATGATAAAAAGGATCAGATATGTTGAAAATTATTTTTTAAGATTAAACTCAAAGTCTTGATATAAATGCTAGGAGAGAAAAAGAACACTGGGGTTTACTTGGTAAAATAATAAAATAATAGATGAAAAGAGATATTTCCCCAGATTTCAAGAGAAACAGTTGACTCCTTAAGTCATGGCATGTATTCAGTCTCTGTAATTTATTTTAGCACTACTGCTGGGAAACTTTTTGGCTTTCACACATTCAATCACCTTTAACCCAAATATCAAATATTTTGATCCAAAACTGTTATGTCAACTACAATTAGCATCTATCCATAAACATGCGGGCATTCTTAAAAGGGAAGGGGAAGGTAACTGACAATAGTGATGGATGGGGCTAGAGAAATAGCTCTGTTGTAAGAGCATCAACTACTCTTGCAGAGGACCAAGGTTTGATTCCCAGCACCCACATGGAAGATCACAAAGATCTGTAACTTCAGTTCCAGAGTATTCAACACTACCATCTGGCTTTCTCTAGCACCAGGTAATCACATAGTACACAGACAAGTGTACAAATTAAATTCTCTCTGTCTCTCTGTCTCTGTCTCTCTTTCTCTGTCTGTCTGTCTGTCTGTCTCTCTCTCTCTCTCTCTCTCACACACACACACACACACATACACACACACACATAAAAATTGAAATGTCCCTAGATCTTGAAAGATTTGTGGATGAGATTCACTTATCTGTCATGACTTGCAATAGACAACAGCCATTCTTGATTTAAAACATTGTACTGTTTAAGGAAATAACATTCAGATACCATAGCTATTATACTACTTTACGGAGAGATGCAAAAGATTAGTGGAAAGTTTTTTGGAAGGACATGATATCAGTGACATGAGTTAAGTAAAAGGCGAAGTGAATGAGACTCAAAAAAAAATACTTCTTTTACCCCTAGGCTGCAGTGTAGCTGAAATGAATGGTATGACAAGTCTTTGCCATCTTCTTGCTGCTTTATGATTTATGATATCAATATTGTTTTCAACTTGTATAATCAGAAGTCTGTCTTACAAGAAATTCAAGATGGCTACCACAAAATGTCGTTGTTTTGAGGAAATTAATCTCAAAGACCATGTGTCTACATATCAATTCTTTTTTATTTCTCTCTATAAGATTTCCTGAATCAATATTATTATTGATACTCACAGTGTTATTCCAAGATTATGGTGTAGGCATAATAAAGAAACAGAGTAATTATAAGACAGAAGAGTAGTGTTTGACTTGGGAAAGAAGATTTGTAGGAAAAGCATGTAAAGTCAAAAAACATTATAGTTCTTTGTCAAAACAAAACAAATGACTACAAAAAAAAAAGAAAAAGAAAACTTTGTCGCATACCTGGATGAAATATACCATGAGTAGATGTGATCTGTCCTAGCATTCACAATTCAGAATTTTCTGAGGTGTTCAGGAATGAAAAAAAAATTTACACTATTTTGAAAGGAAGCTGATAGTAAATTATGTAGAAGTCAAAGGAAAGGGAAAAGAATAGGAAGGTTCTACACTAAAAAATTTAAGTGGGAAATCAGATGCAGTTTTTATCTAAATTCTCTTTAAATTTGATGAAATATAAGTATTTTTTTCTAAATTAACTTAGTATTTTAAAGGACACCAATAAAATGTTTAAATTAAATCTAGGTCGACATGTACTATTAATAAGTCAAAATGAAGAAAACCAGCATCCAGCCTTTTAATTTCATTAATTCACACTTTATGTGTAATTGTATAGAGTTAGACAAACAGATATCAAAGTTTAAGTCTAAAATAACGTTTAATGTGAATTTATGTTTGTTTGAAGTAAATGCTTGTCTTTTTTTCCTAATAAGGCTGTAATAAACAATGTAAAGTACTATACTATGTTTTCAATGTTCTGTATGACAGATAGATGTCATAGATCAGCAAGCTCAAAATAAGAAAGGAAAATATGCTTTAGTTAAAAAAAAATAATACTGCCCAATGATGACTCTATTTTCAGAATGACATGAAGACAGATAAAGAACTATAAAGGAATTGCTTTTTGGTTAATAGACTTCTCAAAAAAATAACCACTGAAGTATGAAAATAATCAAATCTTTCTGCTTTTCCTCAATTTGATTAAGATCCTGAAACACCAGGAAGAGTAATCAGCTGATGATGGCAATAGTTCAAATGCCACATGTATTTTAACTCAAAGTTATATTTTCATACTGAATTTGTGACAGAATTTTGAACATTGGTTTATATAGAATGGGTGTAAAACATGACATAAAGGTATATAAGATTATGGTAATTTGCAGAGTATTTATTATTTAGTTATATTTCTTATATTTGGTTTTTACAGTATGCTGTTGAGTCTTCAGAGACATAAATGATAAATATGAAGATATTATCTACAGTTTGCAGCATGGTTTTTAAATTGTATTAATGGAATGCTGTAATTTTGTATTCAAAATGTGTACTTCTATACTTGAAATATCATCATAAAAACCAAACATATATGGTCTCATAGAGTGGATGGTGGTAGGTGGCACTGGAATTGTCCATTACAGAAGGAATTTTAGGAGTTCCAGAAGTCAATGGACAGAAAACATATCCAATCTTTCCTGTCTTCACTACCAACAAAGAACAGGCAAAGAAAGACAATTCTCTGACTATAGTTATATCAGTTAAAATAGGGGGTTATTTGGACATAGAAATCTCCCCTTCATGTTGGGACTACCTTTTACAGAGGAGATAAGACCATATTAAACTCTATTTACTTTCTTGAAATTATGTTTCAGCTAGTTACATGGAAAAAAACATGCATGTTCTTTGTACTTCTCTGATCTTTGCCATTAAGCTTTTGAAGTCTCAATAAGTTGAAATAAAACTATTTAGAAGTTAGACTAGGAAGTGCTATTGTATAAATAATATTAGAAGTGAATATGTGCTACACCCATCTCTAAATGATAAATAAAAATGCTCTTAACTTTGGTGTAAAACTTCAAGTAGAATTATATGTGTACAATCAGCTCAAGTGTGAGAATTAATGGAAGAATGGGAAAAGAGTCTCATTTTATATTTGAGATTTACAACAAAAAGTAGAGGAAAATAATTTAACCCCTAAAGAGGCAAACAAAAAGCCACGAGGTTTAATAAAATGGTGCATGAGTTGTGGCATATACCATAGTTTGAGTTTTAGGAATTTTTTTTTACTCTGTTCTCATATGAGACATCCCAACTACAGTTTCCTCTCAAGCCATTCCTTTCAGCCCCACATTACCTCCCATCCTCCTTTCAAGTCTCTTGCAAGAATGGAGCAAGCCTCTCAAGGACATCAACTGAACATGGCAAACAAGATACAGTAATACAAATCATGAATCCACACATCAAGGCTGGGTAAGGCAACCAGTAGGAAGAGTCCCAAGCATAGGCAAAAGTGTCAGAAATAGCCCCCATTTGCACTATCAGGAGTCCTACAGAAACACTAAGCCAACAACCATACATATTGTATTGGAATTTTTGTTTTAAGAATCATTTTAATTGTATACAAATGAGAAAGGATTATTTATGCTTTAAAAGAGAACCTTTAATACTTTACCATACCACTATTTACTTTATGTTCCCTTCTCCCGACCTCAGTACATCATGTTAAAATTAATGCATAAATAGGGTGTATTTCCATATTTTCATGTATATGTCATCATATCTAAGTGTGCACATATATGAAAGACTAAGTGCTGTGCCTAAAATATTAACTACAGATGTTTTCCAATATTTGTTTTTGCTTTAAATTATTTGTCACAGAAAATTATTTAAAGAACCAAGTATGACTGAAATCAATTTATTATTTTAATGATAACACTGACAGGTAATTAACTGAGGTTCTCTGCACTAACTTTCTAGGTGCCTGTCAGCCAATAGACATCACTGTATTATTCGTTCTCTATGTAATCTGTGTAAAATGCCTAAGGAATTCTGGATATTGACATTATTTCAATTGAATAGCCTTAAAGTACCTGATGACAAAGCCTAGAAGTGGTGATCATTTTAGTAATTGGGTCCCAAACAAAGATACCACAACATGGATCGAAATGTTTTATTGGAGAAAACTATGGGAGGATATGAAAAAGCCAAGCTTCTAGGTCAATTCATGTCATTGATTTACATAATAAAGAGAAATGATAAATTGTTTTTAAAATTGTGTTTGACTATTGTTTCAATTCCCTAAGAAACTGTACCTCAAAAGGCTATGATAGAAAAAATTTGAACCATGTATGCAAAGGTCATAAAATATTTCCTGAAAAGCCACCCTTCTTTATCTTCCAATTTACAAATCATTTTCAATGACTGTAATATTTATGGGTCATTCTAGAAATGACCAAAAATGTTCAAAAACAAAAAGAAGAAAAGAAAAGGAAACAGGCAAATACTAGCAGGCAGAATTACAATTTTCTCTTTCTGGAAGTCCTAGAAATGGGAAGAGTGTTTTCTCTGTGAAACAGACCTGGCTGTCCTAGAACACACTTTGTAGACCAGAATGGCCTCCATCTCACAGAGATATATCACAGCAATCTTTCTGTCTTTGCCTTCCAAGTGTTGGGATTAAAGGTATGTGTCATCAGCCACCACCTGAAACAGTGTTTTCTCATCAGATAAAATCCAGAATAAAGGGCCCTTCCTCCATGAGTCCTTCCCCATTGACTCCAGCATGTATTGATTATTTTCATCTCTAATATCCTATCAGATTTTAATGTACTTTCTTTCCCACTATTACTGTGAACCTTCTATTTACCCAGCTTTGTTCAAGACATAGCACACATATCTCATTATTATTCATAAAACACTACTGAGATAGCAATGTTAGTAGATGTCCTGCCTCAGGATAAAAATCTAAATTATACTAAATTTCATACTATTCCATGTCTGTGGGGGAGCTTAACTACTAATATGATTGCCATGAGGCTTAGAAACATAGGTTTTATTTCTTCTAGGACTTCTCAGTGCCACAGAAGCACAAATGCACCCTTAACAATCATAATAGTCCTTTTCACTCTTCTAGGTCTTAAATAAACATTGCACCAATATTTATTAAGTGAGTAGATTGAGGAAAAGAATGCAGCAGAAGAAATATTATTTGGGAAATCAAAAGATTCAATTTACACAGATGTAGGACCTTGAGAAAACAATCTCTGAATAATGTCTTCATTACTACAATATGAAGGGATCAGAGACCATGATCTCTGACATTTTTTACAATACATACATTCTAATAGAATATAAGAATCCCAAGAAAGCACTATTTGGAAATCATACAATTATCTATCACCATAAAAGTTGGAAAAATATATTTAGAGCATTCTAAGTAATTATTATACCAGATGTTTCACATTTGATGACTGTATAGAAGCCCCAGAAATGCAGCAAATATCTGTCATGTAAGAGTGATATATGCATTTAACTGTTTAGTGCAATGCTGATGTTGTATCTTCATTAAGTTTTCCAGTCTCTTTTCTGATATTTTCTCCACAATGTAACAAAATAGGTTTTTCTACAATTTCAAACAAATTATATTACAGGTTTCCTGTGCCATTTGGAAACAAACCCAAACCTTAAAGTAGTATCTAAGTCTTGTGTGAATCATATACCTTCTTTTTACTTCAGTATCAACGTGAACATTCATAATTTAAAAAAAATCTTTATTATAAGTCTCTATTTATATTTAATTTTGATAGATACCAAAACAAGCTAAAGGACTTAATTCTACAGGCAGTTGAGCAGACTATTGTGTGTGTGTGTGTGTGTGTGTGTGTGTGTGTGTGTGCAAGATGAAGGAGATCACGCCTCAGATAAAAATAATGGAACAAGTATTTCAAGTAAAAAGTCAAACAAAGAAATAAACTTCCCCCAAAATTGTTCCGTTATTTAAAAATTGAAGTCACTCAGATATCAAGCAACTAATGGAGAGATAAAAAGTACTATATTAAATATCACTTAGTCATAAAAAAAATAAAGTACTAATAACTGTTATAAAATGAAAGAAATGTGAATACAATGTGCTGAGTTGTCTTGGTTATTTTTCTTTCTATAGCTATGATATGACATCATGACCAAGGAAGCTTATAGAAAAAAAAAAACTTTATTTGAGGCTTATAGTTTCAGTGGGTTTACAGTCCAGGACAATTATGGGAGAAAGTATAATATCAGGCACACATTATACTGGAGCAGTAGTTGAGAATTCATATCTTGACTCACAAACACATGGCAGAGATAGTAAACTGGAAATGTGATGTGGTATAATGATTTTGTACACTATAAAGATTTGTCACTCATATTGGTTTAATAAAATACTGAGTGGCCAGTAGCCAGGCAGGAAGTATAGGTTGGGTGACTAGAATAAGAGAATTCTGGGAAGATGAAAAGCAGAAATGCAGTCTCCAGTCACACAGAGAGAAAGAAAGATGAGAATGCCTCACTGAGAAAAGATACCAAGCAACATGGCTAAACATAGACAAGAATTATGGGTTAATTAAAGTTGTAAGAGCTAGCTACTAATAAGCCTGGGATAATAGACCAAGGAGTTTATAACTAATATAAGCCTCTGTGTGTTTGAGACTAGATGACTGCAGGATCAGACAGGACATATAAAAGGAGACTGCTGGTTCATTCCCAACTGTCTGGACATGAATAATTACACAGAAACTATATTAACTACAATACATTTTAGCTTAGTTTTCTTGTTAACTAACTCTTGCATCTTAAATTAACTCATTCTATTAATTAATGCATCACCACGAGGCTATGGCCTAATGGTAAGTTTTCAGTGTCTGTTCCTATGGCAACTACATGGCATCTGTATGACTCTGCATTCTTTCCTCCTCTGTCTGTCCTTGGAATTCCCTCTTTGCAAAATTCTGCCATGCCATAGACCAAAGCAGCTTTTTAATTAACCAATGGTAATAAAACACATTCACAGGATACAGAGGGGAATTCTACATCAAGGACAAGACATTTCCTTTATGGAAATGATACGGCTTTGAAACCTCAAACTCTGCCCCAGTGATACATCTCTTCCAACAAGGCCACATCATGTAATCCTTCACAAACAGTTCCACTATCTGGAGTCCAAGTATTCAAATATTTAACCTACAGAGGACAGTTCTCATTTAAACCACCAAATGATGAAAGAAGGGAGGCACAGAAGAACACTTTCCAAATAACTAGAATTATAGAAAATGCCCTTTTCAGTTGCATATATGTGAAATTTTCTTAATAGGAAAGAAGAGAGAGAAACAGAAAGTAGATCAGTGGTTGTTAAAGACTGGATGGAGGCAGAGTAGGAAGTGACTATAGGTTTGATATTTCTTTATTGGGATGATGAAAATATTCTATGCTTGAATTTTCATGGTGGCTACACAAGTCTATGAATCCTAAAAGACATTCAGTTATACAATTTAGAAACCAAAATGGTATGCTTTTTAGTTATATTTAAATAAAATTGTTAAAAGATTTGATTGAGAATACTTTGAAATTAATCATGGAAGTAGTAATAAGGAAGCTGGGCATAGTGTTACACACCTTCAATCCCAAAAATCAGGAGGTGGAGACAGGAGGATTATAACAAAGACAAAAAAAAAACCAAAAGCAAGGACTAGGAACGGTGGCACCTGACTTTAATCTCAGAATGCAGAGACAGGCAGATCTCTAAAATTTTGAAGCCAACTTGGTCTATGTTGAAAATTCTAGGCTAGTCAGGAATGAAATCTAAGCTCTGATTCCAAGAAAGGAGGAAGGTCACAGCAATTAAAAAGTTTGAAGAAATGTCAAGGAGCCAATGGCAGAAAAGGCAGTCTATTCACTTTGGACAAATGCCTCTAGGTAGACATCCCATGTCAAACGCTTAGGTAAACACAGCACACACAGTCAACATAAAGGTCTGCATTTTCAGATGTGCAGATTGGCACACAGGATGCACAAAGATAAGCACACGGGTCTATAGATGCATATACCTAAGCAGGCTGGTGTGGCAGAAGCAAAATACCCAGATCTCTGATCTAGAGTTCATATTTATACAGAAACTTGTAAAAGCGGCATGATGCCAAAACCAGTTATGTAACAGATTATAGCACTATTTTCTTTAATGTTCCCCAAATAATCAGTGTCAGTCATTTTGTACTGATGTATGACTACCATGTCCACTGTCTGCCATGTTTTAGTTGACTCATTCTGCATATTCATATCAGTAGTATAGTGCTTAAAATTAAACTGGTCTTTATGATTATTTCTAATACCAGAGTTATTTAGTAAGACCCTATAACCCCCCACACACACCCTAAAAAATAATCAAAGACAACAAAAAAATCCAGAAGAAAGACAGGATAAAGTTTAGAAAAAGCTGAGTAATCCCAGCATTTGGAAAACTGAAGCTGGAGGATGAAAATTCATGGTCATCCTTTTATACATACTAAGGCACTGTAAAAATAAAATAACATGGCACAGGAGACCACTTCCTAAATATAACCCCAGTACCACAGACACTGAGAGAAACAATTAATAACTGGGACCTCCTGAAACTTAAAAGCTTCTGGAAAGCAAAGGACATTGTAAAAAAAAAAAAAAAAAAAAACAAAAAACAAAAAACAAAAAAAAAAAAAAAAAACAATGACAACAACAGCAAAAAAAAAAACGGCCGCCTACAGAATGGGAAAAGATCTTCACCAAACCTATATCAGACAGAGGACTGCTCTCCAAAATAAACTCAAGAAATAATCCAATAAAATAATGGACTACAGACCTATTCAGAGAGCTCTCAAAAGAGGAATTTAAAATGGCTGAAAGACACCAGGAAATGCTCAACATCCTTAATCATCAGAGAAATGTATATCAAAACAACTCTGAGATTCCAACTTACAGCCTTAAGAATGGACAAGACCAAAAACACTGATGACAACTTATGCTGGAGAGGATGTGGGGGCAAAGGGAACACTCCTCTATTTCTGGTGGAAGTGCAAATTGGTACAGGCTCTTTGGATATCAGTATGGCAATTTCTCAGATAATTAGAAAACAAACCTTCCTCAAGACCCAGTAATACCACTTTTGGATATATATCCAAAGGTTGCTCAATCGTATCACAAGGTCATGTGCTCAACTATGATCATAGCAATATTATTTGTCATAGCCATAACCTGCAAAGAAGCTAAATGTCCCTCGACCGAAGAATGGATAAGGAAAGTGGAGTACCACACAGCAGAAAAAAATAACATCTTGAAATTTGTGGGCAGATGAATAGATCTAGAAAACATCATATTGAGGGAAGTAACCCAGAGTAGAAAGACAAATATCCTATGTACTCACACATAAGTGGCTTTTAGAAAGAAAACCAGCCTATAATTCACAATCCCAGAGAATCTAGACAACAATGGGACCCTAAGAGAGACACACATAGATCTATTCTACATGGAAAATAGAAAAAGTCAAGACCTCTTGAGAACATTGGGAGCATGGGGACCATGGGAGAGGGTTGAGGGGAAGGGAGAGGAAAGAAGACAAGGAGAGAAAAAATATATAACTCAATAAAATTAATAAAAGTCTACGCATAAAAATATAAATAAAATAACATGCCACATTAAAAATAGCAAGAAACTGACCTTGGGCTTCCATATGGACACTTCAGTTTGATGGGTATATGAGCTTTGAAACTTTTAACTTTGAAACTGGAGACAGTATAATCTATGTTGGGTTTCTGGATATGATGATTGTGTTAGTTGTCAATATGATTGAATCTAGAATCACTTGCAAGACGATGGTCCTCTGGGTATTTATGCGGGGGAATTGTCTTGATTTCTTCAATTGTGGTAGCTAGACTCATTTTGATTGTGGGTAGGATGGTTCCCTCTATCAGACATCCTGGACTGTATATAGTGGAGAGACTGAGTTGAACATTATTAAGCACCCTTTTTTTCTTAGAGTATGTTGAGATCAACTGCTTCAAGTTCCAGCTACCTTGACTCAAACATGGTGATGGTTTGTAGTTAGAACCGTGAGCCAGAATAAACCATTTTTTTTCCTTAAATTGTTTTGGTCAGAGTATTTTATCACAGCAACAGGAGAAGAAACTAATACTTTTGGCATTAAATGAGATAGTATATGTAGAACACTTTGTAAATTGATATTTAAAAGTAAATTGATACATAACAATAACTGCTTAATTGTTGTTTACGAGCGGCGGGGCTGTATTACGAGCGGCTGGTCTGTGTCCCACCACCCAGCCGCCTGCACGGCTAGCTTTATCCAAAATAATTACGCGGAAACTGTATTCTTTTAAACACTGCTTGGCCTCTTATTGGCTAGCTCTTACATATCGATCTAACCCATTTCTAATAATCTGTGTAGCTCCACAAGATGGCTTACCAGGAAAGATCTTAACCTGTGTCTGTCTGAAGTGGAAGAATCATGGCGACTCCTGATTCAGCTTCTTGCTCCCAGCATTCTGTTCTGTTTTCTATGCCCACCTAAGTGTTGGCCTATCAAATGGGTCTAGGCAGTTTCTTTATTAATAAGATATCACTCCCACATCATTTCCCCTTTTTCTGTTTAAACAAAAAGGAAAGGCTTTAACTTTAACTTAGTAAAATTACATATAACAAAACAGTTATCAAGCAAGAATTACAGTTACAATATTTATATCTATTTTATCTTTTATCATAATTAAGGAAAACTATAACTATAACTAACCATTCTTCAACTCCATCAAAGACTCCAGAAGGATATAATATTATCTAAGCAAACAAGAAGTCCAAAACTCTAGAAATGACAGAGACATCTCACTGCCTGGACAGTCACCCAAAGTTCCTCTGTACCATTGGGGTATCCATCTTCAGCCTTCAGGCCCATAGTTTCTAGCAGACATTTTCATCAAGCAGGAAATTCCAAACACAGTTCAGTAATTTTCTGCTGTGTCCTGCAGAATGTCTGCCATACTGTTTCATGAGTCAGCAACCCTGAAAGACCATCTCACCTTTAGGCAAGTTCAGCAGTCCTCTCTCTGCGGGTTCTTTGTGTCCATTTTATGCAACAGTCCAGGCAAGAGCAGTTTCTTGCCCAAATGGCTATCAAGCTCCATAAGGATCCTCTTCGATGCCCATCTTCCTCTCGAAGTAGATTGGTGCTGCCAGGAGCAGACATGTCTCATTGTCATGAAAAGTCCTAAGTTATTAAAATATTTTAAATGCCTTATTCTGCAGCCTTTGAGAGATATGAGGAATGCCTATCTGAAATATATCTCTATATATCTAGAAAATCTAACTAACATGACTAGAAGCTTTACTATTATCGATAATTATCCATTAGCAACCTATATTTCCTATTATACATTACATTTTAAATAAACTACACAATCACAATACCTTAATCAATATCAGAAATACATATACATATAACAAAATTGACCTTAAAATCCATAGCAATGCAAATTATATCTATATCATATCCCCCTTTAAATGTAAAAGAACATTTATAAACAATATTTTGGGATCATGGGTGCAGTTTTTTCTCTCCAAACTGCTTCCTGCTGAATGGGGGCGCTGTTAATCAGATCATTTAGGGTGTAACCTGTGTGCCAGGTTTATCTCAGTTGGCAGTTGAGTGAAGTAATTTTTTGAGGGTGATCACAGCAACCTTTGAGGAGGGCGAGGTCTATCATACCATATCGGGATAGAAGAAATCCACAGGGTCTGGTCCTCTGTGAAAACAAAAGAAGACCCTCTTCAAAGCATCATATCCTTAGACCCAAATTTTGAAATTGTAATACCCTTATATCCATTCTGGTTTAGCTTGGCAGCCCATGTAATGAAAGGTCTCTCTGTATTTAGTTCCTTCACAGTCAAAAATTTTAAAGAAAACACAATGTACATAATCCAGACTCTCTGTGAATTTTCCATTTTTGCGTGGCTTATTTTTCTTTATTTCTTTTAATCTATAACTATCTGTACTCTGTCTCTTTAAAGACTTTATCTTTTTTTTAAGGCATTAACTTTATTCTCTCTCTATTTTTTTTTCTCTCTCTCAAGCCTACGTATATTCATCCAACAGTGTTGTCTTTTATGTCTTAATCTGTTTTATTGTGAACCTGTAATTTTTTTTTTACTATACAGGAGCATTTCTTAAAATGTTAAGCAGTTCTTAAAATCTTAAGTTGCACCATGTAGGGGTAATACGGTATTGCCTGTTTATTGCCAAGTCTAAACCTTAACTGCACTGTTATTATGGTAATTACAGTAGTTCCTGCCTGAGGTCAGCACAGTTCAGCATGTAGAAGCTGCTCCTGCCTCAGATCCATTTGGTGCCCCTGAGCCAAGCACAGTTCCAGGCACACAGCAAGTCCACATCGGTGCCGCAGTCAGCAGTTTAACTCTGAGACTGAGCGTGCAGCACAGAAACTCTTTTCATCCAAGTTACAGCAAAATCTGACACGCAGAGCACTGTGCAGTCTGAAAACATTAATTGCAGCAGGAATCTGCCATGCTCTTCCACCTGCCTAAGCCTAATTCTGCAGTCTGCCCAGGTGCAGGCGGGGAGTGCTGAGCCATTGGCATGGTCTCAGAGCACTCTCCTTCCGATCCCAATCTGGAACAGAAACATCCAGTCCCATAAAATCCATTGAAATGCTTTAAAGCCAGAGTTCACGCTGGCAGCACAGCCCCAAGAAGCCGCGCTTTAAAATGACACAACGTTTTTTCTGCTGCTGAAGCCGAATCAGGAAATCTCTCTAAGGCATGCTACCAACAAAGAGCAAAACTCGGCATTAAACTCTGTTTTTTCTCTGTTTAAAATTAAGCTTTCTCAGGTTTTTAAGTGGATTTAGCCCCATGTTGGGGGCCACTCTGTTGTATTATGAGCGGTGGGGCTGTATTACGAGCGGCTGGTCTGTGTCCCGCCACCCAGCCGCCTGCATGGCTAGCTTTATCCAAAATAATTACACGAAAACTGTATTCTTTTAAACACTGCTTGGCCTCTTATTGGCTAGCTCTTACATATCGATCTAACCCATTTCTAATAATCTGTGTAGCTCCATGAGCTGGCTTACCAGAAAAGATCTTAACCTGCGTCTGTCTGAAGCGGGAGAATCATGGCGACTCCTGATTCAGCTTCTTGCTCCCAGCATTCTGTTCTGTTTTCTATGCCCACCTAAGGGTTGGCCTATCAAATGGGTCTAGCCAGTTTCTTTATTAATAAGAAATCACTCCCACATCACTTAATTATTATAATAATGTAAAATAGGTAGGTAAAGTACAGTATTTGACACCTATATTTTGACTTTTATTATAGTTCTTAACAATCTAAAGAATTCACTTGGTGTATAACAGCAGTCACAATTATCCCTAATTAGTCTGAATAATGAGGAACTATTCCATTGGTTGATCTTTAGACAAATAATTCTCTTTCTGAATCTCTGAGCAATATATTTTAATGTAATGCAGATACTGTGAGAAGGAAATTTGTTTCAAAAATCTATAAAAATAATTCTAGAAAAGTTTTAAAAGGCAATTTTTATGATACAAAATTAAGGAGGCAGTGAATAAGGAGGAGGAAGGATGATTTTCCTTTATATTTTTTTGCTAAGAATCTTGGGGTACAGAGAAAGGAACAAACATCTGGAGTGATGATTTTTTTTCTCCTTAAATCTAAAGGACAGCCGAAGAGCAATCTGTTGTTTGTGTAGAAAAAAATGCTTTTAAAAGAGGAAGAAAGTACACTTGGGGGAACATCTGCTCTGAGAAACACTTGAAAAGTAAGTGCAGGGAAACATTTGCACAACATACAAGCAGATACTGTGTTGCAAAAGGAGGCATAAATATATCTAACATACGGAGTTTTAAGTCAAAATATAACAAAGACATAATTAGCAACTACATTTTAATGTTAGGCTGGAAAGGTTGCCACCACTAAACACTAATCAAAAACACTATCTCTGGCCTAGTATAACTTAATTTCATGATTTGATGGTGTTATTCACTGATGAATGGAGACAGTCAACAACTAAAACCCACATGCTAGTATATACAATACCATGTGTTGTACATTGAATAAAATGTCTCTCATAGTTTCACATGTCTGAACATTTGCTTTCCCAGCTGATGGCACTGTTTGGGAAAGTTATAGAACATTTAGGAGCTGGAACAACACTGGATGAAATATGTCATGGGGGTTATTGGAAGCTTTGCATTCTACATCCTAGTCCTACTTGTTCTTAATTTCTACTTCTTGACTGTGGATGATATGTGATCACCCAGATTTCTGTTCCTGTCACCAGGTCCTTTCTGCCTATAGACATGTTTTGCTGTCCATTGTGGACTCTGTCTTGTTTTGTTTTTCATAGATGTTTGAAACACTATAACTACGGGATACTTGGAGAAAAAAATTTTTTTTTTTTTTTGGCTTACACATCCTATCCCAGTTCATAAGTAAGGAATGGCACCACAGGAAGACATTCAGGAGCTGAGACTGGAACCAATGAAGACAACTGCTTACTGACTTTCTCCCAGGCTCTTATTCAGCTACCAATCTTTTACCTCCCAGGACTACCTGTTCTGGAGTGAGACATCCTGGGCCTTCACACATTAATCAACAATCAAAAAACAATGTCCCACAGACATTCCTATTGGACAATTTGAGACGTCAGTCCTTTAGGAGAGATTTCCTTTTTCCAGATATATCTAGGTTTTTCTCAAGTTGCTAAACCTAGATAACAGAGACTCCATCCCTCTCGAAGAACAAACCAAAACAAGCCTTTTATTCTCTAAAAAATTTTTCTTGACACAGCACTGGAAAGGAAACTGATACCCTGTAGAAATTGTTTCTTACATATCAACTAAAATATACAAAAATTGACTCTTTTGGGAGGGAGAAATCAATAGAAATAAGAAACTTCATATTGAATTAGGTAATTCTGAGTCAAACCAACTAAGTACCTTGTTTGATTTATTCTGTAATCACACAAAGCTCATTATACATTCATTAAATGTTTGAAAAGATTTAGAAGCACAGGGTTTGGGGTTTTTGTTTTGTTTTAATTTTGTATAACTAGGGCCTCAGATTGACCTTAGTATTAGTTCCCCTGAATTTCTGAATGGCAATTGTGGGGTGGACCTGAGCATTGTCTTCTGCTTTATCTTCAGCCTGTGTTCTGATGTCTACCACAAACCATTCAACAACACATGACTTCTCTTTATCAAAAGACAGGCTAAAGTGGAAGACTCCTAGGAGTCCTCAACACTGTATAGGAGCTGCAGGAAATTAAAAATATTCAGAAGTGGAGAATTACTCTTCCCCAGAGAAGATACCAATTGGTTATCCATTACCAAATGATAATTCCTGAAAACAGACATACAAGTAACATTACTAAGCAGGTTATACTTAGATGTAGTAATATGAGTGGCTGGGCTGTGTCCCCAGCACCCGGGCCGCCTGATAGCTTATGCCCCGAAATAATTACACAGACACTGTATTCTTTTAAACACTGCCTGACCCATTAGTTTCAACCTCTTAACCCATTTCCTATAATCTATGTAGCACCACGGGGTGTGGTTACCAGGAAGATTCTATCCTACGTCCATCCTGGGTCGGAGCTTCATTGTGTGTGTCTGTCCAGGAGAGGGGAGCATGGCCTCTCTGAGCTCACTTCCTCTTCCTCCCAGCATTCTGTTCTGTTTACTCCTCCCACCTATGTTTTAACCTATTAGGGCCAAGCAGTTTCTTTATTGCTTAACCAATGAAATCAACAGATTGATATATGACACTCCCACATCATTTAGAAATGCATATGTGCTGTTTAGGTACTGAGGAGTTCCATCTGGACTGGACGGTTCCTGCTTCTACACTGAAGAGTTACACCCAGAGAGTCAGTCACAGAAAAGACTGGACCAAGACACCAGGCCTCTGCTGGCTCCATTTGAAGGAAGAGATGGGAAGGCGCTAAGGCAAGAATTCCTCCAACAACATGAAAGGCAACATGACATCACCAGAATCCAGGGATCCAGAAATAAGAAGAATTGTACACCCTACCTTAGAAGAATTAGAAGAAATCGACTCAAAAGTGAATTATATGAAAATAATAGAAGACCTTAAACAGGAGGTGAAAACTGACATAAACAATTAGGGATCACAAACAAAAAGGTAGAGGAAATGAATAAATCGCTCATAGATACCCAAGAAAACCAAGAGAAACAAGAAAAAGCAATCAAACAGGTAAGGGAAGCGGTTCAAGACTTGAAGAATGAAATGGAAGTAATAAAGAAAAAACAAACTGAGGGAAGGATGGAGATGAAAAATCTGGGTAAACGAACAGGAACTACAGAGACAAGTACTAACAACAGATTACAAGAGATAGAAGAAAGAATTTCAGACACTGAAGATACCATAGAGAAAATAAACACACTGATCAAAGAAAACAGCAAAACCAACAAATTCTCATCACAAAACATTCAGGAAATCTGGGACACAATAAAAAGACCAAACCTAAGAATATTTGGGATAGAAGAAGGAGAAGTACAGCTCAATGGTCCAGAAAATATATTTAATAAAATAAAAGAAGAAAACTTTCCCAACCTAAAGGATATTCCTTTGAAGGTTCAAGAAGCATACAGAACACGGAATAGACTGGACCAAAAAAAAATCTCCTCACTATATAATAATCAAAACACAAAACATACAGAATAAAGAAAGAATATTAAGAGCTGCAAAGGAAAAAGGACAAGGTACTTATAGAGGTAAACCTATCAAACTTACACCTGATTTCTCTATGGAAACAATGAAAGATAGATGTACTGGAGAAACTAAGAGACCATGGATGCAAGCCCAGACAATTATACCCAGGGAAGCATTCGTTCACTATAAATGGAGAAATCAAAATTTTCCAAGATAAAAAAAAATTAAACAATACGTAACCACAAATCCAGCCTTACAGAAAATAATAGAAGGAAAATCACAAAGCAAGGAGTCCAACATGACCTCAATAACACAAACATCTAGAGACCCTTCACCAGCACAACTCAAAGAAAGGAAACACACAAACTCTACTACTAAAAAAGTGACTGGAGTTAACAACCACTGGTCATTAATATCACTTAATGTCAATGAACTCAAGTCACCTATAAAAAGGCACAGGCTAAGAGATTGGATATGAAAACAGGATCCAACATTCTGCTGTTTACAAGAAATACACCTTAACCACGAAGACAGGCACCTACTCAGAGTTAAGGGATGGGAAAAGGTTTATCAAGCAAATGGACCTAAGAAACAAGCAGCTGTGGCCAGACTTATTTCTAACAAAGTAGACTTCAAACTTAAATCAATCAGAAGAGATGGAGAGGGGCATTTTATACTCATAACAGGAACAATTCATCAGGATGAAGTCTCAATCCTTAATATCTATGCCCCTAATATAAAAGCACCCACGTACATAAAAGAAACATTACTAAAACTCAAGGCTGCATTCAAACCACACACACTAATAGTAGGAGACTTCAACACTCCTCTTTCACCAATGGACAGGTCAATCAGACAGAAATGTAACAGAAAATAAGACAATTAATGGAGGTAATGAATCAAATGGACATAACAGACATCTATCGAAAATTCCATCAAAATAGGAAAGAATATACCTTCTTCTCTGCAGCTCATGGAACCTTCTCAAAAATAGGCCACATACTTGGTAACAAAGCAAACTTCTACAGTTACAAAAAAAATATTTGTAACCTCCAGTGTCTTATCAGACCACCATGGATTAAAGTTAGGATTCAACAACAATGCTACCCGCAGAAAGCCTACAAACTCATGGAAACTGAACAGTCAACTACTGAACCACAACTGGATGAAGGAAGAAATAAAGAAAGAAATTAAAGTCTTCCTCGAAGTCAATGAAAATAAAGAAACAACCTACTCAAACTTCTGGGACACTATGAGAGCAGTCCTGAGAGGAAAGTTCATAGCACTAAGTGCCCACTTAAAGAAAACAGAAAAAGCACACATTGGAGACTTAAAAGCCCACCTGAAAGCTCTAGAATAAAAAGAAGCAGACTCACCTAGGAGGAGTAGAAGACTGGAAATAATCAAACTGAGGGCTGAAATCAACAAAATAGAAACACAGTAAACAATCCAAAGAATCAAGGAAAATAAAAGCTGATTCCTGGAGAAAATCAACAAGATTGATAAACCCCTATACAAACTAATGAAAAGGCAGAGAGAGTATATGCAAACTAATAGGATCAGAAATGAAAAAGGGGACATAACCACAGACACAGAGGAAATTCAGAGAATCATTAGATCTTACTACAAAAGCCTGTATGCCACAAAACTGGAAAATGTAAAAGAAATGGACACTTTTTTAGATAAATACCATTTACCAAAGTTAAACCAGGACCAGATGAACAACCTAAATAGACCTGATAGTCGTGAAGAATTAGAAGCTTTTATCAAAAACCTCCATACAAAAATATGCCCAAGACCAGATGGTTTCAATGCGGTATTCTACCAGAAATTCCAAGAAGACCTAATACCTATACTCCTTAATGTATTTCACAATATAGAAACAGAAGAGTCATTGCCAAATTCCTTTTATGTAGCTGCAGTCACTCTGATACCAAAACCGCACAAAGACTCAACCAAGAAAGAGAATTACAGGCCAATCTCACTCATGAATATCGACGCAAAAATCCTCAACAAAATACTGGCAAACCATATCCAAGAACACATTAGGAAAATTATCCATTATGATCAAGTAGGCTTCATCCCAGAGATGCAGGGCTGGTTCAACATACGAAAATCTATCAATGTAATCCATCATATAAATAAACTGAAAGAAAAAAAAACATGTGATCATTTCATTAGATGCTGAAAAAGCTTTTGACAAAATTCAACATCCCTTCATGATAAAAGTCTTGGAGAGATTAGGGATACAAGGGTCATACCTAAATATAATAAAAGCTATATACAGCAAGTCGACAGCTAACATTAAGTTAAATGGAGAGAAACTCAAAGCCATCCCACTAAACTCAGGAACATGACAAGGCTGTCCACTCTCGCCATACCTCTTCAATATAGTCCTTGAAGTTCTATCAATAGCAATAAGACAACATAAGGGGATCAAGGGGATTTGAATTGGGAAGGAAGAAGTTTAACTTTCGCTATTTGCCGATGATATGATAGTCTACATAAGCGACCCCCAAAACTCCATCAAAGAATTTTACAGCTGATAAACACCTTTAGTAATGTGGCAGGATATAAGATCAACTCGAAAAATTCAGTCGCCCTCTTATACACAAAGGATATGGAAGCAGAGAGGGAAATCAGAGAAGTTTCACCTTTCACGATAGCCACAAACAGCATAAAATATCTTGGGGTAACTCTGACCAAGGAAGTGAAAGATCTATTTGACAAGAACTTTAAGGAATTGAAGAAAGAAATTGAAGAGGATACCAGAAAATTGAAGGACCTTCCCTGCTCTTGGATTGGGAGGATCAACATAGTAAAAATGGCAATTCTACCAAAGGCAATTTATAGATTCAATGCAATCCCAATCAAGGTCCCATCAAAATTCTTCACAGATCTTGAGAGGACAATAATCAACTTTATATGGAAAAACAAAAAACCCAGGATAGCCAAAACAATCCGATACAATAAAGGATCTTCTGGAGGCATTACCATCCCTGACTTCAAACTCTATTATAGAGCTACAGTAATGAAAACAGTGTGGTACTGGCATAAAAACAGAGAAGTCGACCAATGGAATCGTACAGAAGACCCGGATATTAACCCACAAACCTATGAATACGTCATTTTTGATAAAGGAGCTAAAAGTATACAATGGAAGAAAGAAAGCATCTTCAACAAATGGTGCTGCCACAACTGGATGTCAACCTGTAGAAGAATGAAAATAGACCCATATCTATCACCATGCACAAAACTCAAGTTCAAATGGATTAAAGACCTCAATATCAGTCTGAACACACTGAACCTGATAGAAGAGAAAGTGGGAAGTACCCTACAACAGATGGGCACAGGATATTGCTTCATACGTATATCCCAAGAAGCACAGACTTTAAGGGCAACATTGAATAAATGGGACCTACTGAAACTGAGAAGCTTCTGTAAAGCAAAGGACACAGTAACTAAGACAAAAAGCCAACCTGCTGACTGGGATAAGATCTTCACCAGCCCCACAACAGAGAAAGGTCTGATCTCAAAAATATATAGAAAACTCAAGAAACTAGACTTTAAAATGCTAATTAACCCAATTAAAAAATGGGGCACGGAACTGAACAGAGAATTCTTAACAGAAGAATTCAAATGGCTAAAAGACACTTAAGGTCATGCTCCACCTATTTAGTGATCAGGGAAATGCAAATCAAAACAACTTACACTTGTCAGAATGGCTAAAATCAAAAACACCAATGATAGCCTTTGCTGGAGAGGCTGTGGAGGAATTGGTACCCTCATCCATTGCTGGTGGGAATGCAAACTTGTGCAACCACTTGGAAATCAGTGTTTCGGTTTCTCAGGAAGTTCGGGATCAACCTACCCCTGGACCTAGCAATACCACTCATGCGAATATACCCCAAGAGATGCCCGATCATATGACAAAAGCATTTGTTCAACTATATTCATAGCAGTATTATTTGTAATAGCCAGAACCTGGAAACAACCTAGATGTCTGTCAATGGAAGAATGGATAAAGAAAGTGTGGAATATATACACTTTAGAGTACTACGCTGCGGTAAAAAACAATGACTTCTCGAATTTTGCGTGCAAATGGATGGAAATAGAAAACACTATCCTGAGTGAGGTATCCCAGACCCAAAAAGATGAACATGGGATGTACTCACTCATAATTTGTTTCTAGCCATAAATAAGGGTCACAGAGTCTATAATTGGTGAACCTAAAGAAGCTAAATAAGAAGGTGAACCCAAGGAAAAACATATAGTTATCCTCTTGTCTATGAGAAGTAGACAAAATTGCCGGGGACATAAGTGGGATCTTGGGGGTGGGATGGGTTGGGGGTATGGGGAGATGGGGAGAGAAAAGTGAGTAGGGGAGGATGGGGGGAACTTGAGGAAACAGGATAATTGGGATAAAAGAAGGCTGGATAGAGGAGCATGGAAGCACAATTTTTAGTTAAGGGAGCCACCTTAGGGCTGGCAAGAGACTTGAACCTAGAGTGGCTCCCAGGAGCCCAAGGCGATGTCCCCAGTTAGTTCCTTGGGCAGATGAGGATAGGGAAGCCGAAACAACCCTATCCTATAGCAATACTGACGAATATCTTGCATATACCATAGAACCTTCATCTGGTGATGGATGGAGATAGAGACAAAGACCCACACTGGAGCACTTGACTGAGCTCCCAAGTTCCCAAAGAGAAGCGGAAGGAGGGAGAAGATGAGCAAGGAAGTCAGGACCAGGAGGGGTGCACCCACCCACTGAGACAATGGGCCCGTTCTATTGGGAGCTCAGCAAGGCCAGCTGAACTATGACTGAAAAAGCATGGAATAAAACCGGACTCTCTGAACATGGCGAACAATGAGGGTTGATGAGAAGCCAAGGACAATGACACTGGTTTTGATCCTACTTCATGTTCTGGCTTTGTGGGAGCCTAGCCAGTGTGGATGTTCACCTTCCTAGACATGGACGGAGGGCGAGGACCTTGGACTTTCCACAGGGCAGGGAACCCTGACTGTTCTTTGGACTGGAGAAGGAGGGGGAGAGGAGTGGGGGGAGGTGAACAAGGGTGGGAGGAGGGGGAGGGAAATGGGAGGCTGGGAGGAGGGGGTAACTATTTTTTCCCTTTTCTCAATAAAAAAAAAGTAAAAAAAAAGAAATGCATATGTATGTGTACACATATATACACATGATTGTACGCACATGCATGTGTACAGGTGTGCACAAACACACACACTAACAATTAATGGAAAAAGGCCATGCATTTGAAAGGGAGTAATAAGGGTATAGAGGAAAGTTTGGAGAAAATAAAAGGAAGAAAGAAATATTGTGTTCATATTACAATCTCAAAAATAAAATAAAAAACTTTAAAAAATAGATTAAAATAATAGAAAGACAAACCAGAGCAGAAATTCTCAAATCTCACAGAATGTAATTAACATTTTAAGGACCACTCATAAATATTCATTTCCTGAAGTGCATTTCTGAATTAGTCTCTGATTCTGAAAACTCTGAGAAATTCCATTTTAAAAATTTCTGTTTTTACATGTGTGTGTGTGTGTGTGTGTGTGTGTGTGTGTGCATGTGTAGGTGCCATATGAGTGAGTGCAGGCCATGCAGAGGCCAGCAGAAAGCACGAGATATGCTGGACTTAGAAGTACAGTTAGTTGTGTCTGCTCTGAGTTCTGGAAAATTAACTCAGTTTTTCTAGAAGAGATATGAATAGCACTAAATCTTTTTTATCCTCCAAAACTGCATTTTGAATCTCTGATTACAAATACTTCTTGGAGCTTGCCTTGTGGCATGTTCTTGTATTGCCAGTTCTCAAGAAGTAGTGGGAAGAAGATATTATGTTCTAGGCCAACCTTGGCCACATAGCAAGTTAGAAGATAGCCTGGGCATTATGAATCTGTCTTTTAAAATTATGAATCTATAAGTAAATGACCTTTAAGACAAAGTTGCTTGAAAATTGTTGTTTTAGTTCTTCCTTATTCAAATTTTATTTATTTAATAGTGGCAGATTAATCTTAAATTGCTTTTGAAGTGATGTTTCTAATACAATTTTTAAAATGATTTTCCTTTATTCACTGAATAAAGTTAAAGCTAGGGAACCTGGCACCTAAAGCTAACTATAATATATTCCAAGATGTCGTCCATTGTTTTCTTGCTATTTTAATCTTTCATTCTTTCCAAATAAAACTACTCTTCCTTACTGCTGAGTATTGAGAGAAGATCATTTCTAAATGTGGAAGTATCCTTCTTCTATCTGCCAGCTAATTGCTACACACAAAGAGAGATACCTGACTTAAACTGTGCTAATATGAGATTTTTCTCATTTCTTCTCCTTAGGATATTCTAAAACTCAGAAGCACATGTCATTCATGTGTTGGGATGAATTTACTGTCTGCATTTCTATAAGGAACTGGATGAGTGATTGCAATGCACAGGGTGTACTTTCAGAAACATTAGGAGAGCTACACTAGCTTGGAAAAAAAGATTAATTTTTGAATTGTGGTCAGACATGGTTCAGTTTCAAAATGAAAGGATAGATAAGATGCATATTTCCCTACAATACCCCTGGTTTCTAAATATTTCTCATGAAGTCTGTTTTAATCTATACGATATGATGTGAATTTGTCTCATGCATTACTGCATGATGGTTGACAGCCACTCAAAAAACCATGCTGCATGGTGAAAGGTGGTGACAGATGATGCAGAATTCTACTTTGGCCTCAATAACTGCAGGGAAAGCTGTGAAGAGAAGCTATCATAACCTAGGAAACAAGCACAAAGTGTGCCCTGGAAGGTGATCACTGGAGACACTCCACAGCCAAAGTTAAGTGTCACAGGGACTCAAAAGGAACAAGACACAGGGAGGGCAAAAAAAATTTGTTGGAAGATCTGATTCAAACCATTAGTTCTTATAATTTCAACATGAGATTTATTCCTAAAAGCAATAACAAAACAATGAAGAAAATATTATTTGCATGTCAAATACATTTGTCATTAATGAAAAATACCATTTAGAAAATACTAACTAGCATGATATTTGGAAGATTGAGCTTGTACAGGAATTTTTGAATTATAGAAAATAGAGTTATTGACATAATGATTTTTCACAGTTTCCTAAACAAAACAAAAAATGAGAAAAAATCATAATCTTTGTTGAAATAAAAAGTTGATGAAATAGATGTTTCATCATGCTGAACTTAAATTTGTAATTTTTCCAAATCAAATCTGTTTTTTAACACATATAATATTTTAAACAACCTCAAATATGTGAGATTGTTCTTGATAGGGGAAAATATAAGTTACAAGGATAAAGGTTATTTGATACATTTATTAAACTTTCCAAAATAAAATGGAAGAGTTAGCTCAGAGGTTGATCACACACACCACATAGATCAGAAACACGTCTAACTCTGAGAGTCCTGGGTGTTCTGATACCTCTGGCTTATGTATATACCCATACTCACATGCACATACTCACACCCAGAAACTCAGTTTTATATGTGGAAGTGTTTCTTCCACATGACAGCAAATTGCTTGTGTTATAAAACACAATCAACTGTGTATACATATAATTGAAAACAAAACTTGCAAAAGATACAAGGATAATTCCATGGAACCCAAACAGTTTATATACATGTGTAAATATGTATGTGCATATGTTTGCATGTAATTCTACAAACCACCAAGAAAATTAGATAACTTCCACAATTCAATGAAAAGAAAAAGGACTTAGACAAACTTTGGATACATTGCACAACAAACAATTGATTTACTTGTCTTCAATTTACTAGGGACAGCCTGTAGACATGGTTTACTATTTCAAAACAGTACAACAGTCCAGCTGTGTAATCTATCCTGTGACAGCCTGACAAAGATTCTCTTTAGGTTGTATTTGAGAGGTTGGTAGATTTGGTTTTTCAAAGACTATTAAATTTCCAGAAAAACATGAATATTCTAAAACAAAATAAAAACAAGCAAACACCAACTATGATATATTTTAAACTCTGTGGAACACGAAGAAACATATACAGTGAAAATTTGTGAATGATTAAATTTTTATTTTTCTCTTCTGTAGATTTCATTACCTTTCTGAAAATTCAGAAATGGATAGGACATAGTGACATTGCTAATGAAACCCTAAGGGACCAAAGCAAGTCATGTACAAGAATCATAGAGATTTTTGAAAGGTGGAGTTAAAGTGACAAGTGTTAATTAAAAGAAGAAAGCTGGCAAAAGTCAGTTTTTTTCTGGTGCCAAAATAAGTTGGTTTGTTATTTAAAAAGCGCCTAAGACATTGATTGACCTGAAACATTGATTTAGAGCTAGTTGCCTCAAGCAAACAGTTTCTCTAAGTCTCTCCAGGGTTGTTGGACCAACTTTGGAAAATAAAATTGGCATATCTGAAAGGTAGACAACTCTTTAAACTTGTCTATTATTATTATTATTATTATTATTATTATTATTATTATTATTATTATTATTATTAAAGATTGCTAAATTCTGCTTCTATTTTGATCCAGGCAATCAGACCTGTTGATTTTGTACTTGCTGTGTGGGGATGTTTATGAGAGTGCACATTCCTAGGGAAGCCAGAAGAGGACATTGTTTATTTTGGTCTCCCTAAGATGTGTAGTGGAAACCAATGTTTCTGGTAAGGCCATATGCCCTCTTAGCTGTTGAACCATTTTTCCACACCTCATTCTAAGCTTTTATACATGTATCTTATTACATGAACACATGAAAAGTTCTAAAACTGAGTAACTCCATCTAGGTAGTAAATATTTTAGCTGTATCAAGTAAGTTTATTAGTATTAAATTCATAATTCGTTTCTCCTAGTTACCTTACCCTGAGAAAATGCTTCTGTTTCAGAGGTGAGATGTGAATCTAGATTCACAGCCTTTTCAATGCAGATTAGGATTTGTTTACAACCAAATAGCCTTTAGAATTCAGCTGCTACTTGCCTACATAATTATATACTTTGAGAACTAGTTAGAATTTAACTCAGACTTCCTCAACATATTGAATATGTTCAAATCATTGCATTATAGCCTGTCAACAGTAATTTTCAAGTAAGGAAATTAATTCTTTTTATGAATGCATGAAGGAAGTCATACAATACTTGTCTTCATAAAAATAGAAAGAATAAATAGGCATTTGTATTATTTAAAATGTCATTGTGAAATATTATAAAAACAGTCTTACTAAAGATCATACATTGTCATGATCAATGATTTATTATACTTTGCTAATAATGGCTTTATGGAGATGTTTACCTGCCATAAAATTCTAAAGGGCATAATTCAATACATCTTTATTTTATTCTTGGTTATATAACCAACACTTCATCTAATTACAGAACATTTCCACCACCAACACCCCCCCCCACTCTGTAATAGTTTAGGTATGATCCCTCTGTCATCCAATATATCCAGTTAGTCACAGGCAACCAGCAATTTATGCTTTTGTCTATAAAGATTCATTTTAATGGAAATTTCATGTAAATGTAATCATACATATGCAGTCTCTTTTTTATTTCTTTCTTTCCCTGTTTTCAAAACTTTATTTCCTGCTTTCAAAACTCATCTATGTTGTAGCCTGTATTCGTTGCTTATTTAGCCAAAGACTATTTCCACTGGAAGGCTATGCCTCACTTTGTCCATTCTCCAGTTGAAAGACATTTGCTTTGGTTTTACTTTTTGCTGGAATGAATGATGATGCTTGCTACTGTCCAATACAAGTATTTGCAGGGACATATAGATTTCATTTTCCTGATAAGTACCTAAGAATAAAATTAAAGTATCATATGGAAACTTAAGTGTCCCTTCAGAGGATCTAACAGACTGTTTTCATAGCAGTTGTTCTATTTTACATTCCCAACAGCAGTATATGATAGTTCCAATTTCTCTGTATCCATGTCAACACTTGTTATTTTCCTCTTTTAGTATAGACAGCCTAATGAATGTGAAGTAGCTCTTTGGGCTTTTAATTTGCATTTTTTTTACTAATAATGTACAGCATCGCTGCATAGATTTTTCTATACATATTTTTTTTCATTTTATAATTGAGTTGACTTTATAACATTGAATTATGTTATTTGAATACTCTGGATCAAAATTTGATATTCTTGCCACATACAATTTTTAAATGTTATTTAATTTTTTATATATGGTTTATACAAGTGTGTGTGTGTGTGTGTGTGTGTGTGTGTGTGTGTGTGTGTGTGTGAAGAAGAGGACATCAGGTATCTAGTTTGATCACTCTCCACATTCATTAACTTGTGATACAGTATCTCACTCACTGAATTTGGCGGTAGGTTTTTACCCAGCAAACCCCAGTAATGTTCCTGCCTCCTCTGCCCAGTGCTGGCATTGAATGTGCTAGAGAATTAATAGTCTGCACACTAAAGCAGCAAGTGGTAATATATACTGAGTTCTCTCCTTAGCTCCAAACACTTTAATATTATGTGCATTATTTTTCTCATATTCTTGAGACTTACATTTGAATAACAGGTACTTTTAATTCTCTTCTTTTTTCTTCTCTCTTTTAATAATTTCGGTTTGCAGCTCAGCAAAGTAAACCCAGGGTCTTGTGCATGTTAGTCCCATGCTCTATCACTGAAATATATCCTCAGCTCACACTTCGAATGCTGAAGAAGTCTAGTTATATTCATTTGACTTTTGTTGCTTGGGATTCAGTACGCACATAGAAAAAAATCTGTTGATGGGCAGGAGGGATGATGGCTCATCATTTAAGAACACTGGCTGCTCTTCCAGAGGATCTGGGTTTTATTCACAGTACCCCCATGGAAGGGGCTCACAACCATTTGTAACTCCAGTTCCAGGTGATCTGACTTCCTATTATGGCCTGTGCAGTCACCATGTATGCATGTGGCATGCAGACATGAATGTAGGCAAAAACTCCATACACATCAAATAAGATAATAACTTTTTCAAAAAAAATATTGGATAAGCCATGGTCATGAATATTTACACATGTGATTTGTAAATTACTTTATGGCTTTAGATATTACATTAAAGTACTCTAGAATAACAGTTTTACCTATTTTTTAAGATGTTTGACATTAAAAGAACATTCTTGAGAATATAATTATAATATTTCTCCTTTTCCTTTTCTTCATTTAAATCCTGCTATACACTTCAACATTTTGTCCTTCAAATCCATGACCTCTTTTTCCACCAGTTGTTATTACATGTGTGTGTGTGTGTGTGTGTGTGTGTGTGTGTGTGTGTGTGTGCGTATCTTTCGCATGTATATTTTCAGGATTGAAAATTTGGCGTGGTATAACAAATAGTATACTCCTTTGGAGAGGACCCTCTCCTGCTCCTAGCTTTACTCAGATTCTTGTTGTGCTTTGTATAGAGCTGAGGCATCCTGATGATTTTTTTCCCATACACTTTGGTATGCACATTGGTGTCCTCATTCTGTTCATATTTGAGCAGTCATGTTAGTGGCACTCTACACTAACATGTAACTTCTGATATTACTAGGAGATACAAACTCTCTGGTTCTTATTTTTTTTCTGCCCCCTCTCCTGCAATGGTCCATGAACATTAGATTTGGGAGTGTTTTCTAGTTGTATCCGTTGAGACTGGGCTTCACAACTCTGCATTTTCACTGCTTGTTGTTTACTGTAATGCTACATTTTAGACTACCCTTTCCTCCTTGATAAAACCCAACTATTAGGCTTACCTAACTGTTTTATTGTACTGATGTTATTGTGGATTCTAGATCATCTCACAGTTTTGTCCAATTGTACTTAAGCTTTTTCAAATTTAATTATTGAGGAGAATGTTTTAAATTTATTCTTATCACAAAAGATTCTTTGCTACTTGTACTTCTAATGCTCTAAGTCCTCATGAAAAGCCCATTCTATAGTCTGTAGGTTAACATGATGTGAACAGTATTTTCTAACTTGCTTACTAAAATCTTGATTATTTTTAAGCAGCTCACTTATGGATTATTGCAAGGCATTGTCTTTATTAAATTTTTGTTTCATGTAAAAAGATTTCTAGGCAACTATTCAGATTTTGGACATGGTGGTAGCCTCTGGTGGTCTTGTTTCTCCCTGTGTAGAATTTCGACCTTATGAGTGAAGACCTAATGAATAAGGAATTCCCAAACATGCCCATTGTGTTCATGTAGCATCTAGTTTCTTCACAAGTAATAAGGAGAAATTAAAAATGCTGACTGCTGGAACTTCTCAGATGATGAAATAATCCTTAACTGAGAACTAGGAGCAAGAGATCACTACATTCTTGGACACATTCACCTTCAGAGAAATATCTGTCATAAAGAGCCAGGAGGAGTTAGAACCATAATGAGTCATAGTTAAAATGCCATAGACCCTTACCAAGATTTAGTATATTTTGGTCAATAAGTATTTACTGATTTAAGATAGATTTATTGACATGTAGAATACACAGATATAGATCAGCATGATAATATATACATGCCCATCTGTTATGCTTAATTTTGAGCCTGAACTTGATTGAAACTACATCTCTCGGTATACCTGCAAGAATGTCTCCAAAATATTTTAGATTATGAGGTCACTGACTTTATGAATGGATAAATTCCCACATGGAATCATAATATGTCATTATTGGAGGGAAGGTACTGAAAGGAATCAGCATTACTTGAATGAAGTAGGTCATTAGGTATTAAACTTTGGGTCTGTATTTTGTCTTGGCTCCTTCTTATCACCACCCTTTTGCCTGCCAGATATGAGATGGTAAATTTGATCCTTCATGCACTATTATTGACAGAACATCTGCGCAAGACTATGTGGCCAAGTGATCATGGGTTGAACCATCAGAAAATGTAAGGCAAAGTAAAGCTTTCCCCTTTAAATTGTCATTTCTCTTATTCCTGCTGTCTCTCTTTCATTGATTTTTTATTATGATATTTTCATATGTATATTACTGAACATTGCCTTATTTCTTTCACCACCTAACTGAGTCCAATCTTATTCATTCTCCTTCCAATAGTCACCCCTCATGTCATAGACCCCCCCCATGCATGCATACATGTATGTGCACAAACATACGTATACATGCATGCAACACACAGTCTACATTTTAGAATGTGAGGACACATGAGTACAGTCAAAGATGTAGTAACTGAATATATCCGATATATATATTCAGGCATCATATAGAAATAGAATTAATGAATTCTATACATGACAGCATGGGTTATCCTTGCCAGTATCTAAAAGGAAGAAGAAATTAAAAAGTAGATATGAACAAAATGAACACATATGTTTATAAAAGAATATGTGTTAGCAGGTATAAACTAGAAGACAGGTGAAGGAAGCTTCTGTAACTATAGAACCATCATTTATACATTTATCTATTAAACCAGTCATTTGTTTATGTATATTAATTTTACGTTTTTAAGATTAAAAGCAATGGTCAATCCAAGAAAAAAAAGTGTCCTTAGTATACTCAGTTGTAAAATAGAAGTACAACTTTTATTCAAAGATGGCCTAACTTCTTGTTAAAAGTAAATAAATCCAAATCTGAGACAGGAAATAAAAACGAAAAAGCTTAGTATATCTTGAGATGCCAGATGGAAAAGAAGGTATCTGTGATTACGTATGCTACTTTAAAAGAGATTTAAAGACACGATAAAGAAGCCCCAATTGACAAAATATGACAATTTCAGTTTCAATAAGGATATAAATTTCAAAGCACTAAAAAATAAGTATGTTCAATTGCTTGAGATTTTAATTTCATTATACAAAAGAATACAGTGGGTGATACAGATGTGATTAAATATATTGAAACTCAAGTAGCTAAATTGAATAAATCATGTATTCATATTTTTGTATAAACTTTACCAATTAATAACCACAAAATAGATGGATATTTTCTAAGTTAAACACATATATAAAGAAAGGGGAGATGTATTACCTACTTTCTCCCTTGTTCTGATGAAATTTCCAAATAAAAGATAGGATTATTCTAGCTTAGAGTTTGAGATCAGTTCATTGTGGAAGAGAAAGCATCATGGTATATTTGGCTCTTAGCTGACACAGAAAGAACATGAGGCTACTATAGACATTGGATCACAGCAAGAAAGAAGAAAGAGTAATGGTGGTTGACAGCTGGCTTCCTCATTTATCTCTTTTCATGTCAGTCAAGGGCACCAGTATAGGGTCTGGTGTTGCCCAAATTTACTACGGTCTTGTCCTTGTTAGTTAAACCTCTATTAAAACAAAATTAAAAATAGTCCAAGAGTTGTGCCTCTTAGGGGATTTCAAATCCAAACATAGGGGGGTAAATGAAAAAAAAAAGAAAAAGAAAAAACAACCAACCACCAAATAAAGCTTGCTTTCCTCCTGATAAATGAATCCAGTATAGACCCTAATCTTAGTTAAGAGTTTGAATATGAATTTGATCAATCTCTGTATGTATCTGATCATTTTCAGGGAAAAAACAGAGGATGGAAAATGTTTAGGACTACATGATGAGTGCAATCAACAAATTTAGAGTAAAGTCTACATATTAGTTTTGGTACTTTAGATTCTTAAGTAAACAAATTGTAAGGGAAGAAAAAAGGAGACTAGCACACATATTACTTATAATACATCTTAAAACTTGCTAAGACTCTATTGTACTATGCTATTTTACCTAGTGATGCACATTTAAGTAATAAAATTGTAAACTGCCTTGGCGGGTCACTCAGTCTAGGGTTATAACCCGCCTGGCTGGTCAGTAATCCCAGGGTCCCGGAGAGGCTCTATCTGGAAGATATGGGCGGGTGAAAAGAAGGAGGCCAATCAGGGTTCTTGTCAAAGCCTCCGTTTATTCGTTTATTACAGTATGGTTACAGCTTATATAGGATGAGAAATTGGGGGGGGGCAAGAGCCTGACCTCTTGCCGTGTGGTCCACGTAGGTCACGTAGACCAGGAGGTTACAATAGGTCATGATTCCTCGGCCAGGAGTTCACAAGTTGACACACCTAGTTCTCTAGATAGTTTGGAATGTGGGGGTGGGTTCCTCTAACAGATAACTCTCTATTAACAGATAATTGGGTGTGGGGTAGGCTCTGCCAATAAAACAGTTCTCAATACAACTGGGGATGTGGGGTTCTCTGCAGACTCCCCAGGACAATGGTTCCTGTAATAATTTTGGGGGGAAACAGCTCCTGACATAAAATCATCCAGAAAAGCTAAAAAGCTACAACTATAAAAGCCATGGCAAACCAGTTCATGGTGGTGTGTGCTTGTAATACCAACACTCATATTGAGGGAGGAGGATAATGGATTACAGAAAAACGTTAGGGCACAGTGAGACTTTGTCTCAAACAAAATGAGAAAATGCCAGATTAATAATCATTTTTAAAATTAGAAGAGGAGATTGCAAGTTAAATTGGGCCACAGTGGTAGACTTGTTAGATAATTGAAATGTCTTGATAGTGGTTAGATGATTTTTGCTTAGTACTAACTATGTCTTTACTATATCCATGCTTCATTATATATAAGAATAAAAACTGCGTTTATACACCTAACACCTAGGATACTTAGAAGAGTTGTCACAAGTTCAAGACTAGCCTTGCCTACATAGTTTAATGAGTTCTAGTCCAACCTATGCTGCTCATCAAAACCTCGTTCCAAAAAGCATAGAAAAGCAATTAAAATTAGAAAAAGCATAATCTTCTAATTTTGTTGTTGTATATCCCCTTATGCAGTTCTGCTTATGCAGGTCCTAGCCATGTAGGGTCCTCAAGGCCCTGAAAGACAGGAAGTTATCCATGGGCCTCTCTGCCTGACACCTTGCAGTGCTGGACAGGTGGACTTCATTATAATAAGCAAATATGTGGTGGTGGAGAAATGGGAGAAAAAGAGAAGCAGAATGGTACATGTGCTATAGAAAAATGCAGAAAGGAAGTGATAAAGATGGTGAGGAGTAGGATGATGTTGGAACCCTGATTACAACCTAGGAACAAGATGGCTGTGAGGAGTAAGCTGATCCGGGAGGTTTGTTTGTCATCCTAGGCCATGGTCATGTCTGGACTGGCTGCTGACAAGGGCGACGCCTGAGTCCCTGGTCTTACAGCAAGCATGTCTGTGGCTCCTGTTGCCATAGAGTGTCATGCAGATTTCTGTGATCTTAGCTGCTGCCTGGGACCATGTTGGGGTACAGAGGCCATGCTGCCACTGGAGGCCATGGTGTTATGCTGTGCCAGTCAATTGCTTAGGGTCATGTCTGGGTTCATGGCCCTATAACAGCCAGGGACTGGATTAATGTTTGTGGCTGCTGTTGCAACTGAGGGTCATAAGAATGACCAGAGTCAGTTCAGCCTCCAGAGTCCAGGTTGGTGTCTCAGGACCACGAGGCATTCAGTTCTGAATAGCCTGTGCTGTTTCCCAATGCCATGGCAATGTCTGGCACAGAGCTACCGCTGAGAGCCAGTTCTGGGTCTCTGGCCCTATTGCAGCCAGAATCTGTGCTGATGTCTGATGTTTCTGTTACCATCAAAGGGTATACAAATACAGATGCCTGAGGTCTTGGGCCATGTTATTGTTGGAAAGCCACACTGCCACTGAGTCCAAGCATATCTTAGTGGCCTGCACTGCCAGCTGAAGCAATGGTAATATCTATACCCAGTAGCCGCCAAGGACCACGACTGGGTCTGTGGTTCTACCATGACTGGAAGTTGTGGTGAAGCCCAAAAGATATATTGCCACCAAAGATCACATAGAATCCCAGGGTTGGGCCCACAACCTGTGACTTGGTGGTGTTTGGGGACATACTGCCATTGGAACCATTCCAACCTAAGTAGACAAGGCTTCTTCTCAGAACCAGAATGCTATCCAGTGTGAAGCTACTGCTTCCAAGGAGCATGTCTGGGTCTGTGGTCCAGCTGCAGCTAGGCTCTGTGTTGATTACTATGGCCCATTTCAACTCAGGGAGTCTTAGGAACCATGTGAGATGAAATCAGAAGGCCATAGTGAGCTGAACCTGCCCTTCACTGGCCCAGGGAATGCTCACCTTGCCTCTAACTGGACACTGCATCAGGAGAGCTGGCCCCAATCATTATGGGAGAGCTGGCTTCTGCACTTGGGAAACATGGCCTCACCCATCAACACAGGTGAAGATGAACTGACCCTAAAGAGTGGACATGGGCAGGCATAGGAGAGATAACTTCTATCCCTCTACTAAGGCAAGTGGTTGCTGTAACCCTGACTAACCAGCTCAGCTACCAGCCAAGCCCACAGCCAGGCCCACAGTCAAGCCTTGGATTGGGTCACCCTAACAGCTACCCCATCAAGGACCTGCTGGGGCTCATGAAGGGATTCACTGTGGAACAGACCCTGCAAGATCTCCAAAACTCTGAATGGCTGTAGGATATTGCAGAGGAGTTACAATGAGAACCAATGATGATGGTGTACAAGAAGCCGGAGGCCTTGAACCACAGCAGTGACTCACTGCAATGAACATTTGCTAGTAAAGCTGTCAGGACAAAAGGGTTCACCATATAACACAGAGCAGCCCCCAAAACTGCCAGGATGAATGAAGAAGTGTTTGAGAGGCAGGTAAAAAAGAAGCAAAGACTTTTTTGGTGGGAAGAGGTTCTCATTTTTGTTTGTTTGCTTGCTTGATTGTTTGGTTTTGTTTTCTTTTGGGGGGTGCAGCCAAAGTGAAGGGAGGATATGAGGGAACCAGGAGATGAGCAGAATTATGGTTCATGATATGAGACTCCAAAAAAAAAACTAAGAAATCAAATACAGAAATGTTTTATATTTATTTCTGGGTATGAACTGCATTTATGTGCTTGGCACTTTTGTGTGATGGCTGCTTGATGAGGTCAGAAGAGGGTATTAGAGTCACTTGAACTGGAGTTCTGGATGACGATGAGCTGACAGCTAACATGTAGGTCCTAGAAATGGGACCTCCAACCTCTGTAAAAGCAACACAAGCCCTCTACCACTAACCTGTCTCTCCAAATCCCAAAAATGCAATCTTAATGAAAGCCATGTCATATAAAGGTGTGATAGTTAAGTCTTAAAAAGACAAAAGCAGGGAGACAAAGGTAGGAGGATTTCTATGAGTTCAAGGCCAGCATGGTCTACAGTGCAAGTTCCAGTATAGGCTCTAAAGATACAGAGAAGCCATCTCAACCCCCCCCTCCACAAAAAGGCAAAAACAGAAATTCTGATCAGTGGTTAGAAGAAAAAGTTAAAGTGGACTTTTAGAAATAGGAACATGTTTTTTTTTTTTTTTGCTTTATGTTTAAATACCATCTATGAGTGAGTAGATGTGATAATTGTCTTTCTGTATCTGGGTTACCCCACCCAAAATAATGTTTTCTAGCTCCATCCATTTTCCTGCAAAATTGGAGATCTTTATCTGCTGTGTAGTAGTCCATTGTGTAAGTGTACCACATTTTGCTTATTCATTCTTCAGTCGAGGGGCATTTAGGTTGTTTCCAGGTTCTGGCTTTGATAAACAAAGCTGCTATGAACATAATTGAGCATATGTCCTTGTGGCATGATGGAGCATCCTTTGGCTATATACCCAAAGTGGTATTACTGGGTCTTGAGGAAGGTTGTTTCCTAATTTTCTGAGAAATCTCCACACTGATATCTAAAAGGGCTGTACCAATTTGCACTCCCACCAGCAATGCAAAAGTGTTCCCTTTTCTCCACAACCTCTCCAACATATATTGTCAACAGTGTTATTGATCTTGGCCATTTTTACAGATATAAGATGGAATCTCGGAGTTGTTTTTATTTGCATTTCTCTAATGACTAAGGATGTTGAACATTTCCTTAAATGTTTTTCAGCCATTTTAGATTCCTTTCTTGAGAGTTCTCTGTTTAGGTCTATACTGCATTTTTTTTTGATTATGTATTCTTTTGGTGACCATTTTCTTGAGTTCTTTGTATATTTTGGAGATCAGACCTCTGTCTGATGTGGGATTAGTGAAGGTTTTTGTCCAGCCTACAAACCACATTCCCAGAGAACTTAGACATCAACGAGGACACTAAGAGAGACTTATATAGATCTAATCTACACGGGAAGTAGAAAAAGACAAGATTTCCTGAATAAATTGGGAGCATGAGTACCTTGGGGGAGAGTTGAAGGGGGATGGGAGAGGCAGGGAGGGGAACAGAGAAAAATGTGGAGCTCAAAAAAATCAAAATAAAAAGAACTAGGAAAATGACCTCAAATAGAACATAATGCAACAAGGTGATTAAATATACATAGCTGGGTAGGGGGCCTCAATTGTTGAACTGTCCTGGTTGCCTTGGGTGCTGTAGGAAGGCCCATTGTGACTGTGGGCAGCATGATCTGGTGGAACTCCAGATAAAGAATATGCCAAAGGGAAGCTCATCTTGTGTTTTGAATGCTTTGTCTTCCTTCTTGTCACAAAGGTGATTAGCCCAGTTATTGCTGCTAATGATGATTGCTTCACTAGTATCAGAATCTGTGATATTGGATATTGGAACTGTTGGATATCCAGGAATTTTCTAGACTTCTACAGCCAAATTAGGACTATTGATACAACTGACCTTATAGACTCAGTTGTTGCCCCTCTCCCTTCAGTGAGAGAAAGCTGTTGCGTGACTACTAAGAATGTTGAGGCATTCAGCCCCAAGCATAAGCAACTACTAGGGTTCTCAGTTCTTGGGTGTGATTTGGTTATTGTTACTATTTTAAAGCTTAATGAATTCTGAATGTATATATATATATATATATATATATATAATGTATATACACATGTATATTTCTTGATTCTATTTCTCCAGAGGACCTTTACCAAACAAACTGTATCACTAAATATCATATTATGAAGAATAAGGAGGTAGATATAAATGAACTTACATGGTTTTAAGTTTTAATAAGTATTATAAAAAGGTAATAATTGAATTTCTTTAAACTATGAAGGGAATGTAGGGTGTGTTCTTTAGGTAATTATGAGAAAGATAAACTAATATATAACTATTAAGTTACTACCCAAACTACAAAAGCTCAAGACTATTTGCATAGTCAATCAAAGGGGAGAAAGGAAGAAATGAAAAGGTAAATCAACACTTTCTTAAAAGACAGATAACAACATGATTGCAATTTAATCTCATAATACAAAAATTACATTCAATGAATAAAGGCAGATACTTTTATATAAAATATAAAAGTGCAAGAAATGATAAAAAGGTAAATACAAGGTGTTTAAAATTTAAGACATTGAAAACTTTAAATATAAAAATACAGAACATTTTAAAGAAAAGTACATTCTTCCTTACACCATGGGACCATAAATGAAAAGTAATCTAGAGCTAGATTAGAATGAAGCAAAGTAAATGATGCAAGAAGATCTCCACTATGTAATGTAGGCTAATATAATGGAAAAATTGTTAGTCTAATATGAAAATATCCCAACTCCTAATTTTCTCATACTGCTACCATAGTTTCAAAGTCCATAAAAGGAATTTTAGTTCAAATAAAAAAGAAGAAAATTTGCCTAGTGGTAGTCTTTATTATATTTATCAAAATAAAATGGCAGACAGAAATGATAATGGTAAGGGTTATTAATGATGATGACTCATTGACATATATAGAACATTACCCAACAGTGATAGGATTCAATTTCTGCTCAAGTACATAAAAATCCTACAATATAATAGACCATGGCCTATTCTATGAAGTCTCAGTACATTGAAAAGCATTAAATCATTCTAGGTAAATTCACAGTCCACAACTAAATAAAGGTCAATCTCAAAAGATAATTATTAAAATTATACTTTAGAAAAAGTATTTTAAATAATTCATGAATGAAGAAGAAAAATAAACACTTTGAAGGAATTGATAATAATAAAATTATGACAAAATGAAGGCTGAAGTAAATCAAATGCCTAAGTATAAATTTATGTCCTAAAAATTCTTTGGATAAAAAAGTAGAGTAATAAATAAATTAAACTTATATTTCAAGAAGCTAGGTATAAATTTAAACAGCAAAAAGAAAGTAAAAACATGAATGAAAGTCTGTAAATTAGAAAGCCACCATAAGAGAATAAAACTAAAGTGGGAATTGGTGCTTTAAAATATTAATATGTATGATGAATCTCTAGAATACGTGATTAAGAAAGTAAAAGAGAAAGCAAAGGCCATGATTATAGATTCTGTAGACATCACAAGACAATGAGAGGTCATTAAAATAACTTTATGCAGATGCTTTGAACAATTTTCCTGAAATAGAGTATTCCCCAAAAATAAGAGCTACCATATTGGCAGGTGATACCAAATATCCTTGTACCTAAACTCCTTTTATAAAAGTGTCTGTATTGTTAATGTCTCAAACACATGTGTATATCGGAACATATATGCACACATACAGAAATATTTACATACACACAGTGCCAAATATTAATAAATTTATACAAATATTTAAGAAAAAATAAAATAAAATATATTCAAATGCTTCATATAATAAAAGATGAAGGATAAAATAACCTATGGCTTGGTGGCAGATATGTCAGTGGGTAAAGGTTCTTGAAGTGCATACCTAACAACCTTAGTTTGTTCCTCAAAACACAGAGTGAAAGGAGAAAATTTATCCATGAAGGTTGTTTTCTGATACACACACACACACACACACACACACCCACACACACACACACACACCACACACACACACACACACACACACACTCATACTAATACAGAATAAAATAAGCATTTTTAAAGAAAGAATATTAACAGTTTTAAAATCTTGAGTGTGACAGTAATAGAAGATCACAGATCAGTCTCCCCTACTTTCCTAGATGCAAAAATATTAGTAGATTAAATTTATGACTATGTTAAGAGAATAATGTATTATATTCAACCAAAGATCATTTTTTGTGCCTCATGATTGATTTGTACTAGCTACAGTAAAAGAAATATGTGCATCTCATATGATCATTCTGATTGATGAATACAAAATATTTGAGGAATTTAGCACCTGTTTATGCAAAATTCCAAGCAAATTCAAAACCTAAACGAAGCATCTACACTATAAAGGATAAGTGTAAGTAATCTACTGCTGCCGTGGAGTTGTAACAACACAACCTGAACAGTTCAAAACCCTACCAATTTTTCATCTCAGTTTCTGTGTTTTGCATCCTTGATGCATTTGGCTGAATTTAAGACATTGGCTTCATTTATCTTTGGAGCCCCTAGAAAGAGATCAGTTTTCAAGGTTTATGTAAGTTTTTTGAAGAATTCCTTTTGTTCCTATTGAAAAACTAAGCTTCTTATTTCCTTGCTGGCTTTCATTTAGGAGTTGTCATTAGTACCTGGAGTCTTTGGTATAGTACTTGGAGATAGTCTCAATCAGTGGTGCACTGAATCCTTATTCTTCTTGGAATCTCTAAAGTCTCTTTCTGTTATGTTTCTCTTGTATCTTATCTGTCTACAATTACTCAGAGTAAGTGGTCTCCTAGTAGACTTGGGCTAGGACAGCTCTATTTTACAAATACAGCCTTTGCAATATCCTTGTTGCTATATAACCTATTCCACTTACGGATCCCAGATCATTGTATTTGCTTATCTTTCCAGAACGATTCTATCTACAGAATAAATAGTAAACAACTATAATTTTGCTTTGTTTCCTCAATTTCCATGTTAAATGCAAATTGAACTGCTTTGTGCCAGAAGCAGAGCTTGTGTCTTCCTTGATAGTTTCTAGCTCAGTGACTCATTTAATGTTTACCATGGTCAATCTCAGTATTTCACTTACACAAGCAACTCCTCATGACTATCTCCACATGGAATACCTGGATGAAGTCTATTTGCCTTCTCCACATACCTCTACAACCTATAGTGACTATACAGACACATCACAGTCAACACTGTATGATGCCAGGAAATTTATGTCCCACAAAACTGACTAGTTATAACCTATAAGAAATCTGTTGGAGTAATGCCCTCAACAAAATAAAAGCTTTGACCCACTGATCTATTTTACATTGCATTGCCAGGCAACTGATGATTGGACATAGCTTCTCCAGAAGGTCTCTGACTTCCTATTGAGTTTATGACACATATTCCTCTTCTTTCTGTGATTTGCATATATAATGTTACATATTTTTTTTTATTTCTTACCTTTCTTTTAAACACCTCTGTGTTGGGGAAGGCCGCTAGTTTATTCCTGGCTGCTCAGCCCCAAAGTAACCATACAGAAACTATATTATTTGCAATACTGTTTGGCCTATTAGCCCTAGCTTTTTATTGGATAGCTCTCCCATCTTAATTTAATCCATTTCTATTAATTTGTGTATTGCCATGTGGCTGTGACTTGCTGGCTAGGTTCCGTCCCTTGTCTGTCTCTGGTGGGGCTACATGATTTCTCCTGACTCTACCTACTCTCTTCCAGCATTCAGTTTGGTTTTCTCTATTAACTCTGTTCTACCATATCACAGGCCAAAGCAGATTCTTTTTTTTTTTTTTTTTTTTTTTTTTTTTTTTTTTTTTTTGTGGGATCTCTCATTGAACCTGGAGTTTTCTTTTTTTTTTTTCATTTATTTATTTATTTAATTTTTTGATTAAAGATTTCAGTCTCTTCCCCGCCACTGCCTCCCATTTCCCTCCCCCTCCCCCAATCAAGACCCCCTCCCTCCTCAGCCCGCAGAGCAATCAGGGTTCCCTGCCCTGTGGGAATTCCAAGGAACCCTCACCTCCATCCAGGTCTAGTAAGGTGAGCATCCAAACTGCCTAGGCTCCCACACAGCCAGTACGTGCAGTAGGATTAGAAAGCCATTGCCATTGTTCTTGAGTTCTCAGTAGTCCTCATTGTCCGCTATGTTCAGCGAGTCCAGTTTTATCCCATGCTTTTTCAGACCCAGGCCAGCTGGCCTTGGTGCGATCCCAATAGAACATCCCCATTGTCTCAGTGTGCGGGTGCACCCCTTGAGGTCCTGAGTTCCTTGCTCGTGCTCTTTCTCCTTCTGTTCCTGATTTGGACCTTGAGATTTCTGTCCAGTGCTCCAATGTGGGTCTCCGTTTCTGTCTCCTTTCATCGCCTGATGAAAGTTAATATTCAGGAGGATGCCTATATGTTTTTCTTTGGGTTCTCCTTATTTAGCTTCTCTAGGATCCCTAACTATAGGCTCAATGTCCTTTGTTTATGGCTAGAAACCAAATATGAGTGAGTACATCCCATGCTCCTCTTTTTGGGTCTGGCTTACCTCACTCAGGATAGTGTTTTCTATTTCCATCCATTTGCCTGCAAAATTCAAGAAGCCCTTGTTTTTTACTGCTGAGTAGTACTCTAATATGTATATATTCCATACTTTCTTCATCCATTCTTCCATTGAAGGGCATCTAGGTTGTTTCCAGGTTCTGGCTATTACAAACAATGCTGCTATGAACATAGTAGAGCATATATTTTTGTTGTATGATAAGGCCTCCCTTGGGTATATTCCCAAGAGTGGTATTGCTGGGTCCAGGGGTAAGTTGATCCCGAATTTCCTGAGAAACCGAAACACTGATTTCTAGAGACCCTGACATTTACCCACAAACCTATGAACACCTGATTTTCGATAAAGGAGCTAAAAGTATACAATGGAAAAAAGAGAGCATCTTCAACAAATTGTGCTGGCAAAACTGGATGTCAACATGTAGAAGAATGAAAATAGATCCATATCTATCACCATGCACAAAACTCAAGTCCAAATGGATTAAAGACCTCAATATCAGTCCGAACACACTGAACCTGTTAGAAGAGAAAGTGGGAGGTACTCTACAACACATGGGCACAGGAGACCACTTCCTACGTATAACCCCAGCAGCACAGACATTAAGGACCTCATTAAATAAATGGGACCTCCTGAGACTGAGAAGCTTCTGTAAAGCAAAGGACACTGTCGCTAAGACACAAAGGCAACCCACTTACTGGAAGAAGATCTTCACCAACCCCGCAACTGACAAAGGTCTGATCTCCAAAATATATAAAGTTCTCAAGAAACTAGACCGTAAAAGACTAATCAACCCAATTATAAAATGGGGCACTGAGCTGAACAGATTCTTTATTCATTAACCAGTAAAAGCAACACATAAACAAAAGGACTTCCCACACCACCTGTGTTTCACTTAACTAATTTCATCAAACTTAGGTTTTATTCTATTTAGTGCATGCTTAGAGAGTGCCTGTCATGGAAGAAATTAGCAAAACATTCACGAGACAAGAGTCATTAAGGGATTTCCTAGTATAAAAAAAGTAATGAGTCTGACACTTAGGCACTGTTCTAAAGAAGTAACTTTAGAAATATACATTGTAGCTATCACATGAAACTCTGTCAGTTCAGTGCCTAAACTTAATCCCATAAATCTGAATTAGAAAAAAATTATGATGTGGAATCTATAAAACCTGCATCAAATTCTGATAGTCAATTAGAAAAAAGTTCATATCTTCCCACTTAAGTCAGAATTGAGAAAAATCTACTTATTCTCACTAATTTCATTTGGTATACAAGCTGCAAAACTCCCCTTTCTTTTTTGTATTTATAGATCCATCTTTATGTATTATATATAATATATAACATGCATATAACATACATAAAATGCGTGTGTGCATGTAACATTAATAATTGAAAAAAGAGAGAATGGATTTGACGAGGAGTAGAGAAATACAAAAGGGAGTAGAGAGAGAAGGGGTAGAAAGAAATAATATGACATTATTTTAATTAAAACTAATTATTTTAAGAGTAAAACTAGGGCTAGTGGTAAGTACTTGAAATCTAAACACTAGGGAAGGAGATCATTAGTGCTCAATGGCTAGACAGTCCAGCTGAACCAGTTAGTTCTAGTGTCAGTGAGAGACACTATCTCAAAAGAAAGGTGTAGAGTGGTTGGAAAAGGCATTTAACATGGATCTCTGGCCTCTGTACACTTGGATCCATGTTCCTGTGCACATACATGTACATGCATGTAAATAAAGACTGCTTTTTATTTTCCAGGCTGCTCAGACTCAACCAATCAAACAGAGACTATATTAATTACAACATTGTTTGGCCAATGGCAAAGGCATATCTCTAGCTAGCTCTTAAATCTTAAATTAACTCATTTCTATTAATCTGTGAATCACCACAAGGCTGGGGCTTATCTGTAGGGTTCTAGCATCTTTCTCCCTCATTAGATACATGGTGTTTGCCTGGCTCTGCATTCTTTCTCCCTGCATTCAGTTCAGTTTTACCACCTACCTCTATTCTGCCTTGTCATAGGCCAAAGCATCTTCTTTATTTTTGGTGTTGTTTTTTTTTTAATTTATTAGATTTTTAAAAAATACCAATCCAAGTTCCCACTGCTTCCTCTCCTCCCATTCCCTCCACCTACCCTCCTACCCCATCCACATCTAATCCTCAGAGACAATAAGGCACATTGCTTTGTGGAAGGTCCAAGGCCCTCCCTACTATATCTAGGCTAAGCTCCCCTTCCTTAAGAGGAAACAAAATAATTTCTAAGGTATATAGAAGTTATAAGAAAGCTCTTGTTAGTTGTGGGTGATGTAACTATATGTTATCCAAGAAAAATACCAATAATTCTACCCACCAGATTCCTATAAGGCAAAATGCATTTCTTTAAAAGACAGCATTCAACATTATCAATGGAGATGTAAAATGGTACAGTCACTGTGGAAAGTACTTTGCTAGTTTCTCAAAAGTTAAACATTGAAACAAAGAACAGAAAGATTATAAAAGTTATGGGATCTGGAAGTTTTCTGTGAGACTGTCTCCCAGGAATGTCAGAAGTTTATACCCATAAAGTCTTACTAACATAAGTTCGTGAACACCAGCTGAACAAGGACATCAACAATAGACATATCAACGAGGATGGGTAAAAACCAAGAGGCCTCAGTCATACACAAACAACTACAGGCAACTAAAAAATGCTGAAAGTGGGAAAAATAGTATTGCCCAGATTAGAGGGTGCCAATTGGTTACCCAATACTAACTGGGCAACCCAAAAGACATTCATATATGTAATGTTATACAGACTGAGAAGGTCGTATTTAGAAATACTTACATATAATGCATGTTAACATGCAATAGCAGTAAATGAAAGGTGGCCATGAAATTAAAAGAGTGTGTGTGTGTGTGTGTGTGTGTGTGTGTGTGTGTGTGTGTATGAGGGGTTAGAGGAAAGAAAGGGAAAGAAAAATGTGATTTATAATTTCACAAAGAAAAGAAAAAGAAGTTAAATATATGATGTCCCATTACCCCTACTTTTAAGCAAAAACCACAAATAATTGAAATCAGTGAAACAAGAAGGTACTTGTATAAAAGCGTTCATTTAAACACCTTTCAAATGGCTAAAATGCAAAAAATAATAGAGGAGTCATCAGAAGATGAATGAACACAATATGTTATACATGTGTATATGAATGAGTAAACTATAAAAATTAATAGAATTTTGTTACATACTAAAATATATGAAAATCCTGAAGGCATTTTGTTAAAAGTAATAACCCAGACATAAGGCCAATATTGAGTGAATCCAATAAATAACAACAGTCAAATTCATATAGAGAATTAGTAGACTACAACCTATCGGTTGTTAAATATGTTTCTCATTTCTTAAGAGTCTCCTGGATATTGGAAATATACAAGATTTCCAGGCAATAATTGAGAGCTTAGGGGTGGGGGTGGGATGGGGGTTAAGGGAGATGGGGAGAGAGAAGTGAGAAGGGGAGGATGGGGAGAGCTTGAGGGAATGGGACAGTTGGGATGGAGAAGGAGTAGATGTGGGACCAGGGAAGTATATATCTTAATTAAGGGAGCCATTTGAGGTTCGGCAAGAGACTGAACTATAGAGGGGTTTCCAGGTGTCCAAGGAGATGCCCCCAGCTTTATCCTTCAGCAGCTGAGGAGAGGGCGCCTGAACTGACCCTATACTATAGCCACTCTGGTGAATACCTTGAATATCACCATAGAACCTTCATCTGGCCATGGATGGAGATAGAGACAGAGACCTACACTGGAGCACTGGATTGAGCTTCCAAGGTCCAAATGAGGAGCAGAAGGAGAAAGAACATGAGCAAGGAAGTTAGGACCGCGAGGGGTGCGCCCATCCACTGTGACAGTGGGGCCAATCTAATGGCCAGCTGGACTGGGACTGATGGAGCATGTGATCAAACTGGACTCCCTGAATGTGGCTGACAATGAGTGCTGACTGAGAAGCCAAGGACAATGGCACTGGGTTTTTATTCTACTCTATGTACTGTCTTTGTGGGAACCTACTCTTTTTGGATCTTCACCTTCCTAGACCTGGATGGAGAGGGAAGGACATTGGACTTCCCACAGGGCAGGGAACCCTGACTGCTCTTTGGACTGGAGAGGGAGAGGGAGGGGAAATGGGAGGAGTGGAGGGGGAAAGAGAGGAAGGGAGGAGGTGAAAATTTGTAATAATAATAAAATAAAAAATAAAATAAATAAAAACTTTTTAAGATCAGCAAAAATTAGCATGAATATACTTAGTACTGTGGGATGAGTCCATCAAATGATTAAGATAATGAATTTCATTATAAATAGATATTTTTAATCAGAAGGCTTAGGCATCTTAAAGCAGTAATTAGTAGGATAAAAACATATATTTGAACACAACAACTGGTTTGTTATCTATAAAGTTCACAATTGTGAGACATAATGAAGTTATCAAAAATTGAAAACTTATTTTATAATGTATTAAGTAAGTTTATGTTTTGTGATAGGCACCTTGGAGTTCCTGTGGCCCAGAAGTAACAGTTTGGACATTTGTACTAATCTAACCTAAATCAAATGTATGTTTGTTCATGTTTTGGATTGTCTTGACAAAATAGATGATGAAACAACATAAAGTTGAAAGCATCAGAGGTTCAATCCTATGGCCTGATGGTTCTTTTGCTTTGAGTCTGGTGAAACTGACTACAATCTCAGTGTCCATGTATGTGTCGAAACTGACTACAATCTCAGTGTCCATGTATGTGTCCGTGTCAGTGTGTGTATGTGTGTGTGTGTGTGTGTGTGTGTGTGTGTGTGTGTGTGAGAGAGAGAGAGAGAGAGAGAGAGAGAGAGAAATGAGAAAAAGTGGAGCTGATTGTTTCTTGTTGACTAGGAAGTAAAGACGTACTCTGCCAGCAACAGAGTTTTCGTTTCCAGGAAATTCTGCCTGTGATCAACATCTTCTACATAGCATATATTTTTTAGTGTTTAAGCCATTGATTATACCAATCTTCTCAGGATCAATCACTTCCCAAAACACAGTCTTCTAGTCACCAAGTCTTTATTTAACACAGGAGCTTTTTATAGTATAGTTCATATCATAACAATATACTTTGGAAACCTGAACAATGTGATCTTGTTTCAGAAACTAAGAAATATCCAGAGAAATAGAAGCACACAGGACCTTAGATTGAAAAAAAAAGTCTGCTATAAATGTTTTGATTCTTTTACACTACTGTATAATCATAATAGAACAACAACAGAACCTTGCCATGAAAATTTAAAGCCAAATTAAAATTTCAACCAGAAACAAACAAAAAAGCAAGCAAAAACCCGTAGAATAATGAAAGGTACCTTCTGGAGGGAATCAAAATTTGGCAATATAAACTATCAGGTATATGAATATATTATACAGCAAAAGGTACTGATAATAGAAATCTTATAATAGAAAAAGCACAGAAGCATAGAAAAATAGATCAGACAAAAGAGTCAAGAATGAGACCTACATATACACGGTCTTCTGAATTAAGATAAAAGTATATTGTGATAGAACATAGAAAACATGTCTTCTAAAAACTCTCCTTGGTCAGTTGTATATCCAGATGGAAAAATATCACTGACAAGACTTGTGAGTATCAAAACATATGCTAGGGATCTATAGGGAATTTCTGAAATGACTCCACTGAGACCAGTATTTGAATCTCTAGGGTCTGTTACTCAACACAAGATGCTATATTATGCAGATTCTCACATGCTTGTCCCATTTCCCTTACAAGACCTTATCCCCTAGGAATATATCCATCATGGTCCTAGATTCATCTTGAGGCTCTGCTGCCACTATGTGTTTCCCAAGAGGTTGGTCCCAGAACTCTTTAGCATAATTCAGAAAGTAATGAAGTAGAAATTATCATTTGTCAGATACATTATTAAAGAATAGTAACAAACATTTGAACAAATTAATAAGCATTTAAATGAAAAAAAGCTGTCAACATCAGAGGATCTAGGGTTAACTAGGATATAAGCCTCTGTGCATGCCTGTAAGAGATATGTAGATTAGGGTAAAGTCTGAGCAAATATGTGATTCATATAGCTGGACTACGTTAACTGAGAAGGAATGACACACCCAGGCTTGTAGACCCTATATATAGAGTGGATAAACTGATCTGAATACTATTCTTCACGACTCTCTCCTGACTGCAGATGCAATAAGGCCAACTGCCTCTACCTCCTGCCACCATGACTTCCCTGCCACAGTGGACTAGAAACCTAGAGTTGTGAGTTGTGACATCAAACAGACAAGTAACTAATGCAGAAAATTAGTACTGAGAAATCGGCCACTGTAATAAATATGAAAACATATTTTTAGACCTTTAGAAATAGTTTTTGGGAGGAATGCTTAACACTTCAGAACTTTATGCTTGAAAAGCCCTCTAACTTTGTCAGCATGATTTAATGGCTCATTTTTTTGGTGGGGTCTTGGAAGAACTAGAACTCAGAGAAAAATGTACACAGTGAAGCTTAACTCACAAGGTTTTCTAGATGTCATATGCTTTTATGGGTCTAGGGACAGTTCTTGTCAGACTCTGGCAAAGACTATAACAGTCTCCTCAGAATTAGTATGAGGCTAAAGTTAAAAAAAAATTGAACAGTTGTGAAACATATTATTTCCTGTTTTCTTTCACAGTCTTTTGCCATTTGTGTTTAGGAGGGTTACTGAGGTGTTTGTGTGTGTGTGTTTGTGTGTGTGTGTGTGTGTGTGTGTGTGTGTTTCATTTGTATCCTGCTACTTACTTAAAATATTTTTATTAGCTGTAGAAATTTCCTGGTAAAGTTGCTAGGCTCCTTTATACTAAATCATCTGCAATATTCCAGTTTGACTTCTTTGCTTCTTATTTGTATCCTCTTGATTTCCATCAATAGTCTTATTGTTGTATCTAAAACTTCAGGTACTATATTGAGTAGGTATATAGAGAGGGTTCATTTTGTCTTGGTCCTGATTTTAGTAAAAATACTTTGAGTTGCTCTCTATTTAATTTGATGTTGGTGCTTAGCTTTTTGTTAACTGATGTTATTAAGTTGAAGAATGACTTTTGTATCCCTAATGTCTCTAGGAATTTTACCATGAGCAGGTTGGATTTTTGTCAAAGGTCATTTCTACATTTAATGAGAAGATCAAATTTTTTTTTATTATTTCAATCTGTTTATATAGTAGGTTACATATATTGATTTACATATGTTGAACTATTCTTGCATCTCTGGGGTGAATCTTGTTTGATCGTATTATATGGTTTATTATGTGTACTTTTATTAGATTTGGTACTCTATTGAGAATCTTCACATATATGTTTATGAGTGAAATTGTTCTACAATTTTAAGTTTTGGTTTGGTCTTTGTGTGGTTTTCATATGGAGTAAATGTGACTGTATAAAAAGAATAGAGAAATATTTCTTCTGCTTTCATTTTCCAGATCTGCCATAATATTCAGTACAGTCCCAACAGATTAGTTTGATTATGATAATTGAGGTGGAGACCTACTGCAATCACAAGGCCAATAAAATGGAGTAAAGGAGCAGAACATTTGCATTCATTGCTGTCTACTTCCAGAGTGTTGACACAAGGTAAGCCTCTGCTTCTAACTCACACTGGGGTGCCTTCCCCACCATGATGAATTACATCCCAACAGTGAGTCAAAATAAACCCTTCCCCCATAAAATTTCTTTTCAGGTGTTTTTTTATTCACAGCAACAGAACAATTAATTAATATACTATTTGGTTCTTTATCAACTGTAATTGATGTGAGGCTATAATATCTTCAAAATTTTAAGTATAAACAGCACAGAATTCTTGAATGGAGTAGACAGGAGAATTTAACTGATTTTTAGTTTTCAAAAATGGAAAAATTATTTCTTAGCAAATATATTAGTTGTCTTATAAAATATAATTATTTTAAATAAAATAGAATAATTTTATTAGCAGGTTCTTATTTTATCAGAATTAATATATATTTTAAATTTATCTCAATATAATTTAAAGTAAATATTAATAGGTAAAATTCATATAAAGAAAGGCTGATTATTGTTTTTCAAATATGTAGGATTATTGAGACTGAATCATGTGAGAATCACTACTAGAGAAAAAATTCTATTTCAAATGAATTAATTTTTAATCATAGATCTCAACAATAAACCACTATTAGAGGGAAATGTAGGATATTATTATGGCTTTGGAGGAAGCACATTTTTTCTAACATAAAATGTACGGACCTCGAAAGGAACAAAAGAGGCTCATTTGGCCTGGAGGGATGGCTCAGCCGTTAAAGGCTAGGCTCACAACCAAAAATATAAAAGAGGCTCATTAAAGTATATCTTAAGTATGATTTCTTCATCAAAAGAATCTATTTAAAAAATAAGAAGATAATTGTATGCATAATAATATACATCCAATATACGAACCCTACCCTCCGTATTAGAAGAGATTCTACAGCTTAATAAGGAAAAGGACAGAAAACAGTCATGGGAAATAGCCTTAAAAATAGGTACTTTATACAATATCATCACTTTGTGTCGTTATTTGCAGGCTATTAACATTTTCTATGTTATCTTGATAGCCACATGCTTTCAAACACATTTGTATCCATATCATCAGATAAAATTATGAAAATGAAAGCATTATTTTTTTTTCCATTTTTGTGGTAGTGTTCAATCAACTGAGAATTTAATGTCTCACTCTAATTATTACACATTCTAATTGCCTTTGCTTATCTGCAGTCATGGAAGGTTGTTGCTATTTTTGTGCTTTGAATGTCATTGCTATTTGAGGTTATGTTTGTTTTTGTTTAAATCATGTACCAACAAAGTGTAAGGCGAAAATTCACAGCATGTTTTCTCTGGGGTAACAAAAAAAAAAGGAAGGAAGGAAGAAATGATGCTGAAAAAGAAGTACCTCAAAGTCAAACTTGACATCATTGCTAATCTTGTGATCATTTTCTAGAGAAGCTTGAAAAATAAATCCTGAGAGGTCAAGGTCCATCAGTGATTGGTGAAATATATATATATTAGTTCCACAAAGTATGATGTTTAAACCAGGAGCAACTCATTACCAGAAATGCTTTGTTTTATTCTATCATTTCAACCCTTAGTGTGTCTCTTACAAATTCAGCTTTTAAGCTCAAAAATCTGTTTTAATCTGACCTACAGTTGATTGCAATGTATGCTCTAGTATGAAAATGATTTGTAGAGAAAATTATTTTGAGAAACACAGGTGTGAAGGAATCACAGGGAAGATGCCTAAGCATATTTAAATAGTGATGAAAGAGAGTCTGTACTGAGGAAATGTGTTGAAAATACAGTAATAAAAGTGAAATTCCACTGGATAATGTTCTTCAGCAGTCATGAAGCAATGAAATTCAATCATAGTTCAAAGCAGAGGGTTATGCACGCATTGTAATAAAAATGAAAAGCAAAAAGGATGGGTTCAGATAATAACTTCTAAAATTATTAAATCCTTCTTATAAGCCAGGTATTATTCTCAAATGTTCACAAGGACATATCCTTATATTGGTTCAACAACCTTGTATAAAACTATTATTATTACTATCCTTTTGATGAAGAGAAATAATTACAGAGGTTAAATAATTTCCCCCTAAATTGTAAGTAACATGTGACAACACAAGACTTATGACACGAACTGTTGTGTTTTGAAAGAATGTTCTTTTATGATGGAGGTGGGTGTTGTATCTTATCTGTTGCTTTCATTGGTTAAGTAATAAAGAAAACTGCTTGGCTCTCTGATAGGGTAGAATTTAGGTAGGCGGAGAAAACAGAGCAGAATGCTGGGAGAAAGAAGCTGGATCAATGAGTCGCCATGATTCTCCCATTCCATACAGATGCAGGTTAAGTTCTTCCTGGTAAGCCAGCTCGTGAAGCTACTGGGATATTAGAAATGGGCTAGTCCAGGTGCGAGAGTTAGCCGAGAAAAGGCTAGATATAATGGGCCAAGCAGTGTTTAAAAGAATACAGTTTCCGTGTAATTATTTCGGGTAAAGCTAGTCGTGCGGGCGGTCGGGTGCTGGGACACAGCACCGCTGCTCTTAATTCAACACTTTTATTATTTTTTTTTTTGTTTTTGTTTTTATTTAAAACTTTATTTTAAACGTAGCAGGCCTCTTTGTAACTTTTCCAAACATACTTTTTTTTTAATTAATTAATTAATTTATTTTTTAATTAAAGATTTCAGTCTCTTCCCCGCCACTGCCTCCCATTTCCCTCCCCCTCCCCCAATCAAGACCCCCTCCCTCCTCAGCCCGCAGAGCAATCAGGGTTCCCTGCCCTGTGGGAATTCCAAGGAACCCTCACCTCCATCCAGGTCTAGTAAGGTGAGCATCCAAACTGCCTAGGCTCCCACAAAGCCAGTACGTGCAGTAGGATTAGAAACCCATTGCCATTGTTCTTGAGCCTATAGTTAGGGATCCTAGAGAAGCTAAATAAGGAGAACCCAAAGAAAAACATATAGGCATCCTCCTGAATATTAACCTTCATCAGGCGATGAAAGGAGACAGAAACAGAGACCCACATTGGAGCACTGGACAGAAATCTCAAGGTCCAAATCAGGAATAGAAGGAGAGAGAGCACGAGCAAGGAACTCAGGACCTCAAGGGGTGCACCCGCACACTGAGACAATGGGGATGTTCTATTGGGATCTCACCAAGGCCAGCTGGCCTGGGTCTGAAAAAGCATGGGATAAAACTGGACTCGCTGAACATAGCGGACAATGAGGACTACTGAGAACTCAAGAACACTTTTATTATTAATTGTTACTGTGTTTTAACTTATTTTGAGACAGGGTCTCAGTGTGTAGGTATTGCTGGCCTGTAGTTCACTGTGTACATGAGACTGGCTTTAAATTCACAAAGATTCCCTTGCCATTGCATATAAAGTACTAGAAATAAGAACATTCATCACCATGCTTAGCTAGAGTCAATATTTTTAAAATTACTGTATGATATATATTCAATTAATATATATTTATTTATCATATGCACTCTTTCTTCTTTGTTTGTCTCAATGAGGCATCTCATGCAGCTGAGTTTGGCCTCAAATTCATCATGTTCTTGAGGGTAACCTTAAAATGTTTTTTTGCTAGATGTATTTCCTGAATGAGGGAATTACAGGTTTGTGTAACCATGTCCAACTTCTTAGTAATTTGCTACTTGTTTATGTCTTCATTTTTGAGATAGGATTTCTCTCCATAGCTTAGGTTTCCTGGAAATCCCTATGTATCTCAGACTGGTCTTGACTTTGTGATCATTCTACTTAGTTTTTCATTGCCGGGAGTCTAGAATGCCCCACCACTTTCACCAAAGGTAGGTGGATGTGATGATGGATGTCACATGACAGAATTTTTACAAAACAGCTTAAATTTTCCTTCAAGAAATCTGTTGAGAATGAGTCAGGTGGAAAGATCAAATATTTTAAACACAATAGAGATGATTTAAAAACAGTCAGTGTAAAAGAGGAGATAAAAGACAAATTTGGTGACTGGTACGTTTCTACTAGTGGTGACCAGCTGTTTATTGTCAAGAAAACACTAGTATGAATTTTATTTTATAGAGTGTTTAGACTTTTTTAAGAAGTTACAGAAGAAAGTAGAGAATTGGGATGTTTTGTGGACTGGCATGGGTTACATATATGTATGGAAATAACAGGAAAGTTGAATCTAGATGGAAATTAAAATGAAATCACTTATATTGTCAAGAAAGTATGAAAAGAAAAATATACATATTCTCACTTCTATTTTTAATTTTATGTTCTCTGAAACGTCTTTAGCCATATGCATGAATATTTTATATCATTAAAGCATAACATGCTTTCAATTTTGTCCAGCTTCTTTAATTAGGAGACAATTTTTCATTTGTTTTACTTAATGTTTACCATTTATAATGGATGTTTCAACATCATATATATCATAACCTACTTGATCCTACCCGTATGTGGCAACAATAAAGCCTTGATTTTAATCTTTTATGTCTTTGAGTATATAGATATTTCTAGATAGGAAATTTTCATATTTTAATAGCTTTCTCAAAGTAATTCCATGAGCAAGTTTATTAAAAGAAAGGATATGTGCAGTTCTGTTGCCTGTAGGTTGATATTTCTATTCAGAATAACTATATCAATTTCCCTTGACACCAGAGAAGTGGGGCTATGCCAGTTTTTTCACATGCCTCCAGCAACAGATTTTCAAAAAATGTAGTTAAAATTCTTTTTATAGTTTATGTAAATAATAACCAAACTTTGCCTTTATTGTACTTCTTACTTTTACTATTAGTCAGTTTAATAAGTTAGTAAGTGGATATGTATCATATATTTCATTTTGAGTGAAATTTATTTTCATACATTTTTATTTGTTCTTAGTCTGTTATTACTGGTATTGTTATTATTTTAATAAATTTAATAAAAAGCTGACCATAAAGTGATTTCTCTCAGATATCATAAACACAATAGATTCTTAAAAAATAAAAGATAAATTCCAAGTAATTCAAAGGGCTTATTTTTTTATGGCTTTGGAAATATTCACATATTAGTGCAGTATTCACATATGGTAGAAGAGAAATATTTTGCAATGTTAAATAATTCATATAATTCTTCAATTTGAAAATATGGAGCTATCAATATGATATACATTAAATGTGACATTGATTTATGCTAAATAATAGAACAGTGAATACTTTATTCATAAGGGTAGGCAATAAAATACATTTAAAAAAGTCTAATAAAAGTTAAATTTTATCTCATAATTTATTTTAAATTTCAGTGAATATTAGATGCAATAAAATGTAAACAACTGAAATGTCAAGTTGTTTTGCAACTATATAAAACATATTATCTATATTTTAAATTCTATACATTTTCTTACTTATAATTGATAAAAAAAATACCAAATTTTGTAGATGTTGAATGCAACAGTATTTTTATTTCCTATTCTATAGATAATAAACTCCAATAAAGAGAAAATGTAAAGCAATTATAAAGAAGGATGATTTCACTGAAATAAAAGTAAGTTAATATTGTAGAATAAAATGCAACTTATATATTATGAATATACAACCTGCTGAGCTATCTGCCTGACCCCTACTATGTATGTATTACTATACTAAGTATTTCTAAATGAATATCATAAATATTTGGCCATGTTTGAAATTTTGACACTTTACCTACTTTTACCGAAATAAAATGTATAGCTTTACTCATTCATACATTAAAAACTTGCTATTATGATTATATTTTTGTTTTAAGGTTTATAAATAATTATACATGTGTGTGTGGCACCTTATATTTCTTCTTGCTCTAGACAGTGTAAATGTTCATCATGAACTAATTAACACATAGTAGTTATCTGAAAGAATATTTAAATATCAAATGAGATCACAATTTAAATAAAAGCATAAACTTAGCCCACATGTAAAATTCTAACCTTAAGTTTGAACTATTTATATCAAAGCCATTTCTCAAACACAGTGGTCTTTCTTAGTATGGCCCAGGTAAAAGAAAAATTCCATTTGAGTGTTGTAGCACACACATATCGTCCCAGCACTTGAGAAGCCAAGACACTAAGATCACTGATGAAGCTGGCTTGATATACACACTCAGTTTTAAGCTAGTCAGGGTTAATAGTGAGACATCATCTCAAAAGGGAAAAGAGTTTGCATAAATGTACACTGCTTTAAAGCCTTCATAAAGCGTATTAACTGAAAACCCAAATATTTAAACAGTATTTTTGTAGGCACTTTCCCCCACATTTATATCACCATAACATTCTGGTGGATCAAAACCTGAGAGACTATAATTGTCATGCCTTATGCTACTTATATTCATTGTTAGAATACATATAAGAATTTATTCTCTTATTTTAAAGATATAATAATCACTTCTATAAAAGATAGTATTTAGAACCATGCATCATAGGAGAAAGACTACATTTATAAGGGAAGAAAAAAGGAATACCTGTGTTAGAAGTTCTATGGTTAGAAATCTGTGATTATAGAGCCAATCTCAGAATTCTGCAGAATCGGGGATAAAAAATATCTTAAAAATATATTTTAATTTCCTTAATAGGCATTTATTTCCCACCTCTGCTTCTGACACAGCACTGTTATGACTATCAGCAGAATATTTTGAAATACAGTAATAGGCTAGTAGCCTCCATCCGTCGAAACCTAAGAATGCCATTCAACAATTATCCCAGAGCCATAGCTGATGTTTTCCAACATTTTTAGAAACCCACCTACTAGATGTCTCCACCAGAGTAAGTAAAAACTGCTTTGATTTTTATTCTTTTTTCTTCTGTAACTATTGAAACTCTATGCAGCTGTGTTCCTCTGCCATGATCACTCATTTTTATTTCATTCCACATATAAACTTATTAAACTGACTAATAATAAAAGTAATAAGTACAATAAAGGCAAAGCTTGGTTATTATTTACATTTATTCATTTTGTGGTGATAACTGTATTGCATTGACACATGAGAAAAAATGTGCAATTCATTGCAAAATAAAACCCCCAATTTTAAGCAACTTTGCATTTTGAACAGTTGTTTTGTGACTTTTCCTGGGGATTCTGTTTCTAATTACCCTAGACAGAAAGGGTAACAGTAGCCCAAAACGATCATTCTACTTGAGTCTAGTCTGATCAGCCAATGAGTCCAGCAAGGGCTATTTATAGAAGCATTGGCAACAAATAGCTGCTACATCTCAAATAAAATCTGCCATTTCCTCTTCTACAAGAAAATGTTAGTGGGCTAAGTCTTGAGAGGGTCCCATGTATGTAATCACATGCAATCACAGCTGATTTAGTTTCTAGATGGCAACAGCCATGTCATGTTCAGAAGATAGATTCTATAACATTTTGTCTTTATAATTTTACAGGGAATTACCAGCACTGAATAAAGCAAACACACACACACACACACACACACACACACACACACACACACAGTTACTCTGGATTAATCATCAAGGTTGCCATTGATTTTCATACTTTTCTGCTTAAATCATAATACTTGACTTTGAAAAAATATTTTTCTGATAAATGTATCTAGATTTCGTGTGACATATACAAGCCTATTTTTGCAGATCTTCTTTAAAAAATTCATTATAATTATATATGCTTAAATTAAGTATGCTTTCTACTTTAGTTAAGTATAAAAAGTGATATTTACTCAGCATAACAAAATTACTTGTTATAAACATTTTTAAATCAAATGTGAGGATTTTCCAGAGACAGAGCAGAACAATGTATTAATAATCAAACAAATACAAAATGTATGTTTCTTTCATCATGACTTTTAGATATGAAAATGATTTTATAATATTTTCTATAGAACTAATAAGGTAAGTTTGTATTTATTATAATACAACTTTTCTTTCTTAGTTTAAAATGTTTTTGTAATTTAGAATGTCACTTTTGGGTTTCATAACTTATTATCAAAATGGTATTAAATTCAAGGATTATTACCAAACTTGGTAAATTTTTATCAGATATTTACCATTTGTCAACTGCATTTCAATTATACTGTCAGCTCACAAGTGCTAAATAATCTTAAAATAGATAGCTCAATTCCTATTTGTCATCAGTATCTTCATTTTATTAAGGGATACTTTTTATTCTTACTAACGTCACTAAGTAATAAAATCAGAAAGAAATTTAAAGCTAACAGCTTTATCAATGCAGTCAGATGATTCGTTCCTCATTAATAAACTTAAGGGACTGTTCACTATTTCTCTTAAGAATTTATTTCCTACTCTTAACGAGCTATTGTTTACTTACATCTGAAGTTTTATAAATTACTTCATGATATCAGAAAAATGTATTTTAACTATTGTGCTATTTTTATCACCTATTATCTTAATCTGAATTTTCTTCAGTAACCTTTAAAATAGCCATAAATGCTATTATGTGCATCAGTCTATATGGAGAATTTATAATTTCTTATTCATTTCATTTATTTGTTAGCCTAAAGTTGCTGATGCTGAAATTTTGAAATGAAAGTTCATGGGAAAACATATATAAATACAATAGTGGTCTACAGTATACTAGAGATATATATCAGCAATGCTTATGTGCAGTAATGTATCAGGTAATTATATTACATTTTATGGTATTTAAGGTATCTGGAAAGTTACACAGTTGAAAATCTAGAAAGAAAAATATATACAATTCTTGTTGGATGGGTTAGAATGCAACCAAACATTATTTAAGCTTTTGCTTGGGTATGGAATTGCCTGACACATGAAAGCAATTATTTAAAAATTAACCAAAATTCTAGTGAGTTCTATAAGAGAAAGAGAAGAACACATAGTAATGTATCATTGCTCTTAATATAAAATTAAAATACAATGAACTTATGTGTAAATCCCAAAATATGGAACACATATCGTGACCTTTTTTTATTTTGGTGATTTGTCTTTTGCTTGTTGCACAACAGTTACCTTGTATAGAAAGTAACTCTTTATAGAACAGTTATCATTTTATTTGGATTAAGCTCAATGAATTTGCATAACAGTACAACAAAGCGAATGCTCTTTAAAATGTTACCTACTTTTCAACAGGGAAGAAATGCTTAATCAACATATTGTTAGGTTGTATCTATAGGGACTATAACAACAAATTTCAATTATAAATCGCTTTAGAACAATAGCAACTAAAAACCATCCTATACAGGGTCCACATATATTAGTTTTAAAATGAACGTAATCTTAATAGAAAAATATTAAACTGGGATAACTATGTAGCAACAGTATATTTTTCAGAGAAAACAAAGTGTACTTAAAGAACAGGAAATCTCATGGGGCACATTTCCTTGTCACTGTGATGAAACTCTTGGGAATTTTATTTCTACTGCTACAGTTTTAATTGCATCTAATAAAACCTTGTCCAGTTAAAATAGTAAAACAATGAGGATCAAAGAAAAGGTTTTGAAGGCAGTACTTACAAACTGCAAGCATACCCCCATAAGCAGAACACAACAAGGTTTGATTGTTTTGCTTGACCTAGCAGTGATAAATAGATTATGTCCCAAATTTTATTTTATATTTTCAGTTTTAGTGTCTCATTTTTTCCACTTAGAATAATTAAATATACTTGCTCTGAAAATACTATTAATTACAGTCACTCCTCTCATCATGGAGTTTTGTTTAAAGCATTATTATATGAATGTTACTGATAACAAAACAGTAACAAAACCTCATGTATGATTACTTATATAATTTAAACATGGCAGGCTGAGGGAGAATTTATGGCATATAGAAATATGCATACATGCAGTGGAGAGAGTGGATTGGGGCAGTGGAGGATTGGAGGTGAACTTGATGCTTTCTCCCTGTAACAGTAGGTGGTTTCTCAGGCATTCATACACAGAAATATCTGACCAGATAAACTACAGATACAATGTATTGTATGACAACTGTGATTAGTCGGTGACCCTTTAAATAGAAGAGTCTGTAGTGAATGCCTAGGAGGTAGAATGACACATTTGTGGCTTGTTGTAGTTGAACTAGAAGGCCATTTAACTCTAGACATAAACATCTATCAAAAAGGCATATCTTGTTTAGCTGTTGTCAAATCACAGTTCACATGTACAGTGTCAGATTGCTCAATCATCCAAAAGAACTTTGTTTGCAAACATGGTAGCTATTTAATAACACATTTGGGTTGTTCACTTAACATCAAAGAATATATATTCAACCTTCAAATGTTTTGGTATATTATTATGCCATTTTCACCCCATCCTAAAGACCATCACTGAGCTCCCAAGGTCCCAAGGTCCCAATGAGGAGTGAAAGGAGAGAGAAGATAAGCAAGGAAGTCAGGACCACGAGGGGTGCACCCATCCACTGAGACAATGGGCCTGATCTATCGGAAGCTCACCAAGGCCAGCTGGTCTATGACTGAAAAAGCATGGGATAAAACCGGACTCTCTGAACATGGCGAACAATGAGGGCTGATGAGAAGCCAAGGACAATGGCACGGGGTTTTGATCCTACTTCATGTTCTGGCTTTGTGGGAGCCTAGCCAGTTTGGATGTTCACCTTCCTAGACATTTACGGTGGGTGAGGACCTTGGACTTTCCACAGGGCAGGGAACCCTGACTGCTCTTTGGACTGGAGACGAAGGGGGAGGAGTGGGGTGAGGGGGAGAAGGGTGGGAGGAGGGGGAAACTTCTTTTTCCTTTTCTCAATAAAAAAAAGTCCATCACTGCACAGTGTTGAAAGGACCACTCATTTGTTCCTAGCAGCTTAGCCTAGAAATAATCACACAGAAACTATATTATTTAAAACACTGCTTGGTGCATTAGCTCTAGATTTATATTGCTTAACTCTTACATATTAATTTAACCTATCTTCATTTATCTGTGTATCGCCAAGTTGCAGTGGCTTACCTGCAAAGTCTCGGCATGTCTGTCTCTGGTGGAGGTTCCTTGGCTTCTCTCTTGCTCTGCCCTTCTTTCTCCCAGCATTCTATTTACTTTTCCCCATCTAGCTCTGTTTCCCTATAGCTCTGCTATAGGTTCAAAGCAGTCCCTTTGATATTCAAAGCACACAGAATGGAATCCCTCATCACCCCCCCTTTTCTGTTTAAATAAAAAGGAAGGTTTTAACTTTAAAATAGTAAAATTACATATAACCAAACAGGTATCAAGCAAGAATTACAGTTACAATATTTATATCTACTTTATCTATTATCATAACAAGGAAAATTATAACTATTAATTTTTCAACTCCATTAAAGGCTCCAGAGGATATAATAGTACCTAAGAAAACAGAAAGTGCATTATAAGCAACTTCCAAATTTCCAGAATTGACAGATACATCTTGCTGCCTGGACAACAGTCACCCAAAGTTCTTCTGTACCATTGGGGCATCCATCTTCAGCCTACAGGCCCATAGTATCCAGGAGACTTTTCCATGAAGCAAGAAATTATAAAGATAATTCCACCTATATTGACATTTTGTCGGTTGTTTTTTTCTGTATCCTGCAGAATGCCTATCAGACTCTTTCATGTAGCAGGAACCCCAAAGGATCTTCTCTGTGGTTCCTGCATGTCCAGTTCATCAAGGAGTCCAGGCAAGAGTAGTTTTTATGCCCAAATGGCTAACCAACTCCATAAGGAGCCTCTTCAATGCCAATCTTCCTCTTGAAATAGATTGGTGATGCCAGGAACAGATATGTCTCATTTCATGAATAGTCCTAAATTATTAAAACATTTTAAATTCCAAATTCTGTAATCTTTGAAAAGTTTGAAAAATGTCTATCCATCTGAAATACATCTCTATATGTCTAGGAAATTAAACTAACATGACTACAAGCGTTACTATTATAGATGACAATCTAATAACCTATGTTTCTTAATTATACATTAAATTTCTAAATTAGCTTTACAAACACAATACTTTAATCAAGAGCATAAATATGCATATACACAGTATAAAAAAATTGACCTTAAATTTGTATCAATAAACCAAGATCCATACCAGTGCAAAGTATTCATCTCAATAGCATATCCCACTTTAAATGTAAAGAAACATTTATAAACAATATTTGGGAATAAGGGAGCAGTTCTGTCCAAACTGCTTCCTGCTTTTTGTTTGGCAAAATAATTTTTTTCAGAGTTGTTCAAGGCAACTTTTCAGGGATCTTGGTCCATCAAACCACATTAGCCTGGAATAAATGCATAGGTTCCCATTCTCTGTGGAAACAAAAGAAGATCCTCTTTTCCAAAGCAACATATCCTTAGACTCAATTCTGAAGTCAGGATACTTTTATGTTGGTTTAACTTAGCAGTACATACAATGAAATGTCTCTCTGTACTTAGCACCATCACAGTCAACAAATTCAAAGAAAACATAATGATATACATAATTCAGACTTTTTGTGAATTTTCCATCTTTACTTTACTCATTACTGTTTAATATTTATTTTATTATCTTTATTCCTTTAATCTATGATGGTCTCTACTTTGTCTCTGAAGACATTGTTTTATATTTTTAAAAACTATTTACTTCTTTTTATAACTCTCTGTACTTTTTAAATTCTCTCTCCCAAGCCTACACACAGTTATCCAGCACTGTGATCCAATTAGGTTTCTTTTTTTTAAGTCTGGATTTGTCATATTGCATATTTGTAATTATTTTCTAATCTGAAGTGCTTTTTAAAATGCTAAGTGCTTAAGAATCTAAGCCGCCATATTGCTAGGGTATATATGGCACATCCTGCTTGCCTTGTCCGTTGCAACATGGTAGAGCTGCATGCTTCTTCTGAGAGCTATACATACACACTGCCTCACTTCCAGGTACACAGCCATCCAGATTGCCATCAAGCAAGACTCAGCATGCTTTCCCAAACCCCATACAAATGCCTGGTCTTCCAGAAGAGCCAGATATCTCACTAGCAACATGGCCCAGGAAGCCGGCATTTCAAAATGGTGCAGCTTTTTTCCTGCTACTGGTGAATCAGAAAAATCTCTGTTAAAGGAATCACAGTGTGCCTCCAGCAATCAAAGCCCATTCGGAAAAATAAATGTGGCTAAACTTTGTTTTTAGTGTCTAGAGTTCCTTTCCAAGCCCTCTCAGGTTTTTTGTGGATTTAGTCCACCACATTGGCACCAATTTGTTGTAGGGGCCACTCATATTTTCTGGGCCACTCAGCTCAGAAATAATCACACAGAAACTATATTATTTAAAACACTGCTTGGCCCATTAGCTTTAGCTTCTTATTGGCTAACTCTTACATATTAATTTAACCCATCTTCATTAATCTGTGTATTGCTATATGGCAGTGGCTTATCAGCAAAATTTTTGCATGTCTGTCTCTGACTGAGGCTCTATGGGTTCTCTCAGACTCTGCCCTTCTTTCTCCCAGCATTCCATTTAATTTTCCCTACCTAGCTCTGTTCCCCTAAAGCTCTGTTATAGGCCCAAAGTAGTTCCTTTATTAACCAATGATATTCACAGCATACAGATGGGAATCCCACATCAGCACAGTACTTACTCTCTCACCTAAGCAGGCACCAGACCAGAGACATGCACTTTTCTTTGCAGTCCTGTAAGAAACTGCAGCAAAATCACACCTTCTTTAAGGTTCCAGTTTCCTGATATGCAACTGCTTGCCTGTGAAATCATCTAGCCAGTCTACCAAGTGAGGTCTTTTCAGCGATGCTGAAGATATAGTCAATGTCTGCCTGCTAAAAATGAAGGACCCAGAGTCATGAATTTGGGTTGTGCTTTTGTACACATAACCCTGTTTTGCACAAGACCAGAGGCATCTAGGGGGCTGTACTTGACAAGCTGTGCTTAGAGACCTCATACTAAAGAGACTCTTTTAGCTGAATTTAAAGAAAACCTTCTGTGAGATGGCATTAGGTCCTACAGAAGAGACTCATTGCTGTGATGTCCGCAAACTTCTGTTGCAAATGCAAGTGCCCCTTGAGGGGAGAGAAGTGTTAACATACCTTGGAGGTCTGTTTTACTGGTAAATTAGGATGCAGAGTATTGTATTTTTAAACTTCTAGAAGTTGGAAACAAGTTAGTCAAGATTAAATAACACAGCTTTTCAAAGCTGAATGAATGTGCTCATTTGGAGCTCAGGGTTTTTTTCCTCCAAACTATAAAAGGAGCTTCCTTAAACTTCTTGGTTGGAATACTACTATTCTGATGATCAGAGGAGTTGGATGGATTAATCTAAGCTGTAGAATCCCTTTTCATTCTTTTCAATAAGTTCCTTTTGTAAGCTTTAGAAGTATCGTTCTAGACTTTATTTTTTTTAATTAATTAATTTATTTATTAAACATTTCTGCCTCCTCTCCGCCACCGCCTCCCATTTCCCTCCCCTTTCCCCAATCAAGTCCCCCTCCCTCATCAGCTCGAAGAACAATCAGGGTTCCCTGACCTGTGGGAAGTCCAATGACCACCCACCTCCATCCAGGTCTAGTAAGGTGAGCATCCAAACTGCCTAGGCTCCCCCAAAGTCAGTACGTGCAGTAGGATCAAAAACCCATTGCCATTGTTCCTGAGTTCTCAGTAGTCCTCATTATCTGCTATGTTCAGCAAGTCCAGTTTTATCCCATGCTTTTTCAGACCCAGGCCAGCTGGCCTTAGTGGGTTCCCAATAGAACATCGCCATTGTCTCAGTGTGTGGGTGTGGGTGCACCCCTCAAGGTCCTGAATTCCTTGCTTGTGCTCTCTCTCCTTCTGCTCCTGATTTGGACCTTGGATCTCTGTCTCCTTTCATCACCTGATTGTTAATTTCCAGGAGGATGCCTATATGTTTGTCTTTGGATTCACCTTCTTATTTAGCTTCTCTAGGATCGCGAATTATGAGCTCAATGTCCATTTGAAGAGAGGGAGGAGAAATAATATGAGCAAAGGGGGTCAAGATCAAGATGATGAAATCTATGGAGAATTGAATGAAGCTCATAGGAGCTCTCAAACTCTAAATGGACAGCTGTGAAGCCTGCATGGGACCAAACTAGAACCTCTGCATGTGGGAGATAGTTGTATAGCTAGGTCTATTTGTGGAAGCCCTGGTAATGAGATCAGGATCTATTCCTGATGCATGAACTGACTTTTTGGAGCTCATTGCCTATGGTGGGATGCGTTGCTCAGTCTTTAAGTGGATGGGGATACTTGGTCTTGCCTTAACTGAACATACCAGGCTTTTTAGACTCCCGATGGGAGGCATTGCCTTTTTGGAGGTGTGGATGGGGATGAGGGGAGGCAGTAGGGAGAATAAGCATAGGTGAGAGGGGGAATTGTGGCTGGTATGTAAAATGAAACATTTTTTTTAAACAAAAGAGGTGTGATGCAATGCAACCATGCTGTGTACAGATAGATTCTTTCAGAGAGCTCTCCAAAGCTCTGCTGTATTCTTTCATTTTCGCTACACCCTGTTGCTAACAGTTTCTATCATCCACCCCCTGCCCAATATAGATAAAAGCCTATACTTTCTTACTGTAAACAACATTGCTAAAAAATCAAATCTTAAACTCACTATAAAAAGTGCATATGAAAGATGAAAAGACCTAAATTACAGTCTTTGCTTTCACCCCATCAATCTTCCCTATGTGTTTTCTTATCTCGCTTGTACAAAGCAATTCCAATTATATCTTATAAAAACACTAAAATTTTTCATTTTTTAGAAATTTAGAAAGGAAAGAAAGATAATCCTTTTAATATTCAAGAAGCATACAGAACACCAAACAGACTGGATAAAAAAAATCCCCTCTCCATATAATAATCAAAACACAAAATATAGAGGTTAACGAAAGAATATTAAGAGCTGCAAAGGAAAAAGGGCAAGTGACTTATAAAGGTAAACCAAACAGACTTACACCTGACTTCTCTATGGAAACCATGAAAGCCAGAAGGTCCTGGATAGAGGTACTTCAGAAACTAAGAGACCATGAATGCAAAACCAAACTAATATGCCCAGCCAAGCTATTGTTCACTATCAATGGAGAAAAAAAGACATTCCAGGATAAGAACAAATTTAAACAATACATAGCCACAAATCCAGCCCTACAGAAAGTAATAGAAGGAAAATCACAACAAAAGGATCCAACATTGCCAACACTGCCTACAATAACTGAGGCATGTAGTGACACTTCACAAGCACAACTCAAAGAAGGGAGACACACAAATTATACTACCAAAAACAATAAGAATATCCAGAGTAAACAACCACTGATCATTAATATCACTTAATATTAATGGTCTCAATTCACCTATAAAAAGGTACAGGCTAAGAGATTGGATACAAAAACAGGATCCAACATTCTGCTGTTTGCAAGAAACACATCTCAAGCACAAATACAGGCATCTACTCAGAGTAAAGTGTTGGGAAAAGGTCTTTCAAGCAAATGGTCCTAAGAAAAAAGCAGGTGTGGCCATATTAATTTCTAACAAAACTGACTTCAAACTAAAATCAATCAGAAGAGATCGAGATGGACACTTTATACTCATAAAAGGAACAATTCATCAGGATGACGTCTCAACCCTGAATATCTACACCCCTAATATAAAAGCACCCACTTATATAAAGGAAATATTGCTAAAACTCAAGGCAGACATCAAACCACACACACTAGTAGTAAGAGACTTCAACACATCTCTCTCAGCAATGGACAGGTCAATCAGACAGAAACCTAATAGAGAATTAAGAGAACTATTAGAGGTAATGAAGCAAATGGACTTAACAGACATCTATAGAACATTCCACCCAAATAGGAAAGAATATACCTTCTTCTCTGCAGCTCATGGAACCTTCACGAAAATTGACCACATACTCACAAACAAAGGAAACCTCCACAGATACAAAAAAATATCAGTGTCCACCTGTGTCTTATCAGATCACCACGAATTCAAGTTAGAAGGCAACAACAACGCTACCCCCAGAAAACTGACAAACTCATGGAAACTGAACAGTCAACTACTGAACAAAACCTGGGTCAAGGAAGAATTCAAGAAAGAAATTAAAGTCTACCTTGAATTTAATGAAAATAAAGGGAAAAAATACTCAAACCAATGGGACACTCTGAAAGCAGTCCTAAGAGGAAAGTTCATAGCACTAAGTGCCCACATAAAGAAAACGGAGAAAGCCTACATCGGGGACTTAACAGCACACCTGAAAGCTCTAGAAAAAAAAGAAGCAGACGCGCCTAGGAGGAGTAGAAGACTGGAAATAATCAAACTGAGGGTGGAAATCAACAAAATAGAAACACAGAAAACAGTCCAAAGAATCAATGAAACAAAAAGTAGGTTCTTGGAGAAAATCAGCAAGATCGACAAACCCCTATGCAAACTAATTAAACGACAGAGAGAAAACATGCAAATAAATAAGATCAGAAATGAAAAGGGGGACATAACCACAGACACAGAGGAAATTCAGAGACTCATTAGATCTTACTACAAAAGCCTGTATGCCATAAAACTAGAAAATGCAAAAGAAATGGACTTTTTTTTAGATAAGTACCATATACCAAAGCTAAACCAAGACCAGGTGAACGATCTAAATAGAACTGTTAGTCTCGAAGAACTAGAAACTGTTATCAAAAACCTCCCTACAATAAAAAGCCAAGGACCAGATGGTTTCAATGCAGAATTCCACCAGAACTTCCAAGAACACCTAATACCTATACTCCTTAATGTATTTCACAATATAGAAACAGAAGAGGCGTTGCCAAATTCCTTTTATGAAGCTATAGTCACTTGGATACCAAAACCACACAAAAACTCAAACAAGAAAGAGAATTATAGGCCAATTTCACTCATGAACATCGACGCAAAAATCCCAAACAAAATACTGGCAAACCGAATCCAAGAACACATTAGAAAAATTATGCATTATGATCAAGTAGGCTTCATCCCAGAGATGCAAGGCTGGTTCAACATATGAAAATCTATCAATGTAATCCATCATATAAATAAACTGAAACAAAAAACCATATGATCATCTCATTAGATGCTGAAAAAGCATTTGACAAAATTCAACATCCCTTTATGATAAAAGTCTTGGAGAGATTAGGGATACAAGGGTCATACCTAAATATAATAAAAGCTATATACAGCAAACCGACAGCTAACATCAAATTTTTTTTAATATTTATTTTTTATGTATACCATATTCTGTCTGTATGCCTGCAGGCCAGAAGAGGGCACCAGACTCCATTACAGATGGTTGTGAGTCACCATGTGGTTGCTGGGAATTGAACTCAGGACCTTTGGAAGAGCAGGCAATGCTCTTAACCTCTGAGCCATCTCTCCAGCCCAGCTAACATCAAGTTAAACGGAGAGAAACTCAAAGCCATCCCACTAAACTCAGGAACACAACAAGGCTGTCCACTCTCGCCATACCTCTTCAATATAGTGTTTGAAGTTCTAGCAATAGCAATAAGACAACATAAGGGTATCAAGGGGATTTGTATCAGAAAAGAAGAAGTTAAGCTCTCGTTATTTGCAGATGATATGATAGTATACATAAGCGACCCCAAAAACTCTACTAAAGAAATCCTACAGCTGATAAACTCCTTTAGTAATGTGGGAGGATACAAGATCAACTCCAAAAAATCAGTGGCCTTCCTATACACCAAGGATAAGGAAACAGAGAACGAAATTAGAGAAGCATCACCTTTCACAATAGCCACAAATAGCATAATATAACTTGGAGTAACTCTGACCAAGGAAGTGAAAGATCTATTTGACCAGAACTTTAAGTCTTTGATGAAAGAAATTGAAGAGGACACCAGAAAATGGAAGGATCTCCCTTGCTCCTGGATTGGGAGGATCAACATAGTAAAAATGGCAATTCTACCAAAAGCAATCTATAGATTCAATGCAATCCCCATCAAAATCCCATCAAAATTCTTCACAGATCTGGAGAAGACAATAATCAACTTTATATGGAAAAACAAAAAACCCAGGATAGCCAAAACAATCTTATACAACAAAGGATCGTCTGGAGGCATTACCATCCCTGACTTCAAAGTCTACTACAGAGCTACAGTATTGAAAACAGCTTGGTATTAGCATAAAAACAGAGAAGTTGACCAATGAAATCGAATAGAAGACCCTTTCATTAACTCACAAACCTATGAACACCTGATTTTCGATAAAGGAGCTAAAAGTATACAATGGAAAAAAGAGAGCATCTTCAACAAATTGTGCTGGCAAAACTGGATGTCAACCTGTAGAAGAATGAAAATAGATCCCTATCTATCACCATGCACAAAACTCAAGTCCAAATGGATTAAAAACCTCAATATCAGTCCGAACACACTGAACCTGATAGAAGAAAAAGTGGGAAGTACTATACAACACATGGGCACAGGAGACCACTTCCGACGTATAACCCCAGCAGCACAGACATTAAGGACCTCATTTAATAAATGGGACCTCCTGAGACTGAGAAGCTTCTGTAAAGCAAAGGACAATGTCACTAAGACACAAAGGCAACCCACTGACTGGGAGAAGATCATCTCCAACCACTTAACAGACAAAGGTCTGATCTCCAAAATATAGAAAGATCTCAAGAAACTAGACCGTAAAAGACTAATCAACCCAATTATAAAATGGGGCACTGAGCTGAACAGAGAATTCTCAACAGAAGAAGTTCAAATGGTCAAAAGACACTTAAGGTCATGCTCAACTTCCTTAGCGATCAGGGAAATGAAAATCAAGACAACTTTAAGATACCATCTTACACCTGTCAGAATGGCTAAAATAAAAAAAAAACCACCAATGATAGCCTTTGCTTGAGAGTTTGTGGAGAAAGGGGTACGCTCATCCATTGCTGGTGGGAATGCAAACTTGTGCAACCACTTTGGAAAGCAGTGTGGCATTTTCTCAGGAAATTCGGGATCAACTTACCCCTGAACCCAGCAATACCATTCTTGAGAATATACCCAAGAGAGGCCTTATCATACAACAAAAGTATATGCTCTACTATGTTCATAGCAGCATTGTTTGTAATAGCCAGAAACTGGAAACAACCTAGATGCCCTTCAATGGAAGAATGGATGAAGAAAGTATGGAATATATACATATTAGAGTACTACTCAGCAGTAAAAACAAAGGCTTCTTAAATTTTACATGCAAATGGATGGAAATAGAAAACACTATCCTGAGTGAGGTAAGCCAGACCCAAAAAGAGGAGCATGGGATGTACTCACTCATATTTGGTTTCTAGCCATAAACAAAAGACATTGAGCCTGTAATTAGTGATCCTAGAGAAGCTTAATAAGGAGAAGCCAAAGAAAAACATATAGGCATCCTCCTGGATATTACCCTTCATCAGGCGATGAAAGGAGACAGAGACAGAGACCCACATTGGAGCACCGGACAGAAATCTCAAGGTCCAAATCAGGAGCAGAAGGAGAGAGAGCACGACCAAGGAACTCAGGACCGCAAGGGGTGCACCCACACACTGAGACAATGGGGATGTTCTATTGGGAACTCACCAAGGCCAGCTGGCCTGGGTCTGAAAAAGCATGGGATAAAAACGGACTCGCTGAACATAGTGGACAAGGAGGACTACTGAGAACTCAGGAATAATGGCAATGTGTTTCTGATCCTACTGCACGTACTGGCTTTGTGGGAGCCTAGGCAGTTTGGATGCTCACCTTACTAGACCTGGATGGAGGTGGGTGTTCCTTGGACTTCTCACAGGGCAGGGAACCCTGATTGATCTTAGGGCTGAGGAGGAAGGGGGACTTGATTGGGGGAGGGGAAGGGAAATGGGAGGCGGTGGCAGGGAAGAGACAGAAACCTTTAATAAATAAATAAATAAATAACCAAAAAAAAAAACCACTAAAAATTTCCTAAGCTTGCAAAATTTTGGTCTTCCTTTCTTTTTGTGTTGTTGTTATATAAACTTCCTCTCCCTCTGTTTACTCAAACGATAATGTGATGCTTTGTCTATAAAGGAAGACTTCAGAATTAATGTAAAGACATTTGCTTTGAGATGATCTTTTCCAGTATAAGGACGGATTTGTACAGATCTTCTGCCCTGCTTTCACACTAAATCCCCATTTGTTCAAGGGAGGAGTAATTCGCAGAGTATCAAATGATTGAGAAGTAACTACTGACCGCAGTAGTATTGTGTCCTCTGCAAGTAAGCTAGGCAAATCCTGCTTTAAATTATAATACAAATTGATAATGTTTTACATTTTGTTATTGTTATATTCTGACTTTTATTTAATGTGCTGAGCTTCTTATTATAACTATCCAAGTAAAAATTATTTATTAATTACTCCATAAGACTCATGAATATTACATCATTGAGTAATGTTTGACATTGTTATCAACTATTTTCCCTTGGTGGATGGATATGTTTGATTAGAAGTTTAAATCAGTTTATAATTGTTTCAATGATATTTTACACAGTGGCATAATTATTCCATATGTAATTAATAAAGCATATTTATAAATGAAAATTTTACATGTGTCTTAGGTAATTTTTTAACAAAATTCAGATCAACATAGAAGCATTTGTATACAATTTTACTCCCTCTTGAAATGTATTTGTGACACACAGATAGATACTAGGAAGATTAATATGACAATATTTAAGTAAAATTGTTTTATAAATGCTTGTTCCTTTAAAAAGCAGTTCTCTTGAGATCTGAGAATTTTCAAAAGTGACATTAAGAAAATATTGCATGCTGTCACAAATTATCCCAACACCCACTTGGAAATATCTAATGTTTACATAAAGAACTTGGAACGAAACTATACTAAAATTTTTAAAAAATATTTTTGTTAGTAATTTAAAAAATATAAACATTGCCAACTTATTCTTCTTAATTGTATTTGATACGATAACATTTGTTTATCTGCTAGCTAAATAGTAATTTCCCATAAGTTTATCTTCAGGATCCAAATGATTCAATTCTATAAAAAACCAGTAATTTCTAGATAAAAATCTATCACCTATATTTTATTATAGTTAGAACAATTTAACTAAAACATCACTAGTAAGTTCTCTAAAGTTTTTTTTTTTATAACTGGTTTGTCCATACTTGATATTTTGTCTGTATTTTAAATTGCAGTTTGAACTTTTTAAAATGCCTAAATCATGCCATGTACTCCTCTTGCAATTTCTACTACACCTAGTTAGGAGATTTTTCTATTGCCTCAAGAACATCTTTTATTTCCTCATCCTATATTTAAATATCACTTAAAATTCATTGAATTGATGAGAAAAATCACATCTGCTCCCTCGTTATATTACCAAAACGTGAATTGAACAGATGATTCTTTCTAAAAATTTATTATTTCGTGTATGAGCACTGTGTTTAAATAATCCCTCACTTCTCCTTCCTCCAACTCCTGAACCTATATTTCTTCTTAAATTCAAATCCTCTTTTTACATAAATATTTATTTTTTAATTTCATTGTACATTTCAATCCCAGTTCTATAGGTCACTGCCAAGATATAAGTGGCTCCACTGTCTCCTTGGGACTCTCTTGCCATGCTGTTCATTCACTGTTGTGCATTGTAGGCTCTGCAGCATGGTAGAACCACTGATTACTTCTCTTCTTGAAGAGCTCTTTTACTACTATGAGACCTGTTCTTCAGGCAAGAGGCATTCATGTTATTATCAACAGTATTCTTCATGCTGTGTCCATAGTGTGTGCTATCTTCATCAATAGCATCTTACATCCAATTTCAAGGAGGTAACCAATGGAAATGGCAATGACCTATGTTATTTTAGGGGTCTTTTGGATATATCTTTCCAATAACTTAAAGGATGTGTCCCATGCACTGCTCTGGGGTTTTCATTAAATGGTCTATGGCTTTTGGGAAGAGCACTGTCACCCCAAGTGGCATAATTGCATTTAAAACACACACACACACACACACACACACACACATTTTAATATTTTAAGTAAACATTAAATAATATGATTCCCCATGATTTTTTCAAACATTCTTAGTATTATATATCTCTTCTCCCAACTTGTTTCTGGATTAGCATCCCTCACAAGGTAAGTACCTCTCTCTCTTCCTATTATCCCCATCTCCCCATTAATCCAGCCCTATTCTATTAACACCTCTTAGAGAGCCCCAGCTTGTTTCTTTCGTACTTTCCTTGTATCATTTGTTATTACAGATGATATAATAACATTCAAAAAATCACTGATAGAGAACACAAATGAGAGAAAACATTCAGTATTTGCCTTTCTGTGTCTGTGTTTTCCCAATTAATATAATATTTTCTAGTTCCATCCACTTACCAAGTTTCTAGGTTTCAATTTTCTTTATAGCAGAATAGTATTCCATGCTGTGTATGTACCACATTTTCACTTTCTGTTCACCATTTAAAGGATATTCAGCCTATATACAATTCCTTGCTATCGTAAATAAAATGACAATGAATGGATCTGACACCATACCTGAAAACTCAGGTGTTGGGAACTTTGGACTTATGCTAAGGAATGTAGAGCTAAGTTGTGTGATGTGCTTTTAGCTTTTTAGAACTATCTACACTGATTTCCTCAGTGTTTGTATCATTTTATAATATTTCCAACATTGAATGAGGGTTCATGTTTCCCACATCCTCATCAGCACTTTTTTCAGCTTTTTTTTTTCTTTATCTTAACCATTCTGGCAGGGCAAAGATGAAATCTTACACTAGTTTCAATTTGCATTTTCCTTAATTTCTAAGTATATCAATATTTTTGATATAATTCTTAGCCATATTATTTCTTCTTTTGGGAAATCTCTTCAGCAGGTGCTTTCTTATTTGTGTTAAAGTATGTGTGAAAGAGTTGGAGATGTGCTTGCAAGCTTTGGAAGAAAATTCTTGCAAGTAAAAGAACTCAGAAAAATTAAGGCTTGGTCTCTCCTTGAAATAAGTGTTTAATAAATGTCTTACTTTGGTATCTATTCCTATGGGAAAAACATGACCACAGCAACTTAGGGGAAGAAAGGCTTTATTTCAGCTTACAGTTTCTCATAACAGTCCATCATCAAAGGAAGGGCGGGAACTCAAGGCAGAAATTGAATGTAAATGGATGAAAATAGAAAACACTATCCTGAGTGAGGTAAGCCAGACCCAAAAAAAGGAGCATGGGATGTACTCACTCATATTTGGTTCTAGCCATAAATAAAGGGCATTGAGCCTATAATTTGTGATTCTAGAGAAGCTAAATAAGAAGGTGAACCCAAAGAACTCCTACAGCATCCTCCTGAATATTAACCTTCATCAGGCGATGAAAGGAGACAGAGACAGAGACTCACATTGGAGCACCAGACAGAAATCTCAAATTCCAAATCAGGAGCAGAAGGAGAGAGAGCATGAGCAAGGAACTCAGGACCACAAGGGGTGCACCCACACACTGAGACAATGAGATGTTCTATCAGGAACTCACCAAGGTCAGCTGGCCTGGGTCTGAAAAAGCATGGGATAAAACCGAACTTGCTGAACATAGCAGACAATGAGGACTACTAAGAACTCAAGAACAATGGCAATGTGTTTCTGATCCTACTGCAAATACTGCCTTTGTGGGAGCCTAGGCAGTTTGGATGCTCACCTTACTAGACTTGGATGGAGGTGGGTGGTCCTTGGACTTCCCACAGGGCAAGAATCCCTGATTGCTCTTTGGGCTGACGAGGGAGGGGGATTTGATAGGGGGAGGGAGAGGAAAATGGGAGGCGGTGGCAGGGAGGAGGCAGAAATAATTAATATATAAATAAATAAATAAAAATTAAAAAAAATAAATTGAATGTAAATCCATGGAGTAAGCCTGCCTAATGGTTTGTTCCTCATGACTTTCTCAGCATTATTTAATATGACTCCAAGGACAAGCTGCCAAAAGATGGCACCACCTAAAATGAGCTGGGCCCTCCCACATCAACTCCCAAAAAAAAAATGCCTCATAATCTTTGCCCACAGGCTAATCTGGTAGGGGCATGTTCTCATTGAGGTTCACTCTTCCAAAATCATTCTAAGTTGTATCAAGCTGACATGAACCTGGCCACCACATAAAGGTAAATTTTCATTAAAATAGTTTATTTTTTATTTTTAAAATTTTTTAATTGAGAAAAGGAAAAAAAAAACATGTTTCCGCCTCCTCCCAGCCTCCCGTTTCCCTCCCCCTCCCCGCACCCTTCTCTCCCTCCTCCCACTCCTTTTCCCCTCCCCCGACTCCTCTCCCCTTCTGTCACCAGTCCAAAAGCAGTCAGGGTTCCCTGCCCTGTGGAAAGTCCAAGGTCCTTCCCCCCTCTGTCCATATCTAGGAAGGTGAACATCCAAACTGGCTAGGCACCCACAAAGCCCGCACATAAAGTAGGATCAAAACCCTATGCCAGTGTCCTTGGCTTCTCATCAGCCCTCATTGTTCGCCATGTTCAGAGAGTCTGGTTTTATCCCATGCTTTTTCAGTCACAGTCCAGCTGGCCTTGGTGAGCTCCCAATAGATCAGCCCCACTGTCACAGTGGGTGGGTGCACCCCTCATGGTCCCGACTTCTTTGCTCATGTTCTCCCTCCTTCTGTTCCTCATTGGGACCTTGGGAGCTCAGTCCAGTGCTCCAGTGTGGGTCTCTGTCTCTATCTTCATCCATCACCAGATGAAGGTTCTATGGAGATATGCAAGATATTCTTCACTATTGCTATAGGATAGGGTCATTTCAGGTTCCCTATCCTCAGCTGCCCAAGGAACTAACTGGGGACATCGCCATGGGCTCCTGGGAGCCATTCTAGGTTCAAGTCTCTTGCCAACCCTAAGGTGGCTCCCTTAACTAAGAATTGTGTTTCCGTGCTCCCCTATCCAACCTTCCTTTATCCCAATCATCCTTTTTCCCCATCCTCCCCTTCTCCCTTTACTCTCCCCATCTCCCCTTACCCTCATCACACCTCACCCCCAAGATCCCAATTTTCTCCCTGGCAATCTTGCCTACTTCCCATTACAATGAGGTTTTCTTTGGGTTCACCTTTTTATTTAGCTTCTTTTGGTTCACCATTGTAGACTCCGTGACCCTTATTTATGGCTAGAAACCAATTATGAGTGAGTACATCCCATGTTCATCTTTTTGGGTCAGGGTTACCTCACTCAGTATATTGTTTTCTATTTCCATCCATTTGCATACAAAATTCGAGAAGTCATTGTTTTTTAACGCAGTATAGTACTCTAATTTGTATATATTCCACACTTTCTTCATCCATTCTTCCATTGAAGGGCATCTAGGTTGTTTCCAGGTTCTGGCTATTACAAATAATACTGCTATGAATATAGTTGAACAAATGCTCTTGTCATATGATAGGGCATCTCTTGGGTATATTCCCAGGAGTGGTATTGCTGGGTCCAGGGGTAGGATGATCCCGAATTTCCTGAGAAACCGAAACATTGATTTCTAAAGTGGTTGCACAAGATTGCCTTCCCACCAGCAATGGATGAGGGTACCCCTTCCTCCACAGCCTCTCGAGCAAAGGCTATCATTGGAGTTTTTTATTTTAGCCATCTGACAAGTGTAAGATGATATCTCAAAGTTGTTTTGATTTGCATTTCCCTGATCGCTAAGGAAGTTGAGCATGACCTTAAGTGTCTTTTGGCCATTTGAACTTCTTCTGTTGAGAATTCTCTGTTCAGTTAAGTGCCCCATTTTTTAATTGGGTTAATTAGCATTTTAAAGTTTAGTTTCCTGAGTTCTCTATATATTTTGGAGATCAGACCTTTGTCTGTTAAGTGGTTGGAGATGATCTTCTCCCAGTAAGTAGGTTGCCTTTTTGACTTAGTGACAGTGTCCTTTGCTCTACAGAAGCTTCTCAGTTTTAGTAGGTCCCATTTATTCAATGTTGCCCTTAATGTCTGTGCTGCTGGGGTTATACCTAGGAAGCGATCTCCTGTGCCCATCTGTTGTAGGGTACTTCCCACTTTCTCTTCTATCAGGTTTAGTGTGTGCGGACTGATATTGAGGTCTTTAATCCATTTGGACTTGAGTTTTGTGCATGGTGATAGATATGGGTCTATTTTCATTCTTCTACAGATTGACATACAGTTATGCCAGCACCATTTGTTGAAGATGCTTTCTTTCTTCCATTGTATACTTTTAGCTCCTTTATCGAAAATGAGGTGATCATAGGTTTGTGGGTTAAAATTCGGGTCTTCTATACGGTTCCATTGGTCGACTTCACTGTTTTTATGCCAGTACCACACTGTTTTCATCACTGTAGCTCTGTAATAGAGTTTGAAGTCAGGGATGGTAATGCCTCCAGAATATCCTTTATTGTATAGGATGGTTTTGGCTATCCTGGGTGTTTTGTTTTTCCATATAAAGTTGATTATTTTCTTCTCCAGATCTGTAAAGAATTTTGATGGGACCTTGATGGGGATTGCATTGAATCTATAAATTGCCTTTGGTAGAATTGCCATTTTTACTATGTTGATCCTCCAAATCTAAGAGCAAGGGAGGTCCATCCATTTTCTGGTATCCTCCTCAATTTCTTTCTTCAATGCCTTAAAGTTCTTATCAAATGGATCTTTCACTTCCTTGGTTAGAGTTACCCCAAGATATTTTATGCTGTTTGTGGCTATCGTGAAAGGTGGAGCTTCTCTTATTTCCCTCTCTGCTTCCATATCCTTTGTGTATAAGAGGGCGACTGATTTTGTTGGAGTTGATCTTGTATCCTGCCACATTACTAAAGCTGTTTATCAGCTGTAAAAGTTCTTTGGTGGAGTTTTGGGTGTCGCTTATGTACACTATCATATCATCTGCAAATAACGAAACTTTAACTTCTTCCTTTTCTGTTTTTTTTGTTTCAGAACACACCAGAGAATTTAATTCAAAGTTCTATAAAAAATATTGACAGACAGATGGGATACAAACTTAATGAACCAGCTACAGAACAGCACTCTCTAATCTATCAAGGCCCTCTCTGCTTCTTTCCTTTTTTTAAAAAATTTATTTATATATTAAGGATTTCTGCCTCCTCCCCGCTTCCCATTTCCCTCCCCCTCCCCTATCAGGACCGCGAGGGGTGCTCCCACACACTGAGACTTAGGGGATGTTCTATCGGGATCTCACCAAGGCCAGCTGGCCTGGGTCTGAAAAAGCATGGGATAAATCCGGACTAGCTGATCATAACAGACAATGAGGAATACTGAGAACTCAAGAACAATGGCAGTGGGTTTTTTATCCTACTGCACGTACTGGCTTTGAGGGAGCCTAGGCAGTTTGAATGCTCACCTTACTAGACCTGTATAGAGGTGGGCGGCCCTTGGCTTCCCACAGGTTAGGGAACCCTGATTGCTCTTTGAGCTGATAAGGGAGGGGGACTTGATGGGGCGGGGGAGGAAAATGGGAGGCGGTGGAGGGGAGGAGGCAGAAATCCTTAATAAATAACTTCTTTTTTTTCAATTAGAATCCCCTTGATTCCCTTATGTTGTCTTATTGCTCTTGTTAGAACTTCAAGCACTATATTGAAGAGGTATGGCGAGAGTGGACAGCCTTGTTGTGTTCCTGAATTTAGTGGGATGGCTTTGAGTTTTTCTCCATTTAATCTGATGTTATCTGTCGGTTTGCTGTATATAGCTTTTTATTATATTTAGTTATGACCCTTGTATTCCTAATCTCTCCAAGACTTTTATCATAAAGGGATGTTGAATTTTGTCAAATGCTTTTTCAGCATCTAATGAGATGATCATATGGTTTTTTGTTTCAGTTTATTTATATGATGGATTACATTGATAGATTTTCATATGTTGAACCAGCCTTGCATCTCTGGGATGAAGCCTACTTGATCATAATGCATAATTTTTCTAATGTGTTCTTGGATTCGGTTTGCCAGTATTTTGTTTGGGATTTTTGCGTCGATGTTCATGAGTGAAATTGGCCTATAATTCTCTTTTTTGGTTGAGTTTTTGTGTGGTTTTGGTATCCAAGAGACTGTAGCTTCATAAAAGGAATTTGGCAATGCCTCTTCTGTTTCTATATTGTGAAATACATTAAGGAGTATAGGTTTTTAGGTGTTCTTGGAAGTTCTGGTGGACTTCTGCATTGAAACCATCTGGTCCTTGGCTTTTTTTTGTAGGGAGGTTTTTGATAACAGTTTCTAGTTCTTCGCGACTAACAGTTCTATTTAGATCGTTCACCTGGTCTTGGTTTAGCTTTGGTATATGGTACTTATCTAAAAAAAAGTCCATTTCTTTTGCATTTTCTAGTTTTATGGCATACAGGCTTTTGTAGTAAGATCTAATGAGTCTCTGAATTTCCTCTGTGTCTGTGGTTATGTCCCCCTTTTTATTTCTGATCTTATTTATTTGCATGTTTTCTCTCTGTCGTTTAATTAGTTTGCATAGGGGTTTGTCGATCTTGCTGATTTTCTCCAAGAACCTACTTTTTGTTTCATTGATTCTTTGGACTGTTTTCTGTGTTTCTATTTTGTTGATTTCCACCCTCAGTTTGATTATTTCCAGTCTTCTACTCCTCCTAGGCGCATCTGCTTCTTTTTTTTCTAGAGCTTTCAGGTGTGCTGTTAAGTCCCCGATGTATGCTTTCTCCGTTTTCTTTATGTGGGCACTTAGTGCTATGATCTTTCCTCTTAGCACTGCTTTCATAGTGTCCCATTGTTTTGAGTATGTTTTCCCTTTATTTTCATTAAATTCAAGGTAGACTTTAATTTCTTTCTTGACTTCTTCCTTGACCCCGGTTTAGTTCATTAGTTGACTGTTCAGTTTCCATGAGTTTGTCAGATTTCTGGGGGTAGCGTTGTTGTTGCCTTCTAACTTGAATCCGTGGTGATCTGATAAGACACAGGTGGACACTGATTTTTTTTTGTATCTGTGCAGATTTCATTTGTTTGTGAGTATGTGGTCAATTTTCGAGAAGGTTCCATGAGCTGCAGAGAAGAAGGTATATTCTTTCCTATTTGGGTGGAATGTTCTATAGATGTCTGTTAAGTCCATTTGCTTCATTACCTCCATTAATTCTCTTATTTCTCTTTTAGGTTTCTGTCTGATTGTCCTGTCCATTGGTGAGAGAGGAGTGTTGAAGTCTCCTACTATTAGTGTGTGCAGTTTGATGCCTGCCTTGAGTTTTAGTAATGTTTCTTTTATGTACGCGGGTGCTTTTATATTAGGGGCATATATGTTCAGGATTGAGACTTCATCCTGATGAACTAATCCTGTTATGAGTATAAAATGCCCCTCTCCATCTCTTCTGATTGATTTAAGTTTGAAGTCCACTTTTTTAGAGATTAGTATGACCACGCCTGCTTGTTTCTTGGGTCCATTTGCTTGATAAGCCTTTCCCAGCCCTTTACTCTGAGTAGGTGCCTGTCTTCATGGTTGAGGTGTGTTTCTTGTAAACAGCAGAATGTTGGATCCTGTTTTCTTATCCAATCTCTTAGCCTGTATTTTTTATAGGTGAGTTGAGTCCATTGACATTAAGTGATATTAATGACCAGTGGTTGTTAACTCTGGTCACTTTTTTAGTCGTAGAGTTTGTGTATTTCCCTTCTTTGAGTTGTGTTGTTGAAGGGTCTCTAGATGCATGAGTTATTGCGGTCATTGTTGGACTCCTTGGTTAGTGATTTTCCTTCTATTACTTTCTGTAAGGCTGGATTTGTGGCTGCGTATTGTTTAAATTTGTTTTTATCCTGGAAAATTTTAATTTCTCCATTTATAGTGAATGAAAGCTTGGCTGGGTATAGTAGTATGGGCTTGCATCCATGGTCTCTTAGTTTTTGCAGTACATCTATCCAGGACCTTCTGGCTTTCATGGTTTTCATGAAGAAGTCAGGTGTAAGTCTGATAGGTTTACCTTTATAAGTACCTTGGCCTTTTTCCTTTGCAGCTCTTAAATTTCTTTCTTTATTCTGTATGTTTTGTGTTTTTATTATTATATGGTGAGGGGATTTTTTTTTATGATCCAGCCTATTCGGCATTCTGTATGCTTCTTGAACCTTCATAGGTATATCTTTCTTTAGGTTGGGAAAGTTTTCTTCTATAATTTTATTAAATATATTTTCTGGACCATTGAGCTGCACTTCTCCTTCTTCTACTCCTATTATTCTTAGGTTTGATCTTTTTATTGTGTCCCAGATTTCCTGAATGTTTTGTGATGAGAGTTTGTTGAACTTGCTGTTTTCTTTGATCAGTGTGTTTATTTTCTCTATGGTATCTTCAGAATCTGAGATTCTTTCTTCTAACTCTTGTATTCTATTGGTTATGCTTGTTTCTGTAGACTCTGTTTGTTTACTTAAATTTTCCATGTCCAGCTGGCCTTCTGTTTGTGTTTTCTTCTTTGCCTCCATTTCAGTTTTCTAGTCTTGAACCGTTTCCATTATCTGTTTGATTGTTTTTCCTTGGTTTTCTAGGGTATCATTCACTGATTTATTCAGTTCTTCAAACTTTCTGTTATATTTCTCATCCATTTCTATAAGGGCGTTCTTTACATGCTGTTTAAGGGCGTCAATCACTTTCATGAAGTCAATCTTTTCTACTTCTTCTTGATTGAGGTGTTCATGTCCTCCCATTGTGAGGTCACTGGTTTCTGGTAGCTTCATGTTGCTTTTCAGATTGTTGGGTGAATTCTTGCATTGGCGTCTGCCCCTCTCTTCCTCCAAATGCTCCCCTATGGATCTTCTTTTACCGGATCAGGTCTCCTTGCCTACTGCTGTACCTTCCCAGTGATGGCTCTCCCCAGTAATGGCCCTCCTGGTGCCGAGATCAGATCTCTGTGCCCAATGATGGCTCTCCCCAGTGCTGGCTCTCCTGGCACCCAGATAAGGTCTCTGTGCTGGTTGGGTAGCTCGCAAACAAAGTGCCTACCTTGCTTGGTGCAGGCAGGCTATAGAAACAAAGGAACTCCTTCCCACTTGATTGCCCTGAGGATTCGGACCCAGTTCCCTACAGGCTGGGCTGGGTGATGTTATGTGCCAAAAGAGGGCAGGGTGGGGCCGAAGTGGAGAGGGCCCTGGATTCAAGCTGGGTGGGACCAGAAGAAAGATGCAGTATGCAGGGAACAGAGGCCCCACCCCGCAGAGAGCCCAAGAAGGATAGGGGGTTGAGGAACCTCTGAGCTTCCCATCCTGGGAAGGCGCCATGGGGTCAGAATCTCACCCCAAAGTTGGCTCTCCTGGCGCTGAGAGATCAGGTCTCCTTGCTGGTTGGGCAGCCCGCACACAAAGTGCCTACCTTGCTTGGTGCAGGCATGCTATAGAAACAAAGGAACTCCCGCCCACTTGATTGTCCTGAGGATTTGGACCCAGTGTCCTGATAGGCTGGGCTGGGTGATGTTATGTGCCGAAAGAGGGCCGGGGGGCCGAAGTGGGGAGGGCCCTGGATGAAAGCTGGTTGGGAGAGGAAGAAAGAGGCAGTATGCAGGGAACAGAGGCCCCGCAGAGAGCCCAAGAAGGATAGGGGGTTGAGGAACCTCTAAGTTCCCCATCCCGGGCAGGCCTCATTAAAATATTTTTAAAGATGAAATCTAAAATAGTTTAAAAATATTTCTGTAAGTTTATAAATTTTGTTCATCAGAGATTCATAATGTGTCTAGTAGAGAGTAAGTATATAAGTTCCATTTTTCTATCAATATGGTTATTGAGATGTTGGTAGTGTTATGGAGGAGAAAAACCAAGTTGGTTCTCTGATGATAAATATGGTTTGGAACCATGATCCTGCCATTATCAAGCCATATTCTTTTACTCATGTGAGAATCATGTTGCCCAATTTACTATAAGGAAAATGATAATATTGACACCTAATCTACCTTCCATGGGAGATGTTGGAAGGCATAAATAGGAAGACAAATTTAGAAGTTCAATATAAATGGTGAAAGGATTTTACAAATAAATATAAGTATTGCCTTGGAAAGATCATGTGTTCACTACCATATATGATGCCAATTAAACCCAAGTCTATCTTACTTTCTCTCCACACATTTGCTTTACTATTTCACAAACTGAACTGTTCTGTATATGTTTAGTGATGTGATAATCTCATCAGTGTCAAGTATCTATGGTGATGCAGGTATCATTTTTTGTGTTTGTGATCTTTGTGACATAAAGATGTACCATATAAATTTTGAAAGACAGTTGAAAAAAAATACTGGTCTCTCAACTTTTCCAATGTGTAGACATTTTAAAAATAATACAAGGTTTTGCAAAGAAGAATATTTATCAGGTTTTGGGGATAGGTTTTCTAACAGAGAATGTTAAAGGAAAACTAGATAAATGTTAGAAAGTTTCACTTGAATAAAAACCAGATAAAAAGTCAAAGGAAACCATGGGAGGGAATAGTTGAAAAAGTTTGGCAAATCCTAATGAAATCAAAATTTAGTGCATGTAATTTTTGGTAGAGAAAACAGAAAGAGAGTGTAGAGTAGTAAATGATGTGAATTGAACATTAAGAAACTTTGAGTACAATAAGAAACAGGCAGCCCCAAAATGAGAGTATTGGAGATTAACTTCCTTAACAAAATATGATTGTCTTGAAAAAGTAGTTAGATTAAAATAATGGCCTAAAGTATTCTGTATTTATAGGCTCATTTATCTGTATTTATTTATTTATTTATTTATTGTATTTATTTTTAAAAGAAAACAAACTATCTTTTTTTCATTATATATACCAATTCAAGTTACCACTCCCTCCCTTTCTCCAATTTCCTCCACATACCCTCCAACCCCAACCCTATTCAAATCTCAGAGAGGGTAAGGCACATTGCTTTGGGGAAGGCCCTCCCTACTATGCATAGGCTGAACAAGGTATTGTCCAAAGAGAATAGGTTCCCAAAAAGCCAGTATAAGCAGTAGGGATCAATTCTGGTACCACTGCCAGTGGCCCTCCAGTCTGCCGGATCCATGCAACTGTCAACCACATTCAGAGGGACTAGTTTAGTCCCATGCTTGTTCTTTCCCAGTCTGGCTGGACTTTTGAAATTCCCATGAGCTCAGGTAGTTGTGGTCCCCATCATGGTCTTGACCCATTTGCTCAAATTCTCATTTCTCCCACTCTTCAACTTGACTTTGGCAGCTCAGTCCAGTGCTCTGAAGCAGGTCTCTGCTTCTGTTTCCATCAGTTGCTAGATGAAGGTTTGATAGTGATATTTAAGATATTCATCAGTCTGATTACAGGGTAAGTCAAGATCAGGCCCCCTCTCCTCCATTACTTAGAATTCTAACAGGGGTCATCCTTGTGGATTTCTGGGAATTCTCTAGAGCCAGGTTTCTTGCTAGCCCCATAATGGCTGCCTCAATCAAGATATCTCTTTTCTTGCTTTCATTTTTGCTTTCCTCCTGTTCAACTAACCCATTCCCTCAAGTTCTACTCACCACACCCCTTCTCCCTTCCTCTTCTCCTTTTATCCTTCTTTATCCCTCCACCCCCATACTCCCAATTGTTTCAGGCGATCTTGTCTGTTTCCACTTTCCAGGAGGACCTATATATGTTTTTCTTAGGGTTCACCTTATTATTTACTTCTCTAAGATCATGAGCTATAGGCTCTATGTCCTTTGTTAATAGCTAGTATCCACTTATGAGTGTGTATATACCATATTCATCTGTTTGGGTCTGGGTTACCTCACTCAGGATATTGTTTTCTAATCTCATCGCATGCAAAATTCAAGATGTCATTTTTTACTGCTCAGTAGTATTCTAATATGTAAATGTGCCACATTTTCTTTATCCATTCTTTGGTTGAGTGGCATCTAGGTTGTTTCCAGGTTCTGAATATTACAACAAATGCTGCTATGAACATAGTTGAACAAATGTCTTTGTAGTATGATTTGAGAATCTATTGGGTATATGCCCAAGAGTGGCTTTGCTGGATCTGGAGATAGGTTGATTCCCAATTTTCTGAGAAACTGCCATACTGATTTCCAAAGCTTATACATTTTGCATTTCCACCAGCAGTGTCTGAGTGTTTCCCTTACTCCACATCCTCTCCAGCATAAGCTCTCATTGTTTTTGATTTTAGTCATTCTGGCAGGTGTAAGATGGTATCTCAGAATTGTTTTGATTTGCATTTCCCTGATGGCTAAGAATGTTGAAAATTTCCTTAAATACCTTTTGGCCATTTGAGAATTTAGTTCTATACCCCATTTTTCAATTTGGTTATTTAGAATTTCAATGTCTATTTTCTTGATTTCTTTATCTGTTTTGGAGATCAGTCTTTTGTCTGATATGGGGTTGGTGACAATCCTTTCCCATTCAGTAAGCTGCCCTTTTATGTTATTGACTGTTCTTTGCTTTACAGAAACTTCACAGTTTCAGGAAGTCCCATTTATTTATTGTTGATCTCAGTGTCTGTGTTACTGGGCTTATATTTAAAAAGTGGTCTCCTGTACCCACACATTGAAGACTACTTCCCACTTCTGCTTCTATCAGTGTGGTTGATTTATATTGAGGTCTTTAACCCATTTGGACTTGAGTTTTGTGCATGGGGATAGATATAGGTCTATTTTCATTCTTCTACATGTTGACATCCACTTATGCTAGTACAATTTGTTGAAAATACTTTGTTTTTTCCATTGTATAATTTTAGCTTCTTTTTCAAAAATTAGGTGTTCGTAGGTATGTGGATTAATATCCAGGTCTTTGATCTGATTCCATTGGTCGGTCAACCTTTCTGTTTTTATGCCAGTACCAAGCTGTTTTCATTACTGTAGTTCTGTAATAAAGCTTGATATCAGGGATGGTGATGCCTCTGGAAGTTCCTTTATTGTACAGGTTTGTTTTTGGCTATTCTGGGTTTTGTTTTGTTTTGTTTTGTTTTTCCATATGAAGTTGATTATTGTTCTTTCAAGGTCTGTGAAGAATTGTGTTGGGATTTTGATGGGAATTGCATTGAAAATATAGATTGCTTTTGGTAGGATTGCTATTTTTACTATGTTGATTTTACTTATCCAAGAGCATGGGAGATCTTTCCATTTTCTGGTATATTATTAAATTCTTTCTTCAAAGACTTAAAATTTTTGTCAAATAGGTCTTTGACTTCTTTGGTTAGTGTTACCCCAAGTTGTGAAAGGTGATGTTACTCTGATTTCCCTCTCAGCTTCTTTATCATTTGTATATAGGAGGGCTACTAATTTTCTGAGTTGATCTTATATCCTGCCACATCACTGAAAGTATTTATCACATGGAAAAAAGAGAAGAAAGTGTTCTCTGGTAGAGTTTGTGGGGATATATATATATATATATATATATCCTGCAAATAATGAAAGTTTGACTTTTTCCTTTCCAATTTTCCAATTTGAATCCCCTTGATTGCCTTTTGTTGTCTTATTGCTATCTCCAAAACTTCAAGAATTATGTTGAAGAGATATGGATAGCAGACAGCCTAGTCTTGTTCCTGATTTTAGTGGAATTGCTTTGCATCTCTCCCCCATTTAACTTGATGTCAGCTGTTGGCTTGTTGTATATTATTTTATTATATTTAGATATGTTCCTTGTATCCCTGATCTCTCCAAAACCTTTATCATGAAGGGGTGTTGGATTTTGTTGAATGATTTTTCAGCATCTAACGAAATGATCATATAGTTTTTTTCTTTCAGTTTATTTATATGATGGATTACATTAATAGATTTTCATATGAACTGGCCCTGCATCTCTGGGATGAAGCTGACTTGATCATGGCGGATGATTTTTTATGTGTTCTTGGATTCAGTTTGCCAGTATTTTATTGAGTACTTTTTCATCCATGTTAATGAGTGAGATTGGTCTGTAATTCTCTTTCTTGGTTGGGTCTTTGTGTGATTTTGGTATCAGGGTAACTGTAGTTATAGCTAATTTCTGAAGCACTCCTCTTGACATTTTGTTTCTTGTTTCATTGTCTTCTGTATATCACAAAAGCTATTTACATCCCAGTCACAGTTGGTCTTGGGGAATTAAGGAATACTAACATACAAATCCTAAAACTCACTAAATAATAAAAGAAAGCCTTCTGTTTTTAAATAGACCAACAAACAGGGGACTCTGTTGCTGCATTACAGACTATAGAAATTTGGGAAATCTTTAAAATGTATTGCTACCTAGTTATGATCCAGTAGGATTACCTTTTCTACTCTACACAGAAACCTCTTATACACTGCAGTGATTACACAGTCCTCAACACTGGTTACTGGTGTTAGAAGCTCCATCAGCATTTTCAGTGGCAGCTGGATAAAAAGTTTCTATGTTTATCTCAAAAACTATCTCTCATGCCACTGTCTTGTTATGCAGCCTGAAAATACATCCTGAATCAACTCTGAAAAGAAGACAGCTTAAATACTTGACAGCACTTACATAGTCAAGGCAGGCCATAATTTCTGTTTCAGAAACCATGTGTACAAGCTGATTTTTTTCATCTATAGCAAGAGTTCTAGGGCCAGATTTTTAAAAAAAGCATTTGTGTGTATAAAATGGGTAATTGCACACACAAGCAGACAATTTTGTATGCAATTATCCATTTTGCATACACAATTATATGCTTCTGAGGGTATAACGCATGTACATGAGATTTGGTAAGCCTACTCATTATACCTTCCTTTGAAAAATCTAGTCCCCATTGTAGGTTTATTGTACTGAAAAGAAAAATGGGATTCTTTAAAAAAAAATCATTGGAAGTATTTCCCCATGGATCATCACTTTTCTTCAACAATCTTTACATCTACTCAATTATCTTCCCAAGAATCCCAACAAAAATCCCTTCATGTATGAATAATAAACATCATTACTATTTTATTATAGAAAATAAGAAATCAAGACACATTATTTGGACTGCTGTAAATATTGCCCAGTATCCATTTAAGCTCCTCAATAAGAGATTTCACCTGTGAGCTACAATGCCATTCTTAAAGATCAATGAGTGCCTGTGGCATGGGAGGCGTACACAAATACCAGCTTTCCTGTTTGAGGTTCAACTAAGTACAAGCTTATTCTCACTTCTTTACTGACAAAAGGCTTATACTGCTTCCTTCCTCTAGCTTACGTCTGGTAAAACAGGAAATTTTAATAGGAAGGATTGTTCACCTGGAAAATTCCTATGTTAGTTTCAAAAGAAGAAAACAAAATGTTCACTCACTTCACAAAAGCAAATCGTGTCTTTGGGTGTGTAGCTTGTTTCTCAGGAAGTTGATGAAAGGGTCTCATTTGACAGATAACAGCCAGAGTTTTATGGTTACATCTGTGACTTACTTACAAAATGGAACACAGTCTTCTTAATGACTTTAATATCCCTGAAAGAAGCAACACGTTTTAGAGTAGTAGTAGTTGTTGTTGTGTTTACCTTGTGTTGCTCTTTCCAATTCTTGTTTGACTTGCTGCCTTTCTAGTATGTCATTATACAGTCTGTGCTGACAGTATTGCAGAGGCAGAAAGCTTATGCTATTTTCAGAGAACAAAAGAACATAATTGCTCCCTGATTGTGCCTGAAACCTGTGCATGTGTATATTAAAAATCATCCAGATAATTTGAAGTGAGCTTTTTATTGAACTGTTATTGTCATTTTGTAATGGCAGAAATGCAGTAGGAGTGCCAGTAGCAGAAATCCCTGAGTTAGCAGGAGTTTGAAATTGCTTTCAACAGAATGAGTGACCCAACTTTGGGGTACACTATTGATTCTTTATTAAAAAAGAAATTAATTTGCTGTGAAAGGATTTGTGTGTGTGTGTGTGTGTGTGTGTGTGTATGTGTATGTGTTTAATTACAATCATACCTGGGTGGGCAAATTTTCAGAAGAACCAATTGTATTGTAACTTCTTTAATAATAACTAAAGCTGAGAAAGGCCTCCAGGAATAAACAGCATGGTTCTCATTAGTCTAAATACTTTCATGATGAGTATGTTTACTAGGATGCTTAATAATTTGTGTTTCTTTTGCTTCTTGCATTTTAGAATCCCAGTGTGCTTTGTAAACATTACTCTTTTTAGTTCGGTCATCAGAAAGATGTATGTGTGTATATGTGGTTTAAATATACTCCAAATGATTTACTAGTCACAGTGGGTCACAAAGTATGGCAGAATCAGATACATCAGCTATTCTTTTTTTTAAATTATAAATTGGTTGACCTATCATCTCATGCTTCTTATTAACTTTTTCTTACTTCATACATTATACAGTTATTCTTGTCTGTGCTAGCCACATGACTTGGTACCTTATGTCAATGAGGCCCTCTCATCTTGCTTCATCTGCAGCTGGGTGATGACTGCAGACTGACCTTTCCTTTTCCCAGCATTCTCCTGTTCTTGTTGCCCTGCATCTACTTCCCACCTGGCCGCCCCACCTATACTTCTTGCCTGGCTACTGGCCAAAGAGTGTTTTATTAAAATTAATACAAGTAACAGAATAAAAGACCATTTTCCCACAGCCCCCCACTCTTTTTCTAAGCAAGAACTCTGAATCTAATATCCTTTGCTTAGCTTTTTGTCTAACCATTATCCATAACAACTTGTAGCCAACACTCTAAATAAAGAAAAATATCCATAGTCCATTATTTGGGAATGTGGGCATAGTTTTCCAGGACACTTCCTGCTTATTTGGGTCACTGATAAATTTATGGGATCTTTTGACTCTTAAATCCCCTCATTATTGGAGCAAACTGTGTTTCAGAGTTCTACTGAAGTTGTAGGAGGATCACAGCTATTCTTTTGTGGAATGATTTACCCTAAATATCTATGTGTAACCATAATATAAAAAAACATATCCCTCAAGTATGCATTACTGTGAATGACATTGTTAAACTATGTAAGCCACAGCCATCTCACAAACATGTTAGACATAAATTGGTTTATAAAACAGAAACATATGTACTTAAGACCTCAGAAAGAACATTTTGGACTCAGTCACTTAATTACAACAATCTAGCAAGCCTCTTTAAATAAGTTTATCATGTTAGACTTATATAAAGGAATTTCCCACAACACAAATAAAGTAGTATTGAGCTTTCTGACATCAAAATTTGACCAGAGAGTTTACCCTAGCTCATATTAATCTAGGACTTTTAAGTAATAGCTTAAAAGTTTCCTATTATCTTCATACACATCCTAGAGAGGTTTCTCTTCTACAGCAACCATTTTGTTTAGCTATCTAATGGACCAGAAGACTGCAACTAGGATGCCTGTAGGTCATTTAACAAAGTGTAATGTGGCTACTATATTCAGAAATTGAAAATAGCTTTTACAAATCTAAGTTATGGGAGTGAGGGAAGGCAATCTTGGCTGACATATTAGAAAAATGTGTTTTCTTAAAATTATGTAAATGTGAAGTTTGGAGTTAAGAATTCACGCACAGATGTTTTGTTTCATACCCAAGTTGTTCTTTTGCATGCCAGTAAGCATACAGTTATCTCTTTAGCACATAAATTTGTAATTTTAAGCATATACTACATGCTGAAATATTTATATAGGAGTAGGCCCTAGGAACACATAATTTTTACCCTTGGTGAGCTTTTATAAAAGAATATGCAAGATCACATACATATATGCAAATTGAATCCAACTCTTCTGCTCCCCCTGTCTTCATCAAATTTCTTTGATATGAGTGGCAATTCCGTTTAAAAGAAATTTTCCTTCTGCCCCTCTTTCTACAAGCCATCCATCCCCCAAGCAACAATTTCCACTTGGGAAGTTTCTCATCCTGCTAATGCCTTGTGCATTTCCCTATTCCTAGCAGTCTTTCTGGCAAGCAGTTTGCTCCTCAAAGCAGCTTCTTTAAGCTTAAAGAAGTTTGAGCTGTTCGCATAAAGAGCTTTCTTTCATCCAAGAAAGCATCAAGGAAAGAGCATTCTAAAGGAAATATAAACTCACAAGCAAGCTTACAAAAAGGGCTAGTCTATTTAACTCCAGAAAAGGCAACAGACAATGACTTCTGGGGTTTGATGACATTGAAATGTCTATGCCCTGAGGATTCCATTTATTTTGGTAATGAAAGCACTGTTTTGAGGCTTCCACACTGTTTGCATTAATCACACCTACCACAGCTTGTTTTAAGATAATATTGTTCTGCTTATGCTAAAATGATCTAATTAAACATTGACTGTAATATTGGTTGGAAAACTTTGGGGGAATTTTATTCATAATCAGAATTCACCACATAATACCCTCATCAGTGAATGAGAGTAAGATCTTAACCAAAGGCCAAAAGCAAATTACCCAATCACCCATCAGACAGCAGAATGAGAAGATTTAGTGTGTATTTAACTGGAACGCATGTATTTTGCAGGCTCACTAGTTGCAAAATCATGTAGAACAAGACATCACCAAACTATTTGAAAATGAAAGGGTAGTTTACTCATTTCTGGGGATTTGGCAGTGTTTCTGAACTAGGAAAAATAGCTCAGGATAACCCCTCTCTTCAAATTCCATATAATAGATTTCAGGAATTTTTTAAATGAAGAACAGAAAGTCACCTTTTGCTAAAGTATATATTGTTCAAAATTATAATTTTATCATGACCATTTGTTGGAGTAGTGGTCTGTTTCTGAGGAGAGAGCAAGGTTGAGTGACTGTGCGTCATTAAGACAGGGATGATGAAAAGATGAGCAAAATATATTCATCATCAAACCAATAGAAAAATGAAAGAAAATTAACAGAGAAGTGCATGGGGCAATGAGTGAAAAAAATTGTCTGTAGCCTCTCAATCAAAGACAGATAATATGCCTTCTGACTCAATTAGTTGCATCCCTGTTCCATTCACAGACACTCATTTTTCCCTTGCCATTTATTGTAATTAAACTAAACTAGAGTCCATGTCTTTTAATTTCCATTCACATTTTCTTGGTTTTCCTGACCCTAAGACAGAACTTTCTTAATGTCAGCAGCAATATCCTTTGTTATTTAGCTTCCAGTCTGCTCATTTGTAACATACGTAACTTTAGGCATATCAATAAATTATTTTTTGTTTTTGAAAAAAAAAACTGTTTCTTTTCTGCATAATGTATTCAACGTTTGGCTTTAATTGTGTAAAGTCAAATTTTATTCAGTTTCAAGTGACTTTTTCCTTACTGACAGTCCTGTGAACATTCTGAAATTGCTTTATCCTGATATCTTGGAATTTTTTTGGTACCATTTATGTTCACTTAGGCTGTTTTGTCACATAGCTTGTGAAATAATTATTTTGTATGGATAGGTATATAGAAGAATGTTTGTTAAGATGTGCAAATTTATTGTCTCCTTTTCCACATTAAATTAATGTCCAAAGCTACTCTTTCTCATAGGGAAATATTCTTCTAGGATACCTATGATTATCAATTCTTTTGAGGTATCTTTCTTTCCATGATGTTCATAAACCACCAAGTATAAAGCAAAGAAGTTAGAAGTTCAACACCATGGATTTCAAATGATGTCCAAAATATACATAGAAGTGATATGCATCAGTTTAATGACAACAAATCCAAATGTGCAAGGTAAAACCTCTCATCTGTGCCTAATTCTTCAGCAACTGTTCACAATGCAAATGCTATGGGCTTTTCTAGGTCATTTGGCATTATGGGAGAAACCACTATTCTGACCCCATATGGCGAAGCATCAGTATCTAAACAGATTGGTAGGACTGGGTCATAATGTGCTAAAATCCTTGAAGACATTAGTTGCTATTTAGTCAGTTCAAAACAACTTGACAATTCATTTTTTCAGTGAAACTATTTGCTTTTTGTAATAGTCCTCATGTAAACCTAGTTGATATGTAAAGATTGTTTAAATTTACTGAAGCAGACAAAACAGAAATAGAAAAAGATACATAAGTCTATATATAGAGAAGTAGTATGCATTTATATGAAAAATATAATGCATATTTTGTACATAATATATAAATTCTGAAAGTATATTCATATTATACTTCAGGGCAAAATTAATCAGCTAAACTTTTAACAATATAACTAGAATTTCTTTCTGAAAATGTAGCAAATTTGATAGACAGATGTGGGAGACACATATTGAATTTGAACATTTACATTGTTTTCAAAATGATTTTTAAATAGCATTAACTCTTCACAGTTCTCTGTAATTCAGGCAGAATGTGCTAATACCCTAAAAGATGGTATATGGGCTTAAGTAGAATTTATTTCAAGAAATGAAATATTTGTAGGAGAATAAATATACCTCAGATAAAGAATTAGTCTTAGTTGCTCAATTCCTATAGCTTGGCCATGAGTTTAATCACTTATTCATTTATCCATTTATTACTTTTGCCAGTATTTTATGCTTAATTTTCACTTATCTTGAGACTTTTTTCTATCTGCTCATTAACATGCTCACAATTTATATCTGCCATAAGGTATTTAGGACTGGAGAGACAGCTCAGTGGTTAACAGCTCTTGCTGCGCTTCCAGAGGTCCCAATATTGGTACCCTGTAGCCATATCCAGAGGCTTTCCACCACCTGTCACTGCAGTTCCAGGGATACCTAATACTACTGGTCATTGTGGGTACCTGCAAGCACATGCACATAACCCTTCACCACCTAATTATAACTAAAACTAATAATAATAAATCATAAAATATTTCATATTCATCTCTTTAATTTCTAATTCCCAGTATAATTCAAAGTACTACTGGGTTTTTAGAGGAAAGACTGCCCACCAGTAAATTTTGTAAAATTTGAATACATTTTATTTAATTCTACAATTCCATTTACTACTTCCATATACACTTTGGTTAATGGTCCAAATCCCTGTAGAAGTCATGTTATAAGCAGTCACAGGCATTCTCCCAGTGATACACAGTATGTAGATAAATGTGGTAAAAACAAACAAGGAAAGATGTTATGTTCCCTCATAAAAGCTTTACTTTGATATCTTAATGTGCGAAATTTTTTTGAACAATCTTAAATTGATAAGTTGTTTCTGGAAACTATATATAAGAAAGCAATCTGTGTGTACCTATTTTGTAGCTTATGACAATCAGAAAAGCTGTGTAATTACATCGACAAATATATAAAATATTGAAATTTTCCAAATAGAAGGTGCTAGAAGGGTATTACAGAGGAGTATTAAAAGCTACTAAAGAGGAGGAAGTCACAGAGTAATAAAAATTTAACAACATTTGGGTTTGTTTCTTGTCTTTTGTTGTAATAATGGGTGCTGCTGCCAAGAAGAAAACAACAGCAGACCAAAAGCAACTTTAAATATTATAGAATTGTAATTTATTACTTCATAACTTCCTCCTCTCTGTTACTCTTAAGAAACAGAGAAAAGATGCAAGAAACATGAATCAAAGGTTCAAAGATTGAAAGACAAAGTTTATTGAAACATGATGTCACCAAAGAACAGAGCCTCAAAATCTATGAGGCAGATCTGTGTGAAATAAAAGATGAAATAAAATGGGCCTGATAGAGAAGACCCCAAAATCCTAGCTGACGTAGAGGATGAAGGAAGAGGATTCGGATCTAAAGTTCAAAGCTTGCTTGGGATGCAGTGCATTCAAGTCCATCTTGGGCAAGTCAGTGAGAACTGAAGGGGGCAAAAGGCTGTATGTTTAGATTTAAATAAAATGGCATTAATGTGGCTATGTGGCATAGGCCAAGAAGGCTAATGCTGGCTATTTGGGTAGCTGAGTTAGCAATAAATGACTGACACCAGATGTCTAAAAAACATAAAAGTAAACCATGATACAATTTCTTGTATAGCTATTTCTAGCAAAACACCACTTATATGATTGTTTATAAATATGAACTTCAGTACCTTTCCATGTGCAGTCTGTGCGTGGGTCTGCTTGTGTGCTTGAGTTTGAGTCCCTCAGTTTGTCAGTGAAGGAAATATGTCTTATTTGTCTATGACACCTGCAGTTCTCTTAAATCTCTCAGTCTCTTGTGACATTTCTCCAGTTCTGGTACCTGAACTTAAACAGATCTTGTCTCAAAATAAAAAAAAAAAATAAATAAAAAGAGGGCTAGGAATATAACCCAGAAATAAAGCATTTGCCTGGCATGCATAAATCTCCAGGTTCTGTACTCAGCATCACAAAAATAAAAACAAAAACAGAAGGAAAGTTATCCATAACTTTGTGACTTCTTTGCTTCATTTGCCACAAATTTAGCATAACTAGTAGCATATAAATACATACATCGTCCAGAAAAGCTAGAGAATAACTGAATAATATAATCAAATTTATGTTTGAGGAATATTTTACAAAATAATACACAATTATTCAAGCACCTATGAACTGTTTCCAATAAGGCAGGCTATTCAAGAATCTATGAACTGTTTTCAATAAGGCAGACTCTATCTTATGTCACAAACGTAGCTTAAGAAATTCAAATTAATGTAATCACAAAGCGCATGTCCTGCAGTAATAATGGATTCAAACTACAAATTAATAATATAAAAAGGGAGATGTTGAAACAACTAGTAGCTAAATAAGTCATTTTATTTTATATGCTTTTAAATTTTTTTCTTTTTTATTATTTTTATTGAACTCTACATTTTTTCTACCTCCCTGCCCTTCTACCCGCTTCCATGATTCCCACTCTCCCAATTTACTCAGGACATTCTTTTTCTACTTCCTATGTAGATTAGTTAATAAGTCATTTATAAACAATTGATCAGTCAAAAAATATTAATGGAATTAAAAATATTGTGACCTGAGTAAAACAAGAATTCATCATAACAAAATATGGAACACAACTAATACAGTTCAGCAGGAAATAAATTCACATTAAATGATGTTATTCTGAATAAAAGAGAAATCAAAAATCAAAGAGTAAACCTGAAATTGGAGGACAATGAGCTGTGGCTCAAGAGTAAAACACTTGCATACTAATGTGCAAGCCCCTGAGAAAAAGAGACAATGAAATAAAAGGAGGAGAATCAATTGATAGCACATGGATAGATGACTAGCAAAAAAGAAAAATTAATAAAATTGTGAAAACTCGTGAAACAGAGGAAATCAATAAGAGAAATGGTAGTTTTATGAAAAAAAATTCCAAATGTCATCCAACAAAATTAGTAAAGATAGAGGGAGGAGGAGATAGAACAAAACATAAATCACAGTTATCAAGGAAAATGTTTAGAATACTTCTGCAGATATTGAAACTTCACACATGTAATACTTTAGAAGAAATAAATACAATTTTTGAGAAGTCCTAAAATTAAATAGAGTTGAAATAGGAAACATGAAAATTTCTATAAACTAAAGAAAGTACATTTGTAAATAAATTTACTTTGAAAATAAATCTAGGCTCAGATAAATTCACTGGATAATATCCAACATTGAAGGGATAAACTGATTCTTAATGCATACATCTGTGCTAAAAATAAAAGGAATGATCACTTACAAATACATATAAGGCTAGTATTATATTGGTATAAAAATTAAAGAAAAGGAGTTAAAAAGGAATCTATTGTTTAATATATCTTAAAAACTTAGGCAAATATAAAATGCTAACCAAGTCAATATTAGCAATGTACAAATAATACTTTATCCAAGTGGAACTTGCATATATTCAAGGCTATCTCATTGTTTTGACATCACTCATTAAAGTCCATTGTATTAGCTAATTCAAGAAAACTGAGATTGCAGCAAATACAGAAAAGGGGGATTTGACGAAGTTCAGTATCTATTCATTGTAAAGATGCTCAGTCATCTGAGAATACATGGAAATGTTCTTAACTTAATCGAATGCAACAAAATCAAAGCTATGTGAAGATAGCTGATTAGAAGCACCCAAGTGATCAGTAGGTCCTCCAAGGAATTGTATCAGAACAGATGGAGAGTAGCTACACTTCAGTGGGGGTGACTACAAGATGTGGTAAAGTTTAGTTTTGAATAAACAGAGATTGGAAAAGAAAACTTTCTGGAGCACAGAACAGAGAGTGAGATCCAACACTCTAAAACCATCTCAGAACTGAATGGCATAGGTTGAAGATAGCATTAAAAAAAAAGATGGGTAAACTAAGAATTCACAAGTAGTACAGTTTTCAGCACCAAGCATACATATATTGAGTCCAGCCAAGCTTAGATCTAAAATTTTCTTAGCATAACATTGGGCAAGTGCTCTTTTCCTGGCTTTTAGTCTCTGTCCAGTATTAGAGAAGCATCTTGAGATGGCTTACTGCTATGGGAATCAGAGATACTTATATATTCCTGTTAAAAGTAACTAAAAGTGAATGTAATAGCTATAATCCAGGAAGTAAGTACTGGCCTTGAGAATAGTACAGTTTACCTATAGTGGTAAGTTTTTCAATCATAACTGGTGTGGACTGCATGTGATATTAACCCAATTTATGACACATAAGGAATGAGTTTACTATACTTAGAGGGTTATCAAATCAGAAAGGTATTTGCAAACTTAGAAGAGGGGTGAGTAGAGACACGTTTGAGATTATGTATAGAAACATTCTGGAGAATCAGAGCCCTGGAGTATGAAGTATGCATGGGACTCATAGCTTCCCATTACAAAGGGTGAAGAATTGATATGCTCTGAAGAGAAACCAGAATCTTGCTGTCCCATTTCAGCAAAAGTTGCAACTCTGTAGAATTTCTCACATGTACCCTGACCTACCAAGCCTTGTAGAAAATACATTATACCTGAATGTAGCATAGTAACCAGCTTTACTTCTGTGTAAGAGCCCAGAAATAATAAAAACAAGATGAAGGCAAAGCCTCTGGGGATCTTACATTCCGCTCGAGCTCTTACTCAGAAGTAGAACAGAAAGAGCTTTATTATGACTGTTTCTGTCTAAAAACCACTCCCTCTTGTTACTAGGAAAGCTATAGGGGGAAAACAGTGTACAACCTGTGTTCTCTCCAAAGGGGTTGTAGCTAAAGGGGTCACAAAACACGAACATCTGTTAGACATAAATTAAGTACTTTTACTTCTGATCTTCTCTGTGGAAAGGAAAGCTGTCTTTTTTAATAAGATTGGAAGAGAAGGTGAAGAATCGCCTTACTAGATTAAAATACATGGCACAGCACTGTGTTTACTTTTAAAACTTACCTTATATGTAAAGGTATATACACAAAAGATGAAAAAGCAGGAATGCATAGAAACAAAGCTCACAATCCATGAAACTTAGCTATCTTTAAGTGAAAATCATATGGAAAAAACAAAATTATGACATTTGCTAAAGGGTAGACAGGAAGTGGAATGGTTTTAAACCATACGACAAGATATCTAATTTACAAAACAATCCTAATGGCATAAGGGAAGAAACAAGCACCATATGCAAGTCAGATAGTTACACACTCGGCTCATATTAATAAAATAATAAGACCAGATTGGCAGATTAAAATTATGCCACATATAATATACCTTTATCTGACATCAACAAATAGTCCATATAGCAATGGTAGATGACACATTTGTCTCACTAACATATAACTTGTTTCCCAAACAGATTATATTTAGGCTATTAAGCAAACCTAAGAAAATAAAAAAAAGTGCATTCTATCTAAAGATCATGGAATGGAATTGTAAATTATTATCATGAAAACCTAAAGAAAATATATAAACAATGCAGATCAAGCATTGTAGCCCTAAGTCACTGAACAAAACAAGAAGGAAGTTTTAAAAAATTCAATCATATTAAGATATAAGTATAGTTTGCAAGGATCTGTGAGGAATAAAGTATGTATTATTAAAAGGCAAGTTTATAATAGTTTTAGTCTCTATATGAAAAGATGGTTCTACCATCATGAACCAGTAAATATAATGCACGCCTAAGGGGGATTAAGGGCAATAATCATAAGACAGTTCATATCTCTTAATTATTTTCAGCTGTCAACTTGACACAGTACAAAATTTTGAAGGTGTTTCAACAATGGGTTTGCCTGGATCAGACTGGCCTGAGAATATGACTGATGAGCATTTTCTTGATTAGTTACTGGTATAGAATGTCTCAGCTCACTGCAGGGATTCACCATAGGCAGGGAATCCCAAGCTGTATAAGAAAGCTAGCTGTTTTCAGATCGTGAACTTGTGAGAGCTCATGGACTCTGGACCCACAGCTAGGGAGCTTACATGGGACCAACCTAGGCCTTCTGCATGTATGTGACAACTGTGTAGCTAGGTTTGTTTGTGGGCTCCCTAGCAGTGGGATCAGGAGCTGTCCTTGGAAATTGTGCTGGCTTTTGAGAACCCATTTAACATGTGGGGTTGTGTCTCCCAACCTTGCAGCAGGAGGAGGAGCTTGGTCCTTCTGCATCTTGATGTATGTCATGTTTTGTTGACACCCATGCTAAGCAAGCCCCTTTCTGAAAGGAGATGGAGGAGGAATGAATGATGGGGTGTAGATGTAGGTGGAGTGAGGGAATGGGAGAAGAGGGAGGACAAACTTTGAATGGTATGCAAAATAAATGAAAAAAAAATAAAGGAGGGGAGAAAGGAAGAAAGAAAGAAAGAAAGAAAGTAAGTTAAGGAGAAGCTAGGAAGCAGCTTTCCCTGATAGCATTCCTTTGGTTCCTGTTTGAACACTTGTCTTTGTTTTCCTCCATGATGGACTCTTACCTGGCCATGTAAAGTAAAATAAACCCTTGATTCTCCAGGTTGCTCTTCATTTTAATTTTTATCACAGTAGCAGAAGCAAATGAAGGCATTTAATAATGCAGATAAAATATGTGGCATGTTGCAACAGAACTCATTGATAAAAACCCAGAATAAATAAGGAATAAAAAGATATATTGGTATCAACATACTGAATGGGAAAAAATGGAAAACATTTCCTCAAAAAACAGGTACTAGATAAGCTCTAGTCATATCACTCTAATTCAATATGTACTTGACACTTTTAATCAGAAAAATCAGGTGAGAAAACAGAAAATGATACATATAGGAAAAGGAGAAATCAGATTGTTTTTTGAAAATGATATTATCCTATGTATAAAAGTCTTGAATGAATCTACCAAATTCCTGTTTTAAAAAATCTCATCAAAGTAGAAGGATACTAAATCAACATAGAAATCAAAATCTTTAAATATGTTAATAGCAAACTTGCTAGGAAAAAAGTATTCAGAAATATAATACTTAAAAAATAGCTCAATAGGCTGAGGAGTTCCATCTGGAGGGTTAGTGTGTTTTTCAGGGGCGGATTATCCTGGAAGAGAGCACAAACCCCCCTCCCCTCCCCCAGCTCCTTCTGTAGGGCTGTCTTTCTTACACATGACCTAGCCTTCCAGCCCCCCCCCAACCCTGCCCTGCTGTATGCTAGGACTAGTACTCAAGAACAGTTTTAAGCTCCTACACTAATGCTACCCACCCAGAGCAGTGAGTGCCTGCCTACCAGGCAGGCCTCAAGGTCCCCTGAAAGGAAGCCAGGGCACCTTCAGCTTGTGCTCCAGGGTCTCCTGTGCCCTCCTGGACCCCGCCCAGGCTGCCATGTTCTTCCTTTTATCCCCGGATCATTAGGCTACCAGGCAACCCTGTTTAGGTGCTCAGGAGTTCCATCTGGACAGGTGAGTGTGTGCTATCCAGGGGCAGATTGTCCTGGAAGTCAGCACAAACCACCCTCCCCCAGCTCCTTTTGCAGGGCTGTCTTTCTTACACATGACCCCCCTCCCAAGCCTGCATTTTCTGCAAGGTCCTTTGCTCAGGAACAGTATTCTGCTCCTACACTAAGGCTACCCACCCAGAGCAGTGAGTGCTGCTTACGGGGCAGGCCTCAAGGACCCCCGAAAGGGAGCACGCGCACCTTCAGCATGTGCAGCAGGGTCTCCTGTGTTCTACTCGTGCCCGCCCTGCCTCCAAGATCGCCCTTTTGTCCACGGGTCATTGGACTACCAGGTGTCCATGTTTTGGTGCTGAGGAGTTCCATCTGGACTGGACGGTTCCTGCTTCTACACTGAAGAGATACAACCAGAGAGCCAGACACAACAAAGACTGGACCAAGACACCAGGCCTCTCCTGGCTCCATTTGAAGGAAGAGATGGGAAGGCACCAATGCAAGAATTCCTCCAACAACCTGAAAGGCAACATGACCTCACCAGAATCCAGGGATCCCGAAAGAAGAAGAATTGTACAACCTACTCCAGAAGAATTAGAAGAAATTTATCAAAAGGGAATTATATGAAAATAATTGAAGACCTTAAACAGGAGGTGAAAAAATGCCATAAACAATTAGAGATTACAAACAAAAAGGTAGAGGAAATGAATAGATACCCAAGAAAACCAAGAGAAACAAGAAAAAGCAATCAAACAGGTAAGGGAAGCGGTTCAAGACTTGAAGAATGAAATGAAAGTAATGAAGAAAACACAAACCAAGGGAAGGATGGAGATGGAAAATCTGGGTAAACGAACAGGAACTACAGAGATAAGTACTAACAACAGATTACAAGAGATAGAAGAAAGAATGTCAGACACTGAAGATACCATAGAGAAAATAAACACACTGATCAAAGAAAACAGCAAAACCAACAAATTCTCATCACAAAATATTCAGAAAATCTGGGAAACAATAAAAAGACCAAAACTAAGAATAATTGGGATAGAAGAAGGAGAAGAAGTACAGCTCAACGGTCCAGAAAATATATTTAATAAAATTATAGAAGAAAACTTTCCCAACCAAAAGAGAGATATTTCTTTGAAGGGTCAAGAAGCATACAGAACACCAAATAGACTGGACCAAAAAAATTCTCCTTGCCATATAATAATCAAAACCAAAAAACATACAGAATAAAGAAAGAATATTAAGAGCTGCAAAGGAAAAATGTCAAGATACTTATAAACGTAAACCTATCAGACTTACACCTGACTTCTCTATGGAAACCATGAAAGCCAGGAAGTCCTGGATAGATGTACTGTAGAAACTAAGAGAACATGGATGCAAGCCGAGACTACTATACCCAGCCAAGCTTTCGTTCACTATAAATGGAAAAAACAAAATTTTCCAGGATAAAAACAAATTTAAAAAATATGTAGCCACAAATCCAGCCTTACAGAAAGTAATAGAAGGAAAATCACAAACCAAGAAGTTCAACAATGACCACAATAATTCAAACATCTAGAGACCCTTCACCAACACAACTCAGAGAAGGGAAACACACAAACTCTATGACTAAAAAAGTGATCGGAGTTAACAACCACTGGTCATTAATATCACGTAATGTCAATGGACCCAACTCACCTATAAAAAACACAGGTTAAGATTGGATACGAAAATAGGATCTAACATTCTCCTGTTTACAAGAAACACACCTCAACCACAAAGACAGGCACCTACTCAGAGTAAAGGGATGGGAAAAGATTTATCAAGCAAATGGACCTAAGAAACAAGCAGCTGTGGCCATATTAAGTTCAAACAAAGTTGACTTCAAACTTAAATCAATCAGAAGAGATGGAGAGGGACATTTTATACTCATAACAGGAACAATTCATCAGGATGAAGTCTCAATCCTGAATATCTATGCCCCTAATATAAAAGCATCCACGTACATAAAAGAAACATTACTAAAACTCAAGGCGGCCATCAAACCACACACACTAATAGTGGGAGACTTCAACACTCCTCTCTCACCAATGGACAGGTCAATCAGACCGAAACCTAACAGAGAAATAAGAGAATTAATGGAGGTAATGAATCAAATGGACTTAACAGACATCTATAGAACATTCCACACAAATAAGAAAGAATATACCTTCTTCTCTGCAGCTCATGGAACCTTCTCGAAAATCGACCACACAGTCGGTAACAAAGCAAACATCCACAGTTACAAAAAAATATTTGTAACCTCCTGTGTCTAATCAGATCACCATGGATTAAAGTTAGAATACAACAACAATGCTATCCACAGAAAGCCTATAAACTCATGGAAACTGAACAGTCAAATACTGAACCACACATGGATAAAGGAAGAAATAAAGAGAGAAATTAAAGTCTTCCTTGAATTCAATGAAAATAAAGAAACAACCTACTCAAACTGATGGGAAACTATGAAAGCAATCCTAAGAGGAAAGTCCATAGCACTAAGTGCCCACTTGAAGAAAACAGAGAAAGCACACATTGGAGACTTAACAGCCCACATAAAAGCTCTAGAAAAAAAGAAGCAGACTCACCTAGGGGGAGTAGAAAACTGGAAATAATCAAACTGAGGGCTGAAATCAACAAAATAGAAACACAGAAAACAATCCAAAGAATCAATGAAACAAAAAGCTGGTTCCCGGAGAAAATCAACAAAATTGATAAACCCCTATCCAAAACTAATCAAATGGCAGAGAGAATATGAAAATTAATAAGATGAGAAATGAAAAGGGGGACATAACCACAAACACAGAGGAAATTGAGAGAATCATTAGATCTTACTACAAAAGCCTGTATGCCACAAAACTGGAAAATGAAAAAGAAATGGACACTTTTGTAGATAAATACCATTTACCAAAGTTAAACCAGGATCAGGTGAACAATCTAAATAGACCTGTTAGTCACGAAGAATTAGAAGCGGTTATCAAAAACCTCCCTACCAAAAAAAGCCCAGGACCAGATGGCTTCAATGCGGAATTCTACCAGAACTTCCAAGAAGACATAATACCTATACTCCTTAATGTATTTCACAATATCAAAACAGAAGAGTCATTGCCAAATTCCTTTTATGAAGCTACAGTCACTCTGATACCAAAACCACACAAAGACTCAACCAAGAAAGAGAATTACAGGTCTATCTCAAACATGAACATTGACGCAAAAGTCCTCAACAAAATACTGGCAAACCGTATCCAAGAACACATTAGAAAAATTCGCCAATATGATCAAGTAGGCTTCATCCCAGAGATGCGAGGCTGGTTCAACATATAAAAATCTATCAATGTAATCCATCATATAAATAAACTGAAAGAAAAAACCATATGATCATTTCATTAGATGCTGAAAAAGCTTTCGACAAAATTCAACATCCCTTTATGATAAAAGTATTGGAGAGATTAGGGATACAAGGGTCATACATAAATATAATAAAAGCTATATACAGCAAGCCGACAACTAACATTAAATTAAATGGAGAGAAACTCAAAGCAATTCCACTAAACTCAGGAACACGACAAGGCTTTCCACTCTTGCTATACCTCTTCAATATAGTGCTTGAAACTCTAGCAATAGCAATAAGACAACATAAGGGGATCAAGGGGATTCGAATTGGAAAGGAAGAAGTTAAATTTTCGTTATTTGCAGATGATATGATAGTGTACATAAACGACCCCCAAAACTCCACCAAAGAACTTTTACAGCTGATAAACACCTTTAGTAATGTGGCCAGATACAAGATCAACTCCAAAAAATCAGTTGCCTTCCTACACCCAAAGGATATGGAAGCAGAGAGGGAAATCAGAGAAGCATCACCTTTCACAATAGCCACAAACAGCATAAAATATCTTGGGGTACCTCTACCCAAGGAAGTGAAAGATCTATTTGACAAGAACTTTAAAGCATTGAAGAAAGAAAATGGAAGGATATCCCTTGCTCTTGGATTGGGAGGATCAACATAGTAAAAATGGCAATCTACCAAAGGGAATTTACAGATTCAATGCAATCCCAATCAAGGTCCCATCAAAATTCTTCACAGATCTTGAGAGGACAATAATCAACTTTATATGGAAAAACAAAAAATCCAGGATAGCCAAAGCAATTATACAATAAAGGAACTTCTGGAGGCATTACCATCCCTGACTTCAAACTCAATTATAGAGCTACAGTAATGAAAACAGTGTGGTACTGAAATAAAAACAGAGAAGTTGACCAATGGAATCATATAGAAGACGCAGATTTTAACCTTCCAACTTATGAACACCTAATTTATGATAAAGGAGCTAAAAGTATACAATGGAAGAAAGAAAGCATCTTCAACAAATGGTGCTGGCACAACTTGATGTTAACCTTTAAAAGAGTGAAAATAGACTCATATTTATCACCATGCACAAAACTCAAGTCCAAATGGATTAAAGACCTAAATATCAATCTGAACACACTGAACCTGATAGAAGAGAAAGTGAGAAGTACCCTACAACAGATGGGCTAGGCAATTGCTTCCTAGGTATATCGCCAGCAGCACAGACATTAAGGGCAAAATTGAATAAATGGGACCTACTGAAAATGAGAAGCTTCTTTAGAGCAAAGGACACTGTCACTAAGACAAAAAGGCAACCTACTGACTGGGAGAAGATCTTCACCAACCTCGCAACAGACAAAGTTTTGATCTCCAAAATATATAGAGAATCAAGAAACTAGACTTTAAAATGCTAATTAACCCAATTAAAAAATTGGGCACTGATCTGAACAGAGAATTCTCAACAGAAGAAGTTCAAATGGCCAAAAGACACTTAAGGTAATGCTCAACATCCTTAGCAATCAGGGAAATGCAAATCAAAACAACTTTGAGATATCCTCTTACACCTGTCAGAATGGCTAAAATCAAAAACACCAATGATAGCCTTTGCTGGATAGGTTGTGGAGGAAGGGGTACTCTCATCCATTGCTGGTGGGAATGCAAGCTTGTGCAACCACTTTGCAAAGCAGTGTGGTGGTTTCTCAGGAAATTCAGGATCAACCTACCCGTGGACCCAGCAATGCCTGTCTTGGTAATATACCCAAGAGATGTGCTATCATATGACAAGGGCATTTGTTCAACTATGTTCATAACAGCATTATTTGTAATAGCCAGAACCTGGAAACAACGTAGATGTCCTTCAATGGAAGACTGGATGAAGAAAAGTGTGGAATATATACACATTAGTGTACTACCCTGCAGTAAAAAACAATGATGTCCTGAATTTTGCATGCAAATGGATGGAAATAGAAAACACTATCCTGAGTGAGGTAACCCATACCCAAAAAGATGAACATGGGAAGTACTCACTCATAATTGGTTTCAAGCCATAAATAAAGGTCATTGAGTCTATAATTTGATATCCTAAAGAAGCTAAATAAGAAGGTGTACCCAAAGAAAAACAAATAGCTATCCTCCTGGTTATGGGAAGTAGGCAAGATTGCCGGGCAAAAAATTGGGATATTGGGGGTGGGGTGGGAGGGTGGTAAGGGGCGATGGGGAGAGAAAAGTGAGAAGGGGAGGATGGGGGGACCTTGGGGAAACAGCATGATTGGGATAAAGCAATGTTGGATAGGGGAGCAGGGAAGCACATATCTTAATTAAGAGAGCCATCTTAGGGATGGCAAGAGACTTGGACCTAGAGGGGCTCTCAGGTGCCCAGGGCAATGTCCCCAGTTAGTTCCTTGGGTAGCTGAGGATAGGGAACCTGAAATGACCCTATCTTATAGCCATACTGATGAATATCTTGCATATCACCATAGAGCCTTCATCTGGTGATGGATGGAGATAGAGACAGAGACCCACACTGGAGCACTGGACTGAGCTCCCAAGGTCCCCATGAGGAGCGTAAGGAGGGAGAAGATGAGCAAGGCAGTCAGGACCACAAGGGGTACACCCACCCACTGAGTCAGTGGGGCTGATCTATTGGGAGCTCACCAAGGCCAGCTGGACTGTGACTGAAAAAGCATGGGATAAAACCGGACTCTCTGAACATGGCGGACAATGGGGGCTGCTGAGAAGCCAAGGACAATGGCACTGGGTTTTGATCTTACTTCATGTTCTGGCTTTGTGGGAGCCTAGCTAGTTTGGATGTCCACCTTCTTAGACATGGATGGATGGTGGAGAACGTTGGACTTTCCACAGGGCAGGGAACCCTGACTGCTCTTCAGACTGGAGAGGGTGGGGGAGAGCATTGGGGAGAAGGGGAGAAGGGTGGGAGGAGGTGGAGGGAAATGAGAGGCTGGGAGGAGGCAGAAATTTTTTTTAATAAAAAAAAAAAGCTCTATAGCCGGCCTGTAGTGTTGCACGCCTTTTATTCCAACCCTCAGGAGGCAGATGCAGGCGGATCTCTTTGAGTTTGAAGCCAGCCTGGTCTAGAAGAGCTAGTTCCAGGACAGGAGCCCAAAAAAAGCTAAGGAGAAACCCTGTCTCGAAAAAATAATAGCTCTATAAATACTCTTGAATTGGCCTGTAGGTTGACACATCAGTTCAAGGTGCTTGCTGCACTAGTTTGGTGATCTGAAGATCTGAGTTCAATCTCCAAAACCTATGAAAAGAAGTGAACATAGAAGAGTCTTATGGGCTCTATACATGTGTGCAGTATACATTCCCAAATCTTTCTCTTTTTCTTCCCATCCCTCCACATACACACAATAATAATCAAGTTTACACATATCATACTTTAAAATACACTGGAACTCACATAAACAAGTGCAAAACCTGAAACTGAAAATTATGAAACACTAAAAAAATGAAATTGAAGACAGTATTTGTATGGTATGTATATCTGTGTTCATAGGTTGGTAGAATTACCAAAAGCAATCTATGAATTTATTGAAAAAAACATCAGAATATTAATAACATTTATTACAAAGTATAGATAATTATCTGTTGTAATATGAGCGGCGGGGCTGCATCCCCAGTACCCCAGCCGCCTGCTAGCTTATGCCCCGAAATAATTACATGGACACTGTATTCTTTTAAACACTGCTTGGCCCATTAACTCTAGCCCTTACAGGGTAATTCTCATATCCTGATCAATCCATCTCTAATGATCTCTGTAGCATCAGTCTTACCCGGAAGATTCTAGCCTGTCTGACCTAGCGGCTTGCTTCATCTTGTGTGTCTGCCCGGGAGAAGGGAGCATGGCATCTCTGAGCTCACTTCCTCTTCCTCCCAGCACTCTGTTCTGTTTACTCCTCCCACCTATTATTTAACCTATCAGGGACAAGCAGTCTCTTTATTGCTCAACCAATGAAATCAACAGATTGATATGAAACGCCCACATCAATTATCTGAACGTTGTATAGAAGCACAAAAATTACCAAATTAGCTAAAGCTCTCCAGATAAGACTATGAATGCTGGAAATATCAGAATTTCAGCTTTTTAAAATATGTATTATAAGCCATAGCAAAAAGAACAGCATGGTATGTGCATAGAAGCAGACATGAAAACCAATGGAACAGAATGGATGATCCATAAATAAACCCTTATATGTACAAAGATAAAATTTTTGATAAAACTATTCAAAACACATTGATAAAAAAGAACCTTTTCAACGAATGATGCTGAAAAAGCACAGCATAACACATCTAGAAGATTAAAATGAGTTCTCCATCTTGTCCCATGTATAAAAATGAACTAAGCAACTTAATATAACACTAGAAATTATAAATGAATGAGATGAGAATATAGTTAAACAATAATATTCTGACACAATACTGAATTTGGCTCTGCAATCTTTTTTATGTTTTTTCAGATTTTTTTTTTTTGAGAAAAGGAAAAATTTTCCTCCTCCTCCCAGCCTCCCATTTCCTTCCCTGTCCTCCCACCCTTCTCCCCAATGCTCTCCCCCGCCCAATCCAGTCTGAAGAGCAGTCAGGGTTCCCTGCCCTGTGGAAAGTCCAACGTTCTCCACCATCCGTCCAAGTCTAAGAAGGTGGACATCCAAACTGGCAAGGCTCCCACAAAGCCTGAACATGAAGTAGGATCAAAACCCAGTGCCATTGTCCTTGGCTTCTCAGCAGCCCCCATTGTCCGCCATGTTCAGAGAGTCCGGTTTTATCCCATGCTTTTTCAGTCACAGTCCAGCTGGCCTTGGTGAGCTCCCAATAGATCAGCCCCACTGTCTCAGTGGGAGGGTGCACCCCTTGTGGTCCTGACTTCTTTGCTCATCTTCTCCCTTCCTTCTTCTCCTCATGGGAACCTTGGGAGCTCAGTCCAGTGCTCCAGTGTGGGTCTCTGTCTCTATCTCCATCCATCACCAAATGAAGGTTCTATGGTGATATGCAAGATATTCGTCAGTATTGCTATAAGATAGGGTCATTTTAGGTTCCCTATCCTCAGCTGCCCAAGGAACTAACTGGGGACATCGCCATGGGCTCCTGGGAGCCACTCTAGGTTCAAATCTCTTGCTAACCCTAAGGTGGCTCACTTAACTAAGAATTGTGCTTCCGTGCTCCCCTATGCAAACTTGCTTTATCCCATTCATCCTGTTTCCCCAAGTTCCCCCTATCCTCCCCTTATCACTTTTCTCTCCCCATCACCCCTTACCCTCATCCCACCCCGCCCCCAAGATCCCAATTTTCTCCCTGGCAATCTTGCCTACTTCCCATAACCAGGAGGATAGCTATGTGTTTTTCTTTGGGTTCACCTTCTTATTTAGCTTCTTTAGGTTCACCAATTGTAGACTCCGTGACCCTTATTTATGGCTAGAAACCAAGTATGAGTGAGTACATCCCATGTTCATCCTTTTGGTCTGGGTTACCTCGCTCAGGATAGTGTTTCCTATTTCCATCTATTTGCATGCAAAATTCGAGAAGTCATTGTTTTTTACTGCAGCATAGTACTCTAATGTGTATATATTCCACACTTTCTTCATCCATTTTTCCATTGAAGGTCATCTAGGTTGATTCCAGTTTCTGGCTATTACAAATAATACTGCTATGAACATAGTTGAACAAATGCTTTTGTCATATGATAGGGCATCTCTTGGGTATATTCCCAGGAGCGGTATTGCTAGGTCCACGGGTAGGTTGATCCCAAATTTCCTGAGAAACCGAAACACTGATTTCCAAAGTGATTGCACAAGATTGCATTCCCACCAGCAATGGATGAGAGTATGCCTTCCTCCACAGCCTCTCCAGCAAAGGCTATCATTGGTGTTTTTGATTTTAGCCATTATGACAGGTGGAAGAGGATATCTCAAAGTTGTTTTGATTTGCATTTCCTTGATTGCTAAGCAGGTTGAGCAAGACCTTAAGTGTCTTTTGTCCATTTGAACTTCTGTTGAGAATTCTCTGTTTAGTTTAGTGCCCCATTTTTTAATTGGGTTAATTAGCATTTTTAAGTCTAGTTTCTTGATTCTCTATATATTTTGGAGATCAAATCTTTGTCTGTTGCGAGGTTGGTGAAGATCTTCTTCTAGTCAGTAGGTTGTCTTTTTGTCTTAGTGACAGTGTCCTTTGCTTTACAGAAGATTCTCAGTTTTAGTAGGTCCCATTTATTCAATGTTGCCCTTAATGTCTGTGCTGCTGTGGTTATACATAGGAATTGATCACCTGTGTCCATTTGTTGTAGGATGCTTCCCACTTTCTCTTCTATCAGGTTCAGTGTGTTCGGACTGATATTGACGTCTTTAATCCATTTGGACTTGAGTTTTGTGCATTGTGATAGATATATGAGTCTATTTTCACTCTTCTACAGGTTAACATCAAGTTGTTCCAGCACCATTTGTTGAAGATGCTTTCTTTCTTCCATTGTATACTTTTAGCTCCTTTATCATAAATTAGGTGTTCATAAGTTTGTGGGTTAAAATCTGTGTCTTCTATATGATTCCATTGGTCGACTTCTCTGTTTTTATTTCAGTACCACACTGTTTTCATTACTGTAGCTCTATAATTGAGTTTGAAGTCAGGGATGGTAATGCCTCCAGAAGATCCTTTATTGTATAGGATTGTTTTGGCTATCCTGGGTTTTTTGTTTTTCCATATAAAGTTGATTATTGTCTTCTCAAGTTCTTTGAAGAATTTTAATGGGACCTTGATTGGGATTGCATTGAATCTATAAATTGCGTTTGGTAGAATTGCCATTTTTACTATGTTGATCCTCCCAATCCAAGAGCAAGGGAGGTCCATCCATTTTCTGGTATCCTCTTTAATTTCTTTCTTCAATGCCTTAAAGTTCTTTTCAAATAGATCTTTCACTTTCTTGGTTAGAATTACCCCAAGATATTTTATGCTGTTTGTGGCTATTGTGAAAGGTGAAGCTTCTCTGATTTCCCTCTCTGATTCCATATCCTTTGTGTATAAGAGGGCGACTGATTTTTTTGTAGTTGATCTTGTATCAGGCCACATTACTAAAGGTGTTTATCAGCTTTAAAAGTTCTTTGGTGGAGTTTTGGGGGTCGCTTATGTACACTATCATATCATCTGCAAATAACGAATGTTTAACTTCTTCCTTTCCAATTCGAATCTTCTTGATCCCCTATGTTGTCTTATTGCTATTGCTAGAACTTCAAGCACTATATTGAAGAGGTATGGTGAGAGTGGACAGCCTTGTCATCTTCCTGAGTTTAGTGGGATTGCTTTGAGTTTCTCTCCGTTTAATTTGATGTTAGTTGTCGGCTTGCTGTATATAGCTTTTATTATATTTAGGTATGACCCTTGTATCCCTAATCTCTCCAAGACTTTTATCATAAAGGGATGTTGAATTTTGTCGAATGCCTTTTCAGCATCTAATGAAATGATCATATGTTTTTTTCCTTCAGTTTATTTATATGATGGATTACATTCATAGATTTTCATATGTTGAACCAGCCCTGCATCTCTGGGATGAAGCCTACTTGATCATAATGGCGAATTTTTCTAATGTGTTCTTGGATACGGTTTGCCAGTATTTTGTTGAGGATTTTTGCGTCAATGTTCATGTTTGAGATAGACCTGTAATTCTCTTTCTTGGTTGAGTCTTTGTGTGGTTTTGGTATCAGAGTGACTGTAGCTTCATAAAAGGAATTTGGCAATGACTCTGCTCTTTCTATATTGTGAAATACATTAAGTAGTATAGGTATTATGTCTTCTTGGAAGTTCTGGTAGAATTCCGCATTGAAGCCATCTGGTCCTGGGCTTTTTTTGGTTGGGAGGTTTTTGATAACCGCTTCTAATTCTTCGCGACTAACAGGTCTATTTAAATTGTTCATCTGGTCCTGGTTTAACTTTGGTAAATGGTATTTATCTAAAAAAGTGTCCATTTCTTTTACATTTTCCAGTTTTGTGGCATACAGGCTTTTGTAGTAAGATCTAACGATTCTCTGAATTTCCTCTGTGTCTGTGATTATGTCCCCCTTTTCATATCTCATCTTATTAATTTGCATACTCTCTCTCCTCCATTTGATTAGTTTTGATAGGGGTTTATCCATCTTGTTGATTTTCTCCAGGAACCAGCTTTTTGTTTCATTGATTCTTTGGATTGTTTTCTGTGTTTCTATTTTGTTGATTTCATCCCTCAGTTTGATTATTTCCAGTCTTCTGCTGCTCCTAGGTGAGTTTGCTTCTTTTTTTTTCTAGAGCTTTCAGGTGGGCTGTTAAGTCTCCAATATGTGCTTTCTCTGTTTTCTTTAAGTGGGTACTTAGTGCTATGAACTTTCCTCTTAGGACTGCTTTCATAGTGTCCCATAAATTTGAGTATTTTTTTCTTTATTTTCATTGAATTCAAGGAAGTTTTTAATTTCTTTCTTTATTTTCCCTTAATCCAGGTATGGTTCAGTAGTTAACTGTTCAGTTTCCTTGAGTTTATCGGCTTCCTGGGGGTAGCATTGTTGGCTCTACAGTCTTTAGAAAAAAAACAGTAATTAAAAGTGTTTTAATAAATGTTTGCATGGCAAATAAGTGATCAACAGAGTGAAAAAAATTGAAGAAATCCTGCTGCCTCTGTTTCTCATGGGAAATTAATATGTAGGACATACAATAAAATGTTAGAAATAACAACATATATTTCCGTCAAGTTATTTGTAAATGAAATGAAGAAGAATTTATCAAAATAAGTACAAACAGATATGGAAAATACTCAGCATCTGTAGCCATCAGAGAAATATAATTCAAAACCACATTTAGATTTCATCTTACCCCAGTCAAAGTTGCTATCATCAAGAAAACAAAGTGAAACATAAAAACAACAACAAATGCTAGTGAGGATGCAGGAGAATATTTATTTACTACTGGTGGGAATGTAATGGAGTAAGTCAAAATAGAAAGCAACATGGAGGTTCTTTTTAAATATAAAAGATAGAACTTCTGATTCATCAATTTTGTTCATGGGTTTATACCAGAAAGACATGAAGTTTGTATACATTAATTCCCATGTTCATTGTGGCAATATTCACTATGGTCATGTGATGCAATAAGAATAGTTGCCTATCCTTAGAATAATGCATGAAGAATATAGTATACGTATTGCACACCTGTGTGTGTGTGTGTGTGTGCATGTGCGTGTGTTGTAATATTCATTCATGAAGAACAACAAAATAATAATTTACAGCAAAGTTAATCAAGCAAGAGATAGTCATTTTAAATAAATTTAGTTATAAACTTCATTTTTGATTTTGCACACAGAATCTAAATATAAATAATATGAAGGTATAAAAATGCCTAACAATAGAGAGAAATTAAACTAGTTGAGGGAAGAGTCAGATGAAGGTAAGAAAAGATTCAAATTTTCAGCATCTCTAAATATATCAGTCTCTCTCAAGGTGATATGTGATTTTAAATAAAAGATTCTAAGTTCCAGGTTATGGCAGTACACTTCTTTAATCACAGCACTCAGGAAGCAGAGGCAGGTGTATTTCTGTGAGTTTGAGGTCAGTCTGGTCTACAGAGCTAGTTCCAGGACAGCCAAAGCTACAAAAAGACACTCAGTCTCAAAAAACCAAAAAGCCAATCAGATTCTAAGAAATACTATAGATAAAGATAATTATTGTCAGAGGTATGTAGAAAAGTAAGCCAGGTGGTGTTGGTGCAAGCATTTAATCCCAGCACTCGGGAGGCAAAGGTAGGCAGATCTCTGTGAGTTTGAGAACAACCTGGTCTACAATAGTTAGTTCCAGGATAGGCTCCAAAGATCCAGAGAAACACTGTCTCAAAAAACAAAAGAAAGAAAGAAAGAAAGAAAGAAAGAAAGAAAGAAAGAAAGACAAAGTAAAATAACAAAAAAAAATTAAATGAGTAATAGAATGTGAGGAAGATTTCTCTGTGATTTCAATACTTGTTATGGCCTCAGTAGTCCAATCTATGGTGCTCTGGGATGGAAGAATTATCAACTAGATCAATGGAAGACCATAGAGATCCAAAAACTATACTCAAGATAATTTATCCAGTATATTTTGCAAAAGTTCAAAAGTCTCATAGGGAATCAATATTTTAAACAGACAGTGATAATGCAATTGGAAATCTGCATGGAAAAAATTGGGCCTGATTTAAGTTTCAAATATGATGGAGAAATTAATTCAAAGCATATCATTAACTCATATGTAAAAATGTTAAAACCAAAGTATTTATTTAGAACAAAACAAAGGAAGAAGTCATTCTTAATTAATATTAGGGAATCTCTAATTTATGAATTTGGTAAAAATAAAAATATTTTTGTTAAATATAGCAGATATAAAGGTAAATTACTGGCCAGGAAAATTATTTACAGCAGTGTACATAAAAATGTCAAATGTCTCATATTCATACCACATGAAAATCTTTCACTAGTAAACAAACACAATATTATAATTATGTGGTGATGACTCTTTGAGCAAATCTTTGAAAAAATGAACGATGATGAACAGCATAACCTATTAGAAAATTCATCTAAAATCCATAATGAGGCCTTTATATTTCTCTCTAGAGGACTAAAATAAAAGAAAATGAGTTACAGCAACAAATTCTAGAGGATATGTGAAAAATTTATGTCCCACATTACTGATAGAAATATAAAATAGTATAACTACTCTGACAGTTTTGCAGTTTCTTAAACCATTAAATTTGCAATTATAATACAACTTAGAAAATTTACTCCTGGGCATTTTCCCAGATAAATAAAAACTTATGTACAAATAATAAAAACACTTTAGGAATGATTATATCATCTATTTTTTCAGAATATCCCAAACTGGAAACAAAAAAAAAAAATTCCTCCAATAGGTGAGAGTAATTCTGGAACATACAGATCACATCAATAAAAAGACAACTTGAATCAATGTAAGAATTTCATTGCATAATGTTCTGTAGTGAACAGTATCAGAAAGATGGAGAAGTATTAGTGGTTTCTAGGGACCAGAATGGGTATAGGGATGTGGAGACAACTGTGGTTATAAAATGTTTAGCACAAGGCTTTCAAATTCTTTATAGCACTATTATAGGCCTTGTCTGTGGTGACAGCCACAAAAAACTATACATATGATAAAATAATGAAAGTTATGCACACACAAAAGGATGGGGATAAGTTATTTCTTGTACTTGTAAGATTTTTATAGATTATGAAGCTCAAAGCCTTTCATTTGGTGTCAGTATTATATAATGTTATAAAGACTTCAAATTTATGAGAGTAAAGGTAGAGAGTGCACAGAGTTTTCCTGTACCTTTCTTTAAATTTCTGTTGTAAATCTATAATTATCTCAACATAAAAATCAAAACACCAAACGGTTAAAGTTTAAATATAACAATGACAGAAGCAGAAAGAGAATGTTAAATTATTTAACATATTAGATATTATTTGAGAAGGAATCAGAACAACCTAATTAATATAGATCTTTAACAAAGCAAATAATACACGTGTTTTATTATTTTTTGATCAAGATGGAATTACTATACTCTTTAGGCCAATTTTCACCTGTTAAAAAGGTTGTATGTTCTTTTCAAACAGCCACATCAGTGCAGTGATGTATTTTCTTGGACGGCATCATGACAGTGGTTGAACCTATTTATTTCCTAACCCTTACAACATTTACCCATTAGTCTACTGAATATTAATTTGACCACACCTGTTGTTGGACAGACACAAAAAGGTGCTGTAGTGGCACAAATACCTTGGTGGGAATCTACCACTCTTTATTTGATTGTACTTAAGACTACTCAACAAGAGTGACAGTATGCTTGATACTGGAAACATAACCAGTTATGTAGTGATTGTAAAGCAATGGTTATTGGAAGGGGAATCTACAACCACTAGTTTAGTAAACAAGCAGAATACATAACAAAAGTCTATTAACATTTGTCCGCATACTCACAGATAATTGTAATCTTTACTCTTCATCAAGGAAATTTCTTGAAACAGTGACCAATACAGAAAACCACAACCAATTAAAATGCAGGCCTGTGGAGCCCAGTTCCAATGGACACATCTATAATATAGTCCTGGACCCAAGGCTCAGGAAAGTTTGAGGGGGTGTTCATATGATACGAGCCAGATGAGCAGGGAGTTTGCTGTGAGATTGTCTCCTAGTAATGTTAGAACCTACATTTATAAAGTCTCACCAACATAATTCAGCAACATGACAAGGTTGACACCAATAGATGTGCTAATATTAAAGGTAGAAAGCTCAAAAGGTCTCAGTTATAGACAATGAACTATAAGCAGTTGAGAAAAGCATGGAGAGGTGATTTTATTCAGGGAAAAGTACAGCAAGGAATTGTTTAGCAAATGGCGAATGGTCAGTCCTGAAAATATACAGACAAATAACATTATATAGACTGAATACATTATATTTAGGAATATATACATATTTACACATATATTACATAGATGATAGATAGATAGATAGATAGATAGATAGATAGATAGATAGATAGATGATAGATAGATAGATGATAGATAGATAGAGATGGATAGATAGATAGATAGATAGATAGATAGATAGATAGATAGATAGATAGATAGATAGATGCTATATGCAATAAAATGTAAGAGTGTAAGATACTGGAAATTTGAAGGAGAAAGTTCAGAGGTATAAAGAAAGTTTAGAGGGAGAAAAAGAAGGTAAAATATTGTCATTATATTATAATGTGAAAATAAAAGGATATGAAAAATTACCAAACAATCTACTGAAGGGACTATGAAAATAAAATAAATATTTTGTGTGGACCAGTTATAGTAAATTTAAATATAAAAATATTCTTGAACAATCAAATGAACAGTAAAAAAAGATTAAAATACAACCTTAATCATAGTCTGAGTAAACAGGAAAAAAAGTAAATATAAATCCAGTCATGTTTGTGGCTGTATTAATATAAAGGGACTAAAGTGACAATGAAATGACAGTATCTTCAACCTGAATAAAAATTACATACCACACACAAGATATATACCTAATAGATATTGAATATTTAATATAAAAGAATGAAAACATATATATGATGCAAACACAGTCTCAAACAATGCTGCCATAATTATTTCCATTGCACATAAAATAGGCAAAAGGAATTAACTGACATGCCAGCAAGATGGCTCAGTGGGTTAAGGTGCTTGCTGATGAGTTTGACCACCCAAGTCTATCTCTCAGGACCCATGAGATAGAAGAAGAGAAATGATTCGTACCACCTGTCTCCACAATAGGGCATGTGTACATACTCATATATACAAACAAACGAACAAAGAAATGGGCATGCAAATAAATAAATAAGCGAATGAATAAGAATGATAACCTTTTTTATGTATGTTGAACGCAGAAGTTTTTGGGGCTAATATTTCTCTCAAAATTTTATTTAGAATACTAAAAGCTGCATGGGACAGTATATAAAACTGTCCTGACTGAAATCAGCAATACAGATTTTACGCAGTACCAAAATTAAAAAAAAAACTCATGAAGATAAATAAAAGCATTTAGTAAAAAAGAAAGAGAGAGAGAGACAAAGAGAGAGATCTAACAGAATGATCTATAGAAATTTAATCTTTTTATACTTATGCATTTCTTCAAAACATTGATAAAATAAAAAATAACAAAGTAAACATTCCATTAATATTACGGGAGAATTGAACATATGTACATTAATGAGTCAGAAAAAAAGTACACAATAAATCAGCAATAGTTCAGGCTCTCAATTATAATTATGACAGTGCTAGGTGCTGAGTCTTTTTTTCTTTTCGCGACAGGGTTTCTCTGTGGCTTTGGAGCCTGTCCTGGAACTAGCTGTAGACCAGGCTGGTCTCGAACTCACAGAAATCCGCCTGCCTCTGCCTCTGCCTCCCAAGTGCTGGGATTAAAGGCATGCGCCACCATCGCCCGGCTAGGTGCTGAGTCTTGAAGTGTGCTTAAAATCAAAGGACTGGAATCATTTGCATGCTCTTTAGCAACAGTGAGAATGAGTTGGGAATTAAAAACAGCACCACTAGAATAGATTCAATTATTTGTGGAGACTCGAGAATTCTTGGGGCTACCAGAATCTCTCTTTGGGAAATTCTGAATTTAAAAAGTTCATTCTATAATTCTAAATTTTATCACATTGAAATCATCTCAGCCAGATGGTTTTTACCAATGATTCAAACTCTTAAGAAAGAAATAGCATCAATCTTGCAAAATCTCTTTCACAGAATAAAAATAGAGAATACTTCTGAATTTAAATTATGATACTAGCAAAATATGATACCAAAACATGAAGACAGAGATTGGAAAACTTTCTGTAAATGGTCGAACAGTAAATGTTTAGGCTTTTCTGACTGTATCATCCTTGCTACAGCTTCTGATGAACTATTTTAGTATGAAAACCGCCAATAGGCAAGGATGAAATGAACTCGTCTGTGTGTCAATAGAACTTTATGTATGGTCATCACACTTGTATTCTGACTCACCGTGTTACACTCATTTCTTTGGCAAACACTTTCCAACATCAATTGTCTCTGATATCTCTTCAACCCAGTCTGTACAGCTTTGGTGGATTCCCTTTGTAGTTCCATTCAAAGTATGTGTTTGCCTCCATGCTCCTATGGATTAGCTGTTTGTTTCTCTGCTAAACATCTTTCCAACTCAGACTTTGACTTTCAGTCATGTAGCCCTGGCATGCAATGCAATATTTACTTTGTTTGGGCTGATGTACACACGCAAAGTCATTTTCCTTTCAGTATGATATGCTCCCATTGTTTGGGCTCTTAGTCCACATATAATTCCTTTACTACGTTTTTGACTTGAGTTTACTATGTATATGCATATAAAATTCACAGCTAATTTGTTCCTGATCATGGCCACTTCAGATTATCTTCAATTTAGTAGTAAATATGATACTTTACAATACTACACTTTCAGGACTATACTTGCAAAAGAAGAGAACAATTTAAATAACGTAAATACATTATGAATGTATCAGAGAAGCACATTATACACAAGCAAGAACTTTCTTCACTTTTTATAAGAATGAATGAATTTGGCCATTACTTCAAAGCCTAACCTAAATAGTGAGTTTCCAATGCTAACTTCTCTTGTACTTTAGATAAACTAGCTTTCTAGACCATTACATAGAAGCAAGAATTTAATTTTACTGATGGGAAGGGAAAGGAAGAAAGAGAAGAAAGAGGGAAGATTTAAAAAGAACCAGTATATTTAAAAATGACAACTTAATATTATATTTTTCATGCTTAAAAACCAAGAGATTATTAGGAATCAGATTAACAATAGAAAGCTTCATCACAACCTGTGTCTGACTTAGTGCTGGTACAAAGCAGTGCTTCACAAATAACTGTCAGTGTATTAATGATAGGACAGATTTCAAATGTAATTTGGTGTCAATAATAAAGAACCAATTTTTGGTATGCATTTTTCATACAGTGGAGAGAATCAAAAAAGGTTGTCATCAAATTCTTTGATTCAATTACATACTGATGATACGTGCTGAATGCAGGGAATGGAGTTATACTTGGGTTTTAACATATGTAAGTATGTAACTCAAATATTATCCAAAAAGTCCTTATTTGTAGCTATTATGGTAGAATTATTTTTCTTAAGAAAAATTCCAGAAATGTTTAATACAAGTAAATTAAACATGAAAAGAAATTGTGAAAAATATATCTTTCAGAAGAGATGAATTGATTCCATTTCTGTCACTAATAAAATGATGCCAGAGAGTACATAACATAAAAAATATATAAGGGTTTATTTTGACTCCCACATTTAGTACAAGGTCACAAAATGTCACTTAATATTTTCTTTCTGGTGATGGAACCCTAATAGCATAAGATATCTCATAATAAAAGACAGAAGTCTCTTAAACTATTATTATTGGTTATTTTCAAATTCTTCCACTTTCTTCTCTTTCTTTCTTTCCCTTCCCATCAGTGAAATTCAATTCTTGCTTTTATGTAATGGTCTAGAATGCTCGCTTATCTAAAGTACAAGAGAATATAACACTGAAAACTTAATATTTGAGTTAGGCTTTGGAGTAATGACCAAAATCATTCATTCTTATAAAGGGGGAGTAAGGCTCTTCCTCATGCATAATGTGCTTCTCTGATACATGCATAATATATGTACATTATTTAAATTGTTCTCTTCCATTATTATGTTAATTGTACATTGCAGTAGCATTGTAATCACCTTTTAGATATCTTACTTAGACCTAACTCAATATTGCATACTAAATATTAAACTTGAATACTTGTTTCAGGGAGAATTAATTGTACTGAAATCCTAGCAGGTGGGATATTCTACAGAATTGTAAACTACAGTTCAACTAAAGCTCATTTCCCACTGAATTTTACATGAGTAAAAACCAAGTTTACTTCCAAATGTAAATGTCACACAATAGCGTGTATATTTTAAATAATCTACATATATTATGAATGATTCAGAGAAATGTATAATGGGATATGAAGAAGAGCTGCATGCTCACTTACTAGGATGAATTAAAAGATTGCCATTGCCCCAAAGACTATCATAAAGGATATATGGCAAGTTTTCACTGTTAACTTTGTTTTATCATTTAAGACAAACTAACACTCCTGATTATGGCATAAAAGAATTTAATTCAACTGCAACAACTATTTCAATTTATAGCATTTTATAATATATTAAAGTTTACTGTGAGAATATTTCACACATGTTCAAAAATTGGGTCATACTCAGTTTTAAAATTAGATAAATATGCTGCTTTAAAAAGATTATACTAAATTACCCTTAAAACAAACTTTATTGAGCTATAAATCACAGAAAGAAATGCTCACATATGTACACATAAAGTTAGCCTCATTTTCTAAATTTAGTAGCTTTATTGAGATATAATTGTCATAAATTTTATATATTTAAAGTATGCAATTTGATAGGCTCCTCACACTCATTTAAGCAGTATCACAGTTAGACTAATATGTCTTCCACTTCTTTACAACTTTTCATACTACACTCAACCTCAAGGAAGCTATTGATATGTTTCAAAACGTTAACACTTACTTGGCATTTTATATGATCTTTCATTAAAATGGAAATACACACTATTATATCTTCAACAACCGGGTTCTTTCACTTGTTATAATTCCCTTGAAATTTACCCAACTTGTATTGTGCATCAATAATTTTTTCAGTAATAGTCTATGGTATGGGTTTAGTAGAGTTGGTTTAATTATTCACCTATTGAATTGTTCCCTTCCTGGGGTCATAACAAAGAGTGCTGCTAAGATTGCCAATGTGTAGTCCATACATGAATACAAGGTTGCATTTCTACATGATAATTATCTAGGTTTGAGATCACAAGAACATACTGTAGCTATGATTTTTTTGATTCCTTCCCCCCAGTACCTTTTTATCTATATGGGAAAAACCAGGATTTTAGCCTCTTACATACAACCTTAGTGATGGCACATGCTCTCAGGGGGAATATCAGCTGAACTTATCTCCTTATAACACTCTCAACTCTTCAGAATCCTAGTTACTACAGATTTCATTGCTTTAGCAAAATTCTAATTAATTTGCTTTACTATTCATTTACCTAACTTTTTTTATCTTTACCATTTTAATTTTTTAATTTTTTTAATTTTTGCTCATTTTTCCTAATCAAAAAGACATTTCCTAGATTTGGATTTTAAAGTATTCTCCCTATGTTAAATACACAACATGAACTCAACAAAAGTGTTAAATGTCTTGCAGTGAAAAATATCAAGTACATATGAAGGAAAATGTGGTACAAGTAGATACAGAGATCTCTGATAGTGGCTCAGTGGTCAAGAGCACTTGCTATTTTTCAGACGACTGAAGTTTGGTTCTGAGTATCCACATTAAGCAGCTCACAACTGCCTTTATCTCCAGCTCTATAATGTTCAGTGTTCTCTTCTGGCCTTCACAAGCACCCACAATAAATTTACAGATTTTAAAGGCATGAATACATTCATGTATAAACATCTATTGAAAATAATTCTCTACAAAATAATCACTGATAATGTAGACAACAGAACTAATATTAAAATGATTATGTTATGAGGTCAGTGGGGTAGCATGGTGAGGAAATGTGTTGCCATGGACACCTGGAGACTTGAGTTTAATCCCCGCAAGCCATGCAAAGTTGAAAGGAGATAACTGACTCCTCAAAGTTGTTCTCTGATCTCCATACCCAATGGTGGCGCATAGTAATAACAAATTAATATGACCATTTTAGAAAAGTGATATTCAGATTAAATGTTTTCCCCATCAAAATTTTCTTAGACTTCTTTATGGAATTAAAAAAAGACTCACATGGAAGCATGAAAAACCATATATAGATCAAATAATCATTAACAAAAAAGAGTAGTGCTAGAATTATTGCAATACTATGTTTTGAACAATAGTGTATAGTGCTATAATACCAAAAATACTATCCTGTAATCAGATTGCTGAATATCCCAACTACCATCACTAAGCCTTCATCAGTAACTGATGCAGACAGAGATCCACAGCCAAGCACCAGGCTGAGTTCCCAAAATTCAATTGAAGAGAGGGAGGAGGAAATATATGAGCAACAGAAGTCAAGAAATCTTGACTAGATGAAGAAATCTTGACTTGATGAAGAAATCTTCAGAGATAGCAGGACCAAGCTCACAGAAAAGCATTGACTCTAGACCAGTAGGTAGGGATTCTCCATTTCACCAAACAAGGCCCTCCATCTATGGGAGACAATAGTGAAGTTTAGATTATCTGAAGGGCCCCTGACAGGAGGACCAGGATCTATACCTGGTGCATGTGCTAGCTTGTAGGAACCTATTCCCTATAATGGAATCCCATGCTCAACTTTAATGTAGGGGTAGGGACTTGGTCCTGCCCCAACTTAATGTCCCAGACTTCGTTGACTCCCTATAGGAGTCCTTAACCACTGAAAGGAGTGCATGGCAGATGGGCTGAAAAGGTGGCAGCAGGAGGGGTGGGAGGGAAAAATGTGGTTGGAATGTAAATGAAATTAAAATAAATATATAAATAAAATGACCCAGGCTTACCCATAATGTTAATTTTATTTTTGTATTTTCAGTTCTTCCAAAAACTTCATCTATTTCATGGTGTATTTCTGCCCATTATATTGTATTATTTATTTTAAAAATATTTTTGATTTTTTAAATTAAATTAATTATATCATTTCCCCTTTTCCATTCCTTTCTCTGATCCTATAATCTACAGCCAGTTTCCTGAGTGGAATATATATATACATATACATATATATACATATATATGTGTGTGTGTGCCATATATCATATATTACTTTCTTGTAGCAGAAAATTTTCTTAGCTTTGAATCTAAATTATTCCAAATAATAAATGAATAAACTTCAATTGAAGTTCAAATAGATAAAGACATAATATGTACACCTTTATCCATAGGTAAAATGTATACATGTGTAGATTTTATTGCTTATAAGCATGAAAATTGATAAATTTTGTTTCTTTTTCTCAATTATTCATTTTCAAAGACACACTTATTCTAGTAAGCAAAAGTAATTTTTAAAATTTTATTTATTTATTTATTTATTTATTTTAGCAAAAGGAATTTTAAAATGAATTAACCATGGGCTGGCAACATGTCTTCACAGGTTAAGGAATCAGATCCCCAGGAACCATATGGTGGAAAGAGAAAAAAAGATACTTTCCTCTGACTTCAACATATACAACATGACACATGGTCTACTCTACATAAATAATAAATGTAATAAAAATATTTTAGATACATTTGATTGGAATTTTTTCCCAACCCTTTACTCTGAGGTTATGTCTGTCATTGATGTTGAAGTGTATCTTGTATGAAGCAGAAGGATGGATTCTGTTTTCATATCCAATATTTTAGCCTGTGTCTTTTTATATTAATGACCAGCGATTGCTATCTTCTGTTAATTTAGTTTTCATTATTGTTGATGTTATTTTGTGTGTTTTTCCATTCTTTGGGATTTGCGCTGTTTTTGTTGATGTAGCCAACTTCCTTGGGAGTTTTCCTTCTACCATTTTGTGTAGGGCGAAGTTTGTGGTTAGGTATTGATTCAATCTGGGTTTGTCAGGGAATATCTTGTTTTGTACCAAAAGAGTACTCAATCATACCACAATGACATGTGCTCAACTATGTTAAACGCAGAATTGTTTATCATAGCCAGAACCTGGAAACAACCTAAATGTCCCTCAACTGAAGAATGGATGAGGAAAATATGGCATATTTACACAATGGAGTACTACACAGAAAATATCTTGACATTTGCAGGCAAATGAATGGAGCTAGAAAACATCATATTGAGTGAGGTAACTCAGACCCAGAAAGACAATTATCATATGTACTCACTCATAAATGTTTTTTAAACATAAAGCAAAGAAAATCAGCCAACAAATCACAATCTCAGAGAACCTAGACAGCAATGAGGACCTTAAGAGAGATATACATGGATCTAATCTACATGGGAAGTAGAAAATGATGAGATCTCCTGAGTAAATTGGAAGCATGGAGACCATGGGAGAGGGCTAAAGGGGAGTGGAGGAGAAGGGATTGGAGCAGTGAAAAATGTATAGCACAAAAAAAATCAATAAAAATTATTTTAAAGAATTACACAGTCCCTATTTGATATAATTTATCTTTTCAATTTGCATTTCATGACTGCCTTAGTTATGGCTTCTATTGCTGTGTATAGACACCATGACCACAGCAAATCTTATAAACATTTAATTTGGAATGGTTTACAGTTCAGAGGTTTAGCATGTGTTTAGCAGTTCAGTGGCATGTGGCAGACATGGTGCTGGAGAAGAAGCTGAGAGTTCTACATATTGATCCCCAAGCATCAGGAAAAGACTGGACTGTAAGTCACTGTGCATAGCTTGAGCATCTGAAACAGCAAAACCGATTCCTAGTGACTAACTTCCTTGAGCAAGGCCACATACTTCTTAACAGTGTCCACTCCCTATGAATTTTCGGGGGGCATTTTCTTTCAAGCCATCACCTACCTTTTAGTTTAGCTTTTATTGGTTGCTGAAGTCCCTTTTAATTTAGCTTTAAGAATATTTTGATGTTATTGATATGATGTTAAATATAAATTATTATCAATTAAGGATGGACTGACTGACTTTTTTCAAATATAAATATGTATAGATGTTTAATTGCTTAGCACTGATATGTTCTTAATATTTCTCAGGAGCTTTTTCTCCAGATAAAAGTAAGCACTGTATTTTATGTTGATTTAATTTAGAACAAGAAAAATGTTAAGAATAGGTTTTATGTGTTGATTGTTCACATAATAGAATTAAGATATAGTGTCAAGAAAGGAGAATACAACTATGGCAAAGGATTACTGTTGCAAAATACTACAAAGTGCTATTGAAGAGTTTAGCCATTTTAGGAGCAATTACAAGCTTTTATGAAAATTGTGTTTAAATTGTTTGACCTACTAGTTTTTGTAGGAAATAGAACACACTGAAAGTTCTGTTGGAAGCATTTAAAAACAACTATAAATCACATATCTTTCTTTTTTTAAACATATTTACTAAAATTACATGTGTAATTATACATGTAAATATGCATGTGTATATGTGATACTTATAAATAAACATGAACAACCACATATGTGTTATGCCATTGATGTATAAGTAGAAAAGTTGGTCTGTGATGTTTTTATGTAAACATACACTTAAGACTAGAATGTTCTTCACTGTTCATAAGAGTTATCAAATTATAGCCTCCACGAAGTTTTAGACTAATCTACCATAATCATAAAATTAAATTGATTGAGACATAAAAGCACAGCTCTGTAAACACAGAAATAAGTACTAACTCTTCTGATTCTATTAGTTTCTTGAATAATGACTTTTTATGTACTCTTGGTTGAGCAGCATAGTGGAATAATCCATGTCCTCCTAAAGAATGGACTAATAAATAACATATTACTAGAAGAGGAATTATTAAAAAAGATTAAACATATGTTTTGATACATGAGCATTATAAGGACCATGTGGATGTAAAGGGTGACAAATAATTGTTGCCATAATTAAGAAATAGCACAAAATTAACACAAATTATGAAAGGAGACTAAAGCAGTGAAATTATGATTTAGGTCCAGTTAAAGTCAACCAGCTTAGCAAAGACCAAACTGAAAGTAGGCCTAAAGTATTTAATGACTCTCTTTTATTACTTTTTTCCTTTGCTCTTAATTTCTGTCATTTATTACCATTCAGCTTCTGGCTATAGTTCAAGATATTAATTTTAAACCAAAAAAGCTCCCTTTATCTTAGAGTCTGGCATTTTTCTGCATATCAAAGATTATTTTATTTAGTCAGCACTAATATTGAAAATGAAGTTGTTAGCATGGGTTGGATGTAGAATGGACATGCAAAATTTAAGATACCAAGAGCTTCTTTTCACATCGTGAACAGTACTAAGTCCATATGGTTAATGAGGTCTTGATTGAAAGGGTTTGGAAATGAATTTCTTTTATTTGATATACACTAAAGTAGTGTGTGATTATTTGAAAGGTCTATAAAGACACCATAGAATGCACTGAAATTAAAAAAGCATAAAACTTCAGACTCCTTTCTACCTTTTGATTATACTCATGATTTAGCAAATCCCTTCTCTATTGTTATTTTATTTTAAAAAAATGTTAGAACATCAAGAACTAGATTCAATGTATTATCATTAAACAAAGCATTAAGTTTTGAGCAATTCCAATAATTTCTTAATGTCATTCTTCTAAATGAATGTGAACTTGTTAGTTTTTACAGCTTTAATGACTTTTCCATCATGTTTTAGCTAAGCATTTAGTTTTGCTCAAGGCAAATCAATGCAAAATCATCTACTGAAATGTAAATTATTTTCTATATGTATTCACGAGAGACTAGTTTGAAACACACTTGATTTGGTAGACTATAAAATCAAATGGTTATCATAAGGGTTATGATCCTTTGTTCCTCCAAAAACATACTCTGCTTATTACATTTAGATGCACACTAATTTTTCAAAATCGATAGCTTAGGAATGACTTTTAAAATATTCAAATAAGAGAATCTCTTCTTAAAATGGGAGACTTACTTTAAAATAAAGACCTAATTAGGAATGTAAAATTAATTCACTTTTTTGCTTACCGTATTTTTTGAATATTAAGGAAAAATGTTTACCTAAATTTATATTTAAGTGGAAAACAAAATGATTCAATTTATTTTTATACTTGCACAATCCATGATATCATATTACGACTCAAATTCACAGTGAGACTCAGTCATAGAAGGAATGCTGGAGAGGGAAGCTTAAAAATGAACATAAACAGAAAAAGTAATTCAGTGTCAGGAATAAAGAAATGCATGTATCTAAATAAAACAGGCCAATGTCCTCTTTTATAAAATATGACTTTATTCCTTCAATTTGTTTCCGTTTATCACATTCCTATATATCTTCTCTTTATAGACCCTCACCTCACTAGTCACAAGATAATGGTAATGACATTTTAAGATGCCTAAAATTAATTCTAGACACTGTTTTAATCATTTAAGATGTTGATTTAATTAATCTTTGTAACAGTCTTATGAAACAGAGAGTTTCTGGTCCTAATTTTTTAGATATGGAAATTGATGCTTAGAAATGTTTTCTGCCTTAGAGTTCGAATTTGAAATTGAAACTGGCCAGATTTTAACAAAAGAAGAATGATCCTAGAGACATCAGAGTTGACCAGTAGATATCAAGTTACTGAATTATTTGAAATACAGCCATTAATTTGATGGTAATTATGTCAAAAAATTTACACATAAGGAAACACAACCGCGCCTTCTTGTAACTTATATTTGGAAGCCATATGTAGTATATGCACACAGAATTCTCTTGTTTCTTTGTGTTGCTGATTTTTACTTTGGGGGAAGTAGGACAGATTTTCTTCAGTGCTGAGGCCATTTGTATGAACCCTATTTTCTTGTAGCAGTCTCTAACCCATGTTTCTTTTGGAGAGACAATTTAATTTGTTTGAGAGCTTATAAGAAGACTCAGTGAATAAAGTGCTTGATATGCAACAATGAAGACATTATTTTGCATACCCAGAAACCGGATGCATCTGTAATACAAGGACCACAGTGAAGGTTAGTTGGTAAACCAGTCTACCTGAAATGGAGAGCTCTATGTTCAGTGAGACAATGGTTGAGAGCAATAGACCCTGACTTGTCTCTCTTCTGTCTTCCACAAAGCACATATGAACATATGTACCTCCACATATGTATCCACATATTGATACAAGGCATACCCCCAAACACATAATCATAGTATTTGATTGATAGCTTCCTATAGAAGAGATGGGGGTGAAATAAAGCCCAAAGAAGAAAGTCGGTGTGAAAACTAGTGATCATTAACTCAAGTCTATTTAATGAGTTTTGAGTCTTTATGGGGCCATATGTAGACTGATATGAGAAAATCATCTACAGGTGAAATTGCCTTATTGCAAGTAAGTTTCCCAACATACACTTAAAATAGCATTTGATATAAGGGGTTGTATGAGACTCCACAAGAAAGATTGAGTTGGAGTTACAGGAGAGACGGGAAAGCGAATATGAAAGAAAATGTTATGAAATTATTTTCATATTTATACTTCACTTGTGATTTTTATCAAAACTTCACAGACCAACTAAACTTATATATTCCCCAAAATTTAGATCAAATGTATTTTTCTATTTGTAAGCTGTCTGAAGCAATTATTGGCCAATTAACATCAGCTTACACTGTGCCTTAAAAAGTCTGGTTAAGAAAACAAAAAATTAACTAAATAGCCAGTTCTTCAGAGAGGGCTTCTTGGATATTACAAGACAAGCAACCAAGAACCCTAAAGTCATATTTTACTCCCTATTTTATTTTTTGTTATGCTTATCACCATTAAAACTATATTATTTATGTGCTTATCATTCATTATCTTCCACAGAAATATGACATTTTAAGTACATTCAATTTTCCCCATAATAGGATATGTCTAACACATAATATGTGCTCAACACAAAATCATATATTACTATAAACTATAAAGTACTCAACATTGTATTGCCATTCATTAATTTAGTCAAACTCAAATTAATGAACTGTCATTTACCTTCAGTTATACTAATTTCTTCTTGTCCTTAATGCTTCTTAAAATTTCATAGTATGTTTTTCAAATTTATTAATGTCTAATTATAATATAATATAATTAATCAATTTAATTGTGAAGTTTAATGCATTTTGGCAAATATACACACTTGAATAAATACCAAGCCAGTTATTGTCTTTTCTAATTAGTTGTCCCCAACCTTAGAGGTAAAAAGTGACAGTGAGTGTAGGCAGAGTTTTCCTGTCCATACTGCTTGCTCTCAAATAACTGGCAGCCCGTTGTCAAATAACTGGCACCTTCTTCACAAATAACAGACTCGGAGACGTAATATAAATTATAAATTCTCAGTTGATAGCTCAGGCTTATTCATAACTAGCTCTTACAAGTTAACCCATTTCTATTAATGTACATGCAGCCCTGAGTTTCATTGCTTTTACCTCTATCCCATTTTGTTTGTCTGACAAGTTCTCTGGCTGGCTGGTGACGCTTCTGACTCTGCCTTTCCTCCTCACATCATTCTCAGTTTTGCTTTCCTGCCTAACCTTGTCCTTTTTAGATATTGGCCAGTCAACCTAGTAAGAGAGATGCCTTGTAGCTACTCAAGGAGGCAGATGTCATGTAGCTACCTAAGAAGCAAGAGGTAATAAACCACAAGTCTCATGGTAGAATATGAATAATATATGGGTTAATTTAAGATGGCCTGGGTCTGAAAAAGCCTGGGATAAAACCGGACAATGAGGACTACTGAGAACTCAAGAACAATGGCAATGGATTTCTGATCCTACTGCACGTACTGGCTTTGTGGGAGCCTAGGCAGTTTGGATGCTCACCTTATTAGACCTGGATGGAGGTGGGTGGTCCTTGGACTTCCCACAGGTCAGGGAACCCTGATTGCTCTTTGGGCTGAAGAGGGAGGGGAACTTGATAGGGGGAAGGGGAGGGAAATGGGAGACGGTGGTGGGGAAGAGACAGAAATCTTTAATTAATAAATAAACAAATAAATAAATAAATAAAGTTGTCTCTGTCGTTTGTTGTACATTTTTGTAAGTTGCTTGATTGCACTTCCTGCTTAATCAAGTAATATTTTTTCCCTTCTCAGATCTTCTATGGGGCTGAAGACTAGATTGTTGTAGTTACTTTTCTCTCATGACTTGGCCAAGTTATTTATTTATTTATTTACTTATTTATTTACTTATTTATTGGTTTTTTGAGACAGGGTTTCTCTGTGGTTTTGGAGCCTGTCCTGGAACTAGCTCTTGTAGACCAGGCTGCTCTCAAACTCACAGAAATCCACCTGCATCTACCTCCTGAGTGCTGGGATTAAAGACGTGTGCCACCACCGCCCGGCCTCCAAGTTATTTATTATACAAGACTTAAGCTCATTAGAATAGGATACTTATTGAAACATTTATCACATGTTTCTTGCTAGGTATATTTGTTCTTATTTTATATAATTTTGTATTAGGCTTAGAACTCTTTCATTTAAACAAAAGAAGGTATGCTTTAGCTATTCCTACAGCCAATAGCTTTTAAGTCACTCTCCCACTTGGGTGTGGCATCTTATACTATTTATGCAGATGTAAAGCATGCGTCTGTCCTCTTTTCTGGCTGTAGGATTTGGTTGCTTTTTTTATGTTCCAGCAGAGGATATGAATTTGTGAGTCTACCCCTAAATAAATAATCCTCTATTATTCTCAATTCTGAGCTAGTATAGGATTTTTTTAAGCATCCATCTTCAGTGCTGGGGTGGTCAGCATGGCTCGCAGAGGCTGGACAGGACAGAACAAATAGGCATGTCCACAGAGTTGTTCCTAGCCCTGCCTGCTTAGCATTTTTAAAAAGCACCCCAGGCAAGACAGAGATTACAGATATGTAATAAAGGCAGATTCAGATAAAAAAAAAAAACCTCTGAATGGGTCACGGTGTTGGATAAATGTATATAGACTTGGCAAAGAAAAGAAAAAGAGTGTAATTATAAAATGTAAATAGCTTTAAAAAATAAAACAAAGACTTTAAAGACACAGTAAAAGTAATATAAAAGAGTACAGACAGACATAGATTAAAGGAATAGAGAGAAAAAAGGCTACATAAAGATGGTATATACACATGAAGTCTGCATCATGTACATTATTGTATATTTTTTGGATTTGTAACTACAGATACCTTTGATTTTGGGGCCTGCTAAACTAAACCAACATATATATTATAAAAGTATCTTGACCACAAAATTTGAGTCTAAGGATATGTTACTTTGGAAAGCAGATTCTGCCTTTGCTTCCACAGAAGATGAGAACCTGTTGATTCCTTCCAGACTAATGTTTCTTGATGGAAAAAGACCACCCAAAAGGTTTCCATGAACCTTAAAAATACTTCTACCAACAAACAGCAGGAATCAGTTTAGAGAAAGCAATGCCCAAATTCCAAAAATGATTGTTTATAAAAGTTTTTTTTTTCATTTAAAAAGGCTTGATTATAAGTGATTAATGGTCACAGTCAATTTTTAAATAAAAGTAAAGGAGATTGAATACATTGGTATGGACTTTGGATTATTGATATAAATTAAAGGTAAATTTTGTTATTTGTATATTTTTTTGTTTAATGAATTATGTTTTTATAGCTCATTGATAATCAAAAATTACAGATTAGCTGGGCAGTGGTGGTTCATGCCTTTAACCCCAGCACTTGAGAGGCAGAGGCAGGCAGGTCTCTGTGAGTTCAAGGCCAACCTTGTCTACAAGAGCTAGTTCCAGGAGAGGCTCCAAAGGTACAGAAAAACCCTGTCTCAAAAAAATTACAGATATAAATAGTCATTTAAAATAGTCTAATTTGTAGTCATGTTAGGTTTTCTAGATATATAGGGATACATTTCATTTAAGTAATCTTCAAACCTTTAAAAGACATATAGAATATGGCATATAAAATCTTTTAAGAACTTAGATGTTCCTCAACAGTGAGACATGTCTGCTTCTTATAGCAGAAACTACTTCATTGTTTGCTTGATGGACACTGAAGAAACATGTTATGGAATTTGATTTCAATGTGACAAGGCTAGTCATTTGGGCAAGAAACTGCTCTTGCATGGATTTTATTGAAATGAACTGGATATGTAGAACCCACAGAAAACTGACTCTTGAACTTTTCAAGGGATGGAATGGTCCTTCAGGGTGCCTGCTTCACAGACGAATCTGATAGACATTCTGCAGATTATAGAAGAAAGTGAATAACAAACTGCCAAGATAAGTGAAAGAGTCTTTTAAATTTCCAACTTCATGAAAAAGTCTGTTGAATACTATGGGACTGTAGATTAAAGTGGAATGTCCCAACACTACAGAACTTTGGGTAGCTTTCCAAGCAGCAAGATGTTTCTGTCAATTCTAAATTTTTGGAAGTTGCTTACAATGCACTTCCTGTTTATTTAGATAATATTATGTATTTCTGGGGTCTTTGAAGAGTTGAAGACTATTATAGTTTTTTTTATATATGATAAATAATGAGTTAGATTTTCTTAAACTTTCCCTTATACAAATAGACTAGATATTATAACTGTAATTCTTGCTTGAACCTATTTTGTTACATGTAATTTTATTATGTTAAAGTTAAAACCTTCCTCTTTATTTAGACAGAAAGGGAAAGATGATGCTGGATTTCCCTCTGTATGCTATGAATATGGTTTATTAACATTGGTTATTGAAGAAGTTTCTTTGGCCTATAGCAGAGAAGAATAGAGCCAGACAGGAAGAGATACATAGAGAGAGCAGGGGGAGTTAGAGAGACACTATATAGCTGCAGAAAGAGGCAGGTTCCTTGTAGCTGTCCAAGAAGCAAGAGGTAACAAACCATAAGCTTTGTGATAGAATATAGAATAATAGAAATGGGTTAATCAAAGTTGTAAGAATTAGTTAATAACATTCTTGACCTAATAGGCAAAACAATATTGTAATTAATATAGTTTCTCTGTGATTTCTCAGGTCAGAGCAGCCAGGAAACAAATAAGCAGTCTCCTAATACACAGCATTTTTATTAAACCATATCATAGCAACATATATTCATGCATGGTACAGAAGGATTATTCCACAGCAAGTAAGAGGTTTTCTATAATTAAAGATTGAATTTATTTCTTCTGATCTTCAGTTGAAGTATGTATTCTTTCTTATCTGTCTATGGATTTACTTATTTATAGTTTATGAATGAATATCCTGCTTGTATACATGCATGCCAGAGGATGGCATTAGATCCTATTGTAGATAGTTGTGAGCCATCATGTGGAAGCTGAAAATTGAACTCAGGATCTCTATAAGAGCAGACACTGTTCTTAAATACTAAGGCACCTATCTTTACCACAAATGTATTCATTTGTGTCTGATTTGCTTTGTATACATTGATGGATTTTTTTTTAATTGGTAAGTAGCAATGAATATAATGTAATGGACTATTTCCAGTCAAGGAATATGAAGAAGGCTACAGTAAACACTTATTTAAAAACATTGTTGCTTAACGTAAGTTTTCATTTGTTTCTTTTTTTTTTTTTAATTTTAATTTATTTATTTATTAAGGATTTCTGCCTCCTCCCCACCACCGCCTCCCATTTCCCTCCCCCTCCCCCATGAGGTCCCCCTCCCTTATCAGCTCAAAGAGCAATCAGGGTTCCCTGACCTGTGGGAAGCCCAAGGGCCGCCCACCTCTATCCAGGTCTAGTAAGGTGAACATTCAAACTGCCTAGGCTCCCCCAAAGCCAGTACGTGCAGTAGGGTCAAAAACCCACTGCCATTGTTCTTGAGTTCTCAGTATTCCTCATTGTCCGCTGTGTTCAGCTAGTCCGGATTTATCCCATTTGTTTCTTAAGTGGCCTATGAGTAAGGCTTGCTGAATAAGAAACTAAATTTTGGTAGAGTTTTGGGGGTCGCTTATATACACTATCAAATCATCTGCAAATAACGAAAGTTTAACTTCTTCCTTTCCAATTCGAATCCCCTTGATCCCATTATGTTGTCTTATTGCTTTTGCTAGAACTTCAAGCACTATATTGAAGAGGTATGGCAAGAGTGGACACCCTTGTCGTGTTCCTGAGTTTAGTGGGGTGGCTTTGAGTTTCTCTCTGTTTAATTTGATGTTAGCTGTTGGCTTGCTGTATATAGCTTTTATTATATTTAGGTCTGACCCCTGTATCCCTAATCTCTCCAATACTTTTATCATAAAGGGATGTTGAATTTTGTCAAATGCTTTTTCAGCATCTAATGAAATGATCATATGGTTTTTTCTTTCAGTTTATTTATATGATGGATTACATTGATAGATTTTCGTATGTTGAACCAGCCCTGCATCTCTGGGATGAAGCCTACTTGATCATAATGGATAATTTTCCTAATGTGTTCTTCAGCTGAAAAACAGTTTTAGTAATGGGGCAGGATACAAGATCAACTCCAAAAAATCAGTCGCTCTCTTATACACAAAGGATATGGAAGCAGAGAGGGGAATCAGAGAAGCTTCACATTTCACGATAGCCACAAACACCATAAAATATCTTGGGGTAACTCTAACCAAGGAAGTGAAAGATCTATTTGAAAAGAACTTTAAGGCATTGAAGAAAGAAATTGAAGAGGATACCAGAAAATGGAAGGACCTCCCTTGATCTTGGATTGGGAGGATCAACATAGTAATAATGGCAATTCTACCAAAGACAATTTATAGATTCAATGCAATCCCCATCAAGGTCCCATCAAAATTCCTCACAGATCTTGATTATTATTTTTTTTGTGGTTTTTCGAGACAGGGCTTCTCTGTGGTTTTGGAGCCTGTCCTGGAACTAGCTCTTGTAAACCAGGCTGGTCTCAAACTCACAGAGATCTGCCTGCCTCTGCCTACCGAGTGCTGGGATTAAAGGCGTGCGCCACAACCGCCTGGCTTTTCACAGATCTTGAGAGGACAATATTCAAATTTATATGGAAAAACAAAAACCCAGGATAGCCAAAACAATCCTATACAAGAAAGGATCTTCTGGAGGCATTACCATCCTGACTTAAAACTCTATTACAGAGCTACAGTAATGAAAACAGTGTGGTACCGGCATAAAAAGAGAGAAGTCGACCAATGGAATCCTATAGAAGACCCGGATTTTAACCCAAAAACCTATGAACACCTCATTTTCGATAAAGGAGCTAAAAGTATAATGGAAGAAAGAAAGCATCTTCAACAAATGGCGCTGGCACAACAGGATGTCAACCTGTAGAAGAATGAAAATAGACCCATATCTATCACCATGCACAAAACTCAAGTCCAAATGGATTAAAGACCCCAATATCAGTCCGAACACACTGAACCTGATAGAAGAGAAAGTGGGAAGTACCCTACAACAGATGGGCACAGAAGATCGCTTCCTAAGTATATCCCCAGCAGCATAGACATTAAGGGCAACATTGAATAAATGGGACCTACTGAAAATGAGAAGCTTCTGTAAAGCAAAGGACACTGTCACTAAGACAAAAAGGCAACCTACTGACTGGGAGAAGATCTTCACCAACCCCGCAACAGACAAAGGTCTGATCTCCAAAATATATAGAGAACTCAGGAAACTAGAATTTAAAATGCTAATTAACCCAATTAAATAAATGGGGCACTGAACTGAACAGAGAATTCTCAACAGAAGAAGTTCAAATGGCTAAAAGACACTTAAGGTCATGCTCAACATCCTTAGCAATCAGGGAAATGCAAATCAAAACAACTTTGAGATATCCTCTTACACCTGTCATAATGGCTAAAATCAAAGACACCAATGATAGCCTTTGCTGGATAGGTTGTGGAGGAAGGCATACCCTCATCCATTGCTGGTGGGAATGCAAGCTTGTGCAACCACTTTGGAAATCAGTGTTTCGGTTTCACAAGAAATTCGGGATCAACCTACCCCTGGACCCAGCAATACCACTCTTGGCAATATACCCAAGAGATGTCCAATCATATGACAAAAGCATTTGTTCAACTATGTTCATAGCAGAATTATTTGTAATAGCCAGAACCTGGAATCAACCTAGATGTCCTTCAATGGAAGAATGGATGAAGAAAGTGTGGAATATATACACATTAGATTACTACGCTGTAGTAAAAAACAATGACTTCTTGAATTTTGCATGCAAATGGATGGAAATAGAAAACACTATCCTGAGTGTGGTAACCCAGACCTAAAAAGATGAACATGGGATGTGCTCACTCATAATTGGTTTCTAGCCATAAATAAGGGTCACGGAGTCTACAATTGGTGAACCAAAAGAAGCTAAGTAAGAAGGTGAACCCACGGAAAAACATATAGTTATCATCTTGGCTATGGGATGTAGACAAAATTGCCGGGAAGAAAAGTGGGATCTTGAGGGTGGGGTGGGATGAGGGTAAGGGAAGATGGGGAGAGAAAGTGATAAGGGGAGGATGGGGGTAACTTGGGGAAACAGGATGATTGGGATAAAGGAAGGCTGGATAGGGGAGCAAGGAAGCACAATTCTTAGTTAAGGCAGCCACCTTAGGATTGGCAAGAGACTTGAACCTAGAGTGGCTCCCAGGAGCGCAAGGCAATATCCCCAGTTAGTTCCTTGGGCAGCTGAGGATAGGGAACCTGAAATGACCCTATCCTATTGCAATACTGAAGAATATCTTGCGTATCACCATAGAACCTTCATCTGGTGATGGATGGAGATAGAGACAGAGACCCACACTGGAGCACTTGACTGAGCTCCCAATGTCCCAATGAGGAGCGGAAGGAAGGAGAAGATGAGCAAGGAAGTCAGGACCACGAGGGGTGCACCCATCCACTGAGACAGTGGGGCTGATCTATTGGAAGCTCACCAAGGCCAGCTGGACTGTGACTGAAAAAGCATGGGATAAAACCGGACTCTCTGAACATGGCGAACAATGAGGGCTGATGAGAAGCCAAGAACAATGGCACGGGGTTTTGATCCTACTTCATGTTCTGGCTTTGTGGGAGCCTAGCCAGTTTGGATGTTCACCTTCCTAAACATGGACGGAGGGGGGAGGACCTTGGACTTTCCACAGGGCAGGGAACCCTGACTGCTCTTTGGACTGGAGAGAGGGGAGGAGAAGGGTGGGAGGAGGGGGAGGGAAATGGGAGGTTGGGAGGAGGCGGAAACTTTTTTTTTCCTTTTCTCAGTAAAAAAAAGAAACTAAATTTTGTTGCTGAATATTAGTTGAAAATGTGTCACATTTGTTCATGCTATGGATCATTTTTTTAAAATGATTTAAAGATGTGTTCTATTCTTTTACGTTGCATTTATTTATTCTGTAAGACTATGTTACTTGGTCTGCCTAAAACACCTGATTGGTCTAATAAAAAGCTGAAAGCCCAATAGCTAGGCAGGAAAGAGATATAGGCAAGGTTGCCAGTAAGTGAGAATAAATAGGAGGAGAAATAGGCTAAAGAGGGAGAAGCAAGAAGAAGAAAGAAAGAGGAGGATGCCAGTCAGTCAAAAACACAGCCAGCTATTGAGTAAGAAGTAAAGATATTTAGGATAAAGAAAGATAAAAGGCCCAGAGACAAAATGTAGAAGAGAAATGGGGTAATTTAAATTAGCAAAGCTGACTAGAAACAATCCAAGGAAAGGCCAGGCATTCGTAAGTAAGGGTAGTTCTTCATGTATCTATTTGGGAGCTAGGTAGTAGGCCTCCAAAGAAAAAAAAAAGTAACCACAATACTATTTCCAAAAATGGTTGGACTATTTTAAATGCTAACAACAATATCTGAAACTACCATCTGTTCTACATCACCACTACCGTATTATATGGATAGATTTTAATTTTTACACGTTTTTCTTCTTTCTAGTGCACGAATAATAACAACACATTGTGATTTTGATTTCATTTTTTTCTAAAGAGCAAAGATGTTCATCATCTCTTCATATGCGTATTGCTCAAACCTCATCTTAATTTGTAAGAAATCTGTTCAAATAATTGCTCTTTAAATCACCAGACTGTTTTTTTAGGAAATAAAATAATGCTTCTTCGAGTTGTCTATATTCTAATCCTAAAAACCCATAAGCAACTTATATTGCTAACAGGTTGTCAAATGTGATTAAGTCAAACACTTTATCTTTTGAAAATTAGTTTAAATTTTTCCAAATGTGACAATTTAGTCATGGACTGTATAACATAATAAGAATACTATGTATTTTGATCATATTCACCCCCAGTTCTGCACATATCCATACTACTTTCCTTCATACCCAACTTTTTGTCCTTGATTTTGAAAACCCAACAAGACCAATTTGTGTTACTCAAATATCAAATATTATTAGACGTGAGGTTTTCCACTGGAGAATGCTTGACTTAATAGTGATTACAATTTTAAAGATAATAGATTCTCCTCTTCAAGCAACTAGGAATTGCCAATAGTTCCTTGGCTAAGTGACTTAGGTATTTATTTCTGTGGTCAAAAAAAAATCATGGTCAAAACAACTTTGAATGGAAAAGGTTTATTTAGCTTATAGTTCCACATCAAAGACAATAATCAAAGGAAGTTAGAGCAGGAACTCAAAGAAGGATAAACTAAATTATAGGCTGTGAAGGAATGTTCCTTAATAGCTTGCTCTGCTTGCTTTCTTATATAACCAAGGACTACAAGCTAGTGTTGGCATGCCTACAATGAGCTGGGCTCTCTCAAATCAATCATCAGTTAAGAAAATTCACTACAGACTTAACCAAATTTCAGTCTGATGCAGGCATTTTTGTGATTGAAGCTACCTCTTTCAAAATGACTCTGTATTGTGAAAAGCTGACATAAAACTAGCTAGCACAATAGGAGTGGGATTTCATGACCAACTCATATTTCAATGTTTGGATTTTATCTGTCTTAGATTTGCTCAGGTTTTGTCCATACTATAGCAAACTGCCCTTCTGTGTTCGGAAGACACTCTTTCTTTGTTGTTATACACCACCTCTGACTTTTTTATTCTTTGTGACCCCTCAATGATCCCTGACTATGAAATCAGCTCATAATGATTATCACTAATCCCATAGAACAATGTATCCCTTGACCCTGATCTGAGAATTTTCCATTTGTAAAAGATGATAATTAACAGAGTGAACCACAGCTGAAGAAGTTTCAAAGAGCAAGAAACTGAACGATGTTCAAACCTGAACTTTTTTTTATGTGGAGCTTGAAATTTTTGGATAAGTCAATTTTATTTTTAAGATTGAGTCTGTTTTCCTTTTAATTTGCTTATTTCCTATTGCTGGGATGAAGCACCATGATCACTCATAAAAGGAAGAACATATTTTGACATGTGGCTCCATATTGGTGAAGCAAAGGAATGGCCACAAGTGGTAGCCATATTGGCAGGAGCAGGAAGCAGAGATAGCAAACTACAAATTCCTTGGGATTTTAAGCTTTTAAATCCTGCCTTCCAATGACACACTTCCTCAAATAAGGCCACACCTTCTAACCCTCTTCAAACAGAACAACCAACTGGAGACAAAACATTCAAATGCCTAAGAAAGTGGGGAATATTTCATTCAAACCACCACCCTTTTTTACAATCTTCTTCAACTCTAAAGTACAAAGATGTTCTACTATATTTTCCAGATATTGCAAGGTACAAGCCTTATGTCTAGCTTTATTATCCATTTTGAGTTTGTTTCTACATGCAATATGAATTGAAAACTGAAATGGAAGCAAGGAAGAAAACACAAACTGAGGACCAGCTGGATATGGAAATTTTACATGCAATATGAAATAGTAAATGAAATGCTATAGACAATATGCAAATAACTAAATGTGCATATGTTTTAATAAAACATTATATTTGAACACTGAAACTTAATATATTTTCATATGTCATAAAATATTTTTTCTAGAATTAAAATGTAAATATAGAAAATACATTTTAATCGTAGGCTATATTAAAGTGTATGACATGTGGTTATGGCATATTGAGCCACAGTTAGGGTGATTCTCCTTGGTGAATAGTGTCAAAATTAGTTATACAACTCACAATTCTGCTCTTTAAGTTTTCTTTAAATAGCTGTACATATTTTATAAAATAAAATCAAAAGATGATTCTTCTTATTTAATGGACATATTTTCATTACTGGTAGTTTTCATTCCTGCCTGTCATTCTTACTTTCCAACAAGTATCCTCTCCATTCCTTCAGAAAAGAGAATTCCCTCAACATATCTTGTAGTTCAGGTCTATAAGAAATATATGATATTAAAATTTTATGTGTGAAAATACGTTTAGTTTGCTATCACTCCTCTGATTGATTTTTTTTTTTTTATAAAATTCTCAATGGATTGGGGTTTTGCTAGACCTTTCTTGAAAGATGTCATTTGACTTCATTTTGGGCTACATTGTTTCTAATTTCAGCAGATACTTAAATAAATTTTGCTGAAAATGTAACTTGTCAGTTTTTATAATTTAAAGTTTTTCTCTTCATGTTTAGTTTTCTAATTATGTCTGTAATATGTATAAGCATTGTTTCTGGTTGGACTTTACTGAGAATTGTGACTATTTTTTGTCAAATATGAATATTTTTTCTTTAAATTATTTTATTCTTAAATTTCTCTCATTTTATCTCTCAAATTGCATGCATGTTAGAGCACTTGATGTCTCACATTTCCTCAAGTTATTGCCTTTTTTTTCAACATTTTTTGTCTTCTTTGGTTTTGTATTGAATAATTTCATTAGCAACAATAATTTACTCTAGCAACAAATTCAATGATACTTTTTCTATTATTTCTTCTTGAGTGTGTCAATAAAGTTGTACATTTGAGATATGTTCCACTATAGTTTGAAGACTTCTACTTATATTTTTTAATTTTTAAATTTGAACTTTTAGTTTATTATAAACCTAATATTTTGAGACCCAGAATACATTTGTAACAGCCAATTTCAAATTCTTTTGTAGATAATTACAATATCTTGACCATATTTTTTCATTTAGTACGTTTTTTTAATTATTTGAGAGTTTCATACTAACATATGTTTTGATTATATTCACTTTCTGTTCCTCCTTCTAAATTCTTCCTGATCCAACCTTACCTTCCCATGGTCTCCCAAATTTGTACCTTTCCTGGGTATGAGGGACCTCCATTGTAGCTTTGTTGGTCTACTAAGGAATACACCCTTAGAGAAAGATCTTTCTCCCACTCCAAGAAACCATCAACTAGCCATAGCTTCTCAGTTAGGAGTAGGGACTCATGAATCCCTTCCCACTCCATGCTAGAATATTGATGAGATTGATCTTGTGTAGGACTATGTAGACAACCACAGTTGCTGAAAGTTCATGAGTATAGTGATCCTGTCATATCCAGAAGACACTGTTTCACTTTGGTCCTACCAAAACCCCAGCTCTTACAATATTTATGACATTTGATTCTGATATGGTATCTGAGCCTTCAAGGGAAAGGTATGATAAGGATACAACACTAGTGACTGAGCATTCCACAGACACTTATTCTCTGCATTTTGGCCAATGAGATTATCTGTTAATTATGTCTACTGTCCAAAGAATGTTTGACAATACGTGAGAGCTACTCTATTTTATTTTATGGTTAGAGATATATTTTAGGGGGCAGTTTATACTATATCTTTTTAACAAAATAATAGTAGTTTTATCCCTGAGAATCATAAGCTCTCTAACCATGAGTTATCAGCCAGATTTGTGGAATCAGCCAAGCATTTCCTCTGGTGTAGTAGGCCTTAAATCTAATTAGAAAGGAGCTGGATACTCTCATGATCTTCATGTCACCCATAGGAATATTTTGTCAAGATATTTTTAGAGACAAGCTTTGACAAGGATACTACTTACCATGGTAGGGGTATGGGGATTAGGAAAATAAAGAGAATGAAGATGTGAGTTAAAATAATAAAATGTAAACATAGGTTAGTACCAGGAGGAAGTTCCAGTGAATACTGAAATCTCCCATGTTTAATTTCCATTTGCTTAAATACACCTACCCCAAAATGTAGGAGTAAGATAAAAACCACATTAACATGATATAAGGAAATTAATAGTCCAGTTGAAGGATTGTGGGCTACATTCTTAGGTAAATATTTTGTTGCCAGAACAAGACAAGTAACCCTCACACCCCAGACCAAAACAGACTACTCCCTGGGTGAATAAATATATCCCTAAGGGAGTAGGAAATTAGTTGGATCCTTTGCCTTTTGTTTGAGATAGAAACAGATCTGCTTCTTAATACCTAAAATACCAGGTCCGGATATTAGCCTTATTTGTTGACAATAACCTTGAGAGAGTGGAACTCTCTTATCTGTTATTTGAACTGTTGACAGTAACCTTGAGGAACAGAGGTAACTTTCCACTATCTGACCTTCAGTCAAGATAGAATGGATCCATATCAAAGGGCCCTGTCAAAGATCTTCATTTTTATAGCTCTCAGTTTCACTGTTGTACAATATTGTTGATAAATTTTATACCTATCAGTCTATATATCATCTCATAGACCTATGAAAGTTAGCCATTAGGGGTTATCACAGCTCCCTAGTCAGGATCTATTTGGTTTTTCCAAGTCTTGTGACAAAGGTGTATACTTTCTTTAGAGATAATCTGCCCACAAATCATGATGGGTAAACAACAGCAGTGGCAATAATCTGTGTTGTTCTGGGACTCTCTAATATACCTTGGGATCAATTTTTAAATCTTCTTATATAGAATTTGGGTATCTGTCCTCTGACTCTCTTCCTTTATGAATACAAACACTTATATCCTTACTAAATTTTGGATTCTATTTTACAAATCCAGTAGAACTATGAATTTTCTATCTGAATTTTATCTATGCAACATATTACAGATTGGATATTCTTTTCTACTCTTAAACACTGGAAAACCAATATGTTTATCCAGTACAATATCATCTTTGAAATTCAACTTTTCTTCTTAAAAGTAATTTAAGTACATGTATTATTTTCAAAGCAATTTCTTTCCACTAGAATGTATATGCATCAACTAAAGAGGTATTTCTCTAAATTAAACTTCCTTCTGTAACAGCATAAAATGAATGTTGACTTGTATATAATGATTTTATTTTCCTATATAAAATATGAAGTAGGTATGGAAAGCTTGTTATAGTCTTTAAAGAGCAGATCCAATGATCTTGGCTGCAAACTTACTACAGTCTACTAGAAATAAGACACAATTGGACTGCTCAAATCCCAAATCAATTACTACCTTTAAAGAAATAGCTGGAAAGAGACTAAAATAGGTTCTGAGAATTTCTTTGCCTTGGTTTCGTATTGAGAAGTTGATACTTTTTCTTGGTGGGCAGGTGGCATTTAGCAAAATATTTCAAATCCATTATTTTACCAATTCTATCTTAGACCTATAATAAAAATTTAAGAAAACTTCTAATATTTGGAGAAGAGTCATATGCATACAATAACAGTTTTTAAGTAAAATATCAGTAGTTTAATGTGGATTAAGAAAATGAAATGTATAATTGTGAAAACTTTCAGGGTCAGTGAGATAGGTCTGGATGAAACTGATTCCTGGAAATTGTTTTCTGATCTATACACATGCTATAGCACATGTGCATCTTATTTCTCCCAGGAAATGAATGAAGTAAAATTTGGAAGAGGAAAAAATTCAAACTCTTAGCCAATCATTTGAGATTCAGAACCTAGTTCAGAGAGGATGTAAATATATATTTTCTTCAGCATTTTCTTAGCTTCCAGTAATTTATCATATTTTATTCCTGGTTAGATTATATAGATCAGATTCGTCTATTACCATGTTTGTAAGTAATTGAGTTAATTGATGATTCATGTGGAAGGGCCTAGGCCACCATGCATTAATCCCTATGCAGGTTCATCTAGACTAAATAGGAAAGCTAGTCAAGTCTTTCTGAAAGTTAGCAATAGGCAGCATTCTTACAAGGTTTCTGTTCTAGGTTTATACCTTGAGTTTCCATTGTATTTTTTACCATGATACATTGCTACTTAGAAGTTAAGCTGAAATAAAACTGTTCTTCCCCCAGGTTAATTTATTTATTGCAGTAATAGGAAAACAAACTAGAACACTGTTTTATGGTATAAAATAAATCTTGAAAATTTTGGAGGCATCTCCAGTTTTGGCTAGTGTGCTGGCTAGTTTTATGTCAACTTGACACAAACTAAAGTCATCTGAGAGGAGGAAGCCTCGATTGAGAAAGTACCTCCATAAGATAAGGTTGTAGGCAAGAGTATTTTCTTAGTGATTGAAGGGGGAGGACCCTGCCCATTGTGCTATTGTGAGTGGTGCCATCCCTGGCTTGCTGGTCCTAGGTCCTAGAAGAAAGCAGGCTCAGCATGCCATGAGGAACAAACCAATAAGCAGCTCCCCTCCATGACCTCTCCATCAGCTCCTGCCTTCAGGTTCGTACCCTGTTTGAGTTCTTGTTCTCCCATCCATTAAGGATGATCAATGATGTGGAAGTATAAGCCAAAGGAACTCTTTCTTCTCTAAGTTACTTTTGGTCATGGTGTTTTTTTATCACAGCAATAGCAATCCTAACTAGGAAAGGTCTTTTCTTGTTTGTTATAAAATGTTCTCCTTGGGATTTACTTTTAGGAACTCCCTAGGGATAGTCTTCAATTCTTCATACCTTGATTAAGGCTTCGGTCTTGGTTGTACACTACTTCAACCACTTATTCTCCAATAAAAATTTGAAGAGAATTCTGTATAAGAAAAAATTCAGAAGGGTGATAGATAAAGGGTAATACCATCATTAATATGTTCTTTCTTTAGAGGGCAGCATGCTTATGATGCTTGAATTGTAAAATATTAACGGAGCTGGCCCCAGGGCATTTAAATGTCAGTTGTAATCCCAGTGTTAATGGGAAAAGTCATAGTCTCAAATATCTCTGGAGGTTAATAACTGCCTGGCATATGATTCACTGGTAACCTTCTGTTTGTCAACAATAGATCTTGAGGCATTATGATTTAAAATAAAAAAATTCAATTAAGTTTTACTGCAAACCATGTAATACTCATTACTCTATCTCTTTTGAAGAGGAAATGTACACTTATTAAACAAAAACTCTTATTACCTATAAGGGATTACTGTTCCACATATTATTTAATCAATGATCATTCCAATTGGATTGAAAATGTGTCATTTTGGTATAAAAGTTAAATAACAATAATTTTACTGAGATTTGTTCATCTCATCTATTAAAGATAAAAGAAAAATGTGAACAATGAAATTTTAAATTCTTGCTTTGGTTTTCCAGAATCAAGATAGAGGTCAGCATCATTAATACATATGTTATGATGTTGAGTTTGCACCAAGAATAAATAGATAGCTATATATTTGCTACTAGCCATTTTTCTTTGCAACTCCTAGCACTTAAAGTGGTTCAATGCTTCTCTAGTATCCTTTTATTTATTTTTTGTATGCTTGTTTGTTTATTTGTATGTTTGTTTCAACTACTTTTCTAGATGCATCAGGCCTTTTAAATGCCTAATCATTTAAGTATTGGGTCATTTGCCTCCACATGTAAAATTGTTGCAACCAAATATGAAAACTCAAAAGAAAACGTACTTAAAGAATCATACTTAAAGATGTCTTCTCCATATTATATGGGAAAGAAAAAAATATCAACTCCGTGTAAAATGTCCAGCTCTTCTATCTCTGTTGTGTGGAAAGTAGTTAATGAGGCAGTTGCCTTGGGTTGGAAGATAAAATAATCTGTCAGTGCTTTATTAGCCAGCATATCAATGGAGCTATTGTTGCTGGATAGTGCATATATGCTTTACAGTTCATATGATATGATATTAATAAGTATTAATTCATAAATATCAATACATTTAATAACACAAATCTTCATGAGTGTAAATAGTAAGTAAATAGGTTAAGAAGAACAGCTTATTTCCTAGCCTCCAGTAGTATGTGCATAAACAATGAAGAAGTAATATTTAAAAATGAAAATCTAAGCTAATGAATATAAGATTGACCATTATTTTTGAATAATTCCTTAGAATGAACTAAAACAACATTAAATAGGAAGAAAAATTTGGTGTAATTCCTCAAATTTAGAATAAAAATGAGTACGTTTTCAAGCATGCTAAATATGATTGATGATTGCATTCAATGCTTAAATGACTTGTAAATCACTCCAATTTTGAAGCTACTATATAAAAAAGAAACCATTATATCACAAAAAGATTGGAGAATAGGTACTCATTTTCTATTATTGCTACAACAAATTACCACAAACATAGTGGCTTACAATAACACTGATCTTTGTTTCTAATTCCTGTAGATTGGCAAACACTGTCAGACATCTTTGTACTAAAAACAGCTATTAGCAGAGTGTCTTTCATTTCTGAAAAAGAAAATAGGAGACAACTCATTTATTAATTTACCTATTCCAGCTTCTTGAAAGTACCAGCATTCCTTCCCTCCTGTCCTGGTATCTCCCTCCATCTTCAAAGACTGTAGTAGGACATCATCACACCTCTATTAGACTAAAGCTTCTCTTTCTTTATCTCTTAGAAAGAGTGCATCTAAGTTCACCCAGATCATCCAAGTTCATTTCTCTATCGAAGTTTTCAGAAATAATCATATCTTCACAGTTGCATTTCTTATACAAAACAACATATTTACCAGCTTGAATGAGTAAATTGTGAATATTTTCCAGATGTAATATTATTCCATGTACCATAGAATAAACAATGGCAGATTTGACCAAAACTTTTGTCTTTAGGTTTTAATGGACCTTTGTGTTAGATCATTTATTAGCATGTGCAAAATATTTGTATCAATTTTCATCCCTGCAAAAGCAACCAGATTATATAAAGAATAATGTATTTTACTGTATGCTCATTTTTTATATAGTAATCTCTTTCCTATCCAAGGCATATTATTTTGAATTTTAAACTTTCAATTGACATCTAACAACCATACAAGTATACGGGCCACAGTGTGATATTTCAGCATATGTTTGTAATATATCCTGGTCCATTCGAGCTAACTTGAATTTCTTTTTTTCTGATCATTATTTGTGATTTCACTTGTCTGGTTCCACAATTCTAGATCTCCATGAAACATTTAAAAAGCCATCATAAACTATAATCGCTCATATAGGGCTGTGGAACACTGGAACTTATTTCTCCTGTCTAATTTAGTTTTAGTTCCTGCTATTCTGATTCTGTATATTTCCTCCCACCTTGTCAGCAACTAGTAATCATACATCCAAATTAAAATTTTATAGCTTTAATATATGCTTTAAAACAAAAAATACTTGTCATTATGTATTTGGCTTATTTTACTTAAAATAGTACCTTCCAGTCCTGTTTATTTTGCTTTAAGTAATAAGATGTCTTTATTTTCATAGCAGATTAATATTCCTTCATACACACATACATACACACAGCTTAGCTGTTGGAAGCATGGTCACAATAAACATAAGAGTTCATATCATACTGTATGATATGCTGTTTTCCCCTTTTTTTTTACATATCTGGAAATGGGTTAAGTAGGTGATTTGTCAATTTTACAAAGAACTTTTATTCTTTTCTTCATAATGACTAGAGGGAATTAATTTCTCATCATTGTATTTAAAAGTTTTCTTTCATTTACATCCCCACAAGTGGTTTTGCATTCTTTTTCATAGTATATACACATATCTTTTGATAGTACTCATATTAACTTGGGATAAATATGTCATTTTAGAATTAATTTCTATTTCTTCAATTTCTAATGCTAGTAACCATTTTTTCCAAGTAGGTTTGATAGTTGTCTTTCTTCTTTCAGAAAGATCTATTGTTATCAATTGACTACTTCATTTCATTATTTTGTTTTATTTTGTTGAGGATATTTTTGTTTTATGTTTTTATGGTTAGTAAACATTTTATTTTTCTTTGAAAGTTATCATTTTGCTTTCTTGAATACTTCCTTTTGTTGGGTATAACCATATTTTTCTATTTTACTTTGTGTTGCCAATACTTTTGGAATTAAAAAAAAACTTTAAATTTTTCTGTTTGCTTTCATTTATTATTTTCCTGGTTTCAGGTCTTACATTAAATTTTAAGAAATGTATTTAAATTGTATTCCATATACAGTATTGCATATTAAATTGTATTCCAAACACACAAATATTTACATATTTGTATGCATGTATGTGTGCCATTGTTAAGATCTTATTTCTACAGCCATTGCTAAGAAAGATTGTTTCATAGAAGGTTTCCTGGTATTCTACCTCTTTCAATCTTTCCATCCTGTCTTCAAGATGTTCCCTACGTCATAGATATAGGAGTTGTGATGTATACATATCTGTTAAGGCAAAACTCTGCATGATCTATTCATCTCTGTTGTTTCCAGTTTTGGTTTCCTGTGATTTTTTTTTCATTTCTATGAAGAGATGATTCTTTGGTGGGAGGGTAATACCTACATTCATCTGTGAGTATAAGGGTAAGACTTATACTATGGTAAGGAATTATGCTGCTCTAGGAAAGTGGTGGTAGTAGACTCCTTCCTAAAATCCATCATTTTACTAGCACTGAGAAGCTTGCTAGGTTTTAGTACCAAACATGATTTACCCCTGTTGTATGGATCATAAGTTCTATTAGAAAGTTGTTGGTTATCACGGACAAATTGGAACCACTTATTACATATTTATACGTATTTTTCATATTGAAAATTAATGTAGTAAGTAGAGTTAAAATTCTCTGTATGTTAACCAACATTTATGTCATGTCTAGGTTCAAAGAAAATGTTTTCATATCTCTTGGGAGTGTGTTTTGTTTCTGAAATCAGTGTTTTGGCAATTTTTTAATATTTTATTTGTTTTCAAATTTTTAAAAAGTCACTTATTTTGACTAGGGCAGTAGAAACTTAAGTCAATGATCTTAGTGCCAGGAGATGTACATGCTATAGGAGAGCACCTGCTGTTAATTTGGAGAAAGACTTGTCCATCATTTCTTAAGTTCTTTCTTCAGCTTCCTTCTGTCTCCCTTCTTCTACGCAATTCAGATCACTAGTAAGTAGTTCAGCAGTTCATGTTATTATAATTAGGGAATAGTATGAACCTGAAGCTTATTGTTGCTATGATTACTCTTTGTGGGACTTAGGCTGTAAATTATTCTAGTGATTCCTTGTGTTTAGAATAATTGCTGGATTTTGAGGAGGATTTTTATCAATGGATGTTTCTTCCTCAGCCATTGCCTTTCCTTTATGTTTCTTTTTTGTGTTTTACTTTTGCAGCTTTTTATAAAGGAGGCTTCAAGGCTTCTCCTCATTGTTATGATGGAACCTCAGCTTTAGGACAGCAGTATTTCTCTAGGTTTTAGGAGAAGTAACTTGCTTTATGCTACTTTCTCTTAAGGCAGTGATTCTAAAACCTGCATGCATTTTGTATCCTATCCCAGAGGTAATGGGTTGATGTTGTTTTCCCCTCTCTCTTTTCTTTTTCCGATTCCCCAAGGACAATGGTATTTGTTGGATTTTTTTCTACTTCTACCTTATGCAGTAAAAGTCTTTTGCTCTTAGGACTGATGGGAAAGAAGGTCCCCATGGAGTTTTGTGCTGTTCTTTCAGTGTCTGCTGTGGCTCATTCCCATTTTTATAGTTCAAGTGAGACTTTCTTGGGACTTTACAACTTTTTAGCAAATTTCTGTTGAAGAGTGAAGGAAAACCTTGGCAGAGCTTATATACTCTTCAGTTTGAAGCCCCAGAGGCTTTTATTTTGCAGGCCACTGTTAATTCTGTACCAAGAATCCTAAGAGAACTCACAGAGTTTGGAGGCTGACTCCTTCTCTAGTAAATGAATGCCTTGCCCAGCTCTCCCTGCAGACATTTATGTCTTTCTTGACTTTGGGTATGTTTTCAACTTTCCATGTTTATCACTGTGACAGATTTAAGAAAGTTGCATATTTGCTGGGATTTTGGCTTACTTCTTTGTAAAGATGGGAGTATAGTTCTGGCTAGCTGTCTATACACACACCTCCTTTATTCTTAGCAGAAATATGAGTTTAAATTTGCCAATTTGAAGCAAAATAAATCTTTTGCATTTGCAGTATTAAAATTATTTCTTCAAATTTCATAGACAACTTTTTGAGAAATACTTGAAGTACTTACAAAAATGGAAATTATCAGCCCACCCCAAACTTAATGACTCAGTTGTTGTGAAAGAGATATCCAAGAATATGTGCTTCAGTAAAAAGTCTCACATGAATCTTAAATATTCAAAAGTGAGAGAATCTTTGAGGGCAACTTTCGACTCTCTCTTGCTTTTCCAAATTTCTATTTTACTTGATTTCCTTAATGTGAATATGTTTCTGCCCATTAGGTTTCTTTTCAAAGGGGACACACTATAACTATATCTCTTACCACAGAGTATTAGACACATAGTATGCAATAGCAAGCTACTATTATAATAATAATGACTATCTCATTAATTTATTGTTGAGGCACATTAGATTAGTATAAAATATGAACTGATATTTTACAGCAATATATTTTTCAGGGACAAAATTATAAATGGAATCTGGTATTCAAAACACCAGTATGTGGGCTAGGATTCAGGTAAATTTTATTGGATTCATTGATAATTCAATTTGTAAACATTTGTCTACAAAAGCAAAAAATGTTTCTTGAGGAGGTAATTGCCTAAAGTAAGCTAACTAAACTGCTATTATGAATACCAAAAGATGAGGACACATGTCTTTTGATTTTGATAACACCAATGAAAATGGAGTTCATTACAATAAAATAGAATTCCTGAATCTTTGAATCTATTACTTGAGAGAACTACATCACAAGAAATGTGTAGTTATATCAATAAATGTCAGTTCTCAAATTATGCTTCATTCATTCATTCACTGAGGGGAATATTTTGCCTGATGGGAAAGAGTGTGGAAATTTGAAGCTTAAATAGTAAGACTAGGATCCACGACCATTTCTAAAGCCATATATCCCTATAAAAAGTTAACTTCTTATGTACAGTGTCCATTTCCACTAATATAGAATCTATATCACTTCAGACAATGAAGCACAAAGAATGCATTTATGTACTTTTACTATCAAATAACAAAAGAGGTTCTTAATTTACTCCCAACTTAGTGTTACTAATGATCTTCGTCAAATAGATTTGCATAGCTAAACATTACCAAAAGGATAGCATGTGCCAAATATGTATACTTCCCTCCTATAATCTAAACAGGGAGGACTAAATGTAATTTTATAGTCATATTTTAGAAAAATTTGGTCCAAGATCATAGCTTGCTTCTTTCCTGATATAGCTTCAGGTGAGGGATGATACTAATATTTTACTCTTCTTGTAGGCCTGTCTTGATCATTTAACATGAAGCTCACCTTTAGAAACTAAAGTTCTTATCTTCCATCGGACTGTTCATCAATTGTATCACTAAGGCAAAGAAAATTTTGTGAAGAAATACCTGTGACTTATCAGCACACTTGAAATCTATAGAACAAAAAGGAGCAGATTAACCCCAGAGGAGTAGATAACAGGAAATAATCAAATTGAGGGCTGAAATCAATAAAATAAAAACAAATAAACAATACAAAGAATCAATGAAACAAAGAGCTAGTTCTTTGAGCAATCAACTAAATAAACAAACCCTTATCCAAACTAAACAAAAGGCAAAGAGAGAATATCCAAATTAACAAAATCAGAAATGAAAAAGGAGAAATAACAACCAACATTGAGAAAATCCAGAGAATCATTAGGTCATACTTCAAAAACCTGTACTTTCACAATTGGAAAATCTAAAACATCAACCACCACAACAAAGTTGGCTTCATCTCAGAGATGCAAGAATGATTCAACATATGAAAATCTGTCACTGTAATCCACCATATAAGTAAACTGAAAGAAAGAAAAATACATATGACTCTCTCATTAGATGCTAAGAAAGCCTTTGACAAAATACAACATCCCTTCATAATGAAAGTCTTAGAGAGAATAGGGAAACAAGGAATATATCTAAACAGAGTAAAAACAATAAAAAAATCAAGCCAACAGTTATATCAAATTCAATTGAGGGAAACTTAAACTGATTCTACTAAAATCAAGAACAAAATAAGGCTGTTCACTCTCTCCAGATCTATTCAATATAGTACTCAAAGTTCTAGCTAGAGCAATAAGACAACAAAAGGCGATCAAGGGAAATGCAAATTTGAAAGGAACAATTCAAACTTTCACTATTTGTAGATGATATGATAGTATCCATACTAGTGACCCCAAAAACTTATCAAGAAACTCCTACACTGATAATCAGCTGCAAAAATGTGGCAGAATACAAGATCAAATAAAAAATAGCCCTCCTATATACAAATGATAAAGGGGCTGAGAAAGAAATCAGAAAAACATCACCCTTTACAATAGCCACAAATAACATAAAATATCTGGAGATAATGCTAACCAAAGAAGTGAAAGACCTGTTCGACAAGAGCTTTAAGCCTTTGAAGGAAGAAAGAAATTGAAAAAGATACCAGAAAATAAAAAGATCTCTTATGCTTTTGGATAAGTAGGATCAACAATAAAAACAGCAATCTACAGATTCAATGCAATCCCCATCAAAACACCAACACAATTCTTCACCGACCTCAAAAGAAAAATACTCAACTTCATCTGAATAAACAAAAAACCCAGGATAGAAAAAACAGTCCTGCAAATAAAGGAATGTTCAGAGGCATCACCATCCCTGATGTCAAGCTCTACTATAGTGCTATAGTAATGAAAACAGCTTGGTATTGAGATATATGCAGACAGGTGTACCAATGGAATTGAATCAAAGACCCTGATATTAAGCTACACTTATATGAAAACCTAATTTTTAACAAAAAGTTAAAATTATACAATGGAAAAAAGAAAGCATCTTCAACCAATAGATCTGGCATAATTGGATGCTGACATGTAGAAGAATGCAAATAGATCTATCATAAACTCAAGTCCAAGTGAATCAAAGGCCTCAACATAAATCCAATCACACTAAACTTCATAGAAAAAAAGTGGAAAGTAGCTTTGAGAATATGTGCACTGGAGACCACTTCCTAAAAAAAGTAGCCTTGAGAACATGTACACTGGAGACCACTTCCGAAAAATACATCAGAAGCACAGACACTAAAAAGCAAATAAATAAATGGAAACTCCTGAAACTGTGAAACTTCTATAAGGCAAAGAACACAGTCAATAAGACAAAAGGGGAGCCTACAGAATGGGAAAGGATCTTCACCAGCCCCACATTGGACAGAGGACTGATATCCCAAATATATATTGAACTCAAGAAGCTAGATAACAAAATATCAAATAATCCACTTAAAAAGTAGGGTACAGATTTAAACAGAGAACATTTAACAGAAGAATCTTCAGTGGCTGTAAAGCATTTAAGGAAGTGTTCAATGTCCTTAGTCATCAGGGAAATGCAAATCAACACAACTCTGAGATACCATCTTATACCTCTTAGAATGACCACGTTCAAAAACACGAATGCAAGTTTATGCTGGAGAGCATGTGGAATGAGTGGAACACTCCTCCATTGCTGGGGGAGTGCAAGCTTGAACAGTCACTTTGGAAATCAGTATGGTGGTTTCTCAGAAAAATGAGAATCAATCTACCTCAAGACCCAGTAATACCACTCTTGGCATATACCCAAAGGATACAGATCAATACCACAAAGACATTTGCACAACTATTCATAGCAGCATTATTTGTAATGACCAGAACCTGGAAACAGCCTAGATGCCCCTCAACTGAAGAATGAATAAAAAAATGTGGTACAGGGGCTGGAGAGATGGCTCAGAGGTTAAGAGCACTGACTGCTCTTCCAGAGGTCCTGAGTTCAATTCCCAGCAACCACATGGTGGCTCACAACCATCTGTAATGAGATCTGGTGCCCTCTTCTGGCGTGCGGACATACATGGAGGCTGAACACTGTGTACATGATAAATAAATAAATCTTTTAAAAAATGTGGTACATTTACACAATGGAGTACTACTCAGCTGTAAAAATGCAATGACATCTTGAAATTTGCATGCAAATGGATGGCACTAAAATAATCTATTCTGAGTGAGTTAACCAAGACACATAAAGACCAACACGGTATGTATTCACTCATAAGTGGTTATTAAATGTAAGGCAAAGGATAAGCAGCCTATAGTCCATGACCCCAGAGAAACTATGTAAGAAAGAGAGACATGACAGATACACAATACGTAAGTAAGAGAGACATACAAGATCTACTGCGAAAATTGGAAGCATGGGGTAGGGAGAAGAGAGGGCAGAAAGGGAGGATAGAAAGGCAAAGAAGAGGGGAACATGAGGGAATGGGTTGGTCATGATATGGGATGTATAAAGAGGTAGGAGCAAATGGGCCAAGACCATGATTGGGATACCAATAGAAACAGTTGACCTGAGCTAGTGGAAGCTCACTGACTCTGTACTTACAGCAGGACAATGTGTATAGGACCCTCAGAATATGGGTGACTGTTGTGTGGTAGGAGCAGTCTTTATGGGAACTGACAGTGAGACAAGAAATTATCCCTATGGCTTGAACTGGTGTTTTGGAGCCCATTCATTTTGGAGGAATACCTTGCTCACCCTAAATATAGAGAGCCTTGTTTCTGCCTCAAAGTGATGTACTATATTTGTTGACTTTCCATGGTAATCCTTACCCTTTCTGAGGGAGGAGTGAATGGGAAGCAGGAGGAGGAGAGGGAGAGGTATGTAAAAGAAAAAAGATTGTTTTAAAGTGGTTGCACAAGTTTGCATTCCCACCAGCAATGGATGAGTGTGCCCCTTATTCCAAAACCTCTCCAGCAAAGGCTATCATTGGTGTTTTTGATTTTAGCCATTCTGACAGGTGTAAGATGATATCTCAAAGTTGTTTTGATTTGCATTTCCCTGATCGCTAAGGAGGTTGAGCATAACTTTAAGTGTCTTTTGGCCATTTGAACTTCTTCTGTTGAGCATTCTCTGTTCAGTTCAGTGGCCCATTTTTTAATTGGGTTAATTAGCATTTTAAAGTCTAGAACCTTTATCTGGTGATGGATGGAGATAAAGACAGAGACCCACACTGGAGCTCTGGACTGAGCTCCCGAAGTCCCAATGAGGAGCAGAAGGAGGGAGAACATGAGCAAGGAAGTCAGGACCATGAGGGGTGCACCCACCCACTAAGACAGTAGGGCTGATCTATTGGGAGCTCACCAAGGCCAGCTGGACTGTGACTGAAAAAGCATGGGATAAAACCGAACTCTCTGAACATGGCAAACAATGAGGGCTGATGAGAAGCCAAGGACAATGGCACGGGGTTTTGATCCTACTTCATGTTCTGGCTTTGTGGGAGCCTAGCCAGTTTGGATGTTCACCTTCCTAGACATGGACGGAGGGGGGAGGACATTGGATTTTCCACAGGGCAGGGAACCCTGACTGCTCTTTGGACTGGAGAGGGAGGGGGAGAGGAGTGGGGGAAGGGGGAGAAGGATGGGAGGAGGGGGAGGGAAATGGGAGGCTGGGAGGAGGCAGAAACATTTTTTTTCTTATTCTCAATAAAAAAATTTAAAAAAGATACTAAAGAACTGAATAAAATTAATAAGAAAATAAAAAAGATTGTTTTAAGAAATAAATTAATTTAATTAAAAATGAGCTGCAGTACTTATACATGAACCAATAGTGAATGTGCAGTGTTATAGCAAAACATGTTTAGTGTGTTGGGGAGAAGGGAAATGTCCTAATGTGAAGATAGCTAGTTCTTGTTTGAGGGACATTTTCATTTAAATTTAACAAATATTTATTGAAATCTTATTATGTGCTAGACATGAACACCAACATTTTCTCATCTAATCTTGTTTGATCTCATTTGATCTTAGTAAATATATGTAGTTGGTAGTATTTATTTTCAAGATTAAGAGGGTGCAAATGGAAGAAAAATTAGAAAGTTGAGGCGACATGAGTAAAGGATGCTTTATTCTAGAACTATTTTTTTGTGATTATGACATGCTACATCCCAGATTATAAAAATTACATTATTGGTGTTTCTATTTTTCACTTCATATGAAGTAAGCCATAAAAGATTCTAGTGTTAAAAGTGTAGTCAGTAGACTGAGACCTCTATTCTATCACTAAGAGTTTCAGATATTTTCTGTAAGAAGTAGCTTGGTAATGAGTATACTAAGAATAGAATTATCTAAATAACATAGTGTCACCACCAGAAGAGTTTTAAGGATAGTTACACGATAATCAGTTTGATTCGTTATCTTGCTGGAAATTCAAGTTCTAGCATCATCTCCGCAATATTGCTTCTAGGAGACATCTAGAATGGTTGGCTACCAAATAAATAAGCAATTCTGCTGAGTGGAGACAACACTTATTTTATCTCAGGCAAATAAACTTCTCTAAGACATAATCTAGGGAAATTAGTTAAAAATATGAATTGAGGAGTTTCTGACCCAGCGGCGCCTGCCCAGGATGGGGAGCTTAGAGGTTCCTCAATCCCCTATCCTTCTTGGGCTCTCTGTGGGGCCTCTGTTACCTGCATATTGCCTCTTTCTTCCGGTCCCACCCAGCTTTCATACAGGGTCCTCCCCACTTGGCCCCCCTGTCCTCTTTCGGCACATAACATCACCCAGCCCAGCCTGTAGGGACACTGGGTCCTGAATCCTCAGGGCAACCAAGCAGGCGGGAGTTCCTTTGTTTTATAGCCTGCCTGCACCAAGCAAGGTGGACGCTTTGGTTGCGGGCTGCCCAACCAGAAAGGAGACCTGATATCTCAGCGCCAGGAGAGCCAACATTGGGGTGAGTTTCTGACCCTGCAGAGCCTGCCCAGGACGGGGAGCACAGAGGTTCCTCAACCCCCTATCCTTCTTGGGCTCTCTGCGGGGCCTCTGTTCCCTGCATACTGCCTCTTTCTTCCTGTCCCACCCAGCTTGAATCCAGGGCCCTCCCCACTTTGGCCCCTCTGCCCTCTTTCGGCACAAAACATCACCCAGCCCAGCCTGTAGGGACACTGGGTCCGAATCCTCAGGGCAACCAAGTGGGCAAGAGTTCCTTTGTTTCAATAGCCTGCCTGCACCAAGCAAGGTAGGCGCTTTGTTTGCGAGCTACCAAACCAGCACAGAGACCTGATCTGGGTGCCAGGAGAGCCATTACTGGGGAGAGCCATCACTGGGAAGGTACATCAGTAGGCAAAGAGACCTGATCCGGTAAAAGAAGATCCATAGGGGAGCATTTGGAGGAAGAGATGGGCAGGCGCCAATGCAAGAATTCACCCAACAATCTGAAAAGCAACATGAAGCCACCAGAAACCAGTGACCTCACAACAGGAGGACATGAACACCTCAATCAAGAAGAAGTAGAAAAGACTGACTTCATGAAAGTGATTGACGCCCTTAGACAGCATGTAAAGAATGCCCTTATAGAAATGGATGAGAAATATAACAGAAAGTTTGAAGAATTGAATAAATCAGTGAATGATACCCTAGAAAACCAAGGAAAAACAATCAAACAGATAATGCAAACAGTTCAAGACTTGAAAACTGAAATGGAGGCAAAGAAGAAAACACAAACAGAGGGCAGGCTGGACATGGAAAATTTAAGTAAACAAACAGAGTCTACAGAAACAAGCATAACCAACAGAATACAAGAGTTCGAAGAAAGAATCTCAGATTCTGAAGATACCATAGAGAAAATAAACACACTGATCATAGGAAACAGCAAGTCCAACAAACTCTCATCACAAAACATTCAGGAAATCTGGGACACAATAAAAAGACCAAACCTAAGAATAATAGGAGTAGAAGAAGGAGAAGAAGTGCAGCTCAATGGTCCAGAAAATATATTTAATAAAATTATAGAAGAAAACTTTCCTAACCTAAAGAAAGATATACCTATGAAGGGTCAAGAAGCATACAGACAGCCAAATAGGCTGGATCAAAAAAAAATCCACTCACCGTATAATAATCAAAATACAAAGCATACAGAATAAGGAAAGAATATTAAGAGCTGCAAAGGAAAAAGGCCAAGTCACTTATAAAGGTAAACCGATGAGACTTACACCTGACTTCTCCATGGAAACCATGAAAGCCAGAAGGTCCTGGATAGATGTACTGCAGACTGAGAGACCATGGATGCAAGCCCAGACTACTATACCCAGCCAAGCTTTCGTTCACTATAAATGGTGAAATTAAAATTTTCCAGGATAAAAACAAATTTAAACAATACGCAGCCACAAATCCAGACTTACAGAAAATAATAGAAAGAAAATCACTAACCAAGGAGTCCAAAAATGACCACAATAACTCAGACATCTAGAGACCATTCACCAACACAACTCAAAGAAGGGAAACACACAAACTCTACGACTAAAAAAGTGACTGGAGTTAACAACCACTGGTCATTAATATCACGTAATGTCAATGGACTCAACTCACCAATAAAAAGGCACAGGCTAAGAGATTGGATAAGAAAACAGGATCCAACATTCTGCTGTTTACAAGAAACACACCTCAACCACGAAGACAGGCACTCAGAGTAAAGGGCTGGGAAAAGGCTTATTAAGCAAATGGACCCAAGAAACAAGCAGGTGTGACCATAATAATCTCTAACAAAGTTGACTTCAAACGTAAATCAATCAGAAGGGATGGAGAGGGGCATTTTATACTCATAACAGGAACAGTTCATCAGGATGAAGTCTCAATCCTGAACATATATGCCCCTAATATAAAAGCACCTATGTACATAAAAGAAACATTGCTAAACTCAACGCAGCCATCAAACTGCACACACTAATAGTGGGAGACTTCAACACTCCTCTCTCACCAGTGGACAGGTCAATCAGACGGAAACCTAACAGAGAAAAAAGAGAATTAATGGAAGTAATGAAGCAAATGGACTTAACAGACATCTATAGAACATTCAACCCAAATAGGAAAGAATATACCTTCTTTCTGCAGCTCATGGAAACTTCTCGAAAATCGACCACATAGTTGGTAACAAAGCAAACATACACAGTTACAAATAAATATTAGTAACCACCTGTGACTTATCAGATCACCATGGATTAAAGTTAGAATTCAACAACAATGCTACCGCTAGAAAGCCTACAAACTCATGGAAACTGAACAGTCAACTACTGAACCATACCTGGATTAAGGAAGAAATAAAGAAAGAAATTAAAGTCTTCCTGGAATTCAATGAAAATAAAGAAACAACGTACTCAAACTTATGGGACACTATGAAAGCAGTCCTAAGAGGAAAGTTCATAGCATTAAGTGCCCACTTAAAGAAAACAGAGAAAGCTCACATTGGAGACTTAACATCCCACCTGAAAGCTCTTGAAAAAAAAAGAAGCAGACTCACCTAGGAGGAGTAGAAGACTGGAAATAATCAAACTGAGGGCTTAAATCAACAAAATAGAAACACAGAAAACAATCCAAAGAATCAATAAACAAAAAGCTGGTTCCTGGAGAAAATCAACAAGATTGACAAACCCCTATCCAAACTGATCAAATGGCAGAGAGAAAATATGCAAATTAATAGGATCAGATATGAAAAGGGGCACATAACCACAGACACAGAGGAAATTCAGAGAATCATTAGATCTTACTAAAAAAGCCTGTATGCCACAAAACTGGAAAATGTAAAGGAAATGTACACTTTTTTAGATAAATACCACATACCAAAGTTAAACCAGGACCAGGTGAACAATCTAAATAGACCTGTTAGTTGCGAAGAATTAGAAGTGGTTATCAAAAACATCCCAACCAAAAAAAGCCCAGGACCAGATGGTTTCAATGCGGAATTCTACCAGAACTTCCAAGAAGACCTAATACCTATACTACTTAATGTTTTTCACAATATAGAAACAGAAGAGGCATTGCCAAATTCCTTTTATGAAGCTACAGTTACTCTGATACAAAAACCACACAAAGACTCAACCAAGAAAGAGAATTATAAGACAATTTCACTCATGAACATTGACACAAAAATCCTCAACAAAATACTGGCAAACCAAATCCAAGAACACATTAGGAAAATTATGCATTATGATCAAGTAGGCTTCATCCCAGAGATGCAGGGCTGGTTCAACATACGCAAATCTATCAATGTAATCCATCATATAAATAAACTGAAAGAAAAAAAATCATATGATCATCTCATTAGTTGCTAAAAAAGCATTTGACAAAATTCAACATCCCTTTATGATAAAAGTATTGGAGAGATTAGGGATACAAGGGTCATACCTTAATATAATAAAAGTTATATACAGCAAGACGACAGCTAACATCAAATTAAACGGAGAGATACTCAAAGCCATCCCACTAAACTCAGGAACACGACAAGTGTGTCCACTCTCACCATACCTCTTCAATATAGTGCTTGAAGTTCTAGCAATAGCAATAAGACAACAAAAGGGGATCAAGGGGATTCGAATTGGAAAGGAAGAAGTTAAACTTTCATTATTTTCAGAGGATATGATAGTGTACATAAGCGACCCCCAAAACTACACCAAAGAACTTTTACAGCTGATAAACAGCTTTAGTAATGTGGCAGGATACAAGATCAACTCCAAAAAATCAGTTGCCCTCTTATACAGAAAGTATATGGAAGCAGAGAGGGAAATCAGAGAAGCTACACCTTTCATGATAGCCACCAACAGCATAAAATATCTGGGGGTAACTCTAACCAAGGAAGTGAAAGATCTATTTGACAAGAACTTTAAGGCATTGAAGAAAGAAATTGAGGAGGATACCAGAGAATGGAAGGACCTCCCTTGCTCTTGGATTGGGAGGATCAACATAGTAAAAATGGCAATTCTACAAAAGGCAATTATAGATTCAATGCAATCCCCATCAAGGTCCCATCAAAATTCTTCACAGATCTTGAGAGGACAATAATCAACTTTATATGGAAAAACAAAAAACCCAGGATAGCCAAAACAATCCTATACAATAAATGATTTTCTGGAGGCATTATCATTTCACTTCAAACTCTATTACAGAGCTACAGTGATGAAAACAGTGTGGTACTGGCATAAAAACAGAGAAGTCGACCAATGGAACCGTATAGAAGACCCAAATTTTAACCCACAAACCTATGATCACCCCATTTTCGATAAAGGAGCTAAAAGTATACAATGGAAGAAAGAAAGCATCTTCAACAAATGGTGCTGGCACAACTGGATGTCAACCTGTAGAAGAATGAAAATTGACCCATATCTATCACCATGCACAAAACTCAAGTCCAAATGGATTAAAGACCTCAATATCCGTCCGAACACATTGAACCTGATAGAAGAGAAAGTGGGAAGTACCCTACAACAGATGGGCACAGGAGATCGCTTTCTATGTATAAACCCAGCAGCACAGACATTAAGGGCAACATTGAATAAATGGGACCTACTAAAACTGAGAAGCTTCTGTAAAGCAAAGGACACTCTCACTAAGACAAAAAGGCAACCTACTGACTGGGAGAACTTCATCAACCCCGCAAGAGACAAAGGTCTGATCTCCAAAATATATAGAGAACTCAGGAAACCAGACTTTAAAATGCTAATTAACCCAATTAAAAAATGGGGCACTGAACTGCACAGAGAATTCTCAACAGAAGAAGTTCAAATGGCCAAAAGACACTTAAGGTCATGCTCAACCTCCTTAGCGATCAGGGAAATGCAAATCAAAACAACTTTGAGATATCATCTTACACCTGTCAGAATGGCTAAAATAAAAAAACTCCAATGATAGCCTTTGCTGGAGAGGCTGTGGAGTAAGGGATACCCTCATCCATTGCTGGTGGGAATGCAATTTTGTGTAACCACTTTCGAAGTCAGTGTTTCGGTTTCTTAGGAAATTCGGGATCAACCTACCCCTGGACCCAGCAATACCACTCTTGGGAATATACCCAAGAGATGCCCGATCATATGACAAAAGCATTTGTTCAACTATGTTCATAGCAGTATTTTTTGTAATAGCAAGAACTTGGAAACAACCTAGATGTCCTTCAATAGAAGAATGGATGAAGAAAGTTTGAAATATATACACATTAGAGTACTATGCTGCGGTAAAAAACAATGACTTCTCGAATTTTGCATGCAAATGGATGGAAATAGATAACACTATACTGAGTGAGGTAACCCAGACCCAAAATGATGAACATGGGATGTACTCACTCATAATTCGTTTCTAGCCATAAATAAGGGCCACAGATTCTACAATTGGTGAACCTAAAGAAGCTAAGTAAGAAGGTGAACCCAAGGAAAAACATATGGTTATCCTCTTGGCTATGGGATGTAGACAAAATGGCCGGGGAGAAAATTGGGATCCTGGGGTTGGGGTGGGAAGGGGGTAAGGGGAGATGAAGAGAGAAAAGGGAGAAGGGGAGAATGGGGGAACTTGGGGAAAAAAAGGATGATTGGGATAAAGGAAGTTTGGATAGGGGAACACGGAAGCACAATTCTTAGTTAAGGGAGCCACCTAAGGGTTGGCAAGAGAATTGAACCTAGAGTGGCTCCCAGGAGCCCAAGGCGATGTCCCCAGTTAATTCCTTGGGCAGCTGAGGATAGGGAACCTGAAATGACCCTATCCTATAGCAATACTGACGAATATCTTGCATATCACCATAGAACCTTCATCTGGCGATGGATGGAGATAGAGACAGAGACCCACACTGGAGCACTGGACTGAGCTCCCAAAGTCCCAATGAGGAACAGAAGGGGGGAGAATATGAGCAAGGAAGTTGGGACCACGAGGGGTGCACCCACCCACTGAGACAATGAGACTGATCTATTGGGAGCTCACCAATGCCAGCTGGACTGTGACTGAAAAAGCATGGCATAAAACCGGACTCTCTGAACATGGCGAACAATGAGGGCTGATGAGAAGTCAAGGACACTGGCATGGGGTTTTTATCCTACTTTATGTGCGGGCTTTGTGGGAGCCTAGCCAGTTTTGATGTTCACCTTCCTAGATATGGACAGAGGGGGGAGGACCTTGGACTTTCCACAAGGCAGGGAATCCTGACTGGTCTTTGTACTGGAGAGGGAGGCAGAGAGGAATAGGGGGAGGGGGGAGGATTTGGAGTAGGGGGAGAAGGGTGGGAGGAGGGGGAGGAAAATGGGAGGCTGCGAATAGGCGGAAAGATTTTTTTCCTTTTCTCAATAAAAAAATATGAATTGAATTTTAATTGCATGGTAAAATCCTTATATTTAGATCATAAACCTTATAACTGGATTATCTGATATGCAAATTATTTGAACCTTAAATTTTGATCTTTATGGTTTTAGTCATTTATCTTTCTAAAGAAACCCACTTCTTGCCAAGATAAAATTAGTACTAAAACAAGATTCCATAACACTGATTCTCCAACTGTACTTATCAACCGTGTAACATTGCTTACATCCATAATATATCTTTATACTTTTGTCCTAATCCTTCTCTTTATGCTAACTCTGCTTAAAGCATATAAAAGTATAATTGATTAACCTTTTATTTTTAGTGTCTTTGAGATAATAGGTCTATTGTTTCTCAACTTTTCACATTTCAACCAGTGTATAAAAATTCTTAAAATTATAGCCCTCATAGTTGTATTCTAAATTTTATAATCCCTAACTTCTCCTTCAGTTCTACTAATCAAACCTAAGTTCCAGTGATATATTCGACTCTCTTGTAAACTAGGAAATTTGACTCATGATATGGTATTGAAAATGATAGTATTTAGGTTTCACAGCATCTTATATGTTCATTTCTGGTGGGGTTAATGACCTTTATTATTTTAGACAATAGTAAATGAAGATGAATATTCATAATCATTCTTTACTTTTGTCAGGTTTTTATTTAGTATTTTCATCAATTTTTCATTTATGTAGAGTGTTAATTCATGACAACCCTTGAGAATTACCTGGGCTAACAAACATATGACCAGAAGAAGAAAATTATTCCATGCAATTTTTTATAAGAATTTTCTTCACTGATTTCTTGTCTCTAACTATCCAATTAGCAATATCTGTTTGCTTCTGGTGTGAAATGTTCAAGCCCTCAAAGCTACCTTCATCATTTGATATTATTGTTTCTTTTGCTATTGACAGAAACAAAAACAGCTTTAAGGTATGCTTTCAGCCTCTATCATATTGCTAATTAGTTTTTCCCATTAGACTCATACTACTTCTAGAACTTTCTGCTGATAAAAAAGATCTTAGAAAATTCACTGCATAATAATATCAAATTTGAAGATGAAGCATATTTGGTTTTCTATGTTTAGATATTCTATAACTTCTATATATTAACAACATAGATTACAAAAACAGGTATTTTGAACATAAATTATAGAATGTTTATGGTGTAATTAATACAACTCTGCTTTTAAAAAGGATACTATGGTATATATTAGAATATCATAAATAATTAAAAGAATGGAAATAAGAGGCAGAACAAAACTGATGATTCTCTCTGAAAAGTGCTCATTAAACTTTGCCAAGCTTGTTCATTTCTACTTAGAGTATTCCACAGGAAATACACATAAAATAAACTTATCTATTGTTTCCAAATAATACAAGGATAAATATTAATAATAGCTTAAAAGCATAAAAGCTATTTTAGATAATAAAGAATGATTTGTTGGTGACCTAACTAATGTGTGGGAGAATTGTCTGCATTCTGTCAATCATATTATAAATAAACGCTGTTTGGCCAAGCAGGAAATATAGGTGGAAAAACCAGACAGGAAGTAGAAATGATGTAATGAGAACAGGAGAATTCTGGGAAGGAGGAAGTTGATTCCTCCCACTCCTGCTCATACCACCGAAGCAGCAGGATGTGAGCTGCCCCATTGAAAAAAGGTACTGAGCCACATGGCTAACATAGATCAGAAAAATGGGTTAATCACGATGTGAGAGTTAGCCAGTGAGAGGCTAGAGCTAATGGGCCAATCAGCTTATAATTTATAGAGATCTATGTGTGATTTTCTCTAGGGCCAAAACAGTTGGGGGTACCTGGAAGGACAAAAAACACAAACAAATAGGACCCCCTACATGTTACAGAATGGATAACTACATCCACATAAAGCCTAAAAACTTGGGAAAGATTAGTGTAAAGCATTTTGGTTTTCAACCGTAGCAGGATAAAGGCTGCTGTTTTAAAATGCCCACTTCTGGGCCATCCTACCAGGGAAAACTCTGACTCTTTCAAGCAGGCAGTCCAGACTATGGAGCTATGGACACAATGTTGCAGCTTGCTTCCTGGCAAGGACCTTGAAATGCCATAGGAGCTTTTCAGTGTTGTTTACACGCTATTGCAACTTGCTTCCTGGCAAAGACCTTAAAACGCCATAAAGTTGTGGCAAGAAACTTCTCCATATTCCTTAGAAAATTAAAGACCCATGTGGTCAGAAAAAGAGAGATATACAATAAAGAGAGATTCAAAGAGTAAAAAAAATCTCTAAGTGGTTTACAGTGTGTTAAAAATATATACAGGCTAAAGATTAAAGTTCTCAAGAAAGAAAGAAAGGAAGGAAGGAAGGAAGGAAGGAAGGAAGGAAGGAAGAAAGAAAGAAAGAAAGAAAGAAAGAAAGAAAAAAGAGAATAGCCTGGGAGGCAGAGACAGATGGATCTCTATGAGTTTAAGGACAGCCTGGTTTACAGAGTAAATTCCAGAACAAAGATACACAGAGAACCTGTCTCAAAAAGCCAAAAGTTAAAAGCAAAAATAAAATAAATAGAGGTTAAAATAAAGCCATGTAAAGATGAAAAATATACAGAGAATCTTGATATTGTATGGTATTATGTTCTCTTTGAATTGTTTGAATGCTGAGGAAGGAGCAACAGCTATTAAAAAATTGCTTATAAATGCTGCAGAATTAATCGAAGATAGGTATTTTGAAAATGCCTTGGCTTCAAAATTGAAGTCAAAAGGTATGTTACTTTGGAGAAGAGGATTTGCTTTTGTTTCCACAGAAAATGAGAGGCTGTGGATTCATTCTGAGATAAGAAAAATCCACTTTGATCAAGAAAGACCACCTGAGAAGTCTCCATCAGTAATAGATAGTCCAGATGTCTGAGTTTTACATCTAGAACAGGTTCAAGACTGTTACCTGAGATGACCAAGACTCACAGGATACTTCAGTCAGGACTTGATCATAATTCTAACTTTCTTTAGGTTCCCATAAGATTATCAGCACCCCCAACCAGCTGGAAGTAGCCTGGAATACTATGCCCACATTCCCAAAAAATGGACCATGGATATTTTCCTTTTTTTTTTTTTTTAGAGGGGGAAGTGGTGTGGGAGAATTATCTGCATTCTGTCAACCATGTTATAAATAAATGCTGATTGACCAGGCAAGAAATATAGGTGGGAAATACCAGGCAGGAAGTAGAAATGATGTAATGAGAATAGAAGAATTCTGGGAAGGAGAAAGTTGATTTCTCCCACTCCTGCTCAGACCACCGAAGCAGCAGGATGTGATCTGCCCCACTGAAAAAAAGATACTGAGACACATGGCTAGTATAGATCAGAAAAATGGGTTAATCACGATGTGAGAGTTAGCCCGTGAGGGGCTAGAGCTAATGGGCCAATCAGCGTATAATTTATGGAGGCCTATGTGTGATTTTCTTTGGGGCTAAACAGCTAGGGGAACCGGGCAAAACAACAACAAAAACAAGCAGCCCCTGCTTTCATGTTACATAACTACATTTTGTAAAATTATTAAAATACCTGCCAATTTTAACTAAAAGAGCAGTTATTTTGTTTGGTATTCAAAAACTAGAGGAAAGACATAACACTTAATCATTACTCATTGACTTTTAGCAATTAGTAACTGATGACTCACCTACATTGTTATCCAGTTGAACTACTTGTTGACATGGGAATCCAAATATTTGAGGAAAAAAAAGTGAATTTGCAGAATAGAAAATCAAATATTGAAATAAGTTTGGGGTAATATATCACAAAATACAAATTTGCTCCTCTGTACATATCCTTAGAACATACATTATCACTCTGAAGGTAACTCATTGGCACTTATTCTTAAAATTCTTTTTTTAAACTTTATATTTTATTTTATTTTTTTAAAAGAAAGCAAACTATCTTTTTTTCATTTTATACACCAAATCTAGTTCCCACTCCCTCCCCTCCTCTCATTTCTTCTTTCCCTCCACTCTACCCACATCCACTCCTCAGAGAGGGTATGGCACATTGCTTTGGGGAAGGTCCAAGGCCGTCCCTACTATATCTAGGCTGAGCAAGGTATCCATCTAAAAAGAGTAGGTTTCAAAAAAGCCAACACAAGCAGTAGGAATAAATCCTTGTGCCACTGCCAGTGGTCCTGTAGTCTGTCCCAGCCATACAAGTGTCACCCACACTCAGCGGGACTGGTTTGGTTCTATGCTCTTTCTTTGCCAGTCTGGCTGGTGATGATGAGCTCCCATTAGCTCAGATAAACTATTTTAGTGGTTGTCCCATGATGGTCTTGACCTCTTTGCTTATATTCCCATTCATCCCACTCCTCAATGGATCTTTGAGAGCTCAACTCAATGTTTTTTCAAGGCAGTCTGCAGAAGTTATAGTTTTCCACTCAGAACTACTTCAGTCATTGGCAATGATCATTTCATTGTAGTGGTTTAGGAAGCATATGCGATAATAACAAATTATCTACATTCCAGTTTTAATTTCCAAAGTTACTATATGACCCTGAACAACCTGTTTTTATGAATATGATGTTAGGTACATATATTTAATTCTGTGATGATTGAATATGATTCCAACAAAAGAACCAAATTTGTTGATCACATACTAAGTTTTGTTTGATGTTGTTGATTATGATTATGCATTCTTAAATAGCTGCTTATTGGCACTGATCTTGAAAAATGGCACAAATAATATTCACAAACAACACCACACACCAGTCACAAAGCAGCAAGAGTGATGGGAAAGAGTCTTCAATAGCGGGTGGGTAGGTAGGGAACTGAAGTACTCATGGGGCAACCTTAGATCTCCTCTAGTCAGTAGGCATGGCAAGAGACAATGAGGCAATCACTGGCTGGTCCCAGACTGCCACTTTGGGTATAGTTTCTTTGACAAATCAGACTGTTGTACAGGGCTTCTTTGATGTGCTCCTCCTGACTTCAGGTTCTCCTGAATCCTTCCCCAAGCTTTTAGAGCAGAGGCCTATTGGGTTTAGCCATAAGAAAATGTCTTTGGCTTCAGCAGCAGACACTTATTGATAGCATTAACAATGATGGGTACCTCTTTCTCACTCTGCCCTTTAGACATGAAAGTGACCCCAGGCACAACAGAAGTCACTGCTTGATAAAGTTTTGTGACAGGTTCCATGGCATTTTCTCATGGAAAAATTTCTAGGTGCAAGCATGGCCTGGGGTGACCATGTTGGGCTACAGCAATGTGCCTTCTAGAAAGACATGGTTGTCACTCATAGCCTTGTAGATAATAACCAGTACCTTCTCAGTTACATACTAACAGTATTTCAAGTCATAGTCCCCATCAGGGATGATTTTAGGTTCCACAATGGGTATAATGTCATTCTGTTGGCAGATATTGATGTAACAAGCCAGAACATTGGCATTTTTGATGATGTCAAAGCCTGAGGATATATGTTTCCCAATCTTTGGCACACAACGTCACTTGGCAAAGTCAGTTCCATTCTTATATACTGGGCACAGTGTTCTAATATATCCTTCAACACTTAGGTGGTAGTCTTGTCATTGGTTCCTGCCATGGGTAGCATGCTCATATCTACCTTAATAGCCTCAACACCACCCAAAGACTTGACAACTTGGGGGAAGGGACATCTATCATCTGTCTTCTGGTATAGTGTCTCATGGAAGATGATCAAATCCTCCCTTCCCCACACAAAATTCAGTGATTCACATCACCTTTAGAAATCAGTAGCAGCTGGGGGTAGAAGTACCTATTTTCCTCCATGTTCTCACTGCCAATGGACTTCGGCCACTTGGTAATGCTTCTTGTAGACTCATCTACAGCCAGAATGCCCTTGCCTGGAGTCATAATTTGGTGAGTTATGTCAGCACCTTCTCCTCCCAGGGTAAGTGCTGGGTATGAGTAGGACAATAGTGCCAGGGGATGCCAGGGGGGTGGGTCTGCTGGGTATGGCAGTGGGTAGGCAAAATGACTAAAGAGAGATTGTGGTTAGGGTCACCAGAATCCTGTTCTGCCATGCTTTCTAATAGAATGTGATCTATTCAGCTGGAGAGTATTGTTTTATTAATTATTATTAGAAGGAAAGTGAACATATAAGTGGTGATATATTCTTTATATTCAAAATGGGGTCAGATGACATTCAGTCCAAGGAGATAAATGCTTACTATAATGTTGTTGTTGTTGTATTGCAGTATCTCATTTCATGTGCTACTTAGGAGTCAGAATGTACTCACACTATCACTGAGAGGAAAAGTGCAACCAAGCAAAATTACTTTAGGCATATTGAATATGACCAAAGAACATTATATGTACATAGCATATATTTTACTCATGAAAAATAACTAAATATCTCACAGAAATCAGAATTATAGATTTGGCTATCAAGGATCACTGAAGAAATTGTTATCAATAATTTTATCAAAGTTTCTGATTCCATCTTTTTTTTTCACTCAGAGATTGAATAGAGCAAAAATCATTAAAATAGTATCCTGAATGAAATGATTATGGGCATAGGCAGTGGCTTTATAAAAGAGCTAAATAGAAATATGTCCTTTGTGGATCCTTATTCAGACAGAAAAGGAAAAGTAGACAAGTCATTGAAAGAACTGATTATTAGTCCAAAAAGTGAAAATTGAAATAATAAATAAGGAATATTCCTCTTGTAAAGATGAGAAAGGAAAATATCAGAAGTCTACGGGGATTTCTTTTTGTACAATAATACAAAGAAGGAAGAAATAAAGAAAGAATGGTTGAGTCTTTACTGCAGGAAATAAGAATATACTTAAAAATGGTTGTAGATATCTCTATGGAATAGTATAATGTTTTGATTTTCAGGGTTATACTTGTAAAAAAGACATACTTATTATTGCAAATAGAAGTTCTAAAATAATAGTCATAAGAATTAGAAATGCAAAAGCCCAATTGCTCTATAGATCAATCCTCAAGATTCTGTGAACGATTGCGCCCTCTGTGTATTCCCTAGTGCTTTGGCCGGGCCAATTTTAAATAGGTCCAGCAATAAATTTCTGCCATTTTTTCTGGGAAGCTATTCCACTACTTAATTAAATTTGTGAGTTGACAACTTTTCCTGACATTCAGACTAAATTTTCCCATGTTCAATTTCAACCTGCTATTCCCACTTCTGCAGCACATGCTTGTAACAGTCTATGTAATCCCCCTGATTCCTCACTACCTACAATTCTCAATTCTGTCCCTAAATTTTACTAGCCTGATGTACTGAGTTTTTTGAGAAAAATAATCCTTGCAAGATCAGTGACTATACATGGCTTATTATAGACTTAAAAGCAGGTTTGTTTTAAAAGCAAATAGATGAAGTAGTGAGTAGAAATGCACAATGTTAATATAGAATCCCAAGCCATTAATGAAATTGAAACTCAGGACAGAAACAAATGATAGCCATTCTTCTCCCCCAAAGGGTTAATAAAGCACTCCACATTTTAAAAGGAGAGACAATCTGCCTATTACCTTCTCTGGTCTTACTTAATATGCAGAGTTGCACTTTTCTTCCAACACCTGACAGAGGCGGGGAAAATAAACCTAACATTAAAACCATGATTATTTGTGAAAGAAGTTGCTCATATTCTCTGTGTTCCTCCAAGCTGTTCTTCTTTCCTTTGCTATGATTGGGCAGTGATCTAGGAATTTAACTATGCATTGTTTTTTTAGGTTATAATCAGTCCATTTTTATGTAGGAACTCTGTCTTTGAGTTGTCAGTGCTCAAATCAAGAGATGAGTTTTCAGTATTTCAACATTGCTTATAAGCGTGTGAAGATATATTGATGTTGTTTAGTTGTGATTTGTTATTTTCAGAGTAAACCACTTATGATGTGATTCATCTATGAGTTACACTCTAGGAATGAGTCAGGAATTACACAGTGGAGTATTTTGGGTAATTTTTGAGCAAATAGGATAATTTCAGAGAAAATATATGCAAACTCCAGAGTGTTTTGGCAGAAAGTGGGCAGAGAGATTTCTTACCATTATGGAAAATTGCCTTGTAGGCAAGACTCATATTAAACTCAAAATGTATGGAACTTTAGCTTGAACATAGTTGTTGAATTCTTAAAATTTGAGAGAGTAGGAAAGAAAGTTGTTCTAAATAATAATTTGGGTTTTTTGAAGACACCATTATTTGGCTGTTTTTGCAAGACTTACCATAAGTATTGCTGAACAGTATAAATTATAAAAAGAGAAATTCTGTAATACATATTATTCTTTTTTTTCCCCCGCTTAGGAGTTTATTAGAGGGGGTGCATACATGCTTGGGAATCGGTGTGCAGACAAAGAGAGAAAGATGGCATGTCCAGCTTTTTAAAAGCTGCCTAGCGCACGCCAACAGGGGGTTGGCTTGACTACGCCATATGCAGATGACAGGGTCATGCATGCGCAGAAAGGTTTAGCTGAGTAACACGTGGATGGAACCACGCATGCGTGCATTGGTCGCAGGGGTCCTTTAACATTCAGGCAATTGCTTGAGGGCCCGTCTGCGTGTGCTCGCCTTTAGAACCAAGAAGTGCAGTCTTATCTGTGGCTGAATAATTACAGATGTAGCGTTCTGTGACCCTACCTACTGCTGCAACTACCATAACTTTCCCTGCCACGGTGGATTTACTTCCTCTGAATTGTGAGTCAAAATAAATCCTTCCTTCTTTAAGTTGGTTCCGTCAGGTAGTCTCATGATACAACCATGAGAAAAGTCAGTAATACATATGGGAGTTGTTGGGCTTCTGCAAGCTTATTAGAGAAACCTTGTTCTCTAACTTGGCATGTTTCTTAGGGTTGAATGTAAGAAATTTACTCCTTAAACCAAGATTTTCATGTAGCCACTACCCAGTAGTGGGAACAAACTCCTTAGAAGTGAACTGTGGCTGAATCCTATTTGCCAGTGCCGGTCCCGAGGATGTTTTATTTATCAGGGACTCTATTGAAAATCAAGTTTGCATAAGTCACTTAATAGTTCCCTAAGGGAGACAGAGAATTGCATAAGGCAATCAGTCGCCCTCCTATACACAAAGGATATGGAAGCAGAGAGGGAAATCAGAGAAACATCACCTTTCACAATAGCCACAAATAGCTTAAAATATCTTGGGGTAACTCTAACCAAGGAAGTGAAAGATCTATTTGATAAGAACTTTAAGGAATTGAAGAAAGAAATTGAAGAGGATACCAGAAAATGGAAGGATCTCGCTTGCTCTTGGATTGGGAGGATCAACATAGTAAAAATGGCAATTCTACCAAAGGCAATTTATAGATTCAATGCAATCCCCATCAAGGTCCCATCAAAATTCTTCACAGAGCTTGAGAGGACAATAATCAACTTTATATGGCAAAACAAAAAACCCAGGATAGCCAAAACAGTCTTATATAATAAAGGAACTTCTGGAGGCATTACCATCCCTGACTTCAAAATACATATTATTCTTAACATTTAAGAAAATATTTTACATCCAAATGAGATATATCTCAGACAATATCTATTTTATTTATTATCTTACATCATTATGGTTCATAAAAGAGTTAATATTTATATCTTGCACATAATACTCACAGTTCTTGTCCTCTTGAACTTTCCATTGAGGCCATAGCAAAAAGTAAGCATTATAACTGGTAAGAAAAATTGTAACTGACATTCTAAAGTCATATTTCTCTTAAAGTTCCTAACTACTTCATATGACTTTCACTAGTTATTTCCAATACTGAATATACAGGACTCAGGAGAAATACACAGAAAAACAATCACATTAGAAATAGATTTAATAAATGTTTACATATCTTTGAGTATTTAATATCCAGTAATGTATGTATATATGTATGTGTGTGTCTTCTGTCTTTAATTTCTTCTTCTTTTTTTTATGTATGTATGTGTGTGTCTTCTGTCTTTAATTTCTTCTTTTTTTTTTTTGAGACAGGGTTTTGCTGTAGTTTTAGAGCCTGTTCTGAAACTAGCTCTTGTTGACCAGGCTGTCATTGAACTCAAAGAGATCAACCTGCATTTGCCTCCTGAGTGCTGGGATTAAAGGCGTGTGCTACCACCACCTGGCTTTTATAGCTCTTTTGATCTCAACTTTCCTTTTTAACATGTGTGTCTTTAAAAAAAAACTATGTGTGTATTGATTACACAACTGCTCTTCTGTTGAATTATATTGTTCTAGTGAGCCTTTTATAATTTTATATTTAAGATAGGTTTTATCAGAATGCTTGTTATTTAAATATTTAAATTTTCTTTGCATATAGTTACAGAAATCATTATACAATTTATTGAAAGTTATAAAAACTGCCCAAAATTTTTCCAATGGTCTAAATCATAGGATGCAGCAGAACTTGTTTTAGGATCTCAAAACTCTTTAATTAGTATAATATCAAATCACAACTGTTTCATTCTTCCTCTTACCTACATAGTTTGGAATATTTGTCACTGCATATATATGAAGAACAGGACACTCATCTGTATTTGTATACTGAACATTTGTGTCACTGATATCACTAATATTTGAGGTATTACTGTCCTTGAGATGTAACTACTAACATGCTCTGTGCTTCTTTTATCAATAAAAATACTTCCTGATTTATTTTGTGCTGACATATAGCTTTCTTCCTACCTTAACAATAATGTTCCCATTATATTCTAAGTTTTTATGTGAAAATTAAAATATTTGTGATATTTTTACTTTTGTATATTCAATATTGTCATATTCAATTCTTATATTTTTATTATAGACATGCACACCTCTAGCCCTCTTTATCCCACCCCCTGAACACCCCCACACACACACATACACACATAGACAAGAAGAAAATGTTTAACAAACTAGTTTGGAGTTTGAAATTGATGTATTCTTTATTCATAGTATTTTCTAATGTTTTGGGTTTTTTTTGTTTTTTGGTTTTTTTTTGTTTTGTTTTTTTGAGACAGGGTTTCTCCGTGGCTTTGGAGCCTGTCCTGGAACTAGCTCTTGTAAACCAGGCTGGCCTCGAACTCACAGAGATCTGCCTGACTCTGCATCTCGAGTCCTGGAATTAAAGGTGTGCACCACCACTGTATGAAATATTTACTGATTTTTAATGACACAGATTTTTTTTTTATTTTAGAATAAACCCAAGTAAATTAAGTTACTGTAACAAAATTAGTTTTACTTTTAAAAATATTATAAATAAAATGTTTTAAAAGGACATATTTTTACTAAAGGAAATAAGCCTAACATATATAAGAAATATGAGAATAACAGTACATAAAAGCTCACAGTGAGTGAGGTTGGATGCTTGTGACTCTTCTAAGTTGACACTATGTGGTGCTTCCACTAGCCTGAGTGTTGGAGAGGGCTGCTTGTTGGTTCCTTCCGCTCATAAACTCAGCCCCTAAATAATCATTCAGAAACTCTATTATTTAATTCACTGCTTGACCCACTAGCTCTAGCTTCTTATTGGCTAACTCTTACATCTTAATTTAACCCAGCTCCATTAATCTGTGTATTGCCACATGGCTGTGGCTTACTGGGTAAAGTTCCTAGCTTCTGTCTCCAGTGGGCTACATGGCTTCTCTCTGACTCCAACTCCTTTCTCCCACCATTCAGTTCAATCTTCCTACCTACCTAAGTTCTGCCCTGCTATACGTCCAAGGCAGTTTTCATTAATGGTAATCACAGCAGACAGAGGGGTCTCTCACATCACCTGGGGTTTCTAAGATGGTCCTATTTTCAGACCAATAGCTTCAATAAGCCCTATTGTGTGTGCTTATTTATGTGTGTGTGTGTGTGTGTGTGTGTTTGTGTGTGTGTGTTTATGTGGTCAGGAGGAGTTTGGGAGGGTTTCAAACTTGTTTCAACAAGTTATTTGTTAGGTGTTGTCTAATAAGAATGTTCTGTAGTGGTTCCTTTTCTGTGTGTGACATGTATTTTCCTTGGTTCTGAGTGATTTTTAACATGTCTTTGAAACTTTGATAGAGTTAGCCATGCTTCCACATCTTCCACAGTGCTTAATTGAAAAGTTAGTTAGCTGTCTGTAGACACCACCAATACTCACAGCTTGAGTTTTTTGGAACAGTGGATTGGGCAAAGTGTATTTTTGGTTGAGTCATAGACAAGTTGGCTGCACAGTGTTATAAGAGAAAGTTGGGCTGACCTAGGTTTGAAAACCCCGAGTTTCCATAAATCACCAAATCTCTTGCTTGTAAGGGTTTGTCCTTAAGTACCACATTATTCTGAGTGTTTTAAGTGGCAAGTTGTTTTTCTTACTATTCATATTAATCTCCTAATTCCTTGTCACACTTTCTTTTCTTTCATAGATATGCTATTCACATATTGTCCACACGTTTACTCATTGATTTGTGAATACTGTACTTGAAATGCTTATGTGTTACTGAAGTTTTTTTATATGCAGTAATTAAAGGCTGTGAATCATTCAAAATTTTGTCTGACAAATATCATTTCTGAGTTGTACCTTCCATAAAGTCATAGGATATTGACAAAATTCAGACATGTTTAGGAGACTTTACAATAAGAATAGACTTTCAAAAGTTGACAATAAGCGAAACTTAATTTTGCAAATAGTTTTCCTCAAGTATTTGGTCATAGTGGCAGAAAGCTGACCTACACACATACTGATAACTGTATTTTCTACTGCTCTCTTACACAATGTTCCAGCTTCTAGCCACAGATTATTTCCAAGTGTTCTTATTAGATACTTGTTACAGAAACAATTTAGTCTTCTGTTTCACACTTGGAATGTGTATAGTTCTTCTACAATATATACTTGCTTCTTACACTTTTTAAGGTTGAAAGGCTTAAGTTTAAGGCACTGGAATATTTGTTTTCTGGGGAGGGTCTGGTATCTACTTTTATATTGAAGCTGAGTGTTGCATTTGCTAGGAGGACAGGAATGTTTTGTTTGTACAATGAAAAGGATAGAATCATAAGAGGATCATGCTTTTTGTACATAACCCTTTTGTATGGGTATCACTTTTTGCCTACATTTTTCATTAGCATATATAAATTATAAAGGTTATAGTGTATTTTGATCTTATTTACCATACATTACTCAATTAAGGCAGAGCTAAGTATATTTCAAAATGATATAGTTCCTAACATTGTTGCACTGAGAATAAAATTTCAACATATTTTTGTGAGGCACTCATTAACAAAGCTTTACCCCTAACAGTGCAATATAGTTAACAGGAAATGAGTGTGAAAATAAATGGAAAAAATGTGTTAATTTTGTAAATCATTCTAAATATGTAAGCTTATGTCTATAATCCTGGGCTGGTCCCTTAGTAAGAAAAGCTTCTCTTTTTTTACAATGTACCCCAGTCGATGTAGAGATCTATAATGGATCAATATGTTGAGAAAGAAGACTCAGTCCTTAGTCCTAAATGGAACATCTATATTAACCACGTTTACCACCAAGACATAGGAAAATTGCAGAAAGGGATGTAGAAACAATGTAAGAGGTCAAAAACTAAGAGAGGTACTGTGAAATGCTGTTATCTGGATATGGCATGGTGGGAGAACTCATGAATTTACAGTAGCTGTGGTTATCCGATCAAGAACTGCAGAAGAACAAGAGAGCCAAAATTCTAGTATAGATTAAGCAGATAATCTCCAGTCTCTAATCCCACAGAGAGGAGTTATAAGAAGTGTATAGTTTATGGAGGATGGAGAATCAGTCTTTATTTAAGATATTGCCACTGGTAGGTTTCACATGACCCAATGGATGACTGCATATCCATGCACATGTGGATGACATTAACTGGATTTAGTGAATTATCAATGAAAGGCAAGGAATAAGTTGAGAGAAAAGCCTGTTGGGGAAAATATAGAGGGAATTGAAAACAGGAAATATTAGGTAATATAAGATAGATTTGACCATAATCATGTATGTACTTCTCAAAATTAAGGTAAATGTTGTAATAGGAAGCAGGTTGCGTTCCCGGCAACCGGCTAGCTTATACCCTGAAATAACCACATGGAAACTGTATTAATTTAAACACTGCCTGGCCCATTATATCTAGCCTCTTCTTGGCTAATTCTTACATATTCGTTTAACCCATCTTCATTAATGTGTATCACCACTTGATTGTGGCTTACCGGCAGGAGTCTAACCAGTGTCTGTCTCAGAGAGGAGAGCCATGGCATCTATCTGACTCTGATTTCTTTCTCCCAGCATTCTGTTCAGTCTACTCCACCTATCTAAATTCTCCCATATCAAAAAGCCGAGGCAGTTTCTTTTTTTATTTGTCCAATGAAAGTAACACAGACTTCACCAGGTAAAAATAAATATATTTAAAGTGGGCATCCAAACTGCCTAGGCTCCCACAAAGCCAGTACGTGCAGTAGGATCAAAAACCCATTGCCATCGTTCTTGAGTTCTCAGTAGTCCTCATTGTCCACTATGATCAGCGATTCCAGTTTTATCTCCCACAGAGCAAGGAACCCTGATTGCTCTTTGGGCTGACGAGGGAGGGGGACTTGATCGGGGGAGGGGGAGGGAAATGGGAGGCAGTGGCGGGGAGGAGGCAGAAATCTTTAATAAATAAATAAATTAAAAAAATAAAAAATATATTTAAAAATTTGAAGACTTGATGTTGTAAATATATCATGTCTCAAACCTAACCTACAGACTTCACATATTTCCATTCAAAGTTACTTCAAATTATTTGGAGAGAAAACATGACTGATTCTAACATGCACATAGAAATGAAAAGGAAGTAGGTTATGTGAAATAACAAAACAAAAATGAACTTGTAGCACACTCTGACTGGTTTTACGTAAAGAATGAAAAAAGGAAATACACTAATTGTTTGTTACACTGACATTTTGATAATCACATCTCTGACAAGGACATATCTAGAAAACATAAAAATCTTTCAAATATAGACTGTAAAGTCACAACCCATTTTTCCAATGGTTAAAGAAAATTTCAAATGGTATTTCAAAGCTTCACCAAAGATGGTTTCTACATAACAAATGGGACTATTAAGAGATAGTCAGTATTATGCATAATTAAAATGGCTATTTTAAAAATAAGAAGTCATGAAAACTATTCCATATGACTGGTTGATGATACGATTATAAAATTGTATCGAAAAAGAAGATTTAACAATTTCTTACAAAGTTAAACACATACAATATGACCTGTTAATTCTTCTCATGGCTATTTAAATGACAATTTGTCTTTACATAAGCAATATGCCTTCATGATTATAGAACTTTATCCATGATGGAGTAAACTTAGATTTCCTTAAACAGGTAAATAAATCAAACCAGCAATTGTTCCAATAGACTACAACTTAGAAAAAATCAGCAATGAACTAATGACATAAACAACTTGGAAAAAAACACATGTCATTATAGCAAGAGAAAAATAAAAAACATCAATTTCAAATGGTTATATGTGATCTGATTCAACTTAAATCAATTTTAAAGTAAAAACTATCATTATCATAACTTGTTATTGAATATCATCAGTTCTCTGATTGATGCCCTTTAGTATAATGAGAAATTTAATAATCATAATCATGTATTTTCTAGTCAAATTAGTTATTTATACTACTAATAAATACTTGGGTGCTTGTGTTAAACAATATACATAAAATAGACAACTTAAAAATATAAAAACTTTTTTGTAGATCCTGTTTTTACTCCATTCTTAGTTATATTCAGTTGTATCTATATCAAAGAAGAATATCATGTTTGGTGGATGTCAAGGAAGATGCTAGTCATCCTGTCCCAGATGGGAATTGAAATAGAAGAGGTTCAGGTTCCTAAAACCGTGTATCTGTGATCTAATTTCCTCCCACTGGTTAACATAGTATAAAGGTCACATAATATCCCAACTGCCAATTTTGCTGCAGTTTTGTGCTCAGTCTATTAGCATATGGATCCCTGGAGCTTTTGTAAGATTGATACCATAACAAGGTAAATGTGAAACACACATGGGTTACTTTTTTTTGCCCTTGAATCTCACTTCCCAGTTGTCTACTGTGAATATTTAAACAATATAAAGGCTAATATAAATGAACTACAAAATTCTTCTTATCTCAAGCATTCAAATAAGGAGTATTTATTCTGTTCAGTATTCAGAATAGAAGATTCTGAAATTATAGAATTAATATATTATTATTTCTTTTGTTAATAAAACAAAATCAGTTAAATGAGCACATTGCATAACAGGGTTTATGTATCTCAACAAAAAAAGAGATTCTAAAATGTTTGTGGAGTTCAGCATCACTTTTTACCTTATCGTTCTTATTTAGATAAATTTGAAAGCTAATCAGTAGCATTGCAGAGTAGAGTCTCTAGTTGAATAGAAATTGCAAAGTAAAACACAAGTATGGTGCCCTAAATGTTTAAAAATACTTGAAAAGATCTGTTAAACAGTTTGTCAGAATATACCAACCACACTCTTACTTATTGTTGGGTTTTGTATAATGTTTCCTAATATGGGAGTGAAATTTGAAAACCATTATAAGTAGTTATAATGATCAAGTGCAGTCTTTTTATAATATTATAAGTTAACGTAACCACAATAAAGCTAAACACTGGCAGTAAAAATGGTTTCTTTTATCTCCACACACTAAAATAAAAATATTTTGAGCAAAAATACTCTTAAAACTGAAAAGAAAAATTGTAAGCACAAGACAGACTTTAAGATATCTTGAACTAATTCCTTCCTATTTATTTCTATCACAAGAACAGAAATAAATGAGAACATTGTCAAAATTTCAACACTTAAAATCAGATCACTGTAGATTCATGAATAATCTTATTTTTTTATTACAGAACATTTCTATTTTTTCCTTGTCAATATCTGAAATCACACATTTCTCCATTCTTTTTCACTAAATATTTTGTAAATAAGGACTCATTCTGTTCTGTTTCTAAACTTTGTTGAACTACTATCTTCACATATATAAACATTTCTATATATCAGATTGTAACTGTGACATTTACAAAATGTGACAAAGTTTGTGGCCTTTTTAAAAATAAGGCAATTAGATACATTCTGCTCTTAAACTTTATGAACTTTTCAGCCAATTTTTTTCTATTCTTTCCATACTTTAAAAAGTGTCTGCTCACTATCACTACCATTACAACTATTTTCAACTATTGAATTGACCTTTTATTTTTATAAACATCAGTGTATCAGCTATTAAATTACAATGAAAATTTGTAACTGCAATTCATCATGAAATTTTTAGAAAATGTCTACAGAGAAACATGTTATTAATCACAATGGCAATTAGAGTTCTTCATGGAATCAAGCCTACTGACAGTGGCAAGTGCTCTGAAACTTCTTTAGCAAAAAGGAAAAATAGTTCAAATTTATAGGCTCACCAGGAAAAAAAGAAAGCACAATTATGACAAGAAGGGTGCATAAAGTAAATAAGTTTGATAATTAGATTAAAAGATAAATTTTATCATACATAAATTAGTTTAAAAGGAATTGTATATTTCTCATTAATATGTGTTTAAATCTGAAACAATTCACTTTTCTTCATATTTTAATATATCTCAGAACTATGTATTCCAATCCTGATAGTATACTTTTTCAGTTTTTTACTCCTTTCATACTTATTTTAGATAATTATAATAAGAACATATTAATTTACAGTATCATATCAATAACTCTCAGTATGGGTAATAAATGCACACAATATATCTGCATATATTTATAAATATGTATATACATATATTGATGTCAATATATATATATATATATATATATATATATAAAGTATCAGATTCAGAATAGTAAGAAAAAACTCAGCATTCTATTTTTTTTCTGTTGATGTGTTGAGGAAAAGCTTTATTTCAGCGCACAGCTTCTAGGGCACAGTTTATCACAAATGGAAGTCAAGACAACTCAAAATAGAAACTTTAAACAGAATCCAGGTAGCAGCACTGTTTTCTGTCATACTCACTGGCTTTCTGATGCAGCTCAAGCTCACTTGCCTAGGGATGGTGTTGGCCACTGTAGGCTGAGGCCACCCGTATCAGTAAGTCATCAAATAAAACATTCTCTCACAACCTTGGCTACAAACCAGTTTGCTCAGCTGCTTCAATTTAAGTTCTCTCTTTGATGTGACTCTAAGTTTTGTCAAGCTCAAAATAAAAATAAAATACCTCTAGACATTTCAAGTATGCTGTTAATATGTCACTGTGAGATTTCTCCCAAATTTTTATGTAGGCATACAGTAGTATGAACTTTCTTCTTAGCACTCTTTTCACAGTGTCCCATAAGGTTGAGTATCTTGTGCATTCATTTTCCTCTAAATCTAAGAAGTCTTTAATTTCTTTCTTTATGTCTTCCTTGATTCAGTGCTTATTTAGTTGAGAGTTGTTCAGTTTCTATGAGCTTATAGGTTCATGAGTTTCCATGAGTTTGTGCTGTTGTTGAATTCTACCTTTAACCCATGATGATCCAATAAGATACAGGGAGTTCTTCCATTTTTTTTTTTGTATCTGTTGAGATTTTCTTTGTGACTGAGTACATGTTCAAATTTAATAAAAGGTTCCGGGAGGTGCTGAGAAGAAGGTATATTCTTTTGTGTTTGTGGGAAATTCAGTGTATGTTTATTACTTCAATTTGAGTCATAAAAGATATTAGTTCCCTTATTTCTCTGATAGGTTTCTGTGTGGGGAGAGTGGAGTGTTGAAGTCATCCACTATTAATATGTAGAGCTTGATGTGTAATTTAAGTTTCAGTAATGTTTTCTTTTGTACAACTCCCATGGTGTAATGTTTAATGCTCTGCACTCTGAACCCAGTAATCTGAGTTTATATCTCAGTGGAACCTGTTTCATGAGAAAGAAACCTGATAAGTCATCCATTCAGACCATGAAACTTAACCTAAATGGGCTGTCCATCTATGGCTAAACATTTCTGGGAACATATTTCACTTCACTTTCAATGTTTCTTTTGCAAATGGGGTACTTTTGTATTTGGGGAATAAATATTCAGAACTGATATTTCATTTTGATGGATTTTTCCTCAATGAATATGAAACTTTTTCTTTATCTCCCATGATTAATTTTAGTTTGAAGTCTATTTTGATAGATATTAGTATAGCTATAGGTGTTTGCTTCTTAGGTCCCTTTGATTGGAAAATCATTTTCCCACTCTTTACTTTGAGGTATTGTCTGTCTTTGAAGTTGAGGTATATTTATTGTATACAGCAGAAAGGTGGATCTTATTTTTACATGCATTTTGTTAGCTTGTGTCTTTCTATAGGTGAATTGAGAACATTGATGTTAAGGAATATTAATGACAGGTGATTGATAATTCCTATCTTTTGTTTGTTTGTTCTTGTTGGTAGTGTGGTAGTATGTTTGTGTTTCCTTTCTTTGGGAATTGCTGATGTGGGATTATCTACTGCATGTGTTTTCATGAACACAGGTAACTTCCTTGGGTTGGAGTTTTACTTCATTACCTTTTGTGGCTAAATTTGTGGATAGCTATTGTTTAAATCTGGTTTTATTGTGAAATATCTTGTTTTGTCCAGCTATGGTGATTGAAAATTTTTGCTGGATATAGTAGTCTGTGTTGACGTCTGTGATCTCTTTGTGTCTGTAAAATGTCTGCCCAGGACCTTTTAGTTTTTAATCTCCATGGAGAAGTCAAGTGTAATTCTGATAGGTTTGTTTTTATATATTACTTGGCCCTTTTCCTTTGCAGCAAAAAGAAGGAAACTCACTCAGGAGTAGTAGATGACAGGAAATAAACTTAGTACTGAACTAAACAAAACAGAAACAAAAAGAACACTACAGAGAATTGATAAAACAAAGTGGTTCTTTGGGAAAACTAACAAAATAGATAAACCTTATCCAAACTAAGCAAAAGGCAGAGAGAGAATATACAGATTAACAAAATTAGAAATAAAAAGGTGGATATAATGGCAGACACTGAAGAAATCCAGAAAATAATTAGGTCATATTTCAAAAACCAGTACTCTACGAGCAGGACTGAGCCACTGACATGAGCCAGAGAGGACCTGAGGCAGCAAACTCCACAGAATCAGAACTGAACCGGCAACCAAGGCCAGAGCAGGCTTGAGGCAGCAAACTCCACAACAGCAGGATTGAGCCACCAAACTGGGCCAAAGCAGGCCTGGTACAGCAAATTCCACAGGAACAGGACTGAGCCAGTGGCCTAGGCTGGAGCAGGCCTGAGACAGCAAACTCTACATGAGTTGGCGCAGATCCAGACCAGGGACATTTACAGGAACAGGACTGAGCCAGTGACCTAGGTCAGAACAGACATGAGAATGAAACTCTACAGGAGCAGGTACAAGGGAGCAACTTCTGATGAATTGGATCAGAACCAGAGACCTCTGTGGGTCCATGCGTGAATCTGTGACCTATAGGGGTGTAAGCAGGATCCAGAGTCCTCTGCATATCGGGCATGAATCTGGGACGTTCGAGGGAGTAGACCTGAGCCGGAACCCCTGCAGGTCCAGGTGTGAATCTGGAACCTCTGAAGAACTAGGCCTGAGCCAGGACCTCTGCAGCATTCTATCAGACTTTCAGAGAAATACTAATTTCAGTATGCCTCAAATTGTTCCACAGATTAAAAACAGAAGTAAAATTGCCAAAATTGCCCAAATTGCCAAATTCTTTTTATGAGGCTATAATTAGCTTCAAGGCCACACAAAGGCAAAACACAGAAAGAGAATTACAGACCAATCTCCCTCATGAACATTGATGCAAACATACTCAATAAAATACTGACAAACTGAAGATAAGAACATATTTAAAAAAATCATGCTTCTTGATCAAGTAGGCTTCATTCCAGAGGTGCAGGGATGGTTCAACATGTGAAAATCTGTCAAAGTAATCTACCATATAAACAAACTGAAAAAAAGCATGATTATCTCATTAGATGCTGGCAAAATCTTTGACAAAATTCAACACCCCTTCATGATAGAGGTTTTGGAAAGATCAGCAATACAAGGAACATACCTAAACATAATAAAAGTAATATACAGGAATCTGATAGTCAACATCATATTAAATGAAGAGAAAATCAAAGTGATTCCATTAAAATTAAGAAAAAGACAAAGCTGTTAAATCTCTCCATATCTATTTAATAAAGTACATGAAATTCTAGCTAGAGAAATAAGACAACAAAAAGAGATCAAGGGGATACAAATTAAAAAGATGTCAAAGATCAGCTTCGATGAAACTCATATGTTCCAGGGTAGGAAGAACATGAGGGTTGGAATTATTAAGCAAAAGGAGCATAGATATAAGAGAAATAAAAGATAGAAACACAAAACAACATCAGGAGGGACATTCAGTGAATACTGAATCCACCTCATTTATTTTCCCTACACTTATATACTTCACTCCAAAAGGTGAGGGAATGTAACAGACTTTATAAACATGTTATAAAGAATAGTTTTGAATTCTCTGACCTTTGGTCCAGGTGGAGCAGATCCACCTCTATACCCCAAATCCTAATTAATCACACCCTAAGTCAGAATCTCTTGTTTGTAACCATACCCATTGTCAACAACTTTGAAAGAGCAAAATAAGCTCAGTTTCTCTGACCTCCAGTCAAGGTGGAACACATTCACATCTGTGGGTCCTCAAAGAAAGGAAAAAGTCAAACTTTCACTATTTATAGATTATATGATTGTATACATAAGTGACCCTGAAATTCTCCCAGGGCATTCCTACAGTTGATCAACACCTTCAGTAATGTGAAAGAAAAAGATTAACTCAAAAAATCAGTAGCCCTTATATATACATGTGATATATGGTCTGAGAAAGAAATCAGAGAAACAACAACCTTTATAGTAACCACAAATGATACAAAATGTCTTGTAGTAGCTCTAACCAAACAACGGAAATATCTATATGACAAGAATATTAAGACTATGAATAAAGAAATTATAGAAGATATTACAAAATGGGATAATCTTCCATGTTCAAAAATAGGTAGGATTAACATAGTAAAAATGGCAACTTTACCAATAGCAATCTACAGAGTTAATGCAATCCCCATCAAAATTCCAACGCATTTCTTAACAGACTGCTAATGAACAATACTCAACTTGATATGAAAGAACAAAAGCTCAGGATAGCTAAAAAAAATACTGTACAATAAAGGAACCTCTGGAGGCATCATCATCCCTGACCTCAAGCTCTACTCTAGAGATATAGTAATAAAAACAGCTAGGTATTGGCATAAAAACAACTCATTAATCAAAAGAATATAATTAAAGACCCTTGAAAAATCACATATCCATGAACACTTGATTTTTGACAAGGAAGCCAAACTTATACAATGGAAAAAAAGAAAATATCTTCAACAAATGGTGCTGGCATAACTGGATGGCAGCATGTTGAAGTATGCAAACAGATTTATATCTATCACCATGTTCAAAAGTCAAGTGTAAGTGGATCAAAGACTACAATATAAATCCAGTTATACTGAACCTGATAGACGAGAAAGTGGAAATACAATTGAACTCATTGGCACAGGAGAGCACTTTCTAAATATAACCCCAGTAGCACAAACACTGAGAGCAACAATTAATAAATGTGTGTTTCTGAATCTGAAAAACCTTTATGACACTGTTATAAGACAAAACAGCAGCCTATAGAGTAAGAAAAGGTCTTCACCAACTCCACCTCTGACAGAGGGCTGAACTTCAAAATATATAAAGAACTCAGGAAACTAGAATCAAAATACCTAATAATCCAATTTTTAAAATGGGGTACAGATCTAAAGAGAGAATTCTCAGCAGAAGAATCTCAAATGGTCCAACTACAATTAAAGAATTCTTCAACATTCTTTGTCATCAGCGACATGCAAATAAAAATTACTCTGAAATTTATATTACAACTGTCAGAATGGCTAAGATAAAAATTACTGATGACTGCTTATGTTGGATAGGATACCAGTTAAAGGAACACTCCTCCATTGCTAGTGGGAGTGAAATCTAGTTCAGCTACTTTGGAAATCAATATGGTCTCTGAAAAATGAGACTCAGTCTATCTCAAGACCCAACTATACCAACATTGGGCATATACACAAAAGATGCTCAATCATACCACATGGATACTTGCTAAGCTATGTTCCTATCAGCATTATTCATTATAACCAAAACCTGGAAACAAACTACATGCCCTCAAACAAAGAATGAATAAGCAAAATGTTTACATTTATATAGCAGAGAATTAATCAGCTGCAAAAAAACAGTGACTTTATGAAATTTGCAGGTAAATGGTAGATGGAACTAGAAAACTTTCTTCTGAGTGAGGTAACCCAGACCCAGAAAGATAAACATTTTATGTACAAACATGGTATGGATATTAGGAGTTAAATACAGTATAATCAAGCTAAAATATACAGCCCTAGAGAGTATAATAAAAAGGGCCGAATGACGGATGCAAGAATTTTCCCAGTAAGGAGAAAACTGGGAGTGGGGTGAGAGTATGGAGGGGTGGAAACTAGAGTGAGTGGGTGGGGCAGGACAGAGGGGCTGGAGTAATGAAAGAAACATCTTGAAAGGGGAGAGCATTTGGGATTAGAGAGAAACCTGGTACCAGGCAATCTCCCAAAAATATAAAAGGATGACCCCAGCTAAGACTTCAATGAATTGTACAGAGAGTACCTGTCCTGCCTTCTACTGTAATCGGATTGGTGACTATCTTAATTGTCACCAGAGAGTCTTTATCCTGTAACTGAAAGAAGCAGATGCAGAGATCCACAGCCAAGCATTGGGGAGAGATCCAGGAGTCATCATAAAGAAAGGGAGGAGGAATTTTATGAGCAAGGGTGGGTCAAAGTCATGACTGGGAAACCTACAAAGATAACTTGCCTGAGCTCATTGGCGAGCATGGACTCCAGATCAATAGTTAGGGCTCCTGTATGGGACCAACCTAAGCCCTCTGCATGTTTGTGATAGTTGTGTAACTTGCTCTATGCAAGGCTCTTAGCACTGAGATCAGTCCTGTCCATGGTGCTTAGCTGGCTTTGGGGAACCTGTTTCCCATGTTGGCCAGCCTTTTTGCTGAGGAAGTTAACTTGGATGTACCTCAATTTGATGTACCATGCTTTGTTCAATCCCCTTGGAGGCCTGTCCCTTTCTGAATGGAGAGGGAAGAGAAGTGGATGGGAAAGGTGTTAGGGGAAAAGAATGAGAGGTGAGGACAGATAGCAGACATTGGTCAGTATGTAAAATAAAAGAATAATATTAATAAGATAAAACAAATGAATTAGCACACTTGCTAAAAATATTTTATATGCACTAGCAAATCAACCACCAATTATATTATAAATCTTAGACACTCGTACCTAACGCTGTCTTAAATCCTTTAGTAACTAGATTTTCAAAATTTGGAAATGACACCAGGTCTTATGTCCATTTATTTCCTTTCACTGTACTTTTTCTCTCTTCTTCCTCATATCTACTTACAAAGACAACTCAACCACAGTTAGTTAATGGGTGTTTTAACAATCACTATTATATATGCTGCATCATACACTAATCTAGACCTTTAACCCATTGTGTCATTTAAAATGCATGGCATATTTTGAAATATAATTATTCTTATTTTTACAGATAAGGAAAATAAATTTCAGCAAAGATCTGTTTATTGTCTAGAGATTCGTATTTTAATAGCCAATTTCTTCAACCGGTACATTTTTAAACATAGTATGTTTCTTGATGGCATGAAACATTTTTTTTCTCTTTTGTATTTTTTAAAGGATTTAGGTTTGTGGACATCCAAGATGGATTCTAAGGAAAATTAAAAATATGAAAAACATGTTTGTCTATTTGACAAAACATTTTTTTATAGAGACATTATACGTAGCATGCTCTTCTCTGTTTAAATATATGTTTAGGCAGTCCATTCAGGGAAGCAAGTGTCAAAACAACTATTTGTAGAATGATGTCTCATTTGGGTTTCTGTGGCTTTTATAAAACAACATGATCAAAAGCATCTTGATGAGGAAAGAGTTTGTTTCATCTTATATATCTTGTTTCATCTTATATATCCATATCACAGTCCATCAATGATATAATTCAAGACAAGAATGCAAGACAAGACAAGACAAGAATCCTGGAGACCAGAACTGAAATAGATATTATGGAAAAATTCTGCTTACAATTTGCTTAATCACAGCTTGGTCAACCTGCTTTCTTACACCCAGGGCAAGAAGCTTAGAGGTGGCATCACTCAGAGTAAGCTGAGTCCTCCCTCATCAAGCATTAGTCAAAAACATACTCTACAGACTTGCTGAGAAGTCTATCCTATGGAAATATTCTTTCTTTCATTAAAATAACATATATCTTATTTCCTTTATGTTCTCCCTCTCTATTCCAGGGCAGGCCTCATCATCAATAGTAGTTGACCAACACATAATTGGACTCTACAGGGTTTTTTGTGTGTGTACTTTTTTTTCACAACAGTTTGGTGGTTCTTTTTCTTTTGAATGTGGTTTTATTTTGCTTTCCTGATTTTGTTATTGTATTTGTTTTTTGTTTCTTTATCAAGAAAACTTAAAGTTGGGTGAATATGGAGGGGGAGAGGATCTGAAGGGACTTGAGAGAGGGGAAATATGACCAAATATATTTAAATTTGAAAATTGTTTTAAATAATGAAAAATATAATAAAACAACAAAACTTTTATTTAAGAAATAAAAGCAAGAGTTATTCTTCCTACATGACCCTAGCTTGTCATAAGTTGATTTAAAAACTAATTATCAGAAATAAACTAATGTAAAAATAAATTAATTATCAGTAATTAATTATCTGTGGTATTTCTATTTGTTTTGCATGACATCATCTATAAACTTCATCTACAAACTACAATCAGCATGATTGTCATCAAATAAAAGATAAAAGATACACAAGTAGCAGAACCTTAATTTTTGATTGATGCTTGAGTTTTATAAAGGAAGTAAGCACTTTTAAAATCACACAAAATTGTGTAAGTATTGATTGATGTATTTTTCTCTTTGTTTCAATAATAAGATGAGTTAAAGAAACTGAAACATTAAAGAGCTGTTGTAAGCTATTCAAAGCCAAGTCTTTTTTAATCTAAGGGTGTTAATCCTAAGTAATGAAAATGGTTTTATATATATATATATATATATATATATATATATATATATATATATGTCTGTGTGTGTGTGTAAGAATGCTGTATTCCTGTCTATTGAAAGTTTTGGGCACTCATTTCTATGAATCCTTATATACATTTTGTGATATTTTCTTTTTTATTGCAATATTCAGATGGATTATACATCAACCGTCAACAGTCTGTTTATAAAAGAGGGAACACTCTGGGAATTTTCAGTAAGATTGTCTTCATATCAGTGCATACTAATGAACATTTGCTGTTCAACAAAATTGCTGGGGTCTGCAAAAGTAGATGTTGATAATATATTTATTTTCCTATTTAAAAAGGATTTGTATTTACAGGAAATGGTAGAGAGAATAGATAATCATATTTTATACTACTCAGGGTAAATATTTGGCAAGAAAAAAGCACATAAAATGAAAAGAAAGAATGCACATCAAATGCATGCACTAATAATACATAAAATATTATGATATGTTGGAAAAATAAAATGTTAACTTTTCATGATTCAGGGGATAAAATCCTTCAGCAACTCTCTTTATACAAAACTGCATTTTTCTTTATGTCTACTTAAGCTTACAGGTTGCTATGCATCCTTCTCAATATATTTCTGATCTTGTAGTTCTTTCCTGGGATATTTATTAAATGTTTCACAACACTAAAAGTATAATAAGAATTTACCATGCATTTATGCTTTACCACATGTGAATAACAGAGACTTTAGACTAACACCATAGTGCTTGCAACTTATACAGAGGAAAAGATACTGAGTTGTGTATGTGTGTGTGTGTGTGAGAGAGAGAGAGGGAGAGAGACAGACTACATATGGACAAACAAGTGATATTTGCTTCTGATCATCGAAATCTTTTTTTTTCTTTTAAATGTAAGGGTTAATTTTTCTTATTTAGATTCAATCTATAACAAGATCTAAAAGGACATGAAATTTGTTCTTGTTTTCCATGGCTAAACAGTAAGTTCAAGACTGAAAGTGCAGAAAGATGCCTTAACCAGGTTTCGTAACTGTACAAAATGTTACTCCTTTGAAATTTTGTAATTATAGATAAGTCCTACATTTCTAAATATAGTCATCAAAGGATATAAGTAATTTTTGAAAGATAACAGATACCCCAAAGTATTATTTTCTTGTTGCTGTAGATAGATTTTAGGAGTCACATTTATTTCTTTTATTAATTTCTTTTTATGGTTAACATGAAATTATAATTTTTAATATATGGAATGTAATGTGATGTTTTAATATGTATGTGACACTACTTACAAAACCAGGGCTATTAGCTATTTTCTTTCTTATCACTTATGATTGCAAGTTTTGACACTCTATATTTTCAATCTTGACAAAATATCTGAGAGGTTATTATAAACAACAGTCACCTTTTTGTTCTGTGGAGTCCTGGTAATTCTTCCTTGTACTCTGTTTTAATATCCATTGTTCCCTTTATCTCCTCTCCAGCATTAAGTAAGTACTAATCATCTGAACCAACATCATTTTTTATTCCACATATTAATCAAATATGCAATATTTGTTTGTGTTGTGATTGTTTTACTTAACATAATGTTTTTTGGCTTCAAATACTTTGCTCCTTTTGATAGCACTAAATTCTACTGTGAAGGAGAATAATATTTCACCAAATATACATTATCCATTTTCTTTATTCATCCTTTATTGAGCACTGAGGCTGATTTTATACCTTGATTATTATGATTATTGTACAAAAATATGAAGGTGCCCATATCATTGATAGGCTTATCTTATTTTCTTTCAATACATATCAAATAACATGTTTGTTGTAACTTGGTCATTATCGTTTTTATTTTGGAAGAAAGATCTATGACATATTCCATAAGGACTTTACAAATTTATGTTGTTGCTTTTCTCTTTTATATCTTCCCCAGTGATTAAGTTAGCAGTAAGTTTTTCTCTTTTAGTAGATTACATATGATATAGAGATAATATATATAATATATATTTTCACATGTAAGCTTAAATATGAGTATAACAAGGGGAACCTAAAGAAAAACACATATAGATTCTCTTGGAAATTGGAAGCAAACAAGATTGCCAGGCAAAAGTTGAGAGCATGGGGGTGGGGGCAGGGATGGGGGTGGGGTTGAGGGTAGGGGAGAGGGGGAGAGAGAAGGGAGAAGGGAAAGACTTGAGAGAGCTTGAAGAAGTGGGAGGGTGGAGATGGAGGAAAGACGGATATAGGAGCAGGGAAGAAAATATCTACATTAAGGAAGCCATTTTAGGTTTGCCATGAGACTTGGTTCTAGAGGGGATCCCAAGTATCCACAGGGATGACCCCAGCTAGGTCCTTGGGCAACAGAGTAGAGGGTGCCTGAACTGACCTTGCCCCAGTATCACACTGATGATTATCTTGAGTATCACTATCCGTCCAGCGACGGATGGAGATAGAGACAGAGACCCACATCAGAGCACTGGACTGAGCTCCCAAGGTCCAGTTGAAGAGCAGAAGAAGGGAGAAGATGAGCAAGAAATCTGGAACTCGAGGGGTTGGTCCATCCACTGAGACAGTGTGCCTGTTCTAATAGGAGCTCACCAAATCCAGCTAGAGGGAGACTGAATGAGCATGCAATCAAACAGGACTCTCTGAATGTGGCTGAAAATGGGGCTGACTGAGAAGCCATTGATAAAGGCACTGGGACTTGATTCTATTGCATGTACTGGCTTTTTAGGACCCTAGTTTATTTGGATGCAAAGCTTCCTAGGCCTGGATATATGAGGGGGAGGGCTTGGACTTCCCACAGGGCAGGGGAGGGAGGGGAAAGGAGGAGGGCGAGTGGGGGAGTGGTAGGGGAATGGGAGGAAGTGTAAATTTTTTAATGAAAACATAAATAAAAAATGACTACATCATAAAACTTTGATAATTGATGTGAATTTATATCTAATTTCTGTTTCTTTATAATGCTCTTCTGATTATATTCAAGAGGAAGGCTAATACCTAAACATATAAAATGTATTTTGAATTCCCATGTGTTATTGAAAGCTTTGTAAATTATAACCAGCCTTATTACTAGGTAGGGGATACTATCCTAAAGACTTCAGAAGTATACTAAATATCCTCCAAAATATTATAGACTATTGACGCTGCTCTTGGTTGCTGATCACAATTTGATAGTAAGACACTATTTCTGAAGACACCATACATATTTGTCATATAACTTGGAAACATCAAGGTGGTAGCAACGTGGAAGCCCCAAAATTCATTAATCCTGCAAAGCTAAAGTTTACTTTGACTAATATTTTGCTCTAATTCTTTGTATTATTTTTATTCCATAGAAATATAACCTATTTTACTTCTGGGAAAATATACTACTCTTCAATAGTTTTGTTCATAGAGAGAAATTATAAATAAAAGTGCATTGTAAGCATTGTGTCAATGAGGTGTTATTTTAGGGTTTACTATTACTGTGAAGAGACACCATGACCATGGTAATTATTATAAAGAAAAGATTTAATTGATGCTAGCTTTCTTACAGTTTCAGTGGTTTCATCCATTATGATCATGAAAGGCATCATGGCAATGTGTTGGCAGATGTGGTGCTGGAACTGAGAATGCTACATCTTGCAAGCAACAGGAAGTAGACTGACTATCACACTGAGGGAAGCTGGAGAACAAAACCTCAAAGTGACATATTTCCTCCAACAAGGCCACACCTCCTAATAGTGTCACTCCATTTGATGGCCATTTACTTTCAAACTACCACAGATGTTATTGTTTTACACATACATGTAAGAAACACTCAGAGCAATTCTTTCCCAAGAAAATTCCCTCTTCCAATTACTACTCTATCCCAATCAAAGGAAATTACTTTATGATTTTCAACACTGTAGTTTTCCCTGTGCATGGACTTTTATAAGTAAAATCAAATATCATGAATTCCTTTGTGTTAGACTTATTTATTCATAAAATATTGTTTTAAAAACATGCACCATGAGATTTACTTTGTAATAAATTTTTTATATATGGCACAGTTTTTTTAAGGAAATGCCATGTATTTTTACCATATAGCATTTGTTAGTCAGCATTCCCTAGTGTAATAAAATATGTACATATATACAATTATAAAAGTGAGTTTTGTTGGATTAGTTTCAATATTTGGAATTTTTGCTGGCCACCATTGAAAGGCTTATTGGTCAGAGTATCCTGAACATTTATAGTCTGAGAAGTAGAAACCTAAAATAAGGAGGAATAAAGATACAGTTCCAGTCTGAGGCACAGATGTTTATATTTCCTTGGAGAGTCAGTCATGTGAGGCTGTGTTGAAAAGCTGAAGAAAACTGCAGTCCATGAGTGGACAATCAGAATATGGTATCTCAGAAAGAATAAAACTTACAGACATTCAATTTTTTCCTCTATCTTCTCCTTTATTCTTTCCAGCCCTCCAACTTATTGGATGTTTTTGTCCATATTCTAAGTGAGTTTTGACTCTTCATTTGATCTGCCACAGGATATGCTATACCTTTCTTGGACATAGTCCCAGGAGATGAAAGTAGCCTATGGATCTATCCACTGATGAATAGGTAATGTAAATATTATACATTTTATAAAATGTTTATATATATTCAACTGTAAGGAAAATAGAAATAATTAAATTCACTAAATTCACATGTAAATGGACAAAGCTAGACATGTCAATTCTGAAGGATATAATCCAGACCCAGAAAGATATAATATATGCTCTCTTTCTTACGTAGGGATATTAGCTGTGAATATTATATATGTGCGTTTTAATTATAAAACTCATAGAATTCAGGAAAATATTAAGGGGCCATAGAGGATATTTCAAGTGATATGGGATAGAGCCCAGGTGATAAGAATCGAAAAAGATTAATAATGAAATTGGAGGATTTAGATGGGATAAAAGGTGACATGATATTGTAGAAGAAGAAGTATAGGGAAGGGCCACTAACACAAAAGATGTTTGAAAAAAATCATATGGAAGCATTACTGAAGAAATTTCCTAAGACAAATAATATACAAATGTACATTTATATATTTATATTTAATGATTATAAATAGTGTCACCCTATAATGTGGATGTCATCAACTCTCCCAGCTACTACAAGCCATCAAATAAAACGCTATTTGCATAGCTCTTGGTTATCCTCCAGAAATTGATTTTAAGACCCTGTTGCTAAAGACATCAAATAATTGAGCTGTAGTATATGAAGAAATCAAATTGTGATTAACCTGTAATCTTCATCCTCACTAGTTAGTTTTCATAGTTCTGGAAGCTTCTGTGGTTGCTACTAGATGAAAAGTTAATAATTACTTTATCCAGCTGTGCCTGCTATGAGCTACAATAAGGATTACTTGGGAAGTCCTGTCCACTGCTTCAATAAAAGCATTGATGTTCTGAGAGTAACCACCCATTTTCAGAATAGATTTAAATCCTGCCCCATAAGATGGAACTGATGCCTGGTACCATAAACTGGGTCAAAACCCATTTATTTGGATAGGTCATAATTCCTAGGGGAGAACCATGTATTTCTAGGTTTCTAAATGCACATAGTAATAAACTTCCCCCAAAGTGCGTATCTTTATATCTATAGATAAATGCATCTCTCTACCCTCATCACAGAAGCTGACTTTTACAGTCGCTTAGGATTAATGCCAGATTTATTTATTTATTTATTTATTTATTTATGTATTTATTTATTTATTTATTTATTTATGGTGAGTAACATTCTACTGAACAAACTGAGAGGTGATGCCAACATCTTTTGTCCCAGAACTCAGGAGGCAGGGTCAGATAGATCTTTGAGTTTTAGACTAGCCTTATCTACAGAATGAGTTCCCGGGCAGCGAGGGCTACAGAGAGACAACCTATCAAACAAACAAACAAGAAATTATACTGTAAATACACAAAATAATTAAATACTATTATAATTTATCTCAGGGTAGAAATGGAGAATGTTTTCATGACATCCTTTTAGATAGATAAAAAAGCTATAATATATATGAAATTGTAAACCTTTCTGCTGAATATATAATTTCATATAAGATTGTATGAGCTACTGATTCAGGTTCTGCATTGTGACATTACACTGTATCCGAAGAGCTAAAACATTTACATTTCTAGAGTAATGTACATTTTCTGTTTTTTCCTTATCCTCACTGTGCTTGCTAGGTTTTCTTGTTTTTGTTTTGTCTTATTTTCTTTTGTTATAATTGACAATGTGACAAAAACCAGGGTCATCATAAAAGAATATCAATTGAGATAAGGTTTCCAGAAATTTGGCCCATAGGCAAGCCTGTAAGATATCTTCTTGATTAATGATTCCATTTGGAGGATTCGGACCACTATGAGTGGTGCTACCCCTGCATGGGTTATCCTATATTATAAAAGAATCCAGGCTGAGCAAGACCTGGAAAACATGTAAGTAATCAGTATTTTTCCATGACTTTCAGTTCCTACCTCCAAATTGCTGCACTAAAATTTCTTCCCCGACTTTTCAGATCATAATCTGTGATGTTTGATATGGAAGACTATTATAAGCTATAATAAAACTTTACCTCTCAAAGTTGCTTTTGGTCATGATATTTTAACACTTCAAAAGTATCCTAACTAAAATATTTACACATTCACCAACACAACTGTTACAACTATTTTCTTATTCTCTCACTTTCTCTCTCTGTCCGTGTGTGTGTGTTTGTGTTTCCGTGTGTGTGTCTGTGTGTATCTGTATGTCTGTGCATTTGTATAGATAAATAAAGCTATCCTTAAACAATAAATCTAATAGATTGCTATAGTTTGGATTTGTGTTTTTTTCTTGGTTAGAAGTTATCCAATGCTTATTAGCTTTAGTTTTGTTCTCACTTAAAAATGAAATGATGTGTATAGGATGAAATTTGATGTTGCCTATGTGTTGTTGCTTACTATGTTGTTAAGGGAAAGTTTCGTTCTCCTACTATACTCCTGAGGCATTCTAGAATTATGACTTGGCTAAATATTAGTGCAGTAGCAGACACAAAGATATTCATATCTTTAGTATATGAAACTGTAATCATTCACAGAGAATATTTTTGCATAATTTGGTACATGGAGGCCATACTAAGTGCATGCCTTAAAAGATTTTCGTGTAGAAATTCCTTCAGCCATTGCCCTTACACTTAATCAAATTGAAGTATAATTGATGATCTGAAACACCTCATCTTTAGAAAAGGCAATTCGTTTAAGGCATAAAAACAAACTTAGAGGCAGTTAGTGATTCTCAAATTACTCTTACAGTTGAAATTAATTCTTTACAAATTCTCTCATTTTCTGTGGTTAGGGACAATATTACTTTAACCAATAAAATAAAAAAAAACTGTGAAAAGGAATATTAAACCTATGAATATTTGCATATTAGGTGCTAAGAAGAGGGCAATGAGTATTGAAACGACATTTAGGAAGATATCACCAATATTAAATGGGTACTACACAGGTTAGATATATCAATTTATATCTCTTCACGGGATGTAGAAACCATTGTATTTTGGCTCAAGGTTCAATGTTACGACATGTGTAATTGAAAGTGGCCTGCTAAACTTCACTGATGTACCAGTAAATCTTTTCAAGTTCAACGTATTTTGAATAGAGATCATGTTATAACTAGGTACAGACCACAAATGATAGTAAAGCCAATAATCTCCAGTAAACCTATCAATCATGGTCTCTCATGATGTTTTGATTTTAATTATGTTTAGAAATTATATTGTTAGTGAATTCACAGGAATGCCAACTAAACATGAAGATAAACACAGGAATAAATTGTTGCAATAAAAATATGTGTAAACACAAAACAGAAATGGAAAAGAAAAGAAAATATCAAAAGTGCACAAAGAAGCAATGATAATAGAAGGGCAATAATAGTTTATCTTTCAAAAGCATGAACAAGTAGTTCAGGTATATCTTAACAGGAAAGAAGTCAATGTATTAGTATTACTTAGGGAAAAACACAATATATAATCAAATGACTTTTAGAACTTAATATTGTAGTTAATTATAAACCATTTTGGAGAATAAATCAAGCCATACCCACAATAGTTAAGCAACTGGACACCTAGACAACCAGATAAGAGGAAATGCTTTTGTTAACTAATAGTAGAATAAAAGTTGGAGACAAATGCAGTGAGAATGCATGAAATATTCTATACCTACTAGAATAAACTATGTACAGGCAAGATTCTTGGAAAGTTTCTAAATTTGGACAAAACATATTGAAGTGCTTATGTCACTCTACAGACACCTTATAAGTGGCAATATAAAGTACTAGAGAACTCTTTGATCAAAATTAACAAACATCATTTCAACAATCAGGGACAATGAGTCTAAATCTGGATCTAAATGTGATATTTTTTTTCAAATTGTAACTGTTCCATTTTATTCTTTTCTTAACTATTTTTAATTGAAAATAAATTTTATATTCTGATTATGAATTCCCCTCTCCAAAGCCTCCAAGGTTCTCCCAAATTCCCCTCCCATCAAAAGATACACCCTTTCTTTTTCCCTCTGATTAGAATACAAACAGGCATAATAATAATATTAATAATAATGATGATGATGATGTTGATAATAAACCAGAATCAGACAAAATAAGCAAGCAAACATAAGAAAAAGAACTAAAGAAGCATATATAGATACAAAGACACACATGTTAACACAAACAAAAATTAAATACTATCATTAATTGGAATAGAATATAACTTATATAATCTTCAGTATAAGAATATATAGACTGAATATAATAATTAGCATGAGAAAATTTTAAAATGAGGATTTTTTATTAAAGCAAATTGATAAAAATATAAGAATTGTTTTCTATTTCCATCCATTTGCATGCAAAATTCAAGAAGTCATTGTTTTTTACCGCAGCGTAGTACTCTAATGTGTATATATTCCACACTTTCTTCATCCATTATTCCAATGAAGGGCATCTAGGTTGTTTCCAGGTTCTGGCTATTACAAATAATACTGCTTTGAACATAGTTGAACAAATGCTTTTGTCATATGATAGGGCGTCTCTTGGGTATATTCCCAAGAGTGGTATTGCTGGGTCCTGCCAGTTTGGATGTTCACCTTCCTAGACATGGACAGAGGGGGGCGGACCTTGGACTTCCCTCAGTGCTGGGAACCCGGACTGCTCTTTGGATTGGAGAGGGAGGGGGAGAGAAGTGGGGTGGAGGGAGAGAAGGGAGGGAGGAGGGGGAGGGAAATGGGAGGCTGGGAGGAGGCAGATACTTTTTTTTCCTTTTCACAATAAAAAAGAGTAAAAACAAACAATAATATCAAAAGTAACAAAACAAATAAAACAAAATATCAGAAACATAAAAAAATATAAGAATTGACAAAATGAATTCATTCTTCAGAAATTTAGCTTCTAACCTCCCAAAAAAGAAAAGATAGAAAAGAAAAGATACTCCAGATTAAAACGAAGGTAATGAGAGCCAAAAAGTAAACATTAATGTCTTCAAGTTTGTTCCTTATTTTATTAATTAGTTTTATTAAATACAAACCTTAGAATGAATGGGTATATGTATTATGTCTAAAATAGCATCCAAAAATAGCTATACCATATTGGAGTTTAATGTACCTTGCAAAAGAGCCTTATAAATTGATATTGACATTATTTTCTGGTCAGCATGGCTATTATTTCCATGACATTACTGGTAATTTCATATGGTTTTACTTAACACATTAACAAGGAAGCACACATTACCTACCCCTTCATGTTCAAGAGTTTGCTAGACATATATTTTCAACATTACTTACATCTACATTACGTAAGGGACAGGAAATTTTAGATTAATGATTTTTGTGCTCAGTGTTTATGCATCTGCCTTTGCTCTCTTGTTTTAGATTCATTCTTTCTGAATACATACCCAAATGCTGTGAAGTGCTCAGTGTGAAGGTATGATGTGCAATTGTCAAACTACCTCTGTAAAAGCTAGTTTATGTGACTGGACAACAATGATAATATTATCACTGTTATAGACACATGGAAAATAATTTTGTGATATAACATTTCTCAATAGTGAGCTAATAATTTTTAAACTGGAAAATACATGATACTATATGAAAATATAGATTGCATTGAGTTAATTGCAGATGATATTTCTAAAAAGTTAGGTAGACCAATTTCCATTGATAAGGACCTAGTCTTAGTGACATTGTACCCAAATGAATATCAGTTTCAAGTAACTTTGCAAGGTAATTTCAATCTTTCATGAAAATTTTCATTCTCTAAGTACTTAAAATATTACTGAACATAGAAAATTAAAACTTCTAAACTCTTATTGTAATGTCAAGATACAAAATCTTAAAATGAAACTCCAAGAGTCTATGTTTATGCAAATAGATGTAAGACTAAGAATTAAATATCAAAAATGTAATCTCCATGTAAGAAATAACACACCAAGGGCAGCAAGATAGCTAGCTCATCAGGTAAAGGTGTTTGTCAATGAGCCTTACGACCTGAGCTCATTATTTAAGAATTGTATGGTAGAATGTGAGTCTCAACTCTTTCAAGTTGATCTCTGACTCTACATTCACATATGTCACCCACATACCCACGCACCCATACTCCATTAAAGTAAATAAATGAAAGGAAAAAATAAAGTATACCACATCAAGATAACTTAGTGTTTTTTCTAGGAACTCTGTAGTATTTAAAAAGAAATACTCATCATGCACCACTGCTTTTAAAGGTATACATGTTGCTATCGAATATTGACTCAATAACAGAGTGTCTACAACTGTGTTAAGAAGAAATAAAGTATTATGATTAGGTGAGATATAAAACAATGAGTTCTACCAATTATACTTATCACTGAGGGTTTCAATTATAAAAAACTGTGTCTCTCTTTATTTTAAACACAGTAGATTAGTTCTAATAATTCAATGGACACTTAAGTAAAATTCCGTTGATACCAATTACACATGCATATAAACTTTATTGGGTGATGCAAAGCAGAAAACTAAAACATTATTTCAGAGTGAAGGAGAGATGGTATGACTGTTTTCATATTATAAAGAATTCTTAAAGATCTTGCTTCTTACATTTTCCACCTTTATTTCTTTATGTCTTCTGGAGATTCCTTTTAGTATAATTTGTGAAGAAACACTTGAGCAATATTATTTGAGGAAAAAGTGGGAACCTTTTACCAAAATACTGCCCTGACTTTTCCTGTAGCTCATGCTTCAAAGTCCAGTCTCAGAGATTGATTTCTTCTACTTGTATGTTCCATAACTCAGTCTTATGAAATGAAAATACTTTGGGGAAATGTAATATGACAAGCCAATACACAACAGGACCATCCATCATGATAGAGTACTAAATGAACAATGAATGTTGTCAGTAGGATTGGTTGGTTAAATGAAGTGACTTTATAGTAAACAGATTTTAAGTCCTTTTGGTATCTAACTTGGTTTGTTACTTTCTGCCAAATAAAAAAATATTAAATTGTTTACTTCCTGAGGTTGTTTATGGAGAAATGAGACAATGTTTTATAAGAATTAAATCATTGGTAGGTAGGCAGTAGTTATACATTATTATTGTTGGAAATATATGTTTAAAAAGCATTTATTCAAAACACTGTGTGTGGCAGTCATCTGGAATGGAATACACAAATGTATGTTACATTTTCTATTTTCTAGGACTTTATGATAAACTTAATGATATAGCAGGTAGGTATGTTTTCCTCCTCATTGTAAACTCTAGGCATGTAAGCACACACCAAGTAGAGGCAGAAGAGATACTGCTGAAAGTAGGGTTAGTATAGCAAGGAGTTGGGTGGGGGTCCAAAAACAAATTCTTTTAATGCCACATATATGATGTAAAGACTTATTTTAAATAAAGTTCTTGTTATTAGAAAGAGAGAAAAAATACAGAGTACTGATAGGTTTCACTGTTTTATTTTGCTTTGTTTCCAACCAAATAATTTTGCCATTTATTTAGGAATTTTATATCATGCATCCTGATCACACTCTATCCCTCATCCTCTCAGGTCTACCCCCAAGCCCTTTTGACCTTTACTCCTAGAGAAAATAGAAAAGAAAAAGAAAAAGAAAAAGAAGAGAAAAATGACAAGTCCAAATTGTGGTGCTTATATATGCACTGGAACATGCTCAAACTCCCAGTAACTAACATCCTAAAGAAAATTGAGACCTTCCCCAGTCCCACCCCTGCCAGAAGCTTTCAATTGTGGATAGCTACACTTCAGCATCTTTATCACAATTAAAAGTTGTCTTTGATGCGTCCTTGTCTAGGCCATTACTTTATTTGCCAGGTGAGAATGGGGCAGGAGGTGGGAGTGGTCACAGAAGCCTTCTATATCTCTCTTTCTCAACTATAAATCTGCCATTATCAATAACACTGCAAAAGTAGGTGCCTGGATTTTTTTCCCGTCAGCAATGGTTTCTGGTGACAGCACTGACAAAGGACATCTGCATGGTCTCTGACATCAGCATGTATCATTGATCTCAGGATGGTGGCAGTACAGATCATGGATATTGTTGTTAATTTAATAATTGGCTTTGCTGTCTTAAAGGGTTAAAGGTAGAGACGTTACGCAGGGAAGAAGACACAGACATGCACCGGTCCCACGTGGGTGCACTTTAATGGGGGGAGGGGTAATGAAAGGTAGGTACAGGTGTGCGACACGAAAGGAGGGGCAGGAAAAGGGTAAAAAAGGGGGCAGGTTGTGGCGACCCTGGCCTTTTAACGAGGAATGCCAAGGCTTCTGGGAAATGTGTCCGTAGTCCAGGAGAACGCTGGGGACTGTAGTTCCACAAAAGAACAACATTTCACCCTTTTGTTTGATTAAAATAAAATTTAAAGGGTAGGAAATGGGGGCGTAGACCGGTCTCTCATGACTGCTTCCTGCTGGCTTTGGGCGTCAAGGGATCCAAGGAGTGTATCCAGGGAGTGTCCAATTATTCTGGCGATGTCCCGCTGGCGTTTTGCTGAAGCCCGGGGTGCTGACCTTGAGATCGCTGGTGTCCGGGGTGGCTGATTGTCCCACTGGCGCTTGCGATTGCTGGTGTCTGAGGTGGCTGATTGAAGGAATTTGCCTGGCTTTTTCTGAGTAGCTGGGTCATCGTTAAGATGCTGGAAGACAAAAGTTGCATTAGAGAGGAGAAAATAAATTAAAGAGGAGAGGGGGTTAGGAGGGGGAATCTGGGTGGGATTAGAGGGGAGATCCTGAATGGGGGGGTTAAGAATGATAAAAAAATTTAAATGACACTTATTCCGTTAATGATCCGCTTGTGTTTGATTTGTTTAGGTGGGTCAGGCTGGCATCCTGGAGCTTAAAGAAAGTGTATTAAAAGAAATAGATTTTAACTGTATATTCCTTAACATTTCAGGGGCCACTGCTGCAGTCAGCGGCTGGCCTGTTATGTTAAGGAGCTTTGTTGAGAATCTGCTTACCACCTGAGCCCTTGACTCCGTATCTGATGATGGTACCTGTAACGACAGCTGGTTATTTATGAATTTAAAGAAAGGAGGGTGTGTTAACACAGCGACGGATGGGACCACTGTTTTCCTTTGACTGGAGTAGAGGGGGCTGAATCCGGTGTCCTTTGGAACTTAAGAGAACAAGGTCCCGTCTGAGTTACCGTAAATGAAGGATTATAGTGACGGCGGGAGCCTAGAGGGGCTTTGGCGACTGGGCGGAGCGAGAGGCCCCCCGAGGCCGGGGAAGGGGGGTGTGGTGGTGGAGGTTTGTCCACGGGATCCCTGGCGGGAACAGAGGGTTCCTGGAGGGAAGGCATTGCTAAAGGCAGATTAATGTAGATAGTTTTACGGAGGGGATGAGGGCGTGAGGCTCTAGAGCCTCCAGAAGCTGCCGGAGAGGACAAGATGGGGGAATTGTTTTGGATGGCTTGGAGCCCATGACTAAGAATGTAAACCTGTCCGCAAAAAGGTACCGGGGTAATTCGAGCATGGCAGCCTCAAGTGCAGGCGTCCCTGGACTCAAGGGGTGTGCTAGAGCTAAATTGGCCTGAACCCAGCTACCGACAGGGAAAAACCCTGGCTGGGAGAAGACAATTAATCTTTTGGGGGCTGATTTACAGCCCGGGGCAACCGCACCATAGCGGGCCTGGAAGAAGACAGGAAAGATTAGAAAAAGAGAGAGAGAAGCTGGAAGCACCAAACTTCCAGGTGCGGACAGAGGCAGGTTTTAGCCGAGGGCAGAAAACCGAGGGGGAAGGGGGAGGGAGGTCAGCGACCTTGCCTAGGATGAGCCCAAGAGAGCTGGCCCGGACAGTCTGAGCACCCCTGGGGGAAGGAAGCCAACTTAGGTTAACTTACGGATCAGTTGGTAGTGGAGGCCGTGGTGAACAGGTGGAGGTAGTTGTACGCAGCCGGTTCAGACCTCGCCAGTGAAGCCCAGAGGCAAAGCCTCAGGCACCGGGACGGAAAGGTCACCGAGTCGACGAGGGCACCAAAATGTTGTTAATTATATTTGCTGGCTTTCTTTCTTAAAGGGTTAAAGGTAGAGACGTTACGCAGGGAAGAAGACACAGACACACGGCGGTCCCACGTGGTTGTACTTTAATGGGGGGAGGGGTAACGAAAGGTAAGTACAGGTGTGCGACACGGAAGGAGGGGCAGGAAAAGGGGGAAAAGGGGCAGGTTGTGGCGACCCTGGCCTTTTAATGAGGAATGCCAAGGCTTCTGGGAAATGTGTCCATAGTCCAGGAGAATGCTGGGGACTGTAGTTCCGCAAAAGAACAACAGATATCAACATGGCCCTCTGATACAGCATAGGCCATGGACACAATCATAGCACTTGGCAGTAGCACAGGTCAAGGATATAAACATAGCCTCCAGTGAAACATGGGCAAAAGGGCATAAATATGGTCTCACACTGGAGAAAAGACAGCATTTATATAAATGGTGTTACTCAACTGAATAGATACATGTAGAAGAATGAAACTCAATTTTAATTTCTATCTTTTTTAATTTATTTATTTATTAAAGATTTCTGTCTCTTCCCTGCCACCACCTCCCATTTCCCTCCCCCTCCCCCAATCAAGTCCCCCTCCCTCATCAGCCCAAAGAGCAATCAGCGTTCCCTGCCCTGTGGGAGGTCCAAGGACCACCCACCTCCATCCAGGTCTAGTAAGGTGAGCATCCAAACTGCCTAGGCTCCCCCAAAGCCAGTACGTGCAGTAGGATCAGAAATCCATTGACATTGTTCTTGAGTTCTCAGTAGTCCTCATTGTCCGCTACTCCTGGACCCAGCAATACCACTCTTGAGAATATACCCAAGAGAGGCCTTATCATACAACAAAAGTATATGCTCTACTATGTTCATAGCAGCATTATTTGTAATAGCCAGAACATGGAAACAACCTATCTTTATTTTTTAAGTTATCATTTTGGCTTTATTTTTTTCTATTTTATTGAAAATAGATTTTTTTTCTCTCTCCTTCTGCTCTTCATCTGGACCTTGTGAGCTCAGTCCAGTGATCCAATGTGGATCTCAATCTCTATCTCCATCCATTGCCAGATTAAGGTTTTATGGTGATATTCAAGATATTCATCAGTGTGGTTATGGGATAAAGCCAGTTCAGGCACCCTCTCCTCTGCTGCCCAAGAACATAGCTGGGGACATCTCCTTGGATGCCTGGGAACCCCTCTAGAGCCAAGTTCTTGCCAACTCTAAAATGGCTCCCTTAATTAAGATATCGTCTTCCCTGCTCCCATATTTACCCTTCTTCCATCTCAACCATCCCACTCCCCTAAGCTTTCTCCAATCCTCCCCTTCTCACTTTTCTCTCCCCCTCTCCTCTTCCCCACCCCCATGCTTCCAACTTTTGTCAGTGATCTTGTCTACTTCCAATTTCCAGGAGGATAAATATATGTTTTTCATTGGGTTCACTTTATTATATAGCTTCTCTAGGATCATGAACTATAGGCTCAATTTTTGGCTAGAATCAAACTATATTCATCTTTGGGGGTCTAGGTTATCTCACTCAGTAATGTGTTTTCTATTTCCATCCATTTGTATGCAAAATTCAAGAAGTTAGTACTGCGAGGGGTGCATCCACCCACTGAGACATTGTGACTGATCTAATGGGAACTCACCAAGGCCAGTTGGAATGGGACTGAATGAGCATGTGATCAAACTGGACTCTCTGAATGTGGCTGACAATGGGGGATGACTGAGAAGCCAATGATAATGGCACTGGGATTTGATTCTATTGCATGTACTGGCTTTTTGGGAGCCTAGTCTGTTTGGATGCACATCTTCCTACACCTGGATGGAGGGGGGGAGGCCCTTGGACTTCCCACAGGGCAGGGTACCCTGACTTCTCTTAGGACTGGAGAGGGAGGGGGAGGATAGTGGGGGTAGTGGGAAGAAAATGGGAGGAGGGGAGGAGGAGGTGGAAATTTTTAATAAATAAATAAAAGAAAATTGATTTCTTTTCATGTAATGTACGCTGATTATGGTTTCCCTTCTTTCTATACCTCCTATTTCCTTTCCCCTTCTCCTTCTATTTGGGTCTAGCCTTGTTCTGTCTCTCATTTAAAAAATTAACAAGTTTCTAATGGCTAATGATAAAAGCAATATACTGTAAATAACAGAGTTAGAACTAATACATCAAAGAAAGACAAAACAAATAGAAAGGGATGAAAGAAGCAGCACAAAAAAACAGATATAGATAAAGATACCAGTGGTTTGTACACTCAGGAATCCCATAAAAACACCAAACTGGAATCTAGTACATATACACAAAGAACCTGTAGAGCAAAAATTACACATGATAAATGCAAAGGTATAGTGAAAAAACAATCCTTTAAATCAATAACTATGAGAGGCCATCCTTTTGGTAATAAAGAGGGCAAAGGAATTTTAGATTGCAGAGGGCCCATAGGTTGAATAACCATGTTGATGGCCCTGATATCTGTCATCATTCTCCATTTACCTGATTTTTTCTTAACCATAAATACAGGAGAATTTCAAGGGCTGGTAGATTCTTTAATATGTCCAGCATCTAGTTGTTCTTGTATCAGCTGTTCTAAAGCCTGTAACTTTTCCACAGCTAAAGGCCATCACTTTGTCCATATTGGTTTCTCAGTCAACCATTTTAGAGGCAAGGCTGTTGGTATCTCTGAAGGGACATCAATTGCTTGTTCTTGCATAGCCCTAATGGCTGGTTTTTTTCCGTTTGTAATATCTTTTAATATTATTCTCAGAAATATAGGCTCTAGAAGTAGCAGGAATGTTAATTTGGGTATTTTATTGTTGTAATAGGTCATGACCCCATAAATTTATTGCAATATTGGCTACTACATATGGCCTTAATTTTCCTATTTGTCCCTCTGGCCCTATACATTCAACCCATCTCGTGTTCTGCCTTATTTGAGATAGGGTATCAATTCCCAGGAGCTGAACATTTACATTCTGAAGAGGCCAATATGGATGTCAGGATTTTGGGGTAATGATCCTTACATCAGCACCTGTGTCCAGCAAGCCAGTAATAAAAATGCCATTTACACATATTTTTAGCTTAGGTCTTTGATCATTTATAGAAGTTTGCCAAAACACATGTAACTCATTTTTCTGATTACTATTGCTTGTAACAGTAGGCATGTGGCTTCCTAATTGTCCTGACGAGGCATGTTCTCTGCAGATACTGGAAATGACTGAACCATGTTTGTCATGGGGGCCTGTGAAGCCCCCCTCTCACGTTTCCCATCTGTATCAGGTTGCCTTGTCTATCTCTTGTAGACCTGCATTCATTCGTCCAATTTCTGCCTTTTTCATATCTTTTACATAAACCTGAAGGTTGAGTCCTTCTATTTTTGTTATTTTTAGAAGATGCATTATTATTATTTCTGAAAATCCGTTGTTTACAATTCCTTTTTATATGACCCATTTTACCATAATTAAAACATTTGATATTCCGGTGTCTCTTTTTACCATTGGAAATTGCTTTTTCTACCCATGCTTCAGTGCCATAGTCAAATGTGTCAACATTCAGTGTATGCAAGACCCATTATTTCAAGGACGCTGATCTGAACTTTAAAGGCCCCAAGATCTTTTTGCATTCCATATTTGCATTTTCGTAAGCCAAAGATTCAATTATTATACGTCTTGTTTTTGGGTCAGATATCCCTATTTGTACAGCCTTAGTTAATCTTTTTAAAAAGTCATTAAAGGGTTCTCTCTGACCCTGTTTAACTGTGACAAATGATTCCATTCTCTGTCCTGGGTCTTGTACCCTGTCCCAAGCCCTTAAGGCTGCTGTAGTACACATGGAGAGTATGTTTTCATCCAGATTAGCTTGTTCCTGAGGGTTGGAAAAGAGCCCTTTACCTAGAATTTTATCTAGGGAAATGCCAATTCCCTTCGCCTTTTTCTGCTGTTCTAAAAGTCTAGCCTCTTGCCTGAATAAGCATTTTCATTTTAATTGTGGTCCATTCTCAAGGACTGCGGAGCTCAGCTGGAGCCAGTCCGAGGGGGTTGTTCTGCTTGTTGTAGCCCAAGATTTTAGCATCTCTTTAACAATAGAGGCATGCATCCCAAAAGTCATGACAGCCTGTTTAATTTCTTTGAGATTATTTATATGGACAGGCTCCCATGTATCTTCCTTGATGACCCTAAGGTTTCTGGAACCAATCACCTTTTTTGTTGTTATTATTGGAAAGACAGGTATAGCTGTAAGTAGAGCTTTGTGGAAATTGTCCCGGAGGGATTTATCCATAGATGTAGTTAAAATTTTTCTTTCTACCCTTTGCTCTTCTTTATCAGAATTTAGAATTTTTTTAATCTTTTTAATTTTATTCATCATTGCTTTTTGCAATGTTTGAATCTTCTGTCCAGAATTATGTTTCAAAGCCTTTATTGAGGATTTTAAATTATGAAGTTTGTCCATTAGAGATAATTTGTCATCTTTGGACATAATTTTTATGGCATAAACCGTGCCTTCTTGTATTGACAATCTTTCCGCCAATCTGTCATAAGCTTTAGACAAAATTTGATTGTCATATTCAGTAGTTTTGATTCTCTCAGTTAATGTTTTAGTTCCTACAGAAAGGGACTGCTGGAATTTACGATCCAAATCAGCTGTTCCTTCTTCCATAGTAATGAATTTTTCCTTAACATCAGCCTGTACCTTTTCTAAATTTTGCTCAGTTAACCGAGTCATGTTAAACAAAGATCTGTTTTCTTCCTGGAGAACTTCAAACTGATTCTTGAGAAGATTGTTGTCATTCTCAATAGTTTTTAAACTTTCAACCTCTGCCTTAAGAGACTTGATCATTTTCCTATTGTCAAACCATATAGTGCTAAGGAAAATTACGAATCCCAGAAATATTCATAGATGAGGGGTGATAGACACCTCTTGTAAAATCTCCCATATTGTACATTCAAAAAAGCTATTGAAATCTAAAACAGTCACGTTCTCAGACATTTTATTTATAAAAGAAAAAATTCTTTTACCTGCAATGACCAGTTCCTGCCAGTGGTGGCGAAAGAGTCCATTTGAGTCCACGTGGCCTAAGTTTGAAATAAATGACTCAAAAACAAAATTGTAGCAGACACCAGGCTGATAAATAGCAATTGGGCCAGAAAGGGAACAGAGAGAAAAGCTGCCAAAGTGAACAAAGGGACCGGCGTGTTTGAGCCAGCTCGCAGGGCCGCCGTCATGTGACCCGAGCACTGGAGGAGGTGGGAGGGGAAACAGACTGATCACGCTGTAACAGAGGCGTTTGTGCCACTGTCAGGCAGGGCGGGGCCGGGGAGTGCTAATACTCCCGTCCTGTTTGACTTTTCAGCAGACACCAGGAAAGATAGACTCGCTCAGAATCTCAGCTGCCTCTGCAGCCATAGTCGGACCATCAAGGTGCATGCCCAGAGAGACCTCCGGGAGGGGTGAAGGAGCCGCTGGGAGCGGTAGCCCCCAGGAGCCTCCGATTTGGGGCGGGTATTCGCAAAGCCCCATGTTGGGCGCCAAATGTATCGGCGTGAATAAATGCAGGCAAATATTGAAGAATATAAACAACTTTAATAATTAAATAAACTTACAAAACCAGGGTTCCAGCATAGCACAGGAGGCAGAAAAAAAAAGGGAGGGCGCAGTCTTTGCACGCTCGATATACCAGTCAACAATCGCCCGAGGCAAACACGCCCTAAAAGGGGCGGGTATAACCCTACATTTTACTTTATGAGTTGTCGTGGTCATGTGTCTCTTCACAGCAGTCGAAACCCTAACCATGACAAAATCACTCAGAGGAAACTAAATTTTTATTTGCAAATGATTATTTACAACTACATTCTGAGTTAGGAGTGGTAGCATGTACCCACTTCTCCTTTAAGCTCTAGGACCAGCATATCTTTCAGGAATGTCATCACTGTTGGCCCTAGAGTTTGTGGATGGATTTTTGTCTCCTTTTATAGTGTTAGAAATTTTAAATATTATTTGCTAACATACAGGCTACCTAATATCAAAGACAGTATAAATGCACTAGTTATGGCTCTACCTCTGCACAAGCTGGTCTTGTTCATGTTCAATAAGTTGAATACGTATCTTTAGTAGTGGGGCCTTGCCATCAATTTGTAGAGAACAACCCTTAGGGCAATGTCCTGGATTGTTAGGGATTCCCATTTGTTCTCTTTAGCCAGCAACTCAGTTAAATGTAACCCAATCCCAATAAAAGAAACTCCAGTGTTTTTTAAATAAAGAAAGCAAGAAGGTTCAGAGTTAGTAAGACAAAATTCCAATCTCATAGCACACATAGCACTAGTCCCATTTCAGTAGAGACCTGTTTTTGCCAAGTTTTCTTTTCCTCCCTACCTCTTCCCAAAAGCTACTAATGTTAGAAATAAATCATTATGTTTTTTCTTCAGTATTCAGATATTCACTGATGGAAAGTCTATCATCACTACTATGAGAAAATGTGTTCATAATAGTTATCTTTAAAATTTATGTGGTAAAATAAAAATTATAAAATTCCAACTTGCTACTTTGCTCTGTGAGGCCATTTAATTTTTTATTTTTTCACTCATGATGAAAGATAAATAAGGCTTACTTTAACAATATAAACAAAGACGTCATTTTTCACCTGCTTTGTTCCCATTTAAGCTTTGGAGCCCATCCACCCTAACATATTTGGCACTGTCAATGCATCAATTCTACAGGAAATATGGCATAATTTCTATGACTTGTTTTTAAATAATCTCCCATACACTGTCATGCTCCCATTAAAACATGCATTTATGGGATCCACAGAGGGATTCAGGAGTTAAGAGGACTTAATCCTTTTGTAGAGGACCCAGTTTCAATTCCCAACACCTAAATCATGGTTTGCAGTTGTCTACAACTCTAGTTCTCTAGCATCCACCAGACTCTTGCAGCCTCTGAAGGAATTACATGCATGTGGTGCACAGATACATATGAAATACAAGGACTCAAACACATAAAATAAACTAAAACAAAATTTTAAAGTGCATTTACAAAACAAAACTGGTCATGGAAAGGTTATAATTCAAATATCCTTTCAAAAATTGAGACAAATTCTTTTCAGATGTTTAGATGATGAAGATGTAATTACAGATACAGTTGCAATTTTCCACTCATGTTGATATTGACTCATAAGATTGAATAGGCCATCAGTGAGTTTTGGATCAGGGGATGGAGAAAGTGAAATGGCCAAGGATACTTGGAAGAATTCTAATAAATGTGACCTCCTCTCTAAATGTTTCCTTCCTCTTCACAGCATAATATGAACGTTGTCTTTGAGTTCCCATAGAAATTAAATATAAATCATGTGTTATTCAGTAAGGTATGTATTATGTCCTTTCCCTGAAGCTTCTTAATAACAATATAAGCAGCTACTAGTTTCTCCCCCATTTTATAGATGAAGACATTGAGGCTTTGAGGAGACATATAGCCAGGTTAGAACAGTTAAGCCCATTTAATCTTTATATTGTCCTGTTTCCAAGCCTTATTACATTTGACCTCGAACTATGGTAATGTCTTGAGTAGTTCTCTATTTTTGGGATTACAAACCATTAGAGCAAAAAGACTCTGTTCACACAAGTCAGCACAATGAAATCAGCTGGAAACTTAAATGGAACAGAACCAGCATTAAAAATGGCAATTTTACAAATGTTGAATTACTAAAATCAAAGGGAAAATCCCCAAGAGTAGGATTTTCTCATAGGTTCAAATGAAAAATTAATTATTTCTGAATGAGGGAAAAACATTAAGTGAGTGGTGCATCTCAGCAAAAATAGAGTGAGATGACTATGGAACAATCATCACAGTGTTTTAGGAAACCATAATCTAACCAGTATTTTCAATCATTTGGATTTTCTATGTCAGCCTACTATAACAACTACAGCATGTGAAATTTATTATAGATTTAATTTGTACAAAAGAAAGCAGTAAAATTTCCGAGGAAAGGAAAAAAATAAACTGCTAAAAAATACCTATTAATTTGCTGGCCACATGAGCTAAATTAACATGATGAATTCAGTTTACTTTTCATTTGCTACCAATGTGCCTACCTATTTGAACATTTTGTAGCTATTTTTCAAATAGATGAATATAGGAGGGCCACTGATTCTGAGTTGATCTTGTATCCTGCCACATTACTGAAGGTATTTATCAGCTGTAGGAGTTCCCTATTAGAGATTTTTTGGGTCACTTATGTATACTATCATATCATCAAGTAGTGAGAGTTTGACTTCTTCCTTTCCAATGTGAATCCCCTTGATCCCCTTTTGTTGTCTTATTGCTCTAGCCAGAAATTCAAGAACTATGTTGAATAGATATGGAGTGGACAGCATTTTCTTGTTCCTGATTTTAGTGGAATCACTTTGAGTTTCTCTCTATTTAATTTGATGAGGACTGTCAGCTTGCTGCATATTGCTTTTATTATGTTTAGATATGTTTCTTTTTTTAAATTTATTTATTTATTAAGGATTTCTGCCTCCTCCCCGCCACTGCCTCCCATTTCCCTCCCCCTCCCCCATCAAGTCCCCCTCCCTTATTAGCTCCAAGAGCAATCAGGGTTCCCTGACCTGTGGGAAGCCCAAGGGCCGCCCACCTCTATCCAGGTCTAGTAAGGTGAGCATTCAAACTGCCTAGTCTCCCCCAAAGCCAGTACGTGCAGTAGGGTCAAAAACCCACTGCCATTGTTCTTGAGTTCTTAGTATTCGTCATTGTCCACTATATTCAGCTAGTCTGGATTTATCCCATGCTTTTTCAGACCCAGGCCAGCTGGCCTTGGTGAGATCCCGATAGAACATCCCCTATGTCTCAGTGTGTGGGAGCACCCCTCGCGGTCCTGAGTTCCTTGCTCGTGCTCCCTCTCCTTCTGCTCCTGATTTGGACCTTGAGGTTTGTGTCCGGTGCCCCAATGTGGGTCTCTGTCTCCTTTCTTGTATCCCTGATCTCTCTAAGACCTTTGCCATAAAGAGGTGTTGTATTTGTCTAATGAATTTTCAGAAACAATGAGATGATCATATGGTTTTATTCTTTTAGTTTATTTATATGGTAGACTACATTGATAGATTTTTGTTTGTTGAACCATCCCTGCATCTCAGGAGGTAGATACATGAGAATCTGTCAAGAGATTGTTGGTCAGATAGCCTAGAATATACAGTACAGAAACAAGAAAGACCATACCTCAGAAATTAGGTAGAAAGAAAGAATCAACTCCTGACAATTGGCCTCTGAACTCTATGTATATGCATGTCATATACATGTTCACATACAAACAAACTCTGTATGTCATTCATATATTGCTATACTCAATTAATTTACACTGATTCAATATTATTGTCATCCATAAATCAATATTTTTTTTAACAGCTTGCAATTGGTATTCCATGTTCTAGGGGTTAGAACATGTGTATAATGATGTGCATCTGCAAACTTAATATCATACACTACTCTGTGACAAATCCTTGCTCAACCACTTTTTTCTTCTTTTTCCTCTTCCCCTTGTATATACTAATATTTTTTATCTTCATAATTTTATCTAATTAGGTTATATATAAAACATTGATTGATTGCTATCTATTACATGATAATATATTTTAATCTTCTTCCATATCTTTTGGAGGGATATTGATTTATTTCCTTTTTGGCACTGAATAATAATCTATTGTTTGAATCTATCACTGTTTTTATTTCTAATTTAACTAATGAATGGCATCTCAGTTACTTTAAGGGTAAACTTTTCTAATAATGAACTATATACATCCTCATTTAAATTTTGTTTGAGCATTAATTTTGAACTTGTGCAGGTAAGTGTCAAGAATAGCAACTGAGGTAGCATGCATTATGAATAGTGTTGAACTTTGTAAAAATCCTACCAGATTGCTTTCTAAAGCAACTGTACTTTTCCCACTGGGAATAAATGAAAGTTCTTATTGTTCTCCATGCTCAGAATCTCTTGCAGTTAACAGTGTTTTAGGTTTTGGCTTTTACGATGGCTTAAAATATTTCGTAATAATTTAATTTTAATTTCTAATGACACATGATATCTTTTCCCATGAATATTTGCTCACTTTTTATATACTTTTGTATTTCACCAATTTAAAATTTAGTTTCTTTTATTTTCCCTTAAAGATTAATGTTTTTAATATATTTTATTATTTTGGGTCACAACCTATTATTGAGTGAAGTCAAGGCAGAAACTGAAGCAGAAACTACAGGGAAACACTACATACTGGTTCACTTAGTAGCTTCTGCTCATTTACCTTACTTATATAGTCTATGCTCAAAGGCTAGGTATGGCACTTACACTGAAGTGTGTTGACCATTTTTAGATTGATTATCAATAAAATATAAGGTAAATAGATAAGTCTATAGAACAATCTGATGAAGACAATTTTCAATTTTGATTTCCTTGGATAAATGCTGGACAATTGTCAGTTTGTTTACTGAACCAAATAAGGGAAGGCTGCAATGCCTGGCTATAGTGTTTTATTATACTCATTGTTGAATTTTAAGATATTTTTGTATATATCAGTTTATAGTCCATGAGAAAGTAAGTATTCAACTTTAAGTGTAAAGATCATTGAGTTGTATAATCTTTTCCTGATTAATTTTGACATATGATTATTTTCAATGTTTTATAAAGAATTCATTGGTTTGAAAATTTTTAAAATATATTTTGTTAATATTCATTACCCTCTCCCAACTCCTCCTAGATCCTACCCACTCTAAATTATGTTTTATCTCTTTTCTTTTTAGGAAAAATATTAATACATAAATCAATATATGCAACAAAACCAAAAATGACAAAAATCAAAGCAAAAAATACATCCATGTTTTTATGTGTAGCTTTGTAATAAAGCTTAAAATACAAATAATTTAAAAGAAAATTTGTGTTTTGCAATAATTCATGAAACTTATTTTTTTTATTCTTTGAAAATAGATATTCAAATCCAAGTTTACTCTTCCTCGATTCCTCCTAGCTCTCCCTAATATTACCTCATCCCAGACCTCCTCTGTTTCCTTTTGAAAAAAGAGCAAACCTCCAAGTAATGAGAACCAAACTGGACAAAATAGGATACAATAAGACATGGTGAAAATCCCCATATTGAAGCTGAACAAGGCAAACCAATAAGATGAAAAGAGTCTCAAGAGCAGGCACAATAGTCAGTGATACACTTGCTCCCACTCTTAGGAGTATCACAAAAATACCAATCTACCAGTTGTAGCAGACACAAATATAGTTTAAAATAAAAATAATTTAAAAGACAATATGTGTTCTCCAACAATTTATGAAATCTTGATCTTGTCCTTTTATTATTTCAGTGATTTATTTAGTATAACAGAATATTTTAATTTAAATTAGTAATAATTAAACCAATTTTATTTCTGCTTATCATTATTTACACAAAAGTCACCTTTGACATTAAAAAAGTAAAAATAGATGTGCTTATATAGAAATGATATCTTAGCATCTGGGAGGCTAAGGCAGGAATATTTGCTTGGTTATTAGACCAGCCTAACTGTCACAGTAAATTTCAGACTAGCCTGATCTATAAAGTGAGATTCTGTTTCACTGGAAAGTCATAGTCATACTGGAGAACACCTAGATTTTCTGTTCTTTTATCTACTAGGAGTTTCATATTTTTCTATTAGGCATTTAGCTAAATGTTTCATCTTCAGTTAAAACTTTTACAGGGTAAAATGTCTATACTGGGATTCCTTTTGTTTTATATGTAGCTGTCCAAAGTTTTTTTTGGCATTTTTGACTGAAAAGATCATTTGAACTTCACTATATTCTTTATTAATTTGTCAAATATAAATTCAAGTTCTCACTACTTACATGGATTACTTTTGAGATTCTCCTTTTCTATTTTTCTGTGCTTTTGCCAATACTACAGTCTCACAAATAATGTATTTAAAAGGAGATGCGAAATTAAGTGTTATCTCCTACTTGATTCTTTACATTCAACATTATATTGCCTTTTTTTGGTCTGTTCATAAAAGCTTTAGAACAATGATGTAATATTCAGAATATAACTTATAGAGAATTGAAATGAGTTTATAAATCAATTTGAGAATAATTGAAATTTTAGTATTGACTCTTCTACCTAAAATATTGGATTAATTTATTTATTTTTCTTTCATATTTATCAGCTCTTGCTTCATGTATTTTGATACTCTCTTACTTGGTACTTATACATTAAGTATTATTACATACACAAGCATGGAATATATTCTCAACACTTTAGTGATCTTGTTTGAACTCTGAAATTAATAAGCACTTTTTAGTAGAAATCATCCTTAACTTTTTGAAAAGCAAGTTGACTAGTACAAAATAGATGAGTATTTTCTTTCTACCACATAATGTAGGTTCTGAGAAAGCCTTAGTAGGTTAAGTTCTAGCAAAACCTGTTTCTTTCACTTTATTATAGACCATGTTAAAAAGAATAGAATGTTCCAGCATATTGTCATATGATTTCTTTTTCCATTTCTTCCTCTGGAAGCATAGCTGAGTTTTAGTTGTCGTTCCCTGTGAGAATCTACTTAAACTTCTGGAAACAACGTAGGTGCCCTTCCATGGAAGAATGGATGAAGAAAGTGTGGAATATATACATATTAGAGTACTACTCAGTGGTAAAAAACAATGACTTCTTGAATTTTGCATGCAAATGGATGGAAATAGAAAACACTATCCTGAGTGAGGTAACCCAGTCCCAAAAAGATGAACTTGGGATGTACTCACCACTCATACTTGGTTTTTAGCCATAAATATAGGACATTGAGCCTATAGTTCGCAATCCTAGAGAAGCTAAATAAGAAGGTAAACCCAAAAAAAACATACAGCTATCCTCCTGGATATTGGAAGTAGACAAGATTGCTGGGCAAAAATTGGGAACTGGGGCGTGGGGTGAGATGGAGGAAAGGGGAGATGGGAAGAGACAAGTGAGAAGGGGAGGATGGGGAGAGCTTGGGGGAATGGGATGGTTGGGATAATGGAAGGATGGATATGGGAGCAGGGAAGTATATATCTTAATTAAGGGAGCCATTTTAGGGTTGGCAAGAGCCTTGACTCTAGAGGGGTTCCCAGGGGTCCAGAGAGATGTACCCAACTAGGTCCTTGGGTAGCTGAGGAGAGAGAGCCTGAAATGGCCCGATCCTATAGCCACACTAATGAATATCTTTCATATCACCATAGAACCTTCATCTGGCCATGGATGGCGATAAAAAAGATTATTTTAAAAAATAAAAAAGATATTATATTATCAGTAGGAAACTCCCCTCATACTTGATGTGTATGCTATGAATATGTTTTATTGCCATTGGTTAATAAAGAAGCTGCTTTTGGCCAATCACAAAACAGAATATAGTCAGGCTGGAAAAGATATATAGATTGAGTAGGCAGAGTCAGGGAGAAGCCATGACAGACACCAAAATTTTGCCTGGTAAGCCACAGACATCTGGCAGTATACAGATTGATGGAAATGGATTAATTTAAGATATAAGAGCTAGCTAGAAAGACACTTAAGCTAATGGCTAAATAGTATTGCAAATAATATAGTTTCTGTGTGTTTATTTTGGGACTAGGCAGCCAGGAAATGAATGAGTGACCTCTGCCAATACATACTATTTTCAAAATTTTTCTGACTTGACCAAATTGAACCTTCGTGTTTTAGTTTTCCATTACCGTGAAGAGTCATCATGACTAAAGGGATTTAAAAAACGAAGCATTTAACTGGGCCCTTGCTTACAATTTCAGAGGGCAAGACTGTGAACATCATCGTGTGGAAAATGGCTACAGACAGGCAGGCATGGAGCAAAAATATTGAGGGGGGGTTGGCCAAGGCTTATGAAACTTCTAAGCCTATTCCTGGTGATATACCTTCTGCAACATAGCCAAAACTCATAACCAAAATAGTCCTTCAAAAAACAGTCAACCACCTTGGGATCAAGCTTCAGATATATGACCTATGGGGACAATTCTCTGATTTCCATGGGTTTTTGGTAGTAGTGGGTTTCAGCTCAGATAATATGTTAGTCTCTGTATTCGTTTTTCTGTATCTACTTTGGAGACAATAGTTAACTTTTCAGTCTTTCATAGTTGATTAAGGCTATTCAATTTCAAACTGTTAAGTTATTTTCTTGTTGTTTTTGAGTCTGAATGGTAAATTTTCGCTTCTTTACGTGTTAGATCCGAAGTCATAGAAAATTTAACCTTCATGGTGATTCTATAAATTGGGTACCAACTTTATGATTTTCTCATGGGCAAGCAACTGAGTCAAAGGATAAATGTGTGACTTTTAGAAAATTTTAGTTACTGATGTTAGATATAGGAGTAGGGACTGTATCTAATTAGATCCAAATTCTGTATTTCAAAATTACTACACTCAGTATCTAACAAGGCCCAAAAGTATGGGTCCATTCTACCTTGACTAAATGTCAGAAATTCAGAAGTTACTTCTGTTCCTTAAAGATGGCTCAGCAGTTAAGAGTATTGCCTGCTCTTCCAAAGGTCCTGAGTTCAATTCCCAACAACCACATGGTGGCTCATAACCATCTGTAATAAGGTCTGATGCCCTCTTTTGGCCTGCAGGCATACACACAGATAGAATATTGTATACATAACAAATGAAAAAATAAATATTTTTTTTAAAAAATAAAGAATATTGTCAACAGTTCAAATAACAAATCAGAGAGTTATGTTATGTCAAGGTTATTATCAATAGGTGTTGCTAATATTCAGACCTGGCATTTTAGGTATTAAGAAGTAGATCTGTTTCTACCTCAAACAAAAGTCTAAAGATCCAACTAGGTTCTTACTTCCTTAGGGAGATAACTACAGATTCCACCCAGGGAGTGGTTTGCCTACAGAATGTTTTGGTCTAGAGTGCAAACATTACTTGTTTTGTTTTGGCAAAAGAATGTTAAACTAAGAATGTAGCCTGTATTCCTTGAACTGTTCTATTCATTGCTTGTATCCAGTTATTATAGTTTTTATCTTACTCCTATCTTTTGGAGTCAGGGTATTTAAGTAAATGGGATTTAAATGAGGGCGAACTTTCAGTATTCACTGGAACTCCTTCTCAATACTACCCTATGTTTCTCTTTGTTATTTCTCCTGTATATATGTTCCTTTTGCCTAATAATTCTAATCTTCCTTTGCCTACCAAGGAATGTACAAACCCACCATGGGTAAGAGCCACATAGAAGTTATCTTGAAAAGGTGCCAAAAAACAAATATCTGGATGTTATTTGTTTAGAAAGAATACCCCTAAAGTCCAATTTGAAGTTCATTTTTACATTCTAACTTTCTTTCAAAGCTCTGTTCAAGGTTTATGTTTTTCAGAGTCTACAGACTTTTCCAGTATTTTAATTTGTGGCTGATAGGTTGCATCTAATGATGATTTTCATTCCTCCACTTTCTATTCTCTGGAAACTTTGATTAAATTAAGTAAAATGACAGAGAGAAATTATGGTTGCAATGCACTTAAAATCATCTATCATCTGACTATTAATCTGAGATTCCTAATATAATTGTATATGGATCCTTAAGAGTAAGCAAGAAAGCCATGCATAGAAAGATTGGAGTGTGAGTAAAATACAGGACATTACAATATTACTGGCTTTGAAAACAGAAGAACCATAAACTCCTTGAAGTTGGAAAATCCAGCTACAATATCCTCTCCAAGGCTCACAGAAGAAGAGATCCAGTTGAAGAGCAAATAATAGTGTGGGTAACAATCTTCTTGTTACAATATGCTTTTGCTCTTGAGCTCACAGGAGCTATGATTACCTGTATTTATAATGAAGATTTGGTCAGTCAAAATCTTATCATGGAAGGGGCACATGAATCCTTGAATTCTCTAATAATTTATACACTAAGATAACAGTTGATGGGAATAGTCATTTTTTCCCATTGCTATAGCCAATAGCAAGTAACACATCATGTAAATGATGCATCCATGTTCCTGTAAATAGCCCTAGTGAAACTTGTTAGTTCAACTCAAATAAAAGACATAAAACTCAAGGTGGACAGGGCTAGTTCAGGAGTGAAAAAAAGGCTATTAAGAGTGGGTGGGAAGTGGAGCCGCAGAGGTTAGGTATAGAGTAAGGGACTAGCAATTACAGATATATCTCCCCAGGAAAGGGAAATACAATGGAGTTATGGATGAATGGGGCAGAGGGGTAGGAACAGGCAGGACTAACTAAAAAGAAGAAGGAAGAAAGAGAAAAATTAGGGGATATAGGGAAAGAAAGTTAACTTTAAAAACCATTTGAAGAGTAATATGGAAACCTAATAGAGTAGAAACTTCCAAAAATATGTACATATATGAACATGATCTAAATAAAATTACCAAAGGCTCACTCCAGGAGATGGAATCCATATTGTTTTGGTGATTAAGAATAAAAGATGAGATAGTTGAGAGAACAAGGGTAAAACCAAATACTACATACGAATAAAATCAAAAAGTATCAATTTCTCTTAATGACATTTTCCATATTCATGGATCAGTGCCTTCAGCCATTATCAGAGAATCTTTTTCCTACAGCAGATTATGTGTACAAATACATAGATCCACACACAGACAATATGTGGAGAGCAGTAGTCCTCAGAACAATGAGCCTTAGATGGTTTGCATGCACCAAATCCCTTCCCTCAGAGATCAGGAACCTTGAGGGAAAGCAGGCAGAATGAGTATAAGAGACAGAGGGGATGAAAAGCACCAAGAAAACAAGGTTCACTAAATCAACATGAGTAAAGTTTATTTGGATTCATGGTGACTGAAGTAGTATGTACAGGACATGCAAAGAAATGTAGCAGGTCATGTATGTATATATTATAACTTTCAGTTGAGTGGGGTTTTTTTGGGACTCCTGAGTGTGTGAATGAATGAGTCTGTTTCTCATGCCTTCTTTTGGGTTCATTTCCTTGTTTATTTTTTCCACTTCAGGTGTGTTATTTTGCTATACCTTATCTTTTATTTTATTATTATCCTCTTTAAACCCATTTTTATTCTAAGGACAGACAGAAAGGAAGTGCAGCTTGATGGCAAGGAAGATGGGTTGAAACTGAGAAGAGAAGAAAAAGGCAATACCATAATTAAGACTTACTATATGAGAAAGAAAAACCCTATTTTCACTAAAATGAAAAAAAGAAAACTTAGAAGGGCAATTAGGGAGAGTAATGGAGTATAGTATGATTGAAACGTGATGGACTAAATCCACTTAAAACCTGAGAGGGAGCCATCTTAGGGTTGGCAAGAGACTTGGACCTAGAGGTGCTTCCAGATGTCCAAGGCGATGTCCCCAGTTAGTTCCTGGGGCAGTTGAGGATAGGGAACCTGAAATAACCCTATCCTATAGCCATACGGATGAATATCTTGCATATCACCATAGAACCCTCATCTGGCGATGGACGGAGATGGAGACGGAGACCCACACTGGAGCACTGGACTGAACTCCCAAAGTCCCAATGAGGAACAGAAGGAGGGTGAACATGAGCAAAGAAGTCAGGACCACAAGGGGTGCACCCACCCACAGAGACAGTGGGGCTGATATATTCCGAGCTCACCAAGGCCAGCTGGACTGTGACTGAAAAAGCAGGGGATAAAACTGGACTCTCTGAATATGGCGGACAATGAGGCTGCTGAGAAGCCCGGGACAATGGCACTGGGTTTTGATCCTGCATCATGTTCTGGCTTTGAGGGTGCCTAGCCAGTTTGGATGTTCACCTTCCTAGACCAGGATGGAGGGGCAAGGACTTTGGACTTTCCACAGGGCAGGGAACCCTGGCTGCTCTTCAGACTGCAGAGGGAGGGGGAGAGAAGTGGGGGGAGGGGGAGAGGAGTGGGGAGAAGAGTGGGGGGAGGGGGGGAGGAGTGGGAGGATGGGATGAGGCATAATTTTTTTCCTCAATTAAAAAAAAAAGAAAAAAAAAGAAAAAAAAACCTGAGAGGGCTTTTAAAAAAGGGAGAGTTTAACACAGCTTTTTGCTGTTTGCTAGGACATCCCATAGAGAGATTTCCTGTTTCAGCAATAGCAGCACAAAAAAGCTGTGTCATTTTAAAACGCAGCTTCTGGGGGCTGTGCCACCAGTGCACACTCTGGCTTTAAAGCATTTCAGTGGCTTTTATGGGACTGGATGTTTGTGTTCCTGCTTGGAATCGGAAAGAAAGTACTCTGAGACCATGCCAATGGATTAGCGCTATCTGCCTGCACCTGGGCAGGATCAAGCTTAGGCAGGCAGGAGAGCATGGCGGGTTTCTGCCGCATACAGAGAGGTGTTTGCAGGCTTCACAGTGCTCTGCATGTCAAATTTGGCTGTAACTTAGATGAAAAGAGTTTCTGTGCCACACGCTCAGTCTCAGGGTTAAAGTGCTGACTGCGGCTCCTATCTGGCTACCCCAGAGCTAGTAGAAAATGGTACAATTTTGAAATTGGAGAGAGGTGGAGCCCACATTCAGAGCAGCCTGCCACTCTGCAGCTCAGAGGTGCAACTGACTCAGTCACAACCAGCTCCACAATATTGTACTGGGTGGGGCAAGCCGACAGTACCTATTTTTGACCTAGAAATATCACAGCTTATAAAACAGACTATGCAATAGGACAGATTCAGACATAAAAGACCTCTAAATGGGTCATACTGTTAGACATAATGTAGGCTTGGGAGAAAGAAGAAAAAAATATAGAAAATAAAGTTAATGCTTTTAAAAAAGGGTAAAGTTTTTAAAGAGACAGAGTACAGATAGTTATAGATTAAAAAAAATAAAGAAAAATAAGCCATGTAAAAATAGAAAATTCACAGAGAGTTTGAATTCTGTATATTGTATTTACTTTGAACTTTTTGACTGTAAATCAAGATGTGAGAGTTAGCAAGAGGCTAGAGCTAATGGGCCAGGCAGTGTTTAAATGAATACAGTTTCCATGTAATTATTTTGGGGCTAGCCATGTGGTAGCCGGGACGGACTAAAAGCAGTCCTGCTCGCCTCATCACTAAATTAAAGGATGTGATTTGCTTCTCCCCAAATGTAACTGGCCCATTATATTGAAAAATGATGTGAAAAGTTATTATGCCAGAAAGTCTTGCTTGAAGCTTCATGCTTGGTGGTATCAGGCAGGAGCACGGCTTTGTTTTTCCTTGTCTTTTCTCATAGCTCCATTGGGGACCAGCTGTGGAAAATATTAACACAAAAATTTTAAATGTCAGATTCCTTTTGAGATATTAAAATGACAGCCATACTTTGGAATATTCTCCCAAAATACAACTGAAAATTGGCTCAATAAAAAAAAAAATGCAGTTTTCCTGGTTGCCGGGTAGTTATTTTTTTCATGTAGAATACTGTCTTTGGGGTATATTTTGAATTAAGAGAAAGTTGTTTCAACAAAACAATTACCAAGTATAACTGTTGTAGTAGCAGGGCCCCTTGTTTCTCCCAGTTACCCCGCTAGCTTACACCCAAAATAATCACACAGAAATTGTATTAATTAAATTACTGCCTGGCCCATTAGCTCTAGCCTCTTATTGGCTAACTCTCACATCTTGATTAAGCCGTTTTTATTAAATCTGTGTATCACCATGTGACTGTGGCTTACCAGCATCCCTACCCTACATCCATCTCAGGCCAGAGATTTATGGCATCTGCCACTCTGCCTTCTTCCCAGCATTCTGTTCTGTCTATTCTGCCCACCTAAGGGCTACCCTATCAAAAAGCCAAGGCAGTTTCTTTATTCAACAATGAAAGCAACACAATTACAGAAGGACCTCCTACACCATTTTCCATTTTGTGTTTAAACAAAAAGGAAAGGCTTTTATTCGACATAGTAAAATTACATATAACAAAACAGTTGTTAAGCAAGAATTACAGTTATAATATTTATATCTGTTTTATCTTGTATTATAACTAAGGAAAACTATAATAACAATTTATGTTTTAACTCTATCAAAGACTCCAGGAGGATACAATATTACCTAAGAAAACAGGGACCTAAAAAAAGGGGGGGATAATTGGATTATGGGATAATAGATTGTTAGTGTGTTATTATTTTTATACCATTATATTGGGATAGATTCTTGTATATTGATACAAAGTTAAATTTATTGAATATTGTATGCATGCATGCTTCTCCCTCTGTTTAAAACATTGCTTATGTATTGGTGTATATACATATATATATGTATATATATATATATACATATATATATACATATATATATTTACCATATTGTACTGTACGTTACTACCTCTAATCAAGATACTTATACATTTGAAAGTCATTGTTCTCATTTATTGCACAGTTATTTATTGTCTTAGTCTTTAAGTTAGATAGGTATTGAGAATTATAGATCAATTGTCATCTATGTGTGTTATATTTGTAATTAGACTAATCAGGTTTTTAGATACATAGAGATTATATTCAGTATAGATAGATAATCTTTAACCTCTTCAAAGTGCTGTAGAAAATGGCATTTAATCTAACTTAGAATTCCGTGGTAGTGAGACACAATTGCTCCTGGCAACACGGATCTATTCCCGATAGAATTTTGAGCACCAAAGACACTCTACCTGGAGCTTTTCTTCTTGGCAGGACTGGCCTTTTGGCAAAGAAATGCCCATACCTCAACCACTGACAGAGATACATAGTACCCGTAAATGAGTAAAACAGGACTGTCATATCCTGCCAAGACAGAGTATGATAGTTTTGAAAAGTTTCTTGCCTTTGAAAATGGTATGTCAGTTACCTTAGGCTTCAACATTGCAAATGAGACTTTGGGTGATTTCCCAGGTAGCCAGTTGTCTCTGTACTTTGTTGCACAGTTTGGAAGTTTCTCATTGTACTTCTTGTTCACTCAAGTAATATTGTTTCCCTTCTCAGATCTTTGTTGGAGTTGAAGATTAGATAGTTGTAGTTATCTTCCTCATGATTTAGCCAAGCTTAATTTCAATACAATAGTTAGACTCCTTAAAATACAGTGTTTAGTAAAACTTTTGTTATGCGTTCCTTGCTTAATACTGTTTATTTTTGTAATTTTATATTTGGTATCTGTTCTTATTGCATATAGTTGTATTGGGTTTGGATTGATCTTGTTTAGACAAAAGGGGAGAGATGATGGGGAAACTCTGTCAACCAATCACATCTAGTTAATGCTATCTGGGACCCAGAAAAAAGACTGGGAGGACCTAAATGCAAGCTCTCTCTGAGCGGTACCAGCTGGTAAGCTAGGAAGTCGGACCTCCCACTCTTGTAGAATTAGTTTTCCCCTTATAGTCATTAAAATATAATTGTTATTCTTGAGCTGGCCTGGTTATTTAATGGACCCATCTAATTCACAACATATAAGTAACTATTTGTCAGAATTTTAAATTTCTTTTACAATGCTGATTTCCTGTGCAATCTAATCAGTAGTTGCCATGATGTTAATTGTCTTATAATAACCTCAATGAACGTCAACAGGGACCTAGTTATGATGTCCTTATAATGAGAGAATAGAATGAGGATATGCATAAAAATACAAGTCAAAAAGAAACCCATTTTGGTGTCATCTTAAATGTGACAATGAATATGATGGTGGAACTATTACAGTGTCATCTTTGGAGGACCCACATTGAGAGATATGACTGTAAAAACATACAAATATATATTGCACTACATATGTGAGAATTATATCATGTAACAAAAAAACAAGCAAATAGTGGTTCATATATCAATCATGTGCTACAGAAATGCCTAAGGTAGACTTACTCTAATGGTGTTAGTCTTATTCACTTAAAACAAGACATATTTCACAGAGAGTGCAGTGCAAGTTGATCAGCATTACTACCAAGCTCAATTACTTGATAACATGGGTTGACAAATGCCTTAATGTGGCATATCTCTGTTCGACACAGACAATATGTGAAGGTCAAAGTCCCTTCTTTCAGCATTAAAGATGAAGAAATAATTTCAGCATTGAAATTTTGTATTAGTACATCAATTAACAATGCTATTTCCTATCTCTTTTTTGATCTGTCAATAAAAACTGTTTCTTTCATATGGATAATGCATAAGTTAATTTTAAAAATCATGAATGGTTCATTTAAACATTTTAAATGAGGCTGCATAGTGAATAAAGGAAAACACTGTGGTTAATAATCTGGAGTTAAAATAATGTTTCAAAAGCCTATGAAGTTTCAAGACTTGAGATGTTAGTCACGTCATTGTTGGCAAATAAGAGCAGCTATAATACTAGTAAAAGAAGGTCTGGTTAGTGATGAGTCAGAGGTCATGTAAGAAATGAAATCAAATAATAAATCAATCCCATAGGTCAAGGTAATCAATAGCCACATATACAGTCAACAGTTCAGAAATTATAAAGGGTTTAAGGAACAGAATAAAGTAAATGATTCATTGCCCATACAAACAATAAACAAAAAGACTATGTAAAATTAAGGATAAAAGCATATCAAGCCATTATAACATTACAAATAGTACTGAATGGCAGGAATAGTTGTTATTATTGAATCCTGGTTCAGCGCTCCATATCCATCTTATCTACTTTTCTCACAACCCCTCAAGGTAGGATTTTATATCTATTTGAGGATTTTGTATCTATTTTAGAGATAAGGAAATGGAAGCTGTGATAGTTCACTCCAACAATCTTTGCCAAACACCATAAACTGAGGAGTGTTAACAACAGAAATTTATTTCTCATATTTCTGGAGGATCAGAGGGACTAAGATCAAGATGTCGACCTGAATATGGCTCACACTATTTCTCTTCTGCTTCAAGTAAAGTGTTTTCTGCCTCTTCTGCTTCAAGTAAAATGCTTTGTTGCGAGTATTGCCCCTGCTCATGCTTTATGACTTTAGGCCAACAATTAAGTGAAACAAAGCCAGCCTGTCACAGGCATCTTCATCAGTTCTATCTGCATAGCATCCAAAAACCTATGAAAAAATCCTTTATTTCATATCACTCAGGGAGGATATTTTCTTGGCTCTATTTAAAATTTTATGCTCTGCATAGTCACTTTCTTCTGGACACCTAAGCAGATCTTTTTGTGCCACTTAAATTTTGAAGACTAACACGGGAAGACTGAATTAACAGATTACTTTGTTCTTTCCTTATTTAATGACCCTTGTCAATCATTTATTGTCTGTTTTGGCAGCCATGAACTCCATTGACTGCACCCACTCCAGGTTCATGAGACTATAATCAAGTTCAGCAGAATGGCATCCTTTCTTAGTAGCTTATACTTATGCAGGTGCTTAAAATTTAACCTCTCTGTTGGTGCCCTATGCAAATCAGCAAATCACTTCAAGGGAAACTAGGTAAAATGCGTTGCATGAACAGAATATATTACTCTTTTTCTTAAAATTTCCTTTTAAGTTATGTGTTTTGTAATTTTGCCCCTAGGGATAGTGGTCAAAGTCTAACACATAGTAGGCAAATTAACAAGCCTTAATTCTGGTTATTAAATTTTTATCTTTCCAAGACTTGAGTATTGGCTCAGTTGTATAGGTTAAAACTATGTATTGCTCTTTAAGAATACCCAAGTTTGGTTACCAGCACCCATTTTGGTTGGTTCCTAATCACCTATAGATCTAGCTCCAGGGCATTTGATGCCCAGTTCTAACACTAATGTACACAAGCCACTACTTGTCCGTATGCAAATAATTTAAATATAAGCAAAAATAAAACTTTAAATAATACTATCATCCACAGTACCTCCTTTTATTCTTTATCTTTAAAATAATTTCAGCATTTCTAATTGCTCTCTTTTTTATTTCTTCAAGAATTTGCACAGATAACCTTTATCTATATTTAGCAATTATTCCTTTTTAGAATCTCCTGGCAGAAAGGAACTTCACTGCTACTGTATCAATAGCACTTCACCAGATTCCTTGCCATTTATGTCACTGCTACTGTTATTAACTGTTAGAATTCCAGTATCTCTCACAAAAATATGAGTTACTAGCAAATGAATATGATAACTGATAAAATTGCATCCCTGATCCCATTCATCCACTGTGGCATGAAGTAGACACTCATCACATGTGCCTACAAGAAAATGTGAATTGGTAGAGTTTTTGGGGTCGCTTATATATACTGTCATATCATCCGCAAATAACGAGAGCTTCACTACTTCTTTCCCGATACGAATCCCCTTGATCCCCTTATGTTGTCTTATTGCTATTGCTAGAACTTCAAGCACTATATTGAAGAGGTATGGAGAGAGTGGACATCCTTGTCATGTTCCTGATTTTAGTGGGATGGCTTTGAGTTTTTCTCCATTTAATTTAATGTTAGCTGTCAGTTTGCTGTAAATAGCATTTATTATATTTAGGTATGACCCTTGTATCCCTAATCTCTCAAAGACTTTTATCATAAAGGGGTGTTGAATTTTGTCAAATGCTTTTTCAGCATCTAATGAAATGATCATATGGTTTTTTTTTCTTTCAGTTTATTTATATGGTGGATTACATTGATAGATTTGTGTATGTTGAACGAGCCTTGCATCTCTGGGATGAAGCCTATTTGATCATGATGGATAATTTTTCTAATGTGTTCTTGGATTTGGTTTGCCAGTATTTTGTTGAGGATTTTTTGCATCGATAGTCATGAGTGATATAGGCATGTAATTCTCATTCTTGGTTGGGTCTTTGTGTGGTTTTGGTATCAGGGTAACTGTAGCTTCAGAAAAGGAATTTGGAAATGACTCTTCTGTTTCTATATTGTGAAATACATTAAGGATTATAGGTATTAGCTCTTCTTGGAAGTTCTGGTAGAATTCTGCATTGAAACCATCTGGTCCTGGGCTTTTTTTGGAAGGGAGATTTTTGATAACAGTTTCTATTTCTTCGTCACTAACAGGTCGATTTATATCGTTCACCTGGTCTTGGTTTAGCTTTGGTATATGGTACTTATCTAAAAAAAATGTCCATTTCTTTTGCATTTTCTAGTTTTGTGGCATACAGGCTTTTGTAGTAAGATCTAATGAGTCTCTGAATTTCCTCTGTGTCTGTGGTTATGTCCCCCTTTACATTTCTGATCTTATTTATTTGCGTGTTCTCTCTCTGTCGTTTAATTAGTTTGGATAGGGGTTTGTCAATCTTGTTGATTTTCTCCAAGAACCAACTTTTTGTTTCATTGATTGTTTGGACTGTTTTTTGTGTTTCTATTCCAACACCGCTTTATGATAAAAGTCTTGGAGAGATTAGGGATACAAGGGTCATACCTAAATATAATAAAAGCCATTTACAGCAAACCTACAGCTAACATTAAATTAAATGGAGAAAAACTCAAAATCATCCCAATAAAATTAGGAACACGACAAGATGTCCACTCTCTCCATACCTCTTCAATATAGTGTTTGAAGTTCTAGCAATAGCAATAAGACAACATAAGGGTATCAAGGGGATTTGTATCAGAAAAGAAGAAGTTAAGCTCTCGTTATTTGCAGATGATATGATAGTATACATAAGCGACCCCAAAAACTCTACCAAAGAACTCCTCCAGCTGATAAACACCTTTAGTAATGTGGCAGGATACAAGATCAACTCCAAAAAATTAGTGGCCTTCCTATATACTAAGGATAAGGAAACAGCGAGGGAAATTAGAGAAGCTTCACTTTTCACGATATCCACAAATAGCATAAAATATCTTGGGGTAACTCTGACCAAGGATGTGAAAGATCTATTTGACAAGAACTTTAAGTCTTTGAAGAAAGAAATTGAAGAGGACACCAGAAAATGGAAGGATCTCCCTTGCTCCTGGATTGGGAGGATCAACATAGTAAAAATGGCAATTCTACCAAAAGCAATCTATAGATTCATTGCAATCCCCATCAAAATCTCATGAAAATTCTTCACAGATCTGGAGAAGACAATAATCACCTTTATATGGAAAAACAAAAAACCCAGGATAGCCAAAACAATCTTATACAACAAAGGATCGTCTGGAGGCATTACCATCCCTGACTTCAAACTCTACTACAGAGCTACAGTATTGAAAACAGCTTGGTATTGGCATAAAAACAGAGAAGTCGACCAATGGAATCGAATAGAAGACCCTGACATTAACCCACAAACCTATGAACACCTGATTTTCGATAAAGGAGCTAAAAGTATACAATGGAAAAAGAGAGAGCATCTTCAACAAATTGTGCTGGCAAAACTGAATGTCAACCTTTAGAAGAATGAAAATAGATTCATATATATCACCATGCACAAAACTCAAATCCAAATGGATTAAAGACCTCAATATCAGTCCGAACACACTGAACCTGATAGAAGAGAAAGTGGGAAGTACTCTACAACACAAGGGCACAGGAGACCACTTCCTACGTATAACCCCAGCAGAACAGACTTTAACGACCTCATTGAATAAATGGGACCTCCTGAGACTGAGTAGCTTCTGTAAAGCAAAGGACACTGTTGCTAAGACACAAAGGCAACCCACTGACTGGCAGAAGATCTTCAGCAACCCTGCCACACACAAAGGTCTGATCTCCAATATATATAAAGAACTCAAGAAACTAGACCGTAAAAGGCTAATCAATCCAATTATAAAATGGGGCACTGAGCTGAACAGAGAATTCTCAACAGAAGAAGTTCAAATGGCCAAAAGATACTTAAGGTCATGCTTAACTTCCTTAGCGATCAGGGAAATGCAAATCAAGACAACTTTAAGATACCATCTTAAACCTGTCAGAATGACTAAAATAAAAAACACCAATGATAGCCTTTGCTGGAGAGGTTGTGGAGAAAGGGGTACCCTCATCCATTGCTGGTGGAAATGCAAACTTGTGCAACCACTCTGGAAAGCAGTGTGGTGGCTTCTCAGGAAATTCAGGATCAACCTACCCCTGAACCCAGCAATACCACTCTTGGGAATATAGCCAAGAGAGGCCCTATCATACAACAAAAGTATATGCTCAACTATGTTCATAGCAGCATTGTTTGTAATAGCCAGAATCTGGAAACAACCTAGATGACCTTCATTGGAAGAATGGATGAAGAAAGTATAGAATATATACATATTAGAGTATTACTCAGCAGTAAAAAACAAGGACCTCTTGAATTTTGCATACAAATGGATGGAAATAGAAAACACTATCCTGAAGTCCTGAGTGAGGTAAGCCAGACCCCAAAAGAGGAACATGGGATGTACTCACTCATATTTGGTTTCTAGCGATAAATAAAGGACATTGAGCTCATAATTTGCCATCCTAGAGAAGCTAAATAAGAAGATGAATCCAAAGACAAACATAGGCATCCTCCTGGATATTAACCTTCATCAGGCGATGAAAGGAGATAGAGACAGAGACCCACATTGGAGCACCGGACAGAAATCTCAAGGTCCAAATCAGGAGCAGAAGGAGAGAGAGCACAAGCAAGGAACTCAGGACCGTGAGGGGTGCACCCACACACTGAAACAATGGCGATGTTCTATCAGGAACCCACTAACGCCAGCTGGCCTGGGATGAAAAAGCATGGGATAAAACCAGACTTGCTGAACATAGTGGACAATGAGGACTACTGAGAACACAAGAACAATGGCAATGGGTTTTTGATCCTATTGCACTTACTGACTTTGGTGGAGCCTAGGCAGTTTGGATGCTCACCTTACTAGACCTGGATGGAGGTGGGTGGTCCTTGGACTTCCCACAGGTCAGGGAACCCTGATCGCTCTTAGAACTGATGAGGGAGGGGGACTTGATCGGGGGACGGGGAGGGAAATTGGAGGCGGTCCCGGGGAGGAGGCAGAAATCTTTAATAAATAAATAGATAAATAGATAAATTAATAAATACAAAGAAAATGTGAATTGTTCATACCATTATATTAAATGCTTGCTCGCTCTCTCCCGCAGTTCTAAAATTATTTTTGAGGTGGATAATCATACTTGCCAGATATTATTAAATTACAAGGGTATGTGAAGGAATCAACATCTAAAATTATTTTTTTTCAGTACTGGGATTCTAACACTAGACTTGGGTATATGAGGCAAGTAATCAGCCTCTAGGCACTATGTGCAGCCTTGAGTTTTTGATACAGGTAGAGTCCTATTCTGTAACTCAAATTTTGTTTGAACTCATAATACTCCTTCAGTTTCTTGAGAACTATAATTAAAGGCCAGTGTCACCATTTCAGACTTTGAAACTAGTATTCAAACCTGTTTAATATCTGTGATTTTCATTGTGGTTTATAGAGTTTTGAAATTAATTTACACAAAATGGAATTTGAGATGAACTGTAAGATTTTGAGAAAAGAATAATAATTTAATGACAAATTTCCTGGTATGATACATAAAAGAAAAAACATGTGAGAATCATATAATCATACATGTTAGCTACCTACTACTTCCTCGAGGAAGTTTTGTGGTCTCTCTCCTTTCTCTGTATCCCTAAACTAATAGATGGGACATTCTAGTCAGGTAACTATGAAAATGAGCATCTCAGTCAATTATTTGACACTTTTGTCAAACCAACCAAATGGGTTTGGCTAATGAGAAATGTCTAGTTGACTGACTGTAATTTTCACTTTATATCCACACATTTTGATGTCATGTGTACACAGACTATTGATCACAAAAAAATGTGATTTTTAAGCATTAATATAAGGTCTTTACTAAGAGTTATAAATGGTATGACTTTCATTTTCTTAGGCAAAAACTTGAATTTTTGCATGTTTCTAGAACTGGTCAAACTTTGGTAAGTTCAAAACATCATATGTATAAAAAATAGCAACTTTCTGATTTAAAATGAAATCTTGTTTACTAAAAATACTTGGGTGAACCATCGGACTATATATCTGCTTGCTTATAGCCTTGTCACATACATATTGCCAATTGTTGAGCCTGCCCAAACATATAAAATACAGTGTGTTATACAAAGATCTCTGCAAAGACTAAGACATATTCCAATTAGGATTACATGACTTTGACATGAAAAACGAAGAATCTATAATAATCTTAGGTTTATAAAAAATTCTGCTAACACATTCTAAAACATTTACTCTTATTTTTCATATTATAAGTAAAGATAGTGAAACATTTTTGAAAAAAAACCCTCTGAGGTATTCATGAGAGTGGAGACGTGTACAAACTAACATGCTGTCTATATTTAATACATGTAAATTTATAAGAGCAACAACCCTTCTGATTTATTTTTAGTTCTTGGAACCAATCACATAACCTGTGATAAATCTGATTTCCAATTTTGTAACCTTTCCTGGGCCTGAACTTAATGTTAAAGTATTGACAGTAAGACTGACCAAATCTGTCACACAGGCACTAGTAATAGCTTTGTATAATGAAGTCTGCTCATTCAAGTGCTTAGGTGTATAAATCCCTCTTTAATCATATGAAAAAATCATCTCATAATTTACACTGTGTAGACAATATACCATTATAGATTAATTTCATAATTTTATATTGTTTAAAGGTCCTTTGTTCCTTGCTATTAGGTAGCTACCTAGTGGAAATCTAATATATGATTTAATCTGCAAACAATTATTTTATAAACATTTGACATATGCCAGCTCTAATAATTATAGAGCTGTCCAATCTACATCAATTGATGGTATGTAGGCAAAAGCAACCATGTTTGCTTTTATTATTTACATTATAACTTAATTTATTATTTACATTATAATTTAATCTCTGTTTTTATTTTGATTGCATTCCAAATTATTTACTTTGATTATCTTCAGACCATTGAAAAATAGCTATTCTTCCTTTCATTATCATTCCAGCACCCATAAAGCTGAAGCTGATGTCCTTTACACATTTAACTTTTTAAGTTGAAATTTGTTTTGATCCTCACTGTTAAGAACTGAACTCAGAGGTGGGGAAAGTAAACTCACACACACACACACACACACAAAAAAAAAAAACAAAAAACAAAAACACTTAGTATGTCATTGTGACCTATGGTCATAAATGACTTGAACTTTTTCAGAGTTTTCTGAGAAGAACGTTCACTGGAAACCCTCAATGAAATCTATTGTGAGACAAAAAAAGAAGAGAAAAAAAGACAGGATCAACAAGCTAAATGTTTGCCCACTGTTCCCTATATATCCATATCCTGCTCTTGAAAATTCATGCATTTTTTTTTAATTAATTAATTTATTTATTTTTTAATTAAAGATTTCAGTCTCTTCCCCGCCACTGCCTCCCATTTCCCTCCCCCTCCCCCAATCAAGACCCCCTCCCTCCTCAGCCCGCAGAGCAATCAGGGTTCCCTGCCCTGTGGGAATTCCAAGGAACCCTGACCTCCATCCAGGTCTAGTAAGGTGAGCATCCAAACTGCCTAGGCTCCCACAAAGCCAGTACGTGCAGTAGGATTAGAAACCCATTGCCATTGTTCTTGAGTTCTCAGTAGTCCTCATTGTCCGCTATGTTCAGCGAGTCCAGTTTTATCCCATGCTTTTTCAGACCCAGGCCAGCTGGCCTTGGTGAGATCCCAATAGAACATCCCCATTGTCTCAGTGTGCGGGTGCACCCCTTGAGGTCCTGAGTTCCTTGCTCGTGCTCTCTCTCCTTCTGTTCCTGATTTGGACCTTGAGATTTCTGTCCAGTGCTCCAATGTGGGTCTCTGTTTCTGTCTCCTTTCATTGCCTGATGAAGGTTAATATTCAGGAGGATGCCTATATGTTTTTCTTTGGGTTCTCCTTATTTAGCTTCTCTAGGATCCCTAACTATAGGCTCAATGACCTTTGTTTATGGCTAGAAACCAAATATGAGTGAGTACATCCCATGCTCCTCTTTTTGGGTCTGGCTTACCTCACTCAGGATAGTGTTTTCTATTTCCATCCATTTGCCTGCAAAATTCAAGAAGCCCTTGTTTTTTACTGCTGAGTAGTACTCTAATATGTATATATTCCATACTTTCTTCATCCATTCTTCCGTTGAAGGGCATCTAGGTTGTTTCCAGGTTCTGGCTATTACAAACAATGCTGCTATGAACATAGTAGAGCATATATTTTTGTTGTATGATAAGGCCTCCCTTGGCTATATTCCCAAGAGTGGTATTGCTGGGTCCAGGGGTAAGTTGATCCCGAATTTCCTGAGAAACCGAAACACTGATTTCCAAAGTGGTTGTACAAGTTTGCATTCCCACCAGCAATGGATGAGGGTACCCCTTTCTCCACAACCTCTCCAGCAAAGACTGTCATTGGTGTTTTTTATTTTAGCCATTCTGACAGGTGTAAGATGGTATCTTAAAGTTGTCTTGATTTGCATTTCCCTGATCGCTAAGGAAGTTGAGCATGACCTTAAGTGTCTTTTGGCCATTTGAACTTCTTCTGTTGAGAATTCTCTGTTCAGCTCAGTGCCCCATTTTATAATTGGGTTGATTAGTCTTTTACGGTCTAGTTTCTTGAGAACTTTATATATTTTGGAGATCAGACCTTTGTCAGTTGCGGGGTTGGTGAAGATCTTCTCCCAGTCAGTGGGTTGCCTTTGTGTCTTAGCGACAGTGTCCTTTGCTTTACAGAAGCTTCTCAGTCTCAGGAGGTCCCATTTATTTAATGAGGTCCTTAATGTCTGTGCTGCTGGGGTTATACGTAGGAAGTGGTCTCCTGTGCCCATGTGTTGTAGAGTACCTCCCACTTTCTCTTCTAACAGGTTCAGTGTGTTCGGACTGATATTGAGGTCTTTAATCCATTTGGACTTGAGTTTTGTGCATGGTGATAGATATGGATCTATTTTCATTCTTCTACATGTTGACATCCAGTTTTGCCAGCACAATTTGTTGAAGATGCTCTCTTTTTTCCATTGTATACTTTTAGCTCCTTTATCGAAAATCAGGTGTTCATAGGTTTGTGGGTAAATGTCAGGGTCTTCTATTCGATTCCATTGGTCGACTTCTCTGTTTTTATGCCAATACCAAGCTGTTTTCAATACTGTAGCTCTGTAGTAGAGTTTGAAGTCAGGGATGGTAATGCCTCCAGACGATCCTTTGTTGTATAAGATTGTTTTGGCTATCCTGGGTTTTTTGTTTTTCCATATAAAGTTGATTATTGTCTTCTCCAGATCTGAGAAGAATTTTGATGGGATTTTGATGGGGATTGCATTGAATCTATAGATTGCTTTTGGTAAAATTGCCATTTTTACTATGTTGATTCTCCCAATCCAGGAGCAAGGGAGATCCTTCCATTTTCTGGTGTCCTCTTCAATTTCTTTCTTCAAAGCCTTGAAGTTTTTGTCAAATAGGTCTTTCACATCCTTGGTCAGAGTTACCCCAAGATATTTTATGCTATTTGTGGCGATCGTGAAAGGTGATGCTTCTCTAATTTCCCTCTCTGTTTCCTTATCCTTAGTGTATAGGAAGGCGACTGATTTTTTGGAGTTGATCTTGTATCCTGCCACATTACTAAAGGTGTTTATCAGCTGTAGGAGTTCTTTGGTAGAGTTTTTGGGGTCGCTTATGTATACTATCATATCATCTGCAAATAACGAGAGCTTAACTTCTTCTTTTCCGATACGAATCCCCTTGATCCCCTTATGTTGTCTTATCGCTATTGCTAGAACTTCAAGCACTATATTGAAGAGGTATGGAGAGAGTGGACATCCTTGTCGTGTTCCTGATTTTAGTGGGATGGCTTTGAGTTTTTCTCCGTTTAACTTAATGTTAGCTGTCGGCTTGCTGTAAATAGCTTTTATTATATTTAGGTATGACCCTTGTATCCCTAATCTCTCCAAGACTTTTATCATAAAGGGGTGTTGAATTTTGTCAAATGCTTTTTCAGCATCTAATGAAATGATCATATGGTTTTTTTCTTTCAGTTTATTTATATGATGGATTACATTGATAGATTTTCGTATGTTGAACCAGCCCTGCATCTCTGGGATGAAGCCTACTTGATCATGATGGATAATTTTTCTAATGTGTTCTTGGATTCGGTTTGCCAGTATTTTATTGAGAATTTTTGCGTCGATATTCATGAGTGAGATAGGCCTGTAATTCTCTTTCTTGGTTGGGTCTTTGTGTGGTTTCTGTATCAGGGTAACTGTAGCTTCATAAAAGGAGTTTGGCAATGACTCTTCTGTTTCTATATTGTGAAATACATTAAGGAGTATAGGTATTAGCTCTTCTTGGAAGTTCTGGTAGAATTCTGCATTGAAACCATCTGGCCCTGGGCATTTTTTGGAAGGGAGATTTTTGATAACAGTTTCTAGTTCTTCGCGACTAACAGGTCTATTTAGATCATTCACCTTGTCTTGATTTAGCTTTGGTATATGGTACTTATCTAAAAAAATGTCCATTTCTTTTGCATTTTCTAGTTTTGTGGCATATAGGCTTTTGTAGTAGGATCTAATGAGTCTCTGAATTTCCTCTGTGTCTGTGGTTATGTCCCCCTTTTCATTTCTGATCTTATTTATTTGTGTGTTCTCTCTCTGTCGTTTAATTAGTTTGGAAAGGGGTTTGTCAATCTTGTTGATTTTCTCTAAGAACCAACTTTTTGTTTCATTGATTCTTTGGACTGTCTTCTGTGTTTCTATTTTGTTGATTTCCGCCCTCAGTTTTATTATTTCCAGTCTTCTACTTCTCCTGGGTGCGTCTGCTTCTTTTTTTTCTAAAGCTTTCAGGTGTGCTGTTAAGTCTCCGATGTATGCTTTCTCCGTTTTCTTTAAGTGGGCACTTAGTGCTATGAACTTTCCTCTTAGCACTGCTTTCATAGTGTCCCATAGGTTTGAGTATGTTGTCTCTTTATTTTCATTAAATTCAAGGAAGACTTTAATTTCTTTCTTGATTTCTTCCTTGACCCAGGTGTGGTTCAGTAGTTGACTGTTCAGTTTCCATGAGTTTGTTGGTTTTCTGGGGGTAGCATGGATGTTGCCTTCTAACTTTAATCCGTGGTGGTCTGATAAGACACAGGTGGACACTGATATTTTTTTGTATCTGTGGAGGTATCCTTTGTTTCCGAGTATGTGGTCAATTTTCGAGAAGGTTCCATGAGCTGCAGAGAAGAAGGTATATTCTTTCCTATTTGGGTGGAATGTTCTATAGATGTCTGTTAAGTCCATTTGCTTCATTACCTCCAATAATTCTCTTAATTCTCTATTAGGTTTCTGTCTGATTGACCTGTCCATTGCTGAGAGAGGTGTATTAAAGTCTCCTACTACTAGTGTGTGTGGTTTGATGTCTGCCTTGAGTTTTAGTAATATTTCTTTTACATAAGTGGGTGCTTTTATATTAGGGGCGTAGATATTCAGGATTGAGACTTCTTCCTGACAAATTGTTCCTGTTATGAGTATAAAGTGTCCATCTCGATCTTTTCTGATTGATTTTAGTTTGAAGTCAGTTTTGTTAGAAATTAATATGGCCACACCTGCTTTTTTCTTAGGACCATTTGCTTGAAAGACCTTTTCCCAACCCTTTACTCTGAGTAGATGCCTGTCTTTGTGGTTGAGATGTGTTTCTTGCAAACAGCAGAATGTTGGATCCTGTTTTCGTAACCAATCTCTTAGCCTGTGCCTTTTTATAGGTGAATTGAGACCATTAATATTAAGTGATATTAATGACCAGTGGTTGTTTACTCCAGATATTCTTATTGTTTTTGGAGGTAAAATTTGTGTGTCTCCCTTCTTTGAGTTGTGTTGGTGAAGGGTCGCTAGATGCCTCAGTTATTGTAGACAGTGTTGGCAATGTTGGATTCTTTGGGTTGCGATTTTCCTTCTATTACTTTCTGTAGGGCTGGATTCGTGGCTACGTATTGTTTAAATTTGTTCTTATCCTGGAATGTCTTGTTTTCTCCATTTATAGTGAATGAAAGCTTGGCTGGGTATAGTAGTCTGGGCTTGCATCCATGGTCTCTTAGCTTCTGCAGTACTTCTATCCAGGACCTTCTGGCTTTCATTGTTTCCATAGAGAAGTCGGGTGTAAGTCTGATCAGTTTACCTTTATAAGTTACTTGGCCTTTTTCCTTTGCAGCTCTTAATATTCTTTCTTTAACCTGTATATTTTGTGTTTTGATTATTATATGTCGAGGGGAAGTTTTTCTTTGGTCTAGTCTGTTTGGTGTTCTGTAAGCTTCTTGAATATTCAGAGGAATATCTTTCTTTATGTTGGGAAAGTTTTCTTCCATAATTTTGTTAAAAATATTTTCTGGGCCTTTGAGCTGTGACTCTTCTCCTTCTTCTATACTTATTATTCTTAGGTTTGGTCTTTTTATTGTGTCCCATAATTCCTGAATGTTTTGTGATGAGACTTTGTTGGCTTTGCAGTTTTCTTTGATCAGTGCATTTATTTTCTCTATGGTGTCTTCAGAATCTGAGATTCTTTCTTCTATTTCTTGTATTCTATTGATTATGCTTGTTTCTGTAGGCTCTGCTCGTTGACCTAGATTTTCCATATCCAGCTGGTCCTCAGTTTGTGTTTTCTTCCTTGCTTCCATTTCAGTTTTCAATTCTTGAACTGTTTCCATTACCTGTTTGATTGTTCTTTCTTGGTTTCCCAGGGTATTATGTACGTATTTACTCATTTCTTCAAACTTTTGGTTATACTTCTCATCCATTTCTATAAGGGCATTTTTCACATGTTGTTTAAGGGACTCTATTGCTTTCATAAAGTCAATTTTTTCCACTTCTTCTGTGCTAGGGTTTTGAAGACCTTCTGTTGTAAGATCATTGGGTTCTGGTGTTTTCATGCTGTTTTTCAGATTATTGGGTGAATTCTTGCCTTGGCGCCTGCCCATCTCCTCCTATCGATGCTATCTAATGGGTCTTTTAAAACTGGTTCAGGTTTCCCTGCTGGCCAGGGGCTCCTCTTAAAAAATGCTCTTGCTCTGTTTCCTGGTTCCTGCTGGGGGGGGGGCAAGGTCCCTCTCACCCCTCAGAAGGGTCTTTAGGAATAGGGTCTGGCTCCTCCTTTGCCAGGGATCTCACCAACCCAAGGCCTACCTCTTTGATTTAATTGTAGTGGGGCGATCTGCTCTAGGTGCGCGCGGTCCCTGTAGCCTGCATCTGCTGCCACGATGGTTCCTGCCGCCTGCGGCCTGCGTCCTCTGGTGCGGCTCGGGTCCCAGCCGGTCCCCACCGGTTGCGGGGGGCGTCCTCCGTGCGCCTCCGCGTCCGGGTTCCGTGCGCCTCCGCGTCCGGGTTCCGTGCGCCTCCGCGTCCGGGTTCCGTGCGCCTCCGCGTCCGGGTTCCGTGCGCCTCCGCGTCCGGGTTCCGTGCGCCTCCGCGTCCGGGTTCCGTGCGCCTCCGCGTCCGGGTTCCGTGCGCCTCCGCGTCCGGGTTCCGTGCGCCTCCGCGTCCGGGTTCCGTGCGCCTCCGCGTCCGGGTTCCGTGCGCCTCCGCGTCCGGGTTCCGTGCGCCTCCGCGTCCGGGTTCCGTGCGCCTCCGCGTCCGGGTTCCGTGCGCCTCCGCGTCCGAAAATTCATGCATTTTAATGCTCATCATTACCTTAAGCTTATTTTTAATGTGTCAGATTATTACTTATTATTATGTATATAGTGCGTTTTACTGAATTCATGCAGAAGTGGAGGTCATTATAGATTGAATATCCAATTATATTTTGGATATTTAGCCTAGATGAATTATTTTACATATTCCATTGTCATATAGAGAAGTGAAAATTAGATGCATTAGTCCTTTAAGCAGTTAAAGCTTCTTGTATGCCCTACAAATTTTGATTATAACATAGAAATTCCAGTAATTTGGGTGTGGTTACCTACTTACAGGAAAAGGTAGAATAGTAGGAGATCTCAACATATGAAATAACAAAAGTTAGAAATTTGCTCTAAGAACAACTTAACAATGAGACAAATCTTAGATGACTAACCAAGAAACAAAATGGCAAGTCTCTTAAGTATGGTTATTTTTTCCTACATGGATTTATTGTGCTTATGGAGATACTCTCTGGGTCATAGGAGTCAGTAGATTATACTTTTAATAATTATGTCTTAAATAATGCCCATACACAAGGCACACATAGACACTTGTACATATACATAGAGTTCTGGCTGACCATTACTTATTGATACACTGGAGCAGTGTGCTCAAGATAAGCATGGTAGATAATGGCTGTGTTTCTTCAATTGCTATCTTTTAGTGCTACATCTAAAGCTGATGTATTGAGCTGTCGAAGTAGAATGTTTATCATGATCCAGCCCACGGACATCTTGGTTACACTAGTGGTTAGCAAAGTACTTCATGATCTTTATGTCTAAATGTTGCCTGACAGCTCAGGTTTCACTATCATCCTAGGAAGTAACTTCTTCCTACTATTTCTTTGACCTTGGATGATAAAAGGACACAAAGGGGAGTCTAACAACCTTCTGCATCTAAAAGAAAATGACATCTTTAAAATATGATCTCATCTCTTTCTACAGAAAATAGAGTCATTATCCTCCCTTCTCCTCCCTTCAGCTTCTCCATTTTCTGCCCTTCAATATGTTAGGCCACCCATGACAGGAAAAATTTAGTGCAGGTAAACCCAACTCACTGTAGCAATGGTCGCAGAAAAGACAAAAGAAGCTGAATAAATCTGCTGTCACTTGTACATTCAAGCTAAATCAGCCAAAAGTAAGGAAATCAAGCATAGTGCATTCCTACAAAAGTTAACAATGAGAGATGAGTCTGATCAATGGAGAGGAGGGCAAAAGAGGAAGTGACTTGTAGGTGACAATTTACCCAGAGAAACAGCTATTAAAAGTTAACAGTAGAATAAACAAAAAGAAAGGGAAATTTCCTCTCAACTTAATTTAAACTGAGTTAGTTTAAGAGGAAGAATATTTGAGGAGAGATGAAGCCTGACCAGCAGTGGTCAGCAGTCAGGCACCTTACATTTGCAGCTCTTCTACAGATTATAGTAAATTTATCTGTCACTTATTCCTTAACAAAGATAATGGCAACTGGCCATCTTCTTTTCCCAATGACATTTTAAAGATTTGAGTTAATGTACAACACATGTTTGATATTCTACAGAGAAAAATCTCAAGATTAAATATTGATTTATTGGTAGATTACAGCATCCATTTTCAAGAAATTCTTTTAAAGTTTTCTTTTATTGAATATAGTTTTTTTCATACTCTATATTCTGATTATGGTTGCCCCTACCACAAGTCCTCAGAGATCCTCCCCACCTCCCCTCCCATCTGGAGTCATACCCTTTCTGTATCTTCTTAGAAAACAAACAGACATCTAAAGAATAATAATAAGATAAGATAAAACAAAAACATAGAACAAAGAAAACAAAATAATTAGAGCCAAAGAAACAACATAAAAAACGCATGTGGATTTCAAAACACAGATGTTCACAGACACAGAAATGCTATAAAAAGGCAAAACCAGAAGCCATAATATATAATGAAAGTACCTACAATGGAAAAAGATGAGAAGACTAACTCCTGGGTTAGGTATGAATGTTATGTCCACTTCTCTCAGTTATGGAAACATCTAGTTTGAACATGTGTAAACCCTGAACATACTGTCATGGTATCTTGGGTTTATGTGTCAAGAAGTCCTTGTTTTCTTGATGCTTTTTAACACATCTGGCTCGTGCACTATTTGCCTCCTCTTCCACAGGATTCTCTGAGCACCAATGGGTGAGGTTTGAAACAATTACTAAATATACTATTTTTTATTTGTTGTTATAGTGACAGAAGAGTAAGTAAAAATAGATTGGTATATTTATGGGGCTGACAGTTTTGGGTCAAGGGCACTCACAAACAATAAATATTTTTATTTAATATAGGCAACATATTGACCAATGCACATAAAATAAAATTGTATTCTATGGCCCTGTGTGAGGAACAATTACTTTCTGCCAAGAAGAAAGAAGATTTTAGAAATATCACTTTGAACTTGAAGTTTAATGATGGTGTAATCATGGAGAAAGTTTTCAGAGAAAAAACTAAAGTCAAAAAAGTAGTATGAGTTTGGAGAAATATTAAATAATATATTTTGGTCATAACAAAGAATACATGCATATATAAACAACAAAAATAAAATTAGGAATATAATTTAGATTCAGAATAAAATAATTTCTGTATTAAGGTAATAATGTTGGACTTCCTTTGGTCAAAGAAAAGATACTAAAAGATCTTATAGCACTGGGCAAATGGTCAGTTTTTAGTTTATATAACAAGTTAACAGATTGGAATAGGGTAGGAAGGAGGTGTCTGAAGTACTGAATAAGACCACATGTGACTTATTGAAAAGCTGAGAAAAATCAAGTGAAAGAAAAGAGAGAATTTATGAACAATTAATAATGCTAATCATGATAAAATAAGGCATGTCTTTGAAACAGAAAAGGGAGACTTTGGAGGAAGACAAAAAGGGAGGAGAAATGACATAGTTTATTTACATTATAATCTCAAAAAATAAAAGCAACAATAAAAATAATGCTGACTAGTTGTCTTATTTGGGGAAGATTAGAGATGTTAAGAATGACTTTTTAACTGAATTGTTCAATCTTGAATATTTGAAAGGAGAAACTAAGAGGAGAACAAAGCACTAAAGTTAAAAATGATAAGCCAAGTTATATTTGAGTTTTATAAATAGATTTTTATATATGTTAACAAATTTTATTGGTCATTCAACATTCAGAACTGTGATGCTGCTAGCTGAAGTAAAATTATTTCTGAAAATACAAATTAGGAGAAATTCTGTGCACACAGTTGAAATTTGAAATCATAAATATGAATTCCTGTGGAGATTATTAAAACTGAGTCAAACAGCACCCAACTTTAGGTAGTAATTATAATATAGAACACAGGAAAAATATATGAGATCATCAGGAAAAGGCAGAAGTACCTACAAGGCAGATGAACCATATAAGCCAAGGAAGCAGGGAATTATAGCAAAGGTCAGTAAAAGGAGTTATAGTAGATGCTATGGAGAACAGAAGCTGACTTACAGCTAAAAAAGGATGGCCACTAACAATCGAAAGAAAAACAATGAGCTTCAGAAACTGTTTTTATGGAAGAATGAGGAGAACTTGCTGGACTTCAAGTAGGCTAAAATGCAAGTGGATATAAAAAGGAAAATATTATATGTTGTGTATTTTAGAAAATTAGGCTATAATTATCATTTGTCCTTCTCTTTCCTCCCTCTAAACCCTCCCAAGTACTACTTTTTCATCCATCTTTTTCAAATCCCTGAGTTCTTTTTCTGTAATTATTTCTCTCTCTCTCTCTCTCTCTCTCTCTCTCTCTCTCTCCCCCTCCCCCCTCTCATTTCCTAAATATATAAATTTTCTGCTCACTTTATGCCACATTACTTTTTTGTATATGATTTTAGGTGTTTGGTATTGGATAACCAATTTACCTCTTCTCTAGGAAAGACTTTCTTTCACTCTCGCATTCCTAAACTGTTTGCAGTTCTTTGTTGAGGGCAAAGCCTTCAGGCTTCTCCTCGTTCACATTAGGACATCTATTGGTGACATCCTTGTTCAGCTCCTGTTCAGACAGTCATATTGTTGAGATTTCATAGGTATAGAATCCAACATTTCTATGAGAAACAATCTCACAGAAAATTTCCTGGTTCTCTGGCTCTGAAAATCTTTCTGTTCATTCTTTGTCAATTATCCTTGACTTTTAGGTTTAGAGGTTGTTTTGTGGTTGTATCAATTAGAATTGGGCCCCACAACTCAACATGTTTATCAGCTGTGGTTTTCTGTAATTGTGTCCATCAGTGGCAAAAAGAATTTTTCTTGATGAGAGTATAGAATTACATTTGTTTCTGAAGACTTAAAGCTAGGAAAGTCACTTGAGAGAGAACATGACATGTGGTATTTGTCTTTCTAGGTCTGGTTACCTCAGTCAATATGATATTTTCAAATTTAATTTATTTACCTGGCAATATTCTGTATATGTTATGTTTAAAGATGACTGCAGTTAAGGAAGACTACATATATAAACATTTTCAGTAAATAGCACTTCACACAGAAAATGTTATTTGAATAATTACTGCATTATTTGTTTAATCTTTCCTAAGCCAAGGATACAGGTGAGCATTGGAAAGTACAAAATATTCAAGAGTGAAGCATATAGTTCAATAGTAGTACAAGAAGGGAATAAGATTGGCCTTGCAAGAGAAGATGGCCATGTTTCGTGCTTTCCTTGTAGACAAAACTGAAGGAAAAATTAGGATAGGGAGAAAATCAAAGAATGTTTACGGTGGAGATTGGGTTGTCAATGGGGTTCATTTAGGATGGTCTTCTCTCTAAAAATAAGAAATGAACTTAACCACTAAACACAGAGCTAAAATTACAGCCAATGACTTAAGTAGGAAGGAAATAATTTAGAATAACTGTTCTAGATATTACAGAATTACATTATGAAAAAATAAGTGAAAGAACTGTTGAGCAGCAGCCAAGAACCAAATATAGGAAACCTAATCATTACAGTCTCTTGATTTCATGAGTATTTCTCAGCAGCCTAAACAAAGATGTGAAAAACTGACATTTGCAATTGATTATAAGGTCATGCTCAACCTCCTTAGCGATCAGGGAAATGCAAATCAAAACAACTTTGAGATATCATCTTACACCTGTCAGAATGGCCAAAATCAAAAACACCAATGATAGCCTTTGCTGGAGAGGTTGTGGAGAAAGGGATACCCTTATCCATTGCTGGTGGGAATGCAAACTTGTGCAACCACTTTGGAAATCAGTGTGGCAATTTCTCAGGAAATTTGGGATCAACCTACCCCTGGACCCAGCAATACCTAACTCTTGGGAATATACCCAAGAGATGCCCTATCATATGACAAAAGCATTTATTCAACTATGTTCATAGCAGCATTATTTGTAATAGCCAGAACCTGGAAACAACCTAGATGTCCTTCAATGGAAGAATGGAGGAAGAAAGTGTGGAATATATACACATTAGAGTACTACTCTGCCATAAAAAAAAAAAATGACTTCTCGAATTTTGCGTGCAAATGGATGGAAATAGAAAACACTATCCTGAGTAAGGTAACCAAGACCCAAAAAAAGGATCATGGGATGTACTCACTCATAATTGGTTTCTAGCCATAAATAAAGGTCACTGAGTCCATAATTTGTGACCCTAAAGAAGCTAAATAAAAAGGCGAACCCAAAGAAAAATATATAGCTATTATCCCTGCTATAGGAAATAGATAAGATTGCTGGGCAAAAAATTGGGATCTTGGGGGTGGGGTGGAATGGGGGTAAGGGGAGAAGGGGAGATAAAAGTGAGAAGGGGAGGATGGGGGAAACTTGGGGAAACGGGATGATTGGGGATAAAACAAGGTGGTATAGAGGAGCAGGCAATCACATAACTTAATTAAGGGAACGACCTTAGGGTTGGTAAGAGATTTGAACCTAGAGTGGCTCCCAGGTGCCCAGGGCAATGTCCCCAGTTAGTTCCTTGGGCAGCTGAGGATAGGGAACCTGAAATGACCCTATCCTGTAGCCATACTGATGAATATCTTGCATATCACCATAGAATCTTCATCTAGCGATGGATAGAGTTAGAGACAGAGACCCACACTGGAGAATCCGACTAAGCTCCCAAAGTCCCAATGAGGAGCAGAAGGAGGAAGAACATGAGCATGGAAGTCAGGACCACGAGAGGTGCACCGACCCACTGAGATAGTGGGGCTGATCTATTGGGAGCTCACCAAGGCCAGCTGGACTATGACTGAAAAAGCATGGGATAAAACCGGACTCTCTGAACATGGCGGACAATGAGGGCTGATGAGAAGCCAAGGACAATGGCATGGGGTTTTGTTCCTACTTCATGTTCTGGCTTTGTGGGAGCCTAGCCAGTTTGGATGTTCACCTTCCTAGACCTGGATGGAGGGGGGAGGACCTTGGACTTTCCACAGGGCAGGGAACCCTGACTGCTCTTCAGACTGGAGAGGGAGGGGGAGAGGAGTGGGGGAGGGGGAGAGGGGGAAGGGAAATGGGAGGCTGGGAGAAGGCAGAAATTTTTTTTTCAATAAAAAAAAGATTTTGGATTAGATGCTACACGTCTGTAGAAACCAAGGGGACTACACATTCTGAGATTCTATGTAAAATGTCATATAAATGTTTATTCATGGATTCTAGAATAAATATAAAAGCAAATAAAACCAGAAATGAAGTATTACATGGGGGAAATATAAAGAAGATAAAGGACATAGAGTCTTAATGATGCTGAATGTGAATTTAGTAAATATGAGAAAGTGAGATTTGAATAGGTCTTAATTTTGTATTTTTTGTTTTGTTTTTCAAGACAGGGTTTCTCTGTAGCCTTGGAGCCTGTCCTGGAAGTAGCTCTTATAGGCCAGGATGGTCTAGAACTCACAGAGATCCACCTGCCTCTGCTTCCCAAGTGCTGGGATTAAAGACATGTGCCACCACCGCCTGGCAAATAGGTCTTAATTTAAAGTACAAAAGTGATGAACTTATTTAAAATACATGTCATAAGTTTTAAGTACATGAAACTATCATTACCCTTTCAAAATGCAACATTTCTTAGCTATAAGTCCAGAAAAGCTACAGACTTGAAATTTATACTCAGACAAGTAGCAGAGTTAAAGAAAGAAATAATTCACGGAGATTTACAATCTATTAAACACTCCCCAAATCTCTCACATTTTAAAAAACAAATTAATATATACATTTGTCCAAAGCCTTAGATTTGAAAAATAAATATATCAATTTTATGGAGGATAAAAGATGGAGACACCACCTTTCCAGATTTCTAACTATATTATAAATCTGTTGAAATTAAAGTTTGTATTATAGCAGCATAAAATGTACATAGACCAGTAGAGCAAAAAACATACAAATAAATCTACATATATATCTTCTTATATACACAGTAGAAAAAAAAGATATTTTTTAATAATGTATGTTGGAAAAACTGGATATATCATCACAAAAGAGTGGCGTTGAATATTCATGTTACATAAACTTAATGGATTGTCATGTGATATGGCCATTATTAATTATATCCTGGGATGTATGTGGCCCATTCAACACAGGTTAGAGATTCTGTGATTGAAGACTTAAATATAACAACCATAAAGCTTATGGAAGAAAATATATCTCAACAAACAAAACAAAAGTTAAAAATATTTGTGAAGTATAAAAATGAGTGCTATAATACCACTCTTGGGAATATACCCAAGAGAGGCCCTATCATACAACAAAAGTATATGCTCAACTATGTTCATAGCAGCATTGTTTGTAATAGCCAGAACCTGGAAACAACCTAGATGCCCTTCAATGCAAGAATGGATGAAGAAAGTATGGAATATATACATATTAGAGTATTACTCAGCAGTAAAAAACAAGGACTTCTTGAATTTTGCATACAAATGGATGGAAATAGAAAACACTATCCTGAGTGAGGTAAGCCAGACCCAAAAAGAAGAACATGGGATGTACTCACTCATATTTGGTTTCTAGCCATAAATAAAGGACATTGAACTTATAATTCACGATCCTAGAGAAGCTAAATAAGATGGTGAATCCAAAGACAAACATATAGGCATCCTCCTGAATATTAACCTTCATCAGGCGATTAAAGGAGACAGAGACCCACATTGGGGCACCGGACACAAACCTCAAGGTCCAAATCAGGAGCAGAAGGAGAGGGAGCACGAGCAAGGAACTCAGGACCGCGAGGGGTGCTCCCACACACTGAGACATAGGGGATGTTCTATCTGGATCTCACCAAGGCCAGCTGGCCTGGGTCTGAAAAAGCATGGGATAAATCCGGACTAGCTGAATATAGTGGACAATGACGAATACTAAGAACTCAAGAACAATGGCAGTGGGTTTTTGACCCTACTTCACGTACTGGCTTTGGGGGAGACTAGGCAGTTTGAATGCTCGCCTTACTAGACCTGGATAGAGGTGGGCGGCCCTTGGGCCTCCCACAGGTCAGGGAACCCTGATTGCTCTTTGAGCTAATAAGGGAGGGGGACTTGATGGGGGAGGGGGAGGGAAATGGGAGGCAGTGGTGGGGAGGAGGCAGAAATCCTTAATAAATAAATAAATTTAAAAAATGAGTGCTATATAGATGTTATATAAAATAACATGAATTTTCTTAAAGAAATTATGTATTTATTTGTTCATTAAACCATCATTCAGAATATCTGAGATACAGTATATAAAACCTAGGTACATAAATGGGTGAGTCAATAAAACATGATCTATAGATTGAGTGGGATATTATTCAATTCGAAAAATGGAAGCAGATTCTATTTGTGAGACATGATGAATTGAAAACTTACTATGCAAAATGAAATGTAGATGAAAAAGCAAAATATTACATGACGAGTCATGCATAAATATAAAATATCTTGATATGGAAAAATAAAATCTTTCCCAAGGAAGTTGGGGATTGTAAGTATAAAGTTAAAGTTATGTCCACACTGTATATGTTTTAAAGATTTGCTTATCTGTTCTAGTACATACTGCCTATAGCTACCATGAAACAAACTATTTTGAACTAAAATTGTGTTTTGCATCAATTTAATACTAAATGTTCAAGTCACATGCATTTATATATGTCCTTGAAAGTATACACACAACACACACACAACACACATACACATGCACAACGCACACATACACACACTACCTAAAGAAAAGAACACCAACAAGGACAGCAAATATAAACAAAATCCAAAAGACACAGGGAAACATTTCAAGATGTTTGATATATTTTTTTTCTTTATTGGTTGTAGCAATAATGCAAATGTACATTTATTTTCAAACATCACGTTGGGTCAAGTTTTGTCAATAATTTAAAAACTAGGTAGAAGTAAAAGAAATTTATAACTTGATAGAAATACCATAAGTAAAGAATGGATGACATTAAAAATAATTCACTTTGGCAAGAACTGATTATACACAGTTTAATGAAGTAAGCAAGTTGTCTCTTTCACATGCCCATGGCTTATTCAGTGACTGAAGATCATTTTGCTTAGAGAGCATGTTTTCTTGCTTAGGTTAGTTATACTTGGTACCTAATGGTACATATGAGTGAATTTTGCTCTGTTTGCAGCTCATGGAGATGGATACTGGTTCATCAAACATGCCAAATAAGTAAAATTCCTGAGATTCTTTTGAACTTTGAAAATAGATTCAAATTTAGGCTTAGGAATCACTTTCATGTTTTATGTTACTCAATCTCTACAGCCCCAGAAATAAGAGGGGATTGAAAAGACTTTGAAGAACAGTATTTTATAAACTGAGCTGTACTGTCTGTCAACATGATAGCATAACGGAAAAAGCAAATATTCCTGGATAGTTTTCAGCTGACCTTGCACATTGGAGATAGAACATGCTGATTGATTTGATAAAATTATGTGATCAAAAAATCCTAAATCTAATACCCTTGATGACTGTATACACAGTGAGACTTTTAACTCTTTTTTCACACACTATTATTCTTGTTTAATTGAAGCCATGTTTTCATGGAATTACTATAAATAAAATGAATACATATGTACTAATTATCACAAATAAAATTGGTTCAATCGTAACTTTGTTGTTTTTAATTAGAAGGAATCACAACAATTCTACTCTATCTTAAGCTTCTGAAGTAACATCTATGACACAATTAACTGGTCAATTCATTCATTAAGTCATTACAGTTAAAATATTGTTTTAAAGATACTTTCTTTGCATAGTTAGCTGACTAGAGTCACTAAATCAATTGTTATTTTCACATTGCTTGGACAAATCTGTAATGATTATCTAGGTCAAACAGTCAAACTATGCTGGTATTTATGTTAGAAACATTATGTAACAGAAGAAGCTAGATAAACAAATTAAATCCTTAAATACATCATCATAGGACCAGCCTTTGTTTTAGAACATTCTATTTTAATTCATTACCATCTTTAACTTTTGTAAGTCTGCATCTTTTCAACCATACATTTGGCAGCTAACAGACGTGTAATATTTTATGAGCATTTACACACTCATAAATTATGGATATTAAGCACATGTAATGATGCCAAATTACAGAAAGCCAAAGAACACCACAATTTGCATATGTATTGAAAGTCTGTATACCAATGGTAAAAAGCAAAGTTATTAGATAAGTTATTTGCACACATGAAAGATTTATCTTAAACTTAGGAATGAAGCAGCACATTTATTGATTCTGCTGACTGTTCCGTTCATTAAATGCCTCCTAAATGGTCTCTGTTCTGGTTGCAAAGTCATCATGTGCCATTAAGCATTATGGAAAATGTCAGCATGTCATGACTCAACAGCATTAAAAATGCTAAAATACAGAACAAATGGAAAGATAAATTCAGAAGAAAAAAGGCATTAGAAGTTTGAAATACTGATTTTAATGAACTTCAGTCAAATGACTTGAAGAAAATTTGTGTTTGTGTGCACTATGGTTGGAACATAGTCTATGACAACATAATTTCACTCTTTTTGAATGTGCCAATTCTCAAAAGAACATTTGGAATACAAAGATGCTGAAATATTAATAATAGTATCCATTCAGGACCATAATATGCATGAAACAGCTTCTGGAATTACCACAATTAATTATTTTCTGAGTTTATTGTTGCCATGTATTACCTAATTCAAGTCACCCTGAATGAGAACTGCAGTGGTAAGTATAACACAGCAATCTTCTATTCTCCTTTTTTCTTTTTGAAATCTTCTATCCTCTCTAGCTCTTCTTTGTACAATGTATTTGCTACTAGCTACATGTGGCTAGTTGTGCTAAATTTAAATAAACTTAAAAATTCAGTTACATAAGTTATACTATTACTACAAAATTTGTAATGAACAACTCTGCCATGGAATGTTCTCTTACATATTCCACTACTCAGAACCTCATACTCTCTGCAAATGGAGGGTGTTAACAAATGCAAAATACCATAATTATACGTGGCTTATTGGAATCCCAGATAGACTTTGAAACTCCTCTAGCAATGTGGGTCATAAGCAATGTAAGTTCAGGTCCCCACAAATAGGTAGGGAATTATTTTGGGTGTTATTTCTATTTTTTTAAAGATTTATTATGTATGCAACATTCTGCCTCACAGATGGTTGTGTGCCACCATGTGGTTGCTGGGAATCTGTACTGAGATCCGGCGCCCTCTTCTGGCATGCGGGCACACATCGAGGAAGAGCTATGTCTGGCCTTTTCTTATTTTACCTGAAGAATAAATACAGTATTCTTTTGCATTATCTTGACATGTAGGAATACTGCCAAACAAGCTTTAAAAGAGATAATTATTATCCTTTGTCAAATTTATACCTTATTCCTATTATAGATGCTATGTTTTCTGTAATTCCAATTGATTCAAAGACCTCACTGGCAAAACCAAGGGTATTTTCCATTTTGAACGCAGCTCCTTCAGTTGCCAACTTCACACCCTTGCATGTAGCCATGCTTCTTTTGTTCCCTCTTTCCTGGAGTTCTGAAATATGAAACGAAATCTCAAACTCCTTTCTTTATATTCATTTTGGTTCGATTTTTGTTTTGTCATATGATCCAAACCATATTCAGCTTGAGCCACTTTACATCATACCTTTATAAAATGAAGCAGGAAAAAAGTGAACTTTCTTTCACCTAAAGATATGCAATGGCTTCCAATTTTCAGGAGGATCTATAAATGTTTTTCCTTTGTTTCACCATGTTATTTGGCTTCTCTGGACTGAGCTCCCAAGGTCCAGTTGAAAAGCAGAAGGAGGGAAAAGAGGAGGAAAGAAGTCAGGTCCGGGAGGGGTTGGCCCACCAACTGAGGCAGTGTGCCTGTTCTAATGGGAGCTCACTAAATCCAGCTAGACGGGGCCTGAATGAGCATGTGATCAAACCGGACTCTCTGATTGTGGCTGACAATGGGAGCTGACTGAGAAATCGCTGAGAAACGCACTGGGACTTGTTTTTATGGCATGTTCTGGCTTTTTGGGACCCTAGTCTTTATGGATGCACAGCTCCCTAGGCCTGGATGTAGAGGGGAGGGCCTTGGACTTCCCACAGGGCATGATTCCCTGCCTTCTCTCAAGCAGGGTGGGAGAGGGAGGAGGGGGTGTGGGGGAGCAGGAAGGGATTGGGAGGAGGGAAGAAGTGTAAATAATTGAATGGAAAAATAATAATAATGATAAAAAGATTAAAAAAAGAAAAAGGAAAACAAAAAAAGATATGCAATGGCAAATTATTTTGAGTTACTTTTTCCATTATTTCGCAATTCAGTTTGTCTTTTTTCTTTTCTGGAATATTCATTTTTCTTATAGTTTTCTATGTTTAACATATTGGAACAATCCAGGGCTATTAGATGTTGCCAAATTATTTTTTCTTCCCTCATGACTTTTCTCTACAAGTTAAGCTTTTGTATTTTATTGATTTGTTTTAGACTAGTTAATTAATAAAATTATTGGTAGGAAACAGAAAATTTAATTATGTATCTATTAGAACACATGCATTTAAAGATCCTACCTGTGTAACATTAATAAGGAACTGTATAAGGGAATTTTATGAAAACCATCTTTGTACCAGATTTTCATTGACATTTTAAATGTGTCCATTTAATTAGAGATTTAGGTACTTGAGGCAACAGCTAAAAACACTTGCTACTGTTCTAGAGGAAAGGACTTCATTCCCAGCACCCACATGACCTCTCACAACTAACTGTAACTCCAGTTTCATTGGATCTGAATCTCTCTTCTGAATTTCGCAGTTACTAGTCATTCTTGGTGCATTCATCCAGGCAAAACACCCATACACATAAAATAAAATTGTTAAAACAGAGGATCTATACAAGTTCTGATGGGCAGCATGAGATGGGTGAAGGAGAGTATTACATTGAATATATATATATATATATATAATTAAGTATATATATAATTAAGTATATATATATATATACTTAATTAGAAAAACTCCTGTGTGTTTTTCTGATTTTGATCAGTTCATTCAAGAGTTTATATAATTCACAAACCACTAGATCATGTTAATGTTGGGGTAAAAAAAGTTTCTTTTCCTATCAAGTTCTTCCACATTATCAGTATCTGGAAGACTACATATATTCAAGAAGAAAATATAGAAAGAATAAGTAAATAGTTAAAGTTAGTGTAAGTGTGTCTCCTTTAAACTGCTGTTAAGTACTACATGCACTATGATATATTTGAAGCTCACATATTATGTGTATCGTTTGAATTAATTTGATGGCGTTTTTGTTTTCTATCATTTTAGTTACCTTAATATTTTAAAGCATTACAGAGGTTTATGAATTTGCATATTTTATCAATATCTTTACCAAAAATGTTAACCTACAATTATTACTAGTTCTACATGTATTGCTGATTATTTTATGTGCAATTTCTTCTTTTAACATCAATAAAAATCTGTAGATTAGATGATGTTACACTTATTTGTAGTATTGTGAAACAAATCCAGGACCTTGTGTATATTTGAAACTACTTTACTTTTCAGTTATTTTCTGTAACGGCGCAAATGAATACAGACAGATTGTAAAAATATATACAGTTTAATGGGGAAATAGACTTACAGAACCACCATTCCTGCGGAGACTTTAAAAGCAGAAGGAACATGATGGCTCCTGCTCGCAGGAATTATAAGTAAACATTCGCCTGAGGCGAACACACCCCCTAAGGGGCTGGGCTTATTCCTACAATTTGCCCAATCCATATGTCTCCATTTTCACAGAGATGAACAGAAACAAAATAACTTGTCTCAACGTACACATGATTTGTAAAAGAAAGAGCTTAAATAGAAGTTCAGATTGGTTTGATTCCAGAGTTAATGTCCTACAATATTAAAGTAAATTAAAAAATGTCTTCCTCAATACTATGTGACTTTTAAAGTATATTTTCTCCATTGCTCTTTTGAATTATATCAACATAATCAATAACTACATTCACAAATATCTTTTTGTAAGAAGAAATCAGTACTTACTGACCAAAAGGTCTCTGTGCTGCTGTATCATGGTTCCTAATATAGAGGCAAAGGAAGAGCATTATTATTTGTGAATGCTTTTACTTTTCATAGTAAGCTCCATTTCTGCAAGCTGAGCTAAGTACCAATTTAAATAAAAAGTAGTTCAGTTAAGTTAGCCTATACCATATATAAGTATAGATGCAATATATTAGATGCTACAGTGCCTAAAAAATGTCTAATCCTTCTATGATTCTGCCTACTAGTAATCTTTTGACTTTTAAAATGCTTTATCAATATTAAATTAATTTGCATTTATAAAGTATCTGATGAAACAAGCCTGATAGTAGAAATTACTAGGATATTTATTCACTTGGAAACTCTAGTAGCACTGTAACATAGTTACAGATAATAGGGAGGGTTTAGTATACTGTTTAAATGAAGCATTCCTAGTAATTTCAGTCAATTAAGATCCTACAAACATACATAATTCTATAGAGTTGGAAGACAAGCCTATATTCGACAAAAAAAGTTCTCATGAAATGAAAAGCGTGATAAATTTAGATTTATAAAATAAAAATAAAGAAAAATATATCTAACAATGAGAGGCATCCATGTACAAAGGAAAAGTAACTAGAAAGCTTTTGCGTGAAACCAAAAGGCATTGTGATTTTTTGAATCAAAACTGGTTGAATATTGACAATTTCCTATGGTTCAAAATAATAACAGTTTTCTCAGAGACATAGAAGGGGAAACAAAACACAGTAGAAACCTGCAAGTCTTCAATATGTGAAACTGATAACAACAGGAGGGAAGGAGAACAGAGAGTCCATAATTTCTTTTTAGACCCTTAGGCCTATTCTGAACATTACATTCTTTTCCCAAGAGTAAGGTCCTGGTGGTTTCTGATAAAGACTTTCTTTCTGTCGTATCTTTGGTCATAGCACTGGATATATAATAAAGTGCAGTGGAAACTGCTTCTGGATGAATCCAGTAAATGGGGGATTGTTCTGAAGGTCACTTTGGTTTTGCTTTAGCTGTCCTATGTGTGTGGTCTCACTGTTTTAATAATGTATTAGCAAATGTTTCCTGGAAAAGGCCAGATAATAAATACTGTACATTTTATGTACCTAATGTCACATAGTCTTCTTTTTCAAATGACTCTAGAAATTAAAAAGCTATTCTTAGCTTGAGGGCTGTACAAAAACAGGCTACATGCTGAACAGGGGCAGTGGTTACAGTTTACCATCTCCTATTTTACAAAAAGTTTTGTAAATTACAAAATTACTTTTGATTGAAATTGGCTACACGTTTCCCTTTGTTTTTATAGTTTTCATCCTTTCCTGTCAGACTTTCTTTTCTCATAATTAATGTATATCAATAAAAATTGCAAATGATAATTAAGTCCTTTCTGTAGACAAGAATTGTTCATATAAAAATAAACAGAATATGCTTTGATTCATAAAGTTACTCCAGCTCTTCTTACAATATTTGATTATATTCTTTAACCAACAAACAGAAACAAATAAATATTAAGATATTTTCAAACATATGATGGGATAGTTACAAACTCTAAAGGGATATTATGTTCCACTAAAGATTTCATACCTAGAGTATATTTCTTGTCTCAATTATGGGATTTAGTAGTATTTACTAAATCTAAAGGAGGATAATGGATTACTTTGTTTTAAAAATAGATGATTTCATATTTTATATTTTTCTTCAGTATTTATTGAAACTTTTCCAAATAAATATATTCTTTTCATTTGTACATAGCATGAAGTACACAATGAAGGGTAACTCGGAAGATCCATCACTGTTATCTCTTTCCAGAAACAAAATAAAAATAGACTTTTAGTAACTCTCAACTGTTTTCCCTTTTAACTGATTTTCATTCTCCAAAAATGTCTTTACAAAGTCTCAGTGACAGCAGGTGAAGAACAAAGTCAAAATAAGAAAAAGGATGATGGGTAAATTAGGAATGTTGGAAGTGAGGAAATTAGTCTTCTCCAGGGGTTGTGTTTTCAATAAGAATGTCCACAATAGATTCATGTATTTGAATGGTTAGTTGCCATTTGGTGGACTGTTGAGAAAAGAATATACCAATTATAAGGTGTGGCCTTTTTTAAGAAGGTGTGCCCTATTTTAAAATCAATCTCTCCATGGCTTCTATCTTTGGATCAGAATGCAAGTTCTCAGCTACTGGTCTAGTGTCACGCTTTCTGTCACCACTATCCCTTGCCATGATGGTCATGGACAAACCTTCTGAAACTACAAATATACTTACAGTGATATCTTCATTTACAATTGACCTTATACATGGTGTCTTTTCACAGAAATCAAACAATAATTATCACTTTGGGGAAGAATATACCAATTGGCTCTCTAATACCACATAGTCAGCTCTGGACACATACATACAAGTAACATTAAATGGACTGAGGTGATAATAACATTGTATAAACATATGCATTTGTGCATGCAAGGACTCTCTAAATGTGGCTGAAAATGGGGGCTGACTGAGAAGCCATTGAAGAAGTAAGTCAAATGTAGATAGTTCAATGGTAAAAGCACTTCCCATAAAGCTTGATGACCTGAGTTAAACTCCATGAACCCACAAAAGGAAAGGAGAAAAACAGCTCCCACAAGTTGTTCTTTGAAACTTTCACATATACATGCCATGAAATTTAAAGACAGCAAGAAAATATTTGTGGGAGAGAGAGAAGAAGGAAAATGATACATATTTTATATTCTTAAAGATTTTTAAATAATAATAAATGAATAACAAATTTAGTTTAAGACCTAGATAAAAAGTTAATTTAAGACCTAGATAAGAACATTAATAAATTTGAGATCCATAAAATAAAATTTTAAAATAAATAATAATAATTTGAGGGAAAAAGACGTAGAAGAATACTTCAGCAAGAAAATGACAATGAAAACAAAATAGAAAATTATGAAATAATCAAATATAACACACACATATATATTATATTAGTGAATATAATATAAATGTATATTAGTGAAGCTAATGAATTTATGGCTGTGGAAATTCTACAACTTAGAGAAAAACATTCAAACTAAAGAAACATTGGACTTTGGTTCTATGAGGTTTATTTATTCTTAGAGCATTTCACATATGTACATAAAATATATTTTGATCATAATCACCTCTATTGTTCCCTCTGACTCTCCTTCTAATACCCAGCTTAATGTCTTCTTTTTAAATAACTCACTGAGCACAACTAATTCACTGTTGCACACAGGCTCATGAATGTGGAGCTCAAGAGTACAATAGCCATCTCATGTTCAGAAGACAGCAGCATTTTAAATACTCTTTCTTCTATACTTTACAACCAATATTTTTTTTTCTGTGCCTGCTTCTGAGATGTTGTATGAGACTTGGAGGAGGTCATCATAATATAGATAGTCCATTTAAGACAGAAAAATCAAATTCATTTATTCTCAAATCTTTGACCAGTTATTAGTCACTGGTCTAGGAAAAACAAGCAAACAACATCCAGCTTCTTTTGCCAAGACTGAAGGTAGTAATCATCTATGGCTATAAACTTGAATATTTAAGAGGCAGTTTTACATCATGTTTACTTGATTATTTAGCACAAAAAGTGGTATACTGTCTCTCCAAATAGCAGAGTCTTATATGATATCCTCAACCATGGCATTTGAATAAGATTCACAGTTATCAGACAAGTGTTTCCTCTTGTGGAATAAGCTTTAGAGCAAACCATAAAAGTTTTGGTTACCAAACATAACAGCTATCCACTCATGTACCAGTGGGTGTATCTTGACAGTCAAGTCTGTAGTTTGACATTCAAGGTCCAACACTAGGTAAGTTCACTAATGTATTTCTTCATTACTCCAGTGTTCTACATGACACTGTCTATCACTGTAAAAGTCAGAAAGCAGGAAGGAATTTTCCCAATCATGTTGAAATTGATTTCCCTACATCCTGCAGACTATGGTATTGGTGGGAGCTTTCTAGAATAATAACTATGGAAATCAGTTTGAAAGGTTTTCAAAAATAAAAACAGAAATATTATCCATATATCACTTCTGGTGTTATACTTAAAGGATTTTAAAATTTACTACAGAGATTTTTGTCATTCATGGTGATTGTTGCTCTAATCACAACAGTTAGAAATAAGTCTAGATGCCCATCAATTGAGGAATGAATAATCAAAATGTGATAAAATTACTCAATGGATTTTTATTCAGCCATAAAAAATGAAGTTACAAAATCTTGAGGAAAATATATGCAAGTTGACAATATTATGAGAAGCAACCCAGTTCAGAAAGGCAAACGTCACAAATTATTTCTCATATGTGGACTCTATCTCCTAATTGTTAAATATATGTCTTAAGTGACAGTAAATGTAGCTGCCACATAGAAAGCTTGAAAGTGGTTTATTTTAAAAAAAAAATCTTAAATGAATTTTAAAATAAAGTTAAAAAGGACTACATCATTCTAAATAGTTTTATTCAATTTTATCCTTATACAACTGATTTTAAAAGCTGGGCATAGTGATGAGCAATTGTAATAATAGCATTTGGGAAGCTGAGAAAGGATGATTGCTTCAAGATCAATGGCAACAAGGAGATAATAAATATAAGGAAGACAAGACTAAACATCAGGTCTATGAATCAAACAACAAAAATTAGGCTGGAGGAATGGTTTTGTATATAAAAGCACTTACCAAGCAAGGCTGGTCACTTCAGTTCAATCTCCAAAACAAATGTTGGAGGCAGACAACCTATTTTTGAGAATTTTTTATTATATTTGCATTCATGCACCTGCATTTATAATTTTAAACTTGTGACAATAAAGAACATATGAATTTATTACTGAGTTTGCAATAATGACTTGGGTAATATGCAAATAGAAAAGTTTGTCATATAATCTGCTCTAGGCCACCTGAAAGATGGATAGTCTGTTCATTCATATGCTGGTAGTAAACAGAAAAATGTTGTGAATTCTAGTTAATGCCTGGGGAACTTGCACCCTTTCATAAATAATTACAAGAGGAAAGGCACAACAAATTATTTTTGCCTCTCTCAGTCAGGCCCATGAAGAAAAACCTCAATAACCCTTTCTTGAGGGGGGAAGATCTGATTTTGCCCTTTTAAGCACTCTGCTACAATATTTAAATTGAAGGATGATGTAAACCGGCAGATAACAATGACTACATTTATTTAATTTCTATATCATGTAATGTTTATCATGGTGCTGTGTATATATGAACACTTGATAAATATTACTCAGGGAGAAGTGCCCTCCAAACCTATTTGCTGGCAATATGTGTAGTTTTCATTTCATCAGTGACAAGATACCTAACTGCCACATTTTCCACTTGATGCCTCCTAAACAAAGACTTTACTCTTCTCCTAGTTGCAAGATAAAAGTTTTGAGAATTAGACCTATCTTACAAATGAGAGAGCAATCCAGATATAGTGGCAAGTTCCTACTAATTGGAGGAGTATACAGAAAATCAGGAGTACAAGATCATCTTTAGTTACACAGTGAGTTTAGAGATACCTTGGCTTTATAAACCTCTCCCTTAAAAATTAAAAAAAAAGGAAAAGAAGCAATGAAATGAGTGAGAAGAATTTTAGCATTTTATGAAGAAGAAGAATGAAAATCTATGCTTTAAAATCTTTTCCAACTACACACCATGTAGAACTAAAGCTATGATGCTAAATGTCTCATGACAGTCACACTCCACACTTCCTTTTTTTCTTAGCAATAGGCAAGGATATTCATCAGTTTCAAAATCTAGAACATCATTTGCTGAATCAAATCATATTTTTAAAGGATGGACTCTCTAGTTCTTCTGAGCTCCATTATTTTTCATGTGTACCCATATACATTAGCTTTAAAGAGAACGCTGAATAGCAAAAAAATAGAATCAGTTATATGCATGAATAGAATTTTTTTTTCATTATATTTAAACCCACCTCAACAAGCCAGTGAGGGCCACTGTGGAGAAACCTAATTGCAATGGCATCAGACTGAGTGGATTCTGAAATCAAAAAGGGAAAGATCAAAGTGAAGTAATCAATTTCACTTTATTATCCAACCTAAAAGAAGAGCAAAATCAAGAAGTTATTTTGATTTAAAGTACAACTGACTTAGAAATAAAGTCAGAGAAACTTTTAAATCTAGACATTTCATCTTATTTGGGTATCTTTAAACTGATTTTGATATTTTTGTTGAAATAACTATTATCCATATTGATTAGATAGTCGCAACTCCTATCTCTTCCATAGCAGAGTCCTAACAGCAACAGTGATTGCTATTATATCATGGAAATATTCTAGATGAATGTGACAATATCACAAAGAGTAATATTTATTTATTAATAACTAATTTAATGTTTTTGGCAGTTAGTATCTGATACAGAAATTGCCTATTTTGAATTAAACACAAGACAGAAGTCCTAAGTGATTGCTAAGCCAGCATTATAACTTAAGCATTATCACTGGTGTGGGAAAAATTTACAGGCAAAGAAAAGTAGAGTATGAGCTTTCCTATAAAAGAGTTTCTCTTACTAATCAGTTAGTAGAATTCAGAGACAATTTTTAAAGTTTTTTTTTTCTGCATCATTCATTTTTCAGCACATTTTAGGGATGAAATGCATCTCAACAGCCCATTTAATAAATCATCTAACCTCACCCATCATATGGCTAGAAATATACCACTTGGGTGATGTCATTAATCAAAGCATTTTTCCTCTGTGAACAAGCAGTGAAGTTGTCTTTGCCACCCACAAGGAAAATGAGTCCAAAAGAGAAGCATGGACCAATTAACAGACTGAGGAACACAGTGAAATGTGGCAAAAATCCAAATAGAAAGGTATGGAAGTTAAATGTATTTGGCTGAGTGTATAGCTCTAATTGGCAATTTGAGACTAATATTGCTCATTAAGAATGTGTTCAAAGACTGTGGCAGCATGCACAGGATCTGCACAGGTTCAAACCAGATGGGGTCCCAGTGATGAAGTTGGGAGGCAGACACAGGCTCTCACCCCTGAGAATCTATCTGTAATTGGTACCCAGTTATAAAGAAAAAAAAAACTAGTCTTCAGTGGAATCATATGTGGTATATTTACACATAAGGGTAGGCTCCATGGTCATCAGTAGATGGCCAACACGTAACTAACCCAACAGGATTTTTGTAGATTGTTTGTCTCATACTGACTTGGGTATGTTTTTTCATCTTACTGGTTTTTGCTTGTATATTATAGCTTCCAATATTGTGCTTTTATGGGTTTTCTGTGTGTGTGTGTGTGTGTGTGTGTGTGTGTGTGTATTTCTTTTGATTTTTTTTTCTGTTTTTGTTTTGCCTGCTTGTTAGCTTTCTAAAGAGAGAAAAAGAAGTATTGGAGGTGAATAGACAGGGATTTGGGAAAGACCAGAGAGAGGAAAAACTGTAATCAGAATATATTGTGTGAAAAAAAATATTTTCAATTAAAAGAAAATTAAAAAATTGTGAGAATCCCAGCAATTTGACACAATGCACAGCCACACATTTCTAGCATTGAATTTTTGCCTATATGCAGTGCATTTTTCTCCTTCAGTCTCGGGGTTCAAGCTCCCAGTGCCAACTCAATAATGCTGGAAAAGTTACAACTTCAAAAAGCCAATTGTCTTAGCGGCAGACACACAGGACAAAACAACTTGGATGCATTTCTCTGCAGAAGTTCACTTAAGAGAATAATTCATAAATTGTCTTTGCAGCATCTAGGCCATTATCAGAGTACTAGCAATACCCGATTCTCTCATTTTTTGTACTTAAGCATAGGTTAATGACTTCTGTTATTTTTTCTTTGTTTTCTTAAAATCAGTCTGTTCTATCAACACTTTTAATTGACAGTCTTGTTAGAGCATCCCTGTGTCAACAATGAAGCTTTTAGATGTCTTCTCTGAATAAATTCTCCTCAAAATAACAACTTGCCCCAATCATTTATTTTATGCCACATTATGATATTGATTTTTTGTAAAACAGAGCTGTCCATTATTCTATTTTCATGTTCAAAATATTTTGATAATTTGGGAGCTGGAGAGATGGCGCAGGGGCTAAGAGCATTTGTTGCACTTGCAGAAGACTTACATTTAGTTTTCATCATCTACATCAGGAAACTTACAACAGCCTATAACTTCAGTTCGAATTGGACCCAATGCCCTTTTCTGGCCACTTTCCGCACCTCAGAAAGTTGGTACATATATACACACTAAGACAAACAAATTCATAAAAATAAATAAACATATCATTAAGAGTATTCAATAATTTCAAGAGGCAAACCCTCATCTTTCCCTTTGACTTTTAAGATGGCGAATAATATATTTCGGAATTCTCTTTTTCTCACTATCATATCATCGAGATAGGCTTATACATGTAACTATGTTTTTAGGAAAATCTCTTTCCACATCGGTCTACAGTAAATTCACCATCTAGAGAGTCTAGTTTTCCCAACTGTAAAATGGGGATGGATACTCAGATTATTACAATGTTTAGTTGATTATAATATTACCTAGCATGCAATATGTACTGTATAAATGAGTGTTATTTATATCAATTAAATGAATGATCATGTTTACTAATCTTCTTTCATATTAAAATGTTATCAATATACTCACATTCTGTTACATAACTAAAATTTTACTTGGAACATTCTAGGTCATCAAGTGTAGCTTTCTTGGAATTGTATCTGCATTCTCTACTACCAAATTTAATATTCAATTACATGCTGTTTTATATTGTTCACAGTTGTTTCAACACATATATTCCAGTCAATTTTGACTTATTTGAGGTTAAGGAGATTTACTTTTCAGTTTTCTGTATTTTATTCAGTGAGTACTAAAATATATAATGATTATTAGAATAGGACATATGTACAAATTCTTAACCACAACATAGCAAGCAAGATACAGCCTATGTCACTTAATTTCATTCTGTTTCTTAAATTTTTTGTGTGAAAATCATCTGTAATGTCATGAAATTGTATGCATCCCAGTTTCTACCTTTTTATAAGAAAGAAGAAAAACTAGATTATACAGAACAGTAATTTTGGAACCAAATCACCCTATAGGAATTTGCCAGGTTTCTGGTTGCTATTTAATTCGAAAGACCAAGCAAATGCTATTGGCTAAACTTTCAAAGTAATTTTGTGTGTACTTATAAAGTGTTATCTGTCTGTGAATTGACTTATTTTCTTGGAAACCTTAATAATTTTAATCTTCCAGTTCAGGAAACATCTAGGTCTTTCCCACTATGATCATATAGAAATAAGTTAATATTAAATGACTGAATGATGAAATCATAGCCAAAGGGATAGTCATGTTACAGAGCAAGTCAGTCAAGGAGGAACTTACCAACGGCTTTTAAATTCTACTTTGTCAGATGAGGGATTTTATTTCATATTTTTTTCCAAATTTCCTCATAATCAGTAGATATGATTAAGGCAGTTGAGTGCTACAACATAGGAAGAAGTCACATTAAGGCACTATATACTAAGTCACATAGCAAATACAGTTGGAATTTACTGTGATAATTTTCTTCTTTACTTATATATTTATTTATTTATTTTGGTGTGTATGTGTGTGTGTGTGTGTGTGTTTGTGTTTTACTGCATGTATGTACACCACACAAGTATAATGCCCATGGAGGCCAGAACAGGACATTTGATTCTCTGAAACTGGAATCACCAAAGTTTCTGACCTGTGAGAAGGGTACTTGGAACTGAACCTGTATTCTTTACAAGAGAAGAAAATGTTACTAACTTCTTAAACAAGTCTCAAGTCCATATACTGCAGGAATTATTTATAATAACTGTGAATATTTTTCAGGAACTTCTATGTAATGTGTACAATAGGCTCATTAATTGATGTGTGGTCTATGCTTAACTTCAAGCATGGTTTATCTGAATGTTATAACACATTACATTCTTTTGCATTCCTAGAAAACCCTAGAGTAAGATGTGCTGAGTAGGATATTTTGTGAAAATTAATTTTATTGAATTTTAACATTTATATATGGAATTGTGCAGTAGTATAACTGACTAGATTTATGCAATGACAATTAACATTGACTTCACAATAACATAGTAAAATGTTACATAGTTTGCAAATACAGAGGTTGATTTGTCTAACATTAATTTCTATTGAGAACTCTAAGAGCCAGATCAGCATTCAAACACAGAGCAGGGACTACAGATCACAGCAAATTGGTAAAGGAAGAAGGATAGCTTAGAAAGAGGTAGGACCAAAATGGCTTCTCAGTCAGGCTGAATTTATTAATTTCTTAGAGAGGAAGAAAGATCTCTTTGCTACTTATTTTAAATTCACATTATAGCTATGTTTTATTTTAATGCTGCAGAAGTTAGAAATAAAATATTTCAATGAGTAATAAATTACATGCACTGTACTCAGTATTTTGAGGGGATTTTCTGCTTTAAAAAGAATGCTAGTCTTTTGTTCTAAATTCTGAGTTAAAAAGTATTTGATGTGAAAAATAAAGATGATTACAAATAAAATACAGGAAAACAACAATTGTCCTCTGGATTGTAACACCTTGAGGATTCTGTCCAGGTAAGCATCCTACCATCAGAACAGTGCATGTAGATAGCCTATTCTTCTTGGATGAACTACAAGTGACATCAGCATAGAATGCTTCTCTATTTAACATCTTTAAAGTAACAAAGAAATCAGCTTTATTCTATGATATTTGATCACTTACAAAAGCAACTGTGCACTTATTCATCATTAAGAGTATTGTACCAGGTTGTAGTGGTTACCAGAGTGGAAAGCAAATTTCAAAGTCTTACTCATAAGCCATTTGCTGTTTTTAACAAATAGTCTTGGCTGATCTTGTTCTAAAGGAGCTCATTTTATTTCCACATATGCATGTATATAGGTAATTTTTAAAAGTAAAATGAAATATAATCAGAAAGAATGCCCCTTTACACACATTTCTTATTCTTATATTAGTCTCAATTGTACACTTGTTTATTACTGGATAGCGGACAAAAATCACACTGATTAGCTGCCGTGTTTTGAGGGAGAATTGGGAGTATATTTCTCCATGTTGTCAAAGGGAAAGTAATCAAATGATAAGTAATGGTTAGAGATTGTTCTGGAGGTATACATTTACATATACTAGACATTATGTGACCCATATTTGTTACCTGCTTGGTTTCATTGTAACAGGTTGCACAATATTTTCAGAATGAGTTTTGGTATTAATTTAGCCTGATTATAATATTTATCAGTTATTTTAATCAAATATTGGGAAACATCTGCCAAGCACAATAACTTTTACAACAATAGACACTGAATCAAATTTTCTGATTGCAGTTATTCCTATAATAAGTCAGTTCCAGTCACAAGTCAATTATTCCATCTGCATGTTGGATCATATTTATATTTAGGTTGTGCAGGCTAAAGAGTATATGTATCTGTACATTATGATAAAGTAACTTTTCTAAATGTAACATGTATTTTGATTGGTTGTAAGCATGCAACCATGTGTTATATAATTAAACTTATGAGATGGTGGAAATGATTACTTCCTTAAGAGATGAATTTTTCTATTTCAAATAATCGTAAATATCATGTTAGCTCCTTCATTTACTTTGTATATACAGAAACAAAATACACTTTCTGTAGCTGACAAACTGTACTTTGAGTCCAAGTTATCTGGAAGGCCCATTTATAAGGAAGAATGTGTATTTTAGCACCAAATCACCTACTTTTTTAGACCAGAGAATAGATGTGGGAGAGTATTTTTATATAAAATTTAGAGAATTCTAGTGCAAGGCATAAACAGAATGCATTGTAAGAACTACTTTTTAGGATAGCATTTTCTGACCCCATAACTAGGAGAATTAGTTGATGTAACAGTAATATGAAGAGGAAATGTCTATTCTTGTATCAGAAAGTAGTGAACAAATATTTGCACAAATTGTATCACTTACAACATTTTGCTAGATCATGAACATTCCTGCTTGATTTTTTAAACAGGATTTTCCCATTACCATGAAATGTATGCATTTGGTGCAAATTTTTTTTTCATATATTTTGAAAATTATGAGCTAAAGCATGAATCGCATAGCATGATCAAAAATTATAGATTAGAAATTTCTGTACTTTATTGTGATCCATCTTGTTGTGGGAGAATTGTCTATATTCTGTCAATCATGTTCTAAATAAACATGGATTTGCCAGGGAGGAAGTATAGGCAGGAAAAACAGACAGGTAGTAGAAATAATGAGAATAGGAGAATTCTGGGAAGGAGGAATTTTATTTCTCCCACTCCTGCCCAGACCACCAAAGCAGCAGGATGTGATCTGCCCCACTAAAAAAGGTACTGAGCCACATGCTAACATAGATCAGAACAATAGGTTAATATAAGCTACAAGAACAAATAAGTAGCCTGAGCCAATGGGCCAATCAGCTTTATAACTTATAGAGATCTTTGTGTGATTGTTGTTGGGGCTTGCTGGCTGTGGGGTACCAGGTGCGACAGAACCCCCAACAAGCCAGGTGCTCCATGTTACAAAATGGCACCCACATGGATAACTGCATCCACAGAAAGCCTGAGAGAGCTTGGGACAGTCTAGAGTAAAGCATTTCAGTTTTCAGCCATAGCAGGAAAAAAGCTGCACTGTTTTAAAATGCTAGCTTTCTGGGCTGTCCTGCCAGGAAAAACTCTGACTCTTTCAAGCAGTGGTCCGACTATGGATCTATGGAGCTATGGACACACTGTTGCTGCTTGCTTCCTGGCAAGGACATTGAAAGGCCATAGGAGCTTTTGAATGTTGTTTATGGACACACTGTTGCAGCTTGCTTGCTAGTAAGGACCTTGAAACACCATAGAGTTGTGGCAAAAATCTTCTCCATATTCCTTAGCAAATTAAAGTCCCATGTGGTCAGAAAAAGAGAGATATACAGTAAAGAGAGATACAATGAGGAAGAAAACCGCTAAATGGTTTACATTGTGTTAAAAATATATACAGACTATACAGACTAAAGGTTAAAGTTCTCAAAGAAAAAAAAGAAAGAAAGAGAGTAGCTGGTTGTGGTGGTGCAGGCCAGTAGGATTAGCCTGGGAGGCAGAGACAGATGGAGCTCTGTGAGTTCAAGGACAGCCTGATCTACAGAGTTATTCTAGGACAAAGATATACAGAGAACCTGTCTCAAAAAGTAAAAGTACAAATAAAAGAAATAGAGGTTAAAATAAAGACAGGTAAAGATGGAAAATAAGCAGAGAATCATGATACTGTATACTATTATGCTCTCATTAAATTGTTTGAATGCTGAGGAAGGAGCAACAGCTACTAAAAGATATTTTCTTATAAATGCTGCAGAATTAATCCAAGATAGGTATTTTGAAAATACCTTGACTTAAAAATTGAAGTCAAAAGTATATTACTTTGTAGAAGAGATTTTGCTTTTGTTTCCACAGAAAATGAAAGGCTGTGGATTCATTCTGAGCTAAGAAAAATCAGCTTTGATCAAGGAAGACCAACTAAGAAATCTCCAGCAGGAATAGATGGCCCAGATGTCTGAGTTCTTCATCCAGAACAGCTTCAAGACTGCTGCCTGAGATGATCAAGACTCACAGGACTTGATAAGTTCTTTAAATTTTCTTAGGTCCCCAAAATAATATGAGAGCCCCAACCAGCAGGAAGTAGCCTGGAATACTAGGCCCACATTGCCCAAAAAATGGACTATGGATATTTTCTTTTCTTTTTTTTTTGGAAATTATTTATTTATTTATTTATTTATTTATTTATTAAAGATTTTTGCCTCCTCCCCGCCACCACCTCCCATTTCCCTCTCCCTCCCCCAATCAAGTCCCACTCCCTTGATGCCCAAAGAGCAATCAAGGTTCCCTGCCCTCTGGAAAGTCCAAGGACCACCCACCTCCATCCAGGTCTAGTAAGGTGAGCATCCAAACTGCCTAGGCTCCCACAAAGCCAGTACGTGCAGTAGGATCAAAAACCCATTGCCATTGTTCTTGAGTTCCCAGTAGTACACATTGTCCGCTATGTTCAGCAATTCCGGTTTTATCCCATGCTTTTTCAGACCCAGGCCAGCTGGCCTTGGTGAGTTCGCAATAGAACATCCCCATTGTCTCAGTGTGTGGGTGCATACCTCGCGGTCCTGAGTTCCTTGGTCGTGCTCTCTCTCCTTCTGCTCCTGATTTGGACCTTGAGATTTCTGTCTGGTGCTCCAATGTGGGTCCCTGTCTCTGTCTCCTTTCATCGCCTGATGAAGGATAATGTTTAGGAGGATGCCTATATGTTTTTGTTTGGGTTGATCTTCTTTTTATTTATTTTTTTGCCTTAAAACATCACACATTTTATTTATCATTTGAGAATTTCATGTATGGGTTTTAATGAAATATGTTTCAATCAGATCCAACCCCCACAGTCTTCCCTTCAGCTGTTCCCATACCACTACCACCACTCTCCCCTCACCACTTTGCTTACTCTTTTATAAATCCACAGGATCCATTTAGTGCTGCTAGTATGTGCATGGGATAGCGCCTTTTACTAGAATATGGGCAGCCTATCAAACCCCACATCCCTGAAGAAAACTGATTCTCCCTCCCCTAGCAGTCATCAGTTGCCAATGCATCCTCAGTAGGGATGGTGTTTCATGAACTGGATATTTGGCTGGTATTGTTGAGTTTGTTGTTGTATCTATGTGCTAATATGAATGCCTGAATGATTCTTCCAAGCTCAACCAGTCTTCACTCTTAAATGAGGGTTTGAGTCATGTCAGACACATATGTCACATTATTCTGGGAATATCTGATTTCTTGAAAACATAGTCTCTTCTTGGTTCATAAGTACAAAAGGGTAAAAAGAAACACACAATGAATTTGACACAGAAAAGGGAAATAACCTTCATTCTGGTCCAGATTCTATTGACAGAAGTCATATACTCAAGAAAATACAAAAGTATGTTCCACCTCTACAAATCCCATCTCAAAAAAAAATGACTATAAAGAAAGGCGACATTAGGAATGATAATGCTATTAACCAGAAGATGTAAACTGAGCATCCAAATCACTCTTGTGTCTTTTATATTAGTCTAGCAAACAATACCTAAGCTTATTACTAAACACTCTCAGAATACCCAACACATCTCATTTCACTTTCTACCATCATCTCTCTGATTCCTGAGCTATATGCTTAAAGAGTAGCCTTCAATTTTTATGATGCATTTTTTATTCTTTCTTTGTTCTAGTAAAAGAGATTCTTTAAGATGTGTGGTCTGCTGTATTTGTAAACAAAATTCTTGTAAAGTTGGAAAGGAGATGTTGCTGCCACGCTGCACTTTTTTTTTGTTATCCGATTTTAAACTCCATGTCTCGTCAATTGATTTTACAACTACAATTTTAATTCTTTCACAACACGTGTTTTGATCCAGAATTGTGGTCTATTTTGGTGAATGTCCCATATGAACTGAAAAGAATGAGTATTTGACTTTTGTTGGATGAAGTAGTCTATAAATGTCAACCGGTTGCAGTGGTGGATTATTTATTTCCACTGCATTCTCATAAATTTTCTCCTGGTTTCATTTGTCAGTTACTGAAGGATGAACTTGGACATCCAAATAAAGTAGATTTAGATGTTTTTTCTTGTAGTTCTCCTCTTTAGCCTTATGCATTCTGATGTTCTCTCAACAGATGCTGCACACTGAACATTATTATGTGTTCCTGAAAGACTGACCTATATTCATCCTGGATGGTTTCTCTTTATCTTCCATAATCTTCCTTACTCTAAACTCTGTATTTTTCTGGGATTCATGGAACTATTCAAGCCTTCTATGGGTTGACCTTCTTATTTAGCTTCTCTAGGATCACGAATTATATACTCAATGTCCTTTATTTGTGGCTAGAAACCAAATATGAGTGAGTACATCCCATGTTCCTCTTTTTGGGTCTGGCTTACCTTACTCAGGATAGTGTTTTTATTTCCATCCATTTGCACGCAAAATTAAAAAAGTCATTGTTTTTTACTGCTAAGTAGTACTCTAATATGTATATATTCCATAATTTCTTTATCCATTCATCAATTGAAGGGCATCTAGGATGTTTCCAGGTTCTGGCTATTACAAACAATGCTGTTATGAACATAGTTGAGCATATACTTTTGTTGTATGATCGGGCATCTCTTGGGTATATTCCCAAGAGTGGTATTGCTGGGTCCAGGGGTAGGTTGATCCCGAAAATCCTGAGAAACCACCACACTGCTTTCCCAAGTGGTTGCACAAGTTTGTATTCCCACCAGCAATGGATGAGTGTACCCCTGTCTCCACAACCTCTCCAGCAAAGGCTATCATTGGTGTGTTTTATTTTAGCCATTCTGACAGGTGTAAGATGGTATCTTAAAGTTGTCTTGATTTGCATTTCCCTGATCACAAAGGATGTTGAGCATGACCTTAAGTGTCTTTTGGCCATTTGAAATTCTTCTGTTGAGAATTCTCTGTTCAGCTCAGTGCCCCATTTTATAATTGGGTTGATTAGCCTTTTATAATCTAGTTTCTTGAGTTCTTTATATATTTTGGAGAGCAGACCTTTGTCAGTAGCGGAGTTGGTGAAAATCTTCTCTCAGACAGTCGGTTGCCTTTTTGTCTTAGTGACAGTGTCCTTTATATTAGATAAGCTTCTCAGTCTCAGGAGGTCCCATTTATTCAATGGGGCCCTTAATGTCTGTGCTGCTGGGGATATACGTAGGAAGTGGTCTCCTGTGCCCATGTGTTGGAGAGTACTTCCCACTTTCTCTTCTATCAGGTTCAGTGTGTTCAGACTGATATTGAGGTCTTTAATCAATTTGGACTTGAGTTTTGTGCATGGTGATAGATATGGGTCTATTTTCATTCTTCTACAGATTGACATCCAGATTTGGCAGCACACTTTGTTGAAGATGCTCTCTTTTTTCCATTGTATCCTTTTTGCTCCTTTATCGAAAATCAGGTGTTCATAGGTTTGTGGGTTAAAGTCCGGGTCTTCTATTCGATTCCATTGGTGGACTTCTCTGTTTTTATGCCAATACCAAGCTGTTTTCAATACTGTAGCTCTGTAATAGAGTTTGAAGTCAGGGATTGTAATGCCTCCAGATGATCCTTTATTGTATAAGATTGTTTGGGTGTTCCTGGGTTTTTTGTTTTTCCATATAAAGTTGATTATTGTCTTCTCCAGATCTGTGAAGAATTTTGATGGGATTTTCATGGGGATTGCATTGAATCTATAGATTGCTTCTGGTAGAATTGCCATTTTTAATATGTTGATGCTTCCAATCCAAGAGCAAGGGAAATCCTTCCATTTTCTGGTGTCCTCTTCAGTTTCTTTCTTCAAAGACTTAAAGTTCTTGTCAAATAGATCTTTGTTACCCCAAGATATTTTATGTTATTTGTGGCTATCTTGAAAGGTGATGCTTTTCTGATTTCCCTCTCTGCTTCCTTATCCTTTGTGTATAGGAAGGCCACTGATTTTTTGGAGTTGATCTTGTATCCTGCCACATTACTAAAGGTGTTTATCAGCTGGAGGAGTTTTTGGTAGAGTTTTTGGGGTCTCTTATGTATACTATCATATCATCTGCAAATAACGAAAGCTTAACTTCTTCCTTCCCAATATGAATCCCCTTGATCCCTTTATGTTGTCTTATTGCTATTGCTAGAACTTCAAGCACTATATTGAAGAGGAATGGGGAGAGTGGACATCCTTTTCGGGTTCCTGATTTTAGTGGGATGGCCTTAGTTTTTCTCCATTTAGTTTGTTAGCTGTCAGCTTGCTGTAAATAGCTTTTATTATATTTAGTTATGACCCTTGTATCCCTAATCTCTCCAAGACTTTTATCATAAAGGGGTGTTGAATTTTGTCGAATGCTTTTTCAGCATCTAATGAAGTGATCATATGGTTTTTTTCTTTCAGTTTATTAATATGGTGGATTACATTGATAGAATTGTGTATGTTGAAACAGCTCTGCATCTCTGGGATGAAGTCTACTTGATTATAATGGATAATTTTTCTAATGTGTTCTTGGATTCAGTTTGCCAGTATTTTATTGAGATTTTTTGCATCGATATTCATGAGTGATATAGGCATGTAATTCTCTTTCTTGGTTGGGTCTTTGTGTGGTTTTGGTATCACGGTAACTGTAGCTTCATAAAAGGAAATTGGCAATGCCTCTTCTGTTTCTATATTGTGAACTACATTAACGAGTATAGGTATTAGCTCTTCTTGGAAGTTCTGGTAGAATTCTGCATTGAAACCATCTGGTCCTGGGCTTTATTTGGAAGGGAGATTTTTGATAACAGTTTCTAGTTCTTCGCGACTGACAGGTCTATTTAGATCGTTCACCTGGTCTTGGTTTAGTTTGGTATATGGTACTTATCTAAAAAAATATCCATTTCTTCTGCATTTTCCAGTTTTGTGGCATACAGGCTTTTGTAGTAATATATAATGATTCTCTGAATTTCTTCTGTGTCTGTGGTTATGTTCCCCTTTTCATTTCTGATCTTATTTATTTGTGTGTTCTCTCTCTGTCATTTAATTTGTTTGGATACGGGTTTGTTGATCTTGTTGATTTTCTCCAAGAACCAACTTTTTGTTTCATTGATTCTTTGGACTGTTTTCTGTGTTTCTATTTTGTTGATTCCTGCCCTCAGTTTGATAATTTCCAGTCTTCTACTCCTCCTGGGAGCATCTGCTTCTTTTCTTTCTAGAGCTTTTAGGTGTGCTGTTAAGTCCCCAGTGTATGCTTTCTCCATTTTCTTTAAGTGGGCACTTAGTGCTATGAACTTTCCTCTTAGCACTGCTTTCATTGTGTCCCATAGGTTTGAGAATGTTGTCTCTTTATTTTCTTTAAATTCAAGGAAGACTTTAATTTCTTTCTTAATTTCTTCCTTGACCCAGGTGTGGTTCAGTAGTTGACTGTTCAGTTTCCATGATTTTGTCGGCTCTGGGGGGAGCACTGTTGTTGCCTTCTTACTTTAATCCGTGGTGATCTGATAAGACACTGGTGGACACTGAATTTTTTGTATCTGTGGAGGTTTCCTTTGTTTCTGAGTATGTGGTCAATTTTCAAGAAGGTTCCATGAGCTGCAGAGAAGAAGGTATATTCTTTCCTATTTGGTGGATTGTTCTATAGATGTCTGTTATGTCCATTTGCTTCATTGCCTCCAATAATTCTCTTAATTCTCTATTAGGTTTCTGTCTGATTTAACTGTCCTTTGGAGAGAGTGGTGTGTTGACATCTCCTACTACTAGTGTGTGTGCTTTTATATCTGCCTTGAGTTCTAGTAATATTTCTTTTACATTAATGGGTGCTTTTATATTAGGGGCGTAGATATTCAGGATTGAGACTTCATCCTGATGAATTGTTCCTATTATGAGTATAAAGTGTCCATCTTAATCTCTTCTGATTTATTTTAGTTTGAAGTCAGTTTTGTTAGAAATTAGTATGGCCACACCTGCTATTTTCTTAGGACCATTTGCTTGAAACACCTTTTCCCAACCCTTTACTCTGAGCAGATGCCTGTCTTTGTGCTTGAGATGTGTTTCTTGCAAACAGAAGAATGTTGGATCCTGTTTTTGTATCCAATATCTTAGATTGTGCCTTTTTATAGGTGAATTGAGACCATTTATATTAAGTGATATTATTAATGACCAGTAGTTTTTTACTCCGGTTATTCTTATTGTTTTTGGTAGTAGATTTTGTGTTTCTCCCTTCTTTGAGTTGTGCTGGTGAAGGGTCACTAGATGCCTGAGTTATTGTAGGCAGTGTTAGCTATGTTGGATTTCTTGGGTTGTGATTTTCCTTCTATTACTTTCTGTAGGGCTGGATTTGTGGCTATGTATTGTTTAAATTTGTTCTTATCCTGGAATGTCTTGTTTTCTCCATTGATAGTGAACAATAGCTTGGCTGGGTATAGTAGTTTGGGTTTGCATCCATGGTCTCTTAGTTCTGCAGTACCTCTATCCAGGACCTTCTGACTTTCATGGTTTCCATAGAGAAATCAGGTGTAAGTCTGATCGGTTTACCTTTATAAGTTACTTGCCCTTTTTTCTTTGCAGCTCTTAATATTCTTTTGTTAACCTGTATATTTTTTGTTTTGATTTTTATATGGTGAATGGATTTTTTTATCCAGTCTGTTTGGTGTTCTGTATGCTTCTTGAATATTAAAAGGAATATCTTTCTTTATGTTGGGAAAGTTTTCTTCCATAATTTTTTTAAAAACATTTTTGGGCCTTTGAGCTGTGACTCTTCTCCTTCTTCTATTCCTATTATTCTTAGGTTTGGTCTTTTTATTGTGTCCCATATTTCCTGCATGTTTTGTGATGAGAATTTGTTGGCTTTGCTGTTTTCTTTGATCAGTGCATTTATTTTCTCTATGGTGTCCTCAGAATCTGAGATTTTTTTTCAATCTCTTGTATTCTATTTTTGATGCTTGTTTCTGTAGACTCTGCTCGTTGACCTAGATTTTTCATATCCAGCTGGTCCTCAGTTTGTGTTTTCTTCCTTGCTTCCATTTCATTTTTCAATTCTTGAACTATTTCCATTACCTGTTTGATCATTTTTCTTGGTTTCCCAGGGTATCTTGTACATCTTTACTCATTTCTTCAAAATTTTGTTATACTTCTCATCCATTTCTATAAGGGCATTTTTTACATGTTGTGTAAGGAACTCTATTGCTTTCATAAAATCAATTTTTTCCACTTCTTCTGTGTTAGGGTGTTCAATTACTTCTGTTGTAAGATCATTGGGTTCTGGTGTTTTCATGTTGTTTTTCAGATTGTTGGGTGAATTCTTGCCTTGGTGCCTCCCATCTCCTTTTATCGATGCTATCTAGTGGGTCTTTTAAAACATGATCAGGTTTCCCTGCTGGCCAGGGGCTCCTCTTACAAAATTCCCTCACTCCGTTTCCTGGCTCCTGCCGTGGGCCAAGATCCCTCTCACCACACAGAACGGTCTTCAGGAAGAGGACCAGGCTCCCCATTCACCAGGGACCTCGACAACAAAAGGCCTACCTCCTTAATTTAATTGTAGTGGGGCGATCTGCTCTGGGTGTTGCATGCTGGTCCCCACCGCCTGCATCTGCCGCTGCTCCGGTCCTTGCCGCTTGCATCTGCTGCCACGCCAGTCCCTGCTGCTTGACTGTTTTTTTTTTGAGGGGGAAGTAGTGTAGGAGAAATGTCTGTATTCTGTCAATCATATTTTAAATAAACGCTGATTGGCCAGACAGGAAGTATACGTGGGAAAACCAGACAGGAAGTTGAAATGATGCAATGAGAACAGGAGAATTCTGGAAAGGAGGAAGTTGATTCCTCCCACTCCTGCCCAGACCACCGAAGCAGCAAGATGTGATCTGCCCCACTGAGCCACATGGCTAAAATAGATAAGAATAATGGGTTAATATATGCTACAAGAACAAATAAGTAGCCTGAGCTAATGGGCCAATCAGCTTTATAACTTATAGAGATCTCTGTGTGATTGTCTTTGGGCCTTTCCGGGTGTGGGGTACCGGGCGGGACAGAACCCCCAACAAGCCAGGCCCTCCATCTTACACATCTTATAAGAGTGTTTTATAATAGTGACTTTTAAAAAATTATCTTTGCCTTTAGCTTCCATAATACAAATCATTTCACTTATCACTTAATCAGAACAGAAGTCTTATATATTCTTTTATTTTTTTCAGTGTAGTAAAATGTTTACTGATGACTATTATGGAATATGTCTCATGCAAGTCACATGACAGTAAAAACCTTGTTGTAGAAAGTTTTTCTACCACATGTATCCACTCAGATTATCTTTGGCCTGTAATGTGAGACAACTATAAAATAAGATGTAGACACAAAACAACAAGGAAACTCATTCTTCCTTGGGTTCACTACTAAGTAAAATTACTTAGGCAAATGGTACTGCCTTTAACTGAATGTATCATCTTTGATTTAAGATACACTTGATACAACACCTTATCACCACCCTGTGCCCCTTTCTTCTCCATACTCCATTTCTTTATATTTTGCTATCTTGCCTGATGAAGCTATAAACATTCCTTCTTACCTTATTCATTTGCTAGCCCTCAAACAATCAAGAAACATTGTAAAAACTTCATATAATGTTGAGAAGGACAGATGCTATAATCCTTATTCTGGTATTGCATATGCCTAGAGGAAACAGGAAAGTGCTTAAAATGGTTCCAGCTAATTTCAAAGAGAAAGGCATAAACTGCTGCCTGAAGCAGAATACTGAGAAGACTGTCGATGTCATCACAAGCAGCTGTTCTCATCCAAAACAGGAGAGTGAGGAAGAACTCAGTTTCCAGCTGGGGAGCGGAAGTGGAAAGATTCAATACATAATTTTGATTAAAATCTTTCTTCTGCAACTCTCGCACATATTTCTACTAAGCACTTTCCACTTTTAGCCTTAAATAAGTCAGTGTAGTTTGATAAGGAAACACACACAAACACACATACACACAATAATTGTGACTATCAGTTTTAAATATAGACAAAATTTTTAATGATCTTACACAAAAATTATTCCTTCCATTTGTTACATGATGCTCATTTGAGAGGAAAGTGCAAATTCTGAAGCATCTTTGGAATATCTTTTTGAAAAAAAAAACAATTTTCTTATCTCTGATCCATGTATATTATATAAATACATAAATAATATTACATATTTTCTTTTAAATAAACAAAGATTCTTAACTCGAAGTACAGAAGGAACAGATGGCATACATTAGTAAGTAAACAGTTTGGAGAAAAATGCCTGCAAAGTTAAATTTTCATAGTAAGATATTTGCAGGACACATGTAGTTGAAAACTGATTCCAAAATGGTAAGATGGAATGCAACACTGAAAAAGTTTTGAACAAATTAAGACAGTATATAAGTAAAAAATGTTTGAATAGTGAAAGTATCATATGAAAGACAGAAAAATGTAAAATTTATACTGGAAGTGATGAGTACTTTTAGTATAAATGTTTAAGTCATAGCCCAATGATACATTAAATAATTGGAAATGATGTATTATATAATATCAAAAAAATGAACTGAAATTTCTCTGAAACTAAAGAGATTTTAGGGTTCAGTAAATAGAGCCAACCTGGTATAAAATATACCATGTATAAGAAATGAAAATTAATAGAAAACTATACAGTAAAAACTGTGACAATATGTCAGAATCAGAAAGTTAAAATTAAAACAAGATTGACTTTAACCATTGTAATGGCTATTATCAAAAAGTATTGATAGACGTGTAAGTAGTCACAGCTTTGGTTGATATAAATGAGTATAAATAAAAAACATCATGACCAGGAGTGATGGGATGTGTTTATAATCTCAAGCTATCAGGAGGCTGGGTTAGGTGGGCTATAAATTCTAGGCCACTCAGTACATAGAGATTTTCAAACCATTCTGGGCTATTTCATAAGTATTATATAAATAACTCTGTCCTGAAAAAATAGCTACACATATACTCATAGACATAGTGCTATGGTTATTTGTTGCTCCATAATAGCATAAAAGTATTTGAAACATTATAATTGTTCATAGAAAAAAAGATGATAATTTCTGGGAGATATAATCTCATAGCAAACTACCTTTTCCTTTGGCTCTTGCAATTTTTCTGATCCTTTTTGTATAATGCCAGTAAGGTACTACACCCATAAAGTCTCATCTACATGGCTTTCTAAAGAAATAAATAACTTTTGTCAGGGTGTATATGAGCAGCTCATCTGTAGAAGAGCGATTCTTCTACAAATGATGGAGGAATCTCCATGGATACAGCATTCTTTCCCTTATGGGAATGGCATTTTTGAAGATGCAATTGTTTTTGTGTCATTTGTGTTCCTATAATTTTGTAAGGGGGCCACTTGTTCATTTCCTGGCCACCAGGCAATTCAGATCAAAAATAATCACACAGAACTATATTATTAAAAATATTGCTTCATCCATTAGCTCTCAATTCTAATTGGCAAACTCTTACATCTAAATTTAATGCATTTCTAGTAATCTTTGTATCCCCACATGGCTGTGGCTTAACCTGTAAAGTTCCAGCATCTGTCTCCAGTGGGACTATTCGGCTTCTCCCTGACTCTGTCTTCTTCCTCCCAACATTCAGTTTAGTTTTCCCTGACTACCTAATTTCTGCCCTATCAACAAGGCAGTTTCTTTATTAATGAATGATATTCACAACATACAGAGGGGAATCTCACATCACCTCCCCTTATCTGTTTAAATGAAAAGGAAGGTTTTAACTTTAACATAGTAAAATTTCATATAATAAAACAAGTATTAAGTAAGAATTACAGCTACAATATTTATACTTACTTTATCTTTTATTATATCTAAGGAAAACTACAACTATATTCTTCAACTCCATCAAAGATTCCAGAAAGATATAATATTACCTAAGTAAACAGGAAGTGCATTGTAAACAACTTCCAAAACTCTAGAATTGACAGAGACATCTCACTGCCTTGACAGTCACCCAAAGTTCTTCTGTACTATTGGGGCATCCATCTTCAGTCTACTGGCACATAGTATCCAGCAGACTTTTCCATGAAGCAGGAAATTTCAAAGACAGTTCTGCCTAAATGGTCAGGTTGTTAGTCACCTTCTTCTGTTTTCTGAAGAATGTCTGGCAGACACTTTCATGAAGCGGTAATCCTGAAAGACTGTCTTATCAAGTTCAGCAGTCATATTTTCATGTGTCTGCATGTCGAACTTACACAGCATATGATCAAGCAGTCCAGGCAAGATCAGGTTCTTGCCCAAATGGCTAGCAAACTCTATAAGGAGACTCTTTGATGCCCATCTTCCTCTTGAAATAACTGGTGCTGCCAGGAACATATGTGTCTCACTGTCATGAAAAGTCCTAAGTTCTGAAAACATTTTAAACACCATATTCTGTAGTCTTTAAAAGGTTTGAAGAATAACTATCCATCTGAAATACATCTCTGTACACCTAGAAAATCTCTTAATTATACATTACATTTTTAGATGAGCTACACAAACACAATACCTCAATGAAGACCAGGGATATACATATAACAAAATTGACCTTAAATTTGTACCAATAAACCAAGATCCATACCAATGCAAATTATTCATATCTATAGCATACCCCCTTAAATATAAACATTTATAAACAATATTTGGGAATATGGAGATAGTGCTCTCCAAACTGCTTCCTGCTGTTTATTGGAGAAAGTATTTTTTGTGAGTATTCACAGAAACCCTTTCGGGGGTCTTAGTGCATCAAACCACATTAGTCTATAAGCAATCCACAGGTTCTCATCTTCTGTGGAAACAAAAGAAAAAGGTGCTGTCTCCAAAATCCAAATAGGCCCACTAAAAATTGTGCTTCTTTCTTGGTGTCAGGAAGGGACAGGTGCAACAATTTATACTTCACATTAAAAGCAATATCCCTGCATGCCCCACACCAATGGACTCCTAAGAATTTCATGGAGGAAGAAGGTCCTGAAATTTTGGTTGAATTTATTTCCCATCCTATTATATGCATATATATATATATATATATATATATATATATATATATATTACCTATGATTTCAAAGTAGTTGCTACCTCTTGATCACTTTGTCCAATCAGCATAATGTCATCAATATAATGCACCAGTCTGGTATTTTGTGGAAGAGAAATATGATAAAAATCCCTTCTAAATAAGTTATGACACAGGCCAGGAGAGTTAATACATCCCTGAGGCAAAATTGTGGTCCTTATGGACTGGTACCAAGAAAAAGGCATATGCTATGTATCAGGATATAGAAAGTTAAGGCCTACCAGGCCAAAATAAGTCAACCTGGGGTCTGCATGGCACTGTCAGAAGTCCGGACTCATGCTTAGCCAATAAGGGGTGACCAAGCAGTATTTCCTGAGATCCTAGCAACAGGCATTGTCAGTGGTCCTGGTTGTGCCTAGCCAATGAGGGATGAATATGAAATATCATCTGTTAATGAATGAGAAAGCCTGGGTGCTGTGAGGGTATTTTTACCCTTTGTTTTCTTTTCTTTTTTTTTTTTTTTTGGTTGTGGTTTGTTTGTTTTTGTTTTTGTTTCTTTTTAAAAATAAGTCTGCTGTAAGCCTTCTATCTAACTCCCGGCATCTGTGTTCTATGATGTCAATTCTTTTCACCCTCTTGCCCAAGGAAGACCATTAGGGCCCAGCAACAACTGGCACCTCGAAGAGGGACTTCTCACAGGTTATGAGCTTGCCTTGTCAGAGTCCTTTTTATTTTTTCTCTGTGACTGAAATTTTTGTGTTTTGCCCAGAACAGGTTCTAGTCATTTTCTTCTTCTCACCCATGGTGCTGGCCAGAACCCCCCAAGATGTTGTGTTTTCTGTGAAAAGGCCCCTAGGTCCTATCAGCAGGTAAGTGCTGGGACTCGCATCCTTTGCTTCTTTGGAAAGGCCCCTAGGTCCCTTTGGTGTTGGTAAGCCTTGGTACCCCATCCTTTCTTTTAAAAGGCTTTTTGGGAGACTAGTCTGTTTGGATGCACACCTTCCTAGACCTGAAGGAAGGGGGGGGTGTCTTGGACTTCCCAAAGGGCAGGGTGTAATTCTTTTAGCCATCCATAAGGCTGCACTTTCAGGTTCTGAAGCCAGTGCATGTACCCCCTGTGTGTGCATGCATGGGTCGCCCACCATCTGCATCATCAGCATCTGAGGCAGAAGCCCCCGTATACAGGCGCAGGGCGCACCTTTGCCCATCATCAGCGTCTGACATGGGCACGTCTTTCCCCTCATGCGCATGTGCTAGGAAGCCTTTAAAAGCTAAACCTGATATTCCTACCTCCTCCTTTTCTGTCTACACGTTTCCCCTAGCTCGTGAGCACATAGATTTCTTAATAAACTCCTACGCGTGGGTTCGTTCGTGTCTTGTGTTCTCTCCTCATTTCTGCTGGACATTTTTACAGGGAACTGTGACTTCTTTTAGTAATGGAGAGGGAGGGGGAGGGGGAGGGGGGAGGGGGAGGAAAATGGGAGGAGGTGGAAATTTTTAATAAATAAATTTTAAAAAGAATTTTCGCTCTAGGAATTGGAACCTAAACCTAGCTACCTTTGTTCAGGAGAAAAGTCATGCTCCCAGCTCCCATCCACCCCAGCTTAGCTTCCATGTAAAGATGGAAAAATACACATAGAATTTCGATGCAGAGTACTGTGTACTATTGTGTTGTTTTTGAATTACTTGACTGGTGAGGAAAGAGCTACAACTGCTAGAATATATTTGAATATATTTGAATATATTTGATTATTAATACTGCTAGATTAATCCAACACACACACACACACACACACACACACACACACACACACACACACACATATATATATATATATATATATATATATATATATATATATAGAGAGAGAGAGAGAGAGAGAGAGAGAGAGCCTTAACTTCAAAATATATGTTACTTTGAAGAATAGGCTTTGTGTTTCTTTCCACAGAAAGTGAGAGGCTGTGGATTCATTCTGGTTTAAGAAAAATAAGGTTTGCTCAAGGAAGAACACCTGAAAAGTGTCCAATGAGAACAGATGACACAGATGATACAATGTTTCAGAGTACAGTTGTTGCAGTTTCCTCTGAGTTCTTAATCCAGAACAGCTTCAAGACTGCTGGCTGAAATTATCCAGCCTCACAAAACACTACAGTAAGGACTTGGCCATAATCCAATTTTCTTTGGGTCCCCATAAGATTATCAGTGTTCCCAATCAGTAGGAAGTATCCTAGAAATAATGGGGGAGGGAACATGAGAATGAAATGGCTGAGGTGGAGGGACAGAGAGGTAGAGAAATGAAAGTGATATCTTGATAAAGGGAGCTATTATTGGAATAGGGAGAACCCTGATGCTGAGAAAATTCTCAGGAATCCACAACAATGATCCCAGCTAAGATTGCTAGCAATAATGGAAAGGGTGCTAGAACAGATCTTTCCCTTATCAGATTAGTGACTATCCTAACTTTCATCAGAGAATGTACATCCAGTAACTGATGGAAGCAGACGTAGTGATCCACATTCAAGATTTGGGCTGAGTTTCTAGAGTTCAGTTGAAGAGAGAGAGGAGGAATTATATGAGCAAGTGAGGTCAAGATCATGATAGGGAAAACCACAGAGACAGCTGACCTGAGCTAGTAGAAGCTCACAGACTCTGGACTGACAGCTGAGGAGCCTGCATTGGACCAAACATGGCCCTATGAATCCAGATGGCAGTTGTGGGGCTTGATTTGTTTGTAGTACATGAGGTAATGGGAGCAGTACTTAGCCCAAGTGCACTAACTGGCTGTTTGAGTCCTATTCCCTATGGTGGTATATATTGCTCAGCTTTGGTGCAGGTATAAGAGCCTGATCCTACCTGAAAATGGTATGCCAAACTTTGTTGATGCCCCAAGGGAGGCCTTGTCCCCTCTAAGCAGTGGATGTGGAATAAAATGGGGTAAGTGAGTGGGTGGGAGAAGGGGAGGGAGCAGGAACTGGGGTTTGTATGTAAAATTAAAAAAATTAAAGAAAAGTAGAAAAAACACTTTAAACATGCTGGTGCTTCTGCACCATTTTGTATCATATAGAATTCATGAAGGATCTTTTGGGACTTCCCACTGTGGAGTATTAGGTTTTACATGGTGTACCCACTCTAGTATTACAATTTCCCTGAGCCTTAATATCCCTCATCAACACTAAGCCAAGGGATATCAGACAACTCCAACTCCTTTTCAGTAGGTCATCTTTTGATAAACATTTCAGCCAACAATTCAAACAAGTTTTTCACAACTTTTTAAGATGTGTGAGAACTTCCATGTTAGACCTCAAATCTCCATTCAGATGACTGCTATCAATAAACTCAACCTGATCTAGTTTTATGTTCCTTCCACCATTATTCCATACCCTTAAATTCTATTTCTGCACATATTCCCCAGACTTCTGCTTTAATGAAGTAACAAAATCATTAAACTCCTTAGTAATGCATCATACTTTTTCCTGGACAACACTTTCTACCTCCCCTTTAAGAGCCTATATTTGTCTTGAGTCTGGTTATAGTGCTAGACGCAATTATTGATTAGCCTTGAGGGACATTGGTATTGTATTGCACAGCAGTTTCTTCAGAAAAAGTCACTGCTGGTTTAGAAGACAATGAAGGATTAATTTCCTCAATAATAGGCAAAAAGGGCTATATTTCAAGGCGTGGGGCTGAGGGTAAAATTTTCTTAGGTAAGATACATTGAGAATCTGAGGGTTCAAAGTTCTCAGCTCCAACCGTGTCTTCCTACAAACCCCTATCCCAGGTTATAGGACCCTGTTCCTTACAATGAGTTGTAGATGGACGTTTATGTCCCACCTACTCCCACAACTGTTCAGTCCCAAAGAAATATATGGATGAATATATTAATTATAAACTGTTTGACCTATTAGCTGAGGATTATTATTAACTAGTTCTTACAAATTAAATTAACCCATAATTCTTGTCTATGTTTGGCCATGCGGCTTAATACCTTTTTACACTGAGGCCTTCTCATCTTTCTTCCTCTTGTCTGGCTGGTGACTCATCTCTGTCTTTCTTCTTCCAAGAATTCTCTTAGTTTTGTCAGTCTGCCTATATTTCCTGACTGGCTACTGGTCAATCAGTGTTTTATTAAATCGATACAAGTAACAAATCTTTACAGTGTACAAAAGCATTATTCCACAGCATTTTCTCTTTTATCCATTTTAAAATAAAACACTGAATCTATTCTCCTTTGTTTAGATTTTTTTCTAAACATTATCATAACAGCTTATAAGCAACATAGTAAAAAATGACAAACATTTATAATCCATTTGTTTGGGAATGTGTGTAGTTGGAGGTTGCTTGTTCATTTCCAGACTGCCCAGACCTAAAATAACCACACAGAAACTGTATTATAACAATACTGCTTTACCTATTGGCTCACACTTCTTATTGGATAGCTCTTATATCTTACAGTAACACATTTTTATTTATCTGAGTATCACCACATGTTTGTGGCCTACTGGTAAGGTTGTATCTGGCATCTGACATCTGTTTTCTGTGGTGACTACATGGCTTCTCTCTGACTCCACCTTCTTTCCCCTTCTATCTGCTTGGAATTCCCACCTTGCCCTATCCTGCGCTGCAATAGGACCAACGTATCTTTTTTATTACCCAATGGTATTCACAGCATACTGAGGGGAATTGCATAACACCTCCCCTTTTCTGTCTAAATAAAAAAGGTTTTAACTTTCACATAGCAAGATTACAATCAACAAATCAGGTATTAAGCAAGAATAATAGTTATACTATTTAGTCCATTTACATTTGGCAAATTAAGGAAAATATTCTATCTATTTTTCTTTGTGAGTTTAAAGTTTTATATCTAATCTGTCTTTTATAATTATAACTATCTTTCTTCAACTCCATCAAAGACTCCAGAAGTGTTTAATATTACCTAGGTAAACAGGAAGTACTTGAAAACAAGTTTCAAAACTCAAGAATTGACAGAGACATCTTGCTGCCTGGACAGTCAATCCAAAGTTCTTCTGTAATACTGGGGCATCCATCTTCAGCCTAAAGGACCATTGTATTCTGCAGACTTTTCCATGAAGCAGGACATTTGAAGATCTCTTATGCCTTGTACTGGAAAAGTTAATCAGTTCCTTTCTTCTGTGTCCTGGAAAATATCTGGCAGTTCTCTCATGAAGCAGGAACCCTGAAAACAGTCTCTCACCTTCTTCAGGCAACATCAGTAGTCATTTTTCTGTGGGTTCTGCATGTCTGGTTCATACAGCATAGCATCAAGCAGCTCAGACAAGAACAATTTCTTGCCCAAATGCTAACCAATCAAATAAGAAGCCTCTTTGATGTCCATCATCCTCTTGAAGTAGATTGGTGCTGCCAGGAGCAGATGTGTCTCATTATCATAAAAAGTCCTAAGTTTTTAAAACACTTTAAATGCCATATTCTGTTAGTCTTTGAAAGGTTTGAAGAATACCTATCTATCTGAAACATATCTCTATATATCTTGAAAACATAACATTACTATAAGTTTGACTATTATAGATGATTATTTCTGAATTATTTAATACATTTAATTAATTTTATATATTAATATATAATTTAATATTTAATATTATAATTTAATATAACATATATTTCTTAATTATTAGATTAACTGCACAAACACAATAACTTAATCAAATGTTGAAATACAGTTATTACAGAATTGACCTTAAATTTGTATCAATCAAACAAGATACACACCAATGCAAATTATTCACCTCTATAGCATATTCCCCTTAAAATCTAAACAAACTTTTATAAACAGTATTTGGGAATTTGGGTGTAGTTTTCTCCAAACTGCTTCCTGATTTTTGGGGGCAAAGTAATTTTAGGGGTTTCAAAAGACCTTCAGGGGATCTTGTTCCATTGAACCACATTAGTCTGGAAGGAATCCAGAGGTTTTCATCCTCTGTGGAAACAAAACCAGAACATCTTTTTCAAAACAACCTATCCTTAGACCCAAATTTTGAAGTCAAGACACCTTTAAAATATATATGTTGGTTTAGCTTATCAGCCTGTACAATGAAATGTCTCTCTGTAATTAGCTCATGCACAGTCAAAAATTCAAAGAAAACACAGCAATATACATAATCCAAATTCTCTGTATATTCCATCTTTATGTGGCTTATATTTCTTTACTTGTTTAATCTATAACTGTCTGTACTGTGTCTCTTTAAAGACTTTGTTTTATTTTTTAAATAATTTACTTACTTTTATAACACTCTTTTCTTCTCTCTTCAAAGTCTATGTATATTTTTAAAACATACTGTGTCTTTTTTTTAGAGGTCTTTTATGTCTGAATCTGTCTTTACTGCATATTTGTAAACATTTTCTGTTCATGAGTGCTTCTTAAAATGCTAAGCAGTGTGGCTAGGACTAAGGATGCTTTGCCTTTTCACTTCACCCACTCACACTGGACAGAGGTCTGTTCAATGCCTCTGAGGCTGCCAGGTAGGAGCAGTCCTTACCACTTCTACTCTGGTAAGCAGTTAACCCATGCTGCCACCAAGTCACTTACAGTATAGTTCCCACAAACCCCCATTTAAGTGCTCAGCCTCCTGAAAGAGTCAGAGTTCATGCTGCCTGAACCAGCATGTTGTCATTTCTTATGCTGAGTCAGTAAGCTTTTTTTTTAAAGGAACCATGGTGCTCCTGCTTGCCACCAGCAAACAGAGCCCATCTGGAAAAAAAAATGCCAGCCACCAAGAAGCCATGCTTAACTCTATTCTTTTGTGTCTAGAATTCCTTTCCAAGCTTTCTCAGATTGTATGTGGATGTAGTCAGCCCCCCCATTGGGTGGCAATCTGTAGACAGAGGCTGCTTGTTTATTTCCCAGTGGCCCAGTCACAAAATAATCACACAAAATTGTATTAGTACAACACTGCTTTGCCCATTAGCTCACAGTTCTTATTGGCTAGCTTTTCTTTTTTTTTTTTTTTTTTTTAGTTTTCCGATACAGGGTTTCTCTGTAGCTTTGGAGCCTGTCCTGGCACTAGCTCTTGTAGACCAGGCTGGCCTCAAACTCACAGAGATCCGCCTGCCTCTGCCTCCCGAGTGCTGGGATTAAAGGTGTGCGCAACCACCGCCCGGTTTGGCTAGCTTTTATATCTTAAATTAATCAATTTCTATTAATCTGCATATTGCCATGTGGTTGTGGTGTACCAGTAAGGTTCCATCCAGCATTCGACATCTGTCCCCTATGGTGGCTACATGGCTTCTCTCTGACTCTTCCTTCATTCCTCCCCTGTCTGCTAAGACTTTCTGCCTCGCCCTATTCTTCGCTGTAATAGACCCAAATTAGCTTCTTTTTTTAACCAATGGTATTCACAGCATACAGAGGGCAATCTCATATCAAATGTGGTCATAGTTTTCTTGAATATTCCCTGCTGATTGGTGACACTGATAATCTTAAGGGGACCCAAAGAAAATTTAGGATTATAGTCAAGTCCAGACTGGAGTATCCTCTGAGGCTGGATTATTTCAGTCAGCAGTCTTGAAGGTATTCTGGATGTAGAACTCAGAGGAAACTGTAACAGAGGTGATATAAAACATTGGATCATCTGGGGCACCCATGCATAATGGAATTTGTTCAGGGGATCTTCCTTGACCAAATATTATGTTTTTAATCCAGATGAACAATTTATCCAGAGATATCAAGAGCAATTAAACAAGATTGTTTTCTTTATTTTCTACTAAAGTTTCAAAAGTTTCATATATTAGATCATTAAATCCATTACCACTCACTATTGATGAACCAAGATAATTAAAGAAATTTATCTCTTTAAGCTTGAAATATAGTTCACATCATGGGCTTTCAGTATTTTCTGAGTGCCTAGAAGAGAGATTGATGAGAGAGGCCTCTGTAATAAAAATTCTGGTTAATTTGAAAGTGCTACAGACTTAAAAAGAATATTCCAGATATACTTAAAAGATTCATCTTTATACTTTTGTTTTTCTAGAACCTCTTCTGGTACCAAAATCTGTATTAGTCAGGGTTCTCTAGAGTCATGGTACTTATGGAATATATATATTCATATACATATATACATACATATATATGTAAGTTTATTAAATAGAAATTCCAAGAATCTATAGATGTTCAGTCCCATAAGTCTTAATGGGTGTCTCTGCTGGTCTTCTATATATATCCTGGAATTCTGAAGAAGTAGGCTCAAATGTCAGAGAACAAATGAATGTGCTGACAAGGTGAGATCAAGCAGGCAAGGAATGAACACATTCTACTCCTTCTTCTATTGTCCTTATATAGACTTCCAGCAAAAGGTGTGACCAAGATTAAAGATATGCCTTCCACTCTCAAGATTTGAACTGATGATGTGTAAAATTCAGACTCAAGATTTGAAGAAAAGTACTGTTGTCTTTTTGCCTCAATATCTAGATTACAAGTGTTTCCTCCATTTCTAGATTATAGTTCATTCTAGATAAAGTCAAGTTGACAAGCAAGAATAGTCAACACAATGACAGATGTGGAAGCATAATCTTTCCCTCCCCAAATTGCTTGTGGTCATGGTATTTCATTATAGCAATAGTAAGATAAGACAAAAATGGTACCAGAATTGGGTTATGGCTCTGGCAGTCTTTGTCATGTTCTTTGCAGCAGGATTGTTCAAGGACTTCGCAATTTTGTCAATAAAAGTCACTGAATATTCAGAGCTTGGTGAGATATTCTGTGGGAGTTTGGAAGACAAGAGTGTTGAGAGCAATGCAAAAGATGGAGGCCGGGCTTCTGGAGTTTCACAGGGAACTTGAGAGACTCTTAAAGACTATATAAATGCTGTTAGATATTATTAGTTAATAATCTATGGCTAGCTATGATTAGTCTAAATAATCTTGTTTCTAGGGTTGAAGAATTAGTAGTTATTAACAAGATATCAGAACTACTGTGGGAAAACCTTTGTTTTACTCTGACAGTTGAAGCTGATTGTCTGGATCTGAGAAATTATTGGTAATTAAAAATATATCAGCATCATTGAAGTAAACTCTTCTGAAAAGTGTCTCTTCAGATTGATCACATACAAGCTATGTTCAGAGGAGGCTAGAGTTGTAACTTGCTCTGACAACCAAATTTGGAAATATGTAAGATTCTCTCAGGTCTTACTGACTTTGAAGGCATAAAGCAGTCATGAAGAGGAGCTGAGACTTGACATTACTATAGGCCATGAGAGGCCATTGGTGAAGTTGCAACTGAAGTATCAGTGAATGCTCCAGAACTTCATGGGACATGGAAAAAATTTGAGGCTTTGAACCATGAAGAGAGCCCAGGAAGGGCTATTAGAAAAGTGCAGTCCAGTAAAAGCAGAAAACATAAGTATATTGGAGGTGAGAGTACCATAGGATAACCACTAAAAATAGAAGCAGCTAAGGAATGTAGCCAGTCTGAGAGTAGAAGACAAACTGTCTATTACACAGGGTGAAGCCTGAGAACTGGCCCAGTCCATCTAGAGGAGCCCTAAAGTTTGTGAGTGGACCCCTGACATTAGACATTGAGTTATTTGCATAGATGAAGTTGGGTTTTGCTTTATTCAGATTGTGAATGGTCCTGATTCTTCTTTTCTGAAAATATTTAAATTATTTTTTGATTTTTAAACACAAAAATATAACAAAGGGACTAATGAGATGGCTTAGAGTTTAAAGTAATTAACAACTCTTGAGAGCTCATAGTTGAGAGATGTTAACTGTTTTTAAAAAGAATATTTTGGTGCTTTTCAGTAACTTGGAATTTAAAAGATATTGGATAATTTGAACAATATAACTTTTAATGTGTTTTAACTTATAAGTTTGTAGAACTTTCATAGTTTGTAAAATGTTTTATATTGTGATGTCTTTATTAATGAGTGATGTTGGAGATGAACAAGAAAGGTAAGGTTATGGTTTAACACCAATGTTTTTGTGTGTTTCAAGGAGTCAGTTGTGCTGGCTAGTTTGATGTCAAATTGACACAAGTCAGAGTCATCTAAGAGCATGGAGCCTCAATTAAGTAAAATAAAATCTGACTGTGGCAAGCCTTTAGGGCATTTTATTACTTAGTGATTCATGGAGGAGAACCCAGCTCAATGTGGGTAGTTTTATCCCTGGGCTGGTGGTTTTGGGTTTTATAAGAAAACAAGCTCAGAAAGCTATGAAGAGCAAGCCAGTAAATGACACCACTCAATGGTCTCTGAAATAGCTCCTGTCTCCAGGTTCCTGCCCTGTTTGAATTCCTCTTCTGACATCCATACTATAGCCTATGGACATGGAAATTTTAACTAAATAAATCCTTTCCTTTTCAACTTACTTTTGGTCATAGTGTTCTAACATAGAAATATTAACCTAAGTAAGTGTTGACAGAGATTTTCTATTGATGGAGGATTCTGTCCCACCTGGTCCCACAGACATTCAGTCCCAAAGAAATACACAAGAGGCCTACGTTAATTATAAACTGGTTTACCTATTAGCTCAGGGTTCTTATAAACTAAGTCTTACATTTCCATTATTCTTGTCTGTGTTAGCCCCATAGATTGGTACCTTTGTCACTGAGGGATTATCATCTTGCTTCCTCTGTGGCTGGGTGAAAACTGTATACTGAATCATTCCTCTTTCCAGAATTCTCCTTGTTCTCATCACCCCACCTCTACTTCCTGCCTGGTCACCCTGCCTATACTTCCTGCTTGGCTACTGGCCAATCAGCATTTATTAAACAAATACAAGAAACACATCTTTACAGGGTAAAATTATTGTCCAACAGCATAATAAAGGACAGGTACACAATATGCATAAAAGTAATAAAATCATGGTATTTGTAACAATATAAATGGATGGGGAAGTCACCAATAAGCCAGATATTAAAATGTAAATATCGTTATTTTGAAGATCTTAATTTTTTAGATTTTTAAAATTTTATGTTTATGAGGGTTTCTCCTGTACGTATATATGTACACCTTGTACTTACCTGATGCATGCAGTGGTTGAAGATATTGTCAAAAACCCCTATTACTCCAGTGCTCCAGTGTGGGTCTCTGTCTCTATCTCCATCCATCGCCAGATGAGGGTTCTATGGTGATATGCAAGATATTCATCAGTATGGCTATAGGATAGGGTTATTTCAGGTTCCCTATCCTCAACTGCCCCAGGGACTAACTGGGGACCTCGCCTTGGACATCTGGAAACACCTCTAGGTCCAAGTCTCTTGCCAACCCTAAGATGGCTCCCTTAATTAAGATATGTGCTTCCCTGCTCCCCTATCCAAACTTCCTTTATCCCAATCATCCCTTTTCCCCAAGTTCTCCCCATCCTACCCTTCTCAATTTTCTCTCCCCACCTACCCTTACCCCCTCCCACCCCACCCCCAAGATCCCGATTTTTTGCCTGGCAATCTTGTCTACTCCCATACCCAGGAGGATAGCTATATGTTTTTCTTTGGGTTCACCTTCTTATCTAGCTTCTTTGGAGCACTGGACTGAACTCCCAAAGTCCCAGTGAGAAACAGAAGGAAGGTGAACATGAGCAAAAAAGTCAGGACCACAAGGGGTGCACCCACCCACAGAGACAGTGGGGCTGATCTATTGCGAGCTCACCAAGGCCAGCTGGACTGTGACTGAAAAAGCGGGGGATAAAACCGGACTCTCTGAATATGACGGACAATGAGGGCTGCTGAGAAGCCAAGGACAATGGCACTGGGTTTTGATCCTGCATCATGTTCTGGCTTTGTGGGAGCCTAGCCAGTTTAGATGTTCACCTTCCTAGACCAGGATGGAAGGGCAAGGACTTTGGACTTTCCACAGGTCAGGGAACCCTGGCTGCTCTTCAAACTGCAGAGGGAGGGGGAGAGAAGTGGGGGGACGGGGAGATGAGTGGGGGGAGGGGGAGAGGAGTGGGGAGAGGGGGAGAGGAGTGGGGGGAGGGGGGAGTAGTGGGATGATGGTATGAGGTGGAAATTTTTTTCCTCAATAAAAAAAAATAAAAAAAAACCTATTACTGAAGTTAGATATGGTTTTGAGCTTCCTTGTGTGTGCTAGGAACTGAATGCAGGAGCTCTACAAAAGTAGTTAATTATTCTTAACTGTTGAGCCATCTCTCTAGTCCCTATGTTATTTTTGTATGTAAATAAATTAATAAGCAATCACCCAGAAATTGAAGAGGCATTACTGGAGTTTGTGAAGGTTATGAAAGAAGGTGATAGAGCAAGGGTAGAAGAAATGAGACTAGATTAGTTGACCCTATATTTATATTAAAAATAAATTTGTCCAATTAATCTGTATAATTAACATCTCTTAAAATTATAATAATATGAACGATAACTAAATACAAAGGCTGTAATAGTCTGAAAACATACTTTATCTTCAATGATTAATTAACCTCCATGGTTTCATGGAATCTGATGGGAGGTACACTACAGTCTGAGAAACAATGTATTTAACACACATAATAAAGCAAATATTATGAACTTCATATTCATATATATTCAGTTTTACTCCAGAGGCCAGACAGAGAAGCCTATTCAATGCTGCACTCATCATAGGCTAGTACCAGATATCCGAAGTATTTAAAATAAATATGCTTAAATTATGCCTTGAAAGGTAAAACTACCAATTCTATTGTATTTCTAAATAAGAAATAAACATTCAATTTGCTCTGGTGAGAGACATTTCCATCTTCTAAGACTATTTCCTTTAAACATATATATTTTTGACAAAGACTTCTCAATCCAAATCTTGTTATTGTCTCTGCTTCTGAGTTATATAGAAGTAGACTGATAGAAATTAATAATGCATGACATTACCTATTTCTACACCCTTTTGGTTTCTTCCAAATTCTACCATGGTTATTCCACAAAAAAAGTTTAACCGGTTCATATATTTAAAAGAATTTTCAGCTAATTTGATTCATATATCATTGTATTAAGGTTACTGCCAAAGGGCTACAAACATCAAAACAATCTGTTTGTTGTCAACTATCCTTTTCAACCTCCTTACCCACCAAATTACAGAATCTAGCTGTTGAAAGAATACCATTAACCATCAGAACTTAAGTTTGAAAGTATATAATCTTTAGATGCTATGACAAAATAGTACACACTGGATTGCTTAAATAACACGGTATTACACATTTGCCTTTAAACAAACATGGGGGTAAATAAAGAAAAATATAATATCAGAAATGATACATTTTGGCACATAGTTCCTTGGCAGGAACATGAAAATCGTACCAGAACTGATGGTGGGTTGAGTCTGTTGGCCCTATCCTGAGCCACAGTACAGTCCCACACATTGGCCTTTTTTTGGTAGTGGCATTTCATTTGTATTTCATAAATAAAGATTGCCAAACAGGAGCTTTGAATGATTGGGAAAAAAATGAAAAAGTCAGAAAGAGAACTGAGTAATTCAGTAAAGTTATACATGGCCCCCAAAGAACCTTCAGTGTTTATATATGTGTGTGTGTGTGTATGTGTGTATGTGTGTGTGTGTGTGTGTGTGTGTGTGTGTGTATGATTGACTTCAGGGCTGGAGAGATGGCTCAGCAGTTAAGAGCATTGACTGTTCTTCCAGAGGACCAGGGTTCAATTCCCAGCACCCACATGGCAGCTCACAACTGTCTGAAAATACAGTTCCACGAGATCTGACACCTTCACATCAATGCATATAAAATAAAGTTAAATAAATCATAAAAATGATTGACTTCAACTGTAAAAAGAATAATATCAAATCAGAAGATAGACAAATAACAATTGAATCTTTGGACTTTGAAAATAGTAATTTACAAAGCAAAAGGGTAATTAGGTCTTTAAAGGCAAAATGAACACCCATAGAGGAATGGATCTCAGATACAGTCAGTGTTAAATGTCATAACCATGATGATAATTAGAACAGGTGATTTCCAAAGGTTTTAAGAAAAATCAAAATCTCTAGCATTGTGGCAAACAAGGACACCTAAAAAGATATTGCAGCAGGGCATTGTTAGAAACAATGTTTCTTCTAAACTAAAGAGAAGACACTTTCTTTCTGGAGTATGGAGAAGGTGCAGAAAAGTCTGACATTGGGTCAAAGAATGTAGATCAACAAGACACAGGCAAGGTAACCATTGAAAAATGACTTGAGAGACCTCTTGCAAGTTTAGTCATTCACCACTGAGGAAGCTCCTCCCCTGAACATTCAAAGGACCTAAGGCCTATAGTACAAAAGCATACTGCTCTGGATGATAGAACAGCTTTAGAAGGTAAAACAGAAATTTCAGAAAATAACCATAAAGCAATTATTTTGGCAAACTTCTATAAATGATTAAAGACAAAATTTAATAATACAAATAAATCACATTATAATTAAAGGTCTCATAAACATGGATGTAGATGTAACAATAATTGCACCATGATCTTGGTATCCAAATTGGCTTCTTCAGGAAGTAATTGTTCAGCTTTAAAGGATTAGAACATTATCTCAGGTAAAACAAAGTGAGAGATGGTTCAAATATATAGGGCTAGAAGGACAGAGAGGAAAATTAAAGTCATATGTGGTTAACATAGCAATAAATTCATGGGGATGTGATTAGTTACAGCAATAAAATACCCAGATTAATATTCCCCCATCATAGAAATAACCCATATACTAGCATATCTTTCTGGGAAAAATTTTAAAAGTTACTATAACGAAAAGTCATTGACCATTTAGTTTGTACAACAAGAGGGCACAACAGTTGCCCTCATTGTCCACCATATTCAGAGAGTCTGGTTTTATCCTTTGCTTTTTCAGTCACAGTCCAGCTGGCCTTGGTGAGCTCTCAATAGATCAGCCCCACTGTCTCCGTGGGTGGGTGCACCCCTCGTGGTCCTGACTTCTTGCTCATGTTCTCCCTCCTTCTGCTCCTCATTGGGACTTTGGAAGCTCAGTCCAGTGCTCCAGTGTGGGTCTCTGTCTCTATCTCCATCCATCACCAGATGAAGGTTCTATGGTGCTAATCTTTTTAAAGTACCAAAATTCCTCCATTTAAAAAGTTTATTTGAAAAACCTCTCTTTGTAGACATCAGAAAAATCACAGGCCTTAGAACAGTTTGTACAGAAGGAGCTAAATATTCACCATATTGAAGCATTGACAAATCCTTGGATTTTTATCTATTTATTAAAAAAGAAGTCTGGAAAATGGAGAGTATTGATAGATTGATAGATTTGAGAGCCATAAGTGATGTATTTCAGTGGATGATCTCTCTACAGACTAGAAATTTATCTGCTTGCTTTATTACCAAAAGAATGGTCTGTTATAATTATTACTATAAAAGACTATTTCTTCACTATACCTTTAGAAGAAAAGGATAAAAAAAATTGCCTTTTGCATGCCTATTTATAATAATTCTCAGCCTGTTAAGTGGTATCATTGAAAAGTTCTCCCACAAGAGATGTTAATCAGATCGTCCTTTTCCAATACTTTTTATAACAGCCATTGGAAATGATTCATGTAGATTTTCCTCAATCTATAATTTACCATTTTGTGGGTGATATATTACTAGCTGATGCAAATGTAGATACTTTAAATAAAGCATTCAAAAAAGTAAAGAAAATTTTGGCTTTTGGGGATTATGAATTGCCCCTGAAAAACATACATATTTATTCTATTAAATAACTAGAATATAAAATAGGCTTGGAAAAAAATTTAAAACCTAGGATGTACAAATAAGCATAGATCAATTGCTGTTAATGACTTTCAAAAATTTCTGGGAGACATTAACTGACTACATACCACTTTTGGATTAACAGCTCAAGAACTAAGTAATTAATTTCAAGCCTTACAAGGTGAGGAGGCCATAAATAATTTAGTAAAATTATCAACTGTGGTCAAGAAAGAATTGACTTTGGTAGAAAATAAATTACTGAATATTCATGTGGATATGGATCCCAAGTTGGATTGTATTCTAGTCATTTTATCTTCTATGCATTTACCTATAGGTATTTTAATACAGGAAGAAAATCTTAGAATGTAAATTTTTACCAGACAAACAGAGCAAAAAATTAAAGACCTATGTAGAAAAAACTTCTAAATTGTTTCAAAAAAATTGAGGCTTTATCGATCAGCAGGAATAGTCACAGCAGAAATTGTATTACCTTTTATAGTGCTGTAATTTCCTCTTTATGGACAGAAAATGAACAATGGCAATGAGCTTGCAGTAATTTTGGGAGATATTTACAGCAAACATCCCCCAAGCAAGTGCACTAAACTGATAAAGAAAACTAACTGGGTTCTTCCTTACACTGTATGGGTACTACCAATTTATGGAGCCCCTACATTCTATGCTACTAGAAACAAATCAGGAAAGGCTCATTATAAATCAGGAAATTTGAATGAAGTGGCTCAAAGCCCTTATGATTCTGTTCAAAAGTTAAAAATATTTCCTATTCTCATGGTGCTATTAGATTTTTCAGAACCTCTTAAAATAGTTTCTGACTCTAAATATCCAGAAATTCTTGTTTTACACATTGAAGCTTCTGAATTTATTCCATATGAGACAGAATTGATATCAATTATCCAGTTATAAGAAATAATCAGAAACAGAAAACATTGTTAATAAATAACACCTATTAGATCTCATATGAATCTACAAGACCCTCTAGCACAAGGAAATGATGAAATCGATCAACTATTCACTAGAACTATTAGAATTTCATAAAAAATTCCTTGTCAATAACAAGGGTTTCTTTTTAAAAATATGTTTTACTCTTACTTGGTAACAAGCCATGGAATTTATAAAGAATTGTCATACTTGTTCATTGTAAATCTAAACTCCACTACCTGCAGAAAGTAACCCAAAGGGTATTCAAAGAAAAGAAATTTGGCAGATGAACATGTTTAATTTTGTAAAAATTGGAAAACTAAAATATGTACACCATGCCATAAATATATATTCAAGATTTTAATGTGCAACTGCTCTGAGTTCTGAAAAGACTGATTTTGTAATCACACATTTGCTAGCAGTTATGATCATCATGGTATACCTGTACAAATTAAGACTGACAATGTTCCATCATAAGTCTCTAGTAAAATGAAATTTTTCATATTATAAATATGAATAAATCATATTACAGGTATACCACACAAACCTACAGAGCATGCACTTATAGAAATATCTAACTGAATATAAAAGATATGCTTACTAAACAGAAAAGGTCATAAAGACCTCAGGGATATTGTGTAATTCTGTATTAATTTTCCAAATACTAATGAGAAGAGAACAACAGCTATAGAGAGACATTAGCTAATAGAAAAAACTATGGAATTAAATCAGCCTGTATACTTTATAAAGATGTGTTGACCTCAGAATGGATATCAGGATATGTATTGTGGGGAAAGGTTTTCTTTTGTTTACAAAGAAAAGCTATAGATACCATCAAAATTGATAAATATTCTATTTAAACAAAAGACCTCTTGGTTAGAAGAGGTTATAGTTTATCAAACATCATCAAAAATACATCTAAACTAACTTATAAGATTAAGAAATGCTTTTCATTTGATCAGATATAACTTGCCACAAGAGAACCTCCCCAAATTTAGGGCTTAGGCAGCATTTTGATTTTGTCTTTCAGAAGAAAGAAGGCATCCAGATAAGGCATCTAAAAGCCACTGGATGAATGAGACATCTGAAGAAAAAGAATAAATCATCCATAATAGTATCCCAAGATAAATAGTAAATTGACCTATTGGTATATTGCATCTCTAACAGGATAAAATTTCATAAATCTTCTCAAATATTTCTTTCAACTGTTCTCTACAGACATATAATGCAAATGGTCTTGTTGAAATCCCTGTTTGATTAAAAATTAATGCTGATTAAAGGCTTGAGCTATGAGTGTTAGGATTAAAGGCTTGCCACATGAGTGCTGAGATTAAAGATATGTGTCACTATTGCCCTGCTTCTATGGTGAACTAGTGGCTGCTTACAAACAAAATGTCACACATTTTCCCCATTTTGTCTAAATAAAAAGCAAAGGCTTTAACTAATAGGAAACTATATTCAATAAGCACAATAACTATATATAAATATATATAAGCAGTGATTACAATAACAGTGTCTAGTCCATAGGCATTTGAAAAATTCAAAGAAAATACTCTATTACCTATCTTATCTTGGTGATTTTAAAATGTTATACTAATTCACTTTCAATCTTAACTTGTATCACCAACCCAAACTATCTTTTATATCTCACAATCTTATACATTTTACAGCTCTTTTGTGAGTTTCGTTTCTGAATTTGTTAACAAGTAAAAGTATACATATAATCATCTAATTTTCAACTTCCTCCAAGACCCAAGAAAGAAATAATATTCCCTGGTAAGCAGGAAGTGCAAGCAAGCAGCTTCTAAAAATACAAGAAAAGACAGAAACAGCTGGCTGCCTGGGCAGTCACCTAAGGTTCCTCTCTAATATTGGGTCATGCACATTTGGCCTACAGGCCTAGATTATCTGAAAAACTTATAATATTCTGAAGAGCTGTTCTACCTTGCCGTGACAAAGTTTGTCAGTAGCTGGTTGTGTTCTGGTTGTCCAATATGAATAGCATACTGTCACAGTTGAGGCAAGGGCAGTTTCTTGCCCAGTGACTAATTTTGCCATGAAGAATGTAAATTTTATATGGATTTTCTTCAATGTCCATAATCTTCTATGAATTAGATTGGTGCTATCAAGAGCAGACATGTCTAATTATCATAAAAAGAACCCTATGTTATTAAAACATCTTAAAAGCTATATTCTGTATATTTCTAAAGTATTTGAAGACCACCTGCCTATCTAAAATATATCTCAATTTGACCTTAAAAACTTACCTAACATCACTTCAAGTTTGAATTTACTAGGTGACTAACCACTCTCCTGTATTTTTATCCAAGTAGATTGTAAAAAAAATATTTAAGGGCTAGAATTTTGTATTACATTGTTATTTGAGCTGTATAGGTACAACACCTTGAACTAGAATAGAAATCTAGATATAGTATATTCTAGCAATAATAGACTCAATTTTGTATCAATATACACTATCCATGCAAATATAAAATACTTAAGGCTAGTAGTTTTTTTTTGTTTAAATTAGATTCAATTATGCACCCTTTTATCCTATCATATCTATATCCCCCCAATGTCTTTAAGAAAAAGAACCCTGAAACTAATCTCCTTTTTCAGATTTTTTCCTGACCATTACCAATAACAACTCATAACAAACCTCATAAACAATAAACTTTCTAAGCAAATCCTTTAACATAATGAGTGACCAAAAACCACACACCTCACATCTTGTGTATGTGAACATAATTTTTTTTAAATTACTTCCTGTTTTCTGGGTACAACAACATCTTTAGGGAACCCCGAGGAAAACTGGAATAATTGTCAAATCCTGGGAGAGTTATCTGTATCATTTGTTGTCCAATCTCTTTATTATGGAGATGTGCAGCACATGTGGCAAGTCTTTAATCCTAACACTCATAGCTCAAGACTTTAATACCAACACTTGAGAGATTGAGACAGGAAGTAATAAGGTGGGATGTAGACAGGATCTATCCACTTTGGATACAGGAAGGAAACAAGTAGAAAGTAATTGGTGGCTACTTCCAGTTCCCTGACCTTAAAAATTTCCCCCAATATTTGTTTTCCAAATCTTTATTGATTAAGATTAATTAGATTAACACTTCAGATTACCTTGTCTAGATCCCTCTTAAGCTCTACTCCCATAGATGCACTAGTTGTGAATAAAGTTGAGGATTTCTGCTGAGTTAAATTTTAGCATACCCTGCCATGTGTTTTCCTTTAAAATTCCATGGGAACCTACCATGACACCATAACTCATATTCTGAACATCTTCCAAAACACTAGTACCACATGAATAACAGTGCCTTTAACTATTATCAGTTATTCCAGAACTGGCTTCAGCAATGACTGACTCAGTTATAAAATAGTGGAAAGCAGTAATCCTGAGGTAGTTCATGTGATAGAGTTCATGGGAAGTGCTAAGGGCTTGGTATATATAAGACAACTCTGTGTTGGAAAGCAATTGAACTTGTACTGGGAATGACAAGAAACTTCAATGACATTTGGAATGACCTCAAATATTGTTCCAGACATTCTTTTTTTTTTATTGAGGAAAAATTTTCCTCCTCATCCCATCCTCCCACTCTTCCCCCCCTCCTCCTACTCCTCTCCCCCTCTCTTCACTTCTCTCCCCCTCCCCCCACTTCTCTCCCCCTCCCTCTGCAGTCTGAAGAGCAGCCAGGGTTCCCTGCCCTGTGGAAAGTCCAAAGTCCTTGCCCCTCCATCCTGGTCTAGGAAGGTGAACATCCAAACTGGCTAGGCACCCTCAAAGCCAGAACATGATGTAGGATCAAAACCCAGTGCCATTGTCCCTGGCTTCTCAGCAGCCCTCATTGTCCGCCATATTCAGAGAGTCCGGTTTTATCCCCTGCTTTTTCAGTCACAGTCCAGCTGGCCTTGGTGAGCTCGCAATAGATCAGCCCCACTGTCTCTGTGTGTGGGTGCACCCCTTGTGGTCCTGACTTCTTTGCTCATGTTCACCCTCCTTCTCTTCCTCATTGGGACTTTGGGAGTTCAGTCCAGTGCTCCAGTGTGGGTCTCTGTCTCTATCTCCATCCATCGCCAGATGAGGGTTCTATGGTGATATGCAAGATATTCATCAGTATGGCTATAGGAAAGGGTTATTTCAGGTTCCCTATTCTAAACTGCCCCAGGAACTAACTGGGGACCTCGCCTTGGACATCTGGAAGCACCTCTAGGTCCAAGTCTCTTGCCAACCCTAAGATGGCTCACTTAAGATATGTGCTTCCCTGCTACCCTATCCAAACTTCCTTTATCCCAATCATCCCATTTCCCCAAGTTCTCCCCATCCTACCCTTCTCACTTTTCTCTCCCCATCTCCCCTTACCCCCTCCCACCCCACCCCCAAGATCCCGATTTTTTGCCCGGCAATCTTGTCTACACCCATACCCAGGAGGATAGCTATATGTTTTTCTTTGGGTTCACCTTCTTATCTAGCTTCTTTAGGATAACAAATTATAGACTCACTGACCTTTATTTATGGCTAGAACCCATTTATGAGTGAGTACATACCTTGTTCATCTTTTTGGGTATGGGTTATCTCACTCACGAAAATATTTTCGATTTCCATCCATTTGCATACAAAATTCGAGAAGTCATTGTTTTTTACTGCTGAGTAGTACTCTAATGTGTATATATTCCACACTTTCTTCAACCATTCTTCCATTGACGGACATCTAGGTTGTTTCCAGGTTCTGGCTATTACAAACAATGCTGCTATGAACATAGTTGAACCAATGCCCCTGTCATATGATCGGGTATTTCTTGGGTATATTCCCAAGAGTGGCATTGCTGGGTCTGGGGGTAGGTTGATCCCGAATTTCCTGAGAAACCGAAACACTGCTTTCCAAAGTGGTTGCACAAGTTTGCATTCCCACCAGCAATGGATGAGGGTACCCCTTCCTCCACAACCTCTCCAGCAGAGGCTATCGTTGGTGTTTTTGATTTTAGCCAATCTGACAGGTGTAAGATGATATCTCAAAGTTGTTTTGATTTGCATTTCCCTGATCGCTAAGGAGGTTGAGCATGACCTTAAGTGTCTTTTGGCCATTTGAACTTCTTCTGTTGAGAATTCTCTGTTCAGATCAGTGCCCCGTTTTTTTATTTGGGTTAATTAGCCTTTTAAAGTCTAGTTTCTTGAGTTCTTTATATATTTTGGAGATCAGACCTTTGTCTGTTGCCGGGTTGGTGAAGATCTTCTCCCAGTCAGTGGGTTGCCTTTTTGTCTTAGTGACAGTGTCCTTTGCTTTACAGAAGCTTCTCAGTTTCAGTAAGTCCCATTTATTCAATGTTGCCCTTAATGTCTGTGCTGCTGGGATTATACCTAGGAAGTGATCGCCTGTGCCCATCTGTTGTAGGGTACTTCCCAATTTCTCTTCTATCAGGTTCAGTGTGTTTGGACTGATATTGAGGTCTTTGATCCATTTGGACTTGAGTTTTGTGCATGGTGATAGATATGGGTCAATTTTCATTCTTCTACATGTTGACATCCAGTTGTGCCAGCACCATTTGTTGAATATACTTTCTTTCTTCCATTGTATACTTTTAGCTCCTATATCGAAAATGAGGTGTTCATAGGTTTGTGGGTTAAGATCTGGGTCTTCTATACGATTCCATTGGTTGACTTCTCTGTTTTTATGCCAATACCACACTGTTTTCATTACTGTGGCTCTGTTTTCTTTGATCAGTGTGTTTATTTTCTCTATGGTGTCTTCAGAATCTGAGATTCTTTCTTCTATCTCTTGTATTCTGTTGGATATGCTTGTTTCTGTAGTCTCTGTTTGTTTACTTAAGTTTTCCATGTTCAGTCGGCCCTCTGTTTGTGTTTCTTCTTTGCCTCCATTTCAGTTTTCAAGTCTTGTACTGTTTCCATTATCTGTTTGATTGTTTTTCCTTGGTTTTCTAGGGTATCATTCACTGATTTGTTCAATTCTTCAAATTTTCTGTTATATTTCTCATCCATTTCTATAAGGGCATTCTTTACATGCTGTTTAAGGGCGTCAATCACTTTCATGAAGTCAGTCTTTTCTACTTCTTCTTGATTAAGGTGTTCATGTCCCCCCGTTGTGAGGTCGCAGGTTTCTGGTGGCTTCATGTTGGTTTTCAGATTTTTGGGTGAATTTTTGCATTGGCGCCTCCCCATCTCTTCCTCTGAATGCTCCCCTATGGATCTTCTTTTTCAGGATCTGGTCTCCTTACCTATTGATGTACCTTCCCAGTGATGGCTCTCGCCAGTGATGGCTCTCCTGGAGCCGAGGTCAGATCTCCGTGCCCAATGATGGCTTTCCCTACTGCTGGCTCTCCTGGCACAGAGATCAGTTCTCCGAGCCCAATGTTGGGTCTCCTGCCGAGATCAGGTCTCTGTGCTGGTTGGGTAGCTCCTCTGTTCCAGCTATTCTTATGATGACCAGCTATTTCAGTTTTCTAAGAAACTGATATTTTGTACATAGACTATGGTGTTGTGGATCCCTTTCTCTCTCAGCACATTTTTTATCAGGCAGAAAATTTTCCTGATACTTCTGCTTTGTTTCTTTGATTTCCAGATTCTCACTGAATATCTGACTAAAACTTGAGACACAATTAACAAAATCCCAGAGACTGAAATTGGAGTTCAATATAAAGACCCTAAATTCAAAGCAGCCAGCCACTGTCTCTTACCTCTACCTCCAAAATGGTGATCCTACCTCCATGATTCTCAGAATGAGATTGCATGTGAGAGCTGTCTACTCCCATTTTGTAATCCTCTCTAAGGTGGGTATTAAAAGTTTGGACCACTATGATTATAGGCATGCAGTGCTCTCCAGGTTTCTATGGAAAACTAGTGTGGCTACTGGGATTAAAGGTGTGTGTTACTATTAACAAGTCTGTAAGGCTGACTGGTGGGGCTGTTCTACTCTCAGATCTTCAGGCAAGCTTTATTTATAAAAATACAATCGGAATTCCACTACATTTCCCCTTTTTGTCTAAAATAAAAAAGAAGAATATAACTGGCATAAGAAAAACTGTATACAAAAAGTATTTTAGGTATATATAATATGTACAGGCAATAAATACATCAACAATGCCTAGTCTATTTGCATATGAAAAATACAGAAAAAATATTTTATATCTATTCTATCTTGGTGAGTCCAAAATCATATATCTAATTTAATTTCTACCATAACTTGCTTTCTGTATCTGGTAAATTATAACTATCTAATCTTCAACTCCCTCAGAAACCCAAAAAGGAAATAATATTAACTGAGTAAGAAGAAAGTGTAAGCAAGTGACTTCCAAAAAATTTGAGTAATGACAGAAACATCTGACTACCTGGACAGTTACCCAAAGTCCCTCTGCAATGTTGTGGCATCCATCTTCAGCCAAAACGTCTAGCATTTCTGACACACTTTTCTGTCAAGCAGAATATTTTGTATCCTGTTTGTCCAATTAGGACAGCTTACTGTAGCAGAAAAGACAGGGGCATGTTCTTGCCCAGTGGCTTTCTTTTGCCACAAAAAGTAAACTCCATGTAAAGTTTCTTTGATGCCTATTATCTTCTCTGAAGTATTGGTGCTGCCAGGAGCAGACACATGTTAATATCTTAAAAAAGAAGAACCTAGGTTATTGAAACATCTTAAATGCCATATTCTGTAGATCTCTGAAGTGTTTGAAGATAACCTATATATCTACATTACATCCTTGTTTAACCTTGAGAAACATACCTCCCCTTTCTACTTTCCCCTGCTCTTATACCCTCCCCCATGATGCCACACACTCCCAATTTACTCAGGAAATCTTGTCTTTTTCTACTTCCCATGAGATTAGATCCATTTTGTCTCTCTTAGTGTTCTCTTTGATGTCTAGGTTCTCTGGGATTGTGAATTGTAGCCTGGATTTTCTTTGCTTGAATGTCTAAAAGCCATTTATAAGTGAGTACATATTACATTTTTCTTTCTGGGTCTGGGTAACCTCACTCAATATTATGTTCTCTAGATCCATCCATTTGCCTGCAAATTTCAGGTTGTCATTACTCCATTATGCAAAAGTACCACATCTTTATCCACTCTTTGGTCAAGGGGTATTTAGGTTGTTTCCAGGTTCTGGCTATGAAAAATAATGCTACTATGAACATTGTTGAGCACATGTCCATGGTTGTGATTGAGCATCCTTTGGTTATATACCCCCCAAAAAAGAAAGCAAATGGTGCTGACATAACTGGATATCAAAATACAGAGTGTAGGGTTATACCTGCCCCTTTTAGGGCGGGATTGCCTCGGGCAATTGTTGACTGATAAATCGAGCGCGCGGAAGCTGTGCGCTCTCTTTGTTTCCTGTCTCCTGCGCTACGCTGGAACCTTGGTTTTGTAAGTTTATTTAAATATTAAAGTGGTTTATATTCTTTAATATTTGCCTGCATTTATTCGCACCAGTACATTTGGCGCCTGCCCCGTGGGGCTTTGCGATTACCCGCCCCAAATCGGGGCCTCTTGGGGTTATCGCTCCCAGTGGCTCCTTCCCCCATCCCAGTGCGCGACTACGGCTGCAGAGGCAGCTGAGATTCTGAGCGACTCTATCTTTCCTGGTGTCTGCTAAAAAGTCAAACGGGACGGGAGTATTAGCACTCCCCGGCCCCGCCCTGCCTGACAGTGGCACAAACGCCTCTGTTACAGCGTGATCAGTCTCTGTTTCCCCTCCTCCTCCGCTCGGCGCAGCAGCGGCGGCGGCGGCAACGGCGGCGGCAGGTCACCTGACAGCGGCCCTGCAAGCCGACTCAAACTGGTCCCTTTGATTTGTTCACTTTGGCAGCTTTTCTCTCTGTTCCCCTTCCGGCCCAATTGCTATTTATCAGCCTGGTGTCTGCTACAATTTTGTTTCTGAGTCATTTATTTCAGACTTAGGCCACGTGGATTCAAGTGGACTCTTTCGCCACCACTGGCAGGAACTGGTCATTGCAGGTAAAAGAATTTTTTATAAATAAAATGTCTGAGAACGTGACTGTTTTAGATTTCAATAGCTTTTTTGAATGTACAATGTGGGAGATGTTACAAGAGGTGTCTATCACCCCTCATCTATGGATATTTCTGGGATTCGTAATTTTCCTTAGCACTATATGGTTTGACAATAGGAAAATGATCAAGTCTCTTAAGGCAGAGGTTGAACGTTTAAAAACTATTGAGAATGACAACAATCTTCTCAAGAATCAGTTTGAAGTTCTCCAGGAAGAAAACAGATCTTTGTTTAACATGACTCGGTTAACTGAGCAAAATTTAGAAAAGGTACAGGCTGATGTTAAGGAGAAATTCATTACTATGGAAGAAGGAACAGCTGATCTGGATCGTAAATTCCAGCAGTCCCTTTCTGTAGGAACTGAAACATTACTGGCTGATATTAAGGAGAAATTCATTAATATGGAAGAGGGAACAGCTGATTTAGAGCTTAAACTTCAGTCCCTTTCTGTAGGAACTGAAACATTAACTGAGAGAATCAAAACTGCTGAATGTGACAATCGAATTTTGTCTAAAGCTTATGACAGATTGGCGGAAAGATTGTCAATACAAGAAGGCACGGTTTATGCCATAAAAATTATGTCCAAAGATGACAAGTTATCTCTAATGGACAAACTTCATAATTTAGAATCCTCAATGAAGGCTTTGGAACATAATTCTGGACAGGAGATTCAGACATTGCAAAAAGCAATGGTGAATAGAATTGAGAAGATTGAGGAATTTCTAAATTCTGATGAAGAAGAGCAAAGGGTAGAAAGGCAAATTTTAACTACATCTGTGGATAAATCCCTCCGGGACAATTTCCACAAAGCACTACCTACAGCTCTACATGCCTTTCCAGTAATAACAACAGAAAATGTGATTGGTTCCAGAAACCCTAGGGTCATCAAGGAAGATACATGGGAACCTGTCCGTATGAACGATCTCAAAGAAATTAAACAGGCTGTCATGACTTTTGGGATGCATGCCTCTTTTGTTAAAGAGATGCTAAAATATTGGGCTACAACTAACAGAGCAACCCCCTTGGACTGGCTCCAGCTGAGCTCCGCAGTCCTTGAGAGTGGACCACAATTAAAATGGAAATGCTTATTCAGGCAAGAGGCTAGACTTTTAGAACAGCAGGAAAAGGCGAAGGGAATTGACATTTCCCTAGATAAGATTCTAGGTGAAGGGCTCTTTTCCGACCCTCAGGAACAAGCTAATCTGGATGAAAACATACTCTCCATGTGTACTACAGCAGCCTTAAGGGCTTGGGACAGGGTACAAGACCCAGGACAGAGAATGGAATCATTTGTCACAGTTAAACAGGGTCAGAGAGAACCCTTTAGTGACTTTTTACAAAGATTAACTAAGGCTGTACAAATAGGGATATCTGACCCAGAAGCAAGACGTATAATAATTGAGTCTTTGGCTTACGAAAATGCAAATGTGGAATGCAAAAAGATCTTGGGGCCTTTAAAGTTCAGATCAGCATCCTTGGAAGAATGGGTCTTGCATACACTGAATGTTGACACATTTGACTATGGCACTGAAGCATGGGTAGAAGAAGCAATTTCCGATGGTAAAAGGAGACACCAGAATACCAAATGTTTTAATTGTGGCAAAATGGGTCATATGAAAAGGAATTGTAAGCAACGGATTTTCAGAAATAATAATAATGCATCTTCTAGAAATAACAGAAATAGAAGGACTCAACCTTCAGGTTTATGTAGAAGATGTGGAAAAGGCAGACATTGGACGAATGAATGCAGGTCTACAAGAGATAGACAAGGCAACCTGATACAGACGGGAAACGTGAGAGGGGGGGCCTCACAGGCCCCCATGGCAAACATGGTTCAGTCATTTCCAGTTTCTGCAGAGAACATGCCTCGTCAGGACAATTAGGAAGCCACATGCCTACTGTTACAAGCAATAGTAATCAGAAAGATGAGTTACGTGTGTTTTGGCAAACCTCTATAAATGATCAAAGACCTAAGCTGAGAGTGTGTGTAAATGGCATTTTTATTACTGGCTTGCTGGACACAGGTGCTGATGTAAGTATCATTACCCCAGAATCTTGGCATCCATATTGGCCTCTTCAGAATGTAAATGTTCAGCTCCTGGGAATTGGAACCCTATCTCGAGTAAGGCAGAGCACGAGATGAGTTGAATGTATAGGGCCAGAGGGACAAATAGGAAAATTAAGGCCATATGTAGCCAATATTGCAATGAATTTATGGGGTCGTGACCTATTACAACAATGGAATACCCAAATTAACATTCCTGCTACTTCTAGAGCCTATATTTCTGAGAATAATATTAAAAGATATTACAAACGGAGAAAACCGGCCATTAGGGCTGTGCAAGAACAAGCAATTGATGTCCCTTCAGAGATACCAACAGCCTTGCCTCTAAAATGGTTAACTGAGAAACCAATATGGACAAAGCAATGGCCTTTAGCTGAGGAAAAGTTACAGGCTTTAGAACAGCTGGTACAAGAACAACTAGATGCTGGACATATTGAAGAATCTACCAGCCCTTGGAATTCTCCTGTATTTGTGGTTAAGAAAAAATCAGGTAAATGGAGAATGGTGACAGATCTCAGGGCCATCAACAAGGTTATTCAACCTATGGGCCCTCTGCAATCTGGAATTCCTTTGCCCTCTTTATTACCAAAAGGATGGCCTCTCATAGTTATTAATTTAAAGGATTGTTTTTTCACTATACCTTTGCAAAAAGAAGATAGAGAAAAATTTGCCTTCACAGTGCCTACTTACAACAATTCTCAACCTTCAAGGAGGTACCATTGGGCCGTCCTCCCCCAGGGTATGTTAAATAGCCCCTCCCTGTGCCAATATTTTGTGAACCAACCTTTGCAAATAATACGCAAGAAATTTCCCAAATCTATAATATATCATTACATGGACGACATATTGTTATCTGATTCAAACATAGATACCTTGAACAGACTGTTTGAAGAAATACAGATACTGTTACCTAAATGGGGATTGCAAATTGCTCCTGAAAAGATTCAGAAGGGAGATTCTGTTAATTATTTAGGTTATAGAATAGGTTTGCAAAAAATTAAGACACAAAAGGCACAAATTCGGAGAGATCGCCTACGGACTCTTAATGACTTTCAAAGACTGTTAGGAGACATTTCCAGTCTACGACCAGCTATTGGGATAACACCTGATCTAATAATTCATTTGAACAAAACCTTGGATGGTGATAAAGATTTAAACAGTCCCAGAGAATTAACAGCTGAAGCAGAAAAGGAACTAACAATGATTGAGGAGAAATTACAACAGGCACATGTGGACAGAGTGAATCCAGAGCTCGATTGTATTCTCGTCGTATTACCATCGAAAATTTCTCCTACAGGAATTTTAATGCAGAGAGATGATATTATCTTGGAATGGATCTTTTTACCACATAAACCAAGTAAGAAACTGAAAACTTATGTAGAAAAAGTCTCTGAGTTAATTATAAAAGGCAAGCTGAGACTTCGTCAACTAGCAGGCATAGACCCAGCAGAAATTATAGTGCCTTTCACTGCTGATGAAATAAAGAAATTATCAGAAGATAATGAACCATGGCAAAGAGCTTGTGCTAATTTTTTGGGAGACATTAATAACAACTATCCAAAAAGCAAGCGGCTTAACTTCATAAAGAGAACTTCTTGGATCCTTCCTCGAATCGTCCGTGATGCTCCAATAACTGGAGCCCGTACATTCTATACTGATGCCAATAAATCAGGGAAGGCAGGTTACAAATCAGAAGACTTGGGTAAGGTGGAACAAAGTCCATATGATTCTGTCCAGAAGGCAGAATTATATGCCATTCTTATGGTACTAAGAGATTTTAAAGAACCTATTAATATAGTTACTGATTCACAATACGCAGAAAGAGTTATTCTACATATTGAAACTGCTGAATTTATACCAGATGATACAGAACTAACCTCATTGTTTCTCCAGGTTCAAGATCTAATCAGGAACAGGCTTTGCCCATGTACATAACACACATCCGATCCCATACGGGTCTGCCAGGTCCTCTAGCACAAGGTAATGCAGAAATTGATCAATTATTGATTGGTAGCGTGCTACAAGCCTCTGAATTTCATAAAAAACATTTTGTTAATAGTAAAGGTTTGAAGAAAGAGTTTTCTATTACATGGCAACAAGCTAAGGAGATTGTAAAGAAATGCCCTACTTGCTCTTTCTATAACCAAACGCCACTACCAGCAGGGGCTAATCCGAAGGGCACTCATAGGAATGAAATCTGGCAGATGGATGTGTTCCACTTTGCAGAATTTGACAAATTGAAGTATGTTCATCACACCATTGACACTTATTCAGGCTTTCAGTGGGCAACTGCTTTAAGTTCAGAAAAAGCTGATTCAGTAATCACTCATTTATTAGAAGTCATGGCTATCATGGGTATACCTACACAAATTAAGACAGATAACGGTCCTGCTTATGTCTCTAGGAAAATGAAACGGTTTTTTGATTATTACAATATCAAGCATGTTACAGGTATACCATACAATCCTACAGGTCAAGCAGTCATAGAAAGATCAAATCGAACTTTAAAGGATATGTTGAACAAACAGAAAGGGGTGGAAAACACCCCCAGAAATAGGTTACATAATGCTTTGTTAACCTTGAATTTTCTCAACGCTAATGAGAAGGGAACGACGGCTGCAGAAAGACATTGGATAATGGAAAAGTCTACTGAACTAAATCAACCAGTTTATTTCAAGGATGTGCTGACCTCACAATGGAAGCCAGGAGATGTGCTGCGTTGGGGAAGGGGTTTTGCTCTTATCTCCACAGGTGAGGAACAATTATGGATACCGTCAAAATTAATAAAGTTTCGGTTTGAAGAAGAGAAGTCATTTGGAAAAGATAAATTACAATTCATTCACAAGGATGACCGGCATTCTGATGGTAAGGATTAGAGATAGGTTGGGGGCAGGGTTCTTTTCTTATCTCCACAGGAAAATACTCATCTCCAAAGAATTTAAGGGACCCTGAATATTTAATTACTGATGGATGGAAAATAGTTACGACCCACTAAGCATCTACAATAAAATTCTATACATACTGTAAGTATTGATTTCTTATGTATATTTATATGTTTTATTGAACACTTCTTTATAAATGTGTAGAGCTGGTTTTGGCGTTGGACTATGGCTCAGTCCCTCTTCAATTCCAAGCCTGTTGATAAGAGATATTTCAGAGTTTCTGTCTCAGGTCAGGAGCCATGAAATGGGACAGAATAAAAATAATTTTATACTTGATAAACTTTCTTTGCCTTTCTTCATATCTGTGTCTTTCTTTATATGTCAGTATATGTCCTTGTTGTTAATGTTTAAATTTCCCATAACAAACAACAAATTTTCCTACAGTAATCTTTGAAGTTTCCAGGATGAAGATGGGGCCCCACAACATCAACTCAATCTGGTTTTTATGACGTCATGAATATTTTTTTTTTTAAGCGCTAATATTAGACCTGTTTTTTTTTGGTACCAACTGCACGAGACAATTTCGAATGAAGCACATGTTTGACAACACTCTAGCTGGACCTTCTCAAAATGCTCAGAGACTAGTTATAATTTTCTTAGGTCAAAGGTTAATTTGGGAATTTTACCATCAATTGCTTTCTCAGGGGCCCTTAAGAAGAACGACGCCCCCATGTCAGCTAGAAGCAATCTAAGAGGACGACGTCCCCTCTCCCAATAGAGTTTTACCACAGGGTTAGGGACATCTTTTAGTGGTTGGTTTAGGGTTGAGGGGATGGGGAGATATTGTATGGAATTAGATATATATATATATAAAAAAAGGGGGGGGATTAATTGGTTTGATGGGATGATTGGTATTTGTGACTTACTGTTTTTAGAAAATTATATTGGTACTGTTTCTTGTATATTGATATATTGAATATTGAATGTGAGTGTTCCTATCTCTATTTTTGTATAAGAATATGCTTATATTGTATTGATACATCTACCATATCACAATGTACATTTCTACCTCTGATACTATTTATGTAATAACATTGTTTACATTTGATATGTAATGACATTGTTTACAGGTGAAGATCATTGTCTTCATATATTGCACAGTTGTTTATTCTATTAGTTTTCAAATTAGATAGGTATTGAGAATGATATGTTTGTCATATTTATTTTTAGGTTAATCAGGTCTTTTAGATACATAGAGATTATTTTTAGTACAGATAGTATAATCTTCAGCCTCTTTGAAGAGCTGTAGAACATGGCCTTTAATCTAACCTAGAATTCTGTGCCTACGAGACACAATTACTCCTGGCAATGCCACTCTACTCCCGAGAGAACGTTGAGCACCAAAGACACTCCACTGGGAGCTTGTCTTCTTGGCAGAACTGGCCTTTGGGTTAAGAAAAGCCCATACCTCAACTACTGACTGAGATATGAAACAGGATTGTCTTATCTTGCCAAGACAGGGTAGGATAATTCTAAGAAAGTTCTTGCATTTGATAATGGTATGTCAGTTATGTTAGGCCTTAGCCAAAGTTGGTTGACTCAACATTGCAAACAAGACTTTGGGTGATTGCCCAGGTAGTCAGTTGTCTCTGTCATTTATTGCACATTCTGGATATCTTTTTTTTTTAAGTAATATTTATTTCCCTTCTCAGATCTTTGACGGAGTTGAAGATTATTTAATTGTAGTTACTTTCTACATTTTTTAGACTCCTTGAGATAGAATGTCTAGCAAAACTTTTGTTCTCAATATTGTTAGTTATGTTTATCATTTGTTATTATTGTTTATAGTTGTATTTGGTTTAGTTCTGGCTTATTTAGACAAAAGGGGGAGATGTAGGGTTATATCTGCCCCTTTTAGGGCGGGATTGCCTCGGGCAATTGTTGACTGATAAATCGAGCGCGCGGAAGCTGCGCGCTCTCTTTGTTTCCTGTCTCCTGCGCTACGCTGGAACCTTGGTTTTGTAAGTTTATTTAAATATTAAAGTGGTTTATATTCTTTAATATTTGCCTGCATTTATTCGCACTGGTACAACAGAGACTGAAATTGGGGTTGAATATAAAGACTCAAAATTCAAAGCAGATAGTCACTGGCTCTTACCTCTATGTGAGTCTGAAATGTTGATCTTACTTCCAGGAATTTGGGGATGAGACTCAGTGTGAGAACTGTTTCCTCCCATTTATAATACTCTCTAAGGCTGGAATTAAAGGCATGCACCATTGTAAGTTAAGGTACAGCCTACCCAGTTTCTATTGTAAACTACTATGGCTACCTCACAAACAAACTGTTTCAAGTGTGGCCTAAATGGTCACATGGCACGATATTCCACTATGCTTCCTCCAAGGCTATGCACTATCTGCCAGCAACCTGGACTGGAAATCACAATGCTCCCATGCGGGCTTGTCCTCTGTGCCAAGCCATAGAGATCCGGTCTCACCAATATCAGCAAGTGAAACTGTGCCAGCCTTCAAACTTCTCAGCCTTGCAGAAGACTGACGCTGCCCAGACTTGGTTTATCCCTTAACCCTATCCAAGTCTAAGGCAAAACTGCAGGTAGCAGGTAAATATTCTCACTCAGGCCTTAAGTTTCCCTCACCAATTTCAGCTATGGAGGTAGACGGGACCTTACCTCCCCACTTAAAGCTTTGCCACTGCCCTGCATTCTTGCATGACAATTTTTTTCTCTCATGCTTTCTTAGTGATACCTGCTTGCCCAGCACCTTTACTGGGTGGAGATATCCTTAGCCGCTTCCCCAAAGCTTTGATGTGCTTCTTGGAGCACCTTTTTGATCCCACCCATCTCAAAGATTGTATTTTACAGTCTCGCTCCTCCTTCCAGATGTGTGCCCAGGCCAACTCACAAGGGACTCTCTACATATGTCAATCTCTACACCAGCTTTGTGGACACCAACTGGGCAAAGTTTGGCAGGTTAATTTCACATATATGCCTACTCATAATAACTCCATTATCTCTTAACACTTGTGGATGCCTTTACAGGATGGATAGAAGTGTTTCTGGTCTCCAGGGAAATAGCAGATGTGGTGGTTCAGAGTCATGGAGCTCATGTCAGAAGCTCTCAACATCTCTTGGACAATGGGACTTATCAAACAACAACTAACCAAGCTTTCCATTAAACTCAAGTTATCTTGGCCCTCCCTTCTCCCCATTGCCCTGACTCGCCTCAGGGCTACCCCATGTTCCCCTACAGTCCTGAGCCCTTTTGAGCTGCTTTATGGCAGGCCCTTTCTCTTTAACCATGACCTCCCAGTTCAAACTCCTCCACTGGCAGGGTATCTACCTTACCTCTTTCTTGTAAGGTCCCTTCTCTGTTTACACACTGACAGTTGTCTCCCTGCCACCACACCAGTGGACCCTAAACCTGCCCCGCTCTCCCCAGGGGACAGAGTACCCCTCAAACAGTTAATTCCTAGGTCTCTTGAACCTCGATGGACAGGACCTCACATGGTAATCCTCACCACCCCCTTGGCTGCCAAGCTCTTGGGACACCCATGCTGGTACCATCTCTCCAGGCTCAAGCGAGTGCCTACTCAAGACACTTGGTCTGTCCAGCAGACAGGATCTTCCATCCTTCAGTTTTCCAGGATGCCACAATAAAGGGCCTACCTTCTCCTCATTCTGGCACACTCATCTTTGATGATAACATTTTTTTCCTAGACACCTGCCTTCTCACTTCCCCCAAGGAACAGATGTCTGGTGTCTCTGGGATTACAATCCATGGGATGCCTCTCCAGCCACACCTCTCTCCGAACATGGACACTGAGCTCTCCCCTTCCCTGCATCACCCAATGCTAACAGGAAATATCCAGATTTGAATTTATGCCCCTTTTCCCCAAAGAAAGCCTAAATGTTTGTCATGATTATCACTCCAATTTTCTGTCACCCCTATATCCAAAGAGTCTGGAATGTTAAGTTGGGAGCATAGATCCAAGACCCTTGCATCTATCCCAGCCTCCAAATCCCAGCAGTCCATGTCTTGGATCATTCCCACAGAGTATTTATATGAATTCCCAAAAGAGGAACATGTGGTCTCTTTCCTTTCCTCCCCGCATCGTGATTGTGGCCTTCTCACAGAACTCCCATTATACATGGATATTTCTTAATTTGGCTTGTTTTGATTTGCCTTGATTGGGATTTTGTGTCAGCAGAGAGCACGCATTAGGAAATATTCCTAACATCTATGTATAATCATTACCTGGTCTGTAAGGCTGACCAGTGAGGCTGTTTTAACTCTCAGATTTTCAGACAAGTTTTATTTATTAAAATAAAATTTAAATGCCATTAAAAAAACTAGTTGAAAATAGTATTCCGTAGTTAGGATTCTTCATTGTCTAGAAATTTCCTTGATTAAGTAAACTAGTCCATTCATTTTAAATCTTGGCTTCTTTAAAGTTCTATGACAAAATTAAAAAACAATAACTAAAAAAAATAAGCAAAGCAAAACCAGTTCAGTCAAATTACTTGCCTGCGTAGTGCAACAGTGTAGTAGGAAGCTGCTAGTTCATTTTCCGGCTGCCCAGACTCTGAAAATAATCACACAAAAACTATTATTTAAATCACTGCTTGGCCCATTAGCTCTAGCTTCTTATATGTTAACTCTTACATCTTAATTTAACCCATCAACATTAATCTGTGCATCACCACAAGGTCATGGCCTAACAATAAAGTTTCAGCATATCTGTCTCCAGCAGAGGCTCCATGGCTTCTGCCAGACTCCACCTCCTTTCTCCCAAAATTCAGTTTAGTTTTCCCTACATACCTAAATTCTGCCCTATAAACATGCCAAGGCAGTTTCTTTATTCATTAATGGTATTCGCAGCATACAGAGGGGAATCCCACATCACAGCAGAGTTTATTTGACTCAATTTCCAATAAAATTCTCTTATTCCACTTACAACTCTAGGCCATTTCTAGCATGTGCCTCCAAACTCTGTCAAACTTTTCCTCTTACAAAATTTCAAAATTTTATGTATATTGATGAGGTCATAATGTAGAGTAATATTCCCACTCTGACATATGACTTTCTAATTTTTATATTCAATGACACTTCTGAGACTGGGTAATTTATGAATGAAATAGTTTTATTTTGTTGATGGTTTTAGATGCTGAAAGACTAAGCTGTATGGTATTGGCTCTGGTACCAGTTCCGTTTGACTGAGTTTCCTCATGATGAATGGCAGCACAATTGGAGAATATATAAAATGTAGAGATTACATGCTTGAACAGGTAGCTAGAGCATGAGGAACAGTCACTAATACTTTCTCACTAGAACTCATTTATCAATATCACCATAATGAAACCAATTTTTTAATATGGGAATTTTTTTTAAATAAACAATGGCAATATGTATCATTGTATGACTAAATCTTGAAAATTTACATAGGATTACCTGGGAGAAATTAATCATATTTTGTGGTGAGGACATTCCAAATGTAGTCTCAGCCTATTTCTAGCGTGAAGTTTTTGTTACTTGGCTTTAATGTTCTCATTGGTCTTTCTACTTGGACCAATATATTGATAAAGGTATAGTAGTTGAATGAGTGGTTTTATAGAATCTACTCTTATCTACATATGAAAAATTCCCCTTTTGTAACTGTCTTAGCATTGGAAATGAGAATTACCTGAATGCATTCTAGAGGCAAGGAATTATTTCCTTTAATATTCAATGGTCTCTTATAGTCATCACTGATTAACATCTAAACAACCACATATTAAGCAGAAAAAGTTAATACCTTACTTATTGTCCCTGAATATATGGAAATCTTATATTTCACACAAAATCATATTTTTAAGAATGGTTCACTAAGGCAGGGAAGATGGTTTAATACTGTATTTGTTATGCATGCATAGGAGCCTGAGTTCATTTCCCAGTATACAGATTATAAAACAGGCTTTGTAGCCCATCTATGCAATCCCAGGATTGGGGTATAAGGAGAAAGTCATCCAGAGGCCTTGCTTGCCAGCGAATACTGCTAATCCATGAACTGCAAGTTCAGAGACAAATCCTGTGAAAAATAAAATGAAGAACCATTGGTGGAGATACCTGATGTGACCCTCTGTCTTTCATATACATTTGTGCCCTGTCAGAGATGTGCACATGCATATAAAAATGGAGTATCTTTAAGGACTGTTTTCTTCTACCTAAACAGTTTCCAAAACTGGAGGAAACATGAGGCCCCAGTCTCTTTCTCCTTCTGAAAAAAAAAACTTGTTTCTATGTTCAACACTTAAATTTTACATATGTTCTAGACTTTATTTTCTGGATTTTCATAAATTATAACATGGCCACCCACATAGTGGAAAAGAATTTAACCATCACACACACATATGTCTGTCCAAAGTATGAGTAAATCTACTTTTCTTTACCATTTTGTTCCCCAATTTCTTTGGAATACATGGGGAGTAAAGTGGTGGACTTAACAAACTTGTGTAACAAATAATATTGTCTTAGTTAGGTATAATATTGTGGTGAAACACCATGACCAAAAGCAATTTCGGGGAGAAATGGCTTATTTGCCTTAAATATCCTGAGGGAAGCCAAAGCAAGAACTCAAAGAAGGAACCTGGAGGCAGGAGCTTTTGTAGAGGCCATAAAGCAGTGCTGCTTACTGGCTTGCTCCTTATAGTTTTCTCAGCTTGCTTTGTTATAGAACTCAGAGCCATATTCTCAGGTATCACCACCCACAATAATCTTCACCCTTCCCCATCAATTAGTAACTAAGAAAATGCCCTACAGTTTTGTTTACTTACATCATGATATTTTGTGGCATAAGGTCAATCAAGGTTCTCTCATCTCAGATGATTCTATCTTATGTCAAGTTGGCATAAAACTAGCTATCCCAAATACCATCAGAGAGCATGTGTTTAGTGTCTACAATATTGTCTCTATAAAAAGTGGTAAACACTAACATTCTGTATTCAATATCATTACTGCACGGGGTTCAAGTCTGTAGATATCAAAGGCAGGCATTTATGCTACTTATTCTGCATCAACAAGACTCCTTCAATCATCACATGGAATAAATTAGGTAAGAAGTAAGAAAGGTAGGAAATGTAATAGTAATGTTTAGATCATCTATTAATAGCCATTTCAAGTGGTTTTGTTGGTTTGTTTCTTTTTTCCTCATGTAATTCCTAGTAAGGTTAAAGGAAATAATATTTTACAGTTGGAGCTATGATAATAAGTTGAAAATAAGTTACAGGAAGGAATACTGGAGAGCATTAGAGAGGCACACTATAGAATTTTTTGTGTGAAGACAAGAGGGTGGTCCTTATAGAAAATTATTGATCATATTTTCCATTTCCTACAATGCTATGTTCAATGTATCAGTATATTGCAATCCAGTAGTGACTACTTCATTTCTTGTACACAGAATTTTATGTCCCACCAGTCAGCTCTCAAGTAAACACACAAAGACTTATTACTTATAAATGCTTGGCCAATAGCTTAGGCTTGTTACTAATTCTTACAACTTAAATACATATTATATCGATCTATCATCATGGAGCTCAATATCTTTTTTTCAGCATGGCAAGTTCATCTTGCTTCTATCATAATTTCCTTGAGATTCCACTTTTTTTTCATCCCAGCTTTCTTTCTCTCTCTGTCCACAAATCCCACCTAACCTCTTCTTCCTTAGCTATTTGCCATTTAGCTCTTTATTAAGCCCTATGAGAGCAACCCATCTACACAGTGCACAAAAACATTGTTCCACAGTAAATCCTCCCCAAAATCTCATGTTTATTTACCAACTTTCAACAAGTGACAGGAAAAAATTGTGACAGGTGGCTTCAAATGGTATTTTGAACTAAATTACAATTTTCATGCTTTGTGTTAGAAATGTCATTAAATTTAGAATTTAGCAATCAGGTCAGCTGTTGTTGCAAATGTTATATCATGTTTAGATTATGGAGAAAGTTATGCATGGTCAGTAAATAATCTGAAGTTTGTGTACAGCCATTCTAATTACACTTTTCTTTTTTGTACAGAAAGTTTGTTAGAAGACATGTTAGTTTTTCATAACTGACAAAATATCAAACATAAGAAAAAGAAGAAATATTTTTGGCTCACATTCTCAGGGCTTTCATTATAAGGCTGAGTGGCTTAAATTTGGATTACTGTAATGAGGCATAATGTCATGGAATAATCGTATATCATAGGGAAATGGTTCACCTGATTGCTGTCAGGAACCAGATTAGAGAATAAATTCCATGGGCAAAATATTATTTCAAGGGCTCATACCCAGTGACCTACTTACTCCAACTAGGGCACAATTTTTACTTTTTGCTACCATCCACTAACACCAGTCTGCTACAAATCCATCAAAAGATTAATCTATTGATTATATCAGAGCCCTCAAGCCTCAAGATCCAATCCAGCTAGGTACAAAACTGCAAAAACTGTGCCTTTTGGAATTTTTCTCTTAAACATGACAGAGTATTAAAATGTTTTCTGGAGAAAGGAAGGTATATTCAATGACAAAAGTCACTTTACTAAGGTATGTGGAAATTATAAAGGTAGATAATTCTTCTCATCTCCCCTTACCCCATATCTATGAATAAAGTTTTGTATAAAATATCAGGAATATTAACCCAGGATTAGATCACTTTTATAAGAGAATCTGAATCATTCTTAGTTTACAAGCAATCTATGATGCTGAACACATGTCAGAAACTAAGTTTCCTGGGCCATGCTGGGTGAATGGAACCTCGTGAGATTCAGACAGAAACTCTGTAACTTGAAAGTGTCAGCATAAGTTAGGCAAATTTGTTCATTCTGTCAGGACTCAGTAGGGCACTGTTACCTGTGCTCTATGGCTTTCACTATCATAAGAGAATCATGTCAAATTTTAAGAGTACCCAATTAGGTATGCAATGCTTGTTTCTAAAAAAGATAGAGACCCCTACTTTTTACTTAGTTTACTATGATGGACCCATCTCTTCAGACCACTAATTATCCTTCTTATTGAGAACCAGGATGAACAGTATTTTACTTCAACAATGAGTCTCATCTTCTGGCTAGGTGCATCTCCACAACAAGACACCCTCTTACCATATATATTTTCTCATTCATATTCTCTCACTCTCTCTCTCTCTCTCTCTCTCTCTCTCTCTCTCTCTCTCTCTTTCTCTCTCTCTCCCTCTCCTCTCTGTTCCTGTCTCCCTCTTTCTCCTTATCTCTCTGTGTGTAATTGATTTATTCTGGAATATAACTATGAGCCTGGAAATAATTGTTTTTCTTTTAGTCAGGTGTCAATGTTTATGAAGCCCCATAGCAAGCTAATTGCTAATTACATATTAAGTAACAAACCTTATAACCCCTCAGTGAGACACTAGGTAAAAGTTGCTTTGATTGAGTTTCTGCTTGGAAAGAAAAGTAATCATCAGTCGTGGAGACTAATAGCACAAAGGTGTCAATAGAGTCTAGAGCCATAAAGATGTTAATGTTGATCTCCATGGAGGTTATTTCCAAATAAGTCAATGACCTCTATTATGAATAGATTATGAAAGAAAACCACAAAATATCAACTTTATTGTATATTAAAACATAGGAATGTGATCAATATTTACTAAGCCAAAAGATGCAATCACAAGTTGTGCTAAATTTACTCCCCTACTATAAAATAAGTCCAAAATACATCAGGTTAATGTGAGGTCCCTTTCTCCCAATGTGATCAGTTAGGACAGTGATTTGGGTAGCTACCTCCAACAAAGTCATCATAGTTTCAATGGTTCCCTTTTTAAATGTTCCCAAGCTTACTCAGTGGGAAAATTATAGCCCTCAATTTCCCTTGTGAGACTCTTCAGTCCTACTGATCTAAGTTTTAAAAAATAGCTACTGTCATATCAAAAATAAAGAGAATATGAACAGGATACACACAGCAAAGATGATTCCATCCTATTAAATATGACATTATCAAACTTGGGGTGCTAAACTAGGCATGTTTGTAAAATGATATCATATATTCATTTTTACACCTATTGATAAAATATTGTATTCCAAAATTTTGAATGTGAGGTAAACTGAAGTTAACATAACACAGTGTAGTATGAATATTCTTGATAGTAGAAAACCAAAGCCACCAAAAATATACCATCTAATATGTTACAATGAATAAAATCCACAGTAAGAAACTTCTTTATAGATTTATTCCTTTGAAGTAATTATACAAAAAGGCACTTACATGTGCACAAACACACACAGAATAAAAATCCAATAGTATCTTAATTTATCTCTGTTGACAGGTGTAATAAACCGTCCAAATTTTAAGTATTTAATGATCTTACAAAGCATGAATGGCATCACCTTGAAACATCTCTTTTGAAAAAAATATTCAGAGTGTTAGAAAATAATAATTCAGTAAATACTAAATACAAAAACAACAGAGATATTTGGAAATGATAATTTGGTATAAAATGAATTTATAATAAGTTGTTTAGCCTTCAACCTACACCTGAATATTTTGTAGGTTTATATTAGAATAATTTATATTCAGTATTATATATGATATAATAAATATTCATCTATGTTCAATCCACATTTCTTAAATCTCAACATTTTACATACTTCTAATATTAATTAAAGACAACACTTCACTTACATTGTTGGATACTCATATATGCTTTTCTACTCCCTTTAAAATATTCTGCAAATGTAATCACTATTATGTATTTGGTATGGGCAAATGGGGCTACATCAGATACTTGTTATACATATTCTAAGTTCCTTCAGACATCACCTTTCTTTTATTCCTCCAAATGCTATGGATAGTAAGAATTGTTTGAATTTTATGCAAGTATAGTTTGGTAATGCAAAATAGTAAATGCCTCATTAGGTAAAAATTTCAACATCAGCATGGAAATTAGGAAAATAAATCTCAGTTCTTTACCTCACCAAAACAGAGTCCTGAAATTAAATTCCATATGGCTAAACAATGGGCCTGTTACATAAAGCAGCCAGGGACATGTTGCTTTCCCTCAGCTTTCCTACTCTTCTTTGTTTTTCTTGTTCTTCATTACTTCTTTCAAGGTCAAACATATAATACTCCTGCAAGACATATGGTAAGAAAGTTTTCTACTATTGAATCAGAGATTTTAATTTTATGTCATTAGTTTGTCCCTGTGTGAATTGCATTTGTCAAAACATTTAAGAACTTCTCTTTATGATATGGTAACAAATGCATTTTAAATTTGCTTCCTCATATTTCCTGTGAATAATATGCCTTATTTCTAAATGAATAATCAGCTTTCCCAATAACACTTACAGAATGTATATTCCTTCCTTACCTAATGTTTTGTTATGAAAACTCTCAAATATAGGAGTTGTATTAGTTCCAGATGGAAATTTTCATTTTTCATCAAATTCATAGTTTAAATTATAAATTCCAGTGTCATTATAATTGAAAATGATACTTTAAAAACGAGGTTAGCAAAATGACGAAAGACTTCAACTTTAAAGTGTTAAGGAAACTTCCATATGGTTTTCCTTTAAAGTTTGCTTATTTACATTCATTAAAATATAGTAATAACACAAAACCCATGTATTTTGTAACAATATTTAATAATACATAATAAAATAGTTACATATGCCTGACAGTGGTGGTGCATATCTTTAATCCCAGCACTTGGGAGGCAGAGACAGGCAGACCTCTTGGGTTCAAGGTCAGCCTGGTCTACAAGAGCTAGTTCCGGACAGCCAGGGCTGTTATACAGAGAAATCTTGTCTCAAAAAATTAAAAAAAAATAGTAACATATATACAAATACATACATAAATAGAAATATATTTTCTTTAATCTGTCATTCCATTGTTATTGAAGGCAATCAAATTAAATTCATATTCTAGCTCTTCTGACTAATACTACAATCAATGATATTGCAAATATCTTTTATTATGAAAAATATTTTGCTCATATTTTGAATAACGATTGGTCAGTGAAATATTTACTAGATGCAATTATTTAATTTTTAAGGATCCCACATAGTGACATTCACAATGGCTGTATTAATTTATATTCTTAGCAACAGTTTACAAGTTTTTCTCCTCATATTCACCATAATTTGATATTTTTGGGGCTTTGTTAATATTAGTCATTTTAACTGCAGGGAGATGATAACTTTTTGTGCTTTTAATTTGTGTTTTCTTGGTGGTCAATAATTTGTTTAAGACTCTCCTTTTACCATTTGTAATTTCTTCCTTTGTGAAGTGACCTTTTAAAAAATTTTCCAATTTTAAAAACTTAACTACATATTTTAGTATGCTTTCTTGTTCCTCATTTATTTTGGATATTCATATTTTGCTGAATAAACAGTTGCCAAATATCTCATTAACTGTACAGGTTACTTCTTTACTCTGTTATTTACCTTCTGTACTATGCAAAACTATTCAAAGCCTCTTATGTTTCTACCTAGATTTTGCATTTTATCCTCTAATTCTATGGCAAATGCCAATATGATTTTAACAGAGATTGGATTGAAGCAGAAATTTACAGTGATTCACATGGTTCTGTTTCCTGTTTGCTTTAGTCTACTCTCAGTATTTCTCACTTGTATCTCTGTGTCATTTGTCATTCAATCTTTCTGTTTTTTCCTTTGATGAGTTCATTTAGTGTTGCCTATGTTTTCTTGAACGTCATATAGATTCCTAATACAGTTATTTTATATTAATTGTCAGATCTCTTATCTCTGTACATTTCTTTATGATCTGTCACTGACGCTAAGGAAGTTGAGCATGACCTTAATTGTCCTTTGGCCATTTGAACTTCCTCAGTTGGGAATTCTCTGTTCAGATCAGTACCCCATTTTTAATTGGGTTAATTAGCATTTTAAAGTCTCGTTTCTTGAGTTCTTTACATATTTTGGAGATCAGACCTTTGTCTCTTGTGGGGTTGCAAAAAAAAACCCCACAGAAGTCAGATGTGGGGTGAAAACCTGATAGATCAGAGAAACTGAAAAGCAACAAGCTCATCTTGCTTTTTTAACAGAGACCCAGAAAGAGACTTGTTTCTTCACTCACTATAAAACCAAAAGGAAATGTCAAACTTAATTTCCCACCCTTTTCTTGTTGTGCATCTTCTCAATCCAAATTGCTGACTTCTCTACAGCCAATTCTGATCAGCTAGTTGCTAGCTCTATCCCCTAATTCAAGGTAAACATTATTTAATAGTCTCAGAGTTTCACAGTATGATCAAAATTCCTTCAACAGTCTATCTTTGGTGACCTATGGAAATCAGTTATGCCCCATGCTCTGAGGATTCCAATGCCAACTACAATAAACAACAGCTAGGGAAAAAGTAATATGTGATAATAATTATACTTGACTATCAACTTGGTAAGATTTATAATCACAATTTGAACAAACATCTGGTCATATTTATGACAGATTATCTATATTGGGTTAGTTTAGGTAGCAAGGCTCACCTTAATTGTGGATAGCACCATTGCGTTGTCTAGGATTATGAGTTAAAGAGAAAGAAGAAAGTCTAAGGGGAGCAGTGAAAAAATGTATAGCACAATAAAAAAATAAAAAAAAAGACTGGTGAGCACCAGAATTCATTTATCTCTGGTTCCTGAACCATAGATACAACATGATCAATTGTTTCATATTCCTGTTCACATGACTTTCCTGCCAGGATGGACTTTATCCTTAAGTTGTGAGTCCAAATAACTCTTCTTTTATAAAGTTGTTTTTGTCAATTATTTTGTTGCAGCAATGGAAAAAAAAAAGATACCTGATCAAACACATAAGCCTGTTGCTGTTTCACATCCGTCCTGTAATAGCCATTGAAGTTTTAATATATATTTCCTTTTTTATCCTATAAAAACTTTCTTTAATTTTGAAAATGTTTCATTGGCTTAACTCAGACTCAAAGAAAATTGTAGGTGTGTGTGTGGGGGGGGGGGTGTATGCATAACCAAGGAAGTACAGAACCTGTGCAATGAAGACTGGAATCTTTTGAGAAAAGAACTAGAGAAATACACTTTAAAATAAAAAGGCATTCCACACTCATCAATTAATATGATTGATATTAAGATAATAACCATTCTACCAAAAATTATTAATAGGTAGAATGCATTCCTAATCAAAATCTTCACCTCATTTGTCACAGACGTAGAAAAACTGTATCCTAAAATTCATATAGAACCACAAAGGATCCTGAAAAAAAACAATGCTGGTAATATTACCATTCCTGATCTTATGGCATATTACAGAGCTATAGGAAAAAAAAAATAATATGGAACTTACACAAAAACAGAGTCATAGAGCAATAGAAAAGTTGAAGACCCAAGCATATGTCAACATAGTTCCATTCCTTAAATATTTGATAAAGTTTCAAAAAACATAAGCTGAAGAAAAGAAAGCAACAGCAATAAATGGTGCTTAGAAAAACTAGATCTCCAAGATGTAGAAAGAATGAAACTAAATCCATATATATATCACCTTGTATGCATAGAAAATACCCCAAATGGAACAAATACCTAAACATGAAAACTGAAACTGCTAGAAGACAGGATATAGGTGTAGAAATGGGACTTGATTTGCCAATAATTAAGGCTAACAGTTGATTTATAGGATTTCATAAACTTGAAAAGCTTCTGAACAGCTAATGAAACAAAAAAAATAGCGAAGATGAAGCCCAAAGTATGAGAACACTCTTTGTCATCTATACATATGACAGATTAATTATCAGAATATAAAAATATTTTTTTACAAAACAATCGATAAAGGTAAAATAAAATAACAAATAATTTGTTCAGAGAATGAGTTTGAGACCTGACTTACCAGAGTTATCTAAAGAAAAAATGGCTGAGAAAAAATTGTTCATAATCTCATTCTCAGCCGGGCAATGGTGGCGCATGCCTTTAATCCCAGCACTTGGGAGGCAGAGGCAGGCGTATCTCTGTGAGTTCGAGACCATCCTGGTCTACAGAGTTAGTTCCAGGACAGGCTCCAAAGCCACAGAGAAACCCTCTCTCGAAAAAAAAAAATCTCATTCTCTTCAAATTTCCAAAGTGAGTAAGCATCCCGGAGTAACTGCAGAATCCAGAAAAGTACAAATGAATCTATACCAGGGTAGGGGTGGTGGAAAACAATAGAGAAGTGAATAGCAGGGTACAAATAATCTGATCAGATATATGGGAAAAATAGGAGTACAAAAAGTGTAAAGTAGAGTAAAATAACAGGAATGATTGAAAGGGTCATGAGGAATTTAATTTTAATTCTCCTTTTTAAAATTATTTTTATTGAGCTATGTATTTTATGCCATTCCCCTCCTTTCCTCTCCCCTCCCCTTCTACCCTCTTCCATGGTCCCCATGCTCCCAATATATTTAGGAGATCTTGTCTTTTTATACAACCAATGTAGTTTAGATTGACATATATCTCTTAGGGTCAACGTTGTTGTCTAGGTTCTCTCAGATTGTGAATTGTAGGCTGGTTTTTTGTTTTTTGTTTTATGTCTAAAAGTCATTTATGAGTGGGTACATATGATATTTGTTTTTCTGGGTCTGGGTTACCTCACTCAAAATGATGTTTTCTAGCTCCATCCATTTGCCTGAAAATTTCAATATGTCATTGTTTTTTTTTCTGCTCTGTAGTACTCCATTGTGTAAAAGTACCACATATTCTTTATCAATTCTTCAGTCAAGGGACATTTAGGTTGCTTCCAGGTTTGGATAGAGTTACTCCAAGCTATTTTATGCTATTAGAGGCTATTGTGAAGGGTGATGTTTCTTTCATTTCTTCCTTAATCCATTTATCATCTGTAGAATGGAGGGCTACTGATTTTTTTTTGAGTTAATCTTGTATTCTGTTATATTACTAAAGGTGTTTATGAGTTGCAGGTGTTCCTTGATAGAAGTTTTAGGGTCAGTTATATAAACTATCATGTCATCAGCAAGTAGTGAGAGTTTGACTTATTTTCTGATTTCTATCCACTTCATTTCCTTTTACTGTCTTGTTGCTCTAGCTAGAACTTCAAGTTCTATATTGAATAGATATGGAGAACATGGAAAACCTTGTCTTTTTCCTGATTTCAATGGGATCGCTTTGAATTTCTCTCCATTTAGATTGATGTTGGCTGTCGACTTATTGTATATTGTCTTTATTATATTTAGGCATTTTTCTTATATCTCTACTATCTCTAAGACCTTTATCATGAAGGGATGCTGCAATTTTGTTTTAGGCCTTTTTGACATCCAATGAGATGATTATGTGGTCTTTTTGCTCAGTTTGTTTATATGGGGGATAACATTCACAGATTTTCATATGTTGATTCATTCTTGCATCTCTGGGGCAAAGCCAACTTGATAATGTGGGATGATTTTTCTGATGTGTTCGTGGATTCAGTTTGCCAATATTTTATTGAGTATTTTTGCATCAAAGTTCATGAGTGAAATTTTTCTGTAATTCTCTTTCTTACTAATGTCTTTATGAGGTTTGGGTATCAGGGTAATTGTAGCCTCATAATAAGAGTTTGGAACTATTCCATCTGTTTCTTTTGTATAGAACAACTGCAGTATTAGCATTAGTTCTTTGAAAATCTTGTAGAATTCTATGCTGACACCACCTGTCCTAGGGCTTCTGTTTCTTGGAGACATTTGATGACTATTTTTATTTCTTTAGTAGTTATAATTCTTTTTAATTTGCTTATCTGGGGTCTTGATTTAATTTTGGTAAGTGATATTTATCCAGAAAGTTGTCCATTTCCTTTGAATTTTTCAAATTTTTGGAATACAGGTTTTCAAAATATCACCTAATGTTTCTCTGAATTACCTCTGTGCTTCTGTTATAGCATCTCTTTCATCTATGAATTTGTTAATTTGGATATTCTCTCTGCCTTTCAATTAGTTTGGATAAAGGTTTGTGTATTTTCCCTATTTCTCTTTTAAGTATCTGTCTGACAGTTCTGTCCAGTGGTAAGTGCGGGTTGCTTAAGTCTCACACTATTAGTGAGTGTGGTTTAATGTGTGGCTTGAGCTTTAGAAGTGTTTCTTTTACATATGAGGATGCCCTTATATTTGGGGCATAGATATTCAATATTGAGATTTCCTCTTGATAGACTTTTTTTTTTCCTGTGACTAATATGAAATGTCCTTCTTTGTATCTTTTGATTGATTTTGATTTGAAATCTATTCTTTTAGATATTAAGATAGCTATACCAGCTTGTTTTTAGGTCCGTTTGATTAGAAAACTTTTTCCCAACACTTTACTCTAAGGCAATGTCTGTTTTTGAGGTTGAGGTGTGTTTCTTTTTTTTTAAATTTATTTATTTATTAAGGATTTCTGCCTCCTCCCCGCCACCGCCTCCCATTTCCCTCCCCCTCCCCCATCAAGTCCCCCTCCCTTATCAGCTAGAAGAGCAATCAGGGTTCCCTGACCTGTGGGAAGCCCAAGGGCCGCCCCCCTCTATCCAGGTCTAGTAAGGTGAGCATCCAAACTGCCTAGGCTCCCCCAAAGCCAGTACGTGCAGTAGGGTCAAAAGCCCACTGCCATTGTTCTTGAGTTCTCAGTATTCGTCATTGTCTGCTATGTTCAGCTAGTCCGGATTTATCCCATGCTTTTTCAGACCCAGGCCAGCTGGCCTTGGTGAGATCCCGATAGAACATCCCCTATGTCTCAGTGTGTGGGAGCACCCCTCGCGGTCCTGAGTTCTTTGCTCGTGCTCCCTCTCCTTCTGCTCCTGATTTGGACCTTGAGGTTTCTGTCCGGTGCTCCAATGTGGGTCTCTGTCTCCTTTCAAATGTCTGTTTTTGAGGTTGAGGTGTGTTTCTTATATGCAACAGAAGGATGGGTTATGTTTCCATATTCAATCTGTTAGCTGTATCTTTTTATAGTTTAGTTAATTACTTTTATTATAAGGAATCCTAATAACCAATGATTGCTAATCCCTGTTTATTTAGTTTTCGTCTTTGGTTATGTTATTGTATGTGTCATTCCCTTCTTTGGGATTTGCTGCTGTGTGATCATCTATTGTTTGAGTTCTTGTGGATGTAGCTAACTTACTTGGGTTGGAGTTTTTCTTCTAGAATTATGTATAAGGATTAATTTGTGGTTAGGTATTGGTTAAATCTGGTTCTGTAATGAAAAATCTTCTTTTGTTGCTCTATGGTGATTGAACGCTTTGCTTGCTATGGTAGTCCGGCCTGGCATTCATGGTCTCTTAATGTCTGCATAACATTTGACCAGGAACACCTGGCTTTCATTGTTTCAATTGAGAAGTCAGGTGTAATTCTGATATGTCTGCCTTTATATGTTACTTGGCCTTTTTCTTTTACAGCTCTTAATATTCATTATTTATTCTGTATGTTTAGTGTTTAGATTATTATATGGCAAGGGGACTTTTTAATCCATTCTATTTGGTGTTCTGTAAACATTTTATATCTTCATATGCATATATTTCTTTATTTTGGGAATGTTTTCTTCTATGATTTTATTGAATATATCTCCTGTGCTTTTGCATTGGACTTCTTTTTCTATCCCCATTATTCTTAGGTTTGATGTTTTCATGGTGTCCCCTATTTCCTGGATATTTGGTCTTAAGCTTTTCTTAGACTTAATGTTTTTGTTGACCAATGAGTATATTTCCTTTATTGAATCTTCAGCAATTGATATTCTCTTTTCTGTCTCTTGTATTGTGCTATTTATCTATGCATTTGTGGTTCCTGGTCATTTTCTCATATTTTCCATTTCCAGAATGCCCTAGGTTTGTGTTTTCCTTATTGTGTCTATTTTAGTCTTCAAGTCTTGAATCATTTCTTTCATCTGTTTGGTTATTTTATCTTGTTTTTTAAAATGAGATTTGATGATTTCTTCCCATTTTTAGCTTGTCTTTTCCTCCATGTCTATGAGAGAATTTTTCATTTCATCTTTAAGGACCTCAAACCTTTTCATAAATTTATTTTTAGGTCATTTTCTTTTTCATCATTTATATTGGGGTGTTCAACTCTTGCTATTGTAGAGTCACTAGTTTTTGTTGTTGTCATGTTGCTCTTTGCCATGTTGAGAGTGTTCTTACCTTGTCTATCCATCCTTTGATTGGTTTACTTGGGCCTATTTAGCTGATTATCAATCTTTCAGGTGTCAGTGGATCCAATTCTCAGATGGTTGCTCCTTGTGGTGCAGTCAGGGCCATAGTTCTAGGTACCCAGGAGGTCACTCTGTGTTCCCTGGAGGTAGTTGTGCCTGCTGCCATGGAGGCTCAGGCCTGTTTTCCCAAAGGTCCCTGTCTTGGGCTCAGTCCAGGAGAGGTGTTTGACTATGCCCTTCTCCCTCTGGGGTGCCTCCCTATGGAGGTCACTACTTTGGGCCTGCTCTATCAAAGGTTGCTGGCTCAAGCTTTTTAATGTGGAGGTTGCTGGCTTGGTCCTGTTCCCACAGATATCACTGGCTGAGGCATGCTCCCACAGAGGTCCCTGGCTTGGGACTGATGGTTTAGAGGTGTCTGGCTCAGGCCTGCTACCTTAGTGGTCTCATCTTCTTCTCAATTTTAATTATCCTAAAATCCCATAACACAAATAATTCTCTGTATCCATATTTTCATATTCTTTTAATGAACCTTCCTCCTATGGAATGACAATGCTTCCTCCAAAAACTAAATACCACCGAAAAAAAATCCTCAATACAAGGCACAACATAAGATACCTTATTTTGAGTCGTTGGTCAGAGTTGTTCATGAGACATCTATTTTTTTTTCTTTTTTAAACCAATATTTTTTTTTTTACTTTACATATCAATCACAGTTCCCTCTCCTTCCCCTCCTTCCACTTCTTCCACCTTTCCTCCACCCCACACCTAATTCACTCCTCAGAGAGAGTGAGACCTCCCATAGGGAGTCAACAAAGTTTGTCACATCACCTGAGGCAGAATTAATGCCCTCCTCCCTGTATCTATGTTGAGAAAGGTATCCCTTCAAAGATAGTGGATTCCAAAAAGCATGTAAAAGCAGTAGTGATAAATCCTGGTTCCAATGCGCCACAAACAGACCAAGCCACATAACTGTCACCCACATTCAGGGAACCTAGTTTGGTCCTATGCAGATCCCCAGCTGTTGATCAAAGTCAGTGAGCTCACACCAGCTTGTGTCAACTGTTTCTGTAGGTTTCCTCATCATGAACTTGATCCCTTTGCTCATATTATCACTCTTACCTCTCTACAACTGGACTCAGGGTGCTTGGCAGAGAGCTTAGCTGTGGATCTGTGCATCTGCTTCCATCAGTTACTGGATGAAGGTTCTGTGATGACAATTAAGGTAGTCATCAATCTGCTTACAGCGTAAAGGCAATTAAAGCACCCTCTCCACTACTGCCTAGATTCTTACCTGGGCTCATTCTTGTGGATTCCTAGAAATTTCCACCCTACTCCATGTCTTCCTAAGAGATTAGATTCATTCCAGAGGTACTGGAGCAAGCGACATTATTTTTTTTTTTTTTTGCTACAACTGTGAAGAGTTTTTAGGTTCATGCCTCTATCAAAAGCATGCCATTGGATACTTATAAATACCCTCTGTGTGTTTGATGACAGGACCTCTTTAAAGGGCTGCACAGTTTTTACCTCTAACACTGAGTCTCTTAAAGGAGCCATGCTTTTGCATGCTGCCACTGGAGACAATGCTGCTACTTAGAAGCTGTACCTGACTCTGTTCATTTATCTATCTAGAATCCTTTTGTTAAAGCTTTCTCAGGCTTTATGTGAAAATTCTTCCCAAACATTTAGATACCATTTATAGATGGAAGTTTCTTTGCTGTCTGGTTCCTCAGCTGTTCAATTCCAACAACACACAGAGGCTCATATTAATTATAAGCTGGCTGGCCTATTAGTTCAGGTTTATTATTTACTAGCTCTTAAACTAACCCATAATTTTTATCTATGTTTAGCTACTTTGCTTGGTACATTTTCTCAGTGTAGTATTTTCATCTTGTTTCCTCTGCATCTGACTGACTACTGCAAACTGAACCTTTCCTCTTTCCAAAATTTTCTTAGTTGGTGGCCCCACCTTTACTTTCTGCCAGGCTACAGGCCAATCAGGTTTTTTTTTAATTTATTTATTTATTTTTTAATTGAGAAAAAAATTACTGCCTCCTCCCATCCTCACACTCCTCCCCCCTCCTCCCACTCCTCCCCCTCCCGCCACTCCTCTCCCCTCCCCACACTCCTCTCCCACTCCCCCCACTTCTCTCCCCCTCCCTCTGCAGTCTGAAGAGCAGCCAGGGTTCCCTGCCCTGTGGAAAGTCCAAAGTCCTTGCCCCTCCATCCTGGTCTAGGAAGGTGAACATCCAAACTGGCTAGGCACCCTCAAAGCCAGAACATGATGCAGGATCAAAACCCAGTGCCATTGTCCCTGGCTTCTCAGCAGCCCTCATTGTCCGCCATATTCAGAGAACCGGTTTTATCCCCTGCTTTTTCAGTCACAGTCCAGCTGGCCTTGGTGAGCTCTCAATAGATCAGCCCCACTGTCTCCGTGGGTGGGTGCACCCCTTGTGGTCCTGAATTCTTTGCTCATGTTCACCCTCCTTCTCTTCCTCATTGGGACTTTGGGAGTTCAGTCCAGTGCTCCAGTGTGGGTCTCTGTCTCTATCTCCATCCATCACCAGATGAAGGTTCTATGGTGATATGCAAGATATTCATCAGTATGACTATAGGATAGGATCATTTCAGGTCCCCTATCCTCAACTGCCCCAGGAACTAACTGGGGACCTCGCCTTAGGCATCTGGAAGCACCTCTAGGTCCAAGTCTCTTGCCAACCCTAAGATGGCTCCCTTAATTAAGATATGTGCTTCCCTGCTCCCCTATCCAACCTTCCTTTATCCCAATCATCCCATTTCCCCAAGTTCTCCCCATCCTACCCTTCTCATTTTTTCTCCCCATCTCCCCTTACCCCCTCCCACCCCACCCCCAAGATCCCGATTTTTTGCCCGGCAATCTTGTCTACTTCCCATACCCAGGAGGATAGCTATATGTTTTTCTTTGGGTTCACCTTCTTATCTAGCTTCTTTAGGATAACAAACTATAGACTCACTGACCTTTATTTATGGCTAGAACCCAATTATGAGTGAGTACATTCCTTGTTCATCTTTTTGGGTCTGTGTTATCTCACTCAGGACAGTATTTTCTATTTCCATCCATTTGCATGCAAAATTCGAGAAGTCATTGTTTTTTACCACTGAGTAGTACTCTAATATGTATATATTCCACACTTTCTTCATCCATTCTTCCATTGACAGACATCTAGGTTGTTTCCAGGTTCTGGCTATTACAAACAATGCTGCTGTGAACATAGTTGAACAAATGCCCTTGTCATATGATCGGGCATCTCTTGGGTATATTCCCAAGAGTGGCATTGCTGGGTCCAGGGGTAGATTGATCCCAAATTTCCTGAGAAACCGAAACACTGCCTTCCAAAGTGGTTGCACAAGTTTGCATTCCCACCAGCAATGGATGAGGGTACCCTTTCCTCCACAACCTCTCCAGCAGAGGCTATCATTGGTGTTTTTGATTTTAGCCAATCTGACAGGTGTAAGATGATATCTCAATGTTGTTTTGATTTGCATTTCCCTGATCGCTAAGGAGGTTGAGCATGACCTTAAGTGTCTTTTGGCCATTTGAACTTCTTCTGTTGAGAATTCTCTGTTCAGATCAGTGCCCCATTTTTTAATTGGGTTAATTAGCATTTTAAAGTGTAGTTTCTTGAGTTCTTTATATATTTAGGAGATCAATCCTTTGTCTGTTGCGGGGTTGGTGAAGATCTTCTCCCAGTAAGTGGGTTGCCTTTGTGTCTTAGTGACAGTGTCCTTTACTTTACAGAAGCTTCTCAGTTTCAGTAGGTCCCATTTATTCAATGTTTCCCTTAATGTCTGTGCTGCTGGGGTTATACCTAGTAAGCGATCGCTTGTGCCCATCTGTTGTAGGGTACTTCCCAATTTCTCTTCTATCAGGTTCAGTGTGTTTGGACTGATATTGAGGTCTTTGATCCATTTGGACTTGAGTTTTGTGCATGGTGATAGATATGGGTCAATTTTCATTCTTCTACAGGTTGACATCCAGTTGTGCCAGCACCATTGAAGAAAGAAATTGAAGAGGATACCAGAAAGTGGAAGCATCTCCCTTGCTCTTGGATTGGGAGGATCAACATAGTAAAAATGGCAATTCTACCAAAGGCAATTTATAGATTCAATGCAATCCCCATCAAGGTCCCATCAAAATTCTTCACAGATCTTGAGAGGACAATAATCAACTTTATATGGAAAAACAAAAAACCCAGGATAGCCAAAACAGTCTTATATAATAAAGGAACTTCTGGAGGCATTACCATCCCTGACTTCAAACTCTATTACAGAGCCACAGTAATGAAAACAGTGTGGTATTGGCATAAAAACAGAGAAGTTGACCAATGGAATCGTATAGAAGACCCAGATTTTAACCCACAAACCTATGAACACCTCATTTTCGATAAAGGAGCCAATCAGGGTTTTATTAAGCAAATAAAAATGACAAATCTTTTCAGGGTACAAGCGCATTATTCCATAGCAGTATATTGCTTTACTTTTATTTTCTTTCAGAGGTACAAAATAATCTCCTGTTACTAAAGACACCATAATGGTACCATGGAAGCTTCAAAAGGAACAAGACATTTAACAGTCCTGCAAAACTATTACATCTATGAACTACATTAACTATCAGCATACCACGATATTGGTAAGTATGCAATAATGGTACAAATATCTTAGAAGTAACCAACAGCTCTCTATTCACATTTAGGACCTACTCAACAAGAAGGAAAACATGCATGGTACTATGAACCTAGCTAAATAGTGCTAGCAAAGTATTGTGCATTGGAGCAAAACCTATAATCACTACTTACTAAACCATGATAACCCCTAACAACAATATACATATTTGATCTTTTATCCACAGATAAATGAACTCTTCACCCCTCATCATGGTAATTTCTCTTTGCAGTCAATTGAGATTATTATAGAAAACCACAACCAATCAAAATGCATAGTAGCGCAGCCTAATCCAAATGGATTCATCTATAAAACACTTCCAGACCTAAGGCTCAGAGAAAATTGTACAAGAGGTGACAGAATGGGTATAAGAGATCGAGGAACATAATGTTTCCCTTGAGACTGTATCTCCCAGGAATCAAAGTAGCTATAACCATAAAGTGCTCACCAACTTAACTGCCTAAACTTGAGTTGAACAAGAACAACAACAATAAGCTTTTTAGGGTGCCCTACAGAAAGACCTTGATCCTACACAAAAATCTAGAGGCAACAAAAAATGCTGTCAGAAGAAGAAATAGTCTCCCTCAGCGAAGAGTACACTATTTATTTATCCAATACCAAATGGTCAGGCTTTAAAAGAAATATACAAGTAACATTACATAAAATGAGAAAGTTATATTTATACATATATGTATATAATAAAATTTTTTAAAGGTCCAGGATTGAAGAGATAGCAAGTATAGTTGATTGTTTTTTCCTCTTTACCCATTGGGTAGCCCACCACCCAGCTACCAAATAAATACACAGAAATTTATTTTTTCTTATAAATGCCTGGCCTTAGCTTGACATATCACTAGCCAGCTTTTCTTATCTTAAATTATTCCATATATCTTTTGCCTCTGGGCTTTTATTTATATCTTTTTCTATACACCTTTCTTTTCTTATTTCTTAATGGCTTGCTGTGTAGCTGAATGCTAGCCCCCGATGACCTCCTCTCTGTGTTGTAGCTTTCTCCATCTTTTCCTCCCAGATTTCTCCTTCTATTTATTCTTTGCCCTCCAGCCCCACCTATCTTTTATCATGCCTTGCTATTAGCCATTCATCTCTTTATTAGACAATAAGGTGATTTAGACAGTAAAAGAAACAAATCTTTACAGAGTTAAACAAATGGAACATAAAAGAATGCATCACATCTTTGCATCACTAAACAAATGTTTTACAGCATGAACACATGTAAGACATCTTAAACTAATATTCCACAACACATATGTTTTGGGTAAATTAGCAGAAACTTATTATTGATAATAAAACCTCATTCTTAATTTTTCAACAACAGAAATTTGAAACTAGGGTTAGCACTGCATCCCATCCAAAATTGCATACATTGTCAGTATACTAGATGCATTTCCTTGAAATAGACAAAAACATCATTTGTTACATCCCTTGGTTCAATTTCAGACTGGAGCTTTTGTATCTTAGTTTCTCTGAGGGCTTTACCTAGGTCCTTTTTGCAGCCACAGCAGTATCTAAAATTTAGAGGCCAACAAAATGGTTTAAAATACATTAGACCAGAGATCAGTCACAAGGAAGAGGTGAGGTACAAATTTACTCTGTGTATATCTCCAAATTCTCATTCTGATTAGACAGCTACATTTCCAAGTTCTTTACTGGTAGTTAATAATGGGGGTCATAGAAAAACAAAATAATTTTTATGAAGGAAGATATCATGTTAATTATAATAAAGTGTTTTGCACTTTTCAAGAAAATATTTAAGCTGGGCTACATTCATTAATAACATTATTTCTGATTAAAGGATGATAACAGGGCATATTAGCTACTTTTCTATTGCTACATAAAACACTAGTACCAAGAAAATGTATAGAAGAGTTTATTTGTGGCTTATGTTTCTAAAGGAGTATAAGTCCATAACCTATTGTGATGGGGAAACCTAACAAAAGTTGTGCATGGAGGTTGGAACAACAAATTGGGAGGGAGCTCCCTTCTTAAATCACAAACAAGAGGCAGAATGTGAATCTGAAATGATATCTTTAAAATTATCAATGCCTGCCTCCTGTGATGTACTTCTTCTAGTCAAATCACATTACCAAAAATTCCCCAAACAGTGCCACTAACCAGGGTCCAAATATTCATATGCCGGAGTCTTTAGAGAACATTCTTTTAACAATGGTAATTCTAAAATGAAAAAAAAAACTTAAAAAAATATCAAAGTACAACATATATTTTAGTCACCTCAATTTTCTCTACTCTTCTGAAGGATTTTCACCCTGACAAACCTTACTGAACAGATGGAAGTGACAAAGCAAATGTGTCACTTGAGTTCTGTGAAGTTCCAATGAGAAACAGTTAACTGCTACAGAAATATGGGTCAAAGAAGAAGCCTCTGGATCTATGTGAACCCTCAAAATTCACCACAAGCAAGAATCTAGAGGAACTGAAACAAACCTATACACTATTTTCAGATTTCAGTTTTAAATTTAATAACACATGGATCTCATCCATAAGAAATAAACATGATAGAAGCATTACAAACACTTTTGTAGCACTGTGCTTAGTTCTAAAGTATGACCTATATAAGCAGGAATGAGGCTTCACATCCTAGGTGAATCACAAGAACCATGTTTTGTATGTGTATGACTGTATATTGTGACACTCAGTATATGTGTGTATATGCCTGTATATATATCTGTGCAAGTGTGACTGATCACAAACAATCCATGAACAAATAAAAAGTAAGAATATGATAAAGTCCTATATAAGTATTATATGAACATGTATTACTCTGAAAATAGTTCCAGATAAGAGCCAAATGAATAAAATGGATGCTTTAGATATATAACCCAAGCTTTTTTATATTTTCCTTAAGTTAAATAAAGAGAACACAGGAATAAAGATTACATTGGTGTTGTCCATTAGTTTTCTGGAACAGAAAGGCCTCTGTTTTTATATAACCTTATATTGATTTATTTCTTCACATAGAAGTTCAAAAACTCTTCTTTTCCTCCCAACTGCCACAGATGATATTTTTTTTTCAAGTCTTGTTTTCTCAGCAAAGGTTTCTTTAAGAGGAGAAAAAGATTGGATGATCATAAAAGATGATTAAAGATTGGCTCATCCGTTTTTCTGGGGATAAAAGAAATATATATATATTTTTTTTGCAAAATAATTGGGAAATTTGCTTTGTAGGTAAGTGAATCCAGGGCAGCAAAGAGAGTATCAAGATATGAGATAGAAAGGAACTGTTCTATGTCCAAAAAAAAGGTGGACCTAGAACTCTTGATAGGCTTCTATTTTTTTGATGTATCTTTTGGCTTGTGGCAAACCTATATAATCAATACATTTAAGATATTGAAATAAAATCCAAAGATGGTTCCACATATGTCAACTGAGAACATCATTATCTATACTTTATGTTATGTTAACACCTACATGAGACTTCAGAAAGTAGATATTAATTAAGTCCTTGAAAATAAATTGTATTTGACTGTTGGGTTGAGTATATTTCTATGTCAAACAAAGTAATTATTCTAAACATTTTGAAGTTGTAATACAGTAAACATTAACATGTACTTAATTTTTGCAAAGAAAAACTGATTAACATCTAGAAAACTGACCAATTCCTGATATAATTACAATATTATCTACAAACATTGTATTCAGTTAACTTGAATGATTATTGTAGATATTATAGCTGCTGGCCCGACTCTTCATAATTCTTTGTGAATATTGTTATTGCTTGTTTATTAATATCTAAGAGAAAGGAGACATATAAGGCCACAAATCTTCATTTATGTACAAAAATATTGTTCAATAAGTGAAGGGAAGGAAGTGCTATGCTAACTGGTTATAAAGAAAGAAAAACAAAAAGGAGTAATAAATCAATAGAGGGAAGCAGAACCAAAGGAAGGAGCACAAGCAAGGAAAGAATGAATGAGATGAGGAAGACAAAATTTCTGAACTCGAAACTCTAGTAAGGTATTACAAGTACTAATATAATGATAATAATGTGTTAAAATGTAATTAGTAGTAAGAAAAAAATAGAGATTCCATACCATAACTGGAAGCGCTGTACTTAATTGGAGAGATTAAAAATGACTTCCAGATGTTACAACTAAGGGAAGAATGGAATAATGAATATACAGGATTGAGAAGAGCAGTTTTACAGTTTATTTTTATTCTAAATTAACTTTCCTAGTCATCCAAAATGATATGGGCTAGATATTTACCCATTTATAATGAAGTATGTTCTAGAAGTAAGGTCAGCAAGAATCTGTTGACATCTATTCTTCTCAGGATATTTTTTGTAAAATCTAAAACTCCAAAACACATTCACACAATTTGCTTGTTCTGTCAAAAAATGCATCTATCCTCACATAATTACTAAAGAGAAAATAAATAAGTAAACAAATAAATAGATAAATAAAGAAAAGAAGAAAGACTAAGATGGTCTCTCTATTATTCCTATTATATTTAAAATACACATGCCTTTCAAGGGTTTAGAGTCTCTCTCTCTCTCTCTCTCTCTCTCTCTCTCTCTCTGTGTGTGTGTGTGTGTGTGTGTGTGTGTGTGTGTGTGTGTGTTTGAGATAGGGTTCCTCTGTGTATACCTGTATTTTCTGGAACTCACTCTATAGACCTGTCTGGCCTCAAACTCAGAGCTCTACCTTTCTCTGCCTCCAGAGTATTGGGATTAAAAGTATGTGCCACCAAGCTCTGGCCTTTCACTTTCTTTTTACATCTCTATTTCCCTCTCTCTCTCTCCTACTCTCTCTCTCTCTCTCTCTCTCTCTCTCTCTCTCTCTCTCTCTCTCTCTCTCTGTCTCCCTCTTGTACCAGGAGACAACCTTATTAAAACCAGTTCAATTATTACTTCACTAAATCAGTTTAATAATCTCAGCCAATGTAACCATTAACCATAGAATACTATTTTCCCCAAAACATTTAAATACTATCTGGGTTATAGCCATAAGATCATTGGTTTAATTATTGTCTACAGTACATATCTGATATAAGTATTTTTTTTCTTTTTCATTACATTTCTATTTGTTTATGTGAGTGGGAGAGGAGAGGAAAACATGCCATAGTAGTATGCAGAAGTCTGAGAACAACTTGTGAGTGTCAGTTTTCTCCTTTGACCATATAAGTTCTGGGATTAAACTCAGGTTATCAGACTTGCTGGCAATTACCAGCACAATTGACTAAATATTAATTCATCAATTTAAGTAAATTTTCCATTAACCCTTAGCTATTCTTAGCTCTACATTCTGTCACTCATTTCTTTATTAGAACTACTAAAGTCCCAATTCATTTTTCCTTCACTGTGTCTTTTATTTTTGAGATCATAATATAATTACATCATTTTCCCCTTTGTTTTCCTTCACAAATCTTCCTTAGCTCATTGTTGAATATATCATGTGTTCATGCTGTAAAAAATTGTTTAATAATGGAAAGATGTGTTACATTCTATTATTATTATTATTATTTTATTACTTAAAAAATACCAATCCAAATTCCCACCCCCTCTCCTCCTCCCATCCTGCTCCCTCCACTGACCCTCCCACCCCACTCCCCCTCCAATCTTAAGAGAGGGTCATGCACCACCCCTGTGGAAAGTTCAAGGCCCTCCCTACTTCACCTAGGTTGAGCAAGGCTTACATTCGAAGAGAATAGGATCCCAAAAAGCCAGTACATGTTGTAGAGACAAATTTCAGTGTCAATATCAGTGGTCCCTCAGTCTGCCCCAACTATCAATCCCCTTCAGAGTTGACTCCCAGTCCAGTTGGAGTTGGTGAGCTCAAGCAAACTGACTCAGTGGATGAACCCCACATGCTCTTGAATTCCTGTTCATACTCTCACTCCTTCCACTCTTCAACTGGATTTTGGGAGCTCAGTCCAGTGCTCCAATGTGGGTAATTGCCTCTGTTCTCATCTGTTGTTGGATGAAGTTTCTATGGTGATATTTAAAATAATCATCAGTCTGAATACAGGGTAAGGCCAGTTTAGACATCCTTTCCTCTATTGCTTAGGGTCTTAGCTGGGGTCATCCCTGTGGGTTCTTGGGCATTATTCTAGAGCCAGGTTTCTTCCTACCTCCCTAATGGCTCCCTCAATCAAGATATCTCTTTCCTCGCTCTCACATCTGTCCTTTCTCCATCTTGCCTATCACATTCCCTCAAGTTCTCCTCAATCCCCCTTCTACACTTCCTTCTACCCCCTGCTCCCATGCTCCCAAATTTTTGTCTGTTTCCAATTTACAGGAAGGTCTATATATGTTTTTCTTTATGTTCATCTTATTACTTAGTTTCTCTAGGATCATGAACTATAGGCTCGATGTTTTTTGTTTATGCCTAGTATCCACTTATGAGTGAGTACATACCATATTCATTTTGGGGGGGGTCTGTTCAAAGGGATTCAAATTGGAAAGGGAAATGTCAAATTTTGTTATTTGCAGATGATATGATAGTGCATATAAGTGTCCCCAAAAACTCTACCAGAGAACTCCTACAGCTGATAAATATCTTCAGTGAAGTGGCAGGTTACAAGATCAACTAAAAAGATCAGTAGACCCCTTTACACAAAGGATAAAGAAGCTGAGAGGGAAATCAGAGAAACATCACCTTTTACAATAGCCACAAATCACATAAAGTATCTTGGAGAACCATTAACGAAAGATGTGAAAGACCTATTTGACAAAAACTTTAAGTCTTTGAAGAAAGAAATTGAAGAAGATACCAGAAAATGGAAAGATCTCCCATGCTTTTGGATAGGAAGTATCAGCATAGTAAAAATAGCAATCTTACCAAAAGCAATCTATAGATTCAATGCAATCCCCATCAAATTTCCAACATAATTCTTCACAGGCCTTGAAAGAACAATAACCAACTTCATATGAAAAAAAAAAAACCAGGATAGCCAAAACAATCCTGTACAATAAAGGAACTGCTGGAGGCATCACCATCCCTGACATCTAGCTTTATTACAGAGCTACAGTAATGAAAATAGTTTGGTATTGGCATAAGAACAGAGATGTTGACCAACGGAATCTAATTGAAGACCCGGATATTAATCCACACATCTATGAACATCTGATTTTTGACAAAAAAGCAAAAATTATACAATGGAAAAAAGAAAGCATCTTCAACAAATGGTGCTGGCATAACTGCATGTCAACCAATAGAAGAATGAAAATAGATCCATATTTGTCACCATGCACAAAACTCAAGTCCAAATAGATTAAAGTCCTCAATATAACTCTGACCATACCAGACCTGGTAGAAGAGAAACTGGGAAGTAACCTTCAATGCATGGGCACAGGAGACCACTTCTTAAATATAACCCCAGTGGAACAGACAGTAAGAGTAACAATGAATAAATGTTACCTCCTAATACTGAGATGCTTCTGTTGAGCAAAGGACACAGTCAAGACAAAAAGGCGGCCTACTGAATGGGAAAAAAATTTCAACAACACCATATCAGACAAAGGACTGATCTCCAAAATATATAAAGAACTCAAGATATTAGACATTAAAAATTTAAATAACCCAATTAAAAAGTGCTGTGCTGAACTAAACAGAGAATTCTCAACAGAAGAATTTCAAATGGCCAAAAGACACTTAAGGTCATGTTCACCTTCTTGGCTATCAGGGAAATGCAAATCAAAACAACTCTGATATACTGGAGAGGATGTGGTGTAAGGGGAACACTCATCCATTGTTAGTGGGAATGCAATCTAGTGCAATCAATCACTTTAGAAATCAGTGTGGCGGTTTCTCAGAAAACTGGGAATGAACCTACCTTAGGATCCAGCAATACCACTCTTGGGAATATGCCGAAGAGATGCTGAATTATACTACAAAAGCATTTGTTCAACTATGTTCATAGCAGCATTATTTGTAATAGCCAGAACCTGGAAACAACCTAGATGCCCCTCAACTGAAGAATGGATAAAGAAAGTGTGGCACATCTATACATTAGAGTACTACTCAGTGGTAAAATATAATGACATCTTGAATTTTGCATGCAAATGGATAGAATTAGAAAACACTCTCCTGAGTGTGGCATTCTTTTATGTTGCATTTGTTTAACTCTGTGAAGATATGGTTCTTTGACTGTCTAAATCACCCTATGGTCTAATTAAATGGCTAATAGCAAGACATGAGAAAGGATAGACAGAGCTGGCAGGCAGAGAGAATAAACAGAAAGAGGAATATGGGAGGAAAAGAAGAAGGAGAAAGATAGAACAAGGAGAGGAGGTCATCAGGGGCTAGCCATCCAGCTACACAGCAAGCCATGGAGAGAGATGTAAGAAAAGGTATAGAGAAATAGAGATAGATAAAAACCCAGAGGCAAAAGATACATAGGATAATTCAAGATGAGAAAATCTGGCTAATAACAAGACAAGCTAACTAAGGTCAGGCATTTTAAGAAAGAATAAGCCTTTATGACATGATTTGGTAGCTGGATGGCAGATTCCCCCAAAAGGGTAAAGAGAAAAAAAAATCAACAACTACACATATGTAATAAAAAAAATGACACTTCAACTAAGATATTTTGTCCAATCTTTATTGAACACAGAAACATTTTAGAACATCCTTGCTCCTTTGGAGATTATAAAGAATTTTCTCAATTAGAACACTAGGCAATTCTTACAAAACTTAGTTTTAGGAGAAGGTTTCAGTGAGTGTTTATCATAAGTTATAGTACTCTTTATTTTGTTTCATACTGCAGAAAATCTGAGAACTATTGTCCACACAAACAAATAAGGTTTTAATATTTTTCTGTGTCAAATGTAAAATTATGTTATTTTTTGTCTAAATGGACTTGCCACACATACATATATTGATATCTTCAGAAAAAACTTAGTGTAATCCTAAATACATAAAAACAATGGAACTAGCTGAGGTTATAAACAATGTTGATAAAATATACTTATGGCCTTAAAAAAAGGCAGAAAACAAAAATAATGGACTGAATGTAAAAGAGACTGAGAAGTAAGTAGAGAGAAAAAATATTAAGTGTTTATGTATGATGATCCATAAAAGTTGTTTCAGGGACACCTAACATAGATGGAAAACTAATTTCCCAATATACCTTTAGGTGCTAGAATTGTCTCATGCATTTTTTTGTTTCACTGAACACAGCAGATGAACTAAATTTCTATTAGGGACCTCGCCTCATTGACTATCCCTATGCTATAACATGTATCCATTTTGCATTTCAAAGACACATTCAAAAGTTGAACAGCAGTGTACAGAACTGGGAAAACTGACCTAAGAGCAATAAACATGTTTCACCTAAGGCATTTGCTGACCCGTCAGTAACTCTCTAACAGAGAAGTTAACTTCTCACACCTGGACAAGCTTCTAGTGGAATGAAAATTTCCTGACAATGGGCATAGAATTGCACTGATTATCTTAATAGCTGATGGAGATAAAAGAGCTAAGAGAATAAAATCTTTCAAAACAATTCCTTCTCCAGTGTTTTCTGTTAAAATAAAGAGACTCACAACATGATGACAGTGATCCTCTTTTGGAAAGCTAGCCACACATTAAAAAAAAATCAATAAGTACTCCTGCAGTCAGCACACAATTCTCTGTACCAAGGTCAGGTGGAACTATTCTTAAACCATAACAAAGAAACCAGGTGTCAGTATTCTCATGCAAAGGTGGAGCACTGCCCACTGAGAAAGCTCTTTGAGCCTCATTACAGGGTGATAAATAGTATTGTCTGTCTACTAATAAGGAGGATGAAACTGACCCAAACTTGAAATGAAAAAGATACAAACTTTTTATAGTAGAAAAATAAACCTCCATTGCTAACAAAATACAGAATAGTGAGATGAGGAAAAAAAATTCATTCTCAATGCTTTAAGCAACATATCAGCTGTACTTTCTAAGATAATCACAATCCCTATAGCAGTGTTTTTCAAATTATAGTGTATGTTACAATTATGTAGAGTTATCTTCTCATCATGTGGTTTATATTGGGATAATTTACAGAAACTAATGAGGGCATGGTGAGGCTAATGCATCTATTTCTTTCCCAAATTTTCTAGGGAGTTTCCAAGTAGACCCTCTGAATACCATACCATGTAAACACTGCAATACTGAAAATTTAGACAAAATCACTTGACCTTGTTTGTTTTTTGGTTTATTTTCGTACCAGTTTTTAATTTGAGAGCATTACAATGTAATTACATCATTTCCCACTTCCCTTTACTTCCTCCAACCTCTCCATATAATTCCCTTTTCTCTTTTTAAAATTCCTGGTTTATTTAATAGTCGATTTTTGTGTGTACAACCCATACACAAAGTTGGAGTTCATAGAAAAAGGACTTGTTGGTAACAGGGAGAAGATCAGTGAGAGTGACAGGAGTAAAAAAGAGACTAATATGGATTGAATCATTAAAATATGTACATACCTAAACATGACAAAATAAAACCTGTTGTTAAGTATAATTGATATAGGCCAATAAAATTTATAAAATATCATTTTTTTTACAAATAAAGAAGAATTATTGGAGTTATTTCATTCAAAAATTATTTAATCGCCATTTGACTGACAGTTCAAGTCATAATATAAATTTTATAAATTCGGGATCAACCTACCCCTGGACCCAGCAATACCACTCTTGGGAATATACCCAAGAGAGGCCCTATCATACAACAAAAGTGTATGCTCAACTACGTTCATAGCAGCATTGTTTGTAATAGCCAGAACTTGGAAACAACCTAGATGCCCTTCAATGGAAGAATGAATGGAGAAAGTATGGAATATATACATATTAGAGTATTACTCAGCAGTAAAAAACAAGGACTTCTTGAATTTTGCATACAAATGGATGGAAATAGAAAACACTATCCTGAGTGAGGTAAACCAGACCCAAAAAGAGGAACATGGGAAGTACTCACTCATATTTTGTTTCTAGTCATAAATAACGGACATTGAATTTATAATTCGCGATCCTAGAGAAGCTAAATAAGAAGGTGAATCCAAAGACAAACATATAGGCATCCTCCTGAATATTAACCTTCATCAGGCGATGAAAGGAGACAGAGACCCACATTGGAGCACCGGACACAAACCTCAAGGTCCAAATCAGGAGCAGAAGGAGAGGGAGCATGAGCAAAGAACTCAGGACCGCGAGGGGTGCTCCCACACACTGAGACATAGGGGATGTTCTATCGGGATCTCACCAAGGCCAGCTGGCCTGGGTCTGAAAAAGCATGGGATAAATCCGGACTAGCTGAACATAGCAGACAATGACGAATACTGAGAACTCAAGAACAATGGCAGTGGGCTTTTGACCCTAATGCACGTACTGGCTTTGGGGGAGCCTAGGCAGTTTGGATGCTCACCTTACTAGACCTGGATAGAGGTGAGCGGCCCTTGGGCTTCCCACAGGTCAGGGAACCCTGATTGCTCTTCTAGCTGATAAGGGAAGGGGACTTGATGGGGGAGGGGGAGGGAAATGGGAGGCGGTGGCGGGGAGGAGGCAGAAATCCTTAATAAATAAATAAATTAAAAAAAAGAAAAAAAGTATACAAGCATATTTTTCATTTCTATAAGAGAGTTAGAGAGCCATACTGGATAACAGAATTATCACTGAGCACTGAGGTAATTATGTGACTCTGTTTTAAGGAGCAAATAATGCCACATCATAGAACGTTACCCTCTTATTCAACTGATAATTTAATTTATAATCATCTTTTTATGCTGTCGGAAACATGATATGCTTGCATCCTAGTGAAAAAATATCAGAAATCCATGAATTTATCTAGTAAAATAAAGCAAAGTCATGACATGTATTAAGAAAGAATATCATATAGGTGAAGATAACTCCAGTTTCCAAAGGACCAAATTCTTATTAAGGCTTTCAGATTTTTGTATTTTCTTACCAGCACTAAATCAAGAAATGAAAACCAATTTTTCTTTAAAATGGAGGTATCAATGTTCACTCTTCAATTTATGGTTTTCATAGAATAACCCAGTTTTCTATATGATATAAATAGATGTATCTGGTCTAAGAATGTGAAGACAGATTATAAAGCTGGCCCATGATGCATAAATATAACATAGCTATAATTATTCCATGGAAGTGTAATGCTTAAGAGCTATATACTATCATGGAGTCCAACAAAGTAAATTCCCCTCTTGTTTTGGAATAGATTTTAGTGAATTTCATTGAATACCAGATCAAATAGTTAGATAGGAACATACTGGATGATAATTGCATATTATTTAATAAAATAAGAAACACATTGAACATAGCAATATGCTTGCATTATACTAGGTGTACTGAAAATTGGAATAAGGGAGAAGACAACAGAGTTATATGTAGTTACTCCAGGGTAATATGACCATTAAGAAGAGTGACAAGCAAGATTAATCATTTATTCAATTGAATATTTTGTGAGCCCGGTTTCATAATAAGAAGCTATATAATTGCATACCAATAAGTTAAAAGTTTAAAAGTTAAAATTCCAATATAGATGTAGAGTTGTAATTTGAAGAATTCTTATAAGAAAGAACTCTTTTCTAGTTGAAATTCCACATAATGTGTAGTAGTTGAGGGGTTACTTGATGATGATTAGATAGAAGAAGTGAATAAATGATGGACAATGGGGATAAAATAATGTTTTACCAAGAGGTCACTAATAGGATTCTGAAGAATATTGTCAATCAGAGGAGGAAGGGAGCAGAGGAGGAGGAGAATAATGGTTCATAGGCTGGGGAGAGTGGCAAATCTGAAGAGAAAAGTATGGTGAGCGACAGAGTAACATGAATACCCAACTTGCCTCTGGGGTCCAAGGTGATATATGGGCCTGGGCTGTTGCCGAGTCATTTCTTGGTCCCAGGCCCTTACACATCTGGGGATCCCTGTACTGATATTTGTGACTCCTGTCACCACTAAGGGCCACATAGAAACCTACAGTCTGTCCAATACCTTAAGCCATGTTAGTATTTGAGAGTCAGGCTGCCACTGGAGCCAAACAGAACTGGGTAAATTATGTTGCCACCCTAGGCCGTAGTGTCATCCAGACCCAATATGTGTCCGAGGACCATGTCTGGGTTCATGGCTCTACTGCAGCCAGGGTCTGTATTGAATCCATGACTCCTGTTACCATTGAAGGCCCAATCAGATGACCGGAGTCTAGGCTGTTACTGGGACCATGCTGATCTGGGTGACCTGCAATGCCAATTAAGGTCACAATGAAATCCTGACCCTGGGATGCTGCCAAAGATAATGTCTGGGTCCGTATTGCTACCACAGCCTGAGTCTGTGCTGATATCTGTTGCCTGTATTGCAAGCAAAGGCCACACGGATTTCCCAGATCTGGACCTGTAGTCATGTTGGTGTCTGAAGGCTGAGCTGCTGCTGTATTCATACAGACCTGAGTAACATGTGCTGCCACCAGGACCATTGCTGGGTCCATGGTCCAACAACAGCGGGGGTCTATGTTGATACCCATGGCCCAGATTACCACCATGGGCCAAGTGGACATCAGAATCCTGGGCTACTATCTAGGGCATCATTGGTGTATGAGAGCTGTCCTTCTACTGGGACCATACAGGAAAATGATATCATCTGGGCCTAGGATGCCTTCAAGGGTTCCATGGCACTGCCATAGCTGTGGTCTGTGTTGATATACATGGCTCTTGTTACTGCCTAATGCAGTGAGGATAAGGCTGCAGAGAGTCGACCACATCCCTCACTGCCTATAGCACTAGGGAGAAATGGCTCTGCACCTTGCCTGGGCAACACAGTCCAGCTGCGCTCCTTGGCAGAAGTATAGGTGAGCCATTTTTAAAGACAGGAGAGTGGGAGAGCTAGCTCCACTGTGCTGTTTGGTGGCAAGGGCTAGAGAAAAATATCCCCCTTGTCCCTTACTCTCTGTCATCTACTGCAGGTGGTAAAAGCTGGTCCCAGGGTCATGAGAGTGGAAGAGCTGACCATGTCCCTCTTGGTCTGCAGCACTTGGAAGAGTCAGCCCTGCCCCTCACTGAGACAGCATAATAAGAATGATCATATTGATGGGGACACGGGTGAATTGGCCAGCAAATGTGTCTGGAAGATCTAGACCCACCCCTCATCTGCCATAATGTAGAAAGGGTGAGCGATAGCCCTCCTCCATCTCCCACTCCTCACTACCTGTGATGGCTTGAAGAACTGGTCCTGAGGTGGAGAGCTGGTGATGAAAGGAATCCCTCATCAGCTGTGGCACTTGAGAGAGCAGTCCCTGCCCTTCACCTGGGCAGCACAGTAGAGCTGTTGGGCACCCAAGAACCAGCTCTGAGGTCATGAGAGAAATAGCTCTGACACCTTAATATGTCCCATACAACAATCAGGGACTTTCCTGGGCAAAGCAGAAGAGCTGGTCCTATTGCTGTGAATGTGGGGGAGCAGGATCTGAGGGCCTGAGAGCACGAGAACTGTCCCAACTCCTCAAGGCAGGCAGCATTGAGTAAACTGACAGGACACTGTTGGAGAGCTCAAAGGTGTAGAGACAATGACAGAAATCTGCCCAACTGGCCAACGGCCAACCTAACTACTACCCAGGCTCAGAACCAGTGATATGAGTTAGTCTACCCCAACAGTGACCTTTCCTAGGAAGTGCTGGAACATGGGAAGGGAACAAACCTACAGATGCCAAACTGGAGAATCTTTAAGATAGGACAACAACAGGGTATCCAAGAGCAATCCCAGTTTTGATAGTGTAGCAGAAGCCAGAGGCCTCAAACCAGACCAATGAGTGACTCATAGCAGTGAACATTTACAAAAATAGATATATGGACTAAAGGGTAAATTGTGTGACTCATCAGGTTATACTATGGCTTTCATGCTTCTTTTGGTTTTTTGTTTGTTTGTTGCTTTTTCTTTTTCTTTTCAATTTTGTTTTGTTTTGGGGTGGAGGTTGCAAGGGCAGAGAGTGGATGCTACAGGAAAGCGAGATAAGTGGGACTGACATAGATGATAAAAATTATAAACATGAATAATGAGATTAATTGAGCAAGATACAATGAAAATACTGTCTAACATTTTGTCTTAAAAATCAACTCAAAGGTATGGCTTTCACAATAATGGAGGGAAGACCTTTGGGAATGTATTGCTCCTGAAACACATACAAACACTGAAAGCATTGTAAAAGTCAACGATTTCAGAACATGACAAATTAGCCAAAGCTTTCTCACAATCTGAAGAACATTTATACAGGAAAGCTCCTAGTCCCCATGTGAAAAAAGGTTATAGGAATTTTATATTGCTCTGCTCATATTTACATACTCTACATCCAAGGTACATATAAAAAATATTCTTTCTATGTGTAGGTGAAAGGAAACAGATTTGAAGTTCTCTAAATTTTCTTCCCCAGAGCATTGTCACATTTTAACTTGTCTGAAAACCTCTGGTAAGAGCCCCATACAGAGTATTCTTGTCATTTGATTTGGCTCAGGACATGCTCTGTGGGAAAATACCTCTCCCCAAGGTAAGTTTTTGAAAACAAGAGATGCAACCGTTTAATCTTTCATTTGCCTAAAAGCTATGATATTAGTTGGTGCAAATATGTATCTACCTAAATATCAAAGAGGAAATCTGATAACAACATGCTCATGGGGGCTTTCAAAAGTTCTGACTTACACCTGGGAATCCAGAAATGTGTGAACATAGAGAAGTATATTAGCCCAGGAAACACCTGAAAAAAAAACATAATATTTCATCTCAAACTGTTCTTTTTTTTTTATTTTTCAAGACAGGGTTTCTCTGTATCTTTGGAGCCTGTCCTGGAACTAGCTCTTGTAGACTAGGCTGGCCTCAAACTCACAAGAGATCCACCCACCTCTGCCTCCCAAGTGCTGGGAATACAGGCATGGACCACCACTTCCCGGCCTCATCTTGGATTGTTCTTGAGATCCAAAGTAAGGAAGTAATGAATAAAGAAAATTTTCTAAATTACTTACTAGATTTTGAAGATATAATACAGTACACACATCCTCAAATATACAAGACTATATGCAAGTCAACATATAAGCAAATATACAAGACCGACACAAAACCTTTGAAAAAAATCCCAAGTAGCTACTTTATGTTTAATTACCTAACTGGACAACAATGGCATCAATATCTTAGATGTGACAAATATCAATCTGGTTAGAATTAATATCTACTTAATAGGTGGGTGAACTCATACATGGTACTATAAATTCAGACAACTACCCATGGCTGCAGGGGAAATAGAGCCAAGAGAAGAATCTACTATTACCATTTTGCTAAATTAATAAAATTTCTTACTTTTTTCCAAATACCTTATGTTAAAAGATAAGTATAGATATATTACCTCATTAAGAAAATTTTTTTTATTTTCAACAGAAAGAGACTACTACAGAGAAGTACAATTGGACAAAGTACAAAGAATAAGTAATGGTGGAGTGTCCATCCCTAAATGTGACATCAATAATGTCCTGAGGCTATGGAAATATCTTTCAAATGGGCCTGAGCAGATTAAAAGATGACAGTGAAGACATCTCCTAACTAGTATGTTCGAGATGTGACAGAGATGCTATACTAGTGAACTATCAATAATGTGACTGCCTGCCCAAGACTTTATAAGTCTCCATTACTAAATATTCAAGAATGGTTAGGGGAAGGGCTCACAAGGCCTAATAGATACCTTAAAAGCTGGAGGAATCTACTTCTACTTTCTGAAAGCTTCTTTTTCTTTTCTTTTTTATTTTTTAAGGAACAAGCTTCCTTATAGGTTGTGACAGCCTAAGTACTAAGATGTATAAACAAGTACATACAGCTAGTGCTAACTGCATACATTCTAACTGAAGAGAAAAAGATAGAGAAAGAGGTAGAGAGATAGATAGATAGAGAGAGAGAGAGAGAGAGAGAGAGAGAGAGAAAGAGATCAAGCATAGATATATGGGGTATAGGAGGAATCAAAGACATAGTAGGGGTTGATTTCATGAAAGTGCATTCATCAGTTCTGTCTTCAAACTATACAATTCTTTGACATATGCTCAAAGGAATCATCTCCACAGAGTTGTATTAGGTGGCGGGCTGGGCTGCGTCCTGCTACCCTGCTAGATTTACCCGAAATAATTTCAAGGAAACTGCATTCTTTTAAACACTGCCTGGCCCATTAGTTCCAGCCTCTTATTGGATAGCTCTTACATATTGACCTAACCCATTTCTAATAATCTGTGTGGCCCATGAGGTGGCTTACCAGGAAAGATCTTAACCTGTGTCTGTCTGGAGTGGGAGAATCATGGCAACTGTCTGACTCAGCTTCTTTCTCCCAGCATTCTGTTCTGTTTACTCCGCCTACCTAATTTTATGTCCTATTAAAGGGCCAAAGCAGTCTCTTTATTTAACCAATGAAATTAACACAAAACAGAAGACTCTCCCCCATCACCACAGATACTTGATAAGCTATGTTCATGACAGTTCAATTCACAATAGCTAAAATTATGAAACAACTGAATGTTTTTTTAAATGATGAAAGGATAATGAAAATGTGGTATATATACACAATGGAATACTATTCAGCTGTAGAGAAAAATGAAACTATGAAATTTACAGGTAAATATATGGAACTAGAAAATATTACACTAAGTAACCTAACCCAGACACAGAAAGAGAAATGCTTCATGTTCTTTATTACTTGAGAATCCTTGATCTGAATATTTAGATGTGAATAAATCACCTTGAGTAACAGAAAATACCAGGGAACTGAAAATGGACAGCAGAGATGAGGGAGAGAAATAGTTCTAGGGAAGAGAAAATCAGGGTACAAATGCTATGAAGAAGGAAATCAGGAAAATATAAGATGGCCTGGTAGTATAATCCTACCTTACTTCCTGTGGCTGCTGAGTTCATGAACTCTACAAAGGAAATTTAACTGCCAATTCACTTAACCAGTGTAATTTTGAGCTGCATTATATATACATCTATTTATGCCTACACATAAATTATGTTAAAAAGATGAAGGATTGCTAAGAACATGACCTGTACACATATAAACACCATTATAATAGCATTATAATAGCATAGTTGAAGCCAACATTAATAGAACTGTTAAGACAAACAGAAAATGAAATGATGATAGTAGAAAACAGTGATTCTTTCTCTATAATAAAAGATCAAACTTCATATAGAAAATAAAATGACAAAAATTACATGATAGAAATTACATGTAATAGTCATATACATTACTCACAGTATAAACAGAATAAAAGAAATCTTCTCAATTAAGCAGTCAGATTATTTTTCCAATAGGTAAACCTAAGTCAAGAAAACTGGAAAGTTTATTAATATAGATCTACAGATGTCAAAAAATGTGACAAAATGGATGAAAAATAAAATAAAAATTAGAAAATACCTTTCGTTTCCCCCATAACATGCTGGATTTTGCTTGAAAGTAAATATGATCTGATGGCTTTTCATAAACTGTCTTCAGAATACTGAATTTTTTACTTCTAAATTTGTGAAGTGTAACAATTGGTGGGCAAACAAACCCTCTTTTTCTGATCACCTCAGAAAGCAAAATTTTAACACACAATTATTTAATAGGAACTAAAGATAAAGCCAAAGTAGGGAAGAAAAGAGTTCTGTCTGCCTACTTGTGAATTAAGAAAATTGTCTGGAAATTATCTGTCTACAAGCTGCCATGCTTCCAGGGACGACCATAATGGAGTAAACTTTTGAAACATTAGTCAGTCCCAGTTAAATGTTTTCCTTTAGGAGAGTGGCTTTGGTCATGGTGTATCTTCACAGCAAATGATCACTGACTAAGTCACCTGGAGCAGATAAGGTCCTAAAGAGGTAGCAGAGAGTTCTACATCTGTATTGGCAGGTAGCAGGAAGAGAGAGTGTCACTGGGCCTGGTTTGAGCATCTCAACCCTCAAAGTCAACCTCCTGTGACACAGTTCTTCCAACAAGTAGGCTACACCTACTCCAACAAGACCACACTTCCTAATGTTGCCACATACTCACTGTATCAGGATATAGGCAAAATCTGAAATGTATGACACAACAAAGATTTGACACAACAAACATGGAAAACAACAACAACAAGCACAACTTCTGAAAATGCAGAGGAGGGTAAATCAAGAGGGGTTGATTTCATGAAAGTGCATTCATTAGTTCTATCTTCAAGCAAATTGATCAACCATATTGTCAAGTTGGGAATGTAGGCCCTAACCCCTCACATCTATGCCAGACCCCAGGCCTGGTCTGGACTTCAAATCCCAGCAGGTCAGGTCTTGACCCCTCCCTGAGGGTGGGGTCAGGATCACTCCCCAGGATATTTAAATGAGTTTTCAAAAGAGGAACATGATGGAGGTGGGTCTTCTATCTTCTCTGTTGCTTTCATTGGTTAATTAATAAAGAAACTGCCTAGGCCCATTTGATAGGCCAACCCTTAGGTGGGTGGAGTAAACAGAACAGAATGCTGGGAGAAAGAAGCAGCATCAGTGAATCGTCATGATTCTCCCAACTGAAAAAGGCACAGGTTAAGATCTTACCAGTAAGCTAGCACCTTATGGTGGTACATAGAATATTAGAAATGGGTTAGATCAATATGTAAGAGCTAGCCAATAAGAGGCTGGAACTAATGGGCCAGGCAGTGTTTAAAAGAATACAGTTTCCATGTAATTATTTCCTGGGCTAAGCTAGCCATGCGGGAGCCGAGTGGGAATGCAGCACCGCCACTCTTATTATTACAGGAACACATGGTCCCTTTTCCTTTCTCATGGGGGTCGCAATTGTGGGGCTTCCCAGTTTCTCCCTCAGGGCTACCCGAGAGCCCAGAAATTCCATTAAACCTAGATATTTTTTAATTCATCTTGTTTTGATTTGGCTTGATTAGGAATTTTTGGGTCAGCAGAGAGCTTGTGTTAGGAAATATTTGATCAAACTATGCAATTTTTTGACATATGCTCAAAGGTATCAAATCTACAGATACTTGATAAGCTATGTTCATGGCAGTTCAAAAAATTACACACACACACTGGTATACACATGCAAATCCTTGAAGAGCAAACAAATGCATGAATACCATATTCATGTTCATTGACTAGAAAATCGAATACTCTAGATAGTTATACATAGGAATTTTTAATTATTTTTATTGAAATAAAATTAAAAAAAAAACCCTTAATTCACATGGAAACAGAAAAGACCCTAAAGAGTCAAAAACAATGTTGAGAAAGAACAGAGGTGGCAGCATAATACTTTTGAACCTCACATTACAAAAGTGTTGACAGAGGTTTCTCTCCTGTCTAGTCCTACAGTTGTTTAGTACCAAAGAAATACACAGAACTCTACATTAATTGTAAACTTGTTGACCTATTAGTTCAAACTTCTTATTAACTCTTATAACGTATATTAGCCCATAATTCTTATCTGTGCTAGCTATGTGGCTTGGTACCTTTTATAAGCAAGTATTTCCACCTTTCTTTCTCTGTGTCTGGCTTCCTCAGTGATGACAGCAGACTGACCTTTCCTCTTCCCAGAATTCTCCTGTTCTTGTTGCCCCACCTCTGCTTACTGCCTGGTCACCCCATCTATACTTCCTGCCTGGCTACTGGCCAATCAGCATTTTATTAAAATACAAATGACAAATCTTTATAACGTACAATACCATTGTCCCACAGCATCCCCCCTTTTTAAAGCAAGAACTCTGAATCTAATGTGTTTTGTTTTGCTTTCTTCCTAACCATTATCCATACAACTTGTAACCAACACTCTACACAAAGAAAAACATCCATAATCCATTGTTTGGGAATGCAGCACAGTTTTCCAGGCCATTTCCTGCTGATTGGGGGTGATGATAATCTATCTTATGGGGATCTAAAGATAATTTAGAATTATGATCAAGTACTGAGTAGAGTATTCTGTGAGGCTTGATCTTCTCAGCTAGCAGTCTTAAAACTGTACTGGATGTAGAACATGGACATGTGGGCCATCCACTCCTATTAGAGATTTTTTCAGGGGGTCTTTCTTGGTCAAACTTGATTTTTTTTAAAGCAGAATGAATCCACAACCCCTCATTTCCTGTGGAATTAAAAGCAAAATCTCTTCTCCAAAGAAACATATCTTTTAACTTAAATTTTGAAGTCAAGCCATTTTCAAAATATATGTTAGATTAATCCAGCAACATTTAAAATTAAATGTTTTTTAGCAGCATTTGTTCCTTCTTCAGCCATCAAACACAATAACATACAATATTTCGAGAGACTGGGCAACCGGGAACACAAAAGAGTCCTTCTACAACAAATTATCATGCCAATGTGGTCGACTAAACTCATGTTAAACCTGAGAAAGCTTGGAAAGGAATTCTAAATACAAAAGAACAGAGTTAAGCATGGTTTAACACCATGTCTCCTTTAAGAGAGGTCTTCCTCCAATGTGGGTCTCTGTCTCCTTTCATTGCCTGATGAAGGTTAATATTCAGGAGGATGCCTGTATGTTTGTCTTTGGATTCTCCTTCTTATTTAGCTTCTCTAGGATCGCGAATTATAAGTTCAATGTCCTTTATTTATGGCTAGAAACCAAATATGAGTGAATACATCCCATGTTCCTCTTTTTGGGTCTGGCTTACCTCACTCAGGATAGTGTTTTCTATTTCCATCCATTTGTATGCAAAATTCAAGAACTCCTTGTTTTTTACTGCTGAGTAATACTCTAATATGTATATATTCCATGCTTTCTTCATCCATTCTTCCATTGAAGGGCATCTAGATTGTTTCCAGGTTCTGGCTATTACAAACAATGTTGCTATGAACATAGTTGAGCATATACTTTTGTTGTATGATAGGGCATCTCTTGGGTATATTCCCAAGAGTGGTATTGCTGGATCCAGGGGTAGGTTCATCAGGCGATGAAAGGAGACAGAGACCCACATTGGAGCACCGGACAGAAATCTCAAGGTCCAAATCAGGAGCAGAAGGAGAGGGAGCACGAGCAAAGAACTCAGGACTGAGAGGGGTGCTCCCACACACTGAGACAAAGGGGATGTTCTATAGGGATCTCACCAAGGCCAGCTGGCCTGGGTCTGAAAAAGCATGGGATAAATCCGGACTAGCTGAACATAGCGGACAATGACGAATACTGAGAACTCAAGAACAATGGCAGTGGGTTTTTGACCCTACTGCACGTACTGGCTTTGGGGGAGCCTAGGCAGTTTGGATGCTCACCTTACTAGACCTGGATAGAGGTGGGCGGTCCTTGGGCTTCCCTGATTGCTCTTTGAGCTGATAAGGGAGGAGGACTTGATGGGGGAGGGGGAGGGAAATGGGAGGCGGTGGCGGGGAGTAGGCAAAAATCCTTAATAAATAAATAAATTTAAAAAAATAAAAGAGAGGTCTTCCTGATTCAGCAGTAGCAACAACAACAACAAAAACAAACAAAAAACTCACAAGGTTTCTAAATGACCGCTTCCTGGTTAACCAGCACAAATGGCTCTGACTCTTTTAAGAGGTTCAATTACAGAACTGGGTTTGTGGGCCCAGGTGCCTGTGTGCCCACTCAGGGTCAGAAGGAAAGTAGCTGAGACTAAGACCACAGCTCAGTGCTCCCTGCAGGGACAGAGCTATTTCCAGGCTATGCAATGCACTGCATGGCAGATTTAGGTATTACTCAGATAAAAAAAGGTTTATATGCAACACAGTGCTTCCCAGAGTTAAGGAAGTGAGGATGGCTCTCACCAGGCAGTCTTAGAGGCTTAAACATGCTTCCTCCATGTTGGACTGGGTGGAGCCAACAGGCAGGGCATTGTTGGCCCTTGTCACACCGACTTATAAAAGGCAGTGTTTCTGGTCAGAAAATAATTACAGATACACAATAAAGGCAGATTCAGATAAAAAGGATTTCTAAATGTGTCACAGTGGTGAATAAATGTACATAGGCTTGGGAGAGAGAAGAAAAAGAGTTTAGAGAGTTATAAAAATAAAATGTTTTCTAAAAAAATAAAACAAAGTCTTTAAAGATAGTAAACATGTAGAAAATGTAATAGGAATAAAGAAAAATAATCCTCGTAAAGATAGATTATACACAGAGAGTCTGGATTATGTATATTATTGTGTTTTCTTTGAATTTTTTGACTACAGAGAGACATTTGATTATGGGGATTGCTAAACTAAGCTAACATATATTCTTTAAAGGTATCTTGCTTTCAAAATATGGGTCAAAGGGATATGTTGCTTTGGAAAAGAGGTTCTTCTTTTGTTTCCACAGAGGATGGGAACCAATGGAATCCTTTCAGACTAATGTGGTTTGATGAAGAGTCCCTGAAAGGTTTCTGTGAATACCCCAAAAATTACTTTGCCCAACAAAAAGCAGGATGCAGTTTGGAAAGAACTACACCCAAATTCCCAAATATCATCTATAAATGTTTGTTTACATTTAAAGGAGAATATGCTATAGAGAGATAAATACTTTGTGTTGGTATAGATCTTGGTTTATTGATACAAATTTAAGGTCAATTTTGTTATATTTGTACTTCTGTTCTTGATTAAGGTATTATGTTAGTACAGCTCATTTAAAATGTAATGTATAAGAAATATAAGTTAATAGATATTCATCTATAATAATCAAGCATGTAGTCATGTTAGATTTTCTTGATGTACAGAGGTATATTTCTTTTTTTTTTTTTTATTGGGGCATCCTAGTAAAGACGCTGGGGCTTGCCCATGGTGCTCTTGATATACAAAGCCCGGACATTTTGCCAGTTCTTCTTGAGCAAGGACACCAAGAAATTGACAGCCAAGTGGATATTGTAGACCAGCTCGTCGTCGGTCATCTTCATGTGGCCGACAGCGACAGCCAGACACAGCACCTTCTTCATCTGGAACTTGATCGTGGACTTCACCTCGTCCACTTTGGCCACCATGTTTTCATTGTGTGTCAGCAGGAAAGGGAACTTGCCAGCCTTGTTCAGGCCTGGGCCCAGGATACGCGGGATCTGCTTGATCAGAGACTCAGAGGCCAGAAAGGCGTCATACTTCTTGGCCAGCTTTTTGACCAACTTCTTGTTCTTATTGAGCTTCTTCAGCGCCTCAATGTCCAGTGCTGCTGGTCCCCCAGGACACACACTGAGAACTTGGGGCGAGGGGTGGACTTGAGCCTGACGGTGCCCGAGAAACGTTTGTCCTTCTGGGGGTCGTAGTTCTTCAGGCTGATCTGCAGCTCCACCATTTCCAGAAACTTGCGGTGCTTGCGCTGGTTCCCATGCAGGACCTCCCGCACCGTCTCGTACAGGGTGTCGCAAGAGACTTAGCTGCTCATGGCTGGTGAAGCTGCGGGAACCGGAAGGAAGAGCCAGAGGTATATTTCAGACGGATAGTTATTCTTCAAAGCTTTCAAAGACAGAATAATATGCATTTTAAATGTTTTAAGAATTTAGGACATTTCCTGACAGTGAGACATATCTGCTCCTGACAGCACGGATTGCTTCAAGAAGAGGATGGGCATCAAAGAGGCTTTTTAAGGAGTTAGCTAGCCATTCGGGCAAGAAACTGCTTGATGCTGTGCTGTATAAACTGGACATGCAGGACCCACAGAGAAATGACTGCTGAACTTGCCTAAAGGTGAGACAATCCTTCGGGGTTTCTGCTACATAAAAGAGTCTGCTAGACATTCTGCAAGACACAGAAAAAACGTGACTAACAAACTACCAATACATGTGGAACTGTATTTGAAATTTCCTGCTTCATGGAAAAGTCTGCTAGATAATTTTGGCCTGTAGGCTGAAGATGTATGCCCCAATGGTTCAGAACATTGGGTGGCTGTCCAGGGAGTGAGATGTCTCTGTCAATTCTAGAGTTTTGAAAGTTTCTTACAATGCACTTCCTGTTTACTTAGGTGATATTATATCCTTCTGGCATATTTGATGGAGTTGAAGAACAGAGAGATATAATTATTGTTTTTCTTATTTATGATAAAAGATAAAATATGTACAAATGTTGCAAAGTAATTTTTGGTTGATAACTGTTTTGTTTTATGTAATTTTACTATGTTAAAATTAAAACCTTCCTTGTTATTTAAACAGAAAATGGAAAATGATATGGGAGGTCCTTCTGTCTATGTGTTGCTTTTATTGGTTAATAAATAAACTGGGTTAGTATGACATGGCAGAGTAGACCTAGGCAGGAAAACACTAAACTGAATGCTGGGATAAAGAAGGCAGAGTGAGGAGAAGTCATGGAGCCACTGCTGGAGACAGATGCCAGCTGCCAGCCAAAACCTTGCTGTTAGGCCATGAAACTTATAGTAAAATCAAACATGCTGGAGATGGGTTAAATTAATATGTAAAGGCTAGTCAATAAGACAGTAGAGCTAATAGGCCAAGCAGTGATTTAGTACAATTTCTATGTGGTTATTTTAAGTCTGGGTGGCCGGGAACAAATGAACAGTCTCCTACAACATAAAAGCTCTAATATTTAATTATATTAATATAAGGACAAACAGAAAGAACATTATAACATAATAAAAAGCTAATAAATTCATTTATGAGGAGTTATATCATTTTCAATAAAATTACTTGCAATGGTTATTGTTAGTTTTCTTCCTGATTTCACCAGGAATCCAGGGAAATAAAATTTCTGAGCATATCTGTGGAAGCATTTTAGGAAGAATAAACTGAGGGGAAGACATTCAATCAGAAAGTAGTACTTTCTTGTCATATCTCAGTTTTAAAGACATGCCAGGGAAAAGCATTTCTCTTTGCTGATCTTGCAAATGTGTTTCCTATGTCTTGCTTGTGTGTGTCTATCCTATTGCTTTTTGTTCATACCTAACTAATAACAGAATGCAGTTTCTTCTCCCTTCCAACATGGACTAAAGATCAGTCTCACTCAATGAATCATATAGATTGTCATGAACAGACTGGGACCGTTGAGACAGACACCCTTGTGAATTGAGCTTATAGTTGATTTCTCAAGTATGCACACTGTTTTTCTACTGTGTAGATAGCCATTGATGGACTATCTATTTTATACTGTGTAAGCCAATCTAAAAGGGTATTTTTTTGAAGAATATAATCATTCTATTAGTTATTATCTTTTAAGAATCCCAACTAGTTGGATGAAAAGATGGCTCAGTGTTTAAGAGTACTAACTGTTCTTCCTAGAGGATATGGGTTCAATTCCCATCAGTCATATGCCAGCTCACAAAGGTCTGTAACTCCAAGTTCTGACATCCTAACACAGACATACATGCAGACAAAACACCAATGCTCATAAAATAAAAACAATAAATTATCATTAAATAAAAAAAGAAAAGAAAAAGTCCCAACTAACAATGTAGTGAGAATAAATATAGGAGAATGATACACTCTTAAATAAATAGTGCTGAACAAACTATAGGATAATCATACAAAATAAGAAAATTTTTACATAATATACAAAATAAACTCAAAATAATTTTAAATTTTATATGTGACATGAAAATATAAGACTCTTAGAAGAAACATTTGGTGATTTATTCATATTCATTCTTGAATATTAACCAAAAATATAGTGATAAAAAACAAGGTTTCGTGCACGAGAGGATACAGTCAGCAAAACAAAGAAATAAACTATAGATCTGAAACATACTAGTATTTCTTTTATTGTTATTTTCAAGTTGATCATTTAATTTTAAATAACTGATCTAAACAATATAAATTTATTTAAAATATTAACTTTGATTTGGAATATAGATAGTTTAAGGGAACAAGAAAATTAAAATAATACATTTAAAAATACCCATTAACACTTAACAAGGTGATAGTGAGCAATAGTCAAGAAAAATTACACAAGATCTAAAGAAAACAAACTTCAAAATGTAAAGCAACTTTCAACTAATAACATTAAATATACTGATTAAATAATTCTGTTCAAAGGTCAACACTAAAGAATAAATTCCTTTTGAAAAAAATATGCATGCTACATACAAGAGGCTGTGATGGAAACAAGTCTTCTAATTCTCAGTATTAGGAAACTGCATTGAATAACTCCACCAGATTTTCTACTCTGAACATTATGTATTATATGTTGGTGTATGCATATTGAAAAATTGTAATATTTATCTGAAAAACTTGGTTAATAGAGTATTTGGAATATTCACTTATTTTCTATAGAAACATATTTTAACTATTTTATATGTTGTTGGTGGAGTATGTGCTATTGGTTCATTATTATGATTACTTTTAATGATCCCAAGGCCCTATTTCCATCATTAAAGAGAAAAGTGCTTAGTCCATTGTGTGAACTATTTATCAAGGTACAACAAAATGACAAAATAATGTTTAAAGTTTAGAAAGATATATTTGTTTTAAATATTTTCTTGATTGGTTACCAATAACCAGCTTATGAGAAACAAGGAGCTAAGTAACTCCATGCATGACAGTTTCAAATAATTTTAGAAATTATAATATATTGCCATTGGTTGGATGTTTTTAGTATATCTGGCTATAGTGGTATACAATAGAATGTACTCATGAATTTGCATTCTCAACATATTCATTAGATGAAGTAACCTAAAATTTTTAAGTTTGACCTGCAGGAGATAGTTATTGCCTGAATGTTTAGAAATGAAATTGCTAAATACAAAATGCAGAAATTTGTCCCATGGTTGCCTGAATATTAATCTCAAAGCTGCATCGAATATCTGTCTACATTTCAAATAAGGGCATTAATAAGTATTAAATTGAAAATTGTTTGGCATTAATTGGGCTCTAGATATGTGAAAACATTATGATTGATGAATTCTCATGGAATCCTTCCTTCCTTCCTTCTTTCCTTCCTTCCTTCCTTCCTTCCTTCCTTCCTTCCTTCCTTCCTTCCTTCCTTCCTTTCTTTCTTTCTTTCTTTCTTTCTTTCTTTCTTTGCTGATAAGAAAAACTTCCAATATCCTTGTGGATAAGGCCTTTGCAGAGACAATTGATTTGACACTCTCATCTATAGAAGTGATCTCTTACACTTCAATAGCATAATCTCCAATTGTAATTGAAGAGGTTAACTCAGTATTGCCTTAGAAAATGGTATTGCATTACCTGTGGTAGTTGTTATGCACCAAAGTGATGATTTTTCTCAAATCAACCCTTAACACTTCTCTTTGTTTCTAGATCTAATTAGTTTTAAGACTCATCAGGCCCTAAAGGCAAAGTACCAAGTGTAATTTATGAAGAGTTGTACAACAATCTAAAACAACAATTTCAGTGTTTTAATTGAACTAAGTAGAAATGTAAGTAACATACATGACAAGGATATTATGAGTGTGAAATAAATATTAAAAAATTATCAAGTGTATCAGATGGAATGTTTTTAACATGAGACTCTTAATCAGAGATTTGATATCTAAAGCTATAGTTCAGGCAATAAAAAAAGATTCAGTTTGGCTGACTTATTGAAACAGAACTAATGTGTTTGTTAATTAGAAAATTAGAAAGATCTAATGCCATTTTCTTTATTATAAAGGATTAATTTTAATGGCTTTAGGAAATTATACTGTAAGAGTATATTTACAAATTTAAATGTATTAAATAGTATGTTGTTGAGTATCCACAAATTTATATACTTGTGTAGGTTCTGTTGCTGTTAATATTTAGCTTCATTCCATTGTGATCTGATTAAATACAAAATTTCATTTAAATTTAATTATATTTGTTGAAACTTGTTTTGTGTCATAACTTGTGACATGTTTTGAAGTAAGTTTTGAGGGTTACTGAGAAGAATATGTGTTCTTTAGTGTTTTTTTAATATTCTGTAGATATTTATTCAGTCTATCTGATTTACTATGTCATTAATTTTAATGTTTCTCTCTTTATTTTTGTCTTGATGACTCATCTGTTGGTGAGAGTTGAGGAATGAAGTCAATCACTATCATTTTGTTTGGTTGATTTGTGATTTTAGATCTAGTAATACATCTTTTATGAAACTGGGTGCACACATAATTAGAAAAATAATATCTTCATTGTGGATTGTTTCTATAATGAATGTGAATATGAAATTATTTTTCTTATCTGACATCACTATCTTTGGTTTGAAGTATGTTTTGTCAAATATTAGAATAATCATGCCTTAGTTTCTTAGTATTTCTCACTACCCTTTTACACAAAGGTAGTTTTTATATAGCTAACATAATCTGGTTCTAATATAACCTGCCAGTCTCTGCCTTTTTATTAGGGAACTGAGACCATTAATATTTAGCACTGTTAGGACTGGAGAGGTGGTTGAGTATTTAAAACTGCTTGCTGCTTTCCCAGAAGACATAGGTTTTATTCTCAGCACCCAGATGGCGAATTACAACAATTTCTAGCCACAGTCCCAGGGTATCTGACACTCCTTTTTGACCTCTGTGGGCACCAAGTCCTGAATTTGTTCATGTTCCTACATGCAGGGGGAAAACACATACATAAAATAAAAATACAGGAAATTTTAGAAATTCAGAATTATTAAATCTTGCTAATATTTTTAATTTTGAGGTGTTTTCCTAGATTAATTTTGATGAGCAATCCTGGCACTGTTTATTTATTTTCTATGAATTTGTAAGTGTGTTATTTTCTATTGAATAATAATTGGGTCAATGAAGAGATCAAACAAGCTGAATGAAAATGAAAATACAACCTATGAGATGCATGGAAGACATTCCTCTTCACAGAAATGTTTATAATGCTGAGTGCTTATGTTAAAATAATGGAGATGTCAGAAACATTTTACTTAATAATATACCTGAAATTCATAGAAAAATTAGAACAAACAAAATCCCAAAAAAAGAGTACACAGGAAGAAACAATAAAAATCAGAGAACATATGGAGGTATGACTGGGTGGTAGGGCGCTGACCTAGCATGTGCAAGGACCCAAGTTTGATTCCTGGTATTTCCCTCTTCCTCAAAAGATAACGGTAGAAATTAATTTAATACAATAAAAAATACAAAATCAGTGAAATGAAGAGGTAGTTCTTTAAAAAGATAAACAAGATTGTGAACCCTTAACAAATTTAGGCTTAAGAAATAAAGACAAGTTTCAAATTGATTATTTATTTTTCATTTATAATTTAACAGATACCAATGAAATTAGGAAAAAATGCCATAAAGACATGTTTAAAAACCTTTATTGCATAAAATCAGAAAATGTTAAAGAAATGGACATATCTCTAGAGAAATACAATATACTAAAAGTAAGCCAAGAGGAAATAAATAATTTAAACAGACCCATAACCAGAAATGATATTATTCTATAAATGTGAGACCCTAATGACACCACCAAAAGTTCTCAGAGATAATAAAATGTATTCAGAAAGGTAAAAAGGCACAAAATTATCACATAGAAAGTCGTAGCTTTCCCATACTAATTATAAACAAGCTGAAAAAGAAGTCAGCAAGCAACAAAATCGCATTCACAAAATGCAAAAACTAAATTAATTTTAAGGGAATAAGCCTAAAAAATAAAATGAATGTCTCTGGAATAAAAGCTATAAGGCCCTAAAAACACTGAAGAAAACAGAATTCCGTATGCTCATGATTAACTGGATTAATATTGTAAAAATGTTTGTCTGACTTAAAGCATTCTACATATTCAGTGCAATGCCAATCAAAATACTAAGATCTTTCTTCATAAATATAGAAGCAACAATCTCAAAATTAATACAGCGTCATAAGACTAAGGATGTCCAAAAAACCTGAACAAAAAGGTATTACCATACCTAATTTCAAATACTACTACAGACCTAGAGTAATCAAAACAGTTTGGCACTAGCAAAATAACAGATAAAAAATCATTTATTGGAATAGAAGATATAGATATAACTTCACATAACTACAGTTAACAGATTGAGCTCCTTTTCAACTTAGATTAGTTTCGGCTGCATGTATATCTATGCATCACTTGTGTCCTTGTGCCCATGTAAGCTAGAAGAGGGCATCAAATTTCTTGGAAATGGAGTTACAGATGGTTGTGGGTCACCGTGTGTATGCTAAAACTCAAACTCTGGCTCTCTGGAATAACATTCAGTGTTCTTAACCACTGAGCCAACTCTCCAGCTCCTACCTATGTCGTCTTTGACAGCAAGTCAAAAAATATGTGCTGAAGAATAGACAACACTTCCAAAAATGTTTCTAGGTAACAAGGTTTACGATAAGATAAAAAAAATGTGGAACACATGTGTAATGAAAATTATATCACTATAAAGAAAAGTGAAATCATAATTTTAGAGGTAAATGTATATCTACATATCTATCTATCTATCTATCTATCTATCTATCTATCTATCTATCTATCTATCATCTATCTATCTATATGTCTCTCTCTCTCTATGTGTGTGTGTGTTGAGGCTAAAATAATGTCATATGTTTGCTCTCATGGGGCCTAGATTCAATTATTTTGTTGGTTGTGTGCAACATGAAAACTAGAAAATAAGAAATATACCATTGGCAAGGGACACTTAATGTGAGGACATAGATAGTACATTATAGATGAAGTGAATATCAATGGGTGAATTCTTAACAAATAATGGTTTAAGTAGGTAGTAAAGTGATGAAGCTAGGTAAAACAAGGGCAAAGTAGAAGGCTTAACCAAACTGAAATGTACATGATGAATTTACTTGGGAAACCATATTCTTAAAACCAATTTTTAAAAATATTTAGAGAGAACAGTAGAACACATATGGTATAAAATAAAAATGGGCTAAATATTTATGCAGACTTGGAAACAGGAGGTAATAGAACGGAAGAGAAAAGGATAGTTTAACCAAAAAATAATGATGTGTGAAGAAGTCTTATAAACCCCTCTAGTTTTTTTTTTTATTTTTTTTATTTTTTTTTTATTGAGGAAAAAAATTTCCGCCTCATCCTATCCTCCCACTCCTCCCCCCTCCCCCCACTCCTCTCCCACCTCCCCACTCCTCTCCCCCTCCCCTCACTTCTCTCCCCCTCCCCCCACTTCTCTCCCCCTCCCTTTGCAGTCTGAAGAGCAGCCAGACTTCCCTGCCCTGTGGAAAGTCCAAAGTCCTTGCCCCTCCATCCTGGTCTAGGAAGGTGAACATCCAAACTGGCTAGGCACCCTCAAAGCCAGAACATGATGCAGGATCAAAACCCAGTGCCATTGTCCTTGGCTTCTCAGCAGCCCTCATTGTCCGCCATATTCAGAGAGTCCGGTTTTATCCCTTGCTTTTTCAGTCACAGTCCAGCTGGCCTTGGTGAGCTCCGCAATAGATCAGCCCCAATGTCTTTGTGGGTGGGTGCACCCCTTGTGGTCCTGACTTCTTTGCTCATGTTCACCCGCCTTCTGTTCCTCATTGGGACTTAGGGAGTTCAGTCCAGTGCTCCAGTGTGGGTCTCTGTCTCAATCTCCATCCATCGCCAATGAGGGTTCTATGGTGATAAGCAAGATATTCATCAGTATGGCTATAAGATAGGGTTATTTCAGGTTCCCTATCCTCAACTGCCCCAGGAACTAACTGGGGACCTCGCCTTGGGCATCTGGAAGCACCTCTAGGTCCAAGTCTCTTGCCAACCCTAAGATGGCTCCCTTAATTAAGATATGTGCTTCCCTGCTCCCCTATCCAAACTTCCTTTATCCCAACCATCCCATTTCCCCAAGTTCTCCCCATCCTACCCTTCTCACTTTTCTCTCCCCATCTCCCCTTACCCCCTCCCACCCCACCCCCAAGATCCCGATTTTTTGCCTGGCAATCTTGTCTACTCCCATATCCAGGAGGATAGCTATATGTTTTTTCTTTGGGTTCACCTTCTTATCTAGCTTCTTTAGGATAACAAATTATAGACTCACTGACCTTTATTTATGGCTAGAACCCAATTATGAGTGAGTACATACCTTGTTCATCTTTTTGGGTCTGGGTTACCTCACTCAGGATAGTATTTTCTATTTCCATCCATTTGCATGCAAAATTCGAGAAGTCATTGTTTTTTACTGCTGAGTAGTACTCTAATGTGTATATATTCCACAATTTCTTCAACCATTCTTCCATTGACGGACATCTAGGTTGTTTCCAGGTTCTGGCTATTACAAACAATGCTGCTATGAACATAGTTGAACAAATGCCCCTGTCATATGATCGGGTATCTCTTGGGTATATTCCCAAGAGTGGCATTGCTGTGTCTGGGGGTAGGTTGATCCCTAATTTCCTGAGAAACCGAAACACTGCTTGCCAAAGAGGTTGCACAAGTTTGCATTCCCACCAGCAATGGATGAGGGTACCTCTTCCTCCACAACCTCTCCAGCAGAGGCTATCATTGGTGTTTTTGATTTTAGCCAATCTGACAGGTGTAAGATGATATCTCAAAGTTGTTTTGATTTGCATTTCCCTGATGGCTAAGGAGGTTGAGCATGACCTTAAGTGTCTTTTGGCCATTTGCACTTCTTCTTTTGTGAATTCTCTGTTCAGATCAGTGCCCCATTTTTTAATTGGGATAATTCGCCTTTTACGGTCTAGTTTCTTGAGTTCTTTATATATTTTGGAGATCAGACCTTTGTCTGTTGTGGGGTTGGTGAAGATCTTTTCCCAGTCAGTGGGCTGCCTTTGTGTCTTAGTGACCGTGTCCTTTGCTTTACAGAAGCTTCTCAGTTTCAGTAGGTCCCATTTATTCAATGTTGCCCTTAATGTCTGTGCTGCTGGGGTTATACCTAGGAAGCGATCGCCTGTGCCCATCTGTTGTAGGGTACTTCCCAATTTCTCTTCTATCAGGTTGAGTGTGTTCGGAGTGATATTGAGGTCTTTGATCCATTTGGACTTGAGTTTTGTGCAAGGTGATAGATATGGGTCAATTTTCATTCTTCTACAGGTTGACATCCAGTTGTGCCAGCACCATTTGTTGAAGATGCTTTCTTTCTTCCATTGTATACTTTTAGCTCCTTTATCGAAAATGAGGTGTTCATAGGTTTGTGGGTTAAAATCTGGGTCTTCAATATGATTCCATTGGTCGACTTCTCTGTTTTTATACCAATACCACACTGTTTTCATTACTGTGGCTCTGTAATAGAGTTTGAAATCAGGGATGGTGATGCCTCCAGAAGTTCCTTTATTATATAAGACTGTTTTGGCTATCCTGGGTTTTTTATTTTTCCATATAAAGTTGATTATTGTCCTCTCAAGATCTGTGAAGAATTTTGATGGGACCTTGATGGGGATTGCATTGAATCTTTAAATTGCCTTTGGTAGAATTGCCATTTTTACTATGTTGATCCTCCCAATCCAAGAGCAAGGGAGATCTTTCCACTTTCTGGTATCCTCTTCAATTTCTTTCTTCAATGCCTTAAAGTTCTTGTCAAATAGATCTTTCACTTCCTTGGTTAGAGTTACCCCAAGATATTTTATGCTATTTGTGGCTATTGTGAAAGGTGATGCTTCTCTGATTTCCCTCTCTGCTTCCATATCCTTTGTGTAAAGAAAGGCGACTGATTTTTTTGGAGTTGATCTTGTATCCTGCCACATTACTAAAAGTGTTTATCAGCTTTAGGAGTTCTTTGGTGGAGTTTTTGGGGTCACTTATGTACACTATCATATCATCTGCAAATAATGAAAGTTTAACCTCTTCCTTCCCAATTTGAATCCCCTTAATCCCCTTATGTTGTCTTATTGCTATTGCTAAAACTTCAAGCACTATATTGAAGAGGTATGGAGAGAGTGGACAGCCTTGCCGTGTTCCTGATTTTAGTGGGATGGCTTTGAGTTTCTCTCCATTTAGTTTGATGTTAGCTGTCGGTTTGTTGTAAATAGCTTTTATTATATTTAGGTATGTCCCTTGTATCCCTAATCTCTCCAAGACTTTTATCATGAAGGGATGTTGAATTTTGTCAAAAGCTTTTTCAGCATCTAATGAAATGATCATATGGTTTTTTTCTTTCAGTTTATTTATATGGTGGATTACATTGATAGATTTTCGTATGTTGAACCAGCCCTGCATCTCTGGGATGAAGCCTACTTGATCATAATGAATAATTTTTCTAATGTGTTCTTGGATACGGTTTGCCAGTATTTTGTTGAGTATTTTTGCGTCGATGTTCATGAGTGAAATTGGCCTGTAATTCTCTTTCTTGGTTGAGTCTTTGTGTGGTTTTGGTATCAGAGTGACTGTAGCTTCGTAAAAGGAATTTGGCAATGACTCTTCCGTTTCTATATTGTGAAATACATTAAGGAGTATAGGTATTAGGTCTTCTTGGAAGTTCTGGTAGAATTCCGCATTGAAACCATCTGGTCCTGGGCTTTTTTTGGTAGGGAGATTTTTGATAACAGCTTCTAATTCTTCACGACTAACAGTTCTATTTAGATTGTTCACCTGGTCCTGGTTTAACTTTGGTAAATGGTATTTATCTAAAAACATGTCCATTTCTTTTACATTTTCCAGTTTTGTGGCGTACAGGCTTTTGTAGTAAGATCTAATGATTCTTTGAATTTCCTCTGTGTCTGTGGTTATGTCCCCCTTTTCGTTTCTGATCTTATTAATTTGCAAATTCTCTCTCTGCCGTTTGATTAGTTTGGATAGGGGTTTGTCAATCTTGTTGATTTTCTCCAGGAACCAGCTTTTTGTTTCATTGATTCTTTGTATCGTTTTTTGTGTTTCTATTTTGTTGATTTCAGCACTCAGTTTGATTATTTCCAGTCTTCTACTCCTCCTAGGTGATTCTGCTTCTTTTTTTTCTAGAGCTTTCAGGTGTGCTGTTAAGTCTCCAATGTGTGCTTTCTCTGTTTTCTTTAAGTGGGCACTTAGTGCTATGAACTTTCCTCTCAGGACTGCTTTCATAGTGTCCCATAAGTTTGAGTAGCTTGTTTCTTTATTTTCATTGAATTCAAGGAAGTCTTTGATTTCTTTCTTTATTTCTTCCTTGATCCAGGTGTGGTTCAGTAGTTGACTGTTCAATTTCCATGAGTTTGTAGGCTTTCTGGGGGTAGCATTGTTGTTGAATTCTAACTTCAATCCATGGTGATCTGATAAGACGCAGGAGGTTACGAATATTTTTTTTTTAACTGTGCAAGTTAGCTTTGTTACCGAGTATGTGGTCAATTTTCGAGAAGGTTCCATGAGCTGCAGAGAAGAAGGTATATTCTTTCCTATTTGGGTGGAATGTTCTATAGATGTCTGTTAAGTCCATTTGATTCATTACTTCCATTAATTCTCTTATTTCTCTGTTCGGTTTCTGTCTGATTGACCTGTCCATTGGTGAGAGAGGAGTGTTGAGGTCTCCTACTATTAGTGTGTGCCGTTTGATGGCAGCCTTGAGTTTTAGCAATGTTTCTTTTACGTACGTGGGTGCTTTTATATTAGGGGCATAGATATTCAGGATTGAGACTTCATCCTGATGAATTGTTCCTGTTATGAGTATAAAATGTCCCTCTCTATCTTTTCTGATTGATTTAAGTTTGAAGTCTACTTTGTTAGAAGTTAGTACGGCCACACCTGCTTGTTTCTTAGGTCCATTTGCTTGATAAGCCTTTTCCCAGCCCTTTACTCTGAGTAGATGCCTGTCTTCGTGGTTGAGGTGTGTTTCTTGTAAACAGCAGAATGTTGGATCCTGTTTTCGTATCCAATCTTTTAGCCTGTGCCTTTTTATAGGTGAGTTGAGTCCATTGACATTAAGTGAAATTAATGACCAGTGGTTGTTAACTCCGGTCACGTTTTTAGACATAGAGTTTGTGTGTTTCCCTTCTTTGAGTTGTGCTGGTGAAGGGTCTCTAGATGTTTAAGTTATTGTGGTCATTGTTGGACTCCTTGGTTTGTGATTTTCCTTCTATTATTTTCTGTAAGGCTGGATTTGTTGCTACGTATTGTTTAAATTTGTTTTTATCCTGGAAAATTTTGCTTTCTCCATTTATAGTGAATGAAAGCTTGGCTGGGTATAGCAGTCTGGGCTTGCATCCATGGTCTCTTAGTTTCTGAAGTACATCTATCCAGGACCTTCTGGCTTTCATGGTTTCCATAGAGAAGTCAGGTGTAAGTCTGATAGGTTTACCTTTATAAGTAACTTGTCCCTTTTCCTTTGCAGCTCTTAATATTCTTTCTTTATTCTGTATGTTTTGTGTTTTGATTATTATATGGCGAGGAGAGGTTTTTTTTTGGTCCAGTCTATTCGGTGTTCTGTATGCTTCTTGAACCTTCAAAGGAATATCTTTCTTTAGGTTGGGAAAGTTTTCTTCTATAATTTTATTAAATATATTTTCTGGTTCATTGAGCAGTACTTCTTCTCCTTCTTCTATCCCAATTATTCTTAGGTTTGGTCTTTTTATTGTGTCCCAGATTTCCTGAATGTTTTGTGATGAAAATTTGTTGGTTTTGCTATTTTCTTTGATCAGTGTGTTTATTTTCTCTATGGTATCTTCAGTGTCTGACATTCTTTCTTCCATCTCTTGTAATCTGTTGTTAGTACTTGTCTCTGTAGTTCCTATTCTTTTACCCAGGTTTTCCATCTCCATCCTTCCCTCGGTTTGTGTTATCTTCATTGCTTCCATTTCATTCTTCAAGTCTTGAACTGCTTCCCTTACCTGTCTGATTGCTTTATCTTGTTTCTCTTGGTTTTCTTGGGTGTCTTTGAGCGATTTATTCATTTCCTCTACCTTTTTGTTTGTAATCTCTAATTGTTTATGGCAGTTTTCACCTCCTGTTTAAGGTCTTCTATTAATTTCATATAGTTCACTTTTGAGTCGATTTCTTCTAATTCTTCTGGAGTGGGGTGTACAATTCTTCTTATTTCTGGATCCCTGGAATCTGGTGATGTCATGTTGCCTTTCAGGTTGTTGGGGGAATTCTTGCATTGGCGCCTTCCCATCTCTTCCTTCCAATGGAGCCCGGAGAGCCCTGGTGTCTTGGTCCAGTCTTTGCTGTGATTGACTTTCTGGGTGTATCTTTTCAGTGTAAAAGGAGGAACTCCAGATGGAACTCCTCAGCACCAAAGCATGGACGCCTGGTAGTCCACTGACCCGAGGACACAGGGGGGAACTTGGGGGGCAGGGTGGGGACGAGTAGAACGCAGGACACCCTGCCGCAAAAGCTGAAGGTGCAAGTGCACTCTTTCCGGGGGTCCTTGAGGTCTGCCCCGTAGGTAGGCTTTCACCGCTCTGGGTGGGTAGCCTTAGTGTAGGAGCAGAGAACTGTTCCTGAGCAAAGGACCTTGCAGAAAACCCAGGCTTGGGGGGGGGGTCGTGTGCAGAAAACACAGGCTTGGGGGAGGGGGTTTGTGCTCTCTTCCGGGACAGTCCGCCCCTGGATAGCACACACTCACCCGTCCAGATGGGATTCCTTAGCAACTAAACAGGGCCACCTGGTAGCCCAATGATCCAGGGACGAAAGGGTGAAGGGCGCAGGGATGGGTGGTATCCAGAGGACCAGAGGAGCAGCTGGTGCACAGGCTGAAGGTGCCGGGCTCCCTTACTGGGAACCCTGAGGCCTGCCTGGTAGGCAGGCACTCACCGCTCTGGGTGGGTAACCTTAGTGCAGGAGCTTAAAACTGATCTTGAGCACTGGTCCTAGCTTGCAGCAGGGCAAGGATGGGGAGGGGTGCTGGGGGCTGGGACCTGCCTAAGAAAGACAGCCCTGCAGAAGGAGCTGGGGGAGGGGGGTTTGTGCTCTCTTCCGGGACAGTCCGCCCCTGGATAGCACACACTCACCCGTTCAGATGGGATTCCTCAGCAACCAAACAGGGCCACCTGGTAGCCCAATGATCCAGGGACGAAAGGGTGAAGGGTGCAGGGATGGGTGGTATCCAGAGGACCAGAGGAGCGGCTGGTGCACAGGCTGAAGGTGCCGGGCTCCCTTACTTCAAACCCCTCTAGTTTTTAAGCTAATAAAAAGTACAATATTTAAAAAAAAAAACAACTTGAATGGAAGTACCCTACATTAGTAAACAATAGTGCTTCTTGAAGATATGAGATAATAAATGATAATCTCTGTTACAGACACTCATTCAAATGCTTTTATTTGCCCACCATAATGAGTTGATAAGTCTATATAGTAAAGACATTATACACTGGTTGCAGAACACAGAGAAGTCAATCTTGAACTAACCAGCAAACACCTGTTGCTAGCTTTCACACTACTGTGCTGTTTGGAAGAAAAAGATATGAATGTTCTTACTAAGTGCTGAATCTGCCAAGCATGATGTGTCCACTGGTACAACCGTGGAAAATTCCTTATAGAGGTAAATTAACCACTTTCTTGATTAGATTTGAGGCATATTCCACAATATTGAGTTCATGTTTGGTACTGTCAACATGGAAAAAAAAAACTCACAAAACTTGGGAAGGGAGAGTGGTTATAGACCCTAGAGGAGAGTCCATTGTGTTTCAAAATGGTTATGTGGTCAAACTGCCTTCTAAATATTTATGTCTATAGCCTTAGACCATAGATTTGTGCTGCTTCCAAGATTACTTAGAGATGCTTCTTATTGCAGTGGGTAGAAGAGTTAACATTAATGTAGAGTTACATTACTGATCAAAGTGCTGAAAAGTGACTATGAATGCTCAGCTGTAGATGGGACCTCTACATTACATTCTCCCAAGGCTCAGGGAACATTACACAGAAGGTGGAAGATAGAATGAAAGATCTAGAAGATGTAAAGGAGAGGTATAATATTGTCTTATGGACATGGCATTGCTGCTAAACACACGGACACAGTGCAGCTATATAGTTACTTGTCCATTATCCATGCAATCATCTGGTTATGATAACTGGCTCCATGGATACCAAGTCAGCCCTTTTTTCAGGCATCTGTCATTGCTTAATGGGGTCATAAACAAAGCAACTGTAGTGCCAAAATTAAGGAACAAGCAACCAATGTGATATAATTTCAGCAGCATGAACTCATACTCAACAAATGTGAGAGGATATGACCACTGCTCACTGCCCAGTCTGCCTGACATGAAGGGGAACCAAGAACATTGAGGGCCTAGATATGCACTTATTCTATAGGATTATCGATCAGATGGTTACAAGGGTGATTATATTGGACTGCTTCTATTATGGAAGGAGAATAAAATTTTCCATACTACATATTTTCTGTGAATATGTATTTATTTGTCTTTTTTATGCCATACTTTTGGAAAAATTATAATCTATAGATTTAAAGAATATTTGATGTATTACTAAGATATTTAACTTTTTAAATATTAATTTTTATTGCTTAACGAACTTCAATGAAAGAACTAGGATATGGATTATTGTTCATAGTATTAACTGGTATTAACATGATTCCTACCATCTTATGGAAGATGCTTGATAGAACACTCATTCTTTTGGAGATGCAGTGCCAGCAAACTGAGAATAATTGCAGAAGCTATGTCTTTCAGAATGATTCTGTGAGTTATGCACCAGCATCCAATATATGATACTGCTTCTGGTAGTCAAGATTCACAGAGCCAAGAATCAAAAAAGTAGACATGAAACTAGCACTACTCACCATTACCCCTCCTGAATTCCTAGCTGAATATTGCTTCCTGTTTCTGTGACTATGTTCAGCTAACTTAGAGGTCTTACTTCCAGAATATAGAAAATTATTGCTGGTTTTTCAGACACATACATGATTCTTTGGAAATACCAATTAAGACTAGCACATGGTCACTTTGAGTTTCTTTTGTATTTAAGTAAAGTAGGTAAAGAATGAAATTGTAGTGTTTCCTGGGTTATTAGAGTTAAAGAGAAGTTGGACTAGTATTCCACATTGGAATCAAGAATGACAAAAATATGTAATATGAGAACTACATTAAGATATCTTTCCATGTTCTGTTATTAATGCTTATGGAAGAGGCACAATTCAATCCAGGGATATTTATTACCATTCCTTATATAACTTGATCCAGGAAATCTGAGTCATTGTGACAAGGGAGCCAAGAAAGATAGACACGAAGAAAAACTGGAATCAGGAGGGTTGGTACTTAATCTGAGGAAGACCTACTGCTGAACAACTGTGAACTTCAGCATATCATTATGTACAGAAGAGTGGGAAGGAGTTAGCTACTTTCTGTAGGAGGTCTACTCTTGGTGAATAATGTTCTGCTGTAAATACCTGGGTGGAGGAAAATTAGGTTTCTGGTTGGCAGACACGGGTCAATAGTTTGTACTCGCATTTGAAAGAGAAGCAAGCTTCTACATTCTAAGCTTGATCCAGGGAAGACTTTGCCAAATTCTTATGGGTCTGAGGCATTGGTCTTGAAATAATTATATCCATGTCATAACTAAACATTGACTTAGGATTTCATTTGGTTATTGAACACTAAATCAGTTCTTTGTTGGTTCCCCACAATTTAAAATCAGTGAGATCATGTAGGAATTAAGGTTTAGTTTATGCTGTCAGGTCAACTGATGATTGGTAAAGGGAAATAGAATTATAAAGACATAGGAAAAGGAGTTATAAATACAAGATTAGATGAGGTGAACACATAACAGAAACAAAGTTAGCTAATTTCATAGTATTTCTTCAATTTTATGATTAAATTATATGTATATAAAATCCTGATTATCTTTTTTCTTTTTATCTTGTGTACCATTATCATGTAATACTAGTTTAATTAAATTTATATTAGGGTTTAAGTATTGTTAAGATTACATAATAGTATTTCATTACATGATATCAAGAAAGGAACAAAATAATCATTCAAGTACTTTTTTCTCTTATGCAGAAAAGTTTTGTGAATTTTTAATCATGTACAATATAATTTGATCAGATTAAATGAGATCATATTCATACATTTGGAGATTATATATCATTAAAAGAGATGTATATGGATATCTAATTGAAATGAATAGATACATAGTGGTTAATTTTAGGTTCAATTTCAATAAGAAAAAGGATATCTAGATAGGGATGTGTTACCTTTGAGTATTTCTACAATACTGTTTGAGTTTTAAACTGAGTAAAGATAATCCTCCTTGCTAGTGTGTGTGTGTGTGTGTCTGTGTGTGTGTGTGCCTGTGCACATGCACACATTGGAGGAGTAGCCTCCAATATCCTAAGGGATGAAATATAACAATAAAGGAGAGAAAGGGTACTTTTTTTCTTATTTGATCTGAAAACTGTTTTCTTGCTGTGGGAAATTGCTCTTATACACTGTAAAGATTTGTCACTTGTATTGTTTTAATAAAACATATACTGACCAGTAGCCAGGCAGGAAGCATAGGTGGGACAACCAGATTAAGAGACTTCTGCAAAGAGAAAAATTGTGAGTCAGATGCAGAAGAAGCAAGATGAGAATACCTTACTGGGAAAAGATTCCAAGCCACATAGCTCAACATAGATAAAAATTATGGGTAAATTTAAGTTGTTAGAGATATTTAGTAATAAGCCTGAGTTAATAGACCAAACAGTTTATAATTAATATAAGCCTCTGTGTGTTTCTTTGGGCCTGAATGGCTACAGGTTCCAGTGGGACAGAAACGTCTGTCTATAAATGACACCCAAATGTTTGGCAAGAATTTCCACTTAAAGCCTCAGAAATCCTTTAAAAAAGGATTCTAGACAGACAAGAACAGAGTCAAATGAAGCTTATTGGTAACCACCTTTTCTCTGGTAGGCACTGTTTACTAGAGGCAAGCAGAGGTGTGGATCCTTTAAGAGAGACTTCCTAATTCAGTATTATAAGCAAAACTTTTCAGCTCTTTTTTAGAGACTCTACCACCAAACCCTTAAATGATGTTTGTGAGCAGAGGTGCTGCTCCTTTAAGAGAGGCTTCCTGACTCAGCATTAGTAGCAAAAACCTATAGCTGTTTTAAGAGGTTTTACCACCAAACACTTAAATGGCATTCATAAGCAGACAGTAACAGCCTTCTTGGTGATGACATGGAACTAAAAACTCCACAGAGTTGTGACAATAAAAGTGGCCATAAGTACCTCTTTCATGAAGCTAGACACTCAAAGGCTAAGAAATGGGGTGGATTCAGCTGCCAAAGCCCCAGCTTTAATCCTAGACATATCACTTAACAGATTAAAGACTCATGTGGTCAGAAAAAAAAAGATATAAATATACAGTAAAGACAGATTCGGATGCACAAACCTTCAAACAGGTTACAGTGTGTTAAAAAAATATATAGTTTTGGGAGAGAAAAGAAAAAGCATAGAGAAAGTCCTTAAAAGAAATAAAGTTGTTTGGCCTGGTTGTGAATGCCTTTAATCCCATCACTTGAGAGCCAAAGGCAAGCATATCTCTGTGAGTTTGAGACCAGCCTAGTCTACAGAGTAACTTCCAAAATAGCCAAAGATACAAAGAGAATAGTGTCTTCAAAAAACAGATTTAAAAAAAAAACAGATTTTTTTTAAAAAGTCATATGAAGGTGGAAAATACTTAGATAATCTGGATACTGTATGTTATTGTGTTGTCACTGATATTGTTTGCATGCTGAGGAAGAAACAAGAGTTGTTAAAAGACATTTGCTTTTAAATGTTGCTGGGATAATACAACCTATATATTTTGAAAATTCCTTGACTTAAAAATTTAAGTCAAAATGTATGTTACTTTCAGGAAGAGATTCTGCCTTTATTTACACAGGAAATGAGAGGGCTTGTATTTATTCTGGGTTAAAAAATTAGATTTGATCATAGAAAACCACCTTAAAATTCTGCAAAATTAATGTATGACCCAGATGATCCAATGTTTCAGAGCATGTCTGTTGCAGTTTCCTCTGAGTTCTATATCCAAAACAGCCTCAAGACAACTGCTGAGATGATGCAGCTACACTGACTTCCCCTTTCAAGACTTGACCATAATCCCAAATTTTATTTAGGTCCCCATGAGATTATCAGTGCTCCCTGTCAACAGACAGTATCCTAGACAACTATACTCACACTTTAAAAAATGGATTGTGGATGGCTATCTTTGTTTAGCATACTGGTTACAAGATGCTGTGGATAATGGTCAGGAAAAGTGCTAAAAAAGGGAAATTTGTTTGTTTCAAGAACAATGGCAATGGGTTTTTGAACCTACTGCACATACTGGCTTTGTGGGAGCCTAGGCAGTTTGGATGCTCACCTTACTAGACCTGGATGGAGGTGAGTGGTCCTTGGACTTCCCACAGGGCAGGTGATGGAGGAAGGTCATTGGTTAAAAAAATAAAGAAACTGCCTTGGCCCATTTTATTGGTTAGAACATAGGTGGGTAGAGTAAACAGAACAGAATGCTGTGAGGAAGAGGAAGTGAGCTGAGAGATGCCATGCTCCCCTCTCCTGGGAAGATACAATAGCTCTGCTCTCTGAAGCAGACACGATGGAGCAAGCCGCCAGGTCAGACATGCTGAATCCTTCCAGGTAAGACGGGTGCTACACAGTTTATTAGAGATGGGTTGATCGGGATATCAGAATTAGCCAATAAGGGCTAGAGCTAATGGTCTAAGCAGTGTTTAAATGAATACAATTTGTGTGTTGTTATTTCAGGGCATAAGCTAGCCAGGTGGCTGGGGTGCTGGGGAGGTAGCCCCGCCACTCTTTCTTACTACAGGCAGGGAACGCTGATCGCTCTTTGGGCTGACAAGGGAGGGGGACTTGATTGGGGGAGGAGAAGGGAAATGGGAGGCAGTGGTGGGGAAGAGGCAGAAGTCTTTAATAAATAAATAAATGAAAAAATTAAAAGCAAGCAAAAAAGAAAGAAAAAGGGAAAAGAAAAAAAAAGGAAATTTGATATTAGATTCACGGTTTGGTTCTTGTTTTGACACAAAAAAGAGGAAAATGCTGTGGTATGACACTTTTTTACACAATGCTAAGGGAGAATGCTCTTGTACACTGTAAAGATTTGTCACTCATATTGGTTTGCTAATATACTGATTAGCCAGTAGCCAGACAGGAAGTATAGCCTAAGCAACCATACTAGGTAAATACTGGGAAGAGGAAAGGCAGAGAGACAGTCATCATTTAGAAGCAGAGGAAGCAAGATGAGAATGCCTTTCTGAGAAAAAGTATCAAGCCACATGTCTAAACATAGGTAAGAATTATGGGCTAATCTATGTAGTAAGAACTAGCTAATAATAAGCCAGTACTGATAGGCCATAGAGTTTATAATTAATAGAAGCCTCTGTGTGTTTCTTTTGGACTGAATAGCTGTGGACCTGGGTGGGACAGAAACCTGACTACATTTTCTTGAGCTCAAACACTTGGTATTGTTGGTTCTCAGACTCCCAGATTCAATCCAGGACTTAAGGAATCAGCTATTCCTTTCATTAGAGCTTTAGATGCCCACAGGATTGAATCAGGATTTTTGTTTGTTTGATTAGTTGGTTGGTTGGTTGGTTGGTTGGTTTTTGTTTGGAGGTTTCTATTTTTTGTTGTTGTTTTACAAACTCTAACTTGAAGGTAACCGATGATGAAACTTCTCAGACTCTATAATCATGTGATTCATCTTCTATAGTACAAATCTTGAGAGAAATATTAGAATCATATCTGGGCCTATGTCTAAATATGTATACATTGATAAGTACCCTTATATAACATCTTTTTGTTTCTGATTTTCTGGATAATATTAATTAATGCTTAGTTAAATAAATTACAATTGTGTTTTCTTTCAGATTCAGTATGTGTCTAATTTTGCTTACACATATGTTGTAATTAGGAGCGGCGGGGCTGTGTCCCGGCACCCGACCACCCGCATGGCTAGCTTTACCCGAAACAATCACATGGAAGCTGTATTCTTCCAAACACCGCCTGACCCATTAGCCTTAGCCTCCTAACCCATTTCTAATAATCTAGGTAGCACCACGAGGTGCGCTTACCAGGAAAGATCTTAACCTGCGTCTGTCTGGAGTGGGAGAACCATGGCGACTCCCTGACTCAGCTTCTTTCTCTCAGCATTCTGTTCTGTTTTCTCTGCCTACCTAAATTCTACCCTATCAGAGAGCCAAGCAGTTTTCTTTATTACTTAACCAATGAAAACAACAGATAAGATATAACACCCACCTCCATCACACATACACATATGCAAAAACACACACAAACACAAACATGTACACACACTTTTTAAATTATATTTTAATGTTGCATATACTGGTGCTTTGTACTTATAACTAAAGATTTTCTACTAGGAAATTCCAATAATACATAACATGTGGCATTTGTATTTCTGAGTTACTTTAATTAAAATGATCTATTCTAGTTCTATCCATTTACCCACAAAGTTCATGATTTATTTCACTTTTCTTTACAGCTAAATATTACACAGTATATTTGTACCATTTTTTTGCCTGTGCACTCCTTGTGTGCAGTGTTTGTGGAAGCCAGCAGATGCCATCTGCTTCTCTAGAACTGAAGAGCCAGACAGTTGTGAGCTGTCCTGTGAGTCCTGGGAATTGAACCAGGTCTTCTGGAATAGCAGCCAGTGCTCTTACCTCCTGAGCCATCTCTCCAGTCCCAGCTTTTAGTATAAAATCTCAACATGTGATTTTATGATGTTTGCTTTGAGTGAGGATTTATATTTCAATTTGGAAACTTGGAAATAACTGCTTTGGAGGAAATTACTAGAATGATATTCATTTCTTAAATTATAAGGTGTAATTGGTATTAAATTTCTCAGTGGAGAGACATAATATATTGTGGAAGGACTTATGTAGCATAAACACTAAATATTTGATGCCCATCAGTCAGCATTACCACATATATTTTGCTAAGTGTTAAAATAACCATATGAATGAAATTTCTTCATTATAGGAGAAAAATATGTTTATAGTACTATAATCACACAGATTTTCATTGACAGGAAAAGTGAATACACAATAATTTAAGTCAGACTCAAATGAATCACTGAAACCAAGATTCAAAATCTTTGCTAATCTGCTAAAGATTTCATGCATTTTGGCCATTCTGGGGAAATAGCACTGTCTCCCTTACATGTAAATTAAAAAAAAATAGCCACAAAACTAAGAACCTCTTATGGGTTGTGATATTAGCAGAAATGTTGACAAAATTAAATTTTTGTTTGAATTTTAGATCAAGCATAGTAGACATTTGTTGTACATTTTAGTAAAGGTTAAGATAAATAAGTAGAAGCTGTCCACTGATCAAGAGTAAAAAGTTAAAAGAGCAAGACTCCTAAAATTAACAGTTTGCAATCTAAATAAAAATTATAATACAATCATTTAACATTGGAGGGGGAAAGATATTGAAGTCCTTAACTTTATTCATATTCAATGTTCAGTTACAGAATGGATTAATAAATATCATCAAACTGTTTTGGTAAATGCCATCCCACCCCAAAAGCTTCATATTAAGATGTGCTGACTCATTGGTTTCTGCTATAACATAAGAATCTGAATTTTTAAACACAATTTGAGATAATGCTGACATTCAAGCTCAAGAAATACTAATTTATATGAAGATGAAATGACATATAACAAAACCAACTTCATTTGAGAACAAATGGAAACTCTGTATAAATTATTGACTATAAGGTTATATGTAGATATGCACTCCCCTATTGATATCTGTGTGAGATAGCTGATGCAATAGCCAGAGGCTGGAGAACAATGTGCCACATCCTCTCCAGCATAAGTTGTCACCAGTGTTTTTGATCTTGGCCATTCTTACAAGTGTAAGATGGAATCTCAGAGTTGTTTTGATTTTCATTTCTCTGATTTCTACTATGAGGTTCAGTGTGGTTGATTTTATGTTGAGGTCTTTGATTTATTTGGACTTGAGTTTTGTGCATGGCAATAGATATGGATCTATTTTCATTCTTCTACATGTTGATATCCAGTTACTCAAGCACTATTTGCTGTATATGCTTTATTTTTTTATTTTATATTTTTTACTTCTTTATCAAAAATTAGGTATTCACTCCTTTACTGCTGGTATAAACTGGTATAGCCACTTTGGATATAAGCATGACAATTTCTCAGAAAATTAGAAAACAACCTACCTCAAGATCCAGAAATATTACTTTTGGGTATATTCCTAAAGGATGCTCATCATACCACAAGAAAATATGCTCAACTATGTTCATAACAGCGATATTTGTCATAGCCAGATCTTGGAAACAACCTAAATGTCCCTCAACCAAAGACTGGATAAAGAAGATGTGGTCCATTTACACAATGAAGTGTTCCACAACAGAAAAAAAAATAGTGACATCTTGAAATTTGCATGCAAATATTTGGAGCTAGAAATCACATTGAGTGAGGTAATCTAGACCCAGAAAGACAAATATATGTACTCACTTATATGGGGATTTTTTCTTTTTTTAATTTAATTTATTTTATGTTTTTAAAAAAGAAAACAAACTATCATTTTTCATTTCACATACCAATCCTAGTTCCCAGTCCTTCCCTTCCTTCCATTCCCTCCACTTACCCCCATGACTCATCCCCCATCCATTTCACAGAGAGGGTAAGGTGCATTACTTTGGGGAACTTCCAATTCACACCCTACTATATCTAGACTGAGCAAGGTATCCATCCAAAGAGAATGGGTTCCCACTAAAGCCTGTACAAGAAGTAGGGATAAATCCTGGTGCTGCTGCCAGTGGCCCCACAGTCTGTTCCAGCCATACAACTGTCACCCACATTCAGAGGAATAGCTTGGACCTATGCTGGTTTGTTCCTTGTCCTTCTGGAGTTGGTGAGTTCCCATTATCTCAGGTAAATTGTTTCAGTGGATATCCCTATGGTCTTATGGCTCTTAAACATAAAGCAGAAAAAACAGCCTATAATTTATAATCCCAGAGAAACTAGACAACAAAGAGAACCCTAAGAGAGACATACAAGGATCGAATCTACATGGGAAATAGAAAAAGATAAGATCCACTAAGCAAATTTGGAGTATGGGGATTATGAGAGAGTGTAGAAGGAAAGGGGAGGAAGGAAGGGATCATAGAAAATATATATAGCTCAATAAAAACAATAAAAAAGAAATTAAGATCTATAGCCCTCCCTGAAAGTAAGTGGCAATGGGCAACTTAGAGAGTTTGTGGGGCCAATGATTGTGGGACCAGAAGCAACCCCTAATGAATAATCTGGCTTTTTGGAGCCCATTTCCTATGAAAAGAAACATTGCTGACCAAGGCAGGAGAGGGAGAACCTTGTTCTTGCCTCAGTGTGGTGATGTGACAGAATTTGTTGACTCCCCATGGGAGATCTCACCCTCTCTGAGGAGCAAATGGGAGATGGGGTGAGGGGAAGGTGGAGGGAGTAGGAGCGAAGGGAGGGGAACTTGGCTTAGTATGTAAAAAAAAAAAGAAAAAAGAAATAAAATAAAACAGAAAAAAAAGAAGACAAAATGCTAGAAAAGAGTAGGTCATACAGAGGTAAGATAACATGTTGAAGCCACACATTTTTCTTAAAGAAATTGTCAATTTCTGGTCATTGGCAAGAAAATTGATATGCTGACTTTCCACTCCAATGCATATACTCAAATATGTGTCTTTGTTATGATTATAAAAAAACAAGAAAAATATTCAGAAATATAGTTTTACATCAGCCAGGTCACGGAGGGTTACCAATAGCACTGGAAGTAGGGGAATAGCAGAAATATTGGCATCTATATTTGACTACACAAATAATAAAAAATGTAGACAATAAGTGTCCCATATAACACAAAAAAATGAACATGTGGACTAGATCTTATTTCCCTCTAACAACTTTTGGCAAGCTTCTCTATTTAAGGAATCAAACCCAGGCTTAGCATGTACTTGCTACTCTGAGACACACATTTCAAATTTCTGAATGATGGAAATATTTTAGCAATAATATGGTGCTATACAGATGAATAACTGATAGGATCGTCATTCAACCTTCATTTTTCCATTGGGAGAGTCAAAGGGCTGTGCTGAAAAAATGACTAAGCCACAGGTGGTTGACATTATATATAGTACTGCATAACGCCTATCCTATTGTGCTGCAAAGAGACAAATGAATACTTTCAGAAGAAAATGCAATTATTCTATCCTTTTACAAAAATTTTATGTCCAAAGTCTGAACATCAGAGGAAATTTAAAGAATGAGATTAAGTATAAAAATGTAAGAGAAAGGAGTGATAGAGAGAAGTCCACAAACCAAGTCATTACATAAAACAGAAAATATTTACAAAGTAATTGTGTATAATGTACAGAATAAAACAATAGAAATGCTAACGTAGGTGGTTAAAAATGAAGTAAAATTGACCATGAATTAAAAAAAGTTTTTATTTTATGTATATGAGTGTTTGCATATATGTGTGTATGGTATATATCTACATGATATTTTCAGAGATGAGAAAAGGTGCCACTATGTGGGTTCTGGCAGGTGAATTAAGGTCCTTTCAAAGAGCAAGTACTCTCAGTTCTGAGTCATCTCTCCAGCCCCTAAAGAAGTTCTAAATACTTTTCAAAATATTTTTTCACTTTTTTGAAATTCAAATATAATTACCTCATTTCCCACTTCTTGTTCCTACCTCCAACTTCTCCCAGGTCCTCCCTTTCTCCTATGTAAACTCACTGCCTCTTCTTTGTTATCTGTTTTTACCTAAGTGTGTGTGTGTGTGTGTGTGTGTGTGTTCATAAATATATAAATAAATACCACATGCATCAGCTGGTTATTTAGTAACAAAGGTTAGCCTTTTTAAGCATATATGTGAAGTCCCTGGTAAAGACAGCAGGAGTGTGGTACCTATACCACCTGGAACCACAGTCAAACAAGGGTCTGGAGATTAAAAAACACACAGAGACGTGGGTCACCCTTAAAGCAAGAATTTCAATTTTATTATGTTCCAAGGCAGTTTATATAGTGCTTTTCTTGACTAGTAGCCATGCCCTAGCTCTCATGATTTTTCTACTGCAAGCACACAAGAAACCACTTTTTTTTTTTTTTTAGAAACTCATGAGGGCCCCATACTCAGAGCAGCTTCAATCATAGAAAAACAAGTTGTTTACCTCCAGCAGGCAAAAGGTCAGAGAAATTTCGGGTCTGAGGTTCTGCAGCTTCCAACACAGGAGTTGGGTTATGAATGTATCAGTAACTACTAGACTCCTAAGTTTTTGATTGATTGTGGTTTCTGTAATGGTCTCCATTTTTGCAGAGAATTTTTCTTGATGAGGGATGAGGACGACACTTATCTGTAGGCATGAGGACAATTATTTCTAATGTAGTTAGGGATTATGCTGATTTAATAAAGTGATGATTGTTCTCCTCTAAGAACCTGTACTTCACTAGCCCTGGGTAGATGGCTAAGCTTCCAGTACCAAAGATGATGTCCCTCTTGTTGAAGAGATCTTAAGTCCAATTTGTCATAGACAGAACCTGGAAAAAACCTAAATACCCTTCCATCAAAGAATGGATAAGGAAAAGCCGGGCGGTGGTGGCGCACACCTTTAATCCCGGCACTTGGGAGGCAGAGGCAGGTGGATCTCTGTGAGTTCGAGACCAGCCTGGTCTACAAGAGCTAGTTCCAGGACTGGCTCCAAAACCACAGAGAAACCCTGTCTCGAAAAACCAAAAAAAAAAAGTATGGATAAGGAAAATTTAGTACATTTGCACAATTATGTAGTACTACACAGTAGGAAAAAATAACATCTTGAAATTTTCAGGAAAATGGATGGATCTAGAAAACATCATTTTGAGTCAGGTAACCCAGGCACAGAAAGACAAGTATCATATGTACTCACTCATAAAGTGGATTTTAAACATAAAACAAAGAAAACCAGTCCATAAATCACAATCCCAGAGAACTTAGACAACAATGAGGACACTAAGAAAGACATAGAAAGATCTAATCTACATGGGAAGTAGAAAAAGACAAGATCTCTTGAGTAAATTGGGAGCATGGGGACCTTGGGGGAGGGTTGAAAGGGAGAGGAGAGGCAAGGAGGGGAGCAGAGAGAAATGTAGAGCTAATAAAAATCAACAACAAAAAAGAAAGCAGGAACCAGACTAACCATTACTGGTCATTCAGATTGTCAAGGACAGATTGCAAGATCACCTGAGTCATGCAGAACAAAAGAAAAATTTGGAAGACATTTTCAAAACCATCAAGAGTCAACTGACAATGACCCCAAAATGATCCAGATGTTGTAATTATCAGAGCACATTTTAAGTTATTTTTTTATTTTTGAGATTATAATATGATACATAATTTTCCCCTCCCCTTTCCTCCCTAAAGACCCTTCCATATACTCTTCCTTTGTTTTATTTAAAATTTGTGACCTCATTTTTCATCAGTTGTTGTTCCATGCATATGTATATACATATTTATTCCTAAAAAAATAAATACCACTTGCTCAAAAAAAGAGAAGTTCTTGGTTATTGTCAACTTATGTATGCACAACGGCACCTTTATAGTTATCATCCCATGTTGGTAATTTCTGTGGTTCATATGCATCATAGCTGGGTAAATCTGTTAGTTTTTAATCATGAGTTTTAAAGAATCTTTTTCAGTGGGTACTTTTATGCTACCTGATCATAAAAGGCAAGCATTTAGAAATAATGCATTTCATTTGCATAGATGCCCACAGAGAAAAAGCTAAAGAAGCCTAGATACTAATTATAAACACATACCCAATTATTTCTGAACCATCGTGTATATATTCTGACCACAAGGACCTTTTTGTCACTTTTATAAAAATTGCCTACCGTTGCTTTGTTCTACTCTCTTTTGTCTGCCTTTCAAAGAACACACTACAGAGATGTTTTCTTCCCAGAAAACCCATCAAAACTGATCCTCTCAATTTTGATGTTCCAGTCATTTTCAAGTATATTCTAAAATTAAAAACTTTGACTTTAATACAATATGCAAATAAAAGATTCATAGTTCAGACAATACCAGTTAAAAAGATTCAGTTTGTTTGTTAACCCAATATTCTATAAATACATGAGGTGTGAAGTTATTAAACATTCATTTTATTTTCCTTCTAAGTAATGGAGACTGTAAAATGTTGATTAAATTTTTTGTGTTTCTCTCTTTCTCAATCTTTCTCCATCACAATTGAATTGTGATACTTGTTAAACTCTGGAAAAATAAATTTTGTTTCTACTAGAGACATTCAGGGACACTTTTATGGGGTCTGTATGAGTGGATTGTTCTTGTAAGCTAAGTGTTCACTATATACACATTCTTCAATAACTGCAAGACACTAAAATGGCAGGAACAAAGAAATACTTAAAGAGGCTCCATTCAGACTCCCTACCATTCCCTGACTTTGTATACTTCTTTCCATATGAACTTTCAATGTGCTTTCTTGTTACCTCTGTGTTCCTAGATACATCAACATGTTTCTCTAAGTGTTGTAGCACTTAATACCAGGCATAGTGTCCCATACTACCTGGTGAATTATTATATATTAATAGGCAGTTAATTCTTAAGCATATATATATATATATTCATTCATATATATATATATGAACACAGAATACATACATGAACCCATGTTTATTTAAAATGTATTGTATACCTAAATACACATTAAGAATTCTTTATGCATCCAGGCTGTGGTGACACACGCCTTTAATTCAATGAGGACTATTGAGACGTCAAGAACAATGGCAGTGGGTTTTTGACCCTACTGCACGTACTGGCTTTGTGGGAGCCTAGGCAGTTTGAATGCTCACCTTACTAGACCTGGAAAGAGGTGGGCGGTCCTTGGGCTTCCCACAGGTCAGGGAACTCTGATTGCTCTTCGAGCTGATAAGGGAGGGGGACCTGATGGGGGAGGGGGAGGGAAATGGGAGGCGGTGGCGGGGAGGAGACAGAAATCCTTAATAAATAAATAAATTAAAAAAAATAAAGCACTCAGGAGGCAGAGACAGATAGACATCTGTGAGTCTGAGGACAGCCTGGTCTAGAGAGTGACTTCCAGAACAGCCAGGACTATACAGAAAACCTCTGTCTCTAAACAATCAAATGAAAAATAATTCTCTATGCATTAAATGAATTATCAATATATGTTATAGTATTATTTTATCCATTTTCACATGAGGATGATAAAAATAAAAAATATATTTTAACAGAAGGATCTTATGAAGACATCCCAGATGAAAATAAAAATATATTATTTACTAAGTACTAATAAGTGGGGAACCATAACTTAAAATAGTTTTATCTCCCTCAAATATCCTGGCTATAGAAAACTGTGCAATGAGCAACTAATCCCACAAGAGGAATTCATTTATATTCTTTACTATGGTCTCCAAAGAACCATATTTAAAATGCTATGTTGAGTGAGTTGACCAAGATACAGATTCTTAGCCATAATACTTAATTGAGAGCACAGAAAGCACTGTATTTGGATATAGCTGAAAGAGTTTGTTAGTAAGTCTTTGTATTACTGTGATAAAATACCTTAGAAAACATTGACAGGAAGGAAATATTTTTTTTTAGAAAAAATATCACATTGATGTTTAAGATTCATCATAAATATTGCAAGGTACAAAAATATTCATAGCAATTTTAGATACACAAAGTACATATTGTTATCACATAAAAGATATTTTTTTACAGATCTCTTGCCCCAAATGTTCAACTCATCCTACTATCAACTTTAAGTTCTAAATCAAAAATGTTACTTAATCATTACCTAAAATAGATAAAGGTATATTCAAGGTATGATTCATTTTGAAATATATTTCTCTTGTATCACGACCCTGTAAAATCAAACAAGGCAAATTTCTTTAAGTTGATAGAGTCACTGTAGAGAAAATCTAGTTGAGATCTGTTTGAAGGAGGCATGAGAGCAATACTAATCTTGACACTCTAGCACTACAAAGCCACAAGCATGCAATGTTAGGCTGAAAGAGTTGTAGATATATGACTACAATGCATAAGGCTTAAACAGGAAGGAAATATTAATCTCAGTTCACAATGTTATAAGTTCCCAACCATGGTTGGCTAAATCCTCTGTTTCCATGCCAGTGACGAGGAAAACATCATGCGATAAAAAACAGTCCTTACTTTTTAATGGCTAAGAAACAGAGGAGAAATATGCTTGTGCAAGCCTCTTTGTCACTTCTGCCCCAAAGCCTACATTCTTCTCTACCAGATGTCTCAGAGGTTTGCTTTATTAATTTAATATAATCATTTCTTAATTCAATCAAGTTTAATTTCAAGGTCAACAAATCCTTAACTTGTCAATAACACCTAAGCACATCTTCTCATGTAGTAGTTTCCAAATAAAAACAAGAAGTTCTGCCAAATACTACTATCTTGGATACAACAATAAACATACTAATTCTTTCCCTCAAAGTCTCAACAGCTCCGCTATTGCTCAAATGTTCATGTCCAGTGTCTACACTGTGAAACAAGATACTTTGTCATATGTATCTATGGAATTAAAATGCATATTTTATACTTCTAACATTCAGTGACATGAGACACTCATTTCAATTCAAACGGAGGTTTAGAGACATAAAAAAAGAGGAAAGAAAAAAAAAAGAAGAAAACAGCACTGGCACAAAGCTTTGAAATCCCAATACGCATCCCCAGTGATACACTTCCTCCAGCAAGACCAGCTCTCCTCAGCCTCCCCCAACAGTGTGAGCAACTGGGGACCACGCATTCAAACGCTGGAGATTGTGGGAGACACGTTATTCAAACCGCCATGGTGAAAGACCCAGTTGGAAGGCAGTAAGGAGAAGAATAAAAGGATGATCTGGACACTCTGTTCTAGCCTCTTCACATGCCCTCTCTCACACACACTCCTGCATACACTTGTACCACACACCCACATCCTCACATGCTTACACCACACACCCAAATAAATAAATAAATACACAGAACTGTAAAAAAAAAAAAGAAATTAATTGAAATCAAGTAGGACAAGCAAAACCTTTAACTCCATGTCTAACATCCTCCTGCTTCCCATTTTTATTTCATGGGGGACATTAGTCTATTGGATTATATTGTCTGTATTCAGCATCAATCTCTTTAATTATCTATGGAAATGTCTTCACAGATACAATCTGAAGTGTGCTTGGCTATTCTCCTTGAAGAGACTTCTTCCAATTAAATACACAAAATAATCCCATGTATGGTTAAATTGTGTAACTTTGTCCGTTATTTGACCTGTACATAGATTTTAATATATGGATTATCTTTAAAGGGTATTTTGTATAAAATATATGTTTAATAATTTTGAGCCTTCTTTCATATACTGGAAAAACTCCATGAAAACATAAACAGGAAACCTCTGGTATCGGGCCATCATTTTACCTTCTAAGTTAATATAATAGTACAAAAACAACATGGAATCATTTTGATTCAAGGCCATGAGAATATTTGAATATTTTTATTTCTAGTATTGGAAGTCTACCATCATGGTCACTCCTGGGTAAATGAGAACGGTGTAGCCTTATTGCTCCTTCCTAAGCTGTGAACATGTCCCTCAAAGTTCATGTGATATAAAATTAATTCATAATGCAAACTGTTGTGAAATGAGGATGAATGCTCTGTAATTAGTATACGAAGCTCTACTTTCATAAATGGGAATTCTGTTATTGTCAGAGTTGAACTGGTTATTTTTGAGACTTCAAAATTTTAAGTCAAAGAAATTTCTGCTCACTATAAAATAATCAGAATGTGGCAACCTGTTAAGGAAGCATAAAACAAACTAAAACATCCCTGTTGTGTAATCTGACAGGAAAGTAACCTTCCAAATATAAGTGGATAGTTGACTGACAGTTGGTTGCATAGATGGTACTGAACCCCAAATAAATCAGAACTGCTCTTTAGATGAGCCCAGCCCAAATTTCCAACAGACAAGATCATAATGTTTGGACTTGTTTATAGAGTAAAAGTCAATTGATGCAGTGTTTTTGATATTCTCCTTTTTAATCCACCAAGTTGAGTCCTTACTGAATAATAATTTACATGAGCAACATTATGCCATTAGTTTGAGAGAAGATAAGAAAAGAAGCATAAGCAAGTTTTTTTTTGTTCTCAGTGTGATCACAAATACAAATATTGAGGGATTATATACAAGGCATAAATAGGGTTCCATAAGAGTTCTTCTGTGGGAATGTATTAGACCTTTCAAGATGCAAATTCATCTTTCTTAGCTTGCTTGATCCCTGCTCAATGTAAGTTCCTAGAGACAGTGTCATTACTTTCATGCTTTTATAGCAGTAACTTAATAATGCAAATTTGTTAACAGTTTATCTCAGAAAAATCTGGTGAGAGGGTAAGAAGTCTCTCATTTCCTTACTCTGTGATTTGGAAGAAACTAAACTACTTATCTTTAGTTGAGTGCCCTCATCTATAAAAGGAGATGTCATAGTTGGGGTGTTGGATGTACTCTGAAGACCTATTTGTTAGAAGCTTGGTCCCTAGAGTAGTGATAGTAGTGTGTTGATAGAATGTTAGATAGTTGCTGCCTCTTGAAGGATCACTGAATCTTTGAGGGTGTGTACTTCATAGTGATTGTAGTCTCTTTTCTTTATCTTTTTGGGTCATGTTGTGGGCAGTTTGTTCCAGAACATGTTCCCTTTTTCTGTACTATAGCACTGCTACCAAAATCAACGTCCCAACGGAGTGGCTCTATCTATCCATTCTTTGACATTAGCTCTAACTTGGTGAATCAAAGTAAACCTTATGTTTTAGCAGTTAATAATTATCTGAAATTGTATAGTAACACAAAGCATACTAGCAAAAGGGAAAATAATGAAAGTGCAAAGGACTATTATGATGGTAAAGACTGGTAGAAACAACATGTAGCCCAATTACTGATGTATTTTATGTACCTACTATAATACTATTCAGGTGACTTTTATTATTATTGGTATAAGTTTGGGAAAATAATATGATTTAGATTTGAAGAATTTTGTAATTTTGAACAATCTTCCCTCAGGAAAATGTGTTCAAAGTAATCTTTTCACTCATTCAAAAACTCAAATTACCATTTGGAATGCTTAAAACATTGTATGTCCTTTCTACTACTGCTTTCTTTTTTTATTTTATGATTTTAACCTAAGAGAACGCACACTTTCCTCTGTAGTGATTTTGTTTCTCAAAATTCTCAGTTTGAATGTCTGAAATGCAAAGTGCATAGAAATGGGGGGAGGGAACTATTGTGGTCAATTTTGCATTTAGCATGTAGGCTGTGGACTTGTAAAGCACACTGGGATGCTGTGAAATGGCTCTCTATTATGTCAACAGTAAGTGGTGCTAATAGGCATGCCTATACAGTTCTCTGGGCTGATCCACCCTATTCCCACTTTCTGTTCTCTATGAATTACTGGCTAGTAGCAGGATAATGAGTCCCTTTCCTCAAATACTCTTATCTCTTTTACAAAGACAGCTACAAAGAGCTGCTAAATTTTGATTATATTCTTCTAAATAGTTTTCTCCATTTCTTTCTTTCTGTTCTACTTTGCTTTCTTGTTTTCCCCAAATAATTTTCCTTCCTAAACAATCTTACCTATTACCATGTTTTTATTCAAGCAGCAGTCATACTGCTGTAACTGGAATTCTTTCTTGTCCACAACTGTACAAGGGACAGAATTTGCAGATCGTCTAACTTGTTAGGGAACGCTGCTTGTTCGTTACCCAGCTGCCGAGACGCCGAAATAATCACAGAAATCTGCACTAATTGCAGTACTGTTTGTCCAATAACTTAAGCATTTTTCTGGCTAACTCATATTTAAATTAACCCAGTTCTATTATTCTGTGTTTCGCCACATAGCTGTGGCTTCCCAACAAGGTTCTGGTGGGCTCTGGCAGAGGTGTCTATCTCCTGCCGGTGGTTACATTGCTTCTCTCTGACTCTGCCTATTCTCTCTACATATCTCTGTCAGCCTGGCTTACTCTTTTAAGCCATTGGCTGAAAACAGCTTCTTTATTAACCAATAAAAGCAACACATAGACAGAAGGACTTCTCATATCATTGACTAAACTGAATTCAGGGGGTTTTGCTGGTGGTGGTCTTGGTGGTTGTCAAATTTTGATTGGCAGAACTCCACATTTACACTTTATTTCTTACTTGCCACTTCCCTTCACTGCCTGTGTGGCTGTTTCCTGACCTTTTTCCATGGCATAAGTTCTTTAGTATATGAAGGCACTTTTGAGAAAAAGCTGAGATAAAATTAATGTATAAACTTCTTTCCTTCTTATATCTGCTTTATACATTTTTTGTTTGTGTCCCAAGAAACATATCACTGTAGAGATGTAAATGATTCTTTTAAAATTTCTGACAAGGCCTCTATGAAATTATATCTATTTTTGTAAATGACACACTTATGAAGTCATAAGGTCATAGAGCTTCCTCTCTTGCATTCATTTAGTTCTCTATTCTGTTGCTCTGGACTTAATTAGCCTGGCTGCACATCAACACCCTTCAATGTTCTTGCCTTCTCTACAATGTTGCACAAAAGTCCTACACAAAGTTAACAGGGAAAAATAAAGCATCACTATCTATATTCATTTGCATTTGGAAATTACCATTTTATATTATTTGCATATGTTTGCCTAATAAGAGTGATCCAGGCCTGGTTACACAACAACCATAAAGCAAGGAGCTGAAACTTTCTAATTAGACAACCTATCCTTTGTATAAATTATCATTAAAAAAACTGAGAGAGAAGATCTATAACATGACTGAGCTATCTACTGTCTGCATATGTAGTCTATTCAAAGGAAATGAAATCAGCATGAATAAAAGGTGTCTGCACAGATTTATTACAGCACTGTTCACAATAGCTGTGGTATAGATGTAATCTTAGTTCCTTTCAATAGGTGAATGAATGAAGAGTATCTAATACATATTAAATAATACTATATTACTCTGAAATAGAAAAGACTGAAATTTTCATTTGCAACAAAATGGATATAACTAGAAGTCATCATGTTAAATGAAATAAACTAGATGCAGAAATAAAAGTGCCATAATGATATTTACCATATTTTGATATGTTTTCAACTACTGATTTTATCCTTGTAGTTTATCAAGCCACATGCCAAGTAACTTGCCTCACAAAGTCATGCTAAAGTAGGTAGTCTTTTATATAAAAATGTTTACTTTTGAACATATTATACTTACATGAACACAATGAAATATAATCATATCTATACATATTCCTGCTCCAACTCTCAATTTTCCTAATCTAACTTACCAACTTCATATCTTTTTTAGATAGTTCATTATGTTCAATTAACCCCACCCAAATATGCATCAGCTATCCACTAGAACATAAAAAAAACTTTCTACAGAACGTGTCTTCAATAATGAATGATTCACCTTCCAGCAGTAGTTATCCATTGTCAATAGCTCCTCAGTAAGCCAGGACAGGGGTGTGAGAGAAGATCACTCACATAATGTCTGAGAGGATTTTGGTAGACTCAGTTTTGTACAGGACTTTTGCAGATACCAGATCTGCTGTGAGTACATGGCTTTCACAGCCATGTCAAGTCTATAAGAGAACATTTCATAGCACTCTAGCTTTTATATTTCTTCTGCTTCGTTTTCTTCAATGTTTTATGAGTTAGGGAGGGTAGGTATGCTAATATAGATGTCCTGATTATTGCCAAACATTGAGTCTCTTATTCTTAGGATTTTGACCAGTTATGCATCTCTCCATTAACTAAAGACCACTTCAAAAATATCTTTCTCTGACCAATTCTGAGAGTAGCTCAAGCCTATGGATATAAAAATAAATATTTAGATAGCAAGCAATTAGTACTGTTATTTCTAAGTTTGTCTGGATGTTTCTCAAAAAGAAAAGAAAGAAACCTAAAAATAGAACTGTTTTATGACCCAACTCTATCACCCCTGGAAATATATCCTGCAGACTTTTTACTCTACTGGGATTACACTTACACATTCATGTTCCTTCCTGTTCTGTTCACAATAGCCAGGAAATAAAATATATTTTGCTGTTTATGAACAGAAGAATGAGAAAGAAAAATGTGGCACACACAATGGGAAGTTAATCAACTTTAAGGAAAATGAAATTTGGAGGTAAACTTACAAAACTGGAAAATATTATATCAAATCACATACTCAGGTCTAAAAAAAAAACAAATACCTTCATTCTTCCTCACACAGAAATGGGAATTTCAAACCTTTGGGTTTTTTTATATTTAACTTGGAGTACAATTAGAAGCGAGAAAAAACAGAAAGCACATTGCAGGAAGGCATTTTCATGGAGGAGGTAAGTAGACTACAGGCTAAGTGAAAGTAGTGAGGAAGAATACTGGGGTGCAAAGGGCCAGAAAGGGATAACTATGGGAACATTAAGGAATTTAGGTTGGGGGTTAAACCAAAGAAATTGGATCTGAAGAACTATATGGAAGCCTATTTTATAACCCAGAATTTAAAAAGTGGGGGGATTCCCACCAGCAATGGATGAGGGTACCCCTTCCTCCACAACCCCTCCAGCAGAGGTTATCATTGGTGTTTTTGATTTTAGCCAATCTGACAGGTGTAAGATGATATCTCAAAGTTGTTTTGATTTGCATTTCCATGATCGCTAAGGAGGTTGAGCATGACCTTAGTGTCTTTTAGCCATTTGAACTTCTTCTGTTGAGAATTCTCTGTTCAGATCAGTGCCCCCTTTTTTAATTGGGTTAATTAGCATTTTAAAGTCTAGTTTCTTGAGTTCTTTATATATTTTAGAGATCAGACCTTTGTCTGTTGTGGGGTTGGTGAAGATCTTCACCCAGTCAGTGGGTTGCCTTTGTGTCTTAGTGACAGTGTCCTTTGCTTTACAGAAGCTTCTCAGTTTCAGTAGGTCCCATTTATTCAATGTTGCCCTTAATGTCTGTGCTACTGGAGTTATACCTAGGAAGCGATCGCCTGTGCCCATCTGTTGTAGGGTACTTCCCAATTTTTCTTCTATCAGGTTCAGTGTGTTCGGATTGATATTGAGGTCTTTGATCCAAATGCAAACTTGTGCAACCACTTTGGAAAGCAGTGTTTCAGTTTCTCAGGAAATTCGGGATCAACCTACCCCTGGACCCAGCAATGACACTCTTGGGAATATGCCCAAGAGATGCCAGATCATATGACAAGGGAATTTGTTCAACTATGTTCATAGCAGCATTGTTTGTAATAGCCAGAACCTGGAAACAACCTAGATGTCCGTCAATGGAAGAATGGATGAAGAAAGTGTGGAATATATACACATTAGAGTACTACTCAGCGTTAAAAAACAATGACTTCTCGAATTTTGCATGCAAATGGATAGAAATAGAAAATACTATCCTGAGTGAGGTACTCAGACCCAAAAAGAGGAACAAGGGATGTACTCACTCATAATTGGGTTCTAGCCATAAATAAAGGTCAGTGAGTCTATAATTTGTTATCTTAAAGAAGCTAGATAAGAAGGTGAACCCAAAGAAAAACATATAGCTATCCTCCTGAGTATGGGAAGTAGACAATATTGCCGGGCAAAAAAACGGGATCTTGGGGGTGGGGTAGGAGGAGTAAGGGGAGATGGGGAGAGAAAAGTGAGAAGGGTAGGTTGGGGAGAACTTGGGGAAATGGGATGATTGGGATAAAGGAAGGTTGGATAGGGGAGCAGGGAAGCACATATCTTAATTAAGGGAGCCATCTTAGGGTTGGCAAGAGACTTGGACCTAGAGGTGCTTCCAGATGCCCAAGGCGAGGCCCCCAGTTAGTTTCTGGGGCAGTTGAGGATAGGGAACATGAAATGATCCTATCCTATAGCCATACTGATGAATATCTTGCATATCACCATAGAACCTTCATCTGGCGATGGATGGAAATAGAGACAGAGACCCACACTGGAGCACTGGACTGAACTCCCAAAGTCCCAATGAGGAAGAGAAGGAGGGTGAACATGAGCAAAGAAGTCAGGACCACAAGGGGTGCACCCACCCACGGAGACAGTGGGGCTGATCTATTGCGAGCTCACCAAGGCCAGCTGGACTGTGACTGAAAAAGCAAAGGATAAAACCAGACTCTCTGAATATGGTGGACAATGAGGGCAGCTGAGAAGCCAGGGACAATGGCACTGGGTTTTGATCCTGCATCATGTTCTGGCTTTGAGGGTGCCTAGCCAGTTTGGATGTTCACCTTCCTAGACCAGGATGGAGGGGCAAGGACTTTGGACTTTCCACAGGGCAGGGAACCCTGGCTGCTCTTCAGACTGCAGAGGGAGGGGGAGAGAAGTGTGGGGAGGGGGAGAGGAGTGGGGAGAGGGGGAGAGGAGTGGGGGGAGGGGGGAGGAGTGGGAGGATGGGATGAGGCAGAAATTTTTTCTCAACTAAAAAAAAATAAATAAAAGTGGGGGGATAGTATAATTTATGTGGAAAATAAGAATGATGAACACTAAGTATTAAAACATTAAACTGAAACAGAAGTGGGTAGATGTGGAGAAGAGAAAGGGGTAGCAGGTCATTTAACCAAAACTAGGATATATGAACAAATACTTAATGAAACCTACTAGGTAGTAAACTAATTTCAGACTACAACCTAAAAAAAAGTGTTTAAATTACCCTAAATTGGATGGGAAATGTTATTCTCGTAAGACAGAGATTTTTAATTAAACTTGTAGTGCAAAGTATGTAATATCTTCCTATAAGCTATTGTTTAGGGAATCAACAGAGGTCGCCCCAAAAACAGTCTGCTACTGACCTTAGTTATCCACTATAACTATATACTAAGACCCTCTTGTTAAGTTTGCCATATACTTTGGCTACAGGACATTAGAAGTCAATTTTAAACTGTCCACGAAGCATCTCCCCTGGTGGCTAGTGTTCATAGTGCCTGAGATGAAATAGGCTGCTAGGAGAAAGACAATTTTCCCCAAGCTTAGTCACTGCAAGTTGTAATACCAACCTTCCAGGCAAGATGTACCTATTTTTGCAATAGTGGCATGACTGCAATAGGTTATTTAGGCACTTTCTGATCAGGTTAGAGGCAAGGTTGACAGGGGGAGATTTTATGTCTGGCACTGTAATTCTGGTAAAATATCTACGTCTGGAGAGGCCATAGGCCTTAGGGTAGAACTTGCTATTGTTATTTTGCTAATGTAAGTATTAATCCCATTTTACATAAGAAATTTATGTGTATAAAATAACAAAGAAAGCGAATAGTAAAGACCAAATTTATATTTATATTTCCTGATCCTTGTAGAAAGCATCACTAAATGTGAGAAATACAACTGTACCAGATTGTACACTTTCTCCTTGTGCCTTATAACATCTATGGTTCTAACAGAAATTGCTAGGGATAATAAACCACACCTCTGTTGAAATTCTCCAAGGCTGATTGATTAGAATATCATTACTGTGGATAAATGAAGTATTATAGACAGTTCCAAAAATTCATTAACTGTTATTAATTACCTTTAAGAGCTTTTAAATGGTCACCTTCTAAGATGTATATTTTAAAGTGGGAATGGGGTGTAGGATATGTAATACTATAAGTGTCCTTTGATCTCAGCATAAGTTAATATGTTTGTTTTTGAAAGAATTAGAAGCCTGATTTCATATACACATACATACATATACATACACATATATTATACATGTATATACATAGATATTCCATAAGTATATTGAGACTGTAATATGCATGTATGGTAGAAAGAAAAGTAATATCACTACATTAAAAAATAAAATGTAGTCAGTTTATTACATTATATTTGATTGTCTCAAAAGAAAAAATCTTATGATAATTAATTTCAGGCCTAGTCATACTTTTATTTATTCTGCATCATTCTACACAGAAATGTGTTTATTTCTGATTTCCATACTTTTTCTTACCTCATTTTTATTGCTACAAAATAATTTCGCTATTTTTAATTATTTTATGGTGAATTTTTATTCATTCTTTTGTTTTTGTTGTTTTGAGACTTGTTTTTTTGAAGAGCCTTGGCTGTCCTGGACCTATCACTGTAGAGCAGGCGGGCCTAGAACTCAAACTCACAGAGAACAGCCAGTCTTTGGCTTAGGAGTGCTGGAAACAAAGGCATGCACAAACACGACTCAGTTTTTAATCATTCTTTTTTTTTAACTTTCTATTTATTTATTTATTTATTTATTTATTTATTTATTTATTTTTTATTGAAAAAAAATTTCTGCCTCCTCCCAGCCTCCCACTACTCCCCCCTCCCCCCACTCCTCTCCCCCTCCCTCTCCAGTCTGGAGAGAAGTCAGGGTTCCCTGCCCTGTGGAAAGTCCAAAGTCCTCCACCCTCCATCCTGGTCTAGGAAGGTAAACATCCATACTGGCTAGGCTCCCAAAAAGCCAGAACATGAAGTAGGATCAAAACCCAGTGCCATTGTCCTTGGTTTCTGAGCAGCCCTCATTTTCCACCATATTCAGAGAGTCCGGTATTATCCCATGCTTTTTCAGGCACAGTCCAGCTGGCCTTGGTGAGCTCCCAATAGATCCGCCCCACTGTCTCCGTTAGTGGGTGCACCCCTTGGGGTCCTGACTTCTTTGCTCATGTTCTCCCTCCTTCTGCTCCTCATTGGGACTTTGGGAGCTCAGTCCAGTGCTCCAGTGTGGGTCTCTGTCTCTATCTCCATCCATCGACAGATAATCTGAAGGTTCTATGGTGATATGCTAGATATTCATCAGTATGGCTATACGATAGGATCATTTCAGGTTCCCTATCCTCAGCTGCCCCAGGAACTAACTGGGGACCTCGCCTTGTGCACCTGGGAGCCCCTCTAGGTCCAAGTCTCTTGCCAAACCTATGATGACTCTCTTAATTAAGATGTGTGCCTCCCTGCTCCCCTATCCAACCTTCCTTTATCCCAATCATCCCGTTTCCCCAAGTTCTTCCCATCCTACCCTTCTCACTTTTGTCTCCCCATTTCCCCTTACCCCCCTCACAACCCACCCCCAAGATCCCGAATTTTTGCCCGTCAATCTTGGCTACTTCCCAAACGCAGGAGGATAGCTGTATGTTTTTCTTTTGGTTCACCTTCTTATCTAGCTTCTTTAGGATAACAAATTATAGACTCACTGACCTTTGTTTATGGATAGAACCCAATTATGAGTGAGTACATCCCTTATTCATCTTTTTGGGTCTGGGTTTCCTCACTCAGGATAGTATTTTCTATTTCCATCCATTTGCATGCAAAATTCGAGAAGTCATTTTTTTTTTACCGCTGAGTAGTACTCTAATGTGTATATATTCGACACTTTCTTCATCCATTCTTCCATTGAAGGACATCTAGGTTGTATCCAGGTTCTGACTATTACAAATAGTACTGCTATAAACATAGTTGAACAAATGTCCTTGTCATATTATAGGGCATCTCTTGGGTATATTCCCAAGAGTGGTATTGCTGGGTCCAGGGGTAGGTTGATCCTGAATTTCCTGAGAAACTGAAACACTGCTTTCCAAAGTTATTGCACAAGTTTGCATTCCCACCAGTAATGGATGAGGGTACCCCTTCCTCCAGAACCTCTCCAGCAGAGGCTATTATTGGTGTTTTGTTTTTGATTTTAGCTAATCTGACAGGTGTAAGATGATATCTCAAAGTTGTTTTGATTTGCATTTCCCTGATTGCTAAGGAGGCTGAGCAGGACCTTAAGTATCTTTTGGCCATTTGAACTTGTTCTGTTGAGAATTCTCTGTTCAGATCAGTGCCCCATTTTTTAATTGGGTTAATTAGCATTTTAAAGTCTAGTTTCTTGAGTTCTTATATATTTTGGAAATCAGACCTTTGTCTATTGCGGGGTTGGTGAAGATCTTCACCCAGTCAGTAGGTTGCCTTTTTGTCTTAGTGACAGTGTCCTTTGCTTTACAGAAGCTTCTCAGTTTCAGTAGGTCCCATTTATTCAATGTTGCCCTTAATGTCTGTGCTGCTGGGGTTATACATAGGAAGCGATCACCTGTGCCCATTCGTTGTAGGATACTTCCCACTTTCTCTTCTATCAGGTTCAGTGTGTTCAGATTGATATTGAGGTCTTGAATTCATTTGGACTTGAGTTTTGTGCATGGTGATAGATATGGGTCTATTTTCAATCTTCTACAGGTTGACATCCAGTTGCGCCAGCACCATTTGTTGAAGATGCTTTCTTTCTTCCATTGTATACTTTTAGTTCCTTTATCGAAAATAAGTTGTTCATAGGTTTGTGGGTTAAAATCTGGGTCTTCTATACAATTCCATTGTTTGACTTCTCTGTTTTTATGCCAATACCACACTGTTTTCATTACTGTATTTCTGTAATAGAGTTTGAAGTCAGGGATGGTAATGCCTCCAGCAGATCCTTTATTGTATAGGATTGTTTTTGCTATCCTGGGTTTTTTGTTTTTCCATATAAAGTTGATTATTGTCCTCTCAAGATCTGTGAAGAATTTTGATGGGACCTTGATGGGGATTGTATTGAATCTATAAATTGCCTCTGGTAGAATTGCCATTTTTACTATGTTGATCCTCCCAATCCAAGAGCAAGGGAGATCCTTCCATTTTCTGGTATCCTCTTCAATATCGTTCTTCAAGGACTTAAAGTTCTTGTCTAATAGATCTTTCACTTCCTTGATTAGAGTTACCCCAAGATATTTCATGCTGTTTGTGGCTATCGTGAAAGGTGATGCTTCTCTGATTTCCCTCTCTGTTTCCATATCCTTTGTGTATAGCAGGGCGACTGATTTTTTGGAGTTGATCTTGTAACCTGCCATATTACTAAAGGTGTTTATCAGCTTTAGGAGTTCTTTGGTGGAGTTTTTGGGGTCATTTATGTACATTATCATATCATCTGCAAATAATGAAAGTTTAACCTCTTTCTTTCCAATTCTAATCCCCTTGATCCCCTTATGTTGTCTTATTGCTATTGCTAAAATTTCAAGCACTATATTGAAGAGGTATGGAGAAAGTGGACAGCCTTGCCGTGTTCCTGATTTTAGTGGGATGGCTTTGAGTTTCTCTCCTTTTAATTTGATGTTAGCTGTCAGTTTGCTGTAAATAGCTTTTATTACCCTTGTATCCCTAATCTCTCCAAGACTTTTATCATGAAGGGATGTTGAATTTTGTCAAAAGCTTTTTCAGCATCTAATGAAATGATCATATGGTTTTTTTCTTTCAGTTTATTTGTATGATGGATTACATTGATAGATTTTCATATGTTGAACCAACCCTGCATCTCTGGGATGAAGCCTACTTGATCATAATGGATAATTTTTCTAATGTGTTCTTGGATTCGATTTGCAAGTATTTTGTTGAAGATTTTTGCATCGATGTTCGTGAGTGAGATTGGCCTGTAATTCTTTTTCCTGGTTGAGTCTTTGTGTGCTTTTGGTATCAGAGTGACTGTAGCTTCATAAAAGGAATTTGGCAATGACTCCTCTGTTTCTATATTATTAAATTCATTAAGGAGTATAGGTATTAGGTCTTCTTGAAAGTTCTGGTAGAATTCCACATTGAAACCATCTGGTCCTGGGCTTTTTTTTGGTAGGGAGGTTTTTGATAACAGCTTCTAATTCTTCGCGACTAACAGGTCTATTTAGATTGTTCACCTGATCCTGGATTAATTATTTATTTATCAAAAAACATGTCCATTTCTTTTACATTTTCCAGTTTTGTGGCATACAGGCTTTTGTAGTAAGATCTAATGATTCTCTGAATTTCTGTGTCTGTGGTTTTGTCCCCCTTTTCATTTTTGATCTTATTAATTTGCGTATTCTCTCTTTGCGGTTTGATTAGTTTAGATAGGGGTTTATCAATCTTGTTGATTTTTTCCAGGAAACAGCTTTTTGTTTCATTGATTCTTTGGATTGTTTTCCGTGTTTCTATTTTGTTGATTTCAGCTCTCAGTTTGGTTATTTCCAGTCTTCTACTCCTCCTAGGTGAGTCTGCCTCTTTTTTTTTCTAGAGCTTTCAGGTGGTCTGTTAATTCTCCAATGTGTGCTTTCTCTGTTTTAAGTGGGCTTGTAGTGCTATGAACTTTCCTCTCAGGACTGCTTTCATAGTGTCCCATAAGTTTGAGTATGTTGTTTCTTTATTTTTATTGAATTCAAGGAAGACTTTGATTTCTTTCTTTATTTCTTCCTTGATCCAGGTGTGGTTCAGTAGTTGACTGTTCAGTTTCCATGAACTTGTAGTCTTTCTGGGGGTAGCATTGTTGTTGAATTCTAACTTTAATCCATGGTGATCTGATAAGACACAGGTGGTTACGAATATTTTTTTGTAACTGTGGAAGTTTGCTTTGTTACCGAGTATGTGGTCAATTTTTGAGATGGTTCCATGAGCTGCAGAGAAGAAGGTATATTCTTTCCCATTTGGGTGGAATGCTCTATAGATGTCTGTTAAGTCCATTTGATTCATTACCTCCATTAATTCTCTTATTTCTCTGTTAGGTTTCTGTCTGATTGACCTGTCAATTGGTGAGAGAGGAGTGTTGAAGTCTCCTACTATTAGTGTGTTTGGTTTGATGGCAGCCTTGAGTTTTAGTAATATTTCTTTTATGTATGTGGGTGCTTTTATATTAGAGGCATAGATATTCAGGATTGAGACTTCATCCTGATGAATTGTTCCTGTTATGAGTATAAAATGTCCGCCTCTATCTTTTCTGATTGATTTAAATTTGAAGTCAACTTTGTTAGAAATTCGTATGGCCACACCTGCTTGTTTCTTGGGTCCATTTGCTTGATAAGGCTTTTCCCAGCCCTTTACTCTGAAGGTGCCTGTCTTTGTGGTTGAGGTGTGTTTCTTGTAAACAGCAGAATATTGGATCCTGTTTTTGTATCCAATCTCTTAGCCTGTGCATCTTTATAGGTGAGTTGAGCCCATTGACATTAAGTGATATTAATGACCTGTGGTTGTTAACTCCGGTCACTTTTATAGTAGTAGAATTTGTGTGTTTCCCTTCTTTGAGTTGTGCTGGTGAAGGGTCTCTAGATGTCCGAGTTATTGTGGTCATTGTTGGACTCCTTGGCTTGTGATTTTCCTTCTATTACTTTCTGTAAGGCTCCATTTATGGCTACGTATTGTTTAAATTTGTTTTTATCCTGGAAAATTTTGTTTTCTCCATTTATAGTGAACAAAAGCTTGGCTGGGTATAGTAGTCTGGGCTTGCATCCATGGTCTCTTAATTTTCTGCAATACATCTTTCCTGGACCTTCTGGCTTTCATGGTTTCCATAGAGAAGTCAGGTGTAATTCTGATGGGTTTACCTTTATAAGTAACTTGACGTGTTTCCTTTGCAGCTCTTAATATTATTTCTTTATTCTGTATGTTTTGTGTTTTGATTATTATATGGCGAGGAGTTTTTTTTTTTTTTTGGTCCAGTCTATTCAGTGTTCTGTATGCTTCTTGAACCTTCAAAGGAATATCTTTCTTTAGGTTGGGAAAGTTTTCTTCTATAATTTTATTAAATATATTTTCTGGTTCATTGAGCTGTACTTCTCCTTCTTCTATCCCAATTATTCTTAGGTTTTGTCTTTTTATTTTGTCCCAGATTTCCTGAATGTTTTGTGATGAGAATTTGTTGGTTTTGCTGTTTTCTTTGACCAGTGTGTTTATTTTCTCTATGGTATCTTCAGTGTCTGACATTCTTTCTTCTATCTCTTGTAATCTGTTGTTAGTACTTGTCTCTGTAGTTCCTGTTCGTTTACCCAGATTTTCCATCTCCATCCTTCCCTCAATTTGTGTTTTCTTCATTACTTCCATTTCCTTCTTCAAATCTTGAACCGCTTCCCTTACCTGTTTTATTGCTTTTTCTTGTTTCTCTTGGTTTTCTTGCGTGTCTTTGAGCGATTTATTCATTTCCTCTACCTTTTTGTTTGTAATCTCTAATTGTTTATGGCAGTTTTTCACCTCCTGTTTAAGGTCTTCTATTATTTTCATGTAGTTCACTTTTGAGTCGATTTCTTCTAATTCTTCTGGAGTAGGGTGTACAATTCTTCTTTTGGGATCCCTGGATTCTGGTGATGTCATGTTGCCTTTCAGGTTGTTGGAGGAATTCTTGCATTGGTGCCTTCCCATCTCTTCATTCAAGTGGAGCCAGGAGAAGCCTGGTATCTTGGTCCAGTCTTTGCAGTGCTTGACTCTCTGGGTGTATCTCTTCAGTGTAGAAGCAGGAACCATTCCCATCCAGATGGAACTCCTCAGCACCAAAACATGGACGCCTGGTAATCCAATGACCCCAGGACAAAAGGGGGAGCCTGGGGGGCAAGGGTGTGGACGAGTGGAACCCAGGATACCTTGCTGCATAAGCTGAAGGTGCACGTGCTCCCTTTCCAGGGGTACTTGAGGCCTGCCCCATAGGTAGGCGCTTACCACTCTGGGTGGATAGCCTTAGTGTAGGAGCAGAAAGCTATTCTTGAGCAAAGGACCTTGCAGAAAATGCAGACTTGGGGGGGGTCGTGTGTAAGAAAGACAGCCCTGCAGAAGGAGCTTGGGGAGGGAGGTTTGTGCTCTTTTCAGGGACAATCCGCCCCTGGATAGCACACTCTCACCCGTCTAGATGAAATTCCTCAGCACCTAAACAGGGCAGCCTGGTAGCCCAATGATCTGGGGACAAAAGGATGAACGGAGCAGCGGGGGGCTTTTTAATCGTTCTTAAATATGAATTTTAACTATTTAAGACATATGCAGAAAAAGTTTTCCTGAAGAGATGACTTTGTGACCCACTGCCCCCAACTGTCTCATGTTTACCTTACCATTTTCCCCACCTTACTTTGCTTTATGAAATGTAGAGATTTTATAATACATACTGTTGCATTTTGTTATGCAATTGTTTCTAGTATAACATCTCCCTAATCAAAAGTATGGTTATTTATATCTTCTGAGGCACTAACAGTTCTGGCTTGGTGAGACATTCAGAAAACCTTTAGCAATTTTTGAAATTGACTAAATTTATATAACATAGAGTTTATTTCAATGTATCTGATTTTAATCCATTCTAAAATATAGAGAAAATGAACATGAAAAGCAGTCAAATAAAGGCTTTTCTGTAATTAATATTTTCCACCTGTGACTCTGTCTTTTTAGGAAAATGGACATCTCTATATTGCCTCAATTTATTTAATTGAACCAACGGGACATATTAATATCTCTTGCTAGAACTGGACAGACACAATGGAGAGTGATGCCATATTACTGAATATTAAGTAATGTCTAAGGTTAAAATGAAAAATATAACGGGAATTTTACCACATATAGGTATTCAAATGTGCTTACAGAATTCTCCCGGAGTTCTTGCTCACCTAATTTATAATATTATTCAGATGTTTGCATATGCAGTTTAGTATAATAATATGATAATGTTTGCAAAGAAGTACCACTGTACTGCTATTTTCTTTTTGCTGCGAAAATCACTAAATTGAAGAAATATTGTTTCGTAGACAAAAGAAAACATATCTTTTGTCTTTCCTATAACTCTTCACCTAGTCCAACTGTAAACTTTTGTAATGAGCTCTGCTACAGTAGTTCCTATTCTCCTGAAGTCTTTGTGAAACCTGCCGGGTTCAATCTCTTTGAATTTGAACATAAAAATTCTGGTTTGCCAGACATAGAACAATTCCATTGTTGTCCCCAGGCTTGCTTTCTCTGGGATATCTCTTGATAGATGCAAAGAAAACTGATCAAATACTTGGCTTATAAATAATATTTTGAAACACCATATGACACAGAATCAGTTGGCTTATATTTGTTATGAAAAGCCATGAAAGAGAATTTCAGAAAAACTTCCCTTCATCAGGGTCCCAGCATTTTTAGGGGTATGCAGCTTTTACAACTGTTTTATCTTCATTATATAAACATTGTTCTCTCACTGAAGGACTCACATAACAGATAATGTGCTTTAATCAAAAGTGGAGCTTGCAAGTTATGTCTTCCAATGAAACAGAGAATTTCTGTCTGGATGCCAAACCTAAAACTTCTAGTTTTGATTTTCCTGCTCAATGGTAAACTAACCAGACAACATATATTGAAAATATTAATTAATAAAATTAGGCAAATGGTTTTTAGGAGAGGAATGAGCATATTATTCTTTTTCTGGATCATTTAAGATTAGTACATTGTTGGTCTTAACCTCTATCAATGCTTATTTAGGAAATGGTGTTAGGAATGACATTAAATTATTAAATTCCTTGTGTTCTCTAATTATCTTTGATATTACCACTATGAATAAAATCATGTTTATGATTCTGAAAATTATATCTCTATATGTTTCATTTTATGTTATAAGTCATGATGTTTGGAAAAGTATTCTGTGATTACTTGAAGTCATTCTGATTGTTCTTAAGAATACAGGAGGATTTAGATGACTGATAATAATGAGGTAGCAAGTAACATTTTAGATGGTGTCACAGTGTAACTGAAGAATAAATGCCTTATTAGGTTGTCTAGAATGTCCACTTCAACCAAAAAAAAAAATGTTGCTTAAATTATGGATTGTCCTTAAAGGGGGTGGGGGTTAAGTAAAGATAAGCCATAGTATGAAATATTGCCACGAGGAAAATAAAATGGTTGGAAAAATCACTCTGTTGAGCTATTTTTGGCATACTGGTCTAAATCATGTTTTGGGCTTATTAAAAAGCCTCCACACAAAAAATACTGAATTCTGAATCGTATGTAGCTGTATGTTGTAGATTCATTCTTACATTGAATCTTTTCTATCATACTTGAAAGTCTTGAAAATAACTCCTTCCAATACCACAAGCAATAAAGTGAAAGATACAATAGAACTGGGGACTATTCTGTCAAAGAGAAGGCTACTTTAAAATGCCCCTAGTTATCTTTATAAAGATAGTTACTGTATTTGGTATTTCATTTCTTCTAGATCCTGAATCTCTGAGAGAGGAAGAGAGGAAGATAGGAAGAGAGGAAGAGAGGGAGAGGGAGAGAGGAAAGAAAGGAGGGAGGGAGAGAGGGAGAGAGAGAGAGAGAGAGAGAGAGAGAGAGAGAGAGAGAGAGAGAGATTGAACTGAGAGTGTAAGTAATGCAATTGAATAATGGAGCATGAGACAGGAGGGATTGAGACCTGGACATGATGCAAGCATAATGGTATTACTTTGCTTCTGGATCTATCAAAATATTTCCATAGTAAAATATGCCCCCTCGGGAAGCATTGACAGATGGAGTAAAGTAAAACAATCCACCATACCTGAGAACCGTGCACAGTGCCAGCTGGACCCATTTAGAGACTGTGAAGAAATGTCAGTCATTATTAAGGGAAGTCCTCTGAGATTAAGAAGCAGAAGATTGGTTTGAAAATGCCTCCCCTGAAGGGGTTCTGATAATGTACTGCAAGCTAAATCTATGACCATCACTCATTAACTCCTGTGCAACAGGATCATTTTGTGTAATGCAGTTCCCGCTAATACTGATGATCCATTGATTGTATTTCATGAACTACACAATTCATTTGGAACTACAAGGGGTAGATGCTTGCTCGAGGCATTATATAATACTTCTCTCCTGAGGATTAATGTGTTAGTATTTGTAATGCACACTGAAGATGAAAATTGCTGTATAAATAATAGCCATTATCTTGTGGTACACACAATAGCAACTACTCCATTAGGAAAAGGAAGGCTACAGTAATATATGACCATGATAAGAAGTCAGATGTAGATTGGAATACCAGCAATATTCTGATGATACCATCCACTTAAGAAAGCCACTTTCTTCAAAATGTGGTGAAGCTCATTAAATCATATCTGAAGAAAGACTTCATGATTAGCTGACAGAGGAATAGAAAGAGGAAGAGGAAGAGAGAGGAAGGAAGTAGTCAAGAAAAGAGGGAGGCAGAGAGAGAGAGAGAACACACACACATACAGAAACACACATACACACAGAGAGAGAGAAAGAGAGAGAGAGAGAACATGCGCACACACACACACATACACACACACACACACACACAGAGGAACCTTTTTTGGCAGCCTCACTATGCATGCAAGTTTGAAACAGGTTGTATATACTCCAGTCTGAGGCTGACTTTACCCCCAAAAGATTATAATAGTAATGCTTTGCTAACTTCCAGCTTTGGTAACACAATGGTGTGAATGAACAATGTCCTTAATATTGTCACAACCTCCCTCAGGCCACTGACATAATCTCTACAGTGACTGGAGGAAGTGAAGTTGTAAATGACAAAACTCAAATTTAAGTTACAGTTTACATGTGATTAAAGTACAAATTTACTCAGAAGCCTTAATGGAAACATGTGACATTCAAAAAGTTTCACAGATCTGTCTCTCATTCCAAGAGTGAGCCACCAGAAGCTGTGTAGAAGTAGCTTTGTGTTTAAAAAGCTTCTTAATGCTAAGTAACCCTTCAGACTTGAGCCTCAAATCTCAGAGAAGCTGTGAATTGGAATACATTTCTAAAGCCATTTCACTTAACTTTTCAGATTCCACATAGCCTTTGAATGTTGGCATACATTGATCATCTGTTGTTACAGTCATTCAAAATTACAATGGCTTTAATAATCTAGAAGTAAGAAAGGCAGATACAGAATAAATGAACTGTTCTAGGAAAGGGTACATGTCAAATAAAAACTACATGTAAATATTTATGCATATTGGACTATTTAATCAGCCTGACAAATTCTTCTGTTTCTTCACACAAAAGCAGAAAGATACAATATTATATGTTATGAAGAGTACAGATATCAATATAATTAACATGTATAGTTCTTAAAATATAATCCAGTATCATATATTTAAGAAAATAGAAATTTTTCTCTCTCCTCTGTCATTAAATAAGTCTCATGAATTTTCAAAAATTATTGTTTCCATAGTCTGATGATATGATTTCCTTGGACTAAAACACATATCCATATTGGTAAATGCCTTATAGGAGACTAACAATGGCCTTTGACAACAAAGGAATTTGATTTGTGAACTGGACTTGTTTGTAACAGTAAAAGTCCTCAAATGTTGATGAAACACTTTACACAAAAGGAGATTTATTTAATAAATGATTACAAACATTTACAACTATTTTTATCATCATATCCCAAATGTAGAGAAAAGAATTATTTATTTTTACATTTTATTTGTATGAATGTTTTGCCTGCATGTATGTTAGTGTTCTTTGTATATGCATGGTGTTTATAGAGGCCAAAAAAGAGGGTCAAATCCTTTGGAACAGGAGTTAGAGCTATTTATTAGCTACAGTGTTGGTGCTGAGAAATAAATCCAGGTCTTCTTCAGAAGTGGCAACTGCTCATAATTATTTACCCATCTCTTTAGCATAAAAATATTTTTATATGTGATTTGGAATGAATACATTGACAGTAGTACTCTATAATACTAACTCTGAACTCATGAAAGCATCCTTGCTTCCTCCCTTTTCCTCACCTCTCACATTCAATTCATTAGCAAATTCTGTGAAATATCTTTTTCAAACATATTTCTGACTCTACCTACTATTGCAATTTTTTTAATTTATTTATTTATTAAGGATTTCTGCCTCCTCCCCACCACCGCCTCCCATTTCCCTCCCCCTCCCCCATTAAGTCCCCCTCCCTTATCAGCTAGAAGAGCAATCAGGGTTCCCTGACCTGTGGGAAGCCCAAGGGCCGCCCACCTCTATCCAGGTCTAGTAAGGTGAACATTCAAACTGCCTAGGCTCCCCCAAAGCCAGTACGTGCAGTAGGGTCAAAAACCCACTGCCATTGTTCCTGAGTTCTCAGTATTCCTCATTGTCCACTATGTTCAGCTAGTCCGGATTTATCCCATGCTTTTTCGGACCCAAGCCAGTTGGCCTTGAATTTTGCATACAAATGGATGGAAATAGAAAACACTATCCTGAGTGAGGTAAGCCAGACCCAAAAAGAGGAACATGGGATGTACTCACTCATATTTGGTTTCTAGCCATGAATAAAGGAAATTGGACTTATAATTCGTGATCCTAGAGAAACTAAATAAGAAGGTGAATCCAAAGACAAACATATAGGCATCCTCCTGAATATTAACCTTCATCAGGCGATGAAAGGAGACAGAGACCCACATTGGGGCACCGGACAGAAACCTCAAGGTCCAAATCAGGAGTAGAAGGAGAGGGAGCACGAGCAAAGAACTCAGGACCGCGAGGGGTGCTCCCACACACTGAGACATAGGGGATGTTCTATCGGGATCTACTATTGCAATTTAAATTGCTCCAATCCTAATCCAAGCAAAATTCTGCTGAACTTCCACCTGTGTTAACTTTCTTTCTGTTCTTGCTGTTTACACTTTGTTCTCCACACAGCTGACAAGTTAACTGTATTCTAATATAAACCTTCTAACGGCTTTCCATTTTAATTATAAGCAATTCCAAATCTCACCTTATTATTAAATTGCTTCAGTGATGTAACCTTTGCCTAACACTTTGATTACATAGTATTTTATGAGTACAAGCTGCTCAAGTAACATTGACATTCATTATAACCCTTGACTACTATTGTCCTGTTTTTACTGCAAGGGAGCTTCATTCACTGTATTTTCCTCATGAATACAACGTTCATACATGTTGTATCTTATTTCAGTCTTTTATGTTAATTTTAAGGTAAATAATGACCTTTTTTTTTGGTTTTTCAAGACAGGGTTTCTCTGTGGCTTTGGAGCCTGTCCTGGAACCAGCTCTGCAGACCATGCTGGTCTCGAACTCCCAGAGATCTGCCTGCCTCTGCCTCCCGAGTGCTGAGATTAAAGGCATGCGCCACCATCGCCCGGCAAATAATGACTCTTTTCAGGTATCTCAACATGCATATCTCATTGAATTATTGTGTGTATATAACATGTTGTCCTTGGAAACTATTTTATTCAATCTTTCTTTGAATATCTATTGTTATATTTCATAAAATGAGTTTTATGCTTAGTCCTGATGTTCTTTATTTAGTACTATATACTCATCATCTTTTAAGGATTAATATGACTCAAAATTATCAATTACTCCATAAACATTTTTAAATAAATGAACCCCTTCCCCTATAAGCAAAAGTTAGGAGGTCTAGATAAGTATAGTCTAGATCAGGATAAAACATATCTGGTAAGTATTAAGAGACCACTATTTAGAGAGTGGTTATTCATTATTTTTCCATAACATAGAACTGTGGTTAGGGAAAAGAAGCCAAAAGGAGTTTGATAACAGATCAATATATAAAATGTTTTGGTAAAAATTTGTCCCGATGATGGACCCAATGGCTTCACAGAAGTAAAATTCTGTCATTAGAAATATTCAAGCAGAAGGAAGAAACCAACGGCCAGAAATACTATTTATGTGTTACTTTACAGGGAGTAGAGATGGATTAATTCAGCAATTTCAATTTATCAATCCAAAAATGGCTGGGATATACAGAACATCTGGAAGTGCCCAGATGACCTGAAAAGGGAGGTTATAGTAATAAGCACTTCCAAAAAGATTCTTATGTTTCAATGGAACCTTTGGAAGATTCTAAAAGAAACATTTCCAAAATACTCATTATTTTTATCTACTATTAGGCTATAATCCCATTCAGTAGATATGCTGGATTATCAATTTTTGTAGCATTATAATGCATAATAGAAATTCAATAAATGTTGTTGAGTGTATAGAGTATTTACAACTAGTTACATCATAATATTCAAGTATCCTTTGTACAAATCAAAAGAGCATTTCAAATGTTTCTATAAAAAAGGGAATGGAATTTACACAAAGAATCAAGCTCAAAATGTGTAAAAAGTTTGTCTTTTCCCACTATCAAGAGTTTCATAAAATTAATGCTAATACTTGGTTTTATCTGTTTGCTTATTATTTTTTTTAATAGCAGCAAGACATGGAAGTAATAGGAGTTCTATTAGCTGTAATGATTCAGCTACCCAACATGACTGACACTTCTGGGTTCCAGGGCCATGCATGGGCAGACAAGCCCTCAAACAGAAGCACCTAATGGCCCGAGGAATCTTAAAGGACACTGGACTTCATGTGACTCACATGCAGCATGGTTGCATCATCTATGTATGACACAGCTGTGTGAGCTCTTGCCTGTATGTTTGAGCTCCATCATCTGCATATGACATAACCAAGCCATCCCCCTGTGTGCATGCATTAAGCAGCCCTTAAAAGCTGGAGGTGCCATCTTTAGTGCTCTCTCTTTCTTTCTTTATCTCTGCACACTGTCGTTCCAGGCCTGTACATGCTCCCTCTAATAAACTCCTAAGCAGGTTTGTTGCATGTTGCTTGTTTCCTTCTCACTTGTGCCAGGTGATTTCATTGGTGTTGTGAGCTCAGGAGGCTCTCCTGCCTCAAGCCCTCTCCCAGGTTTGGGATCTGAAACCGGGTATTTATTTCCACAAAAACTATGTGTTCTATCAGCCTGAGCACCACCTCTATGCATACCACTGGCTTCAGTTGGTGAGTTTCCCCGTTCTGGTAAGCTTAACCATTTTTCTGAACCCGGGGAATTGGCTGTTGAGCTCCTGGCAATTTTCTGGTCTTCCTAGAAATGGGAGGACAGCTCCCAAGCATGGCCTTCATGGCTACAGTTGAGCCCTTCGCTGACATTCCTCTCTGGATTGCTTCCCTTAGCTGAAATCATGTTTGGACAACCTGGAATCAGTCCTCCCATGACTGGAGTCCAAAAATTCCTCAGATTTTTCTTTCTTCTCTTTTTTCCTTTCTTTTCTTTTGAACCACTCATCAATGGTCCTCACTGTGGCCTCCCTGGCTTCTGAGTCACCCCAACCAGAGCCAATCAAGGTTTAACACCCCACCTGTAGGTAGATGACACTCTCCTACAGGCTCTGTGGTATTCACACACTGCCTATAGAAAGGAAACATCCCCATATAAACCTTGTGGTATCACTGTTTTCACAGTTTCAGCTATGGCTAGCAAGCCATCCAAGACCATCAATCTAGCCTCCCCCTTGGGATGCCTTTTATAGTCCCTGAAAGCCCAGGCCTTAATGCCCTACTTACAGATTCTCACACTTGTTCATCTTTGTTTAAAAAAATGGCCTTGTTACAATTTAGATAACAATTTAATGTGCCCACCTAATGACACCCTTTACCCTGATTTCTAACTTCTTTCAGTGCAAAGGCAAATGGAAGGAGTTTCCTTATATCCAAGCCTTTTACTATGTAAGCTGTAAGCCTATGCCCTCTGTCCTTGCAAGTTGTTCGCCTGCTCACATGTTCCTGGCTATGCCATTGGAGCCAGAATAACAGTCTACTTTTGCTCTGGACCCAGCTAATGAACCCCTGCCTTTTCAACCTCAGTGGGCAGCAACCCCCATTTCTTTAGCTCCTACCTCCATTACCGCAGCTCCCACCCCTGTTCCTTTAGCTTCTACCCCTACTCCTTCAGCTCCTACCCCCATATCAGCTCCTGCTCTGGACCTCTGCTAAGGAATACACACCTTCCCAAACTCAGCAGACAGATATTTCTACTCCTCTACTTCTTGCTGCCTCACCACCTCCCTTGGCTTGCACTTGTGTCATGCAGACTCCACTGCCCTCTTTAGTTCTCCCCCCCCAACTAACTACTCTATCAGCCCCACTGGATTATTCTTCCTCTCCAGTACTTGGTCACAGCAGCTGCCTGGCTCTGGCACCCACCTTTACCCCTTCTCTCATATGTACACATGCTGCTATGGAACTCAAACCTGACCAAGCCAAGCTGGCTGCAGTTCTCCCATTGCGAGAGGTGGCTGGCATAGATGAATTGGTTAAGGTACCTATCTCCTTCCTCTTGTTTCTTTCTCCCTCTCAAAATTCTTTCATATAGAACAAAAACTGTGGTCCTATATGCCTAATTCTACCTCTTTCATAAAGCAATTCCAGTATATTGTCCAGTCTTATAATCTCACTTTTCATGATATCTATATGATTCCATCAAATAACCTACTTCCTAAAGAATGCAGGTGAGTTTGGGAGCAGGCCAGACTACATGCAGACAAGATTCACCAAACACATGCTACACACCCTCTGGGGACAGAGGCGGTCCCCGAACAGGAACCACATTGGGATTATTACACTCGAGGTGGAATTTTAGCTAGGGACCAGTTTTTGACTTGCCTCTTGGCAGATCTCCATAAGGCTGCCCTCAAGCCAGTAAACTGTAATAACCTCTCAAAGGTCATTCATGGTATGAAGGAAAATCCTTCTGCATTTTTAGAATGCCTCACTAGAGCACTGTTACAATATACTAACTTAAATCCAAAAACCACAAAAGGCAGGCAGTTACACATGACTCATTTTTCTTCTCAGTACTACCCTGACATTAAGGCTAAACTTAGACATTTAGAGAAAGGTTCCTTGACCCTGCAGGTAGAAGTCTTAGAGTTGGCTTTTAAGGTGTACCATGCAAGGAATGACAAAGCCCACAATCATCACTGTCACATGCTAGCCATGGCCCATCGACTGTGCAATCCGTTTTGCCCATGATACTCCCTTGGCTCCCCAGGGCTGAGAACTGCCAAACCCACATTTCAAATGTGATAGAGCTTGTCACTGGGCCCGAGCATGCCCTAATCCTCATTTTGGTCCTGTGACACCTTGTTCAAGATGCCATAGGGAAGGACATTGGACAATCAATTGTCCTCATGTACTTAGTGACATGGAGACATCAAACCCAGAAAATTCCCAAGTTGACCTTCTAGATCTGGCCATGGACAAGTGAGGCTGCTCAGGCTCCTTTGACCCAACCACAACCGACATCTGCAACAGGGATCCACAGGTAAACATCATGGTATCAAGACAGCCTTCCTCTTGGACACCAGAGCCACATACTCTGTACTGAGGAAATTATGGGGGCCTACTTTTCCTTCTGATTTCCCTATTTGTTGGGGGTAGGGGCACAGCTTATTTACCTCAGGAGACCCCACCACTTAACTGTGTTTTTAGGAGTAATTATCTCACTCATTCATTTTGGAAGAAAGTTTTTTAACAAAAGTAGGAGCTTCCATTTCATTTGTTCCTTCCATTCACCTTACATCAGACTCACCAACAGCTCCCCTCCTCCTCCTTCTAGCCTCCCAACCTCCCAGCTCCAATATGTGTTTTCTTCTACCAGCTTCTCAGGTAGACACCCAAATCTGGGACACCCAAAATCCCTCTTTTGCTAAACACCATTCTCCATCATTATCCAAGTACAATATCCCAAGACCAAATATCATAACTTTCCTATTCCCAACCACCAAGCCGTAGCTCCCTTCCAGGAAATGACTGGCAACTTTATTTTCCTCATATGCTCAAAGTCAGATAAGTTAAATATCTTCTTGTTTTGGTGGACACCTGATGGAGGAGGATCATATGTCTATCTTTTGCTTTCATTGATTAATTAATAAAGAAACTGTTTGGACCAATAGGTCAGAACATAGGTTGGTGGAGTAGACAGACTAGAATGCTGGGAAGAAGGGAAGTGAGGACAGACGCTATGGAGCCAGCCACCAATCAGACATGCTGAATCTTTCCCAGTAAGCCACCTCGTGGTGCCACACGGATTATTAGAAATGAGTTAATCAAGATATGAGAGTTAGCCAAGAAGAGGATAGAAGCGAATGGGTCAAGCAGTGTTTACATGAGTACAGTTTCTGTGCAATTATTTTGGGTGTAAAGCTAGCCATGTGGGAGCCAGGCGGGATGAAAAGCAGGCCTGCCTGCAGCTCTTTCTACAGACACCATGTCTGGGTGGATTGATTTGGTCCCCACCACTAACAAGAGGGTCCAGACAGTTTCTGATTGTCTTCTCTGAGAAATTTTCCTCCAGTTGGAATCCCAACCTCTCTTCAGTTGGATAATGACTCAGAGTTTACCTCCCAGATCTCTCAAACTTTATTTAAGGCTCTTAACATTCCCTGGCATTTTCATATCCCATACCATCTTCAGTCTTCAGGGCAAGTAGAACAAACTAACCATTCCTTTAAAAATGTCCTTGTTAAGATGTCATAAGAACTTCACCTTGACTGAGTAAAACTTTTGCCTCTGGCCCTTCTTAGGCTTAGGGCTATCCACAAAAGCCCCATTTTCATCTCATCCTTTGAACTCACGGATGGGCATCCAGTTTAAACCCCCGATCTCTCATCTAAAACCTCTCCCCTTCTTGATCACCTGCTTATTTCACTGTTATCCCATCTTTGCTCCCTATTATGGGATTTTGCCAACTATTCATTACCTCAACCATGTGCCAATTCATGCCCACCAATGATTAAAATTGGAGATCAAGTACTATTCTCTCCTCTAGACCAATGCCCATCACTCTTTACCCCTAAATGGCAGAGTCCCTTTAAATTATTTCTTGTGACTTCCACAGATGCCAAGCTTGAGGGACTCTCTCACTGGATCCACCTGACTTACCTTTAAAACTTTTACCCTTCCAGATAAAGATACCCCCACATATACAGTAACTCAAACAGGACCCTGTTACCTTACATTCCAGAGGACACCAAGATCAATTACTTTTTATGCAGTTCCAGAAAAAAATAAAAAGTTTAATCAACATACTTAATCCTCCTGTGCCAAAACCTCCATATACTCTCCATCTTCCTCTTTATGCTATCTGCTTTACCAACTTCTGTATATCTCCAATGTCATACTTAACTTTCCAGATTAACCACTCAGGTGTTATTACAGGGACCATCATAAAACATAGAGCCAGAGTTACAAGAATTGCCAAGAGCCTGGGTGTTAAGAAACAATAATGAGTTTGGGTATATTCACAGCCCCAAACTCCAAAACTCACAACACAGACTTTAACCTAACAGGTTTATCACTGACTGCTGCAATGTCTCTTGGATGGTAAGGTAATATCAAGATGCTGAAGAAAACAAGTGCCTTAAGATTTGCTTCAGGTAAAACTTTGGGGGGTCTAATAATTTCCCTTTCTAAGAATTCCCCCTTCTTTTCCTCCTTCCTCCCAACCATCTTTCATTCCGGCACTATATCATCATAATCATAAACTTTGAATGTATCTAAACTTTATTTCTTTTCAAACATTTTTATAAGCTCCAGGAAGCCATTTGGACTATCTAAACGAACCAGAATGGGTATCATTTAATTCTTCCCTTATCATTCCTGGTCTCAGGAACCCCTGGGAAATTCTTTCATTCACCATCCCCCCCCACACACACACAAATCTTCTATCTACCATCTTGGGACTCTCCTCCCTTAATCACCAGGATCTAAAATGTTTTTCCAGACATTTTCTGCCTTTCCAGCATCTTGTGAGGTCCAAGCTGCCAGCCAGGCAGTTCCACAGAGCCTGGACAAAACACAAAAGAAATCAGCCATCCCAGGACGTGGTCAAGCATCTCAACTCTCTGATGCTCACAATATCAGCAAAAAGTATTCTCGAGAGATCTGGTGATGTCCACAAAATCACCCTGAAGCAGTCACAACAGACCTTACAATGCCCCATTCCCACCCATTAAAGACCCCAAACTCCCAAATTTTTATACTAAACAAAAAGGTGGGATGTAATGATTCTGCCACACAACATGGCCAACACTTCCAAATTCCAGATTATGCATGTGTGGAGAAGTCCTCAGGTAGAAGTGCCTAATGGCCCTGAGAATCTTAAAGGACTCCGTGTGACCCATGTGAAACATGGATGCATCATCTATGTATGACATAACCATGCCATCCCCCTGTGTGCATGCACTAGGCAGTCCTTAAAAGCTGGAAGTGCCATATTCAGTTCTCTCTCTCTCTCTCTCTCTCTCTCTCTCTCTCTCTCTCTCTCCACACACACACACTGACTTCCCCAGGCCTGTACATGCCCCCTCTAATAAACTCCTAAGTGGGTTTGTGGCATGTTCCGTGTTTCCTTCTCACGTGCACCAGGTAATTTCATTAGCTTCCTGGAGAGGTCTGTGCTTTGACAAATTGTGTGTTAACTTCTAATTTCCATGCTATATATTATGGTATTGGCCTGTTAATGCTTGTAACTGTTTTAGTTCACTATGAAGATCTTATTGATTAGAAAGAGGTTAGAACTTATCTGAGAAAAATTTGACATAATGCCAATGAGTCTTTAGATTTGATATGTTTAATGAGACAAATTTGGATTTTGATGCAGCTAAAACTATTATAGACACCCTAGACCAATTTTAAAAGTCCATCCCATATTGGTTACCCTCCACCCCTTTATTAAAAGATATTTTGACCATAGAAGCATGTATATTGCATATAATTATTTAGTTATTTATGAACTCTTTCTATAGAAAGTTGGCTCAGAGGTACACAGCACCTAGCTGCACACCCTTCTTTAACCATTCATTTTCATAAGCTAGTAGTCAAGGACAGGTAAGATCTTTTTCCCTCTAGGCAACTTAAGACAAAATATACTTTATGGAATATCTGTATCAATGACAGGTAGTCTGGAAAGTGGAAGAAGGCCACTTAAGCTAGGTACAGTCATCTGTCCTATAGCAGAAGCAAAGGTTTTATTAAATAAATTGAAAAGGGAGGGATATGTTGGAGCCCACAGCAATGGATCCATTCCACTTTGCCTAAATGTCTGAAAGTTCAAAATTAGTCTTGCTCCTTCCAAGGCTATTGACAGGAGATTTAACTTAAGGTGTGGCTAAGCAAAGATATCTTGACCTAGGGTGGGCCTATGTGGTGATTTGGGTACTAAGACTGCCTACAGAAATGTATCTGTACCACATTGACTAAAGGTACAAGAATTCAGACCTAGTCTTGCTTCTTCAAGGCTATTGACAGGAGATTTAACTTAAGGTATAATTTGACTTGTGACTACTAACAGGGTATCTTGACCTAGGGTGTGGTTACTTGATGTTTTAGTATTAAAGTGGTAATCACTTTGTTTATTCCTTGTATCATGATAAAAATAAAGTTCTTTACTTTCTTTCCCTCTTGTGGACTAGGAATATTTAAAGATCATTAGAAATAAAATGGGTGTATTCAATATTCTCTGGATTGCTCTCCAAGTAGAATCCTATGTCTCTGTATCTCATTTTTATCTCTGTTTCTGTGCCTAACATTTCTAATTCACATGCTCCTACCCTGGAACATAGGGAAACATTGAGGCTGTATTCCAACAAAGACCACAACAAATTTTCTACCAACTCTTTGGCTTAAAATAATGGAAGTTTATTCTTTATGACTTCTGGGGATCAAAACTACAAAACAAAGGTATCAGAAGGTCTACAATGTTAGAACAAGAGACAAGAGAGATATCTGAAGCTGCTATGGCTTCTTCCTTTGTTCATAGGAACATAGCTTTAACCTCTGGCTCCATCTTTATGTGTCTGTCCTCACTGTGTGTTGTGCTTTGTTTTTCTTTCTCATATAATCAAGTCATTAGTCACTGTATTTAGGGCCCATCATAAAATCAAAACCCTTTAAGATTCTTAATTCATTTTGTTTGTTTTTCTTTTGTGTGTGTGTGAGAGAGAGACAGGATCTGTCTGGGAAACTATGATTAGTCTCAAATTTGTTATATAGCCAAGCCTGGTCTTAAAGTTACATTATTATGTTGCCTCTGCTCTAAAAGTTTTTGGATTATATGTATGATCTACCATGCCTGGAATCTTCCTAGTTTTTAACTATTTTTTAATTATTGTCAATATTATAATAGCAATATATACTATGGACCAGACACTGAGCTTAGTCGTTCCCATGACTTAAACATCACAACAACCTTGTTGATAATGGCTTTTAAATTTTTGTGATTTTCATTCTATACTCTAGAAAGCTGGGCCCCAAAGAGTTCAAATAAGATAGCCAATCGCATACAAATTGAAAGTCATAGATTCCAAATTAAAAGACATAGTTCTAGAGATGGTATATTTATCAACATATCATTTATCTCTTTTTCCAGTATATTTTGTAACATATGCTCAGTGTAACTGAATACATGAATAAAACAGGTCAATGCTATTGCAGCATTCACTTTTTGTTCGGAGTTTCAGCCTATTTCTCTGTTCTATCTTTTGACTCTGTTGGTCTCTGTACAGCATTACTTCCTTCTTTGTACCCACATGTCAATACCGACATAAATGCCATTTTTCAAGGACTTCATTAATGCATCTAGATAGGCCTATAATAGAAAAGATTTTTAAAGAGCCACATCTACAGGGAAATATGCTTCAGAACCTTTTGTTTTTAAACCACTTCAATTCAAATCATAGTCTTCTCAATCTACTTGTGAAAACAAACTGGATGTTACCAAAAATAGGCTGAAAATGTCCCACTAGGATTATTCATGTGCTAAATCAAGTAGATATCATCTTCTCTACTTAGGCTTATATTTTAAATAAGTCAATTTGTGTTTTATGCTTCCAATTCATACCCAAGAAGGGAAAGTACTCTATCAGCCTTGCTTCCCCTTTATCTTTTAGAAAGTAACAATTAGTGTAACATTTCATCTCTAAACAGACAGGGATATCATTTTGAAAATACTTTCAGGGAATTAGAGGTCAAGTGTAAATTTGTCTTGCATCTGTGATCCCTAAAGTAGTCAGCAGTCAGTCTATGCATACTGGTGGGGTCAATACGCCTCTCACAGACTGTGAATGGCCTCCTTTGGTGTTATAAAGTGTATATCCTGTAGGGCAGTATCTGGAGACTCTGGTCAGGAGTACTGATTTAGTGTAACAAAGGGCCAATTCAAAACCACAATTGATTACAAAGACTACAGATCCACCACCAGTGATATTTCAAGTTTTAGTAAAGTCAAAGAGACTGTTCCACTGGCAGCTTGTTAAACTTGATAGTAGTCTGACCTGGCTTTGATGAGCAGAGGGAATTCTAGTGAAGGGGAAAGCTCAGAAATTTGGAGTTTTATCTGAACCTTTTCTCAATTCTTCAAATCTCCAGGTGCTAGATACCTCATGGGAACTAGCTTTCTTTTGTGATTTTGTTGTAATTTCCATTAAAGGTTGTTAAGAAGGGGAAAAATATCTTAAGAGAATAACTTAAGGCACTCCATTAGATTAACAGCAGGAAATCTTGGCCATGCAGAAAGACTTGCTAGATCAAAGCCAGTCCTACAAACAAGAAAGTGACCATGCTGCTTATGGGCTTTTAGTGGTTGGGCACTTTGTGCCTGCCTCTGCCTCCATTTCAAGACAACTGCTGCATAATCTCACCTGATTAGCCATCTCATCTATTACCTGCTGTGATACCTATGATTTTCTGTTATACTTGATGAGCACTTCTGTTTGGCTCTATTTTCCAATAGTTAACATTTAATTTATTTCAGAAAAACTTCTGCTGGCTATTGTTTGGATATTTAATTCCCCATATGTGAAGAAGTTTAGAAGCAGACTATAAAACATGCTAATGTTATGCCCAGATCACACAGTCCCCCCCCCCCCCAAACCAACTAGGAGACTTGAGTCCTGCATGTAAAAGCAAAGAGCCTTTATTCTTACACAAGTTTGTAAATTTGGTCTCTCCTTGTGTCCAATATATTGGAATGGTCAGAGAGCCAAGAGCTCAAATAGCATGGGTTTTTATAATAGTAAAGGTGGGGGGGGAGAAGGATTTCTAAGATTTATAACCCCTGATTGGCTGACTTTTGGTGTCCTGATGAAAAGCGCTGGGTATGTATTGACAGTTGAACCTTTCCACAATGTTTGGATTCTTAGGAATTTTCTTCGGATGTTTTGTTTCTGGGTGGTACCTGGGTAGTCTCAGTATGTGATCTTTATTGGAACCAGGTATTGCCTCAGGGTAAACTACTAAGGGAGACTCAGGCCTCTATTGAGTTTGTCATGGTTGGGTCCTATACTATGATTTATTAAATATTTAGTGCATACCAGGAAGAAAGACTCCAGTATCATTTGTGTCAGTGCTGGAAATCAAACTCTGGACCATTTGACACCAGGGCTTATGCTATAAAAGTAGGTTGAAAACGTTCTTAAGGTCATTAACATATTCTTGCTTATATTGGACACACTGAAATGTATACAATATGATTTTTCTCTTCTCTTTCAATCTTCATTATGTACATCACATCCTTCATTAGGACAAAAATACCTAGAATCATAAATAAAGAACTCAGAAGTTGTTCTAGATCCAACACTTGGGAGGCAGAGGCAGGCGGATTTCTGTGAGTTCGAGGCCAGCTTGGTCTACAAGAGCTAGTTCCAGGACAGACACCAAAACTACAGAGAAACCCTGTCTCGAAAATCAAAAAAAAAAAAAAAAAGAACAAAAGAAGAAAATAGACATAATTAATTGCTCCACAGTCTGCTGCAGTCATTCAGCTAATTCCTTATTCCAAGATTATAATTTATTTACACATGTTTATGGCATGGAAAAATTATGAAGTTTATCTCATGAATTTGTTATCAGTTTTAATTGTCACTCCAAAAAAATTAAAAATGCACTTAATTCATGAAGTAAAAGGGTCATTGTTATTTCCATTTTATAACAAAAGGAACAGATACAGTTAAACAAAATGTCATCATCCCCTTGAGAAGAATCATGACATCAAAGAGCCAATTGGATTTAAACTTATCTTTAAAATTCTGGCAGCTCCTGAATATTCAGATTTTTAGCTCACTATGGATTCTGGAAGACAGTCTTATTTTAATTTTCTTAAATTGTTCACTGCAAAAATTACAAAAAAATATTGTAGTTGCATATAACTCTAAATTGTAAGTAATGTGCAGCTACCCATCACTTAATCTCCACATGCCTGAATTTGATTTAAAAAAAAACACCAAAATATTTGCTGTATGATGCACAACTGCCCATGTCTATTCTCCCAGGGATTGATTTGAGGGTTGTATATAGGAGAATACATTTTCACTAACCTATTTCCACCTAACCCTGAAACACCTATCCTAAAATAAATTGAAACTTTTCTTGATATCAGAAATGTCACAGATAGTCAACAGTGTTATGTTTCATGACCATATAAATTCAGAGATTCCAAACCAGTTGCTAAGCAAGGGACATATGACTATTTCATGCATTGTGGAAACTGATAATAGGCAGTATTTGATTTTTTTTATGTTTGCTCTCTATTAGTCTTTTACAATCATGTATGATGTTAACAGGAATTAAAATTATTTAGTATCAGCCCATTGAACAGACAAGATAATAAGTATTATTAAGAACTTAATCATTGAATTAAGATCACATTGATTTGGGGTATAGTCCAAATTATGTGATCTTCAAAAACTTAAATTAAATTTAATCTTCCACCTTTGGACATATTCTTTTGTCTCTTCCTTAGAGACCAGAGAATATAGTGTTTTATTGATGCTCATGTTCATTTTTCTCTTTTGATCTACATTTTCTTTCTCAACATAACATAATACCAACAAGAACAAAAAATAAAATAAAATGAACTTTCCTTCATGGTAGAAATTCTCCAGTGTTGATAGCTAGGTTAAATTCAATACCAGGGCAAAAGTTCAAGTGTGTTGATATTCTAGCCACTTTCAACTGATATTTCTTTCCTCCTGTATGCTTTTTCAATCTGTCTTTTCAAGAAGAAATGTGGAAAGAGGAGGCTGATGTAATGTCATAGAAATCACAAACCACAGATGTCCATTTTATTGTCTCTCCAAGCCATTCTTATAGCTAACAGTAAAAAAGACAAGAGTTAGAGCATCTTTGTATTCATGCTGTCTACATATCAGATGGAAAATTTTCGCATTAGGAGGAACTTGCTAGGACATCTTCAGCTAAAAGTATAATTAAATATGTCAGCTTTTTTTAGTGGCAATTCTTTTCTCTTCATATTGCTAGGTCCTCTTACCCTATAGTTCATCTATTTACATTGAACAGATCTCTCTCTCTCTCTCTCTCTCTCTCTCTCTCTCTCTCTCTCTTTCTCTCTCCTCTCTTTTTTCTCTCTGTCATCATTTATAAAGGTCTTTAAGTATTGACAAAACAAGGAACTTTTATTAGTTTATAGCATCTGAATTGTAACTGAAATTCTGCTTGGAATACAGAATTGCTGGGCTGTGTTGACATTCACCCTGGCTTTTCCCTTAGCATATATGATGAACATTTAGAAATTTAAAGGCTATTTCTTTCTCTTGATCCTTCAGCATGGAAAAAATCTTACAAGATGTAAATAGAAAGCTTTTATCATTTTCTAGCCTTAAAATATTATGTAACCAAGGATCCACTATATATCCTACAAAATGTTAGCATATGACAGTGTAATTATTTCTAAAGAAAAAAGACTAAAACAAAAATATTTCTTCTAATATTGACAAATGTTTGGGGGGGAAATGATTGTTTTCCAAATTATTTTATTTATTCTCTTTTAAAACATGGATAATTCTATGTATTTCTTTTCATTTACAACATTTTCTTTTCTACATTTCCATATATGTCTGTTAACACAGGGAGTCAGACCAGGAGCTTTAGTATTCAAGTATAGTCTCCTCCTTTTGTACCACAACTGTGTTTTATAAGGAAGTTGGTTTCCTTTACAACACAGTTTGGTTGCTTGTTAGTAAGTATATTTTCTGACTCCCCAGAGGCCTTTGTCCACTGATAACAGGGAAGGCACTACTTGACAAACACAGGAGGAACTGTGTTTATGTGATATGCTCTTTGTGTTTGTTAGAAAAGAGTGACAGCACAATGTGAGGAAGAAAATTTCTGGGAAGAGAGAGATGTGCACAAATAATGATGGAGTCTTAAGGATCTGTAGCAAGTTGGGTTTTTTTCTCTAAATACTTAAATCAATACAGGAGCAAGAACTAAGCACTTCACACACTACTCAAACAAGTTTTTATAAGATTATTTCTAAGCTTTCAGTACACATTTTCTTTCAGAATCAGAAATTTCTTCCTTTTGTAATTTTTGATTAAGTTTTGCATGTCATTTCATGAAGTTGATTTCATAAAATGAGAAGAAAAAAGCATATGAGAAAGCATGAACCATAAGGAGTTCCTTACTGAGATCCTCCAGAGGCAATGTCTGAAGACAGGACTATAGTTCTAATGGGCTTACAGACTTTCAAAGTAGGAAACAAGCAGAAGCTCTGCCTTGTCTCCAACTCTAAACTGGACTGATCGCTCATTAACAGCCAAAGAGGAATTTGGTATTTGTAGTACTGCACTGCAGAATCACAGCATCATAAGTGTTATAAACATCAGGATCAGCATTACAAGCATCACAAGCAGCAGCAACACCAGCATCCGCCTAAAGAGCTTCCACCCACAATCCTTAACAAGTAATGCCAGACTGAAAAACTCTGTAGCAATGCTAGGGAGTTTCTGATTCAGTGATGTTGAATGAGGACTGGATCAGGTCAAGTGTGATTTATTTTTTATTTTTTTAATTTTATTGCTCAGAAGGGAACTTTAGGAAGAAATGGTATTTTTATTTAATCCTTCAAGATCTATTTATTTTAAAGAGAAACTTTTATGAAATGGCTAAGCTAAGTAGAATACAAGCATTTAATCAGTAAAATGCATGCCACAAACTGGAATGTAATACAAAATGGAAGGTTTTCAAAACTGAGCCCATTGACTGCAAAATGTACAAGCTCTCAAAACTCCACATGGAACAAAACTCTGTCATCTAACCAAGCGTCAGTTGTTCCTGGGAAGCACTTTTGGATACTTTACAAAAGTAAACATATTTTTTTTCCTGTCTGTGTTTGTTCTAACTAGACACTCATATTTGGGTCCCATTATTAACTCTTCAAGGGCTGTAGCAAACAGAAATTAAATAGAGGTATACTCATCTATTTGCTTGCCTCATTGTAGTTAAAACTGTGATAGAAGCATTATATACAGAATTTCATGTATGGATAAGAATAATGTTAGAAGAGAATGCAATTATTCAAACATTAGTTACAACACAAGAAGCTACTATGCTAATTTTCTTTATTATTATTATTTATTTATTAAAAATTTCCACCTCCTCCCATTTCTCTCCCACTCCCACTCCCTCTCCAGTCCTAAGAGCAATCAGGGTTCCCTGCCCTGTAGGAAGTCCAAGGTCCTCCCCCCCTCCACCCAGGTCTAGGAAGGTGAGCATCCAGACAGATTAGGCTCCCACAAAGCCAGTCCATGCAGTAGAATCAAAACCCATTGCCATTGTCCTTGGCTACTCAGCAGCCCTCACTGTCAGCCACATTTAGAGAGTCCAGTTTGATCACATGCTTGTTCAATGCCAGTCCAACTGGCCTTGGTGACCTCCCATTATATCATTCCCATCGTCTCCGTGGGTGGACGCACCCCTCACGATCCTGACTTCCTTGCTCATAGCACAGACAATAGGAGCAAAAATGAATAAATGGGACCATCTGAAACTGAGAAGCTTCTGTACTTCAAAAAAAAAAAAAAACACTCTCATTAAGACAAAAAGGCAACCTACTGAATGGGAGAAGATCTTCACCAACCTTACATCAGACAAAGGTATGATCTCCAAAATATATAAAGAAATAAAGAAACTAGACATTAAAACTCTAATTAACCAAATTAAAAAACGAGGTACTGAAATGAACAGATAATTCTCAACAGAAGAATTTCAAATGGCCAAAAGACACTTAAGGTCATGTTCAACCTCCTTAGCGATCAGGGAAATGCAAATCAAAACAAATTTGAGATACCATCTTATACCTGTCAGAATAGCTAAAATCAAAAACACCAATGATAGCCTATGCTGTAGAGGATGTGGAGTAAGGGGAAGATTCATCCATTGTTGGTGAGAATGCAAACTTGTGCAATCACTTTGGAAATCAGTGTGGTAGTTTCTCAGGAAACTGGGATTCAACCTACCTCAGGACCCAGCAATTCCACTCTTGGGAATATACCCAAGAGATGCCCAATCATACTACAAAAGCATTTGTTCAACTATGTTCATAGCAGCACTATTTGTAATAGCCAGAACCTGGAAACAACCTAGGTGCCCCTCAATAGAAGAATGGATAAAGAAGGTGTGGCACATATATACTTTAGAGTTTTACTCAGCGGTAAAAAACAAAGACATCTTGAATTTTGCATGCTAATTTTCTTTAAGATAATTAAAGATCAGGGTTTAATCTCCTGCCTGAGCAGAGACTACCCAGAAAACAGCATGGATGTATAAACATGCTTGGTTTTCAATTTACCATTAGTGCATTCTTTTCCAATTTATCCTTAGAAACATGCATCTGAAAGGGAAGAATATCTACAAAATAAAATGGGATAAAGTGGTTTGACATGGACATATGAAGTGATCTAACAGATTTTAAGTTTTAACTATAGAAAGTGGCATTAACTTACATTTTCAAATGTGAGCAAACAGAGAATTCATGTTGGCACATATCATGTTCCAGAATTTTAATGGCCAATCAGCACTTGCTGAAACAACCCAGAGATGTGATTCCCTATAACAACACTATGCAAAATTGCAGCATATTTGTATATTCCCTAAAATGAAAAACTATGTTTGTTATTTTGTACTCTCTTTTGACTTAGACCTAGACTAACAAAAAATATGCTAAATGTCATGGTTTTTAAGTAAGCATGGATACTGAGTCTCAAAACGTTAATAATATATTCATAGCCTCATCATTTGGGTTCAGTTGCTGAAGACAGCACCTACATGATTCATTGAACATGGGAAAGTCAAGCTGGTGCCAAAGTAAAGCCTTCATCACTATGGATGAAGGTATTAGAAGGTACTCTGCATGATACTCAAAAACTCTACAACCTATAATGGTAACCTGCAGGCAAGCGATGCTAGTGAAGTAGTTGTACAAAGCTTGTAAGGGTAACCAACCAATATCTGATTGGATTTAAGGCCAACTCCATGAGATGTCTAGAACCCATCCAAGATGATGCTCAGTTGGTCAAGAACCTGAGACTATCTAGGCTAGAGGCCTAGAGAGAAGCCAGTATTATTTTTCTGCTAAATGAGAATAGCAATAAAATGACTCCTAATTACATTCTGATGCAATTATAGGTCAGTGTCATCCTGTCCAGTCATTATCAGAAAAGCTTCCTCCTACAGTATATGGGAATAAATACAGAGACTCACAACTGGACAATGTGGGGAAAGTGAGAGACCTTGGAACATTTTGTACTAAATGGGATGTCTCTATTAATTCCCTCTCCTCACATCTCAGATAATCTTGATGAAGAAGAAGCAAAATGACTGTAAAAGTCAGAGGGGATGGAGAACACCATAGTGATAAGGCCTGCTAAAGACAACAGGACCAGTTCACATATGAATTCACGTTAACTGTGCAGCATGCATAAGGCCTGCACAGTTCTTGGCAGGGTGGCATCCCAGTGCTGAGAATGGAAGTAGACAAGCCCACATCCCTAACCTAGAAGTTAACTTCAAATGATAATGACTCACAAATGAAAAAAAAAATGTTTTCTCCAACTGCCTTAGTTAAAATTTCTTTTGCTGTGATGAAAAACCATGACCAAAATTCAAGTAGAGTAGGAAAGGATTTATTTGACTTATGCTTCAATATTGTAGTTTATCTTTAAAGTATGTCAGGACAAGAATTGAAGCGTGACAGGAACCTGGAAGCAAGAGTTGATGCAGAAGTCATGGAATAGTACTGCTTACTGACTTGTTCCTCAAACCTTGATTTGCTTGCTTTCTTATAGAAACTAGAATGACTAGTCAAGGAATGGTGCCATACACAATATCTGGGCACTCCCCCATCAATCAATAACTAACAAAATGTCTTATGGCTGTTTCTTATGCAGACATTCTCTCAAAGGTTGTTCCTTCCTTTCTAGTTTGTATAAAGATGACATAAAATTAGCCAGCATACCAACAGAGTCTCACTGGGTATACAAACCACTCTTAAGGCCAAGTCCCATGCTCAGCAGTAGATGGTCAACAGAAAATAAACTTAATGGTATTTTGAAGGTTTTTTTCTCATAATGATTTCTCTCTTTCCCTTTTTCATCATGCATCTCATTTTCTTATATATAATATTGCTTCGATTTTGTGTTTTTTTTTTAGAATTTCTCTATCTGCCAATATGTGTGTCTCTGTCTACAAGTATTTTTTGTGTCTTTCTCTTTGTTTTTTCTGTTCATTTGGTATTTGTTGTCCAATTTAGGCTCATTTGTTTTTATTTTATCTTATTTTTATTATCTTTCCTCCATTTCTAGATCCTTGTTTGATTTCTAAGGAGATAGAGCAAGAATGAGTATGGATTTGGGTAAGTGGGGAGGGGAGAGGATTTGAGAGGAAATGGGGAGGGAAAACCATAACCAGAATGTATTATATGAAAAATGAAAAAAATCTATTCTCATAATAAAATGAAAATAGAAAAGTCTATTCATTGCCTACTAATGATTATGTATAAGGACATGCAATAATGATACTAACAATTCAAAACATATTTAAAACAAAGAAATTAAAATATATACATGTGTAGTCAGACATTTCTCTCCCATTTGCTTGTCCCCAAATACCTGATAGCCACTTCCCAAATTAACACACAGAGAATTAATATTATTTATAAATACTTGACCAATAGATCAGACTTAATACTACCTAGTTCTTACATTTTATTTTATTCTATATTCCTTGTTTATACTCTGCAACATAGCAGTATGTTTTCTCAGTACAGCATGCCCATCATGTTCTCTCCACATCTGGCCAGTGTCTCCTCACTTTGCCCTTATCCTTCCCATCATTCTTAGTTTGGTTGCCCTATCTATACTTCCTGGCTGGCTACCAGTTAAGTAGCATTTTATTAAATGAATTTAAGTGACAAATCTTTACTATGTACATTACAAAGCATTATTCCACAGCATACATAGCTCTTGTAAATGCATACTATGTATATTAGTTTACATTTCCATTACTATAAGCACCATGACTAAAAATAGCTTTAGGAAAAAAAAGGTTTATTTTAGTTTACCATTTCAAAGGGATATTCTGTAATGACAGGAAAGGCATGTCCTATTGGCAGGAATAGGAACCTTGATGATCACATTTTCATTTATACACAGGAAGCAGACAGAGGGAGATCAGGAAGTGGAGTGAGACTGTAATCCCTCAAAGCACACCTCTGCTGACATATTTTTTCTAGCCAAGTTTCACCCCTTAAACATTACATAAGCTTACATAGTCTCTGCAAATACTACCACAACTAGGGAACAAGTAGTGAAATACTTAAACTTATGTGGGACATTTCTCATTCAAACTACCACACTATGTAATTTTAGATGAACACATTTCATTAAAAATAACTTGAATACATTCAAGTATACAATTTAAAGTGAGAAAGAAGTTTCCAGAGTGGAGAGAAAATGGAATAATTATAGATCTCAAAATACTATGATAAAAACTAAAGATCAAAATTTTATGCACTACTAATAGACACAAATCAAACTCAACTTAGTCTTTTAAAAACTAAATCCTGAACCTGGGGAGATGGTTAAGTGGTTAGGAGCACCTGTTGCTATTCTAGAAGACATGAGTCTTATTCTGAGCAACCATATTGGGTGACTCACAACCACCTGTAACTCTAGCTGCATGGGGATCAGAGGTTCTTTGGTCTCAATGGATATAGTACCTTCACAAATCTGGAACACACAAACTCAGCAGGCACATATATAAACATATATTTCTAAAATTATCTTTAAAATATTTAAAAATACCCTAAATCCCTAATAGTAAAAAAAATTAAACTAACTTGAAAGGAATGCTATTTGTCCCACCAAAGGAGCAACTTAAATTTGAAGTATTTTTTCCATTAACTACTAAAATAATTTTTTACACATTTATCTCTTCTGTCTATAAATTGTTTTTCCTGATTTTAAAACTAAGTAATGACATCAAAAATGCTGAGTGATATTTTCTACTTGGCTGTATGGCCTATTTCCATCTTTTTTGCCTTTCCTACAAAACACGCCAGTTTCCCGGTTTCTTCCATAATTTTGAAAATCTTAAATCCTTTCTCAATATCATGCCATGCTTGAATGTGATTTGATGCTGGACTGGATGTTTACATTTATGGAAAACCAGGATCTGAAGGTTTGGGTGACATGTATAATTTGATTCTTTGCCATATAGAAATTTATAAGATTGGTGTAAATTTTTATATAAAAGCTCATATCTAGTCCGGTTTTATCCCATGCTTTTTCAGACCCAGGCCAGCTGGCCTTAGTGGGACTTGCTGAACATAGTGGACAATGAGGACTACTAAGAACACAAGAACAATGGCAATGGGTTTTTGATCCTACTGCACGTACTGACTTTGGGGTAGCCTAGGCAGTTTGGATGCTCACCTTACTAGACCTGGATGGAGGTGGGTGGTCCTTGGACTTCCCACAGGTCAGGGAACCCTGATTGCTCTTCGAGCTGATGAGGGAGGGGGACTTGATTAGGGGAGGGGGAGGGAAATGGCAGGCGGTGGCGGGGAGGAGGCAGAAATCTTTAATAAATAAATTTAAAAAAAACTAAAAAAAATTCTTGAAAAATACTTGGGTCATCATCTTAAAAAAAAGCTCATATTTAAATTTCAAGATGTTTATTGTGTAGTCCACATTAGCTTTTTCCAACAAATGTTTCATGTTTAGATAAAGTCTATTGGTGTTCATGAGCCTTCAAATATTTTCATTTAAAATTATCCAAGCTTATTTGTATTATACTTTCATTTTTATTTAAGGACTTGAGAAGGCTAAGCCTGTGTCATATCTTTTCAATTTTAATACCATTTAGAGTACTCTGAATAACAAAACTGCTCAAAAATATGTGTTTAAACAAACCATTCTTCAATTTCAAGTTTCATTCTACAATCTTTACAACTGAAACTATATGGTGTTATTCAGATTGCATGAAGAAAATATTTCCATGAAGTAGAAAAAGCAACGCATTTACTCATTAGTTTGTAAACTTGCTTATAATTTTGACCTCAATCAGAAACGACATAAAAAGGCTACTGTTTTCTCTGTCACAGATTAAGAACCAAACCAAAATGGAAGTAATAGAATGAAGGACCAAACAGAAATTGGAAAGATTTAAAACAAAAATATTCTGCTGCTGTTCCATACTCACTAAGTCCATGAAAAGATTCTTATCTTTATCTTTGTTACAAATAAACAAATCCAAAATTACTTCTGTCCTCAGTCAGAATCCTCAAGGGCTTTGAGATATGTGCGTCATATAACTTACACAATGTTATGAAGAAGAAACAGCAAAATGAAGTCTTTATTTGTCGTTATCCATTGCTGAATGGCAAGTTCTACTTGTTTCTATCCCATACTAGAGTCATTTCTTGAAACAGACAAAATGCTCCCTTAGTTCTTGGGATTTTTTTTCTGATCTGTTCTGCGAATCTCTGATGTTTCCTTTGCAAAGCTGGATGACAGCATGAGGCCTTGTTTTCTGATTCAAAACATTCAAAATAAGGGTTTTGAATTGCAGATCTGTAATATAATTGGAAAGTCTAAGTGAATCTTCAACTTTCTCACTTGAATTAACACAGGGTAAATGTATTATGGTGACTTGCACAAACAATGCAAAAATAATAGAAAAGAGTGTAATTGAAAGATGAGTCAGTTTAGCATGAGGGAGTTATAAAGAGTTCTGTGTTACCTTTTCACTGGATTCTGGAACTACCCTAAATATAAAGATCAACCCCATGTTACAACTATCATGCCTTTGGAAATATGAGTGAATTTTAGCTAGATGCTGGCAGAATTGCAGCTGTTAGTGCATCCTAGCCAACTAGTAGAGATGCCAGGAGAGCACAAAACTAGGAATCTGAACACTCTCTTTCCTCCAGCCTGACCATCTGTGTGTGGACTCGGAGCATCAAAGTTGTGCAGCTGTGCTGATAATACCCTATTATGAAAAGGAATCATTTATCATCAGCAATAATTCATTTCCCTGCCTTCAGTAGCTATAGAACAATGGTGAAGCAGAGGTAGGGGGTTGGGTATAAGTCAGTATGGATGAGACTCATCACATACTTTGTTCACAAATATTATAAATCCAAGATGTAATAATGATGTTTGTGTTTGCAGGGAGTTGTCTATAAAATCCACCTGCATTGATCTAATTATCACCTTGCAAGCGGTAAGCACATGTTCTCTTGCAAATGTTTTGTATCTATAAGGTGAAGAAGTGGTCTTAAAATATCAAGGGAGCACTGATAATCTGCCTGATTTTCCAAAAGTAATTTTGTGGAAAAAGACATCATCCACTTTGGCTCAAAAATTTTATAGGAAACAAAGAAGGTATAATAAACATACGTAATTTGCAAATGCTCATACACTTATACATATATTTATTTAATGTCAGAGAGTATCTGTCCATGATGTATAGTTAAAACTAGTTACTCTTCAAACTAGACCACTAAGTACAAAACTCAATTCATGATCACAGAGTAAATTTTCTATATATAGGGGTTTTTTTTGCAGTTTTTTTCTCTATAGTATCTGAACAGTTATATAATGATGGTCTTTCTTCCTTCCAACAGGTCTTATGTATCTCATTGTACATTTGAATTATTTGTGAAATGGAGGATGACCTTAAACTTCTGATTCTTTTACCTTCATTTACAGAGTATTAAGAGTATTGTCATTGTGACTACCACACACACACACACACACACACACAAACACACACCCTGGGCTATAGGGAGATAGTTAGCATGAAATGATATCCATTGTGTACCAATGCAAGCAATTTTCTAAGCATGTTCCATGTATGATAAACTACAAATTAAGTTGTGCTGAACATGTAGCTTTGAGCTTACAACAGGAGATTATTTCATAGAAAAATCATGTTATCTGTTTTTATAATTTCTAGGACATTTCCAGCAGACATAATTTTAAATTTTTGTTTTAGTTTTAATCTTTTGTAAATTTTAACTAGAAGAAATGAAAACAACCCCAGTAAATGCCAGACGCAGGGATATTTTATTTCAAAATCAAGTTTGTGGGTATGTTTGAACTTTTGAGCCTCTTTATTACTGGAAAACTATGCATTTATTACCAAACAAATTCAAAGTAAATATGTGTTCTAATTAAATGATTTTTTATTCACTTAACATACCAACCACAATCCCCCCCTCCATTCTCTCCATCTCCTCCTCCCACTGCCCCCCTCCCCAGCTTACCCCCATTCACTTTTCAGAAAGGGTGAGGCTTCCCATGGGGAGTCAACAAGGCCTGGCATGTTCTGTTGAGGCAGGACCAAGTCCCTCCTCACCCCTCTCCCCAAGGCTGGGTAAGGCATCCCACCATATATAATGGCTTCAAAAAGCCAGCTCATGAGCCAGGGAAAGATCCTTCTCCCACTGCCAGGGGTCCAACAAACAGACCAGACAACAAAATTATCGCCTACATGCCGAGGGCCTATTTTGGTCCCAGGCAGGCTCCCGGGCTGTATGTCTAGATTCCACAAGTTCCCACAAGTTCTGTTCTCTGTCGATCTCCCCATCATGATCTTGACCCCCTTGCTTATATAAATCTTCCTCTCTCTCTCTCTCTTCAACTGGACTCTCGTACCTCAAGCAGAGAAAATATGTTTTAAAAGAGATCTTCATAAGAAAAGAAAAGCAGAAATGATAGCAGTCATGCAAGGGGAGGAGATCTGTTTAAAATATACACAAATTAGTGCTGCTCATTATAAAATATGTGAAATTAGATTATTGGTTCTTCTCCCAAAACTATATTTTCCTGATAAATATCATTTGATGTCATTTCATACATCACCTCAAACTGATGATATGGTACATTAAACTCTGTACATGAAATTAAATCAGATCCCTTGGCCAGAAAATGATACATGCAATTAATACCTAACTTACTATGTTGTAGCTAATGTGCAATATCTTAATGCTTTTGTAGTCTGTACCTTATGGTTCAGCAAAAGAGAATTTATTCTTTCATTATCTTATTTTATTTGTGTTTCTTTTTTGCAATGACGGTATCAATATGAAAAATTAAGTTTGCTGATTTCAGTCTGAAAAGACTTCTAATCACTGTGATCAATATATTTTGAACGTTAGTACTATTCCAGATGAAAGAAAAAAATGCCCTTTAGTAATTTATTCCCATGTTTGATGCTTGTATTATAAACCCATTTGAAATATATTTTGAAAACTGAACTGTGAAAAAGACATAAAGTCAAAAGAAGCAGACAAGATCAAAAGTTTACTGTTCTTTTTTTTGGTAGAAGAACATAGCATAAGCTCCATTTGTTAAAATTTTAAGCATACATCACTTACTGATAACTTCAAGCCCAAAATTTATCATCTCGAGTTTATTATCATCTAGAATGCCAAATATTCTATACCATATAGTGGTGACACTATTGGACCCCAAGACCTCGGCAAACATCACAGTTTTCAGTTTGCGTACAATGTTTAACTATTTCAGATAAATTTAACAAATAAAATCACATAATACATGTTCTTCTGTAAATGGTTTTTTATTGTTTTCAATGATGTACTTAAAGTTAATCACCATTATAGTATCACAGTGCTACACAGTGAATTGATACATTTTCCTTACCCATTAATCTACTGATGGGACTTTGGGCCAAAGACCCTATTTCTATATCTTAGCTACTGTATGTAGCAGTATACACAGGGCTATACATATCTTTTTAACATGTTTATTTCAACTTTTAAAAATAGGTACACAAAAAGTAAGATTATTAAATCATAGGGTAGTTTTTTTTTTTTTTTTTTTTTTTTTTTTTTTTTTTTTTTTTTACTTTTTGAGGAAGCTCCATGCCCTTTACTATAAAACATGAATTGTTTTGTATACCACAGACTGCAAACAACACTTCTGGTATCTCTATCTCTTCACAAAAACTTGAATTTTCTGCATTTATTTAATTATAGACCTTCCCTTCACTAACCATGCTATCAGTATGAAGTGATATCACACTGTGGTTTTAATTTACATAACATTAATAATTAGAAATGTTGCATAAACTTTCCTGTACCTGCAGGCCACTTTTATATATTCTGTGAAAATATGGCTGTTATTCAAACTTAATTCTTTTAATTGTAAAAAAGTTTATTTATTTTATTACATTATGGAATTATATATTTCCTTTCAAGTACATTAATCTTTCTTTTTATATTTAGTTGCTATGATCTTCACAGAATATGTAATTATAATAAAGATATTTTCATGAATAAATCATTTTGGCATAATGTAGTATTCATTATAGTTTATCTGCTTTTATATTTTTCTATAATCTGCTATTTAAAACTTTTACATCTGATATAAATATATCTATACAACCCTCTCTTGGTTTCCATTTATCTGCTATATTGTTTCATGAATTTCTGTTCTTTTTTTTTATTGAGAAAAGGAAAAAAAAGGTTTCAGCCTCCTCCCAGCCTCCCATTTCCCTCCCCCTCCTCGCACCCTTCTCCCGCTCTCTCTCCAGTCCAAAGAGCAGTCAGGGTTTCCTGCCCTGTAGAAAGTCCAAGGTCTAGGAAGTCCCCTTCTGTCCATGTCTAGGAAGGTGAACATCCAAACTGGCTAGGTTCCCACAAAGCCAGAGCATGAAGTAGGATCAAAACCCCATGCCATTGTCCTTGGCTTCTCATCAGTCCTCATTGTTCGCCTTGTTCAGAGAGTCCGGTTTTATCCCATGCTTTTTCAGTCACAGTTCAGCTGGCCTTGGTGAGCTCACAATAGATCAGCCCCATTGTCTCAATGGGTGGGTGCACCCCTCGTGGTCCTGACTTCCTTGCTCATCTTCTCCCTCCTTCTGCTCCTCATTGGGACCTTGGGAGCTCAGTCCAGTGCTGCAGTGTGGGTCTCTGTCTCTATCTCCATCCATCGCTAGATGAAGGTTCTATGGTGATATGCAAGATATTCGTCAGTATTGCTATAGGATAGGGTCGTTTCAGTTTCCCTATCCTCAGCTGCCCAAGGGACTAACTGGGGACATCACCATGGGCTCCTGGGAGCCACTCTAGGTTCAAGTCTCTTGCCAACCCTAAGGTGGCTCCCTTAACTAGGAATTGTGCTTCCATGCTCCCCTATCCAGCCTTCCTTTATCCCAATCATCCTGTTTCCCTAACTTCCCCCCATCCTCCCCTTCTCACATTTCTCTCCCCATCTGCCCTTACCCCCATCCCAACCCAACTCCAAGATCCCAATTTTCTTCCCGGCAATTTTGTCTACTTCCCATAGCCAAGGGGATAACTATATGTATTTCCTTGGGTTCACCTTCTTATTTAGCTTCTTTAGGTTCACCAATTGTAGACTCTGTGACCCTTATTTATGGCTAGAAACCAATAATGAGTGAGTACATCCCATGTTCATCTTTTGGGGTCTGGGTTACCTCAATCAGGATAGTGTTTTCTATTTCTATCCATTTGCATACAAAATTCGAGAAGTCATTGTTTTTACCGCAGCATAGTATTCTAATGTGTATATATTCCACACTTTCTTCATCCGTTCTTCCATTGAAGGGCATCTAGGTTGTTTCCAGGTTCTGGCTATTACAAATAATACTGCTATGAACATAGTTGAACAAATGCTTTTGTCATATGATAGAGTGGTCATATAAGAGTGGTATTGCTGGGTCCAGGTGTAGGTTGATCCCGAATTTCCAGAGAAACCGAAACACTGATTTCCAAAGTGGTTGTACAAGATTGCATTCCCACCAGCAATGGATGAGTGTACCCCTTCCTCCACAGCCTCTCCAGCAAAGGCTATCATTGGTGTTTTTGATTTTAGTCATTCTGACAGGTGTAAGATGATATCTCAAAGTTGTTTTGATTTGCATTTCCCTGGTTGCTAAGGAGGTTGAGCATGACCTTAAGTGTCTTTTGGCCATTTGAACTTCTTCTGTTGAGAATTCTCTGTTCAGATCAGTGCCCCATTTTTCAATTTGGTTAATTAGCATTTTAAAGTCTAGTTTCTTGAGTTCTCTATATATTTTGGAGATCAGACCTTTGTCTGTTGCGGGGTTGGTGAAGATCTTCGCCCAGTCAGTAGGTTGCCTTTTTGTCTTAGTGACAGTGTCCTTTGCTTTACAGAAGATTCTCAGTTTTAGTAGGTCCCATTTATTCAATGTTGCCCTTAATGTCTATGCTGCTGGGGTTATACCTAGGAAGCAATCTCCTGTGCCCATCAGTTTAGGGTACTTCCCACTTTCTCTTCTATAAGGTTCAGTGTGTCCAGATTGATATTGAGGTCTTTAATCCATTTGGACTTGAGTTTTGTGCTTGGTGATAGATATGGGTCTATTTTCATTCTTCTACAGGTTGACATCCAGTTGTGCCAGCACCATTTGTTGAAGATGCTTTCTTTCTTCCATTGTATACTTTTAGCTCCTTTATCGAAAATGAGGTGTTCATAGGTTTGTGGGTTAAAATCCGGGTCTTCTATACGATTTCCTTGGTAAACTTCTCTGTTTTTATGCCAATACCACAGTGTTTTCATTACTGTAGCTCTGTAATATGTTTGAAGTCAGGGATGGTAATGCCTCCAGAAGATCCTTTATTGTATAAGATTGTTTTTGCTATCCTGGGTTTTTTGTTTTTCCATATAAAGTTGATTATTGTCCTCTCAAGATATGTGAAGAATTTTGATGGGACCTTGATGGGGATTGCATTGAATCTATAAATTGCCTTTGGTAGAATTGCCATTTTTACTATGTTGATCCTCCCAATCCAAGAGCAAGGGAGGTCCTTCAATTTTCTGGTATCCTCTTCAATTTCTTTCTTCAATGCCTTAAAGTTCTTGTCAAATAGATCTTTCACCTCCTTGGTTAGAGTTACCCCAAGATATTTTATTCTCTTTGTGGCTATCGTGAAAGGTGATGCTTCTCGGATTTCCCTCTCTGCTTCCATATCCTTTGTGTATAAGAGGGCGACTGATTTTTTGGAGTTGATTTTGTATCCTGCCACATTACTAAAGGTGTTTATCAGCTGTAAAAGTTCTGTTCTTATACGTGAAATGAGCCATTGAAGAAAGTGTTAAAATAGATATACTTTTAAAAATACATCCATGCACTTAATTTATGTGCACTTGCCCACAGAAGCCAGAGAAAAAGTGAAATCCCTTGAAACTATAATTAGAGACAATGGTGATTCACTGTGTTTTACTTGAAACCTAACTCAGCTCATTGGAAAAAGCAGTTGGTACTCTTATTGGCTGAGACTCTTTCCAGCCCCATTGATGTTTTATGATTGACTGAAGAATTCGGTTTACATAAAATCAAAGTAAGAGGTCATTAAAAAGTACTACCATTTTATTAAACAATTTCTTCTTTTCTTCAAGTTCCATTTTTCTTGTTCTTAGTTTCTTGTTTATAATAATATTTTTCTTTAGTAATATGCTAAGATTCCTCATTTTTTAATGTTTTGTATATCTACTACAGGTCTCTTTTGAATGCCATGAAACATGAGCAAAGTATTTTTTGCTACAGTAAGCAATTTTAATGCAACAATTATATAACATTAAATATATTAAATCTCTGAACTTTTACTCCACACTGTTCACAAATTGTTATGTTTTGAGGTCAGAATTTAATCTTTATTCATTAAAAATATTTAATGTTGTATTTTTAATCTTTTGTATACCAATATTTTTAACATTGATATGTGATTTATTATTATAGCATCACACTATTCTCAATTAGGCTATGTACTTTTACCTAGAAGTTATGTGCTTGCATTTATTTGAGTGTTATTGACTATTACTCTTTCTTTAATTTGAAGAGCACTCTATAATTTTTTTATAATAAAAGTTCTGATGATGATGAAATTCCTCAACTTTTGTATGTTTTTAACTTTTTTTTATTTTTGTTATAAAAGACACCATGCTGGGCATGATAACTCAGACTTTTGTGAACTGATACATGATAATTGCCTTGAATTCTAAACTAGAATGAGATCCATAGTGAGGGCCAGGCCAGCTTGGGCAACAGACTGAGACCCTGTTTCATAAAACAGTAAATGATATTAGTGATAATAAAAATAGCAATATTAGAGGAAAGTTTTGCTGGAAAACGTTATTTGGGTCAGTAGGTCAGTGAGTGTGCATGCTCTTTCCTCTCTCTCTCTCTCTCTCTCTCTCTCTCTCTCCCTCTCTCTCTCTCTCTCCTCTCTCTCTCTCTCTCTCTCTCTCTCTCTCTCTCTCTCTCTCTCTCTCGGTATCTATTGAATTCAGGAAACTCACTTGGAAAGATATGTTTCTTGTTTTGGAATATGTTCAGAAACGTATTTTTAATCTCTATCTTTCTATTGACAATTTCATTTTAAGATTTTATATAGTTTTATTAACTTTGAATTTGATTTGGGATCATTTATTCTTTTTCATCTGGACAATTATATCATTCACTAGATTTAAAAAATTTTCTCACGTTATTTCTTTAAATAAGCATCCAGTTTCTTTGTCTTTCTCCTTTCTTTCCTTAACTTCCATTATTCAGTTTCCTCATGGTGCCCTAACAAATCCTGTATGCCATGTCTATTTTCCGGCAGACCGTTAGTTTTCAAATGATGTGCCTTTGATTTACTCTTCTGCTAAGTCAATTAGCCTACAGATGACTTTTACTGATTTTTTTCATTTAATTCACTGTGTCTCCTTCATCATCAGTGTATACTTTAGAATTACTCTGAAAACACAGAATGTCAGCATAAGTGTGTGTATATTTACAATTGTTCTGGGTTTAGACAATGACTTAATTTACTGTGGCAGGTGAGATGACTTGACAATCAGGGAAATATTAGAACAGACTTTGGTCAAGATGTGACAAATTTTCTATGGCACTAGTTCTGATATCTCTGAGGTGCATTGGCACCATACTGCTCTAGAACAATGTTCTGAAATATGGCAACTTAAATGGTAGATGTGACTCTGATGCAGTGTTATGCTTGGGAACGAAAAAGATGGCACCTTCAGTCCTAACATCCCTAAAACAGTAGTAGTATACGCAATGTGTTTTATCTCTGTCTTCCTGTTATTACTCAAAGTGAATGGATGAATAACAAAAATTGACAGTGCACTCAACAGAAAAGGTCATTGGAGATCAGTTTGGTTTTGCTGTTGAATATCTGCTATTAATAGTCATTACCTTTTGTGCTCCTAGCCATCTCATAACATGTAAGTTATGCTGTTTGAAGCAGAAATTTTTAAATTAAAGGTATTGATAATTTTATTGACTCCACTGTATTTTTGCATATTACTTAAAGAGACACTAACTCCTCCAACAGTTATTTTGGTTTGTGAATAGTTGTCTATCCTTATACTAAAGGAGCTAAACAAAGTTGATTGGTATCTCCTGTGTTCTCGATTTGGTCATTTCCTTAGCTTATTTATCACCTTTGTGACAACTATTTTAAGGTCTATGGTAAATTTATATGACTCATTTTTTTTCTATCAGTTTCAGCAGATTTTTTTTTGCTTGATTGTTTGGGTCATATTTCTGTTTCTCCTTTTAAGAGATCATATTAAAAAATAGACTGAGGTCATCTTGTTCAATCATTTTGAACAGGAACTGAACATTTTATTTTAGTAGAAATTATTGAAGGTCTCTGAAATCTTTAACAAGAGAAAATTATTTCTAGGAAATTTTGCTACATTTCGCAATTAGAAATTTTTCTTTTTTAGGGACTCGGGTTATATTGCTCTTTCTGCTATCTATGTAGCAATGTGAACTCTTCATTGCCACCCTCATGACTAGAAATAAAATTATAGTATAAGTCTCAAAAACAAAATAACATGTCATTGCAACATAATAATCAACATATTTATGAAATTACATGCATGAATAAAAATTTCACACTTACAAAAGTAGTATATCATGAATTTAAATTTTTAATAAAATTTCTTTAATATTTATAAATAGATATAAAAGTTGTCATTTGTTGGTTAGGTATCTCTATAAATATTTCAGAATACTTAAAATATTAATAATAGAAAAGTGTTACATGTTCTCATAAGTTTTTTTAGTCAAATTAGTCTTCATACTACCTTTCCAATAAAATAAACAAATAAAAGCAATTGAGTAGAAGCTTGGCTATTCTAGCGTCAAAAGAAGTCATCAGTTTTCTGAGTGATTTAATTTCTTCATATAATCCCAAAAATACCTATTTGTGCATCTGAAAACCTGGTTGACATTTTAGGATTTCTAATGTTGAATATTATTGTTTATCTTGTTTCAGTAGCACTACTTAGCTTTCTTTAAGTCTCTGGTTTGATGGCCCTGACTTCAGAATCTCTATGTTGCTGTACTTGTGGAGAGATGAAAAAAACAATTGATGAGTAGACCAGTTTTCAAGTATTCCTCCTATTTAAGCTGCTGAGTTGCCTGTTTTCTGAACTAATCAGTATCTTCAATTTTGAGACATTCTGATATTCTGATAGTACAGGATACAAATTGATTTTTGTTCTGAATTTTCTTTTGCAAGCTTTCAGATCAGACATTTTTAAAATAATTACTTCCTAAGTCATGAACCATCCATCTGTCTGTAACAGATATTTTTCTGGAATCTGGGTATCTGTCATCTGCCTATGATTATAGATGTATCCTCTCAAAATTCAAGCCTTTGCCATTTCAATGAACTTATTAAAAGTCATAGTATATACAACCTACTATATTTGATTAGATGATACTAATGCAGGGAGAGGGGCTTTTTCCTCCCCCAACTTATGTGCCCATGATTACCCATGGGAGCCCTTAACCTTTCAGAAGAGCAGATTAGGGGTGGGAAACAGGGGAGGCAAGAGGTGGCAGGAGGAGATGTGGGAGGGAGAACTATAGTTGGGATATAAAATAAAAGTTAAAAAATAAAAAAGTCATTAAAAAAGAAGATACAAATCATGTAGTTCTCTAATTTATGATATTTAAATAAAACTTAAGACCATAGCAACAAATGAGTTTTAATATTATTGCCTTGTAGTTGTTGCTAAGTACACAACTGGTCCCATTAACGAATAACAAATCTTGTTAATTATAATGACAATTCAAATAAACAGTTTCACTTTGACAATATTTCCTCATCTCTAGCAATAAGTGCTAAAATATCTAATTAATGATCACATCTATTGTATTACATATATTCAAAACAATTCATCTCTAGTTGATTTAGCCAAACTACGAGATAGAATTTTAGTTTTATTTTTAGAAGAAAATTGAGAAAAACATGCTCACATTATGGATTGGTATTAAGAATTTATTTGAATTTCAATATTGCCAAATAAAGCACATTGCATTTATTCCTCAGAACAATGTAAGAAAAAAGCCATTATAGATGATTTTTGAGTTATCCAAATGATTAACAATTACCCTTTATCTATTTTTAGTGAAAAGAGAAAACCGGATCCATTTTTATCAATTCCCTAGACCAAGAATTTGTAGATCAAGAGAAAGGTTGAAATGAAATGAAGATTTTAACTTATCTTTATCTATAATTCTAAAAATTAGTACTAAATGAGACTTGTTAAATAATTTTGTCTGAAAACTCAACTGATGATAAAATGTAAATTTTATGGTTTTCCAAACAATGATGTTAATTTAAGAATGAATTTTCTTGCGAGTTTCGGAGTTCCGATCTGGGCACCAGGAAAGTCATCTTTGGGGTAGTGAGTGCAGCAGCAGCCGGGAACAGGAAACTCAGATGTTCCTCATCCCTCCTACACTTTCTGGTAATCCTGCAGGGGCTATACTACCCAATACCTCCTCTCTATTCCTATCCCACCCAGCTTACACCCAGAACTCCCCCCTCCTTCACTCCCTCCCTTCCTCCCTCCCTCCTTCGCTCCCCACTTTGTCCACATAACATTCCCCAGCTCACCCTGCTCAGGCACTGGGACAGAACCCAAATCAGTAGGGCAGTAGTTCCTTTATCTCCATAGCCTGCCTGCAGCAAGCAAGGTAGGCCCTTTGTTTACGAGCTACCTAAGAAGCACAGAGATCCTAACTGGACACCAAGAGAGCCATCACTGGGGAGTGACATCACTGGGAAGGTACATCAGTGGGCAAGAAGAACTGATCCTGTAAAAGAAGATCCATAGGGGAGCATTCGGAGGAAGAGATGGGCAGGCGTCAATGCAAGAATTCACCCAACAATCTGAAAAACAACATGAAACCACCAGAACCCACCGATCTCACAACAGGAGGACATGAACACCTTAATCAAGAAGAAATAAAAAAAACTGACTTTATGAAAGTGATAGAGGCCCTTAAACAGCTTGTAAAAAACGCCCTTATAGAAATGGATGAGAAGTGTAACATAAAGTTTGAAGAACTGAGTAAATCAGTGAAGGATACACTAGGAAACCAAGGAAAAACAATCAAGCAGTTAATGGAAACAGTTCAAGACTTGAAAACTGAAATGGAGGCAAAGAAGAAAACACAAACAGAGGGCCGGCTGGACATGGAAAATCTAGGTAAACGAATAGAGACTACAGAAACAAGCATAACCAGCAGAATACAAGAGAAAGAAGAAAGAATCTCAGATTCTGAAGACACCATAGAGAAAATAAACGCACTGATCAAAGAAAACAGCAAGTCCAACAAAGTCTCATCACAAAACATTCAGGAAATATGCGACACAATAAAAAGACCAAACCTAAGAATAATTGGAGTGGAAGAAGGAGAAGAAGTGCAGCTCAAAGGTCCAGAAAATATACTTAATAAAATTATAGAAGAAACTTTCCCAACCTAAAGAAAGATGTACCTATGAATGTTCAAAAAGCATACAGAACACCGAATAGACTGGATCAAAAAAAAATCCCCTCGCCATATAATAATCAAAACACAAAGCATACAGAATAAAGAAAGAATATTAAGAGCTGCAAAGGAAAAAGGTCAAGTTACTTATACAGAAGTCAGACTTTCACCTGATTTCTCTATGGAAACCATGAAAGCCAGAAGGTCCTAGATGTACTGCAAAAACTAAGAGACCATGGATGCAAGCCCAGACTACTATACCCAGCCAAGCTTTCGTTCACTATAAATGGAGAAAACAAAATCTTCCAGGATAAAAACAAATTTAAACAATACGTAGCCACAAATACAGCCTTACAGAAGTAATAGAAGGAAAATCACTAACGAAGGAGTCCAATAATGACCACAATAACTCGGACATCTAGAGACCCGTCACCAGCACAACTCAAAGAAGGGAAACACACAAACTCTATGACTAAAAAAGTGACCGGAGTTAACAACCACTGGTCATTAATATCACTTAATGTCAATGGGCTCAACTCACCTATAAAGAGGCACAGGCTAAGAGATTGGATACGAAAACAGGATCCAACATTCTGCTGTTTACAAGAAACACACCTCAATCACAAGACAGGCACCTACTCTGAGTAAAGGGCTGGGAAAAGGCTTAACAAGCAAATGGACCTAAGAAACAGGCAGGTGTGGCCATACTAATTTCTAACAAAGTTGACTTCAAACTCAAATCAATCAGAAGAGATAGAGAGGGACATTTTATACTCATAACAGGAACAATTCATCAGGATGAAGTCTCAATCCTGAATATCTATGCCCCTAATATAAAAGCACCCACGTACGTAAAAGAAACATTACTAAAACTAAAGGCAGCCATCAAACCGCACACACTAATAGTAGGAGACTTCAACACTCCTCTCTCACCAATGGACAGGTCAATCAGACAAAAACCTAACAGAGAAATCAGAGAATTAATGGAGGTAATTAAGCAAATTGACTTAACAGACATCTATAGAACATTCCACCCGAATGGGAAAGAATATACCTTCTTCTCTGCAGCTCATGGAACCTTCTCTAAAATTGACCACATACGTGGTAACAAAGCTAACTTGCACAGTTACAAAAAAATATTAGTAACTACCTGTGTCTTATCAGATCACCATGGATTAAAGTTAGAATTCAACAACAATGCTACCCCCAGAAAGCCTACAAACTCATGGAAACTGAACAGTCAACTACTGAACCACACCTGGATTAAGGAAGAAATAAAAAAAGAAATCAAAGTCTTCCTTGAATTCCATGAAAATAAAGAAACAACATACTTGAACTTATGGGACACTAAGAAAGCAGTCCTAAGAGGAAAGTTCATTGCACTTAGTGCCTACTTACAGAAAACAGAGAAAGCACATATTGGAGACTTAACAGCCCATCTGAAAGCTCTAGAAAAAAAAGAAGCAGACTCACCTAGGAGGAGTAGAAGACAGGAAATAATCAAACTGAGGGCTGAAATCAACAAAATAGAAACACAGAAAACAATCCAAAGAATCAAAGAAAAATAAAGCTGGTTCCTGGAGAAAATCAACAAGATCGATAAACCCCTATCAAAACTAATCAAGTGGCAGAGAGAGAATATGCAAATTAATAAGATCAGACATGAAAAGAGGGACATAACCACAGACACAGAGGAAATTCAGAGAATCATTAAATCTTACTACAAAAGCCTGTATGCCACAAAACTGGAAAATGTAAAAGAAATGGACACTTTTTTAGATAAATAGCATATACCAAAGTTAAACCAGGACCAGGTGAACAATCTAAATAGACCTGTTAGTCGCGAAAAATTACAAGCTGTAATAAAAAACCTCCCTACCAAAAAAAGCCCAGGACCAGATGTTTCAATGCGGAATTCTACCAGAACATCCACGAAGAACTAATACCTATGATCCTTAATGTATTTCACAATATAGAAACAGAAGAAGCATTACCAAATTCCTTTATGAAGCTACAGTTACTCTGATACTAAAACCACACAAAGACTCAACCAGGAAAGAGAATTACAGGCCAATCTCACTCATGAACATCAACACAAAAATCCTCAACAAAATATTGGCACAGTGAATCCAAGACCGCATTAGGAAAATTATGCATTATGATCAAGTAGGCTTCATCCCACAGATGCAGGGCTGGTTCAACATTCGAAAATCTATCAATGTAATCCATCATATAAATAACTGAAAGAAAAAACCGTATGAACATTTCATTAGATGCTGAAAAAGCATTTGACAAAATTCAACATCCCTTTATGATAAAAGTATTGTAGAGATTATGGACACAAGGGTCATACCTAAATATAATAAAAGCTATATATGGCAAGCTGACAGCTAACATCAAATTAAAAGGAGAGAAACTCAAAGCCATCCCACTAAACTCAGAAACATGACAAGGTTGTCCACTCTCGCCATACCTATTCAATATAGTGCTTGAAGTTCTAGCAATAGCAATAAGACAACATAATGGGATCAAGGGGATTCGAATTGGAAAGAAAGAAGTTAAACTTTCGTTATTTGCAGATGATATGATAGTGTACATAAGTGACCCCCAAAACTCCACCAAAGAACTTTTACAGCTGATAAACACCTTTAATAATGTGGCAGGTTACAAGATCAACTCCAGAAAAATCAGACGCCCTCTTATACACAAAGGATATGGAAGCAGAGAGGGAAATCAGAGAAGCATCACCCTTCACGATAGCCACAAACAGCATAAAATATCTTGGGGTAAATCTAACCAAGGAAGTGAAAGATCTATTTGACAAGATCTTTAAGGCATTGAGGAAAGAAATTGTGAGGATACCAGAAAATGGAAGGATCTCCCTTGCTCTTGGATTGGGAGGATCAACATAGTAAAAATGGCAATTCTACAAAAGGCAATTTATAGATTCAATGCAATCCCCATCAAGATCCCTTCAAAATTCTTCACATATCTTGAGAGGACAATAATCAACTTTATATGGAAAAACAAAAAGCCCAGGATAGCAAAAACAATCCTATACAATAAAGGATCTTCTGGAGGCATTACCATCCCTGACTTCAAACTCTATTACAGAACTACAGTAATGAAAACAGTGTGGTACTGGCATAAAAACAGAGAAGTCGACCAATGGAATCGTATAGAGGACCTGAATTTTAACCCACAAGCCTATGATCACCTCATTTTGATAAACGAGCTAAAAGTATACAATGGAAGAAAGTAAGCATCTTCAAAAATGGTGCTGGCACAACTGGATGTCAACCTGTAGAAGAATGAAAATAGACCCATATCTATCACCATGCACAAAACTTAAGTCCAAATGGATTAAAGACCTCAATATCAGCCCAAACACACTGAACCTGATAGAAGAGAAAGTGAGAAGTACCCTACAACAGATGGGCACAGGAGATCGCTTCCTAAGTATAACCCCAGCAGCACAGACATTAAAGGCAACATTGAATAAATGGGACCTACTAAAACTGAGACACTTCAGTAAAGCAAAGGACACTGTCACTAAGACAAAAAGGCAACCTACTGACTGGGAGAAGATCTTCACCAACCCCACAACAGACAAAGGTCTGATCTCCAAAATATATAGAGAACTCAAGAAACTAGACTTTAAAATGCTAATTAACCCAATTGAAAAATGGGGCACTGAACTGAACAGAGATTCTCAACAGAAGAAGTTCAAATTGCCAAAAGACACTTAAGGTCATGCTCAACCTACTTAGCAATCAGGGAAATGCAAATCAAAACAAATTTGAGATATCATCTTAACTCCTGTCAGAATGGCTAAAATCAGAAACACCAATGATAGCCTTTGCTGGAGAGGCTGTGCAGGAAGGGGTACCCTCATCCCTTGTTGGAGGGAATGCAATCTTGTGCAACCACTGTGGAAATCAGTCTTTCGGTTTCTCAGGAAATTCAGGATCAACCTACACCTGGACCCAGCAATACCACTCTTGGGAATATACCCAAGAGATGCCCTATCATATGACCTAAGCATTTGTTCAACTATGTTCATAGCCATATTATTTGTAATAGCCAGAACCTGGATACAACCTAGATGCCCTTCAATGGAAGAATGGATGAAGAAAGTGTGGAATATATACACATTAGTGTACTACACTGCGGTAAAAAACAATGACTTCTCGAATTTTGCATGCAAATGGATGGAAATAGAAAACACTATCCTGAGTGAGGTATCCCAGATCCAAAAAGATGAACATGGGATGTACTCACTCATAATTGGTTTCTTGCCATTAATAAGGGTCACGGAGACTACAATTGATGAACCTAAAGAAGCTAAATAAGAAGGTGAACCCAAGGAAAAACATAGTTATCCCCTTGGCTATGGGAAGTAGACAAAATTGTCGGGGAGAAAATTGGTATCTTGGGGGTAGGGTGGATGGGGGTAATGGCAGATGGGGAGAGAAAAGTGAGATGGGGAGGATGGGGTGAACTTGGGGAAAAGGAGGACTGGGATAAAGGAAGGTTGCATAGGGGAACACGGAAGCACAATTCTTAGTTAAGGGAGCCACCTTAGGGTTGGTAAGAGACTTGAACCTAGAGTGGCTCCCAGGAGCCCATGGTGATGTCCCCAGTTAGTCCCTTGGGCAGCTGAGGATAGGGAAACTGAAACGACCCTATCCTATAGCAATACTGACGAATATCTTGCATATCACCATAGAACCTTCATCTGGTGATGGATGGAGATAGAGACAGAGACCCACACTGCAGCACTGGACTGAGCTCCCAAGGTCCCAATGAGGAGCAGAAGGAGGGAGAAGAGCAAGAAAGTCAGGACCACGAGGGGTGCACCCACCCAATGAGACAATGGGGCTGATCTATTGCGAGTTCTCCAAGGCCAGCTGGACTCTGACTGAAAAAGCATGGGATTAAACCGGACTCTCTGAACAAGGCGAACAATGATGGCTGATGAGAAGCCAAGGACAATGGCATGGGGTTTTGATCCTACTTCATGTTCTGGCTTTGTGGGAGCCTAGCCAGTTTGGATGTTCACCTTCCTAGACATGGACGGAGGGGGGAGGACCTTGGACTTTCCACAGTGCAGGGAACCCGGACTGCTCTTTGGACTGGAGAGTGAGGGGAAAGGAGTGGGTTGGAAGGGGGAGAATGGAGGGAGGAGGGGGAGGGAAATGGAAGGCTGGGAGTAGGCGGATACTTTTTTTTCCTTTTCTCAATAAAAAACAAAAAAAGATGTAGAATTTTCAGCTCTTTTCCCAGCACCAGGCATGCCTGCATGCCACCATGTTTCCTACCTTGATGATAATGGATTAAACCTCTGAAACTGTAGGACACCCAAATTAAATGTTTTCCTTTGTATGAGTTGCTGTGGTCATGGTGTATATTCACAGCAATTTAAACCCTAAGACATGTCCTTATATATTTTTATTGTCAGGTATTGCTAAATTCATAGAACTAGTTTAATAGCAGTTTATGATAAACTTTAAAAAGCATTGGTATTAGGTTTTCTTTAAATCTTTGGTAGAATTCAGTAGTGACAGCATCTTAGCATTTCTTGATGAGAGACTTTATTATCACTCAAATCTTATTAATTACTATGAATCTATTTGATTTATCTATATTTTTTTAAATTTTTTTCATAGTTCTTATATCTAGGGATTTATCAATATCATCCAGATTTTTTTCTTTTAGCAATATAATTTAAAATGAAACATGCCATAATGATTATCTGGTTTTTATTTGACTCCCTAGAAACCTAATTGTTTAATTTTTAATTCCACTAATTTTAATATTCTATCCTTATTTTGGTTATTTTTGATATGATTTTGTCAGTATAGTTTATTTTTGTAAAAAGCAGGTGTAATAGATTCCATATATTGCTCCTTTTCATCTTTATTTTATTAATTTTCCATAACATTTATATAATTTGTTTCTTTCCCTTGTTTTGGGTAATTCTTATTTTCTAAGTTTTTGCAATTTGTCATTAGGTTATTTATTAGGTATCTTTATAAATTTTTTAACTGATTATTTTTTAATTTTTGAAAATGTCATATAGATGTGTATTGCAGTCTGTTTACAATTATCCATTATTCTTTCTCCCACCCCTATAATTCAACCATCCTCCAAACAGGACTCTTTTTCACATTAATAACTTTTTGTTTTGTGACCCTCTGAGTTTATCCAGAAGACTCCATTTGGCCATTGGCCTATAACTGTCCATTTCAAAACACTGGCTTCACCATTTATTACACAACTGTGGACAGATACATTAGTTGCTAATAAATCAACCTAAAATGGTAATATGCTATATGAATGACTGATTGTACATATTGTGTTGAATAGTTTTATGACACCTTAACACAACCTAAAGCCAACTGAGAAGAAGGACTCTCAATTAATAAAATATCTCTGTGATGATTTAAAAGAAAATGACACTCAAACAGAGCAGCATTATTAGTAGGCATTGCCTTTGTGGAGGAAATGTATCACTGTGAGGGTGGACTTTGAGGTCAACTATGCTCAAGCTACACCCAGTGTTAAAATTCACTTTCTGTAACTTGTAGGTGAAAGATGAAGAATTCTCATCTTCTTTATCATCTTTTTTGCCTGTATGCTGCCATGTATCACCATGATGATAATGAACTGAACCTTTGCACTGTAAGCCACCCAAACTAAACATTTTCCTTTATAAAAGTTGCTATGGTCATGGTAACTTTTCATAGCAATAGAAACTCTAATTAAGACTGTCTCCATAAGATCCTCTGTTAGGCAAGCCTGTAAGGCATTTTCTTAATTAGCAGTTGATATGGGAGGGACCAGACAATTGTGGGTGGTGCCATCCCTGGGCTATTGGTCAAGTTTCTATAAGAAAAAAAGACTGGAAAAGCCATGGGATGTAACTTAATAGGCCGTACCACTCCATGACCTCTGTATCAGCTCCTGCTCCCAGATTCTCTCCCTGATTAATTTCCTGCCCTCATTTCCCTCAGTGATGTAGTATGATGTAGAAATGTGAGTCAAATAAAGCATTTCATCCACAACTTGATTTTGATCATGGCGTTTCATTAGAACAATATAACCTGATACAGTTATTTTTTTTTCTTTTTTTTTAGTTGTTGAAAAAATTTCTGCCTCCTCCCCATTTCCCATTTCCCTCCCCCTCCTCCCACACATTGCCTTCTCCCTCACTCCCCTCTTCTTCTCCCCTCCCCCCATTCCATTCCTCAACAGTCCTGGCCCAGCCACAGAAGAAGCAAGATGTGACTACCTCGCTGATGTGGCTACCACAAATAAGAATAATGGGCTAATATAAGTTGTAAGAGTTAATAAGAAGCCTGAGATACTAGGCCAATCAGTTTATAACTAATGTAGACCTCTGTGTGATTTCTTTGGGACTTAATGATTGCAAAAATGGGACAGGACAGAAAACCGTAGACAGCGGTTATAAATTATCCTATCAAAACTACTTTAGCTGTATCGCAAATGTTATTGTAGGCTTTCATTTTAATATTATTCTAGATTTTTATCTATTTTTTCAGTGACCCACTGGTCATTCAATAGTTCACTGTTCAACCTCAAAGTAACACTTTTAGTTTTAGGATAATGTCTTATGCTTGCTACTCTACCCTAGATCTACCTATAGAAATGGGTTCTTAAGTTATCTGTGCTGCCTAATGTCAGGAAATACACAACTCTCAAGAATATTTAAGCATATTTAACTTTGTGAATGAGGTGTAATATACCATAGGTGGCATAATTATCACCATATTAATACTTGCACATTGGCTTCTAGATTTCCACTACCACCAGAGACTTGTGGCTCAGCTTTTAGGCATCAACAGTGTCTACAGGATGGACATTAGAGTGCACTTCGACTTTAGCATCATCCCTGGGGGTTAAAGGATTTCCTTGACTAATATAACCCTGACAATAGGCAACAGTAGTAATTCAAGAGCCCATTTTTCACGGGTAGAGAAGAGTAGGATGCATAAGAGTTGGTACTGAAACTTAATGTTGATTTGATAAATTATATGACTGAGGACACCTTAACAGTCACCACCCTAAATCTTATCTCTATATAGAGCTTTTGATTACTCTACTGACAGGAGAAGACAGACCGCTCTAGTACTCTACTGTTACATTCCAGATAGCATCACTTATGGTTGATTGCAGTGGATTGGGGTCACAAATCCAATTCAGGAGTAGACATCCAATAGTTGCTCAGGCTTCAGTTCTGAGCCTGTGTTCTTGGTGGGCTGTGAACTTAGGATGAAATATAGCTTGACAGTTTTTTTAGATACAGGTACTGCATAAAAGCCTAGATAAGTGAATACTGTAGTATTTGATCACAAGATATTAAGAATTGGAGAGGAAGCCAAGCCTATATTGCAGTGGTTCTCAACCTTCCAACTGCTGAAACCCTTTAATACAATTTTTCATGTTATGGTAACCCCAATCATAACATTCTTTTTGTTACTGTTCGATGACTGTAATTTTGATATTCTTATGAATCATAAGGTAAATATCTGATATACTGGAGATCTAATATGCTACCCCAAAAGGGAATGGGACATACAGGTTGAGAACCAATGTTATATAGGCTATAGGGAGAGGCATATTGAGCGAGGTTTTACCTGTCATTTTGATCATTATTTTTTCTTTTGCCAAGATACCAACAGATTATTTGGGACACATCTAGGCTTAGATTGTTTTCTACTTCAAAAATAGTGATAACACAGAAACAGCAGACCCTTGGTAAATCAAGATATAATCATCTTCCATTACATGTAAATAAATATATATAGAGATGGCCTTACACAAAGTTTTAGTATTTCATTTTTTGCTTTCTGAATCTGTACTGTAATAATTTCAATATGAACTAATTGTAATCTCATCTTTGTTAATTTATATTTTTATTTATATTTTTATTGATTTTTGATTTCAAGGAAGGGTTTATCATAAATGTGATTTATATATTTCTTTTTTAAATGGGGCTCATTAAAACTGGGTACAATGAATCTCAGGCTGACATCAAATTCACTATGTAGCTGAGGATGGGAACTCTGATACACTGATATTGGACCACCTATACAATTATGAAAAATATTTTCTTTTGTTTTTGTAAGTCACTCAGTATGTAGTATAGTCTTCCTTTGCAGCCTTTCTTATGAATAAACACACATGTAAGGCAAGTCAATAATGTAAAGTATCTGCTCCTGTTTGGTCCTTTATTTCCAAGAAACCTTACTAAACACTTGATAACCATTCTTTTAAGTCTTTCTCTATAGTTATATAGGCAATTAAAAATCAAACAAGATCATACAAATTCAAACACACACAAATATACAACACACCAAATGTTTTTTCATTCATGACACAATAGACATAATTCTGTGTCTGTTTATACTTATCCTATACTGACAACCTTTATAAAAATACGATTTATCACCCAGGTGGTGGTGACACATACCTTTAATCCCATTACTCAGGAGGCAGAGGCAGGTGGATCTCTGTGAATTCTTGGCGAGGCTGAAATACAAGGGCTAGTTCCAGGGTAGGCTCCAAAAACTCCAGAGAATCCTTGTCTCTAAAAACTAAAAAAAAAAAAAGAATATGATTTATTATCACATTCTTACTGCTTTCTTTATTTGGGCACATGCTGGATATTTTCAGGTATTTGGATATAATAAATATATTTGAGTATACTCGACTTTATAGACATATGCCTACAAATACTGGTATGTTGACACTATAGTAAAATGTACCACAGTTCAAATTGTCTATAACAAGTTACAATAATATTAGCAGATTAAATCATTTTCTATTTCTCCATTCATAAGTCTATAATTAAAAAGCTCAACCAGATGGCATTTGGGTATGTGTAGAAAATGCATTGTTACTGAAGTCAAAATGCTTATGCCAGTGTTCCCTTCTAGAGATTTGACTGCATGCTTTCACTTCCACATTTATTTACAATGTTCAGAGACTACAATTTCTTGAGATTATCAGACTGAAATTTATGTTTCATTTTTACAGTAGGGGTCTTCCATTTTCAAGAGGTCATTCATATCCTTGTTACATAGATCTTACCAGTCTGAAAACCAGAGTATTGATTCCTTCTCATGCTGTGAAATTCTGACTTCCTTTGTCTGTATCCCAGATTCAAAAGGCTTATGTGGTTAGGGCAGACCCACCAAGAATGTTTCTCTTTGATTGATTCAAATTAATTCAATAGTAAATTGAATCACAACTGGAAAATCCCTTTGCTATATATAATACAATCTTGGGAGCAATATATCATATCCTCATGTTCAGTCAATCAATATAAGGGCAAGGCAAGTGAAGTTGATTGATGGTCATTTTAGAATTTCTTCTACTACACAATGATTTTCAAAAATGTAGTTGTTGATTCTGTTTTGGATACAAATACCTGTAATTCTATTTTTGCTATTCTTTCAGAAACAGTGACTGAGAGTTTGTGTGTAACTTTCTTCCCTAAAATTCTGTGAAATGGCATTTTATATGAAAAAATGCAACTCATATTTCTACAGGTTTACAAATGCTTCAGAAAACTCAGATAAACAGTACATTCAAATCTCTGTTCTAACACTTACTTTCTTTGAGAAAACAAAAAACATTATATATTCTCATTTACAAAATAGAGGTACATATTGAGAGAATTGTTTAGAATCCAAATGAAGTGATAACAGGGAGACCCTACAAATATTAAGGTATTGAGTAGCTACTCAATGAAATGAGTTGTTTATTCAGTTTTCTCAATGCTCTTGTATAGTCAAGAGAAGAACATATACTTACATACTGGAAGGAGATAAATACTTCTAGGACTATGAATTATTAAACATGTTAGAAGTGCCTAAAATACTTTGAAAAATATTATTTCAATACCAGAATGTTGATGTGTTACTATTATATTCTATGTTGTTTCTTTTTAGTTTTAACTGATATGTGTTTTTTTTTTCTATTTCAAAACCTAAATTTCAAATATTTTTATACTCTATGTTTTCCTTACATCATTTCAATAAATTAATAGCTTGCTTCATTCTGGTTATATTTTGAGTGGCTTATAATGTGACTTACAAATGTTTTAATATTTTACTGCTATTGCTACATATCTTATAATATTTTTGTATTAAACCACAAATAACCAGAAATGTATGAAACTTACTTTCCAATGATCATCAGTATTGTTATAGTTCTTTTTGCAATTCAACTATATAGATATATATTAAAACATAATTTTAAATTGTTATTTATCCAACAACTGGAATAATTGAGTGTTTTGCAAAAAGAGTATAAATTGTTTTACCTCATTTCCTCCCTAAGACTTTGATCATACTCTACTCATCATCCCATAGTTTTTCTTTAAGAATATCAACACTCTTAGTCATATATATTTACATTATTACTATTTTCCTTAATCTATTACTTTTTTCTCCACAGTTTTACAGAGGTCATGCATGACATATTTTTTACTAAATGAAGGTATATCAAGGAATACCAAGTGATTTAAAACGTATATTTAAAAGTCTTAAAGATAACTTCAAATTGGAATAATGGGCCATGTGACAAGCATTGAGAAGTACATATGTTTGCAGAGAGCAAAGCAACCTGAAGATCAATTTTTATGTAAATATTATAATGACAATGTACTCCAGTCATATTTGATGTTTTGTAAAACACACCAATACAGAAAGGAGAGTAGAAAAATGCAAACACTGGAAGATAAGGAGGTGTACTTCATCAAAATATCTTCTTGACTTAAAAAGGCCATTGACACTGCATGAATTCTATACAGTTGGGGTTAAGTCTGCATAAGACATCCACAAGATTGGGGCACTCACTACTTCACCATGGATGAGCAAAAAGGGAGTCTCAACTTTCCTTGAGATACTACTGGCAGTTACAAGAGTATCTTGCCTTTGAGACAAGACTTTTCTTCCATGGTGTAGCCATTATAAAGTTGCCCATACTCCAGTAAATAATCTCCTGTCCTCATGCAAAGAACTCTAATTTAACTCCATAGGACACACACACAAAAAAAAAATCAGGAAAAGGCAAGGGGAAGTTATTAAGAAAAAAATTTCAATAGAAAAAGAAAAGAATATAATAGAGGAAAATAAGGGTGAAAGAATAAAAAACTCACTATGTTTGCATAAAACTGTTAAAAATACATTTTAAAAGGTGAGCAAAATAATTCACTTGAAAGGAAATAGGAATATAACTGAAATGAATTGTAAAAATGCCACTTTTAATTATAAGACAAAATAAGAGTTTAACTCTCAAAAGATAGCATTTTAATACATTTATTTCAATTTCATATGTGGATTTAATTTTCATTAGGAAGGATAATTGGTAAGTGTTGCATTCCTTATTCATTTTCTCTTTTTTGCTTTTTTCTTTATATTGACTATACTTTGAATTTATGAGGTATATTGTATATTCTATAACTGTAATTATTCTAATAAGCAATAAGAATTATCTTCAAGAACAAGAAAAGTCAAAAGTATAAACACATGACCTATCTGAAAATAATGCATGGTTTAAATATAATTTCACCCAAAATTCTAATGAGATTGATTTTTAGTTATTAACATTCTCTAAAACCCTATTTGGAAAAATAATTCAGAAAGAAAGGTAAACTATTTTCTCTGTAAATGACAAAATACAATGACTGTAGATATTACAGTGCTATGGTTTCAGTAATATGCCATAACAAACTCAAGAGAGATTTCCTTAAAACTTTTCAAGTAAAATAGGTAGAATTGCAAAACCTTTTAAATATAGAAAGCTGCTTTACAAGTAAGACTGGGAATTGAGTTTTCTGTGAAACTTAATCATTGCCCTTTCACAATACAGAAAAACAGAAGTCAACTATCAGAAGAAACATGATTATGGGATATTTATATCTTTCCTTTGTAAGGACAGAGCTGAGCTATCAACTATATATTAGTAGGCACTTTATTAAAACATTATTGATACGCACTAAAATTCACCATTCCATTATACAAAATTCAGTGAATTTTAACATAGCAGAGGGAAAGAATCATCATCCTACTTACACAAGACTTTATCCCTCAAAAAACAATGCTCCTATTTATCATTAATATAGACCTCTGTGTAATTTCTTTGGGGCTCCCCAGCTGTGGCAACTGGGCAGGACAAAAACCCCATCAAGCAGCCCCTCATGTTACACTATCTGATCCTCTTAACCCCTACTGTATCTCTTGTGACTCTTAGAAAAGTTAATTTATTGTTTCACTGAGACTATGCTGAACATTCTATCAAACTGCATATTTTATGTGTAGTCTTTTACATCTGTCTTTTCCCCTTAGTAAAAGTTTCCTATGATTCTCTAAATTATTGAAGGACTATCAAGATATTTCAAAAAGTATATTTAAAAAATAAGTCACTGATACACCATCATCCAGCAATAGTGGGTATCACTACTTATAATATTTTGATAAAATATTTTATTGTATAATGAATCATCTTATTCTTCTCATTAGTTTATCAATAATTCTCATTTGTTTATAGTTGTTAATGTTCCTATGGATATTTGTATTTTAGAACTTTTGTGAAGATGCTTTCTTTTTTATCCTCCTAAAAATATATGCAACACTAGAGCTGCTTGGTCATTTGGTAAATCTGCTTAACTTTTTAAAAAGTACCAACATTGTACACTTAAAATTTCCACTAGCAGCAGATTTCCATTCCAATTTATCACATTTTCACTAAGATCTGTTGTTTCTATCTTTTCAATTGGAAGCATTCTACTTAGCATGAAGTGGTAGGCCACTGTTTTTTATTCATTTTCCTTAATCTGACTGAGTTTGAAAATTTTACATGTTTAATGGTGATATATACTCAGAGAAATGTATAATCACATTTTTGGTTCATTTTTAAAAAATTTTCTCTTTTCTTTTGAAGGTTTAATAATTCTTTATAGCATGATGTCAGATATACAATTTTCCAGCCCTTTTCTGTCAGTTGTCATTTTATTTTCCTAATAGTGTTTTAGTAGGCCTACATTTTAAAATTTTTATTTTCAACAATTTATGATTTCCTCTGTATCATTGGTGTAAGCCATTATATATTAGAAACTATTGTCAAGCTGGACAGTGGTAACACATGCCTTTAATCCCAGCAGTACAGAGGCAGAGATAGGGAACTCTGTGAGTTCAAGAAAAGCCTGTTTTACAAGAGGACAGGCTCCAATGCTACACAGAGAAATCTTGTCTTGAAAAGTCAAAAAAGAAAAAGAAGGAAGGAAGGAAGGAAGGAAGGAAGGAAGGAAGGAAGAAAGGAAGGAAAAGGAAGAGAAAATAGTAAAACAAAGAAACTATTGCCACGCAAAGGACACTGTCACTAAGACAAAAAGGCAACCCACTGACTGGGAGAAGATCCTCACCAACCCCGCAACAGACAAAGGTCTGATCTCCAAAATATATAAAGAACTCAAGAAACTAGACTTTAAAATAATAATTAACCCAATTAAAAAATGGGGCACTGAACTGAACAGAGAATTCTCAACAGAAGAAGTTCAAATGACCAAAAGACACTTAAGGTCATGCTCAACCTCCTTAGCTATCAGAGAAAAGCAAATCAAAACAACTTTGAGATATCATCTTACACCTGTCAGAATGGCTAAAATCAAAAACACCAATGATAGCCTCTGCTGGAGAGGTTGTGGAGGAAGGGGTACCTTCATCCATTGCTGGTGGGAATGCAAACTTGTGCAACCACTTTGGAAAGCAGTGTTTTGGTTTCTCAGGAAATTCGGGATCAACTTACCCCTGGACCCAGCAATGCCACTCTTGGGAATATACCCAAGAGATATCCGATCATATGACAAGGGCATTTGTTCAACTATGTTCATAGCAGTATTATTTGTAATAGCCAGAACCTGGAAACAACCTAGATGTCCGTCAATGGAAGAATGGATGAAGAAAGTGTGGAATATATACACATTAGAGTACTACTCAGCGGTAAAAAATAATGACTTCTCGAATTTTGCATGCAAATGGATGGAAATAGAAAATACTATCCTGAGTGAGGTAACCCAGACCCAAAAAGATGAACAAGGGATGTAATCACTCATAATTGGGTTCTAGCCATAAATAAAGGTCAGTGAGTCTATAATTTGTTATCCTAAAGAAGCTAGATAAGAAGGTGAACCCAAAGAAAAACATAGCTATCCTCCTGGGTATGGGAAGTAGACAAGATTGCCGGGCAAAAAAATCGGGATCTTGGGGGTGGGGTGGGAGGGGATAAGGGGAGATGGGGAGAGAAAAGTGAGAAGGGTAGGATGGGGAGAACTTGGGGAAATGTGATGATTGGGATAAAGGAAGTTTGGATAGGGGAGCAGGGAAGCACATATCTTAATTAAGGGAGCCATCTTAGGGTTGGCAAGAGACTTGGACCTAGAGGTGCTTCCAGTTGCCCAATGCGAGGTCCCCAGTTAGTTCCTGGGGCAGTTGAGGATAGGGAACCTGAAATGATCCTATCCTATAGCCATACTGATGAATATCTTGCATATCACCATAGAACCTTCATCTGGCGATGGATGGAGATAGAGACAGAGACCCACACTGGAGCACTGGACTGAACTCCCAAAGTCCCAATGAGGAACAGAAGGAGGGTGAACATGAGCAAAGAAGTCAGGACCACAAGGGGTGCACCCACCCACGGAGACAGTGGGGTTGATCTATTGAGAGCACACCAAGGCCAGCTGGACTGTGACTGAAAAAGCAGGGGATAAAAACCGGACTCTCTGAATATGGCGGACAATGAGGGCTGCTGAGAAGCCAGGGACAATGGCACTGGGTTTTGATCCTGCATCATGTTCTGGCTTTGTGGGTGCCTAGCCAGATTGGATGTTCACCTTCCTAGACCAGGATGGAGGGGCGAGGACTTTGGACTTTCCACAGGGCAGGGAACCCTGGCTGCTCTTCAGACTGCAGAGGGAGGGGGAGAGTAGTGGGGGGAGGGGGAGAGGAGTGGGAGGAGGGGGGAGGAGTGGGAGGCTGGGAGGAGGCGGAAATTTTTTTTCTCAATAAAAAAAATAAAGAAACAAAATTTTGTCTCTATATTGTATTTCAGTAGTTGAGCCCTTTCAATTAAGCAATACATTTAGGCAGTTTATTCATATTGACAAATTTTGTATATAATTTAAATATTTTCCATTAAAAATACTTTACTTTTCTCAATGGATTATTTAGCCATTCTGTGAAAAACAGTTAAACATACATACAGGTAAGACTTGCTTTCTGTACTCTCAGTTCTATTCAGATGATCTGCTTCCTAAGAAATACCTCAATTATTACATTAAAGGTCTTATTTTCTTAATTGAATTTAGGATTTTCTGTTAGCAATTGAAGAAATGAAATTGAGCTTTGTGTTTTGATTTTGTCTCCTTTTTGTCTTGATAGACTTGAATATTACTAAAATATATGATTATATAGTCCATAAAAGATAACTAGATGTTATTGCTATATTTAAAACATGAAATGATTTCTTCCTTCTCTAAATGAAATTGCCACAGTTTATTGTAGGACTCAGTTGACTTTATTATACCCTCCAACAAAATTTTGACTAAAAATAATGAGAACTAGTGTCTTTTTGGTCAGGGAGTACTCTCTGGTTTTTATATGTAAGTGTGCCATTTGCTAAAGATGTTTTATATGTATCTTTTATCAGGTTAAGATATCCTCTGTTTTTAGTTTATTACTTTCATTTTCAATCCTTTCCTGTAGGGGACCACAGAAGTGGATCTGCTTCACCTTGACTGAAGGTCAGAGAATTTAAGCCTACTCTTGCTCTTTCAAGATTATTGATAGGAGGTCTGACTTAAGGTGTGGCTACAAACAAGACGTCTTGGCTTAGGGTATGGTTACTGGGTGTTTGGGGTTTTGAGATGGCACACAGAGGTGGATCCATTCCACTCTGACAAAAGGTCAGAGAAGTCAACCGTATCCCTGCTCTTTCAAGGATATGGCAGAAGGTTTGACCCAGAGAGTGACTGCCTAAAGGATGCTTAGTCTAAATTGCAATTGCTGCATGTCCTGCCTAAACAACACAATGCTTAACTAAGGATATACTTGCTTGATGCTTCAGGTATTGAAGCATGTAATTGCTCAGTTTGTTCTTTGTATCATGTTAAAGCAGTCTTTTGCCTTCTTTCACCCCCTTTGGATGGGAGTATATAAGCCAATAGAAAATAAATGCAGGCAACTTCAGTATTCATCAAATTGCCCTCCTAGTTCTATCCTATGTGTTGTTAATTTTAATAGTTGGCTTTTCTGTCTTAAAGGGGTTTAAGGGTAGAGGCGTTACACAGGGAAGAAGACACAGACACGCGGCGGTCCTACGTGGGTGCACTTTAATGGGGGGAGGGGTAACGAAAGGTAGGTACAGGTGTGCGACACGAAAGGAAGGGCAGGAAAAGGGGGAAGGGGGGAAAAAGGGGGCAGGTTGTGGCGACCCTGGCCTTTTAACGAGGAATGCCAAGGCTTCTTAAATCTGTCCGCAAAACGTTAATTCGAGCGCGGCAGCCTCGAGTGCAGGCGTCCCTGGACTCAAGGGGCGTGCTAGAGCTAAATTGGCCCGAACCCAGCTACCGACAGGGAAAAACCCTGGCTGGGAGGAGACAATTAAGCTTTCGGGGGCTGATTCACAGCCCGGGGCAACCGCACCGTAGTGGGCCGGTAAGAAGACAGGAAAGATTAGAAAAAGAGAGAAAGAAGCTGGAAGCACCAAACTTCCAGGCACGGACAAAGATAGGTAGCCGAGGGCAGAAAGCCGGAAGGAAAGGGGGGGAGGGAGGTCAGCGACCTTGCCCAGGATGAGCCCAAGAGAGCCGGCCGGACAGTCTGAGCACCCCTGGGAGAAGGAAGCCAACTTAGGTTAACTCACGAATCAGTTGGTTCCCAATGGTTAGCGCTGATTAGTTGATTTGTTGTTTGGAGGAGCTGCATCCAGGCAGATGAAACACGTGGGTCATTGTAGAGAAGGTCCTCAGGTTCTGATTCTGCCCCGGGAGGGAGCTCAGAGTCCCGGACGGTGCCTAAAGCCAGAACTCCGGCCCCAGGTGGAAGTCCGGGGCGGGCAAATCATCCGAGTCACGGCACCAAAATGTTGTTAATTTTAATAGTTGGCTTTTCTGTCTTAAAGGGGTTTAAGGGTAGAGACGTTACGCAGGGAAGAAGACACAGACACGCGGCGGTCCCACGTGGGTGCACTTTAATGGGGGGAGGGGTAACGAAAGGTAGGTACAGGTGTGCGACACGAAAGGAAGGGCAGGAAAAGGGGGAAGGGGGGAAAAAGAGGGCAGGTTGTGGCGACCCTGGCCTTTTAACGAGGAATGCCAAGGCTTCTGGGAAATGTGTCCGTAGTCCAGGAGATTGCTGGGGGCTGTAGTTCCGCAAAAGAACAACACTATGTCTCTGCTCCTTTTCTTTTTTATCTCTGTTTCTTTTAATATTTTTTTTCTTTTATTGATTTTTATTGAGTTCTACATTTTTTTTCTTCTCCCCTGCCTGCTCTCCCCTCCTGTTCAACCCTCTCCCAATGTCCCCATGCTCCAAATTTACTCAGGAGATATTGTCTTTTTCTACTTCATATGTAGATTAAATCCATGTATGTCTCTCTTAGGATCCTCATTGTTGTCCAGGTTCTTTGGGATTGTGATTTGTGAGCTGGTTTTCTTTGCTTTATGTTTAAAAACTACTTATGACTGAGTACATGTGATAATTGTCTTTCTAGGTCTAGGTTACCTCATTCAAAATGATGTTTTCTAGCTCCGTTTGCCTGCAAAATTCAAGATGCTGTTATTTTTTTTTCTGCTGTGTAGTACCCCATGTGTAAATGTGCCACATTTTCCATATCCATTCTTCAGTTAAGGGGCATTTAGGTTGTTTCCAGATTCTGACTATGATGAACAGTGCTGCTATGAACATAACTGAGCACATTTCCTTGTGTCACGATTGATCATCCTTTGTGTATTTGATATATACCTAAAACTGGCATTACTGGGTCTTGAGGAAGGTTGTTGCCTAATTTTCTGAGAAATCACCACACTGATATCCAAAGAACACTCTTGCATTGTTCGTGGGAATAAAATCTGGTACACCCTCCTAATATTTCTAGTACACACACTCCTACCCTTTAGCATGTTAACCCTGTGGAGGCTGGACCCCTACACTTTCTGTTTTGAAGATATTCAATTAGGTAAATATGAGGTATCATATGTATGTTGGTATGCTTGTTGTGGTGTGATTTTTATCTTTGTCTTGTAATATAGACATTTACAGATACACATGATCTTTGACATGTCGCTGTGTTTTTATTCACTGTATTTCTTATTTTCACTCCTATTTACAGAAATTTAAAGTCTATATTTTGATTATTTTTTATGACTCAATTATTTATGGGGTATAGTTTTGAAACTTCCCCAATGTTTTTGAAATGTGATCTTGCTACAAGGATATCATTCTGTTTCCTCTGTGCTGGACTTACAGGTATGTATCACCATGGAGGGCCCTTACATTACTAAACACTTAAAAAATTCAGTTTCTTACTATTATTAATAACTTGTTTAAATCTATTTTTGTCAAATACATTTTGTATCATTTCAATACTTACATTTTTGAGTATTGATTAATACACATTTCTAGAAAGACTATGTACATACATTTGAGAATAAAAATGTGTTTTACTGTTGTACCTGTAACATTTTCAATTACCTAAAAGACAAACTTGATTTATAATGCTCAAATTAGTCATTTGTTTGTAAAACTTTGACCACTATTGTAGATTTTATATTTATTTATGAAAAAAGGAGTATTAACATCTGAAACAACTTTGGTGGAATAATATTTTAATTGTTTCAATCTACTCAGTTTTTGAAACTGTTTTATTCTATTCTAGTCTTAAATTAGCAGGTTTGTAAGTGTTGCCTTTGTATATCAAACTTTTTCCTTTATGAGACTCCTTGCATTGTATATTTTGAAAGATTTCAAATAATTTTTATTTTCAACTCTGAATGTTATTTGTTTGAATTGGATAATAATTTATTGTTTCTCTTCATCATTTACCTTGACAATATGTAATTTATTCATATTATTTATAGTTACTTATGTGCTAGTATTTTATATACTACTTTGTGAATTGTTCTCTATGTTTTCTGTCATTTTTATTCCTTTAATTCTATAATAGTGTTTATTTTTTTCTTGAATTAATATTTTATCCCTCTGTAATTATAATAGTTTTGTAATTCATTTTTTATTACTTTTACAATCTTTTCTTAGAATTAGTGTGCAAACAAACTACATATAGAATCATGATTCATGTTATCTTAGTTGGATTAATGCCACTTTGATACCACATGTATACAAAAGCTATAGTATTTCCTCCTTCTAATTTCTATGATTTTAAAAAAACTGCATCTATTTAAATGATACGCTGATCTGTATAGTTTTAATTTTTGCTTCTGCAGTTATCTTCCATACCAAATGGGAGAAAACTAGTAATGAAGCATAGCTTTGCTTCACTTTATATTCTGATGTGTTTATAATGATTTACATTCACTATTTGTCCATGTGAACGTCAGTTATCATTTTTATCCAGTATCCTTTTATTTATGATCAAAAGACTCCCTGTATTTCTTGCACAGCTGGTGACAGTTTTTCTATTATTTTTGTTCTTCTGGAATAAAATTATTATTTTGCTTTTCTGTTATCTTAATTTGTCCTTCATTTTTTGATGGACACTTTCTTTGAACATAGCATTCTTGTTTGACCATCTTTTGTTTACTATTTTAAATATGTAATACTGTATCAGATTTTATGATCATTGAATATATTGTATGTGCAATTTGTTATTTTGTTTCTGATTTTGTATATCTTTGTTGTCTTTCCTTTAAACATTGTGATTATAATGAATCCAGATAGAGATAAATTCCATTTAAAATTTTCAGAATTGACTGTGCTTTATGGATGTGTAGGTTAAGGATACTCATCAAATTTAATGAAGAACAATTATTATTTTTATTATTTTTTTGTCATTTCATCATCTTTCTCTTTTCTCCTTAGACTCTTAAATTTTTAGACCTTTTTTATAGATCTAAGAGATATTATTCTCCAGATTTCTGTTTCTTTATTCTTCAGGATTGACTGTTTTGTCTTCCTCTAAATAAGTAATATCAATTGTTTTGTGTTCAAGTTTGTTCATACTTTTTCTTACTTCTCAAATCACCTATTGGTTATCATATATAAATTTTACATTTCAGAGATTATAATTTTTACCTTCAAATTTTTCATTGGTTCACTTTATTTATATCTGGAAATTTCATTTTATTATGACCTCTTTCTCTTTGTCTCTGTCGTTCTCTCTCTTTCCCTGTGTGCACATGTATGTGCGTGTGTCCCTGTGTGTGTTTCTATGTGGGGGCATTGCTTTCCATGTTGCACTTGTGAAAATCAGAGGACAGTTATGGGGAGGAAGTTCTATCTTTCCTCCCTGGGTACTATGAATCAAACTGAGGTCATCAAAGTTTCCAGTGAGCACTTGACACACTGAGTCATCATTCACTTTAATACTTCCTCTCCCTTTGTTATTATTCTCTTGATACCAAGACAGGATCTTTGCCACACATATAGTAGAAATGCGACTAAACCAAGTAGTTAGAACAAGAAAGGATTTACTTGTGTGTCAAGGTCAAGCAGTAGAAAAATCACTTTTTTTATCTTATGGTTTCTATTATTTATTTATTTAAGATTTCTGCCTCCTCCCCGCCACCGCCTCCCATTTCCTTCCCCCTCCCCCAATCAATCCCCCCTCCCTCCTCAGCCCTAAGAGCAATCAGGATTCCCTGCCCTGTGGGAAGTCCAAGGACCACCCACCTCCATCCAGGCCTAGTAAGGTGAGCATCCAAACTGCCTAGGCTCCCACAAAGCCAGTACATGCAGTAGGATCAAAAACCCATTGCCATTGTTCTTGAGTTCTCAGTAGTCCTCATTTTCGCTATGTTCAGCGAGTCTGGTTTTATCCCATGCTTTTTCAGACCCAGGCCAGTTGGCCTTGATGAGTTCCTGATAGAACATTCCCATTGTCTCAGTATGTGGGTGTACCCCATGCTGTCCTGAGTTCCTTGCTCATGCTATCTCTCCTTCTGCTCCTGATTTTGAATTAGGGATTTCAGTCCGGTGCTCCAATGTGGGTCTCTGTCTCCTTTCATCTCCTGATGAAGGTTAATATTCAGGAGGATACCTATATGTTTTTCTTTGGGTTCACCTTCTTATTTAGCTTCTCTAGGATCACGAATTATAGGCTCAATGTCCTTTATTTATGGCTTGAAACCAAATATGAGTGAGTGCGATGAACTTCTCTCGACCGGCGAGAAAGAACAACCACCACACAAGGATTCTACTCAGATCACGCTTTACTGAATTCCTTGATTGAGGGGGGCAGGAAGCGAGAGAGGCAGGAAGGGAAGGGGCGAGAAGCAAAGGGGAAGAAAGCGAAGGGGCGAAGGGGCAGGGGGCACTATGGCAGCTGCTTAAATAGGGAATTGGCACACGGGTCGCCCTGTGATTGGCTGCCACCAACAGCTGACACCAGACTGCATCGGGATAGGCCCAAGGACCCTTATCCACCACGCATGTGGGAAGTTGGGGACATGTGGCTCTCGAAGGCTTAGCCAAATATGGAGTTGTTTGTTTCCAACAAGACAGGATGTTGGCGCCATCTTGTAATGGTGATCCTGTCCGGCTCACTACAGTTCCCCCTTTCTTTTATAAAGACAGGCAGCTATTAAGTGGAGGGCATCAAGTCAGAGTCCAACCATGGAGTCAGATCTAAAGGAGAAGGGACTGGGACAAGGAGAGACCCTTCTCTCAAATGGTGAAGCAATTTACCTCTTCTGGAAACAGAGCGGTGCCTTATGATTCTTAGGTCGAATGGGGACCAGGCCTTTTTCCCCCTTACCCGTCCTAGGATTCCCAGTATCCTGTCTTAGGTCAGGGGATGTCCTGCCACAAGTCACCCGTCCTTGGAGCTCCTCAAATAAAAGGTATCTAGCGAGATTTAAAGTAAGCAGATCAAAGGGCACCCTGTCTTAGGCCATGTGGAGTGCACTCCTCGTGCCTGGCACCATGCCATTTTGAGCCGGTTTCTACAACCTGTATGGTGTGCTGTTCAGGCGAGGATCCACACTAACTCCCGTCATTGGGCCCCTGTGTCTATCATTAATGAAAAGACTGTGAGTAGCTCCTCAAACAAAAGATATAATGATATAATTTGGCACCAATAACTCCATCTCCAGACAAGAAGAAAGGGCATTTTCCAAACCCAGTATTCACCTTTTAGTCTGGCCTAAGGTACATCCTCCTTCCTAAATGCCTACTCCACATGAAATTATGTGTGCTGCCTGCCAAAAATTAGGGAGGTGAAAAAGGGATCAAAATCTAAAATTTTTAACATATGCATTAAACCCAAACACTTTACAGCATGTGTTAAACCTTTCCCAACATCTATAAGCAGTTACAAATATCATTAGGTCAATTTCAGTAAGAGCACAATGACAGATATTGTTGTCATCAAATTCCACCAGTTCCAGTCTCTGAGCAACAGTGACAGGAACCCCAATCTACCCCTTCTTAAGTGAAGAGGGGTTAGTATTTTAATTAAAATGAGTTCTGTGTCCCAAGGATTAAAACAGTTGTTTAGTCTGCATCAGAAGCAGCTCAGTATTTGTGCTTTGGGGCAAGTGGGATTTCTGAGTAAGGTGAGCTGGATTCAGCTATCTGAAACACATCCTGGCACTTATCTCAGCCTGGTCTCCCTGGACTCTCCAGGCAAAAAAGACACCCTGCAGAGTGGCTTAGCAGGTTCTGTTATCAGGCACTCCTCTCCTTGGGGGCAGGAAAGGCTGGACCAAGGACTTCTCCCCAGTCGCCTATGGAACTCCTCTGTGGGTGTCTGCAGCCACGTCATCAGGTCCAGCTTTTATTTTCTTTCTGTGGAAAAAAGCATAAACATATCCTCGACCCCAAATATATATAGGTCGGGTCTTTTTTTTTTTTTATAATGCATTGTAAGGGCCTTTTCATCTTGCCTTAGCAAAGGTTAGCTTGGTGTTATCACATCAGATCCATTTGCCTCAGGATTTGCTTGCAACTTTTTTGAGTTGCTTTCAAGGAGCCTTGTTACGCTCCACAATTTTATTTTTATTAGCCATATATGTAGTTCTTCCATTGGAAGAGCCATTTGTAAAATTTAGCATAAAATCCTTTAAGGGATTTCTTGCTATAACAGCAAAATACAGGTGTGTGAATTTTAGCAATGATCATCTGGGAAAAGATTAATGTTTTTGGCCTTTGAATTGAGCAAACGCAATTGTCCAGGAATCAATCTTAAAATTATCAATGAATCTATTGTTTAGTATAAGAAGCATTATAGTCAATATTTTGTCAAACCATTTTCCAGATTATCTCCTGCCCTTTTGTATCAGACAGGCTACTGTTTTAAATTGACCAAGATTAAAAATTATTGTTATCAACCTATGCCTAAGAAAATGTGGGTAAAGAAAAAAACCTCATTGCTGGAAGTGTAAACCGACAGTCACCTTTGGATCACACATAGTATTGAAAAACCCTGAACAAACCAGACTCTCCCAGCAGGAAGAGAAGAACCAAAAATCCAGGACTAGCCTGTTCAGCGACTCTGCATCAGGAACTAGCCAAAGACAAAACCAGACTGCAATCCTGATAACAATCCCTAGAAACAGGGAGTTTCCTTCCTCCTTGTGATTATCAGCTTGTTGTGTTTTAGGAACTAGCCCAAGAGAAAGCCAGACCATTGAGAATAATCTTGAGAAACAGGGAGTTTTCCCTGCAGGTACTACTGTTTTAGGAACTAGCTGATTACGACCTTGGGAGTGGTCCCAAGAGGCAGGGAACAGTCCTCCTGCAATCACCATTGGATTTTTGGAATTTAGGACCCTCCTGGACCATTGGGCTGTGGCCCCTTTCCTCAAAAATTCTCTCTCCAGGATACTAGAGGCCGGTTACTCCTCCCCCGGCAACCAAAGCCACGTGTGTGACCTCAGCGAGGATGGTCCCTGCCATCCTGAGACCCGAGTTAGAGTCTCCCCAGCATTGTAAGACTCCCATTCTGTCTATGTTTTAAAATTAGGCAAATATCTACCTCAAAACTTAGCAATACCCATTCTGGGCCTAAATACAAAGTTGTTTAACCATAAGACCATGTGTTCAGCCTTGCTTGGAGCAGAATTACCATATCATAGCCAGAATTTGAAAATAACCCAGATGTACCTCTTTTACATCTAGGATAAATGAGACCTCATCCTTTTAAATATCCATGAATACCATAAATATTTTGGAGTAACTTTAAGCAAGCAGGACAGAAGTTTTGGGTCCTGTTATCTCTGCTTGTGAAGGCAGAAATGTTTTTTCTTTATTTTTTATTTTTAACCATTATTACTTGGTAGAGTATAATTCTGGCCCTTGATAAATTTAATTAAGAGGCCTGAGGCCTGAGTCTCAGCAGGCCACCCTGAAGCCACACCTAGCAGCAGGAAAGGACCTCAAGCTGAAACAATATGACTCCCACCCAAGAGCGGGCCATACAAATGGAAAAACTTGTATGATAAGAACTTTAATTCTTGAAAGATCCCCTATTTTAGGGAGGACTATATCAGGATCCTTTTCTTAACCTTTTTTTTTTTTTTTTTGTTTTTCGAGACAGGGTTTTTCTGCGGCTTTGGAGCCTGTCCTGGAACTAGCTCTGTAGACCAGGCTGGTCTCGAACTCACAGAGATCCGCCTGTCTCTGCCTCCCGACAGGATCCTTTTCTTTTACATTTTCCTTTTTTCTTTTAGGCCTATCCAAGTTTTCTCCCTTTGAATCTGATTCTAAACGACTGTCCTGGTGTTTAACAAGGGCTTTCCTCCCCTCTCTCAGAACATCCACATTGTTTTCCTCCCTGAGGCCACGGACGGACTGAAGGCAGTGCAACCAGAAACAGCAGGCTAGGACGAACACCACAAACACCAAGAACATGGGACCAAACACCCAAGGATCAACTCCCACAAACAGCATACTTGGGGAGACTGAAATCAGCATACTGGGAGAAACTTACCTACGTCACCACTCCACATGTTGAGTTCTGAGTCCTCTTTGGCCCTTCGCCTGGCGACCAAAGTTCCCGGGGTTTCGGCACCAGCTGCGGCGACCGGCAAGAAAGAACAACCACCACACGAGGATTCTACTCAGATCATGCTTTACTGGAGTCCTTGATTGAGGGGGGCAGGAAGCGAGAGGGACAGGAAGGGAAGGGCAGGAAATGAAGGGAAGGAAGCGAAGGGAAGAAGGGGCAGGGGGCAATACGGCAGATGCTTAAATAGGGAATTGGCACACGGGTCGCCCTGTGATTGGCTGCCACCAACAGCTGACACCAGACTGCATCGGGATAGGCCCAAGGACCCTTATCCACTGCGCATGCGGGAAGTGGGGGACATGCGGCTCTCAAAGGCTTAGCCAAATATGGAGTTGTTTCCAACAAGACAGGATGTCGGCCATCTTGTAATGGTGATCCTGTCCAGCTCACTACAAGTGAGTACATCCCATGTTCCTCTTTTTGGGTCTGGCTTACCTCACTCAGGATTGTGTTTTCTATTTTCGTCCATTTGCATGCAAAATTCAAGAAGTCATTTTTTTTTACTGCTGAGTAGTACATATATATATATATATATATATATATATATATATATATATATATTCCATACTTTCTTCATCCATTCTTCCATTAAAGGGCATCTAGGTTATTTCCAGGAGTCTTACAATGCTGGGGAGACTCTCACTCGGGTCTCGGGATGGCACGGACCATCCTCGCTGAGGTCACACACGTGGCTTTGGTTGCCGGGGGGGGGGAGTAACCGGCCTCTAGTAACCTGGAGAGAGAATTTTTGAGGAAAGGGGCCACAGCCCAATGGCTATTACAAACAATTCTGCTATGTATGTCCACTCTCTCCATACCTCTTCAATATAGTGCTTGAAGTTCTAGCAATAGCAATAAGACAACATAAGGGGATCAAGGGGATTCGTATTGGAAAGGAAGAAGTTAAGCTTTCGTTATTTGCAGATGATATGATAGTATACATATGTGACCCCAAAAACTCTACCAAAGAACTCTTCCAGCTGATAAATACCTTTAGTAATGTGGCAGGATACAAGGTCAACTCCAAAAAAATCAGTTGCCTTCCTATACACCAAGAAAAAGGAAACAGAGATGGAAATCAGAGAAGCATCACCTTTCAAAATAGCCACAAATAGCATAAAATATCTTGGGGTAACTCTGACCAAGGAAGTGAAAGATCTATTTGACACGAACTTTAAGTCTTTGAAGAAAGAAATTGAAGAGGACACCAGAAAATGGAAGGACCTCCCTTGCTCTTGGATTGGGAGGTTCAACATAGTAAAAATGGCAATTCTACTGGAATATTACTTTTATTAAAGGACCAGCTGCTATCCTTACCAAGAAAAGTGTACGTTTTTGTTGTTTGCTGCAGTAGGCTAAAATCTGTAGTATTATACAGATTATGTTCAGTTTCAGAAGATACTTTCTTCCTTGTGCAATAATTGAATTTCTGAAATGAAAGACTTGTACCACCAGTCCCAGGTTTAAGGGTTTTTTATTTTTGTTTTGCTGTTTGCTTGTTTTGTTCTCTTTGTGTTTTTTAGAGACTAACTTTCTGTCAGATTCTATAGGTGGAAAAGACTTTAAAACTCCATAGGTCTCCATTAGATTAATGTTGTCTTTACCTGTATATGTATTTACTACAGGGGAAAGGAAAGTCTGTTTTATTCAGAGACTTGGACTCCCAAAGGGTACATGTTCCAATGTGGGTTTAATGTCCGGGCATTGTAAACATCATTATGTAGAATCAATGGGTTTTAAAAAAGAGTGCATAAAATTGGGAGAAGAACATCATGGTAATGATGAGGGAGGGGAGTAAATAGGGTTGGATTGATCACAACACCTTATACATATAAATAGGACTCTCAAAAAATTAAAAAAATAGCATGTTGAATAAAGTAAGCTTTATTAGATAATCAGAAGAATTCTGACAGAATAAAAAGACTGCTGTTTCTCAAGCTTAAAAAAAGTGATGCTTCCTGGACATGCCATGATTTGTGTGAGCCCATAGGAGGCCTGCCCCTTTCTTGTAGTAAAAGGAGAGGCGGGGCTGTGTCCCCAACACCCCAGCCACCTCCAGCTAGCTTATGCCCTGATATAGTTACACGGAAACGGTATTCTTTTAATCACTGCTTGTCCCATATCTATCTAGCCTCCTCTAGGCTAACTCTCGCACCTGGACTAGCCCATTTCTTATCATCTGTGTAGCACCGGTCTTACCGGGAAGATTCTAGCCTATGTCCATCCTGGGTCGGGGCTTCATCGCATGCATCTTCCCGGGAGCTGGGAGCATGGTGTCTTGCTGAGGCGTCTGCTCCTGAGAGGAGAGCTATGGAGTCTCTGCTCCAGAGCAGAGCTGTCGAGTCTGAGCTCACTTCCTCTTCCTCCTAGCCTTCTGTTCTGTTTACTCCTCCCACCTATATTCTAACCTATGAAATGGGCCAAGGCAGTTTCTTTATTATAATTAACCAATGACCTTCCTCCATCACTTTCTGATTGTAGATGGAGGAGGAGCAGATGAGGAGTGGGTAAATGGGAAAGGGGAGGCAGGACAAAAGGAGAAGATGGAGAGGAAACTGGTTGGTGTATAAAAATAAATGAAAAAAATTAATTGAATTTAAAAAAATAAAAAAATCTTGAGGAATGTGACCTAAAAAATTTGATTACTGCTTGATTTGTTTGAACTGGGACATCAGAATTTTCATATTTTCTCATTTGAAATGGACCCCATACCCTATGGCTTATGGGCTGAAAATGTATCATCAGCTCTCTTGGGCCTCAAAACTGTCCAAAACCTGTGGATTTTTATAGTTCTTCAGCATCTACAATGATGAAAAGCCAATGCTTTATAATATATTTCCATCATCATGGTTTCTGCAAAATGCTTGCCATAAAGTAGATATATTAAGTGATCATGAAAGAAGGCAGGGATGAATACAGAATTGATAAAATAGAAAAATTTGAATTTTACTGTAATTTTTGCTTATAAGTTAAAATAAAATCATAAAAGTTAAAATTTTTATAATGCAATGATTTATTATATCATTCTGTGTGTACCTGTTTGGTTGAAAGCTTCTCTACAACTTATTTCTCTGACTAGTATTTTCAATGATGTTTCCTTTATAATACTTTACCAATTATCTTTTTAGCTTAACATCTGGATTACTTAGAAGTGCACTCACTATTTAAAAATAATAACAAAAATATTTTTGCATCATGGTCATTGGCAATAGTATGCATATTACATATCATTAGAGTTCATCTAATGCAATATATATTGAGTAACTGAAGAAAGTTTATGTTTTCTATTTAAGTATTTGAAAAAGCTTTTATTGCTGTTATTTGAAAGTTGTCCTCATCACTAATGTTTAAACTGTGATACTGATCCATGGATTTCTTATGCAAATATGATAATATATCCTATTTTTTTCATAATACATATCATCCATCAACGCAGATTCATTATATCCTATTTTCTAACCATCAATAAGATACTGGCTTAAATATGCCACTGGAAACTTTGTTATGTTGCTAATACTCCATGTATGGTAAAAAAGGAAAAGAGGGATTTGAGGGATCTTTGACACGTTAAAGAAACCATTGGAAAATTACCACCTTAACTGTCATTATATATCTTTAGTACAAAGTAGGCTTTATGACTTCCCATAGCTGTAAGAGTGACTCAGAAATACACTTACCTTCAGCATCCTGTGAAGTTTCTATCAGTTATAATAACATTAAAAGAGATGGAAACAGAACTTTGGAAGAGATATACCATTCTCTATCACTCAACTTATACCTCAGCCACTGTTAGAACAGATGACTGTCAGAAATTTTCTGTGTCTCTGTTTCTTCATCCTGAATCAAATTCTATGGAAAGAATAGACAATGCAACAATATGTGATCATCCTCTAACTACAGGTGGGCTTGTCTTTGGACACTGGTTATTTTCCCACAAGATTGTCTCAATTGGAGAATAGGTATTTGATAAAAAAATGAAACTGTAGGGGTTTTAAGAAGAATGGATAGATACTAAGGAACCAGAGCCATCAAAATATCAACTGTAAAAACAGAATGCATCTAGACTTAAAGCACTAATAGTTAACCTGCTGCTACTGTTCACCTGCGATCATGTTCTACATTAAGATTACAGCAGTGGGTGGGCTTTCATGTCTCTCTTCACAAAACTCATATTCTAATGCTCTGAATGCTATGAAGCAAAGATTATTTTTTAGAAAGAAAATGTACAATCCACCACACAGATAAACTTTTTAACAACATTGTAAATTAAAGTATGTAGGTTCAAATCACATGTGTATTATTAGAAAATTTATTTCATTTCTGAGAATATTTTATTTTCATGAAATGTAAGGAATTATGGATTTACAAAATGCAGGGTATGTATTTTGTAGCACTACTTGTATTTCATGTTTTACTTTGCTATAAATAAGATGAAGGCAAAAACACTTCAGGGAAATTCTATGCAATCTTTCTTTTCACCAACAATATCTTCTATAATCACCTTCCATTGTTTGGGTCTTTTATTAGGCACCTTTCCTCTGAAGTAACAAAACATTTGAAAGAAACAGTTTAAGGGAGGAAGGGTTTTCTTAGCTCATGGTTCATGGGATAGGACTCGTCATAGCATATAAGGCATTATTGGGGCACTGACTTGTGCCAGTGATGGTAGAAGTGGACACCAACCATTGTTACAATATAATGAAATCAGAGTGTCCTGGCCAGGTGCAGAAATGATTCATAACCCTCAATCTATACACTTACTATAAATACCAGGTTAAGTACCACACCCTAAATTTTTTAGAACTTTCCAAAATATTGTCACAATTTTGGGTCAAGTATTCAAACACAATATCTTTTAGTTGATATTTCACATACAAACCAGATTCCTTTGCTTTAGAAGAGGGAGTTTTTTGTTAAGAGTACATCTGTACACCAATATACTTTGGTTGTATTGTGATCATTTTATTTTATCAGTTTTTCTTTGAACAATAATTATACTAATGGGCATTGTCAAACATGCAGAAGCTACATATTACATGGTCTTGTTATTAAGGAACATTAAAAAAACCTAACTTGATTTTAATTTTTCTTTGTTCTTTATGTGTTATTATTTAAAACAATTTTAAAATTTAAATATGTTATAATATTTTTCTTTATTCTTTATAATTTCATACAGTTATACAATAGAATATGGCCATATACATCCCCAATTTTATTCCTCCTGTTCCTCCGTGTGGCCCCTTCTCATTTTTGTATGTATATTTACTCATCTAAGTGTGTATGTTTTTGTTCATATTTGTGCATATATGTGTGGGTGCCCATGAATGCAAGAAGAAGGTATATAGTCATCTAGATCTGGGGTTACAAGTGGTTATGAGCCATTTGATGTGGGCTATATGAACTGAACTCTAGTTTTCTGTAAGTGCAGCAAACATTCTTAACTATTAAACCATATCTCCAGCAACATTGTCATTTTTTTTTTTACAGAATAGGAGTTAGCATGGATTACTTGCTAGCACACAGCTTTTTATTATGTAATTTTTGACAGATAAAGTTCAAAAGTAACAGTCTTGCATAGCCTCTGATTTTACAAATGAATCCATTTTATTATCCTAGCTTTGAAACACATATTAAATTCATTTTCTTACACTCAAGCAATAGCATATGAGAGGAAATTTTTGGTTAGAAAATAATAGGCACAGATGTTACAACCTAACTACTTTTTTTATTATGTTCTGGTGAATAATTTCTGTGTTCCCAAGTACTATGAAACATAATTGCTTTTCTTTGATACAAACTGTATAAGTGTATACTAGTTTAATAACTAAATAAGCACTGTGAACTACAAGCCCTGTTAGAGTAAAACAAGGTCTGTGGCAGCAAATATGGTTAATATAATGATTTAGGTGTGAGTATGTTCACAAAGTCCCTCACCAAATTACTAATTCGCTCATGAAACAAGGCAAGTCTAAGTTGGAGAATAATGATTTCATAAATTCTGACCTTGGGAAACTTCTATGAGCTCATAGTTAATAAATCTTTGTATCGCTGAAAACAGACTGATTGAAATTAGTTTATAACCTCTCATGTCTAACATTATACTTTCTAATAATTTGGTTTAAACTAAATGAAAAGAATAATCCAGAAGCATATCAAGATCTTTAAGATGTCAGAAGGTAGACTACAGAAATGAATGGTTTTGTAACTTTAAACAGGCAAAGTAACAAGGTATGCTTTCTACCAGTAAACATCATTGCAATAGATGAGTAAAAGAAGTCACTGAATGAAGATAAAGAAAAGTGATGATCTTCAAATGCTGCGATAATATAAGGAAAAATCAGTGACATGAATATACATTAATAATGAAATATATAAACCATACTATTGCAAACTATTTTCCACACTGTTTCATAGACAGACTCCATTTGAGATATCTATACCAATTTTCAGCTCAAATCTAGACTGTATTATCTCTAAGAATTATAATTTGCCCCTGTGTGAGTAAAAGAGAGGAGAGAGGGGAAAGGATAGTGAGGGAAGAGAATCAGTTGACTAAATTATTGATAACTGTAAGACTTTGCTAATCATAAGATTAAAAAAGGCAATATGTTTATCTTTCACTTGGGAAAGAACCTTATGTAACAGTGTTTTAAAAGAATGAAGCTCAACGTGAGCTGGGAAGAAGGTTCTGGTAAAGGTGCCTTCTATCAGGTTTAGTGACATGATTTTGATCTCTGTGACCCACATAGTAGAAAGAATATATTTAATACATAATATAATATAATTTATACTTAACAAGGGTGTAGGTGGGCATTTTTGCAGAAGTCACTGTATATAGGTATCACTAACATGACCTCATTAAAAGGAACTAAGTAGTCCAAGATTTCCAAGAGATTTTATATACCATAGTAGACTACGGCTCTCAATAAAGTTAAGAGTAAAATTGGAAATTGTACCTAATTTATAAGTACCTGTCAAGTGGGTAATTTGGAAAATAATGTGAAAAGAAATTAAGATTTTTCTCAAATAGAGTAGATAAAACCAATCTATGATGAAAATTGGAAAAATGTTTGGATCACTAATAATCTTTACATTAATACACTTTCACAGATACTATTAATAAGACAGTGCCTTTAACAACAGAGTAGTATTTAGTCTCTTTGGAGCTGCCAAAACTAAAATGGTCCATCTATGGTAGTCTATGAAACTAGTTTTAGAATTATCACACATATAATGGAAGCTTCCTATAAGGCAAAATACTAGAAAACAATGTCTAAGCTCCAAAGATATCTATTTTGCTTAAGCTTACATTTCAGATCCCAATTATTATATATATAGCTGAACATAGCGGACAATGAGGAATACTGTGAACTCAAGAACAATGGCAGTGGGTTTTTGACCCTACTGCACGTACTGGCTTTGTGGGAGCCTAGGCAGTTTGAATGCTCACCTTACTAGACCTGGATAGAGGTGGGCAGTCCTTGGGCTTCCCACAGGTCAGGGAACCCTGATTGCTCTTCGAGCTGATAAGGGAGGGGGACTTGATGGGGGAGGGGGAGGGAAATGGGAGGCGGTGGCAGGGAGGAGGCAGAAATCCTTAATAAATAAATAAATTAAAATATATATAAAAAAATAATAAAACATGGGCTTTGGGAACTATAACCAAAAGTAGAACATATTAGGATATTATTAATGGATTTATTTCTCTTTGATTTACAAATCCCTTCACTTAATCCTTTGGTATCATCTGTATCTACTTTCTGTTTTCAATAACCTTTAGTAGTTATTCATATTCACTTACATTTAAACTAAAATAAATAAGAACCTAATGAATCAATTCTTCCACTTACTACATCTTTTGAAATTATACAAATTTCTGTAAATGAGGAGAATCTTAAAAATAAATTGATATTGCAGTTTTATAAGTCTCATTGGTTTAATTTTAATGTTTGCTTTTGTCTTAAATTAATTAAATTTGGATATCTGACTCTTGTACATAGAAAAAAATTAAATACTTATGAGCAGAATATTTGATTTCTCACACAATGCCACTCACTATTAGTAACGTGACTATTATATTTTGTTCTCTTATGCCTTTATTTCTTTTTCATGTGTCTCCTTTAAATCTACCCACACTGAGAGGTACTAATCTTTAAACTGGTTATTTTTGCAACACTATCATTAGCTATCCACTGAGTTGCCATCCAGGTAACAGTAGAAATTGGCTTGTTAATAGGCAACTGAGTAGGGAGAAAAGTATGCCAAAAAGGAGGATATGCATGTGGGGGTCACTAGTGGAGTAAAATAGCCCAAACAAAACTTGGCTTCTTTTACAGTTTTGTTGGCAGGTAGGCACTGTTTACATCAGCAAGAGCTGGTGTTAACAAGGATAAGCCTAAGGCAAGTGAACAGTATCAACCCATTAATGAAAATATCCAATTCAGCTGACTAAATTGTAATTACTGAGGTGAAAGAATGAATATATCACATTTAGAAACTGATTTGAAGTCAATTTACAAGAGACAATATAATTCAAATTGAAGCTAAACTAATATTGCTACTGGGATAAAAGATGAATACAGGACCTTTATGTTTCCCTCCTTTCCTTTTATCTCCATTTCACATATAAAGTAATGTTGAAATACCAATTGTGCGATTTACTCCTACAAAATATGTTTTAACAAGTCCTACAATAAATACAGTAAATAACAATAAATAACCAACCAGGTTAACTATGAAATTCCATTATTTATATATACATATATACCTAAACACACACACACATATATATGCATATATATATATATTTAATATGCCCTTAAAATTAATCAATAGTGCAAACTACCTTTCACCCAACACTTTAAATCATTTCTTCATGTAGAGTGAAGAAATATGTCATCTACCTCCACTCTTCAGATTATGAAGCTAAAGCATAGAAAAGCTTGAGAGAATATTTAAACTTATTCCATGCTTAATAGAGTTAGAGTTCAAACTCTAAGACTCCAAACTCCAAAAATTTCCCTTTATTCATTTTACTGTCCCACTTAAAGACAAAATATGATCTTACAAACAGATTTACACTTAATTATATTTATTTGTATTTATATATGTGTGTTTACGTATGTGTGCATGTGCCATAGTGCGAGTGAGGAAGTCAGAGGAGAATTTAAGGGAATTCTTTCTCTACTTTGCCCATGTACTGTGGGAAATAAATCATCATACTTAGTAACAGGTATATTTAATTGCAAAGCCATCTCACCAGCCACCAATGAAGGGATTACAAGTTCTGGTTAAAATTATTTTCTTTTAAGTTTAACCAATGAAATAATAATAGAGAAAAAGTACAACTTAGAAAACATTATTGTGTGCTCTTTCTTATGTCATTTGAACATGTTCTGTTCTTTTCTTTAAAAAAGAAAAGCCTATGTTGAACCAGCCCTGCATCTCTGGGATGAAGCCTACTTGATCATGATGGATAATTTTTCTAATGTGTTCTTGGATTCAGTTTGCCAGTATTTTATTGAGAATTTTTGCATTGATATTCATGAGTGAGATAGGCCTGTAATTCTCTTTCTTGGTTGGGTCTTTGTGTGGTTTTGGTATCAGGGTAACTGTAGCTTCATAAAAGGAATTTGGCAATGACTCCTCTGTTTTTATATTGTGAAATACATTAAGGAGTATAGGTATTAGCTCTTCTTGGAAGTTCTGGAAGAATTCTACATTGAAACCATCTGGTCCTGGTTTTTTTTTTTGGAAGGGAGATTTTTGATAACAGTTTCTAGTTCTTCGCGACTAACAGGTCTATTTAGATTGTTCACCTGGTCTTGGTTTAGCTTTGGTATATGGTACTTATCTAAAAAAATGTCCATTTCTTTTGCATTTTCTAGTTTTGTGGCATACAGGCTTTTGTACTAAGATCTAATGATTCTCTGAATTTCCTCAGTGTCTGTGGTTATATCCCCCTTTTCATTTCTGATCTTATTTATTTGCGTGTTCTCTCTCTGTCGTTTAATTAGTTTGGATAGTGGTTTGTCGATCTTGTTGATTTTCTCCAAGAACCAACTTTTTGTTTCATTGTTTCTTTGGACTGTTTTCTGTGTTTCTAATTTGTTGATTTCTGCCCTCAGTTTGATTATTTACAGTCTTCTACTCCTCCTGGGTGCGTCTGCATCTTTAATGGCAATGGGTTTCTGATCCTACTGCACGTACTGGCTTTGTGGGAGCCTAGGCAGTTTGGATGCTCACCTTACTAGACCTGGATGGAGTTGGGGATTCCTTGGACTTCCCACAGGGCAGGGAACCCTGATTGCTCTTCGGGCTGAGGAGGGAGGGGGACTTGATTGGGGGGGAGGGAAATGGGAGTCGGTGGTGGGGAAGAGACAGAAATCTTTAATAAATAAATACATTTAAAAAAAAAAGAAAAGCCTAAGCAGTGCACTTTGAGACTTAATAGAAAAATCATTTTTAGAAAATATTGTCCATATAATTAGTGTCCTTTGTTTAACTTTATCACATAGGCTAAATTAAATCAAGATTCTGCCCATTGTCATCTCACTGAAAATTGCCTATCCTATTAGAAATCAACCTCTTAAATTTACTGTTAATTATGAAAGTCGAGCACACTTTCATTTACTGACAGCAACTAATGCTTCTAATGAAGTCAGGTGACTTTTGTTCAAATAAACAATTATCATTGACAGCAAAAGTGTAAACAAGGTTCTAATTAAATTAATGAATATGCTGTTATGTCTAACCACTAGGACACAAGGACTTATATTTAGAATTAAGATTTCCAAAAATAAAAAAAATAAATGTTAATGGTGACAAGATCCAAATCCAAAAATTTGTAATTTGACAAAGGAATGAGATAGTTGTCATTTATTCAGTATGTAGACTCCCTCTCCATGAAGAAAGCTTTATATACATATTTATATATACACATATATATCCTTTAGAAATACAGTAAACTTATCAAAATAAAATTGGAAATGTTCTTCCTGGATCACCGTCTATTCTTGGGAAAAGAGAAGACTACACAATGTTCTTCTTATATTCTACTAAAATTATTAATTTTTTTTAAAAAAAAATCCCCGGCAAATACATAAAACAAGGACATATGACTTCAGGGAATGCAAATTAAATTATCATCATGCCACAAGTAAATTAAGTGTTACATATAAGGAACATTAAATGATAAAACTATAATACACAGCATTGCATTAAGCAGAAAGGCTGTCCACTCTCTCCATACCTCTTCAATATAGTGCTTGAAGTTTTAGCAATAGCAATAAGACAACATAAGGGGATCAAGGGGATTCGAATTGGGAAGGAAGAGGTTAAACTTTCATTATTTGCAGATGATATGATAGTGTACATAAGTGACCCCAAAAACTCCACCAAAGAACTCCTAAAGCTGATAAACACCTTTAGTAATGTGGCAGGATACAAGATCTACTCCAAAAAATCAGTCGCCCTCCTATACACAAAGGATATGGAAGCAGAGAGGGAAATCAGAGAAGCTTCACCCTTCACGATAGCCACAAACAGCATAAAATATCTTGGGGTAACTCTAACCAAGGAAGTGAAAGATCTATTTGACAAGAACTTTAAGGAATTGAAGAAAGAAATTGAAGAGGATACCAGAAAGTGGAAGGATCTCCCTTGCTCTTGGAATTAATATAAATCACCAAATAAGAAAATAAAGCCTGAATTCGAAAACATGCATGTAAATACTAGTTATTATATCAATGTAGATGTTATGCAGCAAAATGAAATGAAAAAAATAAAAAAATGTATTAATTTACATATCTATTACTGCAAAAGTTTTACACTTGCTCATTTTATTCTGTAACTGTTTTTCTGCTATTTAATAAGAAATGAGCATTTTTTCATAATTTAATTCTATCATTTATGCTTTTTATGTTTATTATTACTTATATGTATGCATGTGTGTGTAAGCCATTGTGGATAGTTACCTACATAGGCAGAAAGGGGCACTAGATGTCTCTATGTAGTTGCTAACATGGGTGCTGGGAAGTGAACTGAGTCCCCCCTACAGGTGCTATTATTCAATGAGTCATCTTTTTATCCCTTCTTCTGCCTTATAAAATAATAAAGCTTTTACATTTTCTTTATGAATTTCATACAATACATATTTTTCTATTTAAATGTTTATTTTTAAATTTTCTTTTCAAACAATATACTTTGATCATAATATTTGTTCTTCCCTATCTTATACTCTACCCAATTAACTTTATGTTCTTTCTCACAGTCTCTTTTAAAAACTCAAAATATAGCCAAGAGTGATGGTGCACACCTTTAATCCCAGCATTTAGGAGTGAGAGGCAGACAGATTTCTGTGAGTTCTAGGCCAGTTTGGTCTACAAAATGAGTTACAGGATAGCCAGGGCTATTACACAGAGAAACCCTGTCTGAGACATCAGCAAATATATAAATAAATAAATAAATAAATAAGCAAATAAAATTGAGAAAACAAAAATAAACAAAAAATGCCAAATAAGATTTTAAAAATACAAAAAAAAAATTACAAAGATTGACAGGGAAGATACAAGATTCTGACCAGAACATCAAAATGTGATATTTTGTTAAATGTCTTCCTGAACAAAAATGTTTTTAATGAACACAAGCATTCTTTGTTATTTTTTTCAAATTGCTAGCATTACTATGCTATTGTTTGCTTTTGTCTCCACACATAATGTATAATTAGTATTTTTTTATACCAATGTTCTAAAATTTTCTAAAATGTGATGGTTCACATAGATTCTGTACCATTGAGTGTTTGACTCCCTTCTGCTTTTCAAAAGTCACCAACAACTTTACAGGACACATCATGGTCCCCACATCCTTACGACTTCTTTTTGTCTTCAGATAAATTTCTAGAAAAAAAAAACATTGCTGGGTGTTGGGAGTTGAATCTTTGTTTTCAAGTTATTCTGTATAAAGTATATTTCCTTTGAAATACAAATTTTATGCCGTCTGCTTCTCCAGTGTTGTACCAGTTTGCAATTCCCCATAGAAGACATTTTTTTTTTACTATTTATGTTATGAATGCTGGATTTCAAGTTTTAAAAGTTAGTGGTGAAATAACTGCTAAGTTTGTGACTTAAACCAATTTTCCTAATGTATCAATTGATGGTTTGTACATCTTTGATAAATAGAAAACTTCTTTTCCTTAAAAAAATACCAAAATAAAATACACCAAAAAAACCTTGGTGTTTGTATTATTTGGGCCAACTGCTTCTGGTTATGGGGTTTACTCTAGAATGTGTTTCATATGTAGAATGAGTCTTGATAAAAGAAAAATGATATTCTGTTTCCTTGCAGGTATTAATTACACAGAAAGAGCTGTGGTTAGTGGTAGATTTTGTGTCCACATTCCCGTATCAGTGGTGTTATGTTATGTGGTTTGAAGTTATGCAGTTCTCATGCATGGTGCTATAATCTCTCTGATATTTTCCTTTGCTCTAAGACTTCCTCCTACCTGCTGGTCCTTTACTAAGAAACATAGAATTTAGGTAACTGAACTATCTTGTTTTGTTTTGTTTTTGATTAAGAGGAATTTCATGTGGAAAAGTGATATAAGATGTCATAGGAAAGGATAATTATTTACAATTATTTATTTGTAAGCACTGATTTGAAATCATACTTTTATAAAGATAGAGGAAGCTATATACATCTAATTTGCAAAAGTTATTATATTGACTTACAGGTTCTCATATTTTACAGAGTATAACTATACAAATATCATTTTAAACTTAATATTATGTTATGTTATATGTAATTGATTGTCTCTATTGAAATGAGCAATAAATGATTACCAGCAGTTCAGTAACAATCTTGAAATACCACCTACCACTAGAACTAAGCAATATATTTTGGAGAAACAGTTTTTTCAATTTTTCTTCAGGAAAAGTTCTAGGAGAGGAAAAGTAACTGGTCACAGTTACTTTTTATCTATTTAAAATATCTGTCTATCCATCTATCTGTCTATCTATCTATCTAAAACTATATCAGGCAGCAGGGAATCTACAGAAATCTGCACTGATTGTGTCAAACTGATTTAGGAATAAATTCCAAAATTATTCCACTTTGACTCCCCAAAACAAGTGGTGAGATTTGTCATAGCAATACCCCACTTCTAGTTCCAATTTAACATTATAATATATCTACATGGATTGAAATTTTAGGATAAGTTATTCCTTAAATAGATTCAAATTATACATAAGTTCTCTTCACTCTCACTGAGAATATCAAGCTCCGTGGGCCTCAAGATAGTTTGCTCTGCTACTTTGTGGGCTTTTCTATGTCTTTTTATGTATTAGGTTCATTTTCATCCTTTACAATACTTACAGGCAATGTTCTCCTATCATTCCATGTCTAGATTCTTTCATACATATACTATAATGAATGTGTGTTCTTTTTTAACATATTTATTGTTTGTGTCATCAAATTAAAAGCAATGTTTATAAAAACAAGGCACTTGTGAATATATTCCATAACTACAAATTTCTACCTATCTATATTTTGTCTGTTTGTCTATCTATTTACCTGTCTAACTTCACTTTACTAAATATGTGAATAAAATGGACAGTTTGAGATTACATTTTTTTACCTAAAAATGAAATCTTGTCTCTATAAAATAAGAAGCAATAGTTTGGAGTTTTTATTTATGGCTGTTCTTTTCAAATTTTTTTCAATCTGTGAGATTCACAAGCTTCCTATTTGTTCTATTTGTGATATTCTTCCAAGACATCGTTTCATACAATAGTTACAGAAATACACAAAGATGCACAGAAAAATGATTGAGAAATCTTATTCCCTCTGTTCCTTATTGAGTACATTGGAGAAAAGGGCCAAAAAAGGCATCCATTATTTATGTATATCTTCCCTTGAGTGTTTTGTTCACCAGTTGCTGTGGGAAGTCTTACAGCCAGTAGTTACCCGCCCACTGGGGCATGGCCTCTTATACTATTTATGCTGAAGTAGAGCATGCATCCCGCCTCTTTTCCAGCTGCAGGATTCGGTTTTGTTTGATCTCTGTTCCAGCAGAGGATTCTGATTTGTGAGTCTGCCCCTAAATAAATAACCATATATTTCTCAATTCTAATCTAGTGTGGGATTTCTTTTAAGTTTCCTTCTTCATTTGGCATCCATGTGGATTTGGATTAATGCCATCAAAAATCAAAAATTACCTGAAAAAATTAATACTCTTAAGAAGGATAGTATTAATTTGACAGACACAATTGAATCCATATCTAATGGTATTAAGAACTTATCTGAAAGAATTCATGCTGTTGAATTTGACAATCAAAATTTGTTAAAAAATTATGATAAGTAATCAGATAGAGTGTCTCTCCAGGATGGCAATCTGCATGCTATTCAAGTAATGTCAAAGGATGAGATGTGATCATTAAAGGAGAAACTTCAGACCTTGGAATTACATGTGCAGAATGAGGACCAGAGGCTAGGTGCCTCAATGAAATCACTATAAAATATATGCAGACTAGGAGAGTCATGCTTTATAAAAGGCAATATTAAAAAGATTTGAAATAATTGAGAAAATTATTGGAGCTGATGAACAGGGTAAGAAGGCACAAGGATAGGATTTAACATCTCCAGTAGCTGTCAGCGATGACATACCAGTGTTTTAGGTTACTACCCTATCATCTTCTCTGACAAAGCATCAAGTTCTAAAGGCTCAAAAGATCCAAAAAGGTAGATAGATACCTGTAGGAATGAATGGTCTAAAAGAAATTAAGCAAGCTGTTGTAACTTGTGGTTTGCATTACTTATTTGTTAGGGAGATGATAATGACATGGTCTTCTAACATCAAAACAATGCCACATGACTGGATTCAGGTAGTTTCAGCAGTCCTGGATGATGGGCCTCAATAAATGTTTAGAATTTATTTCAGAGAAGAGGCAAAAGTTTTGGAACAACAGGGAAAAGCAAAAGGCCTTGAGACTTCCCAAGGTCAAATTCTTGGTGAAGGCCTTTATACTGACCCACAGGTTCAAACTCTTCACAGTGAACAAATCTTGTCCCTATGCCATAAAGCAGCCTTAAATGCTCGGGACAGGATTCAAGAACTGGATTCATATACCAGGGTTAAACGGGGCCAGAGAGAACCCTTTACTAACATTTTACAAATATTAACTAAGGCTGTACAAATAAGAGTAACAGACTCAGATGTTAGATGCATACTAATTGAATCTCTGGCTTTTGAAAATGCCAACTTAGAATGCAAAAAGATACTTGGGCCATTAAAGGTTAGATCAGCACCTATGGATGAATGGATCCTTCATACAATGAACATTCAGACATTTGAGTATAATACTAAATCTTGGGTAGGAGAAGCAATCTCCAAAGGAATGAGGAGACATCAAAATGCCAAATGTTTTGATTGTGGTAGAATAGGACATTTGAAAAAGGATTGTAGACAGGGAATTTCTAGGAATAATATCTCCTCTGAGAATGGCAAAAATAGGAGGACTCAGCCTTCAGGTATATGTAGAAGGTGTGGCAAAGCCCGATATTGAACCAATGAATGCAGATCAACAAAAGACCTAGAAGGCAACCTGTTAACATTAGGAAACTCCTTGAGGGGTCTCTTGCAGGCCCCCAAGCCAAAAGTGGCCCAGTCATTTCCAGTCACTGTGAAGGACATGTCTTACCAGCTCATCGGGAAAATTAAAAAATCCAGAGCATCCAATTTTCAGGAGGAACTATATATGTTTTTCTTTGGGTCCATCCTTGTTATTTGGCTTCTCTAGACTTGTGAACTATAGCCTCAATATCCGTTGTTTATGGCTAGAGTCCACTAATAAGTAAGTACATACCATATTCATCTTTTTGGGTCTGGGTTATCTCCCTCAGTATAGTGTTTTCCATTTCCATCCATTTGCATTCAAAATTCAAAATGTCATTGTTTTTTACCGCTGAGTAGTACTCTAGTGTACATATATTCCACACTTTCTCTATCCATTCCATTAATCCATTATTCCAAAAGTGATAGACTTAACCTCATAAAGAGAACTTCTTGGATTCTTTCCCAAATTGTATGCAATGCTCCAATAACTGGAGCCTGTACATTTTATACTGATGCAAATAAATCAGGGAAAGCAGTTTACAAATCAGAAGAATTAAGTAAGTTGGAACAAAGCCCTTTTAATTCTGTCAAGAAGGCAGAATTATATGCTATTCTCATTGTGCTAAGGGATTTTAAAGAACCTCTTAATATAGTTACTGATTCACAATATGCAGAAAGAGTTGTCTTCAATATTGAAAACGCTAAATTTATCCCAGCTGATACAGGATTGACTTCATTATTTATCCAGGTGTAAGACATAATCAGGAATAGGCTTTGTGCTATATACATAACACACATCTGATCTGGAACAGGTCTGCCAGGTTGTCTAGGAAAATTTAATGCCTCAACCACTGACAAGGTATATGGTATCTGGAAGTGGATAACCAGTACTGTCAAATCTTGCAAAGACAGGCTAAAACCATTTGGAAAACTTTCTGCCTCTGAAAATGGTCTGTCAATTTTTCTAGGCCTTAGCCAAAGTTTGTGGCTTCAGTGTTGCAAATGAGACTTTAGGAGATTGCTCAGGTAGCCAGTTGTCTCTGTCATTTGTTGCACATTTTAGAAGTGGCTTGATTGCACTTCCTGCTTACTCAAGTAATATTATTTCCCTTCTCGGATCTTTGATGGGGTTGAAGACTAGATATTTTAAGTTAATTTCCTCTCATGACTCCCAAGTTATTTTTATATAAGACTTAAACTAGTTAGGATAGGATAATTATTGAATATATTTGTTCTTATTGCATATAATTTTGTATTAGGCTTAGAACTCTCTTATTTAAACAAAATGAGGAGGTGCTGGAGGAAGTCTTACAGCCAGTAGTTACCTACCCACTGGGGTGTGGCCTCTAGTACTATTTATATCGATGTAGAGCATGTATCCAGTCTCTTTTCCAGCTGCAGAATTCAGTTTCTTATCTCCATTTCAGCAGAGGATTCTGGTATGTGAGTCTACCCCTAAATAAATAACCATCTATTTCTCAATTCTGATCTAGTGTGGGATTTCTTTTAAGCATCTTCTCCAACCAGTTTTTTTAGTCTATTTATTCAAATCAGCCAAACATCAGGAAAGGCACGGCTCATCTAGATGCCCAAGGACCTACAAACCCATGTGTTGCTGAAGATCATGTCAAATTTCTTGGAATTTTTTAAATTACAGTACCTGGAATGTTTGGGAAATATACTTCATCTGAAGTATATCCCAGAATTGGGGCAGACACACAATTACTCTGGTTGCCAGAGTATATGTATCATTCAGAGATAGAAGAGAGATTTGTAAAGAGGTAGTCCTTTCATTTTATAGCAAGTAACTAATAGAAAACTAAGTTAAAACAAAACTATATAGAATAAGTTAAGGTGATTCTAATGTTTTAGAATGAAGTCCAGAACTCTAAATCCATGTGACTTGTATAACTAAGGGAGTTGAATTGTTCAAAGTGAATTCCTATTTTTCTACCCTCTTTAGAATGGAGCAACTCTGGTTAATTATTTTTAAAAAGTAATATTGCATTTCCTTCAGAGTACTTCACTTTGTAGAAAACCCAGAGTTTTTCAACTCAACAGAAGTGTCATGTCAGGGCTGGAGTTGAAATTTGACATGAATATTGAGAAACAAATTGGTCTCAGAGGGATTGCTTTTTATAATTTTCTCAGTTAAAAGAAAGAAGTTAGACATGACAATGAAGAATTCTTTGTTTGTTGACTCTGCATTCCTATGATGCACTTACTTGGAAGCATCTCAGTTCCTTGATGAAGTGCATCCAATGGGTAACTGAGAGCGTAGAAGAGTTAAAATTATTTTATACTGTGCTGGTGGGACCTTGTCTACAGATTTTGTAAAAACGCACCATTAAGAGTCAGCTGCAATAATTCAAATCATTAGCAATGTCCTTCAGTAAAGAAACACCTGTCAGAATGGCGAAAATAAAAAACACCAATGATAGCCTTTGCTGGAGAGGTTGTGGAGAAAGGGGTACACTCATCCATTGCTGGTGGGAATGCAAACTTGTGCAACCACTCTAGAAAGCAGTGTGGCAGTTTCTCAGGAAATTTGGGATCAACCTACCCCTGGATCCAGCAATACCACTCTTGGGAATATACCCAAGAGAGACCCTATCATACAACAAAAGTATACGCTCTACTATGTTCATAGCAGCATTGCTTGTAATAGCCAGAACCTGGAAACAACCTAGATGCCCTTCAATGGAAGAATTGATGAAAAAAGTATGGAATATATACATATTAGAGTATTACTCAGCAGTAAAAAACAAGGACTTCTTGAATTTTGCATACAAATGGATGGAAATAGAAAACACTATCCTGAGTGAGGTAAGCCAGACCCAAAAAGAGGAACATGGGATGTACTCACTCATATTTGGTTTCTAGCCATAAATAAAGGACATTGATCTTATAATTCATATTCCTAGAGAAGCTAAATAAGAAGGTGAATCCAAAGACAAACACATAGACATCCTCCTGAATATTAACCTTCATAAGGCAATGAAAGGAGACAAAGACAGATACCCACATTGGAGCACCGAACAGAAATCTCAAGGTCCAAATCAGGAGCAGAAAGAGAGGGAGCACGAGCAAGGAACTCAGGACCACGAGGGGTGCTCCCACACACTGAGACAATGAGGATGTTCTATTGGGATCTCACCAAGGCCAGCCATTTGTATGCAAAATTCAAGGCCAGCTGGCTTGGGTCCGAAAAAGCATGGGATAAATCAGGACTAGCTGAACACAGCGGACAATGAGGACTACTGAGAACTCAAGAACAATGGCAGTGGGTTTTTGACCCTACTGCACGTACTGGCTTTGGGGGAGCCTAGGCAGTTTGGATGCTCACCTTACTAGACCTGGATAGAGGTGGGCGGTCCTTGGGCTTCCCACAGGTCAGGGAACCCTGATTGCTCTTTGAGCTGATAAGGGAGGGGGACTTGATGGGGGAGGGAGAGGGAAATGGGAGGCGGTGGCAGGGAGGAGGCATAAATCCTTAATAAATAAATAAATATGAAAAATAATAATAATAAAATGCTAAATATTTAAGCAAAAAAGAAAAAGAAATAACCATTCTAAGCTGCTGTTGTTCAGATACCCAGGAATGACACTGAACAAAGTTTGTAGGCAAGAATGAAGCTTTGAAGAGGCAGAGTGGTATAGAACATAGAAAAGAGGTTGAGTTCTTAAAATTCTTACCTGGTACTATTTATTGCAATTGAACTACTAAGAATTTAAATTCGTTTTTATTTTAAATGTGTAATTCCTTATATTCAAATTCTAGTCTATGACAAATTAGGATAAAATTATTCATAAGAACCATAGATAATATATTATTGTTGACAGATTATATTTTAGCTAACATGCTAAAAAGTGCAAACAATTATTGTATAAAATTGAGACTCATAAGGTATCTGTCATTGCTAGACCAAATAGTTGCAAGTGAATCAGAAATTTCTGTCAGTGTTATTTTATGTTGTCAGTCATCTATGGTAGGTAGCACTTTTAATCACTTGAAGTTTTTATAGAAATCGAAGAGGCAAGGTGATTAAATAAATTAACATTGAGGTTTCAAAAATGGCCAATTATTTACATAATTTTAGATTAAATCCAATTCACTGAACTTGCAATTAAAATTTTAGGGTAGGCGGATGTGCTATTTTATCATTTGAATAAACCATATCCTATGCAGCAGGAGCAAGAATGAAATCAAAATGGCAAGTAGCAAGTACACAAGTTATTGATAAGGCTTTTTGGTATGTTTTATTCTGTTTAGTAATAGGTCAAGGCATAAGACCATCTCTCTGTTGTAGTGTAGAGTTGAATTTTCGTCTATTCCAGAATATTACTAAGATGTCAAATGTCACTAGAGGCAGTACTATGACACTGGAGACATAACTTTTCTAAATCACTCTCATATGACTCCTGGGTTAATGTAAACAAAACAATACAACAAACGGCAACCACATAAATTGTCAGTGTGCCCTGAGAACACCAATCCCAATCATTAAACCACTTCCACACATCAAATAAAAAACTAAATTTAGGAATTAGGTTAAATTATTTGCAGTAATAGCATGCCAGATACCATTTTCAATCAAAGAAAAGTTCTATCTTAAAATACTCATATACTTCTTATTCTATGAAAAGTCAATTATTATTTGAATACAAATGTCTCAGGTATAAGATACAATATCAATTACACTGTGATAATAAATGTGTGATTAATACTCATTCCCACTTTGTTAGGTAGCTTCTTCAAAACCTATTTTTAAATTCTTTCATTTATTAAAAATACTTTTATCATACACTATATCCTAATTAGGCTTTCTCCCACTCTCTGTTCTTCCCAGTTCCTCCTTATCTCCTCTTACCTTTAGGTCCACTCACTTTCTCTCTCTCATTAGAAAAGAACAGGGTTTTAAGAGTCAAAATAAAACACAACAAAGTAAAATATAATAAAAAAGAAGCAAAACTCTTACATCAAAGCTGTACAAGTGTCCTAGTAGACACAAGAGTCAGAGACACACTTGTTCTCACAGTCAAGAATTCCATAAAAATACTAAGCTAATAGCGATAATATAAACACAGAGGACTTGGCACAGATTTGTGTAGGCCACATGCTTGCTGCTTTATTCTCTGTGAGCTCGTCTGTGTCTTGTTTTTAGCTGATTAAGAAGATCTTGTTATCCTGTTGTTCTTCATCCTCTCTGGCTCTTAGAATCTTTTGCCTCCTTTGCTGGATTCCTTGACTTCTGATGGTAAGGATTTGATTGAAACCTCCAATTTAAACTCTCTCTCTGTATAATATCTGGCTGTGGGTCTCTGCATATGTTTCCAATTGCTAGTACAGGAAGCCTCTCTTATGATAATTAAGTAAGGCACTGACCTATGCATATAAAGGAATATCATTAGGATTCATTTTATATAATTTTTTAGATGCACGGATTTTGGGTTTGTTCTGGGTATCTAGTTATCTTGTTTCTGGTTCTTGGTTATCTAAGCAGTATCAGACATGGGTTCCTTCTTGTGAAGTTGAGTTTAGGTCAAAACAGAGATTAGCTGGCTACTCCCACAAATCTTGTGCCACAATTGACCTAGCATAATTTGTATTAGGTTTCAACCTCACTAGGTTTCCATGGCATCCACAAATGACCCCCCCCAATTCCAGTCATCTCTTTCCACACTCTTTCCTTCTATCCCATCTCTCTCCACAACTTAATCTTCTGTCTCTACTCGTGTCCCCATCTGTCCCTAGTCAGCTCTCAAAAATCTATTCTATTTCCTTCACCCAGCGAGATCCATGTATACCCTATAGAACCATCCATTTTACCTAATCTCTTTGGGTCTACAGATTGTAGCTTGGTTATCACTTACTTAGGAGCTAATATCCACTTAAAATTGAATACATATCATATTTAATTTTCTAGTTCTATATAGTTGCCTTCAATTTTCATGATGTCATTTTTTAAACAGCTGAGTAATACACCATTGTGTAAATTTTCCACCTGTTCTTTATCCATTCTTAGGGTGAAGGATATCTAGGTTTTTTCCATGTTCTGGTAATTATGAATTAAGCTGAAATGAACATGGTTAATCAAATGCCATTGAGTAATATGGAGCACGGCATGAGTATATGTCCAAGAGCATCATATGAGTATATGTCCAAGAGCTAGATAGATTTCTAGCTTTCTGAGGAACTGCTATATTGATTTTCATAGTGGCTGTGAAAGTTTCTGTTCCCACCAGCAGTGAAGAAATGTTCCCCTTGCTTCAAATCTTCACCAGCATAAGCTGTCACTTAAGTTATTGATCTTAACTATTGTGAAAGGTGTAAGATGAAATCTTAGAGTCATTTTGATTTGCATTTCCTTGATGGCTATGGATGTTCTTCCTTAAGTGTCTTTTAGTCATTTGAGATTCTTCTGTTGACAATTCTTCATTTAGATCTATACCCTATTTTTAATTGGATTATTTTGTATGTTGATGCCTAGTTTCTTGAGTTCTTTATATAATTTGGAAATCAGCCCTCTGTCTGATCTGGTGCTGGTAAACATATTTTCCCATTCGGTGGCTGTTATTTTGTCTTGTTGACTGTGTCTTTTTGCCTTAAAAGCCTTCATGAAGTATCATTTATTAATTGTGGGTCATAGTATCTGTGCTATTGTGTTCTGTTTAGGAAGTTGTCTCCTGTGCCAATGCTATTTCCCACTTTCTCTTCTACCACTTTCAGTGTATCTGGTTTTATGTTGAGTTGTTTAATCTATTGGACATGGGTTTTGAGCAGGGTGATAAACATAGATCTCTTTGCATTCTTCTACATGCAAACATTTAGTTTGACCATCATTATCAAAAGCCACTTTTGTAATGACAACTCCAGCATATCAATGGTAAGTGTGGGTCTTCTCTAATTCTTTGCTTTTTCTACTCACTAACACTCTAGCTACACATTTTGGAGAAAATTTGATTCCCTTAAGGATCAGTCAATTTGTGACACTTTCCTATATTTCCTGCATTGTAGGATAATTATTTTCTCAAAAGAATCTATCAACAGCTGTTGGCTTAGGGCATATTTCTGTACTGTACTAAACATGAAGAAGAAAGGAATTAAAATTTTGCTAATTGAAAGTTGTTGAAATTTCTACAGTGGTGGAATGCCTATGCTGACATTATATACTTTGATATAGAAGTGAATATAATGCTGTACTATTATATATGTAAATGAGTATAGCATTAAACTGGCCTCTAATTGGTATTTTTGTACCTCAGATTAGTGCAGCTCTAACATGTTATCACAAGTTTCTTTGTGCACCAGAGAGTATTTAGCAGGGAAAATCACAACTGGTTCAAGTTCTGAGAATAAATTTCATTGGAGTGCTCAACCACAAATGGAACATCTACATCATACCTGATTGTTCCCAAAAATCTCAGGGATCAGATTATCAGGTTGGCCATTTCCAGAACAAACAGTATCTTCTGGATATGCTATGACAGATCACCATAGGTGTGGTTGCTTGCACAAGACTTGTATAAGATCAAGCCAGTTAGCATTTTATTGTGGAATGTTAGAGGACTTCAAGAACACTCACACTGCATATTGCTTCTTTTTTCCTATCCCAGCCAGCTTGCATCCCTCCCCACCTCGGCCCCCTTGCCATCTCTGGGCACATAACATCACCCAGCTCAGCCTGTCTGGGCGCTGGGTCCCCTCCAAATCCTCAGGGCAACCTAGCAGCGGGAGTTCCTTTGTTTCACTAGCCTGCCTGCATCAAACAAGGTAGGCACTTTGTTTAGGAGCTACCCAACCAGCACAGAGACCTGATCTTGGCGCCAGGAGACCCAACATTGGGGTGAGTTTATGACCCCCTGGCGGCAGCCCGGGACAGGGAACTGAGAAGTTCCTCATCCCTCTATCCTTCTTGAGCTCTCTGCAGGTCCTCTAAGCCCTGCATACTGCTTCTTTCTTCCTATCCCAGCCAGCTTGCATCCCTCCCCACCTAGGCCCCCTTGCCTTCTCTGGGCATATAACATCACCCAGCTCAGCCTGTCTGGGCGCTGGGTCCCCTCCGAATCCTCAGGGCAACCTAGCGGGCGGGAGTTCCCTAGTTTCACTAGCCTGCCTGCATCAAGCAAGGTAGGCGATTTGTTTAGGAGCTACCCAACCAGCACGGAGACCTGATCTCGGCAGGAGACCCAACATTGGGCTCAGAGACCTGATCTCTGTGCCAGGAGAGCCAGCAGTAGGGAGAGCCACCATTGGGAACGGAGATCTGATCTCGGCTCCAGGAGAGACATCACTGGCGAGAGCCATCACTGGGAAGGTACATCAATAGGTAAGGAGACCAGATCCTGAAAAAGAAGATCCATAGGGGAGCATTCGGAGGAAAAGATGGGGAGGCGCCAATGCAAAAATTCACCCAACAATCTGAAAACCAACATGAAGCCACCAGAAACCTGCGACCTCACAACGGGGGGACATGAACACCTTAATCAAGAAGAAGTAGAAAAGACTGACTTCATGAAAGTGATTGACGCCCTTAAACAGCATGTAAAGAACACCCTTATAGAAATGGATGAGAAATATAACAGAAAATTTGAAGAATTGAACAAATCAGTGAATGAAAACCAAGGAAAAACAGTCAAGCAGATAATGGAAACAGTTCAAGACTTGAAAACTGAAATGGAGGCAAAGAAGAAAACACAAACAGAGGGCCAACTGAACATGGAAAATTTAAGTAAACAAACCAAGACTACAGAAACTAGCATATCCAAAAGAATACAAGAAATAGAAGAAAGAATCTCAGATGCTGAAGACACCATAGAGAAAATAAACACACTGATCAAAGAAAACAGCAAGTCCAACCAGTTTTCATCACAAAACATTCAGGAAATCTGGGACACAATAAAAAGATCAAACATAAGGATAATAGGAGTAGAAGAAGGAGAAGAAGTGCAGCTCAATGGTCCAGAAAATATATTTAATAAAATTATAGAAAACTTTCCCAACCTAAAGAAAGATAAACCTATGAAGGTTCAAGAAGCATACAGAACACCAATTAGGCTGGATCAATAAAAAAACATTCCCTCGCCATATAATAATCAAAACACAAAGCATACAGAATAAAGAAAGAATATTAAGAGCTGCAAAGAAAAAAGGCCAAGTTACTTATAAAGGTAAACCTATCAGACTTACACCTGACTTCTCCATGGAAACCATGAAAGCCAGAAGGTCCTGGATAGATGTACTACAGAAACTGAGAGACCATGGATACAAGCCCAGACTACTATACCCAGCCAAGCTTTCATTCACTATAAATGGAGAAAATAAAATTTTTCAGGATAAAAACAAATTTAAACAATACGTAACCACAAATCCAGCCTTACAGAAAGTAATAGAAGGGAAATCACTAACCAAGGAGCCCAACAACGACCACAATATCTCAGACTTCTAGAGACCCCTTACTAACACAACTCAAAAAGGAAAACACACAATCTCTATGTCTAAAAAAGTGACCGGAGTTAACAACCACTGGTCATTAGTATCACTTAATGTCAATGGACTCAACTCACCTATAAAAAGGCACAGGCTAAGAGACTGGATAAGAAAACAGGATCCAACATTCCGCTGCTTACAAGAAACACACTTCAACCACAAAGACAGGCACCTACTCAGAGTAAAGGGCTGGGAAAAGGCTTATCAAGCAAATGGAGCAAAAAAACAAGCAGGCATGGCCATAATAATCTCAAACAAAGTTGACTTCAAACTTAAATCAATCAGAAGAGATGGAGAGGGGCATTTTTTTTTTGGTTTTTCGAGACAGGGTTTCTCTGTGGTTTTGGAGCCTGTCCTGGAACTAGCTCTTATAGACCAGGCTGTTCTCGAACTCACAGAGATCCGCCTGCCTCTGCCTCCCAAGTGCTGGGATTAAAGGCCTGCGCCACCACCGCCCAGCCGAGAGGGGCTTTTTATACTCATAACAGGAACAGTTCATCAGGATGAAGTCTCAATCCTGAATATCTATGCCCCTAATATAAAAGCACCCACGTACGTAAAGGAAACATTGCTAAAACTCAAGGCAGCCATCAAACCGCACACACTAATAGTAGGAGACTTCAAAACTCCTCTCTCACCAATGGACAGGTCAATCAGACAGAAACCTACCAGAGAAATAAGAGAATTAATGGAGGTAATGAAGCAAATGGGCTTAACAGACATCTATAGAATATTCCACCCAAATAGGAAAGAATATACCTTCTTCTCTGCAGCTCATGGAACCTTCTCGAAAATCGACCACATAGTTGGTAACAAAGCAAACATCCACAGTTACAAAAAAATATTCGTAACCACCTGTGTCTTATCAGATCACCATGGATTAAAGCTAGAATTCAACAACAATGCTACCCCCAGAAAGCATACAAATTCATGGAAACTGAACAGTCAACTACTGAACCACACATGGATTAAGGAAGAAATAAAGAAAGAAATTAAAGTCTTCCTGGAATTCAATGAAAATAAAGAAACAACACACTCAAACTTATGGGACACTATGAAAGCAGTCCTAAGAGGAAAGTTCATAGCACTAAGTGCCCACCTAAGGAAAACAGAGAAAGCACATATTGGAGACTTAACAGCCCACCTGAAACTCTAGAAAAAAAAAGAGGCAGACTCACCTAGGAGGAGTAGAAGACTGGAAATAACCAAACTGAGAGCTGAAATCAACAAAATAGAAACACGGAAAACAATTCAAAGAATCAATGAAACAAAAAGCTGGTTCCTGGAGAAAATCAACAAGATTGACAAACCCCTATCCAAACTAATCAAACGGCAGAGAGAGAATTTGCAAATTAATAAGATCAGAAACGAAAGGGGGACATAACCACAGACACAGAGGAAATTCAAAGAATCATTAGATCTTACTACAAAAGCCTGTACGCCACAAAACTGGAAAATGTAAAAGAAATGGACACGTTTTGAGATAAATACCATTTACAAAAGTTAAACCTGGACCAGGTGAACAATCTAAATAGACCTGTTAGTCACGAAGAATTAGAAGCTGTTATCAAAAACCTCCCTACCAAAAAAAGCCCAGGACCAGATGGTTTCAATGTGGAATTCTACCAGAACTTCCAAGAAGACCTAATACCTATACTCCTTAATGTATTTCACAATATAGAAACAGAAGAGTCATTGCCAAATTCCTTTTATGAAGCTACAGTCACTCTGATACCAAAACCACACAAAGACTCAACCAAGAAAGAGAATTACCGGCAAATCTCACTCATGAACATTGACGCAAAATCCTCAACACAATACTGGCAAACCGTATCCAAGAACACATTAGAAAATTATTCATTATGATCAAGTAGGCTTCATTCCAGAGATGCAGGGCTGGTTCAACATACGAAAATCTATCAACATAATCCACCATATAAATAAACTGAAACAAAAAAACCAAATGATCATTTCATCAGATGCTGAAAAAGCTTTTAACAAAATTCAACATCCCTTTATGATAAAAGTCTTGGAGAGATTAGGGATACAAGGGACATACCTAAATATAATAAAAGCTATTTACAGCAAACCGACAGCTAACATCAAAGGAAACAAAGAAAAACTCAAAGCCATCCCACTAAAATCAGGAACACGGCAAGGCTGTCCACTCTCTCCATACCTCTTCAATATAGTGCTTGAAGTTTTAGCAATAGCAATAAGACAACATAAGGGGATCAAGGGGATTTGAATTGGGAAGGAAGAGGTTAAACTTTCATTATTTGCAGATGATATGATAGTGTACATAAGTGACCCCAAAAACTCCACCAAAGAACTCCTAAAGCTGATAAACACCTTTAGTAATGTGGCAGGATACAAGATCAACTCCAAAAAATCAGTCGCCCTCCTGTACACAAAGGATATTGAAGCAGAGAGGAAAATCAGAGAAACATCACCTTTCACGATAGCCACACATAGCATAAAATATCTTGGGGTAACTCTAACCAAGGAAGTGAAAGATCTATTTGACAAGACCTTTGAGTCTTTGAAGAAAGAAATTGAAGAGGACACCAGAAAATGGAAGGATCTCCCTTGCTCTTGTATTGGGAGGATCAACATAGTAAAAATGGCAATTCTACCAAAGGCAATTTATAGATTCAATGCAATCCCCATCAAGATCCCATCAAAATTCTTCACAGAGCTTGAGAGGACAATAATCAACTTTATATGGAAAAACAAAAAACCCAGGATTGCAAAAACAGTATTATATAATAAAGGAACTTCTGGAGGCATTACCATCCCTGACTTCAAACTCTATTACAGAGCCACAGTAATGAAAACAGTGTGGTATTGGCATAAAAACAGAGAAGTCGACCAATGGAATCGTATAGAAGACCCATATCTTAACCCACAAACCTATGAAAACCTCATTTTCGATAAAGGAGCTAAAAGTATACAATGGAAAAAAGAAAGTATTTTCAACAAATGGAGCTGGCACAACTGGATGTCAACCTGTAGAAGAATAAAAATTGACACATATCTATCACCATACACAAAACTCAAGTCCAAATGGATCATAGACCTCAATATCAGTCTGAAAACACTGAACCTGATAGAAGAGAAAGTGGGAAGTACCCTACAACAGATGGGCACAGGCGATCGCTTCCTAGGTATAATCCCAGCAGCACAGACATTAAGGGCAACATTGAATAAATGGGACTTACTGAAACTGAGAAGCTTCTGTAAAGCAAAGGACACTGTCACTAAGACAAAAAGGCAACCTACTGACTGGGAGAAGATCTTCACCAACCCGGCAATAGACGAAGGTCTGATCTCCAAAATATATAAAGAACTCAAGAAACTAGACTTTAAAAGGCTAATTAACCCAATTAAAAAATGGGGCACTGATCTGAACAGAGAATTCTCAACAGAAGAAGTTCAAATGGCCAAAAGACACTTAAGGTCATGCTCAACCTCCTTAGCAATCATGGAAATGCAAATCAAAACAACTTTGAGATAATATCTTACACCTGTCAGACTGGCTAAAATCAAAAACACCAATGATAGTCTCTGCTGGAGAGGTTGTGGAGGAAGGGGTACCCTCATCCATTGCTGGTGGGAATGCAAACTTGTGCAACCACTTTGGAAAGCAGTGTTTCGGTTTCTCAGGAAATTCGGGATCAACCTACCCCCAGACCCAGCAATGCCACTCTTGGGAATAAACCCAAGAGATACCCGATCATATGACAGGGGCATTTGTTCAACTATGTTCATAGCAGCATTGTTTGTAATAGCCAGAACCTGGAAACAACCTAGATGTCTGTCAATGGAAGAATGGTTGAAGAAAGTGTGGAATATATACACATTACAGTACTACTCAGCAGTAAAAAAAAATGACTTCTTGAATTTTGCATGCAAATGGATGGAAATAGAAAATACTATCCTGAGTGAGGTAACCCAGACCCAAAAAGATGAACAAGGTATGTACTCACTCATAATTGGGTTCTAGCCATAAATAAAGGTCAGTGAGTCTATAATTTGTTATCCTAAAGAAGCTGGATAAGAAGGTGAACCCAAAGAAAAACATATAGCTATCCTCCTGGGTATGGGAAGTAGACAAGATTGCCGGGCAAAAAATCGGGATCTTGGGGATGGGGTGGGAGGGGGTAAGGGGAGATGTGGAGAGAAAAGTGAGAAGGGTAGGATGGGGAGAACTTGGGGAAATGGGATGATTGGGATAAAGGAAGTTTGGACAGGGGAGCAGGGAAGCACATATCTTAATTAAGGGAGCCATCTTAGGGCTGGCAAGAGTCTTGGACCCAGAGGTGCTTCCAGATGTCCAAGTCGAGGTCCCCATTTAGTCCCTGGGGCAGTTGAGGATAGGGAACATGAAATAACCCTATCCGATAGCCATATGATGAATATTTTGCATATCACCATAGAACCCTCATCTGGCGATGGATGGAGATAGAGACAGAGACCCACACTGGAGCACTGGACTGAACTCCCAAAGTCCCAATGAGGAAGAGAAGGAGGGTGAACATGAGCAAAGAAGTCAGGACCACAAGGGGTGCACCCACCCACAGAGACAGTGGGGCTGATCTATTGTGAGCTCACCAAGGCCAGCTGGACTGTGACTGAAAAAGCAGGGGATAAAACCGGACTCTCTGAATATGGCGGACAATGTGGGCTGCTGAGAAGCCAGGGACAATGGCACTGGGTTTTGATCCTGCATCATGTTCTGGCTTTGAGGGTGCCTAGCCAGTTTGGATGTTCACCTTCCTAGACCAGGATGGAGGGGCAATGACTTTGGACTTTCCACAGGGCAGGGAACCCTGGCTGCTCTTCAGACTGCAAAGGGAGGGGGAGAGAAGTGGGGGGAGGGGGAGAGGAGTGGGGAGAGGGGGAGAGGAGTGGGGGGAGGGGGGAGGAGTGGGAGGATGGGATGAGGCGGATATTTTTTCCTCAATTAAAAAAAAAAGAAAAAAAAAGAACACTCACAATTATTTGGGAAGCTGTTTAGAGTTGATTGCTCTTATGGAAAGCAAATCCACTCTCTTTTTGTGAGTGATCTCTGGTAGGTTGGTGAGGTTCCATTTGGTACATTAGCTTCACGAATTGGTCTCAATGGATTTTTAGATTTAAAAAAACCCAAGTCAAAGAGGTGATCAAGTAGTTAGTGAACTTGGAAGAATTTAGGAGTAAATATGACATAACACCTTTCATGGCAGTATCAAAGAATTAATAAAATAGTGTACAAAAAAAGTAAACCATGATATTGTGGTGGTGATGGTGGTGGTTATGAAGATATCAGAACCCAAACACATGCACTATTCTTGCTTGAACCACAGAGTTGACAGACAAGAATGTATTTAGTCTAACTAATTACAGAGTTCTCTCCTACTTGCTCCTAATTTGGCTTCAACCCTGGATTTAATAGTCTTTAATTTTCCTTCCCTGGATATTTGTTATATTTCTAGATGCTGACTTTGGGATTGTCTTCTATGTTCACATCAGTGCCAGGTGCTGTCATGTTCTTATAGTTTCTTCCTCTACACATTTGTGCTCTTAAGTCTGAGACTGCTGAATACTACTGTGGGTGTTAATGTCAGCCTCTGCTTGAGAAAGAGTCTTCAAGATTCAATAATGTCAACTTCATGCCTATGGTCAAAGGTTCCCCTTGTATAATGTTGTAAATACAGTACAGCCTTGCTGTTTCGCCCCTGTTGTTGCATGAATGCCATTTCAGTGGCATTTTAGGTTCATAAACCATTTCCATGGGAATTGTTATGTTTATATCCTGGGAGCACAGAGCTCTACAATCAATTGTCATTGTAGAAAGAGATATATTGTAACATTCCAAGTCAGTCAGCTAACTGTGCTGTGACTTTTCTCATACCCTGTCTATAAACCATGGGGTTTATACATGTCACCTCAGGACGCTATTATGAGAGTTAATGAACCAAAGGTTGTAAGGGGGATTTATCCTGTCAGATGAAAAGTGCTACTTAAGTATAGACCACTCCTGTTTTATGTGGTCTGATTCTTCAGGGCCAAAGCAACATATCAGAAAGTCACAGTATTGCTTTTAAAGGGCAGTGGACACCATCAGTGTATTCTCAATGTAAGGTGTAAACACAGTCTCCGAAAGGAGAGGCTTGGGATTTTATAACTTATTGTTCAACAATCTCTTTTCTTTGCTGCAGCTGCCACATCCCCTGCATGATAAAATTAGTCTCATTTTGCCCAATTTGTCCTTGGTTCCCTTGACACACCATGTATTCCCTCAAAATACCTTCTGGATAAAATGAGCTATGGTACAGAAATATAAGGTGTACAAATACATCAGCTAAAAATGGATGATAAGAGAACAAACCTGCAGGGCAAGCAGTGCCTCTGGCAGGTTTTTAGCTGCTCCTTTTGAGATACAAAAGCAAGAAGACATCTGCAGCCAAGATGCATTAAAAGGTTTTTGTTATCACAACAGTGAGAAAAAGGTACAGTAAGCCAAATGGGGCAAATGTAATATGCCACCTCCAAGCAGCATTTGTGCGATTTGTGGCAGAGGAGACAAACATTATGTGACCTTTCCAAATAATCTTCATTCTGTTTGTATTACTTAACAGTGTGACAATCATGCAGGGCCTATTCTAACTTGGAGTTCAGTTTTTGCTCAGCTGATATCCCCCATTGACTACATAACTTCCCATCTGCTGGGCTCAACTTCTTCTGTCTCATTCTAGCCACTAATCCTCAGAAGGCTCCTGCAGAGGCACCTGAAAATTCAGAGCTTGGTGGAACATTTATCTATTGACATTTGAAATTATTATGTTTTAAATATATTCTTGCCTGCCACCATTGAAAACAAATTCCCATTTATAATGAGATTAGCTGTAAGGGATTTGGAATACACTTTGTTTTGTGTGTAATTTCTACAGACACTCCTCACTTTCCATAATAAAGCTGGTTTTCCTATCCAGGGGGAAAAGGTCATAAATATTCACAAGTTTAGAGAAAAAATCTATTTTTTTTTCCAAATAATGAAAGAAAAACCTACAGTTAGAAAACAGAGAAGTCAGGGCTCTGTTTCATGTTTGTTTGTTTTTCCCTCCTTGCATCTTTTTCTTTACTCCATCCTACCCTCCTTGTAGGAGTATAAGGGGAAAAAACAAGAAGATTCCCTATTGGTTTTTCACCACTCTCAGATACCCTGAGGCATACAAGATGATACTTCTTCCATTATATCCAGTCTAAATCAGTTGTGTGAATAAGAACACCTGAATCCTTCTAGACTTACATGTTTACTAAGTTTTACAAGCTGAGAAGCACAGGCTCTTGGGGTATACAGAAGTGTTTTAACATTAAAACAGTTCTGCCTGATGCTATGAATACAGCTACATAGAAAAAAAAAATCAGTGTCCTTACTTCACAAGGGAGCTGCAATTTTCCCCAAGAGCCTTTGACACTTTCTACTTTTATGTACTACTTCCTTTGATAGGGTGTAATCTCTTTTAGATTCTTTTGGAAATGTGTTTCATATTCAGCATGCGTTTTCTTTTAAACAGGAAAGGTACTCATGGATTTGAAGATTAAGAATGTATACTGCTGATTATACGTAGTTATACCTCTTTGGTCACTGTTCCCCTCTCTCTGGTTTGGAGGATAGGGAGGCATTTTCACATCTCTACTATTTATGCCCCTGTTCTGCTTTGAGGAAAGATTTCAGGACACTGAGATGTACACAGCACAACAGTGAAACTTGTCTCTTTTGCAGAGCATGAGACTTAGGAAGCCTGATAAATAGCTGAATTTTCAGGGAAGAAGATACTTCTTTCATTTTCCTTTTGCACCAGTTAATTTGCAAAGGTGCTGATCTTTTTTCCTCAGGTTTATAAGGCAAGAGAGAAGTTACTGAAATGGCATAGAAGAATCAGAATGGAAAAATCGCCAAACTAAACAGAAAAAGCTGCATATGTATCCTAAGAAGCAAATTATAAATGGAGTTTTGGTTTAGTTTGGTTTTGCATATATGGTTCTTAAAGTTTGTGTCTACAAAAGGACCTCATGCTTTTTGAGTAGAGGTCAAAGGCTTCATGTAATTTTACCTTTGCTGCTTGGTGTCGCACGTGACACATCAGCAAAATACTTTTACAGTGAAAGTCTGATTTCGTTGCCACACTAAACTCCAATGTAGGTATATTGCAATTGGTTTGTAAGAGTTAGAAGTGAAACAGAAAGAAATTATTTTTCTGGAAAATAAATTACATAGAAGAAATGAGCATTTTTGTACAAATCTGAACAAATACAAACATCAAATTCCAGTACTTGAAATACAATTATGAATCAATTCTTATCCAACATGAAAAAGATATTCTGGAATTTAAGCTCTACAAAGATATTAGAGTTGTAAAATATCCTTCCAAAACTATAAATAATTATCTAGTGAGAAGTAACTATATGGTTAAAAACACAACATATGGAATCTATGTTGGTATATAATTAAGGCACCTGTGCATCTGTGTTATTTTTTCACAACTATTTATGACAGCTAAGTTAGGAAATCAAATTAGATATCCTTCAACAAAGAAATGTAGTTTATATATTATTGGAGTTATATTTATATTTATGTGGAAATATATTTATCTATAAGGAAGAAAGGAATGTAATTCTTTGAAAAGTGTATGCAAGTAGAAATCATTATCATAAACAAAATGAAATACATTCAGAAAGACAAATATATTTTTTTAATTTGTGCGCCCTAGATAGATATAAGATAGGTACATAATATCTTGTGGAGACGAGATATATATGTAACATCATATATGTATTGCAATCACACATACACATGTGCACACACATACACACACACGCAGCCTAAAAACAGAAACCATATTTAAAAAATAAATAATAAAAAAAAAAACACAGGAACAGGAAGGGGGAAAAGAGAGGTGATTTTAAAAACCTACATGAGATATACTTGTATCATCTTCACACAGCACATCACTATGTATAATGAATTCCTGCAGGGGAAAAAATTGAAGGAAAATTTTGGAAGAACAGCAGAACTATTTATATTCAAGGGACTCTATTTTGATGATTATCCTATGAATTTAGAGACATGGTTTGTTGTTCACTAAGTACAAGAGAGGATAAAAATGAAGGCTTACCCTCATAATAAATTTAGAATCTGTCATTCACAGCCTGTTCAATCTTTTGACATTGCTGTCTACAAAATTCACATTCAAGAACCTTGTGGCTGTGCTAATATATATTTTAAAATCCTCATGACATTTTAAGTAAACTTACTGTTTTGTGTTAGGCTTAATTCTTATCTTTTCTCTGCTTACAGTAGCATGAGGCCAGGGGTCTGTAGGTTGGATTTGCCCAATAGAGCTTGTTACTTATTCAGTCCAGATTCTGCTTTCCTTCCTTTTTTAAGGATTTCCCCATACCTCTCACAGTGTTTCACAAAAGAGAAACAGAAAAAAAATGAATTCTCTCCAAGAAGTTCATGTGTCACTTTCTCTTCTTTGGTTTTGAATAGCTTTTGAAAATTGTTTTTTACTCTTGAAAATACATTATTTTCTCATACAATATATCCTGATTATAATTTCCTTCCTTCTACTTCTCCCAGTACCTCCTTCCCTCCCCTCCCATCTGGATTCAATCTCTTTCTGTCTTTCATTAAGAAAAAAAATCAGGCTTTTAAGAGATAACAAGCAAACGTGACAAAATAAAATATAATAAGATGAAGCAAAAACTTGCCTATCAAAGTTGGACATGGCAACCCAACAAAAGGAAAAGAGTCACAAAAGCAGTTCTAAAAATCAGAGCTACACTTGTATTTACAGTTAGGAGTTCCATAAAAATATTAAGCTAATAGCTATAATATATGCAAAGAATATGGTACCTACCCATGTAGGCCCAATGCCAGCTACTTCGGTTTCTATAAACTCATATGTACTGAATTTAGTGTATTTAGAGGGCAGGAATCTATAAGTATTTATACTGAGTTGTAACATCTACATGCGAATCTAGCATGTTTTGAGATGAAAAAAATGGACTGTGCCATTAGCTTAGTTAATTTACAATAGAGGCAAGGTCTTTCAACTGTCAACATATTGAACATGCATAAACTAATCAGATGACACCTCATGGGAACCACTTCTCCTGTAAAGTCACTATGTTCCAATTATTGGGGTTTTTACAAAAGTTCTCTCAGGAAACACACATAAAAATATTTTTATCTTATTAATTATTATGCATATGTTTTTCATAACATGAAGAGCTAATAAATGGAGAGATTATAGAAAATTCTCTTCTTTCATCACATAGAATTCTTGGATCATTTTTTCTTTTGTAATTAAAAAATTGCCGGGCGGTGGTTGCACACGCCTTTAATCCCAGCACTCGGGAGGCAGAGGCAGGTGGATCTTTCTGAGTTCAAAACCAGCCTGGTCTACAAGAGCTAGTTCCAGGACAGGCTCCAAAACCACAGAGAAACCCTGTCTCGAAAAACCAAAAAAAAAAAAAAGTTTTAATTAAAAAATTTGCAGTTGGCATAACATTCCCCAGCTCAGGGAGCTCAGGCACTGGGACAGAATGCTAATCAGAGGGCTATAGTTCCTTTGTCTCCATAGCCTGCCTGCAGCAAGCAAGTTCTTTTGTCTCCATAGCCTGTCTGCCTGCTGCAAGCAAGGTAGGCCCTTTGTTTACTAGCAACCCAAGCAGCACTGAGTGCCTCAGTTCCAGAGTTCAGACCTGGGCACCAGGAAAGCCATCCTTGGAGTGAGTGAGTGTTGCAGCAGCTGGGAACAGGGAACTCAGACATTCCTAATGCCTCCTACAATTCCTGGTCATCATGCAGGGGCTATACTGCCAAATACCTCCTCTCTATTCCTATCCCACCCAGCTCACTCCCAGAACTCACCCCCTCCCTCCCTCCCTCCCTCCCTCCCTCCCTCCCTCCTTCCCCTCTTTGTCAACATAACATTCCCCAGCTCAGCCAGCTCAGGCACTGGGACAGAACCCAAATCAGGAGGGCAGTAGTTCCTTTATCTCCATAGCCTGCCTGCAGCAAGCAAGGTAGGCCCTTTGTTTACGAGCTACCCAAGAAACATGGAGATCCAATCTGGACACCAGGAGAGCCATCACTGGGGAGTGACATCACTGGGAAGGTACATCAGTGGGCAAGAAGACCTGATACTGTAAAAGAAGATCCATAGGGGAGCATTCGGAGGAAGAAATGGGCAGGCGTCAAAGCAAGAATTCACCCAACAATCTGAAAAACAACATGAAACCACCAAAACCCACCGACCTCAACAGGAGGACATGAACACCTTAATCAAGAAGAAATAGAAAAAACTGACTTTACGAAAGTGATAGAGGCCCTTAAACAGCATGTAAAAAATGCCCTTATAGAAATGGATGAGAAGTATAACATAAAGTTTGAAGAACTGAGTAAATCAGTGAAGGATACCCTAGGAAACCAAGGAAAAACAATCAAGCAGTTAATGGAAATAGTTCAAGACTTGAAAACTGAAATGGAGGCAAAAAAGAAAACACAAACAGAGGGCCAGCTGGACATGGAAAATCTAGGTAAATGAATAGAGACTACAGAAACAAGCATAACCAGCAGAATACAAGAGATAGAAGAAAGAATCTCAGATTCTGAAAACACCATAGAGAAAATAAACACACTGATCAAAGAAAACAGCAAGGCCAACAAAGTCTCATCACAAAATATTCAGGAAATATGGGACACAATAAAAAGACCAAACCTAAGAATAATTGGAGTGGAAGAAGGAGAAGAAGTGCAGCTCAACAGTCCAGAAAATATACTTAATAAAATTATAGAAGAAAACTTTCCCAACCTAAAGAAAGATATACCTATGAAGGTTCAAGAAGCATACAGAACAACAAATAGGCTGGATCAAAAAAAAATCCCCTTGCCATATAATAATCAAAACACAAAGCATACAGAATAAAGAAAGAATATTAAGAGCTGCAAAGGAAAAAGGCCAAGTTACTTATAAAGGTAAACCTATCAGACTTTCACCTGACTTCTCTATGGAAACCATGAAAGCCAGAAGGTCCTGGATAGATGTACTACAAAAACAAAGAGACCATGGATGCAAGCCCAGATACTATACCCAGGCAAGCTTTCGTTCACTATAAATGGAGAAAACAAAATCTTCCAGGATAAAAACATACTTAAACAATACGTAGCCAGAAATCCAGCCTTACAGAAAGTAATAGAAGGAAAATCACTAACCAAGGAGTCCAATAATGACCACAATAACTCAGACATCTAGAGACCCGTCACCAGCGCAACTCAAAGAAGGGAAACATACAAAATCTAGATCTAAAAAATTGACCGGAGTTAACAACCACAGGTCATTAATATCACTTAATGTCAATGGGCTCAACTCACCTATAAAGAGGCACAGGCTAAGAGATTGGATACAAAAACAGGATCCAAAATTCTGCTGTTTACAAGAAACACACCTCAACCACAAAGACAGGCACCTACTCAGAGTAAAGGGCTGGGAAAAGGCTTATCAAGCAAATGGACCTAAGAAACAGGCAGGTGTGGCCATACTAATTTCTAACAAAGTAGACTTCAAACTTAAATCAATCAGAAGAGATGGAGAGGGACATTTTATACTCATAACAGGAACAATTCATCAGGATGAAGTCTCAATCCTGAATATCTATGCCCCTAATATAAAAGCACCCACGTACGTAAAAGAAACATTGCTAAACTAAAGGCAGCCATCAAACCACACACACTAAAAGTAGGAGACTTCAACACTCCTCTCTCACCAATGGACAGGTCAATCAGACAGAAACCTAACAGAGAAATTAGAGAATTAATAGAGGTAATGAAGCAAATGGACTTAAGAGACATCTATAGAAAATTCCACCCAAAGAGGAAAGAATATACCTTCTTATCTGCAGCTCATGGAACCTTCTTGAAAATTGACCACATACTCGGTAACAAAGCAAACTTCCACAGTTACAAAAAAATATTCATAACCTCCTGTGTCTTATCAGATCACTATGGATTAAAGTCAGAATTCAACAACAATGCTACCCCCAGAAAGCCTACAAACTTGTGGAAACTGAACAGTCAACTACTGAACCATACCTGGATTAAGGGAGAAATAAAGAAAGAAATTAAAGTCTTCCTTGAATTCAATGAAAATAAAGAAACAACATACTCAAACTTATGGGACACTATGAAAGCAGTCCTCAGAGGAAAGTTCATAGCACTAAGTGCCCACTTAAGAAAACAGACAAAGCACATATTGGAGACTTATCAGCCCACCTGAAAGCTCTAGAAAAAAAAGAAGCAGACTCACCTAGGAGGAGTAGAAGACTGGAAATAATCAAACTGAGGGCTGAAATCAACAAAATAGAAACACAGAAAACAATCCAAAGAATCAATGAAACAAAAAGCTGGTTCCTGGAGAAAATCAACATGATTGATAAAACCTATCCAAACTAATCAAACGGCAGAGAGTAAATACGCAAATTAATAAGATCAGAACTGAAAAGGGGGGAACAACCACAGACACAGAGGAAAATAAGAGAATCATTACATCTTACTACAAAAGCATATATGCCACAAAACTGGAAAATGTAAAAGAAATGGACACGTTTTTAGATAAATACCATATACCAAAGTAAAACCAGGACCAGATGAACAATCTAAATAGACCTGTTAGTCGCGATGAATTAGAAGCTGTTATCAAAAACCTCCCTACCAAAAAAAGCCCAGGACCAGATGGCTTCAATGCGGAATTCTACCAGAACTTCCAAGAAGAGCTAATACCTATACTCGTTAATATATTTCACAATATAGAAACAGGAGAGTCATTGCCAAATTCCTTTTATGAAGCTACAGTTACTCTGATACCAAAACCACACAAAGACTCAACCAGGAAAGAGAATTACAGGCCAATCTCCCTCAAGAACATCAACACAAAAATCCTCAACAAAATACTGGCACACCGAATCCAAGAACACATTAGAAAAATTATCCATTATGATCAAGTAGGCTTCATCCCAGAGATGCAGGGCTGGTTCAACATTCGATAATCTATCAATGTAATCCATCATATAAGTAAACTGAAAGAAAAAAAAATGATCATTTCATTAGATGCTGAAAAAGCATTTGACAAAATTCAACATCCCTTTATGATAAAAGTATTGGAGAGATTAGGGATACAAGGGTCACACCTAAATATAATAAAAGCTATATACAGCAAGCCGACAGCTAACATCAAATTAAATGGAGAGAAACTCAAAGCCATCCCACTAAACTCAGGAACACGACAAGGCTGTCCACTCTCGCCATACCTCTTCAATATAGTGCTTGAAGTTCTAGCAATAGCAATAAGACAACATAATGGGATCAAGGGGATTCGAATTGGAAAGGAAGAAGTTAAACTTTCTTTATTTGCAGACAGTATGATAGTGCACATAAGCAATGCACAAAATTTCACCAAAGAAATTTTACAGCTGATAAACAGCTTTAGTAATGTGTCAGGATACACGATCAACTCCAAAAAAATCAGTCGCCTCTTATACAGTATGATATGGAAGCAGAGAGGGAAATCAGAGAAGCTTCACCCTTCACGATAGCCACAAACAGCATAAAATATCTTGGGGTAAATCTAACCAAGGAAGTGAAAGATCTATTTGACAAGAACTTTAAGGCATTGAAGAAAGAAATTGAAGAGGATACCAGAAAATGGAAGGATCTCCCTTGCTCTTGGATTGGGAGGATCAACATAGTAAAAATGGCAATTGTACCAAAGGCAATTTATAGATTCAATGCAATCCCCATCAAGATCCCATCAAAATTCTTCACAGATCTTGAGAGGACAATAATCAACTTTATATGGAAAAACAAAAAACCCAGGATTGCAAAAACAATCCTATACAATAAAGGATCTTCTGGAGGCATTACCATCCCTGACTTCAACTCTATTACAGAGCTACAGTAAAGAAAACAGTGTGGTACTGGCATGAAAACAGAGAAGTCGACCAATGGAATTGTATAGAAGACCCGAATTTTAACCCACAAGCCTATGATCACCTCATTTTTGATAAAGGAGCTAAAAGTATACAATGGAAGAAAGAAAGCATCTTCAACAAATGGTGCTGCCACAACTGGATGTCAACCTGTAGAAGAATGAAAATAGACCCATATCTATCACCATGCACAAAACTGTAGTCCAAATGGATTAAAGACCTCATTATCAGCCCGAACACACTGGACCTGATAGAAGCGAAAGTGGGAAGCACCCTACAACAGATGGGCACAGGCGATCACTTCCTATGTATAACCCCAGCAGCACAGACATTAAGGGCAACATTGAATAAATGGGACCTACTGAAACTGAGAAGCTTCTGTAAAGCAAAGGACACTGTCACTAAGACAAAAAGACAACCTACTGACTGGGAGAAGATCTTCACCAATCCTACAACAGACAAAGGTCTGATCTCCAAAATATATAGAGAACTCAAGAAACCAGACTTTAAAATGCTAATTAACCCAATTGAAAAATCGGACACTGATCTGAACAGAGAATACTCAACAGAAGAAGTTAAAATGGCCAAAAGACACTTAAGGTCATGCTCAACCTACTTAGCAATCAGGGAAATGCAAATCAAAACAACTTTGAGATATCATCTTACTCCTGTCAGAATGGCTAAAGTCAAAAACACCAATGATAGCCTTTGCTTGAGAGGCTGTGGAGGAAGGAGTACCCTCATCCATTGCTGGTGGGAATGCAATCTTGTGCAACCACTATGGAAATCAGTCTTTTGGTTTCTCAGGAAATTCGGGATCAACCTACCCCTTGACCCAGCAATACCACTCTTGGGAATATACCCAAGAAATGCCCTGTTCAACTATGTTCATAGCAGTATTATTTGTCATAGCCAGAACCTGGAAACAACCTAGATGCCCTTCAATGGAAGAATGGATGAAGAAAGTGTGGAATATATACATATTAATGTACTATGCTGCGGTAAAAAACAATGACTTCTCGAATTTTGCATGCAAATGGATGGAAATAGAAAACACTATCCTAAGTGAGGTATCCCAGACCCCAAAAGATGAACATGGGATGTACTCACTCATAATTGGTTTCTAACCATAAATAAGGGTTACGGAGCCTACAATTGATGAACCTAAAGAAGCAAAATAAGAAGGTGAACCCAAGGAAAAACATATAGTTATCCCCTTGGCTAAGGGAAGTAGACAAAATTGCCAGGGAGAAAATTGGGATCTTGGGGGTGTGGTGAGATGGGGGTAAGGGCAGATGGGGAGAGAAAATTAAGAAGGGGAGATGGGGGGAACTTGGGGAAAAAGGAGGACTGGGATAAAGGAAGGTTGGATAAGGGAGCACGGAAGCACAGTTCTTAGTTAAGGGAGCCACCTTAGGGTTGGCAAGAGACTTGAACCTAGAGTGGCTCCCAGGAGCCCATGGTGATGTCCCCAGTTAGTCCCTTGGGCAGCTGAGGATAGGGAAACTGAAACGACCCTATCCTATAGCAATACTGATGAATATCTTGCATATCACCATAGACCCTTCATGTCGTGATGGATGGAGATAGAGACCGAGACCCACACTGCAGCACTGGACTGAGCTCCCAAGGTCCCAATGAGGAGCAGAAGGAGGGAGAAGATGAGCAAGGAAGTCAGGACCACGAGGGGTGCACCCACCCACTGAGACAATGGGGCTGATCTATTGGGAGCTCACCAAGGCCTGCTGAACTGTGACTGAAAAAGCATGGGATGAAAACGGACTCTCTGAATAAGGCAAACAATGAGGGCTGATGAGAAGCCAAGGGCAATGGCATGGGGTTTTGATCTTACTTCATGTTCTGGCTTTGTGGGAGCCTAGCCAGTTTGGATGTTCACCTTCCTAGACATGGACGGGAGGGGGGCGGACCTTAGACTTTTCACAGTGCAGGGAACCCGGACTGCTCTTTAGACTGGAGAGGGAGGGGGAGAGGAGTGGGGTGGAGGGGGAGAATGGAGGGAGGAGGGGGAGGGAAATGGGAGGCTAGGAGGAGGCGGATACTTTTTTTTTTCCTTTTCTCAATAAAAAAGAAAAGAAAGTTTAAAACTAAAAAAAAAAATTGCTTTTCATTTATCATACCAACCCGTTTTCCCTCCCCCTCCTTCTTTAGGATTAGTGGCAAATGCCTTTAGCCACTGAGCAATCTCACAAGCCTGAGACTCTTAAATACTTATAAGGACAAATTTTCAAATAGTATTGCATATCCAGTTGTCTGTATTTTCCTAGTGCTGCATGGCAGGAAGGGAAATAAAAGGTATCTTCAATAACTTTAAGCTGGTCATCAACATTGTTTAAAAATTGAATGCTACTCATTTTTTTTCTGAATTTTGTGACTTATACCATGGTTTTGACACCTGCTGACACTGAAAAATATGGACTTCTTATATATCTAATGGCAGTATATGTGAGGATGCTGAATAAAGATCCATGATTCACTTTTTTGCTTCCAAAGGTTTCTTCCTGTCTTGCCTGGGGACTATGTCATATTCCCAACTGGGCTTGATACAGAGAATGAATGATCAATGGATGTTTTAACATTTCAAGATGTTTTTCACTGTATTCAAGGATAAAAGTGTGATCTCATAAATGCATTTAAATATATGTTGTTACTTTTAGTCTTTCATTTCTTCTGTGTTTAAAATTATTTGGTTTTTCACGTATTGTATATTTTTAGGTTTGAACAAGGTTTAGATACATCTTTAATTTTTCTTAACTAATTGAATTATTTTTTATTTTTAAAATAAGTTGTTTTATTCCCTGCCTCTTTGCACTCTTTGTTTTTTATTTTGGTGAATTTACATGCCAGAAGCAACAAGATAAATACTCCTATTACTGTATTCCTGTATAATGTGCTCATGTGAAAAAATTCTAACACTAAAGTGGACATCTGCCTTTTTGTGTTCAGATAAATGAGGGTTTCAATTTTGAATCCATATATAACGTATTAATAGTGTAAGAAAAAACCTTATTTCAAAGCATGGTGCTTTTTTCCGTTTAAGCTTTATAATCTCATACAGATTACTTCCCTCATCAAACTAACGATATGACACTACTTTCTAGGGAATTTTTACATAAAATTTCCATAAAAAGATCATCATATTCTTCAGCTCAATCATTAGATAATTTATTGCATGGCTTAATTTGACTTTCTTCATTTTTGATGGGCTTTGAAAAATAGTTGCAACATCATCTTCTCTCAATTATTAATAGTAAAAGAATAATTGTGGTTTGGATTCATAATTCTTAATTATTAGTTGAAACAGATAAATAAAATATCTATTAATATAGATGAAATAGTCTTTCTAATATAGTCTGTCATGTATTATTTGTTGCTAGTAACAAACCTTTGCCAACATTTCCGTTTACTCACTTTTATTTGACCTCAATGATATTTTACTGACTTCTTGGTCTACTTTGCACCTGCACTTATTATAAGCATAGGAGATTGTTATAATAAAACTATAAAAAAAGCAAAAAGCAGCAGAAAGAGCTCACCGTCTAGTATAGTTGAGAAAGGTAATCAAATAAATAGTGCTCAACAGTGTAAGTTCTATATATGAATAAGGAAGGTTTTCTCAACCCTTGTATGGGTATTAAGAAAAGGAAGTTTGGGGGTGTGCTCATAGAAAAGAATCTGGATCATGTCCACATATTTATCTGACTTGAACATCACCGTTCCTTATTCAACCTTACTCTGATTTATCCTAACTCCCAATTAATTAGAAATTTCAGCCCCAAAATTTTTTCATGTTAGATGTTATAAGATACTTTATTCCACTGTTGAATTTTTGAATCTTGACTACTCCAATATATGAAACAATCATTTCATATTAAAAGAAGTCTTGAGAAGTAAGATATATGAGTGTAACCCCAAACTACCAGACACAAGTTTTATGGCTTCCTCAAGTCACGACTCCATTAATGCTGTACGTTCATCAACTGTGAAAGTTTTGTAAGACCTGACAAGGCTACATAATGGTCAAGAAATGTAAGATGAGATACTTTTCCCCCTGAAATCTAATAGCCTTCTTCATCTAAAGGATACAGTTAGCATTTACCACTAGTCAAGAACCACTGTGATATTTTTCAGGTGAACTCATATCTACAATAAGTGTGAAGCCTAGAAAGCTATAGATCATAGCACTTTTCTGCTTATTCTGAGCAAAATCAGTCATGGCCACTCGTATATAATATTCTTTCAAAAATACCTGTTGCTTTCTTGATAACCTTGAAAAAGAGAAAGCATATTATAAAGTATCATATGGGAATAAAGTGATTTAAAGATGTGGTCACAGCACAAAGATCAAAGTAACTGCCACATTTGTCCTTTGAAAATATGGAGGCAGCATTCTGGCTATGTCAGACTGGTATTTAAATTTATTATGCATTAACAAAAACAACCTTTACACTCCATCCACTAGAGGGCAATCAATACATTACACACAAACACTTGCCCCCACCCTGACCTGGAACCTAGTAACTTACTACAAACAAAGTAATTATCAAAGTAATTATTACCACAAACAACTCTTTTGCATTTCCTTTCTTGGTAGTGACCAGGAAATAGCAGCTAAATATGACATAAAAATATTTTCTTTGACATTAAATTGTATCTCATTCTGATGCTTAAAATAGCAAACAAGAAAATAAGCACACTGCCTGAGGTAAAGGAATTTCACATTAAATAAAACAATATTCAACTTTATCACAAAGTTTTTATATCTGCTGATTCTATCAGAAAACAAACACATAGAGATAAAATACTCATCAAGCCATCTTGGAAATCAGATTATTTCTCTTCTAGTGGCTCTTCCTACTACAAATCTACTAGTTTTTTGCTAAGGCTGACATAATAAATGCAAAAATATCTGAGAAAAATAGAATGCTAAAATTTTAATCACTTGAAAAAATAATTAAAAGACTTGGAATTGAAAAATAAATGTAGTGTGTGATGCTGTTTTCAGGGACAATCAAATCCAGATATGGTTGAAGCTGGAATTTTCAGTAAATGTGGGTATCTTTCACAGGTTAATTTTAATGCTTTGGTGCCAAATCAGTTGTGGGACAATGTTATCCATTTGAGATGAATGAATATAATGACAGGCTACATTAAATCCCACATTCACAAAATAAGAATAAATTTCCTCATGGAATATAAAATCATGTGCAGATAGTATTTTTAAATTCATTGTCCTATTGTGAAATTGTATTATTTTAAACAGAAATGTATGCTGCTACATAGAAAAACCTTTTTTAGGAACTTAGTAAATCTTAGCATGTTCATAGTATGCTAAATACTTGTAAATGCAAAAATTAATCTTAATTTGCAAAATATGTTGCAAGATAATGATGCTGAAATTCAATGCCACTTGCTTTGTAAGACTAGTTCTTAATTGATTGAATGATAGTGTTCATTCAGCCTGTTCAAGCTTTAAGAATCCTTTATTTGGAAACTGCTACTGAAGTTAATATGGAGCCTAGTTTTTTACTTCCCTTTGTTAGAACACAAGTTTAGAAGTTCTACCTTCCTCCAATTTTAATTTACCTAATATTTAATACTATGTTAGCATACACTAACATATCTAGCTTGCATCCACTTCTTACTGCCTCTTTGTTTCTATTTTTAAATGTAAGATAATGTCCCCAATTTTGTTTGTGTATGTACATTTCTGTACCTAATGATTTCATTCTAGCTTTTAGACTTCAAGTTTAAAATAAGTTTTGCAAACAATGAGAAAAACCCTCTTGTGTGATGCTGAAATAAACATCAATTTTTCACTATCACATGAGTGAAACTTGGCACAATGGTTTACTGTGCAAATTTGAGTAAGTGTCTTAGCTTTTCTGATTCTCTAGTCCCTCCGTTTAAAATGAAGATCATTAACACCTAGTTCTTCATGGTACCATGGGAATTAAATTAAACAAAACACAATAAATTCAGGCTTCTTAATTTTTCCAAATCCTAAAAGAACATTTCATTAAACGTTTGTTTTACAGTCTCTTCTGACCTGTGTCTTCACTATCTTTACTTTGAATAACTTAAGCCACCAAGCATCTTATCATAGAAAACATGACAACACAAGTGCAGTCTGTTTAAGAAAAAAATTAAAAAGGCACAACACAACTTTCGCAAGTCCATTCTTTAGTTTCTCTTCATTGGTTTAACTCAACAGCTATAATGTATGATTAGAATACATAGAATCACAGTGATGAGCAAAAGCAAAAGTAAACTTCTATTTCTTACAGAAGTATCTGAAATGAAGAGAGGAGCAGACATTTGTATTTGAACTGTACAGAGGCAGACTGGACGGTTCATTGTTTTGTGGATGCAAAAGGTGTCTCCATATGTGTTTTCATTCATTTTTATTTTTTTCATGGTAAAATTAAACAAACAAATAACAAACAAACAAACTGAGAAGAATCAGAAGCCCCAACCCTTCTGATTCAGACACAAAGGAACTAATATGCAGAGTCAGGTAAATATAAAGTTTAGTCATTTATATATAAATATAAAGTCAGCCAAAGTATTCCTATGATTTTGATGCAATACAGTTTCTTTAGTATATTCTCTTGACTGTTGTAAAGCACACTGGCTCCTCAGAAGGTGTATGTGTTGGTGACTGTTCTTAGTGTTACAGAACACTCTTGTAGGAAGTTTGCAAGCACACTCCAGTATTTTCCTGTTAGTCTCCATTTCCTGAAAGGGACAGTCCCTGGAGCAGGATACTAGTGCCTTTGGGACACCTGCAGGAGACAGTTATCTAATCTGAGCAGTAATCTTGGGCACTACAGAAGGAGTATACTGAGTTTGTTAAGGTTGTCAGCTGCATATGCTGCATCAGCAGCCTTAGAATTAGCCTGGAGTTTGAGAGCTTCAGAGACTGGAACTTCTTTTTAGTATTTGCAGTGTTTTCATGCTATACAAAGGAAAAAAAAATGGTTGAAATAGCCTGTGTTTTGACCCATCATCTTCATGTGTTGATGTTCCACTGCTTTGAATTTTCGCAGAAGGAATGGTGATAAATTTTGCTTTAGTTTGTTTTGAATTTTTCCACTAGGAATTTTGTTTGCTTTAACAATAATGTATTTTACATATAACATTTCACATAAATGTGAAGCTGTTGGATCATTAATTCAGTAATTTAAATAGTGAATTTTCTAGGCGTAAGATATTTCAGAGGAAAATATGTGCCTAAATCATATACACAAATGTTCTACAATGAATGTATGTGATTTTCCACATGAATTTGAATAATAAAAAATGGGCCAGAATGGTTTTTCTTCCCATATTTGATGACAGTCTCAGTATCAATAGTCTGTATTCCTACCACAGTTATGTTTTTGAATGGCTGTGTGGACCTTAGTTTCCCAATTATTAGTTCATAGTCATTTTATTGTTATCTACTTTATTGGGTTGTTGTAAAAACTAGCCAAGTAATGTCTATGAAACACTGTCTATCTATTTATATATGTATCTCCCTACCTACCTACCTACCTACCTACCTACCTACCTACCTACCTACCTACCTATCCATCTATATGAGATAGAAAAAGACTTTGCTCACCTTATGCCAGACAATCATGCAATTATATATTACAGCTAATACAATAAACCAAATAAAGAAAATGTTATTGTGCCTTTCACAGTGAGAAAGTTAAGAGTTTAAGGAGTACTACTCATAAAGCTTGTAACTGAACGAGCTCATATCCAACCCTATAAGACTGATTCAAAAGCCACCTAATAATGATCCCCAGCAACCAAAACATTATGAGGAACAAAATAATCAAATCTACATTCTTACTATTATTTAAATCTTGACTACCATTGGTAATGAGGTTGTAAGTTTCAGGTCTGTTTTCTAATCATATGAATGCAAAATTATTTTCAAAGAATATGGTTAATATCATAATGTGAATATTAAAACATGATAAAGATATATAATGTCACAATGGCCAAAAGTGCATCCATTAATGAAAGTCTGATGAAGCATACCTCAGCACTCTGTCTTTTGCACACCACAAAAATTCTTTCCCATGTAAAAAGGCTTTCTCATGCACGTGGGTTTTAAATGTTTAGTCATGGTTATATTAAAAAAATCTGACAAAGGTATTAAAGAAAAAAACAGGCTATTTTTTATAACATGTCATTCCTGATGTTAACATAACTGCAGCAAATATATTCAGGAATTTTACGCACGGAGTGTCACATCAACAGTATCACAGCAATATAGTATCAATATCTGGGTATTCTCAATATTAGTGAACTACATTCAAAAATACTTCCTAAATATATGAATTCTGTCAGAGAGTAGGAGAACAAGAAACATGAAGGATTTATAAAGCAATGGGAAAAGTATCCTTTTTATTTTAAATCCTAAGCATGAATAGAAATCTTTAATTTCATTTTTGCATAATGAGTTAATATATAGGATAAAATGAATAATTCACAGAGGGTTTCCAGCTTGTTTTTTCTTTTAAGTTTGGCCCTTTGGGCTGGTATTTTGCATTCTTAAACGAGGAGTAAGTATGTACAAAGAACATCATTCTTAAGCATTACACTTCATCAGAATTCATTAGAGCAGATCTGGAGGTTTCATTATTCTTTAAGAGTACATTAATAAAACCACCACATGCTTATTTTTAATACTGTGTATATGAATTATTCTGACAGTTAGTTGCAAAGCCAACATATCAATCCTGAAATTAAAAATGTAGTAGGACAAATTAGTGTGTTCCAGATACCACAAACCAAGCTGAACAATACACTTTCTTTTTAGGAGTAAGTAGCAAGCTGTCCTGCAGAGGAAAAATGACAGTGACCAATAGAGAGGTAAGAAACTAGGGCCTAATTGACATTTGAGTAAAAACAATGCAGCTCTACATCACAAATTCTGTTTGCTCCAGCTCTGGTTTATTGCTTATTGTTCTTTTCACAGGGAGTCTCAAAGAAGCAAGTCTGTAGCCATGCCATTTGTTTCACGTCTTTTTAGGAAACTCTTTACACATTTCTTAGTGACGACATTATAGAACAGGTAATGACACCTCTTTTTGCAATCTAGCTTCCCTCTGTGCATGTGTAACAAACCATATTAAAAATATTTGGAATCAAAGTATGTTGCTAACTTACTGCTCCATGAAGTAATGCATCACACTAGGTTGCATCAGTTCTCCAGGCCTAATCTAGCTTTCTCCAGTGGCTTCAGAGGCCCAGGGGAGAGACACTGTATCAGTTCCATTTATGAGTAGAAAGATAAATGGTTTTGCCCTTAATAAATGTAGAGAACTAGATGAAGAGCGCAGGACAACTGCTTTTTACTCCCTTAAGCAGCAAGACCTTTTTAATTCCCATTCCCTCCTCCACTAATTTTGCATGAACTATGCTGTTAGCCACATATGATGATGAATGCTTGAAATAGTCCAGTAAGGTTGAGCTAATGAGAATGTTGTCATTAAAACTCTGCACTATAGCTAAGAGGCAAAAACCAAACTTCTGAGGACACTTAGGCATTAGTTTTGCCCGGTGCTGCCGATATGATATTACATATTTAGTCTTTTTAAGCAAAGGACTTCCTAGTTGTAAAGAGAAATTGTTCTCTGACACTGATCCTCTTTGTTACTTCCTTTTAGCCAGTTTCAGCTACATCCTATGTGCTACTGAGCTCTGAGTGTTCCCTGTATAGCAAATCTTTGCCAATGTGCCCCTTCAGTGCCACACTATAAAATATGAACTTTCAAAATAGCTATTTATTGTGAGTCATTTTATAAGTTTTACATTTTCTCAGGAAGAGAAGAGCTGGAAGGATAAATCTTAATGTGAAAATACTTCATGTATTGTAAAGAAAAACCATGTAACTTCCACAGTAGCACTTCCTAACCCTCCGCTTGAATCAGCTAGGACAGATACAAAACATAATAGACTGAAATAAGTTGACCAGGAGTAATTATAATCATCAATTGTATTGGTTTATATGTTTCCTTTTTGGAATTTACAAAAGGCACCAATCATTGCACATCCTTTGGGCACAATTAAAGTAGTTAATTAAAAGTTGGGTATAATAGAAGAGTTAGCTTTCTCTACTATAATAAACGCTTTCAGTTTCAAGTCATACTAGTGACAGTTTGGCAATAAGTCTGAGATTGACTGTACGCTTTTCCTTTTTAATGCAGATTTGACCTATGGGAAGAAAAATGTAGACCTGTTTACTCTCTTTTCTATGGAATCAAATTTTCTTTCCTCATCCTAAGAAACTCATTGAAGTTTCATAGAAATAAATAAGTGGAAACTGCTATATACAATTATGATTTTATACTTTATAATGTATTAACATAAAAAGATCATTACCAATTTATAGTCATATAATGAAAAGTAATGGGAGCCATGTAACATTTAGCAAAAAAAGCTATTCTCTGTTTCTTCTCTTCTTCTTGATCACTCTTTTGCAAACTACTTTAAAAGGTACTATTCTTAGTGACTTCATACTTCAATTCACATTATAAATGTTAGTCATCCATATACATAGGAAGAATTTATATTAAATTTGTCAAAAAACTTCAGTATTTTTCTTCTCATAAATAACTGTTTATATTTTTTAGATATTCAATTTCTATAAGGATGATTGGTATATCAATCCAGTCATATCTTTATTGTCTTCATGATATTAAATTATCACCAACAAAATAGAAACAGCTTCAGCCTTTCCAGAATCTGTTTATTATAGTGGGTATTCACCCCACCCATGACCTTGGGCTGTCTGGCCAAGAGAGGTGGAGTTTCCTGTCTGCTACTTTAAAAGAAAGAAGGGGGCAGGCTCTGGCATTCTTGCATGGTGGTTGGCGATAGGATTGCTGCTTCCATTCACCTTCTCTACCTTGTTGTTATTCATGAGTGTTTCCTGATAAATCTTTGATACCTTTTTATTTGGGTTCTCATGGATTTATTCACTTCTGTCTATAATTGGCACAACATGGGGCTCAAACCCACAACCATGAGATTAAGAATCTCATGCTCTGTCAAATGAGCTAACTGGGTCAATTGACCACAAAAGGTACAGATCAGGAGAAATTGAGTGTGGAATGTATCTCTGTGCATGTAGAAAACCAAACTAACATTAACTATAAGTATGACAAACATGAGTGACAATAACCTGTAATACTCAATAGTCTATAGAGCTAACAGACTAGATAGTCAGAGTCACTATCCTCTCATATCATAGCTAGAGCATTTTAGGTACAAGACTTAGACACCTCAGGATAGGACAGCTGTTGGAATAATCTCTGTTATTTTGCCAATTACCTATAGCCCAGACATTAATTGTTTCTTGCTTGATGTTGTTGGTGGTTGTAGTTCTTTTTTGTGTATGTTATTACCCATTCTTTTTCGTGGACAAAACTTGATAATTGTTCTTACTGTACCTAGTTTTGTTTAGAAACTTCATTAGACAACATGGGAATTGTAGTTGGTATTCGCCCCACCCATGACCTTGGGTATCTGACCAGACCAGACAGAGGAGGAGGTTCCTGCCTGCTGACATAACTCCTTTAAAAGAGAGAGGGAGCAGGTTCTTGTGCATTTCTGTGGTGGTTGGAGATCAAATTACTGCTTCTATGCACTCCAGGACAGAATGGAAGACCACAACAGATATCTAACTCATTGTTATTCATGAGTGTTTCCTAATAAATCTTGAATAACATTTTATTTGAGCTCCCGTGGATTAACACACATGTGCCTACAGTTTATACAACCTGTTTTGTAAATTTGGCTTTAAATTTCTGACTAGCTTGTCAATTCTGTCAATAACTATTCATCAAATGAGTATATAATTTGTTGTAATTGTTGATAGATTAAATTGATCCTCAAATTCTAATCAATAATTAATCAATTAAGAAGCAACAATTATATATATACATATATATATATATATATATATACATACACTAATATGGAGGTTATTCTTAAACTATGCCCATATGCAATATCATAAGTAATTCTATTACTTAGCTACCTCAAGCTTTAACTAACCTCATATTCAGATTGTGTTTTAGCAAGAAATTCCATATAATAAAACACAAATCTCAATGGTACTACAAGAGAGATGAATGGAAACAATGGATGTATTCTAAGACACAGCTAAATATTAATGAGAAGTTCCAGTGTTACATTGTCCATTATAATGGTAATTGATAACCATATAACCTTGTATATTTCAGAAATTTCAAAGATATTACAAACAAAAATGATCCATGATTTATCAATTTTTATTCAAGTTGTTGAATTTATTTAAGATATGCCTTTATTGTCTATTTTTTTAATTGATTTTTATTGAGCTCTACATTTTTCTCTGCTCCCCTCCCTGTCGCTTCCCTCCCTTTCAGCCCCCTCCCAAGGTCCCTATGCTCCCAATTTACTCAGGAGACCTGGTCTTTTTCTACTTCTCAAGTAGATTAGATCTATGTATGTCTCTCTTAACGTCCTCATTGTTGTCTAGGTTCTCTGAGATTGTGATTAGTGTGCTGGTTTTCATTGCTTTATGTTTAAAACCACTTGTAGGCAAATGTATGGAGCTAGAAAATATCATTTTGAGTGAAGTTTTATCACTTTTTAAAAACTTACTTTAATATCACTATGCATATTAATTAATTTTCTGTTGCTGTGATTAAACATGATGACCAAGTTTACTTATAGAAAGATGGGTTTGTTTGGCTTATGATTCCAGAATGATAACAGTCCATGATGTCAGGACAGAAACAACAGATAGCAAGTAACCGGCAGCCAGAGGAGAAGCCAAGAGTCCACATCTCTCAAACCCCAGACAGGAAGTCAAGAGAGCACACTGACAAAAGCAGTATTTTTTGAAATAAAATAAAAACTTGAAAGACTACCCCCCGGTTAAATGCTACCTCCAGCAAGGCCACACCTCCTATCTTTCCCCCCTCCAACTAGTCATCATTCAGAGACCAACTATTTTAATGTCCAAGACTTATGGGTAGCATCTCCTTCAAATTACTATAATATATATAATTTTAATGTCTTCATGAGTGAGCTAATAAGAACTTTTTAATAAATGTTTATATCAATACTAGAGGTAATCCATACAAAAATGAAAATATTAAAAGAAAGCCAATTTTAATGAATCAAAGTATATAACATAAATGACAGTGTGATGTGGAATGCCCTTCTGTATATTGTGAATATGTTTTATTACATTGGTTAATAAGGAAGCTTAATTGTCCAATAGCCAGGCAAAATAGAGCCAGTCAAGAAATACAAGCAAAGATACAGGGATAAAAAAGACAGGGTCTGGGAGAGACCATCAGGTCCCATAGAAGCAATATGTTAGGTAAAAAACCACAAACCCATAATATAGAATTATATGAATGGGTTACTTTAAGTTGGAAGAGCTAGTTAATAATAACCCTGATCTAATAGGCTAAACAGTTAATAATTAATATTAAGCCTCTGAGTGTTTATTTTAAAAGTGGCTGCAGGACCAGGTGGGACCAGAGACATCCAGTTACAGCAATGTATATGATTTGTGTTGTATATAGTCCAAATACATACACAATTCTACCAATTATCTAATATTCAAAATATGAAGGATTTATAGTTCATATAGAATGTAATGCCTACAATAGTAAATTTTTTCCATCAGTTAAAACACTTATCATTAAACCTGGGAACCTGAGTTAACTACCCTAGATGGTGAAAGAAGAGAACCAGTACCTGCAAGTTGTCCTCTGACATTCATAAGTACTCCATAGAATGTATGTGCATGTGTGCACACATGAAAAAAAAAGAAGGATGGTATTCATTGGTTTTCATAGAAAGACCATATTTAACACAGCAAATAAGACAATCTATTCAGAATATATTTTATATTCAATGAAATAAAATGTGTACTTTTAAAACACAAATTCTCTGCATTTATTAAGATGTGTATAAGCAGTTAATATATTCAGAGTGAGGTAAAAATATATACTAGTCAGTACATAGATTGATTTTATTTTTTCAGTAAACATAAATTTTTATGAACAAACATGTAGGTAACCAAACCAATACCTGGATAGTTGAACCAATTTTATTGCCTAGTGCATGAAGTATCTTGGTCAGATTAGATGTATTCAACCTGAAATAGTACAGATAATGAGAAAAAAGTCTTATTTTGCAGGTAATAATTTTTTCTTTATTTTATTTTTTAATGAAGAAAAAATCCAACAGAATATTATTCATAGGTTTTCATAGAAAGACCAAATAGTTCATTTTTAACATAACTACTACATTTCAAAACTGAATTATAACAGTCCTTGTTACAGACTTCTTCTGGCAAAAATTCTTTCTAAGTAGAAGAAAAAAGTAGGAAAAACAATTTAAGCAATTTAAAATTTTAATTACTCTTTTATTTTTTATATTGCAATATAAAATATTGCTCCTTCCATCCTTCCAAATGATCCCATATACCACTCCTTGCTCTCTTTCAAGTTCATTACCTCTTTTTTTTAACTAATTGTTTATATATGTCAATTTTTAGGGGCAACCATTAATAATACACAACTAATTGGTCTGTTCTTTGATGGAGAATACTATTTCCTATTTTTTCCCACTCATGACATTCCTTAGTTGCCTATAGTTATTTATGTAGGGTTGTGTGTGGTCTTTTGGTTTTCCCTTGTGTAGCACTCATTCTAATTGGTCTTAATAAATAAAACACAGAGTCAGATATTAGAGGGTGAAAGCAAAGAGATCAGAAAAGCAGTGTGGCCAGCCACTAAAGAGAACTTTTACCTTACCAATGCTCCGAGTGAAAGGATGATCCTGTCTTCAGACTGTCTCCTCAGACTGAAGGGAAGATCCACAGAATGAATGCCATTTTAATGGAAATTCATACTTCACTGAGCTCCTGTCTTCTCCTTCCTTATATTCCTCTCTCTGTCCAGCCATATCACTCCTATATCCACTTCACTGGTGCTAGTATTAAAGGCATGTGATCCCAAGTGCTGGGATCACCTTTGTGTGAGCTATGTTTCTCCTTTAGACTGTATCAATTTTGTGTAGTCCAGGGTGACCTTGAACTAATGGAGATCTGTCTGCATTTTTCTCCTGAGTCCTAGGATTGAAGGTGTATGAAAGGTGTATGTTACTACTCTCTGACCCCTAGTGGTTTAGCTCTGCACTCTGATCTTCAGCCAAGCTTTATTTTTTAAAACACAAACAAAATATTACTACAGCCTTGTCCACTTTGACATGTCTATCACTGTTATCCTTGTTCACCTTATGTATAGGTGTCTTAGTTAGTGTTACTATCGACATAAAGAGACACTATGACCATGGCAACTTTTATAAAGGAAAATATTTAATTCAGTGTCTTACATCTCAGAATTTTAGTCCATTATCATCATGGTGGAACATGGCAGTGTGAAGGCAGACATGGTGCTGTAGAGGTTGCTCAGAGTTCTATATCTTTTGAAGACAACAGGAAGTAGTCTCAAACACTGGTTGATATCTTGAGCTTATATGAGACCTCAAAGCCCACCTCCACAATGATATACCTCCTCCAACAAACCACACCTACTCCAACAAGGCCATACCTCCTAATAGTGCCCCTCACATTAGGGTCCATTTGCTTTCAAACCACCACAACAGGCCATTAAAGAAAACTACAACCAATCAAAATAGAGCAGTATGGATCACATTTCCAATGGATATATCTACAAAATACTCCTATACCTAAGACTCAATGAATATTGCAGAGGAGGTAATGTAATGATTGTGGTAACCAAAGGAACAGGGAGTTTGCTGTGAAATTAAGCATTTTTAAAGCTACATCCTGTATTTAATCTCTAAATACGACATTTCCTAGGAAACAACCTTGCAACTGGAAGCAGCATGGTTCTATATTATTAGTACTTACATAGTAACTCAAATATCTAGTACTTTAGTGGTACATTTTAAGTTTTTTAATTTGAAATTTCTAAAATTAAAAGTTCCCTTTTGTAGCTGGTTTATGCAATAATGCAAGCATGGAAATAAGAATTCAGAGCAAAACAATCTATTAATAAGTTGTTCCTTTTGACTTTTAACCTCTCACAAATTTTTAAGGTAGAAGTATATGTATGTGTGTGTGTTGGTGTACCTGTGTTCATGTTCATGGACTCGTGTGTGGAAACAGACATCAATGATGAGTTTCTTCAATTGATTTTTACCTTAATTTTTAAAGGAAGTCTTTCATTGAACTTGGAGTTCAACCATTGACTTGATTAACTGGACATTGTGCTCTTGGGATATTTCTGCTACCTCTCAAAGTTGAGATTACAGGTGCCATCATGGCCAATGTTCACATATATGATGGGTGTCTTGCTTAATTTTTTGTCAACTTGACATAAGCCGACTATTCTAAGTGGAGGAATCTTGATTGAAAGCATGCTTCCATCATATTGGCCTGTAAGGGAGACTATAATTCATTTTCTTGATTCAAATTCCTGACATGAGAGGAACCATCCCACTGTGGGTAATGTCACCCCAGAACTACTAGCCCTGGGTTATCTAAGAAAGCAGGTTGAGAATGCCAGCAGGAGAAAGTAATCGAGCATCATCCCTTCATGGCCTTCCCCTCATATTCTGATTCCATGTTCCTTAATTGAGTTCCTGCCTTGATTTCCCTTGATGATGGGCTATAATCTGTAAGAAAAAAATACACCTTCATTCCCCAAGTTGTTTTGGGGATTGATATTTATCATAACAACAAAAACCAAACTAGGACACTAGAGATTTAAATTCAAGCCCTTATGCTTTACATCAAACACTTTCTCTACCAAGGCATCTCCCCAATTCCCCACCACAAAGTAAACTCCTGCTACTTGTTTTTCATATGACCATCAAACATCATAATTAAATCTATTAAAGTTTAAGTACAACAATGAAATTTCACAGAATTGCATGCATAGTTCTGGCTTTTTTTTTTCTGTTACTGATTTTGGCTTCCATCCCATTCGTAGACAAATTAAAACTCTTATTTGTAGAGTTATTATTAAGATAATACTAAATAAGGTTTTTCCAATTGCTAATTTATTTAGACAAATGAAGGTGAAAAATGTCCTAATATTCTTTTCAAATAGATAATTATTCAGTTATTCCCAGTGAGCTTGACTTAGTTATCCCTGAGAAGAGGAAGGTGTTAAGTGCCTGTAAATGAGTCACAGATATAAAACATATAGAAAAAGAAGTATGATAAAACCTAACCTGGGAGGCACTTAGATATTTAACAATAGTTAAAAAAAACCTAGAATATCTGAAAACAAGTGCTGTAGGTTTCACTAACTTTCAAAGCAACCAGAAAATAGATTTTCTGTTTAGTATCAAGAGATAAAATGATTTGTGGTATGGTGCCTAATTGTTTCCCATGTTTTGGAGTACCATACTAGATATTTCCACACTGATTTAACTCCTCTAATATCCATACTTCCATTTATTGTTACAAATTCATTAGTATTGTTTATGAAATATATAAAATTTAGAAATTATTATCAGACTCCTAGGTAAAAGAGAGGTGGAAACATGTCTGTTTATTCCTCAGTGCATCCCTAGCATGTAAAGCATATTTGATGCAGGAAGGTTAGAAAAGAAGGAGAAAACGAGAAAGCAATAGAAGATGAGAGAATGGTGGGAGGACTAGAAGATATCAGAGGCTGCAGCAGATACAGCCATGTTATTCTCCCTAAAACAGAAAAAGGCAACCAAAGAAAGGTTATTCCCTTCTCTATTGAGTTATGCTAGCACAAAGTATAGTATACCAGAAGGCAATAATTAAGGAGCATTGTGCTTCTGTCATAATGTCTTAAAAAACCTAAGATGCTTACTTGCTCAAACTTTCTCTTCATCAATTAAATTACAATCTTTGATTTGTTTCTGAGGCAATCAGTATTTGATAAGCACTTAATTATACTAATGTACATTGCAAGCAAGGAGGTTTATCTTTTCAACTGAATTTAAAATATATGAAGATCTTGGGTATAGGCTGCATGCATCCTTAAAGCCATATACTTTATCTTCCCTTTGCTGCTATTATTATGGATCAGGTACATGTACTTGACACTTGTTGAAACATCAGTTTTAGAAAAAAAATATTCAGGTTTTTCCTGTTAAGTTTTTTTTTTTGTGCGTTTTCTTCGAATTTATTTATTTATTTATTTATTAAAGATTTCTGCCTCCTCTCCGCCACCGCCTCCCATTTCCCTCCCCCTCCCCCGATCAAGACCCCTCCCTCATCAGCTCAAAGAGCAATCAGGGTTCCTTGACCTGTGGGTAGTCCAAGGACCATCCACCTCCATCCAGGTCTAGTAAGGTAAGCATCCAGACTGCCTAGGCTCCCCCAAAGTCAGTACGTGCAGTAGGAACAAAAACCCATTGCCATTGTTCTTGAGTTCTCAGTGGTACAAACTTCTTTAGGAATATTTCATTAAAAAAGACTATTATAAATAACTTATTTAGAATCATCACAATGATTCCAAGTAATAAAGTAACTCTTGTTATCAATTGTTGCATCTTTTGTTGTACCTTATACTAGAAAGGGTGACTATAAAGATGTCTAGATAGAAGTTTCTGTCCCACCTGTTCTCACTGTTGTTCAGTCCCAAAGAAACACACAGAGGCTTATATTAATTATAAACTGTTTGGCCTATTTGCTTAGGCTTATTACTAAATAGCTCTTACAATTTAAATTAACCCATAATTATTATCTGTGTTTACCTACATTGCATCTTGCTTTCTCTGCATCTAGGTGGTAACTGCATTTCTCTCCCTTTTCTCTTCTCAGAATTCTTTTAGTCTGGTTACCCTACCTATAATTTCTAATCAGCTACTGGCCAATCATAATTTATTATACCAAAACTTATGACAAATCTTTACAGTGTACAAAAGCATTATCCCACAGCAGATAAAGTACATGAATTACACCATATTTTCAGTATGATGAGGCACAAACACTTCTAGGTCTCTAGAATGACAGCTTAGGTATGAATAGATAAATGTGTCTTCTAAAGTTGAGATTGCCTACATCCAAATTCAGGCTCTATGATTTATTAGCATAGTAACCTTGGAGGAATTGCTCAACTAATATTTACGATAATGGCCATTTAAAAATAAGCATAGCAATAGTGTGAATCTCTCAAGCTGATTTAGTGAACAATGTATAAATCAATACATATTTGAAGAAATTGTGGCAGTGATTTATATAAACAAAAGACTGAGTGAATAACTGTAATTATCATTTTAATTGTATGTAAGTTGAAAGTATACTAAACACTGGCTTGCATAAATAAACTAGCATTATGTTGGCTGGGTGAAACAAAAAATGGAAAACAACAAAATATTTGACTAGGTTCCTTACTATGTGCTCTCAGACGCAAGTGCATTCACCTAGACTCAAAGGAACAGTTATTTTTATAGCATCTGTTTTGGCACAATTCATGGATCCTATATGAGTTTTAATTTCTTTCATTTCCAATGAAAACTGCAAACTGGGAGACTCGGTGATATCTCACAGAATGGGTCTTAATTCAAATCAAGTTTTGGTCAGTTAATGCCACAAACATTGTGCTGCCATTACCCTAGCATATCTCACAGACAGTATAGCATTGTACATAAAGTGTTGGTGTGTATGTTTCTCTTTTGGTAGTATGCAGAATCCCTTTCTGTACCAAAGACTCTAGAACAATGGTAAGAAGGCTATATGTAGGTAGTAGACCCATTCTCCATGTTCGACGTGTTGTACAGCTGTTTTCTTCAGCAATGGAACCTTGCTACCAGGTTTTGAGAGTTACCTATTATCTTGGAAATATCCTTGTTTCTTTGGGGATTCCCATGGGTCCCCTTTGGAAAATAGTTCAATTAGATGTCACCCAATCTTAATACTGGAAGCTTTACTAGGTGACAAGAGATGATCAGTTGGGATTCTGTCTTCACCTTCATTTGGATATTTCATTTAGATTGGCATTATTTGTGGGTGACCAAGAACCTAAGACTAGACACCTTATGGACATAGGGAAGAATCAAATAGTACTGATCTAAAAGAGAAAAGATTCCATTGGTCGACTTCTCTGTTTTTATACCAATACCACACTGTTTTCATTACTGTGGCTCTGTAATAGAGTTTGAAATCAGGGATGGTGATGCCTCCAGAAGTTCCTTTATTATATAAGACTGTTTTGGCTATCCTGGGTTTTTTGTTTTTCCATATAAAGTTGATTATTGTCCTCTCAAGATCTGTGAAGAATTTTGATGGGACCTTGATGGGGATTGCATTGAATCTATAAATTGCCTTTGGTAGAATTGCCATTTTTACTATGTTGATCCTCCCAATACAAGAGCAAGGGAGATCCTTCCACTTTCTGGTATCCTCTTCAATTTCTTTCTTCAATGCCTTAAAGTTCTTGTCAAATAGATCTTTCACTTCCTTAGTTAGAGTTATCCAGAGATATTTTATGCTATTTGTGGCTATTGTGAAAGGTGATGCTTCTCTGATTTCCCTCTCTGCTTCCATATCCTTTGTGTAAAGAAAGGCGACCATATAGCTATCCTCCTGGATATGGGAGTAGACAAGATTTCCAGGCAAAAAATCGGGATCTTGGGGGTGGGGTGGGAGGGGGTAAGGGGAGATGGGGAGAGAAAAGTGAGAAGGGTAGGATGGGGAGAACTTGGGGAAATGGGATGATTGGGATAAAGGAAGTTTGGATAGGGGAGCAGGGAAGCACATATCTTAATTAAGGGAGCCATCTTAGGGTTGGCAAGAGACTTGGACCTAGAGGTGCTTCCAGATGCCCAAGGCGAGGTCCCCAGTTAGTTCCTGGGGCAGTTGAGGATAGGGAACCTGAAATAACCCTATCCTATAGTCATACTGATGAATATCTTGCTTATCACCATAGAACCCTCATTGGCGATGGATGGAGATTGAGACAGAGACCCACACTGGAGCACTGGACTGAACTCCCAAAGTCCCAATGAGGAACAGAAGGAGGGTGAACATGAGCAAAGAAGTCAGGACCACAAGGGGTGCACCCACCCACAGAGACATTGGGGCTGATCTATTGCCGAGCTCACCAAGGCCAGCTAGACTGTGACTGAAAAAGCAAGGGATAAAACTGGACTCTCTGAATATGGCGGACAATGAGGGCTGCTGAGAAGCCAAGGACAATGGCACTGGGTTTTGATCCTGCATCATGTACTGGCTATGAGGATGCCTAGCCAGTTTGGATGTTCACCTTCCTAGACCAGGATGGAGGGGCAAGGACTTTGGACTTTCCACAGGGCAGGGAAGTCTGGCTGCTCTTCAGACTGCAAAGGGAGGGGGAGAGAAGTGGGGGGAGGGGGAGAGAAGTGAGGGGAGGGGGGAGGGGGGAGAGGAGTGGGGAGGGGGGAGAGGAGGGGGGAGGAGTGGGAGGATAGGATGAGGCGGAAATTTTTTTCCTCAATAAAAAAAAAATATTATAAAAGAGAAAAGAAATTGATGGAGGTGGTATGAATAATTTGCATTGGTGTGGATTTTAAGGTCAATTTTATTATATATATTTCTTGATCTTGATTAAGGTATTGTGATTGTGTAGTTCATTTAAAAATGTACTGTATAATTAAGAAATATAGGTTGTTAATGGATAATCATCGATAATAGTAAAGCTTGTAGTCATGTTAGTTAGATTTTCTAGATATATAGGATATATTTCAGATAGGCACTCTTCATATCTCTCAAAGGCTGCAGAATATGGCATTTAAAATATTTTAATAACTTAGGACTTTTCATGACAATGAGACACTCTGCTCCTGGCAGCACCAATCTACTTCAAGATGAAGATGGGCATTGAAGAGGATCCTTATGGAGTTTGATAGCCATTTGGGCAAGAAACTGTTCTTGCCTGGACTTTTGCATAAACTGGACACAAAGAACCTGCAGAGAGAGGACTGCTGAACTTGCCTAAAGGTGAGATGGTCTTTCAGGGTTACTGACTCATGAAAGAGTCTGCGAGACATTCTGCAGGACACAGCAGAAAATGACTGAACTGTCCTTGGAATTTCCTGCATCACGAAAATGTCTGATGGAAACTATAGGCCTGAAGGCTGAAGATGAATGCCCCAACGGTACAGAGGAACTTTGGGTGACTGTCCAGACAGCGAGATGTCTTTGTCATTTCTAGAGTTTGAAGTTTCTTAATTCTTGTTTACTTAGGTAATATTATATCCTTCTGGAGTCTTTGATGGATTTGAAGAATGGGTAGTTATAGTTTTCCTTAGTTATGATAAAAGATAAAGTAGATATAAATATTGTAACTATAATTCTTGCTTTATAACTGTTTTGCTATATGTAATTGTACTATGTTAAAATGAAAGCCTTCTTTTTTGTTTAAACAGAAAAAGGGGAAATGATGGAGGTGGGTGTTGTATCATATCTGTTGCTTTCATTGGTTAAGTAATAAAGAAAACTGCTTGGCTCTCTGATAGGGTAGAATTTAGGTAGGCAGAGAAAACAGAGCAGAATTCTGGGAGAAAGAAAGCTGAGTCAAGGAGTCGCCATGATTCTCCCATTCCAGGTAGACTCAGGTTAAGATCCTTCCTGGTAAGCGAGCTCGTGGAGCTACACAGATTAATAGAAATGGGTTAGATCGATATGTAAGAGCTAGCCAGTAAGAGGCCAAGCAGTGTTTAAAAGAATACAGTTTCCGTGTAATTATTTTGGGTAAAGCTAGCCGTGCTGGCAGCCGGGTGCCGAGGACGCAGCCCCGCAGCTCTTCTTACAACAAGAAATGAAGCAATGAAATGACTCTTAATGACAATCTGCTATTTGGTTATTCACATAGGTCAGTATCTTGTTAACTATGAGAGAAGCTTCCTAATTCAGTAGATGAAAACAAATACAAAGACCCACAGACAGATATTACATACAGTTAGAGATCTTGGGATAATTAGTCCTAAATGGGATGCCTCCTTCAAATCTCTCCCCTCAGAGATCAGGAAATCCCATAGAATGGGTAGTAGAAAGAGTATAAGAGCCAGCGTGGGAAGAGAACAAGAACGAAAGACCATCTAAATCAACATGATCAAAGATCTTATGTACTCTCAGTGATTGAAGCAGCATACATAGGGCCTGTAAGTATCTGCATATATATTATTGTTTCCAGGTTAGTATTTTTAGGGGATTTCTAAGTTGAGCAAATGAGTCTCTGATTTTTGTGCCTTCTCTTGAGCTCCTTTCTTTCTGATGGTGAATCTCTGAAGTTAACAGTTTCTGTTTTATTGGAATTTATTTTGTTATATTAAAACAGAAACCTGAATGAGTTAATTAATGAATGGATGGATAGATGGATGAAAACCTAGTCAGTAGGTTTTAAAAAAAGAGTAAAAGAAAACTGTTACAAGGAGAGGGGCCCCTTAATTGTAACAGCTGCCTGGATAGCTAACACCAGAAATAACCACACAGAAACTGTATTAATATAAACACTGCCTGGCCCACTAGCTCTAATTTCTTATTGGCTAACTCTTACATCTTGATGTAGCCCATTTCTATTAATCTATGTATTGCTACATGGCAGTGGCTTACCAGAGATTCTAACTGGTGTCCATCTCTGGCAGAGAATTCATGGCTTCTCTATGACAGTACCCTTCTTCCTCCCAGCATTCAGTTCTGTTTTCTCTGACTACCTAAATTCCGCCCTATCAATTAGGCCAAGGCAGTTTCTTTATTCATTAACCAATGAAAGCAACATACAAACAGAAGGAACTCCTATACCAGAAAACTGCAAACAGTACAGCTTTATTTAAAGGCTTGTTGAAATAACAAAATAAAATACTATCCAGAAAAAAATCTCCATACATTATTGTAATATCATGAACTCACTCTTTCTTCATGCAACCGAGAAGCCAGAATAATCCTATTTAGGAGATACATCCTAATAGTTTTGTTTAAAAAAATGCCAATTAATCACTCAGCGTACCTTTATGGATACATATCAGCTGTGGTCATTCTAATATCATCAGTAAAACTAAACTTTTTTTGAGTTCCATCAATATTTGTAGCCAAAAGCATATTCAAGAAATAAATTCCTACAACCTCTTGGCAACTATTTTAGGCTTTATTTTCTAAGATTTGACCAGTGCATAAGAAAAAAAAAAAAAAACAAGAAAAACTGTTGTCATAAATCTCTAAAAAGTTTCATGTATTGGATGTAGATTCATACAGCCATTTCTATGTTTTACTCTTGGACTACTAAAGATGAGTGTTTGCCTTGCTGGGAGCATGGTGTCTCGCTGAGGCGTCTGCTCCTGAGAGGAGAGCTATGGAGTCTCTGCTCCAGAGCAGAGCTGTCGAGTCTGAGCTTACTTCCTCTTCCTCCCAGCCTTCTGTTCTGTTTACTCCTCCCACCTATGTTCTAACCTATGAAATGGGCCAAGGCAGTTTCTTTATTATAATTAACCAATGACCTTCCTCCATCATTTCCCCTTTTTTTCTGTTTAAACAAAAGAAAAGGAAGGTTTTAACTTAACATAGCAAAATTACATATAACAAAACAGTTATCAAGCAAGAATTACAGTTACAATATTTATATCTATTTTATCTTTATCATTACTAAGGAAAACTATAACTATAATTAACTATTTTTCAACTCGAAAGACTCCAGAAAGATACAATATTACCTAAGCAAACAAGAAGTCCAAAACTCTAGAAATGACAGAGACATCTCACTGCCTGGACAGTCACCCAAAGTTTCTCTGTATCATTGGGGCATCCATCTTCAGCCTTCAGGCCCATAGTTTCCAGCAGACATTTCCACAAAGCAGGAAATTTCAAAGGCAGTCACTATCTGCTTGTCCTGAAGAATGTCTTGCAGACTCTTTCATGAATCAGGAACCCGAAAGATCATCTCACCTTTAGGCAAGTTCAGTAGTCCTCTCTCTGCGGGTTCTCTGTGTCCAGTTTATGCAATAGTCCAGGCAAGAGCAGTTTCTTGCCCAAATGGCTATCAAACTCCATAAGGATCCTCTTCGATGCCCATCTTCTTCTTGAAGTAGATTGGTGCTGCCAGGAGCAGAGTGTCTCATTGTCATGAAAAGTCCTAAGTTATTAAAATATTTTAAATGCCATATTCTGCAGTCTTTGAAAGATATGAAGAATGTCTATCTAAAATATATCTCTATATATCTAGAAAATCTAACTAACATGACTACAAGCTTTACTATTATCGATGATTATCCATTAACAACCTATATTTCTTAATTATACAGTACATTTTTAAATGAACTACACAATCACAATACCTTAATCAAGATCAAGAAATACATATAACAAAATTGACCTTAAAATCCATACCAATGCAAATTATTCATACCTATATCATTTCCCCCTTTAAATGTTAAAGAACATTTGTAAACAATATTTGGGAACATGGGTGCAGTTTTTTCTCTCCAAACTGCTTCCTGCTGAATGGGGGCGTCGTTAATTGGGTATTTCAGGGTATAACTTGTGTGCTAGTTTCATCTCAGTTGGCAGTTGAGCGAAGCAATTTTCTGAAGGTTCGCAGCAACCCTTCAGGAGGGTGTGGTCCATCATACCATATCGGAATAGAAGAAATGAAAAGGGTCTCATCCTCTGTGAAAACAAAATAAGAAACTCCTTTCCAAAGTATCATATCCTTAGATCCAAATTTTAAAGTCAAGACATTTTCAAAATATCTATGTGGAATTAGTTCAGCAGCATTTATAAACAAATATCTTTTAGCAGCTGTTGCTCCTTCCTCAGCATTCAAACAATTCAAAGAGAGCATAACAGCATACAGTATCAAGATTCTCTGTGTATTTTCCATCTTTGTGCGCTTTGTTTTAACCTCTATTTTATTTATTTTTACTTTTAACTTTTTGCTTTTTGAGACAGGTTCTCTGTATCTTTGACCTGGAATAACTCTGTAGACCAGGCTATCCTTGAAATCTCAGAGATCTGCCTGTCTCTGCCTCCCAGGCATTGGGATTAAAGGTGTGTGCTACCACACCTTGAAGTCACAGAGGTCAATCTCTCTCTGCCTCACAAGTGTTGGGATTAAAGGTGTGTACTACCACACCCAACTACTCTCTTTCTTCCTTATTTTTTTTTCCGAGACAGGGTTTCTCTGTGGTTTTGGAGCCTGTCCTGGAACTAGCTCTGTAGACCAGGCTGGTCTCAAACTCACAGAGATCCGCCTGCCTCTGCCTCCCAAGTGCTGGGATTAAAGGCTTGCGCCACCACCACCCGGCTGTTTTTTACTTTAAGAATTTTAACTTTTAGTATGCATATATTTTCAACACAGTGTAAACCATTTAAAAATTTTCTTTGTCTTTGAATCTCTCTTTAGTGTATCTCTCTCTGTTTTTCTGACCACATGAGTCTTTAATTTACCAAGCAATCTCAGTAGGACTAAAGCCGTGGCTTTGCCAGCTAGATCCAGTCCATTCCTTAGCTTTCCAGCCTCATGGCGGAGATACAGGCTGTCGCCATGTTTAGTGCCACAACTCTATGGCATTTCAAGGTCCCTGCCAGCAAGTAAGTTTCTGCAGCCTGTGCTTGCAAACCGCATGAACCGCCTGCGTAAAAGAGTCAGTTTGCCCTGGCAGGACAGCCCAGAAAGACGGCATTTTTAAACGGCGCAGCTTTTTTCCTGCTACGGCTGAAAACCGAAAAGCATGCGTTCAGCTTTTCATCAACACTGTTTAAGTGTTTCCTGGCAGGACCTCTTAATGAGCTGCAGGGTTTTGCAGCTAAAGCTGAGTCAGGAAGCCTCTCTTAGATGAGAGCGCTTGCTTGCTTCTAGCAAGCAGAGTAGAACCGAGAGAGTGCTGCTACCAAGAAACCATGCACAAAGCTGTCATTTTGTTCTAGAATTACTTTCCCAAGCTGTCTCAGGCTTTATGTGGAAGCAGTTGTCCACGTGGGCGCCATCTGTAGTAAATGGAGTGGCGGGGCTGCGTCCCCAACACCCCGGCCGCCTCCGGCTAGCTTATGCCCCGAAATAATTACATGGAAACGGTATTCTTTAATCACTGCTTGGCCCATTTCTATCTAGCCTCTTCTAGGCTAACTCTCACACCTGGACTAGCCCATTTCTTATCATCTGTGTAGCACCGGTCTTACCGGGAAGATTCTAACCTATGTCCATCCTGGGTCGGGGCTTCATTGCATGCATCTTCCCGGGAGCTGGGAGCATGGTGTCTTGCTGAGGCGTCTGCTCCTGAGAGGAGAGCTATGGAGTCTCTGCTCCAGAGCAGAGCTGTCGAGTCTGAGCTCACTTCCTCTTCCTCCCAGCCTTCTGTTCTGTTTACTCCTCCCACCTATGTTCTAACCTATGAAATGGACCAAGGCAGTTTCTTTATTATAATTAACCAATGACCTTCCTCCATCATAAAACCAAGTCTTATTTAGAACTACTCAAGCTATATTCATGGGAACTCATTATATTCTGTTCCCCCTAGAAAAGTATTTCTATCTGAGCTTTCACATAGCAGGCAACATGAATGAGGAAGTTAAATATTGCTGGTGTCGCTGTTGAAGGTTGGTAGGGCTTTCCACAGTATATGGGGTAGGTCATTAGGGGATGTTATGTTCTCAGTTGTCCTGTTATAATAGTTGGTGCAATTACTTTAGTGGCAAACATGGACCAATCATTTTGAAATTTTGGTTTAAGTCCACAACCTTTCTGAGTTACAGAAGCACTAAAATGACCACCAGAGATTCATGCCTCAGGGCTGGGTGACAGCCCACAGCATAGCAGTGCTGGGAAATATTCCAGCACCACAAATGTGTAAACATGTTTTCCCTTACTTCCTTACTCTCAAGGTGCCTGCCATGTGCATAGCAATAAAAGTGCATGTGTATATGCACATTTAATAGTGTATGTGTGTGTTACAAGTACATATGTATGCAAAGGCTTTGCCATGCATGACATTTAGGGGGAGATAGCTGTAAAATCTCTGAAAAAAAGGTTTCTACAAATTTGAAAGGACAATCTTTATTCTTGAAGACTCATTACCAGCAAATAGCCAGATGCAGTAGTTAGTTCTGATGAGACATATTACTCATAGTTATTCACTTACAATATGTTTTATTTGCTTCATTAACTTGTCAAAGTCAAACATATAGAATAATAATCTCATTTTTTGATTTTATAATACATAATATTGACACAATATTGAACACCGATGCTTAAGTTATTTACAAGCACTTCAATATTTGCTTTTAACCCCCTCCTCACAGTTAGAACTTGCCATGGTAAGTGCTGTTAACATAAGGGAAGCATAGAGGAGTAAATATGCATGTAGTTTATGAATGCATGTCTATTAACTGGAGAAAAATCAGTCTTATCTAAAGCACTGAAATGGGAACTGGAAAGTTGTCCCCAAATTCATCTAGTCCTTAAAGAGTACCAGCCTCAGCTGTCAAATTTTTCATTCAGTTGGGTCTCATTTCTCCTACAAAAAAATATTTATGTACATTTAGTTTTATTCATTTTTTCTTTTTAATCTTTTTTAAACTGTTCTATCTTACAACAGCATAAGCATCCTTGGAGCACCCTGTATTTCCTTATTACCCTGGTCTTGGTAGTGCCAAGCACATTCTTTGGCACATTCTGAACACACAGTAAATCTTTTCTGGGTGGCTGCTTTTCTTTTTGCATATAAACTAGAGAAACTATATCTAATTGGATAACCTGCAGTGTTTATCTAATTTTGAAATGCTAAGTTCTAGGCTAATTCTTATTCACATTTGGTTTTTCTGATAGTGCCTACTCAGAAGAGGAAAGGAAAAACTGCTTCTTTCTGGGGTCATTTGATTTCACAATCTGCTTCCTCCTGAAACAATGAAGTTGAAGCTTTTTATCTGCTATTCTTTCTAAATGCTAAATCTTTGCATACAATTGAACTTAATATGAATCACCTTCTTCTGGAGAGAAGGTTGGTATTTGGACTGTGTTAAGGAGTACAAGATCAAGTTTCTAGATCAGTTAGTGCTCCATAAGGCATTTTGCTATTGGCTGGATCTCTATGCCTGAGAGTTAATGGCAAACTGAATGTTATCCAGTTCACAAGCTTCTAATCATGACCGGCTGGTGTTTATAGGTCTTATGCCAATAAAGGCATCCAAAAATGACAAATGTAACTGGATCAGAGAGCATTTGGCTCCAATCCACTGTCAATTAGAAATAAAATGATAGATTCCAGATCTCTCTTTTTCCCCCTGAGTAGATATGTATCAAATTTATACCTCTACACAATCTCTGCAATGTAACAAAGGTCAGGGGCTGGGTGTCATTTGAAAGTTCAGTCATATTTAGGAGAGCCAACTTGATTTTCTTACTTTTTAGATTTCCCTATGGTTCCCGTTTCTGTATCCATCCTCTTCAAATCTTAATGTCACCTTTCTAATAAAATGGCACTCATGTGAAGAGCAGAAAAGGTATTCAGGATTGATTTCCAAAGACACAAAAATCGTGAAAGAAAATGAATGAAGAAATGAGCTTTCTTTGAATCTTGAGGACACAGGACAAATCATGGGAAATATCTCAAATCTTTCCTTTATTTTTCTGACTGCTTAAAACTTATTGTTATCTTTGAACTCTGTACTCATTGCTAAACATAGTACTTTGTGGTGAAGGGCAGCACTTACAGAATAAAAGATATGGTCTCTTTCCCAGCAGAACAAATGATGAGATTTGAAAGAGCCAAGGGAAACATTTTAAAGACTGTCTAATCAATAAGCATAGATTCATATTTGGCATTAGGAAATGAATGCAAATGGACTTCTTAGTGAACAGAAGAGGGATCAATCATAGGAGGCTCCAGAATACCTACTGAATTCAAGTGAAGGAGTACATTCTTGGTTCTTGTGGCTATTTCTTGACATGGAAGGCAGAAAAGGATGAAGAACTAGTCGTGGAGCATTCCACCCTCTATGCACCCTATTACTCTATACAGGGTAGTCAAACTGGCTTTTATAAAATGCAAATTATAGAGTTTTCTCATTCATTTTTCTCAAACATGTACACTGATTACTTGTCTGAAATAAATTTCAAGTTTATTAGCATCTTCTTCTGTACCCAACAATCTAATGCCTTGAAATGTTTATTTCTTATTCATTTCATTATTATCCTTTGTAATATCTCTAACTCATGTATTCATTAATTTATTCAACACAAATTGATCGAGTACCTACTAAGTGACAGGCAGTGTTCCAAATGATAAAAATATAACAGAAGGAAAAACATATTTGGAAACTTCTTTATCCACATTTTAGATCCCATTCAAGTGGGCAGAGAGAGAAGATAAACAAAAGCAAGTAGGTAAAACATTTAAGATGCCAGATGGTGATAACATCTTTGTAGTGTAAACTTGGAAAAGACATGTAAAGAAGCAACAGGAAAGGGTTACAATGGAAAAATCAAGCTTTACAGAAGATTTTGCACATGAAGAAAGAATTAAGTGAGCTACAGGAACAAGACTTGGAGCAATCTGGTTTTGGTGTGTTCAGGCCCAAACTGCAAATTCAAACTCTCTGCAGCAGAAACATTTTTGATGTATCTAAGACAGAATAAGGGGCCAGCGTGGGTGGGGGTTCATGATTGAGAAGAAGAATAACAAATAAAATAGGAGAGACTTTGACTTCTATTCCTAAAGAATTGGGAAGCCATTGGTGGTTTTAACTTCAGCAATGTTGTTTATTGGGCTTGCTTTCTGAAACTTTGCATTGTTTCACTTTTAGAAAAAGGTATGTTTTATCTGAAATAAATTCCCTGATTCAGATATTTTATTGCAGAGCCCTGAAGTTGCAAAATACACACAAATAACCACTACAAAAAATCAAAACACAGAAGAGTTCTGGCACCTACTCTCATCAATGACTTGAATTCTTTTGTATTCAACATTTGTCCCAAGGCACAGTACCTTGTGACAACTGAAGAGTTTGTGATCTTACAATTTAGATTTTCCTAAAAAATATCATGAATAAATCAGAAACTAACTTTTTGTTCTGTTGTTTGTGTGTGAGTGTGTGTGTGTGTGTGTGTGTGTGTGTGTGTTATGAACACATATATGTGCAAGCACTTAGCCATGCATGGTACAGAGACCAGAGGACAGTATCTAGTGCCTTGCTCAATAAGTCTACCCCTTAACCATTTAAGACTCCTGATTTAAACCTAAAGTTAGATTGATGGCCAGCAAGCCTCAGCCATTCAATTTTTTGCCATCCAAGGGTGCTAGGGTTAGTGGTCTGTTGCTGATCACTGATCACAGTAGGATTTTTATAAGTTCTGAAGATTTGAACACAGATCCTCATGCTTGCACAGCACATGTTCCTACCTGCCGAGACATCTTCTCAGGTTCACATACAACTTTTTGAGTATTTTCTATTTTATTTTTCTAAATACACTTTAGCTTCTTTTATTCTGCTACATATATATATATATGTGTGTGTGTGTGTGTGTGTGTATACATACATACATATATATGTATATATATATATGGATTTATGTATAGTGCTGAATAGTATTTCAGTGTATATTTATACCAGTTTCCTTATCCATTCTTATTTTACAAGATCTTTTGCTTTTCACTGCATGGTTGTTATATGCAATGAGTAATGCTATGAATATTCAAATGAAAGTACTTTATTAAATAAGTTTCAATATCTTAAATAAATACTTATAATTGGAATTCTTTTATAAGAGAAGCCAAATTTCCATAGTACTTTGAATTAAGAGTACATTCAATTTGTTACTATGATCCTTGACATACTTTTCAATATCTTAGAATATTTTGTTTCCTTTTTAACAATATATTAATTTTAAAAAGTTTGCATTTTTATGCAAACATATTTGAAGATAAACACTGGGAAGGTTCCATTTGTTTTTCACAACATATTTTATTATTTGGGAATTAAATACAATATACCCTGATCACACTCACTTCTCACTCCTCCCAGGTCTACCTTCTCACCCTTACACACACACACACACACACACACACACACAAACACAAAATGACAAAAGAGAAAAAGAATAAAATCCCATCAAGTCCAATTTGTGTTGTCTATATAAACATTGGAGCATGGTCAAACTCCCATTGGCCAGTCCTTTAAAGAAAACTGAGTTCTTTCCAACTCCTCAACTAGAAACCATCAACTGTTAAGAGCTACACTTCAGCATCTTTATCACATTTCTTAAGAGTTCTCTTCAATGGCTTCCTGTTTAGACTATATTTTCATTTTTTTAGGGATAAAAAATAGGGAGAGAGAGGATGTCATGGAAACCCTCAATGTCTCTCATTTTCAGCTATGGGTCTGCAGATATCAATACCACTGCAAAAGAAGCTACCTTGCACATATCAGCAGGCAAGAGCATGGATCCTGGACTTTCACATGCCTTCTCATGGCAACAAAGATCATTGAACATTTTGATTCTCAGACACCAAAATGGTTGCTTGTAGCAGAGACCATGGACTTCAACATTGCCTCAGCTTTTTATATGACCTAAAGAGACTTTTATTACTGACATTAACTCCATCTCACCTACCTCCTTGTTTAAGCTGAATACCAGAAACAGGGCTTTCTTCTTCAACTTCATATAATAAACATCCAGAGTTTCATATGAGAGGATTCTCCATTAGAGTTAAAATCCTACCCAATCCAGAGTTTCTATGTATGTGTATCTCTCTGCTCTTTCTTCATTCTTCATTGCCTTATTTAGTCAATCCCTGAAGCTATGCATGGGTCATCAGGGGGGCCTTTGGACAGATACCTGAATGATGGACATCTGACTACTAGAATTGGTTAGATGAGGGAGTGTTCCCAAGCAAGTTGCACAAATGAAAGGAAAAGATGTAAAAGCAAAATAATAATAACAATGATGATGATAATGATAAAAGAAAAATAAAGGCATATAGGGAACACATTTCTATTTGTTGTTTGTAAAAACATGGGCAAGAAGAATCCAAAGCTACACAGTTAATCTAGAGATTAAACAGTTAAATGTGTTGGCATATAAAATCTAACTACTGGCAGTTTTATTTTGGTGGTTTTGTGATATTCAGGGATAAGGTGGAAGTGGGATGGAAGAGAAATTGAGCTTAATTTGTTCTTGAGCTATGCCAGGAGTGCTTGACTTCCATGGCAAAGACTAATAAATGTAATTTTTGTATTAAAATATCAATAAGTAAGCAAATAATAAAGGAGAAAATTTGGGAGATGGCCAAGAGACCCAGATATGTTCCTATTTTTGCCTTAGTTGCTTTCAGTTCAGAGTTGGTAAAACAAGCAGCACACAGGTAACAGACCATGATGTGGTAACATACAGGTCCCCTGAGTAGGACGTGTAGGGTGAGGTGTGACTATGATCTAAGCAACTACTGTCACCTAGGCAGCAATTTTGACCTAGGTGTCATGGCATAAATGCTTGGGAAGGTTCACTTTCTCAGTTTCACTGTGGCAGGGGTGGTTAAGAGGTTAGCCAACAAGACAGGAGTGGAGTTCTACAACTAAGGAGGCATGGAGGCAAAGAGAAACATTTTTGTGATTTTCAATATTATCCAGGTTTTGACAACCTGAACCACATATAATTTTATTGTATCTGGTAATTGTATCTACTCAGGTAGGACTTGTCAGGGGAGAAGCCTATTTCTTATATTAACAATAAATTGTAGAGCAGCAAGGGTAAAAGGGAACTGCACAGTTAGAAGTTTGTTGCACAAAAACATGGAAAGTATATGGTTATTTGGGCAAATATTGTAACAATAAAATAAAGAAAATGGACAGATATATGATATATTTTGAAGGTAAAATCGATAGGATGTACAGGCTCTCTAGCTAGTTAGTAAAACAGTGAGTATGTCTGTGAAAGTATTTCATGTAAAGATTGGCATTGAATCAGAACACTTAATAAAGATTTTACTAAGCATTGTGGACAAAAGTTAACAGAAACATCAAGAGTACAAGTAACAGAATTGTTAAGAAACAATTGTTTGTTTGTTTTGAGCAACGTCATCCATTTTTCCCCTTTAGACATCAAAGATGCAGGCTATAAGGACTTTTAATTCCTAGGCTTCCTTTAACAATCCTTTTTCATGGCTCTCAGGGCTTCTGTCTCTTAGTTACATCATCAGATTCCATGTTTCTCAAGCTGTTTGTTTTAAACTGATATATGCAACCAGCTTTTCTCTAGCTCATAAAAGGTGGGACATTTTAATCTTAATATCTCTCTCTCTCTCTTTCTCCAAACAAACACACACACATATATTTTACTTTTTTTTTTCATTTTTTTTAATTGAGAAAAAAAATTTCCGCCATCTCCCAGGCTCCCACTCCTCCCCCCTTCTCCCACTCCTCTCCCCCTCTCCCCACTCCTCCCCCCCTCTCCCCACTCCTCTCCCCCTCCCCCCACTTCTCTCCCCCTACCTCTGCAGTCTGAAGAGCAGCCAGGGTTCCCTGCCCTGTGGAAAGTCCAAAGTCCTCGCCCCTCCATCCTGGTCTAGGAAGGTGAACATCCAAACTGGCTAGGGACCCACAAAGACAACATGATGTAGGATCAACACCCAGTGCCATTGTCCTTGGCTTCTCAGCAGCCCTCATTGTCCGCCATATTCAGAGAGTCCGGTTTTATCCCCTGCTTTTTCAGTCACAGTCCAGCTGGCCTTGGTGAGCTCCCAATAGATCAGCCCCACTGTCTCCGTGGGTGGGTGCACCCCTTGTGGTCCTGACTTCTTTGCTCATGTTCTCCCTCCTTCTGCTCCTCATTGGGACTTTGGGAGTTCAGTCCAGTGCTCCAGTGTGGGTCTCTGTCTCTATCTCCATCCATCGCCAGATGAAGGTTCTATGGTGATATGCAAGATATACATCAGTATGGCTATAGGATAGGATCATTTCAGGTTCCCTATCCTCAGCTGCCCCAGAAACTAACTGGGGACCTCGCCTTGGGCAACTGGAAGCACCTCTAGGTCCAAGTCTCTTGCCAACCCAAAGATGGCTCCTTTAATTAAGATATGTGCTTCCCTGCTCCCCTATCCAAACTTCCTATATCCCAATCATCCCGTTTCCCAAAGTTCTCCCCATCTTACCCTTCTCACTTTTCTCTCCCCATCTCCCCTTACCCCCCTCCCACTCCACCCCCAAGATCCCGATTTTTTGCCCGGCAATCTTGTCTACTTCCCATACCCAGGAGGATAGCTATATGTTTTTCTTTGGGTTCACCTTCTTATCTAGCTTCTTTAGGATAACAAATTATAGACTCACTGACCTTTATTTATTGCTAGAACCCAATTATGAGTGAGTACATCCCTTGTTCATCATTTTGGGTCTGGGATACCTCACTCAGGATAGTATTTTCTATTTCCATCCATTTGCATGCAAAATTTGAGAAGTCATTGTTTTTTACCGCATAGTACTCCAATGTGTATATATTCCACACTTTTTTCATCCATTCTTCCATTGAAGGACATCTAGGTTGTTTCCAGGTTCTGGCTATTACAAATAATACTGATATGAACATAGATGAACAAATGCCCTTGTCATATGATCAGGCATCTCTTGGGTATATTCCCAGGAGTGGCATTGCTGGATCCAGGGGTAGGTTGATCCCGAATTTCCTGAGAAACTGAAACACTGCTTTCCAAAGTGGTTGCACAAGTTTGCATTCCCACCAGCAATGAATGAGGGTACCCCTTCCTCCACAACCTCTCCAGCAGAGGCTATCATTGGTGTTTTTGATTTTAGCTAATCTGACAGGTGTAAGATGATATCTCAAAGTTGTTTTTATTTGCATTTCCCTGATCGCTAAGGAGGTTGAGCATGACCTTAAGTGTCTTTTGGCCATTTGAACTTCTTTGGTTGAGAATTCTCTGTTCAGATCAGTGCCCCATTTTTTAATTGGGTTAATTAGCTTTTTAAAGTCTAGTTTCTTGAGATTTTATATATTTTGGAGATCAGACCTTTGTCTATTGCTGGGTTGGTGAAGAACTCCCATTCAGTGGGTTGCCTTTCTGTCTTAGTGGCAGTGTCCTTTGCTTTACAGAAGCTTCTCAGTTTCAGTAGGTCCCATTTATTCAATGTTGCCCTTAATGTCTGTGCTGCTGAAGTTATACCTAAGAAGCGATCGCCTGTGCCCATCTGTTGTAGGGTACTTCTTAATTTCTCTTCAATCAGGTTCAGTGTGTTCAGAATGATATTGAGGTCTTTGATCCATTTGGACTTGAGTTTTGTGCATGGTGATAGATATGGGTCTATTTTCATTCTTCTACAGGTTGACATCCAGTTGTGCCAGCACCATTTGTTGAAGATGCTTTCTTTCTTTCATTGTATACTTTTAGCTCCTTTATCAAAAATGAGGTGTTCATAGGTTTGTGGGTTACAATTCAGGTCTTCTATACGATTCCATTGGTTGACATCTCTGTTTTTATGCCAATACCACACTGTTTTCATTAATGTGGCTCTGTAATAGAGTTTGAAGTCAGGGATGGTAATGCCTCCAGAAGTTCCTTTATTATATAAGATTGTTTTGGCTATCCTGGGTTTTTTGGTTTTCCATATAAAGTTGATTATTGTCCTCTCAAGATCTGTGAAGAATTTTGATGGGACCTTGATGGGGATTGCATTGAATCTATAAATTGCCTTTGGTAGAATTGCCATTTTTACTATGTTGATCCTCCCAATCCAAGAGCAAGGGAGATCCTTCCACTTTCTGGTATCCTCACAATTTCTTTCCTCAATGCCTTAAAGATCTTGTCAAATAGATCTTTCACTTCCTTGGTTAGATTTACCCCAAGATATTTTATGCTGTTTGTGGCTATCGTGAAAGGTGATGCTTCTCTGATTTCCCTCTCTGCTTCCATATCCTTTTTGTATAGGAGGGCGACTGATTTTTTAGAGTTGATCTTGTATCCTGCCACATTACTAAAGGTGTTTATCAGCTTTAGGAGTTCATTGGTGGAGTTTTTGGGGTCGCTTATGTACACTATCATATCTTCTGCAAATAAAGAAAGTTTAACCGCTTCATTCCCAAATCGAATCCCCTTGATCCCCTTATGTTCTCTTATTGCTATTGCTAAAACTTCAAGCACTATATTGAAGAGGTATGGAGAAAGTGGACAGCCTTGCTGTGTTCCTGATTTTAATGGGATTGTTTTGAGTTTCTCTCCATTTAGTTTGATGTTAGCTGTCAGTTTGCTGTAAATAGCTTTTATTATATTTAGGTATGACCCTTGTATCCCTAATCTCTCCAAGACTTTTATCATAAAGGGATGTTGAATTTTGTCAAAAGCTTTTTCAGCACCTAATGAAATGATCATATGGTTTTTTTTCTTTCAGTTTATTTATATGATGGATTACATTGATAGATTTTCGTATGTTTAACCAACCCTGCATCTCTGGGATGAAGCCTACTTGATCATAATGGATAATTTTTCTAATGTGTTCTTGGACACAGTTTGCCAGTATTTTGTTGAGGATATTTGTGTCGATGTACATGAGTGAGATTGGCATGTAATTCTCTTCCTTGGTTGAGTCTTTGTGTGGTTTTGGTATCAGAGTGACTGTAGCTTCATAAAAGGAATTTGGCAATGACTCTTCTGTTTCTATATTGTGAAATACATTAAGGAGTATTGGTATTAGGACTTCTTGGAAGTTCTGGTAGAATTCCGCATTGAAACCATCTGGTCCTGGGCTTTTTTTGGTAGGGAGGTTTTTGATAACAGCTTCTAATTCTTTGCAACTAACAGGTCTATTTAGATTGTTCACCTGGTCCTGGTTTAACTTTGGTAAATGGTATTTATCTAAAAACGAATCCATTTCCTTTACATTTTCCAGTTTTGTGGCATACAGTCTTTTGTAGTAAGATCTTATGATTCTCTGAATTTCCTCTGTGTCTGTGGTTATGTCCCCCTTTTCATTTCTGACCTTATTAATTTGCATATTTCTCTCTGCCGTTTGATTAGTTTGGATAGGGGTTTATCAATCTTGTTGATTTTCTCCAGAAACCAGCTTTTTGTTTCATTGATTCTTTCGATTGTTTTCTGTGTTTCTTTTTTGTTGATTTCAGCCCTCAGTTTGATTATTTCCAGTCTTATACTCTTCCTAGGTGAGTCTGATTCTTTTTTTTCTAGAGCTTTCAGGTAGGTTGTTAAGTCTCCAATGTGTGCTTTCTCTGTTTTCTTTAAGTTGTCACTTAGTGCTATGACTTTTCTCTTAGGACTGCTTTCATAGTGTCCCATAAGTTTGAGTAGGTTGTTTCTTTATTTTCATTGAATTCAAGGAAGACTTTGATTTCTTTCTGTATTTCTTCCTTGATCCAGGTGTGGTTCAGTAGTAGACTGTTCAATTTCCATGAGTTTGTAGGTTTCTGGGGGTAGCATTGTTGTTGAATTCTAACTTTAATCCATGGTGATCTGATAAGACACAGGTGGTTACGAATATTTTTTTGTAACTGTGGAAGTTTGCTTTGTTACCGAGTATGTGGTCTATTTTCGAGAAGGTTCCATGAGCTGCAGAGAAGAAGGTATATTCTTTCCTATTTGGGTGGAATGTTCTATAAATGTCTGTTAAGTCCATTTGATTCATTACCTCCATTAATTCTATAATTCCTCTGTTTGGTTTCTGTCTGATTGACCTGTCCATTGGTGAGAGAGGAGTGTTGAAGTCTCCTACTATTAGTGTGTTTGGTTTGATGGCAGCCTTGAGTTTTAGTAATGTTTCTTTTACGTACGTGGGTGCTTTTATATTAGGGGCATAGATATTCAGGATTGAGACTTCATCCTGATGAATTGTTCCCGTTATGAGTATAAAATGTCCCTCTCTATCTTTTCTGATTGATTTAAGTTTGAAGTCTACTTTGTTAGAAATTAGTATGGCCACACCTGCCTGTTTCTTAGGTCCATTTGCTTGATAAGCCTTTTCCCAGCCCCTTACTCTGAGTAGGTGCCTGTCTTTGTGGTTGAGGTGTGTTTCTTGTAAACAGCAGAATGTTGGATCCTGTTTTTGTATCCAATCTTTTAGCCTGTGCCTTTTTATAGGTGAGTTGAGTCCATTGACATTAAGTTATATTAATGACCATTAATTTTTAACTCCGGTCACTTTTTTAGACATAGAGTTTGTGTGTTTCCCTTCTTTGAGTTGTGCTGGTGAAGGGTCTCTAGATGTTTGAGTTATTATGGTCATTGTTGGACTCCTTGGTTTGTGATTTTCCTTCTATTATTTTCTGTAAGGCTGAATTTGTGGCTACGTATTGTTTAAATTTGTTTTTATCCTGGAAAATTTTGCTTTCTCCATTTATAGTGAATGAAAGCTTGGCTGGGTATAGTTGTCTGGGCTTGCCTCTATGGTCTCTTAGTTTCTGAAGTACATCTATCCAGGACCTTCTGGCTTTCATGATTTTCATAGAGAAGTCAGGTGTAATTCTGATAGGTTTACCTTTATAAGTAACTTGACCCTTTTCTTGGCAGCTCTTAATATTCTTTCTTTATTCTGTATGTTTAGTGTTTTGATTATTATATGGTGAGGAGATTTTTTTTGTCCAGTTTATTCGGTGTTCTGTATGCTTCTTGAACCTTCAAAGGAATATCTTTCTTTAGGTTGGGAAAGTTTTCTTCTATTATTTTATTAAATATATTTTCTGGACCGTTGAGCTGTACTTCTTCTCCTTCTTCTATCCCAATTATTCTTAGGTTTGGTCTTTTTATTGTGCCCCAGATTTCCTGAATGTTTTGTGATGAGAATTTGTTGGTTTTGCTGTTTTCTTTGATCAGTGTGTTTATTTTCTCTATCGTATCTTCAGTGTCTGACATTCTTTCTTCTATCTCTTGTAATCTCTTGTTAGTACTTGTCTCTGTAGTTCCTGTTCATTTACACAGATCTTCCATCTCCATCCTTCCCTCGGTTTGTGTTTTCTTCATTGCTTCCATTTCATTCTTCAAGTCTTGAACTGCTCCCCTTACCTGTTTGATTGCTTTTTCTTTTTTCTCTTGGGTGTCTTAGAGAGATTTATTCATTTCCTCTACCTTTTTGTTTGTAATCTCTAATTGTTTATGGCAGTTTTTCACCTCCTGTTTAAGTCTTCTATTATTTTCATATAATTCACTTTTGAGTCTATTTCTTCTAATTCTTCTGGAGTAGGGTGTACAATTTTTTTTTTTGGGATCCCTGGATTCTGGTGATGTCATGTTGCCTTTCAGGTTGTTGGGGGAATTCTTGCCTTGGTGCCTTCCCATCTCTTCCTTCAAATGGAGCCAGGAGAGGCCTGGTGTCTTGGTCCAGTCTTTGCTATGATTGACTCTCTGGGTGTATCTCTTCAGTGTAGAAGGAGGAACCGTTCCCTTCCAGATGGAACTCCTCAGCACCAAAGGATGGATGCCTGGTAGTCCAATGACCCGAGGACAAATGGGGGGATTTGGCGAGCAGGGTGGGGACAGGTAGAACACAGGACACCCTGCTGCACAAGCTGAAGGTGCATGTGCTCCCTTTCCGGGGGTCCTTGGGGTCTGCCCCGTAGGTAGGCTCTCACCGCTCTGGGTGGGTAGCCTTAGTGTAAGAGCAGAAAACTGTTCCTGAGCAAAGGACCTTGCAGAAAACGAAGACTTTGGGGGGCGTTGTGTGTAAGAAAGACAGCCCTGCAGAAGGAGCTGGGGGAGGTTGTTTTGTGCTCTCTTCTGGGACAATCCGCCCCTGGATAGCACACACTCACTAGTCCAGATGGGATTCCTCAGCAACTAAACAGGGCCGCCTTGTAGCCCAATGATCCCGGGAAAAAAGGATGAACGGTTCAGGGAGGGGTGGTATCCAGAAGAGCAGAGTAGAGCCTGGTGCATGAGCTGAAGGTGCCTGGGCTCCCTTACAGGGGACCCTGAGGCCTGCCCGGTAGGCAGGCACTCACCTCTCTGGGTGGGTAGCCTTAGTGTAGGAGCTTAAAACTGATCCTGAGCACTGGTCCTACCATACAGCAGGGCAGGGTTTGGGAGGGGTGCTGGACACATATTTTTTTCATAGCATAATTTATTAGATGCTTAAATGCTTCTAGTTTTCAAATATGCTTCTCAATATCAACATTCTATATGACTTTAGTATATCAAAAAACAAATCTTTGACACATAATTATCACTTATAGTTTACATTAGTGTTCAGTTTTGATATTGTGCATTCTATGTATTTGGAAAATGGATAATAATATACTGTATTACTATGTTAAGTAGTATGAATATCTTAAAACTTCCTCCACTTTTGCCTTTTCCAAAATGTTTTATAGTGCAATAATACACTATAGAACCCTTTCAGATTGACTTCTTTACTTAGTAAAATTTGGAAGTTTCCTTTTGGTTTTTCAGAGATAGGTACATCATTTCAATACTGAATAGTACTGAATAATATTACATCCAGCTGTCTGCATGTAATATAGTTTTTTGAATCGTTCATATGCTGGATAGTATTTTGTTTTTCTTCTGCCTTTTAATAATTGTAAAATAAAAAGGTGTTGTAAAACAGTTGTGCAAAGGTGTATATACAGATATATGTTTTTAACACTATTTTGTTAGTATGTTTTAAGGCTATGTTTATTTTTGTTCAAAGATGGTAAAATGCCTTCCAAAGAGACTGCAACGCTGTTAAATTTTCATCACTTATGGATGGGAATGTAACTCAAGACAATTCATATATCACTTTGTTTTAAAAATGTTCTTAACTTGCGCATCCTAATATATGTACAATATTAATTTGTTTTAATTTATATTATCCTGGCTATATAATGTGGCAATGCAATATGATGAAAATATCTCTTTAAATTCTAAAAATTTTTGCTTGACCTCAGAGCAGAGATTTATAGTAAACTTTGAATTCAGTTAAGACTTAAGACTACTAGCTTACATTGAACTCAACCTGTTTATTTACACTTCCTTTAAAGGAACAACGTAAAAACGTACCTCTCTTGTCTTGAATTTCCTATGTAATCAACTTTGGCAATCTAAGCTATTGCATAGCTGCAATCTTACATCACTACTCTTCTTGTGCCCCTGACCCAGACAATGCATGTTTATCACTTGCTGAAAGGAACAAACACAGAAGTTGAAAACAGCTTCCTAAAATTTATCCTGATAGTTGAAAGCAACCATGGATATTTCTTGATTATCAATCATATTTGTTTACTGGGTCTATTGGAATCAGTTGAAACTAGTGACTTAATCTCTTGTAAAACTTTCATAAAGATATCAATAAAGTACACCACTCATTCCTCAAGTTTTCTATGATGTTTAGTAAATGCAAAGAGAAATTCCTTGTAAAGAATAGACAGAATTCATACACTACAGGCATAGAGACACACAGAGAGAAACAGACACCCATATGGACAGGCACACACACAGTGAAAAACAGATTTACAAGACAGCCTTCAGACAGGCATAGGTTCAGACTTGTACAACAGACAAGCAGAGGAATTAAGACATAGGGATCATAAAGTAGAAAATTCAAACATAGACTTACTCTTGGTTAAATGACTCCAAGGGGAAAGGATTTTATTTTTTCCTGAATGTAATATCTATGCATTATTGGTGATTCAGAGTTAATCACTGTTATGATCTGTTTTGTCAACTGGTTACCCTGTTCCCTTAAGAGAAAAGCCCTGCCTACTTCCCCTTCAGCAGGGATAAGAGGATCATCTGCTTCCTCCAACCTGAGCTCTTTCTTCCCCATCCCTCTTCAGAAGTGGTGGCTGCTGCCTCTCTTCTTCCCACCTCTCTTTTCTCCTCTCTTACTCCCCCTTCCCTTCCATAACCCGGAAAATAAACTTTATACCCAAACTCTCTTGGCATGGCATATCTCTCTCACACTTCTGCACAGCTTGGGACACCCGCTGTGGTCTCTGGGCCACCTGCCTCCATGGTCTCCCACCCACCACTGCCCTGATTGGACATCCACCATTTTTAAACAATAACATTGTTGCCAGACTAGGCCAGGCTCTCTCCATGTTCCTTCCTGCCTGCAGGCAGCCCAGCTGTCTGAAGATACATAGGGACCTTGGACTCAGACTGCTAGGACCATTTTCCATCACTACAAATGGTAAGATTCTCTTCTCCAAGTCAGTTTTCACTCACATTCACCCCCGGTGAATGCTTCCCATAGCTACAAACATGACCAGACCACCTGGGGAGGTCCTCCCACCATTCAAGCGGTTTGGCACCCCTAGCACTGTACTCCCTGAGAAGTGTGTTCATTTGAGGGCCTGGGGTCCCTCAGATTTTGTTGTTTTGTTTTTCCTTTTGGAACACTTGTAAATGTTCCCTGCCATGAGAGATTGCCTCTGCAGCCTCTAATCCCTGGCTCCTTGGTCACCTAGACTGTAGCCAGCCAAGCTCAATTACCAACCCCCTCTGCAAAGGGAAGAAGTTCCTCTGCCAGACCTTGAGGTTTGTGCTGTTTTTGCAGCTTTCATGTTTTCGGCTATAGGAAATAAACCCTCAAAAGCTACTGAGAACTAAGAACAATGGCAGTGGGTTTTTGATCCTACTGCACGTACTGGATTTGGGGGAGCCTAGGCAGTTTGGATGCTCACCTTACTAGACCTGGATAGATGTGGGCGGTCCTTGGGCTTCCCACAGGTCAGGGAACCCTGATTGCTCTTCTAGCTGATAAGAGAGGGGGACTTGATGGGGGAGGGGGAGGAGGCAGAAATCCTTAATAAATAAATAAATATGAAAAAAAAAAAAGCTATCAGCCACCCACCTATAAATGCTCGGCTGGTTTCCCGTCAGCTCTACTTTTCCTTTCACTGGGTAACCCTTTCCCCACCTGCCTGGACATGCTCCTTTTTATCACTCCAGTTCCTTTTATTCTATCTCTGCCACTGCTACTGCAGGTCCCGCAAAAACAGACAAGATTAGTCAGGTCCACAACGCAGCTATTTCCATTTCCAGCCGTATCTCCCCACAGTGAGTGGTGGCACAGTGGCTTGGCAACATGGCAGTTCATGGTGCTAAGTAATTTTCCTCTCTACATCATATATAAAAGAATGTGTGAATGGTGTGGCCACATGAATGTAATTCTGTTTTAAATCTATGTTTTACACAACCTCTAAGTCTCTCTTGCTATTATATTTAAAACTCTTCTTGCTCAAAAAAATGTGGTTTCTTCATGCGATACATGACCACTGCCATTTTGACTGAGGTCAGGTGACCACACCACCATTTTAACTGAGGGTCATGTCAGGTGACCAAGCCCTGCCATCTTTATCAAGGTATTTCCTGCCGAGTCCCAATGTTTACTGACTCTTACTGACTCTATTAAATGTGTGTTTTGTGCAGTGACATGCCTTTGGTAGGGCCCACAAAGAGCATCATCTTCATCCAACTCCTGTTTATTGTTACGTGTGTGTATGCTTGAGTTAACTCTGTGTATATGTGTTAAACGACATATTTGTCTGTTCATTATATCTCATTCCAGACTAAAAAAAAAACATAAGTCTCATGTTTTAAATTGGTATGTATTCTTAAATCTCTTACAAAAATATGCTATATTTAATCAAACCCTGCTTTAAAATATATTAAGCTGTTTTCTACTATTGTAAGTTCTATTGTTAAGATTCTATTGCAAGCATTTTTCTCCTTTGTCTTTTTTTGTTTTCTTCTTCTTCTTCTTCTTCTTCTTCTTCTTCTTCTTCTTCTTCTTCTTCTTCTTCTTCTTCTTTTTCTTCTTCTTCTTCTTCTTCTTATTATTATTATTATTACAAAAATTCACCTCCTCCCATTTCTGTCCCCCCACCCTCTCCAGTCCAAAGAATAGTCAGGGTTCCCTGCTCTGTGGGAAGTCCAAGGTCCTCCCTCCTCCATCCAGGTCTAGGAAGTTGAGGATCCAAACAGACTAGGTTCCCACAAAGCCAGTACATGGAGTAGAATCAAAACCCAGTGCCTTTGTCCTTGGCTTCTCAGTCAGCCCTCCACGTCAGCCACATTCGGTTTGATCACATGCTCCATCAGCCCCAGTCCAGCTGACCTTGGTGAGTTCCCATTAGATCGGCCCCACCATCACAGTGGATGGGCGCACCCCTCGCTGCCCTGACTTCCTTGCCCATCTTCTCCCTCCTTCTGCTCCTCATAGCCACTCTGATGAATGTCTTGCATATCACCATAAAACCTTCATCAGGCGATGGATGGAGATAGAGACAGAGACCTACATTGGAGCACTGGTCTGAGCTCCTTTGTCTTTTACAACTATAAATCTTACCTGTTAAGAGCCAGTACAGTCAAGCTTGGACCTAGCTCTCCAGGCAGATTCTATACTGTAGTTATAACTTATCTACAACCCTCAACTGCTCAGAGATCTGGGGAATATGGCATTTAAATGCTTAATTATTAAAAGACTTTTCATAACAGAGACAGGTTGCTTCCTAGCAGCAGCACTCTACTTTCTCCAAAAAAGACAGAAGACAGATGGACACAGAAAAATGTTCATCTGAAATTTGATTCATCAACTAAAAAGTGCTAACCACTGGACAAAACTGTCTTTCATCTAAAGTGAAACTCTCCAGATGATGGACAGCATCACTGGAATCAACAACCTAACTGCTCAGATCAGGGTAGACTTGTCTTTCTACAAAGTTCTTAGCCCACAGGATCTTCTAGAGCCTGGCAGACACTGTGCTAAACAGTAAAAGGCAAATATAACCCTTAACGACCATGGAGGACACTGAAGAGTAGCTCTAGGTAGGCAACCAAGTAAGTTCTCTGTCATTTTTTAACCAATAATGCAAGTAAAATTTATCATTTTCAAAGATCTCTGATGCAGCTTTACAGCTGAGAGGTTTTGACAGTTTAAAATGACAGCCTCACCAAACAAAATTTTCTCTCATGCTGTCTTTCATAGTCTTAAAGACACTTTTCATCATGCAAAAATATCTGTCACAGTCATTCTGGTATAAATATGCTATTGTTTAAAACTTATGTTTTCCAAACCCCAAAAATTCTTGTGATTTCCAGAGAACCAGATTGAAGGATACACCTTAAGCAGGTCAGATACACTCCTTTTCAATTCCCTGGTCCTAAATTGTTTTTTTTTCTTTTTTTTTTTAAATTTATTTATTAAAGATTTCTGTTTCTTCCCCGCCACCGCCTCCCATTTCCCTCCCCCTCCCCCAATCAAGACCCCCTCCCTCCTCAGCCCAAAGAGCAATCAGGGTTCCCTGCCATGTGGGAAGTCCAAGGAACCCCCACCTCCATCCAGGTCTAGTAAGGTGAGCATCCAAACTGCCTAGGCTCCCACAAAGCCAGTATATGCAGTAGGATCAGAAACCCATTGCCATTGTTCTTGAGTTCTCAGTAGTCCTCATTGTCTGCTATGTTCAGCGTGTCCAGTTTTATCCCAGGCTTTTTCACACCCAGGCAAACTGGCCTTGGTGAGTTCCCAATAGAACACCCCCATTGTCTCAGTGTGTGGGTGCACACCTTGCGGTCCTGAGCTCCTTGCTCGTGCTCTCTCTCCTTCTGCTCCTGATTTGGACCTTGAGATTTCTGTCCGGTGCTCTAATGTGGGTCTCTGTCCCTGTCTCCTTTCATCGCCTGATGAAGGTTAATATTCAGGAGGATGCCTATATGTTTTACTTTGGGTTCTCCTTATTTAGCTTCTCTAGGATCACTAATTATAGGCTCAATGTCCTTTGTTTATGGCTAGAAACTGAAAATGAGTGAGTACATCCCATGCTCCTCTTTTTGGGTCTGGCTTACCTCACTCAGGATAGTGTTTTCTATTTCCATCCATTGGGAATGCAAACTTGTGCAACCACTTTGGAAAGCAATGTGGCGGTTTCTCAGGAAATTCGGGATCAACTTACCCCTGGACCCAGCAATACCACTCTTGGGAATATACCCAAGAGAGGCCTTATCATACAACAAAAGTATATGCTCTACTATGTTCATAGCAGCATTGTTTGTAATAGCCAGAACCTGGAAACAACCTAGATGCCCTTCAATAGAAGAATGGATGAAGAAAGTATGGAATATATACATATTAGAGTATTACTCAGCAGTAAAAAACAAGGGCTTCTTGAATTTTTTTTTCTTCTTAAAGTTAACTTTGTCCTTTGTTCTGTCAGTACTTTGCCAGGTCTAAGAGAAACACAGAAAAGTTCCATATCACAAACTCTGGACAAGAGTAAAGAGACCAGCTACCCCAAGATATGACCAGCACCTAGCTTTCTCAGCCCCACACCAAAAAGATGACACCCACCAATAACCAGGAAGCAGTCTTGAAAATCTGCTGGTCCAATTACTTTAACCTGTTATATCTAACTTTCCACATTTTTATTTTAAGGAAAAGATGGTAATGTAATGATCTGGCCTGTCAACTGGTTACCCTGTTCCTTTAAGAGACAAACCCCACCCACTCAATGCTCTTCCTCTGGGGCAAATCGATCTTCTCCTTTCTCCAGCCTGTGTTTCCTCTCTCCCTGTCCCTCTTCTGAAGAAATGACTGCTGCCTCTCTCTTTCTCTCTGCCACTCACCCCTCTCTTTCTACCTCTCCACTTTCCCTTCTATAGCCCACTAAATAAACTCTATACCCAAATTCTCTCTTCATGGCATATCTGTCTCTCTCATTGTGGTCTCCCACCTGTCACTGCCCTGCATGGGACACCCATTGCAGCCTCTGTGTCACCTGCCATCACAGTCTTCCACCTGCCACTGCCCTGCCATTTTTTTAAACAATAATAATCACTAGGGCAATAATCACTAGGGCAATAATCACTAGGGCATATAATCAGTGCAACTTATGTGGTATAAAGTCACATGTTTGTTCATTATCTGTGATCTGTATATCTTATTTTATAAAATGTATATTTATACCTTTGCCCTCCTTTAAAAGAGAGTTGAATTCTTATAGCTTAGTTTTTAGAGTACATTATATATTTTAGTCATCAGGTTTATAATTACATACAGTTTTTACAAGTATTTTATCCCAGTTTGTTAGTACTATTTTCTTCCTTTTTATTGTGTCTTCTGAGAAACAGAAAATTCTTGATTTTAGTGTGATATAAGTTTATAATTTCTTGATCATACAGATTTATTATTTTGATATAAATCAAATCAATACCTAACCTATTGTCATCTACATATTCTTCTGTTACCTTTTAATTGTTATATGTTTTTATATTTTATATTGAGGTGGTACATTTTGCAATATGCCACAATACAGATTCAACTTTTATACAAAATGTCCAGTTTTGTTAGTGTTATTATTTTAAAAAACAATCTTTATTTGGAATATGTAGCTCAGTCTTAGTGTTTTTGCCTAGCAATGTATAATGCCTTATATTTTATATGCCAGAGAAGGAAAAGGAGGAAGAAAATGAAGAAGATAATTTTATACTTAAATAATTTTTCTTTGTCATATTATCAATACACTAAGCCAAAAATTTAAGTTTAAACCCCTTTTCATGAACTATTATTTACATGAGCACCCCTAAAGGAAATATTCAGGTATAGAGTTAATCACATATGTATGATATACATGAGAATAGCTATAAAACATATTAAAGAATTTAAGGATAAAATAGGAGATAAAAAGATATTCCATGTTTATGGACTATAAACATGATATTTTGATGATCTCAGTAGTTTCCAAGTCAGTATATAGATCTGATGCCATGATATTAAAAATTCACCAAGTAATTTTCCAAATATAAGCAAAGCAAAAAATCTTATATCGAGAAACCCAAGATATAGAAAAAGAAATATAATATTCAAGGGTTAAATCACATTTAAAATTATTGCTGTGTTTAAAAACATAATACAAAGCAACACTGATAAACATGACATACATGGGAAGTAAAACTTTATACATGCTTACGTAATATACACAAATAGAAGAACAACAATGTTAAATTGATTCTGTATTGACAGATCAATAGGTAAATAGTCTAAGGGAGCAGAATAGATATTCCTAAAATATAATGAAAAAAATGTTAGAGGAAAACTAAAAACAAAAGAAAAAAACATCTATAAATAGTGATACTTGGGCTTTTCTAATTCATATCCTCTTGATTTCCCTTTATTGTCTTACTGTTCTAGCTAGAACTTTGAGAAATATATTTAATAGAAACGGAGAGAGAGTTCAGTCTTTTCTTGTTTATGATTTTAATGGAGTCACTTTGTGTTTCTCTCCATTTAATTTGATGTTGCCTATTGGTTTTATGTATATTGCTATTATTCTATTTACATATGTTCTTTGTATCCCTGACTCTCTGAGATTTTTATCATGAAAGGGTGTTGGATTGTGTCAAGGGATTTTCAGTGTCTCATAAAATGGTATGTTTCTTTTCTTTTTTTTTTCTTTCACCTTGCTTATATGGTGGATTGCATTGACAGATTTTCATGTTTTAAATCCTTCCTGTATCTCTGGGATGAAGAGTACTTGATTATGGTGGATGATCTTTTTGATGTGTTCTTGGATTTGGTTTGTCAATATTTTATTGAGTATTTTTGCATCAATGATCATGAAGGAAATTGGGGTGTCATTATCTTTATTGAGTCTGTGTCATTTGAGTATCAGGGTAACTATTGCCTTATAAAAATAATTTGGCAATGTTCCTTCTGTTTCTATTTTGTGGGATAATTTGAGGAGTACTGGTATTAGCTCTTCTTTGAATTGCTGGTTGACTTCTGCATTTAGCCATCTGGCCCTGTGATTTTCTTATCTGGGAGACGTTTAATGACTACTTCTATTTCCTTAGGGGTTATATGTATGTTCAAGTTGTTTATCTGATGCTAGACTAGGGGTAGGCTGGCATGGTAACTTGAGGGAATGGGTTGGGGGCTGGATGGAGTGGGAGAGTGCTGAGAGGAATGACTATAAAGGGGTCTTTATGGAGTCTGGTAAAAGCTTGGTGCAAGGAAAGCTTCCATGCTAAGATTTCTGGCAGCAGTGATCATGGCCTGAACTAGCCATCTCCTGTGATCTGATAGGTAACTACCTTTGGAGAGCCTTCATCCAGTGACTGGTGAAGGCATATTCAGAGACCCTAGGCAAAACATGTGGTCAAGCTGGGGGAGCCATGCTGAGAAGAGGGAAGAGGAATTGTATGAGCCAGGGATGTTAGGGACATCAGAGAAAAACCCACAGAAATAGCTAGCTTGGCCAATGGAAACTCACATAGTCTGAACCAAAAACCATGGAACCTGCATAAGACTGACCTAGCCTTATGAACATATGTGAGTGTGGAGGGGAAGAAGAGAGAGTGGAAGGGGAGGGGCCAGCGGGAGGGAGGGAGGAAGAGAACATGAGGGAATAGGATGCTCAAGAAGAAAGAAGGGAGAGAGGGAGAGCAAGCAAAGAGATATCTTTATTGAGGAAGCCATCAAAGGGCTAATGAGAAACATTGCCCTAGGGAATTTCCCAGGGAGAGCTCACTGACTCTGAACAGATAGCAGAGGAACCTGAATAGGACCAAATTAGGCCCACTGAATGTGGAAGACATGTGAGTCTTGGACAATCTGTGAGGCCACTGCCAGTGGGACCAAGATTTGTCCCTAGTGCTTGAACTGGCATCTTGAAGCATATTCTTTTTGAAAGGGATACCTTGCACAGTCTATATATAGGGTGGAGGGCCTTGATCTTGACTCAAAGTGGAATTTCAGACTTTGTTGACTCTCCATGGGAAGTTTTAACCTTTCTGAGGAGTAGATAAGGGTGTTGTGGGGAAGGGTGGAACAGGAGGAGTGCAGGGAGTGGGAAGAGGGATAGCTATGTAAAATGAGAAAAGATTGTACTAAAAAAAATAATAGAAAAAGAACAAGAAATAGTTACGTAGAAGATAACAGGTATGCCCAGTCTGGAGTGTAAGCTTGCAGCCATGGTTAATTCTGACTTGACAGTATTTAGAATCACAAAGGATAGGAGACAAACCTATGGAGATATCCAAGAGGGATTGTCTAGATTAGGGTGAGTTTAGAAGACTCAATTAAAATGTGAGTGGTATCATCCTAGGGACTGGTGTGGAATATAAATGTAATTGGGTCCTATAAGCTCATAGGGGGTGGCACTATTAGGAGTGTGGCATTGTTGGAGTAGGTATGGCCTTGTTGGAGGAAAGTGTGCCATTGTGGGAGTTGGCTTTGAGGTCTTTTATGCTCAAGATACTCCCCATTTCACTCCATGTTGCCTGCAGCTCAAAGATGTAGAACTCTCAGCTCCTGCTCCAGCACCATGTCTGCCCCCATGCCACCATGTCCCACCATGATGATAATGGACTAAATCACTGAAACTGTAAGTGAGCCACCCCATTAAATGTTTTTCTTTATAAGTTTGCCTTGGTCAGGGTGTCTCTTCACAGCAATAGGAACCCTTACTAAGACTGTGGAGGTCCCTGGAAGAATGAGAATGAGAAAGCAAGTTGATCACCTGAGCACAGATGCAATGAGATAACTCTCCTGTGGTTCCTTCTTTTGTTCCTTGCCTGCCACAAAAGACTATTAGTCCAAATAAATATTTCCTTAAATTGCAAAAATAAATAAATAAAATAAAAGAAAGGTCATAAAAGACAGAGTGGGAGGAGAACACCAAGAAAACAAACCTTCTAAATGAACATGAGCAAAGCTCAGATGAACTTACTGGGACTGAAGAAGGGAGTCTTAATGAAGAACATTTCTATACTAGGGTGGCCTCTGTACACGTTTATGAGAGACTAAATATGTTAATTGGTATAGGAGAATATGTGGACTGTGAAGGACACTATTTCCTGTTGTTTCACCACTCATACTGCATTAGAATGTGGAATGCCTGCTAAGCAGAATCTGATTCTTACTTATAGGCCCTGCTGCCCTGATTGCCCGTAAATGTTGCACTGTAGTGTAGAATTGTGAGGCAAATATACCCTATCTTCTGCAAATAGTTTTCTGCAAATATATTTTACCACAGTAACAGGAGAAGGAACCGAGGCTTAAATTTGGAATCAGAAATGGATTTGTTACTCTGATTAATCAGACCATGTGGATTTTAGGCCTTTGGAAATACCTTGTCTAGGATATGAGGAATAGTTTGTAACTTTGAGCTAGGAAAAGTCTTTGATTTGGAAGTAAAGCTTAATGGTTACTCTAGAGGGAACTTAAAAGACAGTGGTACAGAGAGAAATGCAGTTTGTGGGGTCTGGCTTATGTGGTATAACAAAAAAAAAACATTCTATTGGTAATTCAGCTAATGGTCATTTGTATTACCTTTTGGCTTAGAATCTGGCTTCATTCTGCCATCTTCCTGAGAACTAGAGTGAAGTTGAAATAGAAGATAAGAGACTAATTTGTTTGATGAAGGAAAGATATATAAGCAAATATAAAATTTCAGACAATGAGAGTAAAATCAACAATAAAAGCTTTAATGTGTTAAAAGGGATAAGGATGTTTAAAGAGAAACTTGTTCCTGATCCCTGGGGCGGGGGGTGGGGGAGGAATGAAAAGTAATCTGCAGATAAAACCTTACCTCTTGGAGGATCTATCACCTGAATGCCAATTTTGCTTAAAGAAAACCTGACCTGAAGAAGTTTCATGTTCCTTAAAAGAAGTGGTCTAAGAAATTGTACTAGGGTCATTACGCCGTAGCTCATGCAATAGTAATCCAAGTTTTCAATGTCCCATTCTTAGGTATCAGCAGACCTTAGCAACATCATCCAAATGGTACTCACTTTGAAGATACAAAATACAAGATTGGGGGATCATGGAGCATTGCTAAGGAATTGATTGGCATGGTTAGAGTCCTTTCGAAGTCTTAAAAGCCAAAACAGCTAAGCCAAAGCTTCAGTGGGGGCTCCAGAAAATTCAAGATGCCAGAATCATTAGACATTCAATAAAGAGGGTTTCAGGCGTAAGTAGATGTGAGCTAAGAGAGAGTAGTTGTGTGCTATAATGTGATTGACTGAAGGAGAGGAGCTACCCAAGTCTTCTGGGGGCCCAGTTTATTACAGTATAATCTCAAGTTGCTAAATATTGAGCTTTGGGATTTAATGTTTATCCAACTGTATTTTACGTTTCGTTTTGAGTTAGAAGACCCCCAATGTGTCTCAACTCTTCAATTTTAGAATAGGAAAGTTTATTCTGTATGATCATACTTGATTTTAAAGTGTTAGATCTATGACTGTAATCTTACTTATCAAGTAAAGGTGATTACTACATATGATTCATGACTTGATATTGAGCCCCCAAAGCTATGCAAAGATAGAACCAATTTTACAAAGCTGTTCTCTGACCTATACAGTCCCAGCACACACAGATTTTACATATATTCAAACAACTATAATAATGTTGCAACTGTATTGTAAAGACAGTGAGAATTTTAAAAGTTGAACTCCATTTTTCTTTCTGATATAAAAGTGAGACATGGGATGGAAGATTATGGCTCTTAGAGATATACAAATGTCAAGTTGACAATGGTTGAAGTTGCTGTGATTATTCCTCTTAATGTGACAAGACTTAGACTCATATGGAAGCAGAGTCTCCAAGAATGCTTATTGGGATTGTCTTGATTATGTTAACTGATGAAAAAGGACGCATTTCAGTTGTGGCAGGATCTGGCCTGGACATATTAAGAAGAAAGTGAGCTAAATACTAGCATGAATACATTAATTATTGCTCTTAAATCTTAACTAGAAGTGTGATGTGACTACTTGCTTCAAGTTCTGATGACTTGATTATTTCTCCTTTTTATTCATTTTGTTAGTGTGTTTTATCATAATCATAAGAAAATAAATCAAGGTATTATTTATCTACCTAAACACACATATACATGTTCTCACACTCACTGGACACACACACACACACACACACACACACACACACACACACATTCTTCCAGAAAATCAATTGAAATATCTCTATTTTCTTTATTCCTTATAACTTCTGACTTTCTAAAACATGAAATTCTTATATAAAAATGAATGTATCAAATGGGACAGATTAGGCTTAGAGAAGACAACACAGACAATTCAGAGATATTGGGAAATGAGAGTTCAATCATTTTCACCAGTTTAAGTGTTAAACAAAATTCAATACAAAATGGCCTAAAACATAAGGAGCAACAAAAACCTCTTTGTGCTTAACACCCAACTTGCAGATAACAACTGAATACATCATTTTGTCCAATTAAATTAAAAAGGATACAGAATTCTTTCCAATGCTAAAGACTTCCCTCAAATGTCACTTGTGATTGTTGGAGGGCTAATTTTGGCTCATTTTCTTCAATGGCAACATTTTAATCAATGTCTTTTGTGTCAGAGGTGTAAAGCTTAAGGGATTAAAAGATACACAATAAAATTTCTACTAATATTATTTTCAGCTTTGTGTAATATAGTCAGTTACAAGGGAAAAGAGAAATAATAAATGTTATTATCACACTTTCTATTTCTTGTATTTAAAACAGAAACATAAATAGAAAATCAATGTCAATCTGCCAAATCTCATCTAGGATACTAATCTGAATATTCCACATACAAACAGCTTTGGAACAATCATATGGCCACATGAAATATTCACAAAATATTTTTGATTAGTAAGGTTCAATTATGTTAATATATCTTTATATAAACCAAAATACTTTCTCTGTCTAGCACATATTAAAACAAGAAAGATTATTTAAGTTTGTTATAGAATCAGTAGATTGCTAATCAAAATCCCAGAAAACATAAATAATACCCATCCTACAGTATGACTTCAAGGAAATCATAAATGGAAAACTTCCATTTCATCTACATCTGTGGGTAATGGAGATCTTTCCTATGGCTTGTAGCAATACCTCCTCAAGAGAAGAGGGAGGTTGATGCAATTCATTGAAAGCACAAAAAGTCTTCCAAGATTCAAAAAGTTAGTATATCATGAAAGACTCATGAAATCCCTTGCTAAACTTATATGCACCATAATAATTTTCTGGGAGAGAAAGAATTTGAAAGTTGCAGCTGCCTAGAAAGTATACAGGAAATTCTAGTAAGGCAGCTTATGTGAATTATCACTCATTACAAGGACACTTTTCTATGAGGCACTTGCCCAAATCATCCATGTTTGTGTAAATAACCTCTCACCTGTGCTCCTGTATGTAACCCCAATAAGTCCACTAGACCACTAAGCAGGACATGGAAGAGGTTTTGATTCATTGATCTTTTATCTGGTGAGGCTCTTTATAGTCAAAATAGTTTTCCCAGGTTAAATAACACAACATAAAAACAACTTTCTACAACAATAACAATTTAAACATTAGATCTATGTATGGCATGGCAAGTAGAAGGCATGGTAAGGGGTATCCCATGCTTCCTTATCTTTTCCATAGGTCATAAGAGAGGCCCTTGTGGGTAATGGTTTGTAATGATTCTACCTCTCATGGACAACAGAAGAATCTGAATTTGTAACCAAACCCTAAAGACCTCATCTTTTTACTTGCTAACCCAAGAACTAATGCAACATAGGAGACTGACCAGTAGTGATATTAAATCTTACTCATACATGCAGATATACTTTGTTACAGAGTGCAGGCATGTAGTAAATATGGCTAGAAGATGGACATTTTTAAAAGATAATCAGTCCAAACTCTGGTAATAGAAAGGAGATCAGTTTTGAATAGAAATAGAGTAGAGTGACTTCTCGACCTGTACAGAATGCACTTGATTGTAAAAGAATCTACAAATCCAAAGGAATTATAGTCAAAATTGTGTAGGAAATTTCATGGCTGTGGAAACTTGTAATAATCACACAGAAACTGTATTAATTAAAACACTCCTTGGACTATTAGCTTAGACACATCCCTGGCTAACTCTTACATCTTAAATTAACACATTTCTATTATTTTATATTTTACCATAAGGCTTTTGGCTTACATAACTACATGGCTTCTCTTTGATTCCACCTATTCTCTTCTCCTCTATCTGCTTAGAATTCCTGCCTTGCCTTACTCTGCAATGCAATAGGCACAAAGCAGATTATTTGTTAACAAATCATATTCACTGTATTCAGAGGGGAATCCCACATCAAAATTATAGTAGCATTTTCCACTACAATAAAGGTAGACAACTCCAGAATTCATATGGGGGTGCCAAAGAATACATATTTCTCAAGGAATTCTAAATAAAATGAATAGTGTTGGAAATATTTTAGTAAGAGAATTAGTAATAAAAGCATAATACTGGCACAAAATGGAACTAAACAAAGGACTCCAAAATAAACTTAAAATTTTGCATTCACTATTTTTTACAAAGGTATGGAAATATACATTGGAATAACAGACTTTTTAACAAATACTGCTTGGAAAATTTAATTGCTGTATATAGAAGAATGAAAGTAAAACCATGTCTCTCATACTATACCAAGACATTTCAAAATTTGTCCAAGGGGTGTAAAGGTAAATGAGATTTAAAATAACTAAAATTTATTACATAATTGTTATGAACTGTTCAAGCAGTGAAATATGAACATTAAAAAAACATGAAAGCTTGCAAATGTTCAAGTGGAACTTAAGAAAATCACTTCTAGGAAAGCAACAACCATGTTTCTAAATAGAATTCCAATATTGCAATAGCACATGCCATAACAACAAGAATTGACAGATGGTATTACATAATATAAAAAAGCTTCAGAAGAGGAAAGGAAATAATTGTTAGGGCAAAAACACAATATATGGAGTGACAGAAACTCTTTGTCAATTGTACATCTGATAGATGATTAATATCTATAATATATAAATAAGCTAAAGTTAAATACTTAATCTCCAAATCAAGTATTAAAAAGAACAGATTTCAAAAGAAGAAATATAATTTGGTTATGAATATATGCAAAAGATGTTCAAAGATAGAATAATTAATTAGTGTTTCTATATGACCTGATGAAGAGTTAATAGTCAAAAACAATAAAGAGCATCAAAAATTACAAATACAGGAATGGGACAGGTAAAAATATGGGGAAGCAAAACAGTGACTCAGAAAAATAAAGTTATTCCCAAAGAATGGAAACCCATCAGTTTTCCATATGGGAGGGTGGAAGACATAAAATCAAAAGGATAATCCAGATGGTTCTGGTGCAAATAGACTGCACCCCTTCCCACAGGGCATGGCCAAAATTCCTGCAAGCCTCAAATGTGTTTTCTATTTTAATTGAAGAGTGACACCTTCATTAGGCAATGTTAGCAAGTGAAGAATAGTTCCTGTTTATCATGTCCCTACATCTTTGAGAGTTGTAGCTGGGTACCATCTTGAAAAAGAAACTATTACTTATAACTAAGCTATCATAGGAGATAAAGGAAAGAAAATAATCGCAAGTGAAGTTGCCTAAGGCCAACCTGCAACAGCATCAGTGGGAGGTATTTGTAGCTGGCAGTTCTGGAAAACAAAAGGACCAGAAACTCTCAAGCCAAAAAGTACAAATGGCAAAAGGCTTGGCTCAAGAAATGAATCATACAAGAAATGTTAGGGAAAGTATTGAGCCTCAGAAAGAAAAACATAACATATTTCCTCTTATTTACCAATCTAAAATAGTATAAATGGTAGAATAGGGGAACTGTTTGAAGTAAGGGGGAACAAATCAAGAAGATAAAAAGGGATTATGTGAGTGAATGAATTGTATTATTTGTGTATTAAAATGTCATGGTGATAATCACTATTTTGAAGAAATAATATTGGCTAACTAAAAAGCAATTATTTGTCATTCCCATGCCCCCCCCACACACAGATGAAGGAACCAAAATGTGCTAGATAAAAGCACTCCTCTATGGGCATTCATGGACTTCTTGTGGCTCCTAAGAAATTATTTTGAACAAATGTAGATTCATAACCATAAAAATCAAACAAACCAAGGTCTAACATCCTAAACTTTCATTTGTTAATCCTTTTTGCATGTATGTGAAGACATCAGAAAAAAAAAAAACTTTCCTATTTTATGACCCAACAATTGATGTTCAGAGACAACAGAAACTTGTCTTCCCTTCAATCATTGACATCTGCCAGGGCAGAATTCATGCCATTTATTTCTCAACTGAAGCATATGCAGCTAAGCTGAATAGCTTTGAAATCAGGAATCTGAAATCATATGGTTTGCTTGAGTGATACTATCCACATTATAAAAAGCATTTTGACTATACTTTGTACCATATAAATGTATGCTAGTGAATGTAAAATATTACAAGAGGTGAGAGGGGACATCATTTAAATCCTGCTGATCACCATTGGCCTCTATAATTTTTTCTTCATTCCACCTGGTATGCATACCTAAGAAAATACTTGCAAGAGTTCCAGCTGGTGTACAATAGAACATTCTACTTAAGAGCAATATGAGTTGCAGGTTTCAAAGCACACCTGTGCCTCATTTACACCATTGAATTTAACACAATAAGTATACGGTTATGGTGGACTTGCTGTGCTTCCAGTGTATATACACAGGATTGCAAAAACATCATCCATGCTCTTACAGAAATATGTGCATATGAATATGTTTAGGGTTTATATGAGTCCATAGATTGTAATGATGAGAGCGGCAGGCTGTGCCCCAGCTCCCGGCTAGCTTTACCTTAAATAATTACTCGGAAACTGTATTCATTTAAACACTGCTTGGCCAAATATATCTAGCCTCTTCTTGGCTAATTCTCACATCTTGCTTTAACCCATATTCAGTAATCTGTGTAGCACCACGAGGTGGTGGCTTACCGGGAAAGATCTTAACCTGCATCCATCTTGGAGAGGAGAGCTATAGCGTCTGCCTCACTTCCCTTCTTCCCAGCATTCTGTTTGGTCTACTCTGCCTATCTAAATTCTGCCCTATCAGGCCAAGCAGTTTCTTTATTAATTAACCAATGAAAGCAACACATAGAGAGAAGACCCACTCACATCAATAGATGGAAATTTAATTTTTCTGAATTGATCCAGATCATGTCTCAAGCACACACACACACACACACACACACACACACATGCACACACACACACATGCACACACACAAGAAAAAAAACCACTGTGTGTACTTGTCTTTCACCCATTAATTCACTTATGTGTGATAATTCCAATAGTACCCACTGAATAGTATCCAAGCAAAAGGCTGGAGTTGAAAGGATGAGTAAATCATAACAACTTTCTATAAAAGGTTGTTTCTGTTGGAGGAACTAAAATAACAAAAAATAGTATATATATATATAGTTTATTAATTTTAGACCACAATATATTTGTGAATGTTTCTGTGATTATTGCCTTGATCATGTTATCAATGGTATATTGAAGGTTTCATAAACTATATCAGAAGATCATTCAAAATGAATTATTTTCTTTATGTAAGATTGAATTTTAAAGAAAAGGATGGAGCTGGCCTTTGAGAATCATGATTTTACATAATGTAAGATAAATTCAGACAAAATTATTGTGATTGGGTCTCTGTAGAACACATTCTATTTTACTATTAGCCTCATGTTTAACAACTTATTGTATTTTCCTAATTAGAATGAAAAATATGGGAAATTTATCTAAAACTCCATTTTATATACATGTGGTAATTTGTATCATAAATAATAGTTAAAACACTATTTTTTATTGCTTTAAAAATAATATCAATCAAAACTTCCACTTTCTCCCCTCCTTCTGCTTCCCTTATACCTCCCCACACACACCCTCCGCCACCCCCTCCAGTCCTAAAGAGAAGGCAAGGCACCTTGCACTGTGGGAAGTCTAAGGCCCTCCCCACTACATCCAGGCTGAGAAAGGTATGCTTCCAAAGAGAACAGGACCCCCAAATGCCAGTACATGCAGTAGAGACAAATCCTAGTGCCATTGTCATTGGCCCCTCAGTCTGTCCCAACTGTCAACCACATTCAGAGGGACTAGTTTGATCCCATGCTCGTTCATTCTTATTAAAAATTGCATAGATTTTCCATTTCTTAGAGTTTGAAAGTGGAATTTGCAGAGTCAGGCAGTGGTGGTGCACAGATTTAATCCCAGCACACAGGAGGCAGATGCAGGGGGATTTCCATGAGTTCAAAGACAGCCTACAATGTTAGAGAAACCCTGTCTTAAAAAAACAAACAAACAAAAAAGAAAGTAGAATTTGTTGTCTGCTTACCTAGAGTTCACATTGAACTCCAATTCTGACAATAAATTTTATATAGATCTAAGAATCAAGTCATCTCACTGTGGCAAGTAGACTTATTGGTAGAGGATACTGATTCAAATAATGAATGTCAAGGTATATTCTTCAGTGTACAACCTTATCCATGGGAAGAATTTGTCATTTACTATTGACCCATTGATCTAGACATAGTAAATAAAGATTTTACTTTTTATCCAGGTGGGTTTGTTATATTATTCAATATAAACTTCCTTTATTGAGCATATTTTTAAGAATTTTCTACATTTTAGAATATATGAAATTCTTTCTTGGTAAGATACCAGCCCACTTTAGGCATGGTCTTATGTACTCTAAATGTAGACAAAAAGCATACCTGGGCCTCCTGACTGCTGAAATGGGTTCCAGCTCCCAGCACATTCAGAGGACTGCAGATAGCTACTATTTCTGTGAGTTTATCCCCTAATAAATAAACTTTTGTGATACTCCTTTCTTGGCTAATTTGGAATTCTTTTGTATGTCAACAATTTGGTGCTTATGTAGTCAGAGTTCACACCATTGTCAGGCCCTGCCCAAACCCCCATCTGTAGCCTTCTGCCATCCTACACAGCTTAGCTACCTTCCCTTCTACAGCTGAGCTACCATTCTGGTGCACAGCTGTGCATGGTTTGACGGGCTCCGTGTGGCGACTTGGCAATTTCTCACTGTCTGTGCCCCTTCTTAGCTTGTTCCTACCTACAAAGTGGATGAGTTACTGCAGCCCCTGGATTTTTGCTTTAACTCCTCTGCTTGGGCACAGGGGCTGCTCTGGCTTGTGGTTCCAGTTTGGATCTGCGAATGCCTGGCTAGAGCTCTGGCCAGTAACCTTGTGTTTTGTGAAGGCTGCAAGCTCTGGGCTCCGTGATATTCTGCCCAACTCAAACCTTCTCTGCATACAAATGTGTTACTCTTAAGTAATTAACTAAATTTGTTAATAATTAAGTCTCAGTAATTTAGGTACTGATTTAGTACCTGCCTTGTTGCTGCATCTGTGACACCTGCTGGTCCATCAAGGTTATGACCCCTACAACAATTTTATAAAAATTATAATGGAGGTAAGTTAATTTGATTAATAAATAAATAAATTTGAAGATTTTAAACCAAGCCAAAATAATTGCAGACAATATCACCATCCAGGAATTTAACAACCTTTTTGATTGTACTATGGATGGAAATCTGCAAACCCTATATGAGCTACTTGGTATATATATATTTGTGACCATGGAAAGCCACTGGTTTTGTTCATTATATCATATCCTTAAAGAAATAGTTTGATAGTAGAGTCAAGAATGGAAAACTTTTAGGAAAGATTCAGTCTTCAGCTGAAAGAATTCATACTATTGAAAATGATAAGCTTAATTTGACATGAAAAAATTCAATCCATGTCAATGGGTTATTAAACTTTGCAAAAGGTTACTGAGATGTTATCTGAAAGGATTCATGTTGTTAAAATTGACAATCAAAATCTGTTAAAAAGTTATGATAAGCTAGCAGATAGAACACCTTCCAGGAAGGCAATCTACATGCAATCCAAATAATATATAAGTATTAGACAATATCATTAAGGGCAAAAATTAAAACCCTGGAATCACAAGTGTAGAATGAGAGGCAGAAATTAATTGATTTGAAAAATCATTAGAAATATTCACAGATCAAGGGATTCAGGTGTTTCAAACGACAGTAATAAAAATATTTAAATCTATTGATGATCCTGTCAGAAATGGAAAGCAAGGAGAAGAGGTACAGGCAAAGGATTTAATATTGATGGTACTGCTCAGAATTAGAGATGGCTTACCAAGAATTTTAGCTTCTTATCCTAATATTACCTCTGAAAAGCCAAAAAATACTCACCACAAAAATGGATACAAAGAATGTAATTGGAAACCTATATGTATGAATGATATAAAAGAAGTGAAGCAGGCAGTAGTATCTTATGGTATGCATTCACCATTTGTTTGAGAGATAGTAAAAACATGGGCTTCAAGCAATGTTTATTCCAAATGATTGACTTAAATTAATCTCAGCAGTGCTAGAAGATGGGCCACAGTTACGACAGAAGTCCTATTGGAGTAAAAAGTCTAAAGCCCTAGAACAACAATGTAGAGCTAAAGGATCTGAGGATTCCCAAGAACAAATTCTTGGCAAGGGCTGTTATGCTGATCCACAGAGTTAAATTATTTACAATGAACATATCTTGTCCTATGATATACAGCAATCGTTAATGCTTGGAACAGGATTCAAGAACCATGAAGAAGAATGAAATCATATACTAAGTTCATACAAGGCCCAAGAGAACAGTTTAATGACTTTTTACAAAGATTAAATAAAGCTGTACAAATAGGGGTAACACATCCAGAAGCTAGATGAGTACTTACTGAATCTCTTGCTTCTGGAAATGCCAACTTAGTAGAATGCAAAAAGAGACTTGGGCCTTTAAAGGTAAGATCAGCATCAATGGATCTTGCACATAGTCAGTGTTGAGACATTTGACTGTACTACTGAGGTTTGGATAGGAGAAACAATTTCCAAAGGTATGAAGAGATATCAGAATGCCAAATGTTTTAATTGTGGTAGAATAGGACATCTGAGAAGGGATTATAGACAAGGTATTGCTAGAAATAATATTTCATCTGGAAATGACAAAAATAGAGGGTCTCAATCTTCTGGAATATATAGAAGATACAGAAAAGACCAACATTGGACCAATGAATTTTGATCAACCAGAGACAAACAAGGCAACCCATTACCATCAGGAAACTCCTTGGGGGGGGGCTCTCACAGACCCCCATGTTAAATGTGGTACAGTCCTTCCTAGTCACTGTGTAGGACATACTTCCCAGGAATATTAAAATATTCAGTGCCTGTGTGTTTTTCTTTGGGTTCACCTTCTTATTTAGCTTCTCTAGGATCACGAATTATAGGCTCAATGTCCTTTATTTATGGCTAGAACCTAAATATAAGTGAGTACATCCCATGTTCCTCTTTTTGGGTCTGGCTTGCCTCACTCAGGATAGTGTTTTCTATTTCCATCCATTTGCATGCAAAATTCAAGAAGTCATTGTTTTTTACTGCTGAGTAGTACTCTAATATGTATATATTCCATACTTTCTTCATCCATTCTTCCATTGACGGGCATCTAGGTTGTTTCCATGTTCTGGCTATTACAAACAATGCTGCTATGAATATAGTTGAGCATATACTTTTGTTGTATGATAGGGCATCTCTTGGGTATATTCCCAAGAGTGGTATTACTGGGTCCAGGGGTAGGTTGATCCCAAATTTCCTGAGAAACCTCCACACTGCTTTCCAAAGTGGTTGCACAAGTTTGCATTCCCACCAGCAAAGAAAAACACATAGTCATCCTCCTGGATATTAACCTTCATCATGCAATGAAAGGAGACAGTGACAGAGTCCCACATTAAAGCACCAGACTACAACCCCAAGGTCCAAATGAGGAGCAAAAGGAGAGAGAGCACAAGCAAAGAACTCGGGACCGCGAGGGGTGCACCCATATACTGAGACAGTAGGGATGATCTATTGGGAACTCACCAAGGCCAGATGGACTGGCTGAATAAGCATGGGATAAAATCGGACTTACTGAACTGAACTGGACAATGAAGACTGCTGAGAAGTGAAGAACAATGGCACTGGGTTTTGATCCTACTGCACGTACTGGCTTTGTGGAAGCCTAGGCAGTTTGGATGCTCACCTTACTAGACCTGGAAGGAGGTGGGAGGTCCTTGGACTTCCCACAGGGCAGGGAACCCTTACTGCTCTTGGGGCTCATGAGGGAGGGGGCTTTGATTAGGGGTAGGGAAATGGGAGGCGGTGGCGGGGAGGAGGCAGAAATCTTTAATAAACAAATAAATTAGTAAAAAAATATTCAGTGCCTATTGTACAAAAAAAAAAAACAAACTGCTCTGAATAATAGAACAATCATGGAGTAGGAATCAAGAATTCCAATAGAAAATGTATATTTTGGCAGACTTCTATAAATGATCAAAGACCAAAGCTAAGACTATGAATAAATAACATTATAATTGAAGGATTATTGTACATGGGTGCGGATGTGACTATTATTACTCCAGAATCTTGGCATCTGAATTGGCCTCTTCAGGAAGCAGATGTTCAATTCCTAAGAATTGGAACCTTATCTCAAGTAAAACAAAACATGAGATGAGTTGAATGTATAGTGTCAGAAGGACAGAGAGGAAGGCTGAGGCAATATGTGGCTAATATAACAATGAATCTATGAGGTCACAATCTGTTGCAGCAATGGAATACCCAGAATACATTCATGTAGTCATAGAAATGGAACATAAACCAGCTGATGTTTCTGGGAAGGATATTGTAAGGTACTATAAAAAAAAAACAGTCACTAACTATTCAAGCTGTAAAAAAATACAAACCAGATAGCAAACCTTCAGATGTACCAAAAGACCTACCATTAAAATGGCTAACTAAGGAACCAATTTGGGTTAAACAATGGCCTTTAACAGAAGAGAAACTGTAGGCTTTAGAAGAGGTGGTACAGGAGAATCTAGATGTTCAGCATTTTGAAAAATCAACCAGCCCTTGGAATTCTCCTGTATTTGTTAAAAAGAAATCTGAAAGATGGAGAATGGTGACAGATCGAAGAGCTCTTAATAAGGTGATTCAACAAATGAGCTCTCTACAATATGGAGTTACTTTGCCTTACCTATTCCCTACAGGATAATCTTTTATAGTTATTTATTTAAAAGACTGTTTATTTGCTAAATTTTACCAAAAAAAAATAAAGACAAAAATGCATTCACAGGGCCTACTTATAATAATTCTTGGCCTACTATGAGGTATCAATGTAATGTCATTTCTTGCACCTTTTGGAAGTTGCATGATTGCACTTTCTGTTTAGTCAAGTAATATCATTTCCCTTCTCAGGTCTTTGATGGGGTTGAAGAATTGGTAGTCATACTCACTTTCCTTTCATGACTTAGCCAAACCATTTGTAATATAAGACATAGACTCCTAGGAGAGGATAACTATTAAAACATTTAGCCTATGCTTTTTTGCCTGATGTTGTTTATACTGGATGTAATTCTAATTTTTATATATGTTTTTTATCTCTTCTGATCCATAGAAAATACTCAATATTTTTCTTATTGCATATAGTTTTTGTATTACACTTAGAACTCTCTTATTTAAACAAAAGGGGGAGGTGATCTGCTCTAGGAATTCTTCCAATTAATAGCCTTTAAGATACCAGCCCACTTTGGGCATGGTCTCATGTACTATAAATGGAGACAAAAAGCAAGTGTGGGCCTCTTGTCTGCTGGAATTGGTTCCAGTTTTCAGCACATGCAGGGGACAATGGATTGCTTCTATTTCTGTGAGTTTATCCCCTAATAAATAAACATTTGTTATAATCCATTCTGTGATATTTTGGAACTCTTTTGTATGCCAACATCACATAAATATTTTTGTGTACACATGGTATAAATACTTTGGAATATATATAAAAGTTGAATTTTATTATTTCTTTAGCTCTTGAATATAACACTAACATTTTCACAAGTAAAATGCTCTACTTTGTATTCTTGCTAGAAGTGTATGATGTTTCTACTAACTTACAAATTTTCCCACACTTGTGGTGCAGTGAAAGTCCTATAGACACATGACTTTTTTGAAGGAACTCACTGATTTCCAAAGTGACTGTACCAGTCTACCCTCTTTTATATTTTATTCAAAAACATTAGTGAATAAATGTATCCCTTGCTTAATGAACTCACAAACATCATTTGTCATTTAAATTTTGATAACATCCATTCTGACTGTGGTGAGATGGCAGGTATCAAAGGGGAGATACAAACCTATGGTCATACAGACAAGTCTTGTTCAAATGGATGATTTTGAAAATAAAACCTAAATACTGGAGTTTGCAAAATGTACCTTTATGTAGGTAGTGGGAAGGAGAGGGATGTGAGAGAGTGAAGTATAAGAGTGAGAGAATATATTGCATAGAAATTTGAAAAAAAAATTTAAAATATCCACACATAATTGTATTATGCCAATGATTATTATTTCAATAGTTTTAAGTCATGTAGTCACTTAGGACTCCAAGACCTGTACTTTAATTTTAGTGTAATATGCATTGTGTTTGTATATTTTAAAATGTTGCTATAATAGTAGAATATTACACCTCCCTTTTAGTTCTTAATTTATACTTAAATAGTATTTTATGGTGCTTGATATGTTTTAAATTTAAAAAAAAAAGAAAAATGTTTTTACTTAAGCTGGGAATTTTTCTTAAAGCATAGAGGGAAAACACTGTTATATTCAAAAGACACCTTCTTTTCTATCACAGAAGAAGAGGAATTTTCTTCTGTAATTTTTAGTATACCTTTCCCAAAAATGGTTGAAAATTGTATTCACCCTCTTGGAGAACTTGACTTTATACAGAATTCCCTAAGCACCAGTTTTTACCTTACTCAGACTTAGAGTTCAGAGAACATTTTTCTTGATGGTGTCTGCATTGAGTTAGACTTACAAGAAATCAATTAGAGAATCAAGAAAAGCTTCTTCCATGTGCTTATACAAAAATTGACAAATGAGTCACCCTGGCAGTAATCAAAGAATTCTGGGTAGTTTACTTCGTTCTTTAAGCACCTTCCAATATTCTTGATCCAAAAAAAATGCTTTACTTTACCCCTGACTAATTCCTCTGTTACTTCTTGTTATCTTGTTTGTACTCTTCACACTTTTCTTTCTTAGACTTATTTTGGTAGAAATTTTTCTTGACACATTTAATACTCTTTTTGTCATAGTTAAATACAGTCTTCCAGTAAAATTAAGGAATATAAATTTTTTACATTCCATGTATAAGTTAAGTTACAATTATTTTAACCTAGAAAATCTCAAAATATACAAATTTATAATATGTGTATTAAAATTAAGATACACATTTTATATAACATTATGAGGAATATCCATCTTAATTATTTTCATGTGACTTCTTCAAAAATTTCAAATTTAAGAATCTCAATATTGTACATTTAATGCTTGAAACGTTGCTGAAATTACTATGTTCACAAGTAAGACAAAACTAAATTTCAACTACTACAAAATGTTGTTTTTATTTATATACAAGTAAAATATGTATGCCAATTTATGGTTATGGTGTTTTTCAAAACAGGTTGAGAAACACTGCCATAGAGGAACACTACTTAAAAGAATGTTCACCCTATTTTCTTATACAACACAGAACTACCTGATCAGGAGTAACACTGTCCCAGTGATCTGGGCCCTCTCACAACAATCATAAGTCAAGAAAATTCCTCACAAACTTGCCTACTGGTAAATTTGATGGAAGTATTGAGGTTACTGTCTCCGTGGGTGGGTGCACCCCTCGTGGACCTGGCTTCCTTGCTCCTGTTCTCCCTCCTTCTGCTCCTCATTGGGACTTTGGGAGCTCAGTCCAGTGCTCCAGTGTGGGTCTCTGTCTCTATCTCCATCCATCACCAGATGAAGGTTCTATGGTGATATGCAAGATATTCGTCAGTATTATTATAGGATAGGGTCATTTCAGGTTCCCTATCCTCAGCTGCCCAGGGAACTAACTGGGGACATCGCCTTGGGCTTCTGGGAGCCAATCTAGGTTCATGTCTCTTGCCAACCCTAAGGTGGCTCCCTTAACTAAGAATTGGGTTTCCGTGCTCCCCTATCCAACCTTCCTTTTTCCCAATCATCCTTTTTCCCCAAGTTCCCCCTGTTCTCTCCTTCTCCCTTTTCTCTCCCTATCTCCCCTTACCCCATCCCACCCCATCCCCAGGATCCCAATTTTCTCCCCAGCACTTTTGTCTACTTCCCATAGCCAAGAGGATAACTATATGTTTTTCCTTGTGTTCACCTTCTTAGCTTCTTTAGGTTCACCAATTGTAGACTCCGTGACCCTTATTTATGGCTAGAAACCAATTATGAGTGAGTACATCCCATGTTCATCTTTTTGGGTCTGGGTTACCCTACTCAGTATAGTGTTTTCTATTTCCATCCATTTGCATGCAAAATTCGAGAAGTCATTGTTTTTTACCGCAGCATAGTACTCTAATGTGTATATATTCCACACTTTCTTCATCTATTCTTCCATTGAAGGGCATCTAGGTTGTTTCCAGGTTCTGGCTATTACAAATAATGCTGCTATGAACATAGTTGAACAAATGTTCTTGTCATATGATCGGGCATCTCTTGGGTATATTCCCAAGAGTAGCATTGCTGGGTCCAGGTGTAGGTTGATCCCGAATTTCCTAAGAAACTGCCACACTGCTTTCCAAAGTGGTTGCACAAGTTTGCATTCCCACCAGCAATGGATGAGGGTACCCCTTCCTCAAAACCTCTCCAGCAGAGGCTATCATTGGTGTTTTTGATTTTAGCCAATCTGACAGGTGTAAGATGATATCTCAAAGTTGTTTTGATTTGCATTTCCCTGATAGCTAAGGAGGTTGAGCATGACCTTAAGTGTCTTTTGGCCATTTAACTTCTTCTGTTGAGTATTCTCTGTTCAGATCAGTGCCCCATTTTTTAATTGGGTTAATTAGCCTTTTAAAGTCTAGTTTCTTGAGTTCTCTATATATTTTGGAGATCAGACCTTTGTCTGTTGCAGGGTTGGTGAAGATTTTCTCCCAGTCAGTAGGTTGCCTTTTTGTCTTAGTGACAGTGTCCTTTGCTTTACAGAAGCTTCTCAGTTTTAGTAGGTCCCATTTATTCAATGTTGTCGTTAATGTCTGTGCTGCAGGGCTTATACATAGGAAGCTATCTCCTGTGCCCATCTGTTTTAGGGTACTTCCCACTTTCTCTTCTATCAGGTTCTGTGTGTTCGGACTGATATTGAGGTCATTAATCCATTTGGACTTAAGTTTTTTGCATGGTGATAGATATGGGTCTATTTTCATTCTTCTACAGGTTGACATCCAGTTGTGCCAGCACCATTTGTTGAAGATGCTTTCTTTCTTCTATTGTATACTTTTAGCTCCTTTATCGAAAATGAGGTGTTCATAGGTTTGTGGGTTAAAATCCGGGTCTTCTATACGATTTCATAAGGGGATCAAGGGGATTCGAATTGGAAAGGAAGAAGTGAAACTTTCGTTATTTGCAGATGATATGATAGTGTACATAAGCGACCCCCAAAACTCCACCAAAAAACTTTTACAGCTGATAAACACCTTTAGTAATGTAGCAGGATACAAGATCAACTCCAAAAAATCAGTCGCCCTCTTATACACAAAGGATATGGAAGCAGAGAGGGAAATTAGAGAAGCTTCACCCGTCACGATAGCCACAAACAGCATAAAATATCTTGGGGTAACTCTAACCAAGGAAGTGAAAAATCTATTTGACAAGAACTTTAAGTCATTGAAGAAAGAAATTGAGGAGGATACCAGGAAGTGGAAGGACCTCCCTTGCTCTTGGATTGGGAGGATCAACATAGTAAAAATGGCAATTCTACAAAAGGCAATTTATAGATTCAATGCAATCCCCATCAAGGTCCCATCAAAATTATTCACAGATCTTGAGAGGACAATAATCAACTTTATATGGAAAAACAAAAAAAAACCCAGGATAGCCAAAACAATCCTATGCAATAAAGGATCTTCTGGAGGCATTACCATCCCTGACTTCAAACTCTATTTCAGAGCCACAGTGATGAAAACAGTGTGGTACTGGCATAAAAAAATAGCTCTAACTTCTTATTGTCTGACTCTTATATATTATTTTAACCCATCTCCTGTAATCTCTGTATTGCCAAGTGGCAGTGGCTCTCCGGAGATTCTCACCAGTGTCCATCTCTGACAGAGGGATCCATCATTTCTCTCACTTTGCCCTTCTTCCTCCCAGCATTCAGTTTTTTTTCTCTACCTACCTAAGGTGTGCCGTATCAACTAGGCCAAAACAGTTTCTTTTTTCATTAACCAATGAAAGCTACACACAAACAAACAAAAGTAATTCCTACAGTAGGCCACGACCTTGTAGTGATACATAGATTAATAGAAATAATTTAAATCAATTTAAGAGTTAGCCAATAAGAAACTAACTAAATCCATGCAAAACCTGAGAGGTCTTGAAAAGTAATTCTAGACAAAAAAAAAATACAGAATTTAACAAAGATTCTTGCTGTTTGTTGGAAGCTTGCTGCAGCTCCTTTAAGACAGATTTTGCTGATTCAACCATAGCAGGAAAAAAAAACTGTGACAGTTTTAAAATGCCAGCTTTCTGGGTGATGTTGCTCTTTCAGGAGACTAAGTATTTGGATGGGGATTGTGAGCAGAGTTCTGGGGCTTGCTTGATGGCAACTTGGACCGACTCTGTGACTGGAAGTGGAGCAGTGTGCACAGCTTAGAGGTGCAAGCAGCTCAGCCATGCTAGACTGGCAAGGCAAGCATGTAGTACATATTTGACATAGTAATGCCACTGCTTAAGTTTTAAGAAGAACTTAGCATTTTAAAAAGCACTCCTGCACAGTAACAAATTATAGATAATGCAATAAGGATATATTCAGACATAAAAGGACTCTAAATGGGTCACAGTGTTGAATAAATGTATGTAAACTTGGGAGAGAGAAGAAAAATAGTATAGAGAGTTAGAAAAGAAGTAAATCATTTTTTAAAAAAAAAGTCTTTAAAGAGACAGAGTATAGACAGTCATATATTAAAAGGAGTAAAAAAAAAAATAACCCAAGTAAAGATGAAGAATACAGAAAGAATCTGGATTATTCATACTATTGTGTTTTCTTTGAATTTTTTTGACTGGGAAGGAGCTAAGTACACAGAGATATTTAATTGTATCGGCTGCTAAGTTAAGCCAACATAAAGGTATCTTGATTCAAATATTTAAGTCTTAGGATATGTTGTTTTGGAAAAGAGGTTTTCTTTTGCATTCATAGAAGATGAGAACCTATGGATTGTTTCCAGACCAATATGGTTTGATAAACCACATGCCCCTGAAAGGTTTCTATGAGCACCCTCAAAAAATTACTTCACAAAAGTAGTTGCACAAGTTTGCATTCTTACCAACAATGGATGAGTATTCCCCTTACTCCACATCCTCTCCAGCATAGGCTATCATTGGTGTTTTTGATTTTAGCTATTCTGACAGTTATAAGATGGTATCTCAAAGTTGTTTTGATTTGCATTTCCCTGATCGATAAGGAGGTTGAGCATGACTCTAAGTGCCTTTTGGCCATTTGAAATTCTTCTATTGAGACTTCTCTGTTCAATTCAGTAACCCATTTTTTAATCGGGTCAAATAGGGTTTTAGTTGGTTTTTTGTCTTAATGACAGGGTCCTTTGCATTATAGAATCTTCTCAGTTTCAAGAGGTCCTATTTATTTATTGTTGCTCTTATTGTCTGTGCTACTGGGGGTTTACATAGGAAATGCTCTCCAGTACCCATGTGTTGCAGACTACTTCCCACTTTCTCTTCTATCAGGTTCAGTATGATCAGATTTATATTGAGGTCTTTAATTCATTTGGATTTGAGCTTTGTGCATGGTGATAGATATTGATCTATTTTCATTCTTCTACAGGTTGACATCCAGTTATGTCAGCACCATTTTTTTTTTTTTGGTTTTTCGAGACAGGGTTTCTCTGTGGCTTTGGAGCCTGTCCTGGAACTAGCTCTCTAGACCAGGCTGGTCTCAAACTCACAGAGATCCGCCTGCCTCTGCCTCCCGAGTGCTGGGATTAAAGGCGTGTGCCACCACCGCCCGGCTAACACCATTTGTTAAAGATGCTTTCTTTCTCCCATTGTATAATTTTAGCTCCTTTTTCTAAAATCAGGTGTTCGTAGGTTTGTGAATTAATATCCAGGTCTTCGATTCAATTCCATTGATCAACATCTCTGTTTTTGTGCCAATACCAAGTTGTTTTCACTACTGTAGTTCTGTAATAGAGTTTGAAGTCAGTGATGGTAATGCCTCAAGAAGTATTTTATTGTATAGCATTGTTTTGCCTGTCCTGGGTTTTTTTTTCAATCTACCTCATGATCGAGCATTTCCACTCTTGGGAATATACCCAAGAGATGCCCAATCATACTACAAAAGCATTTGTTCTACTATGTTCATAGCAGCACTATTTGTAATAGCCAGAACCTGGAAATAACCTAGATGCCCATCAATCAAAGATTGGATAAAGAAGGTGTGGCACATATACACTTTAGAGTTCTACTCAGTGGTAAAAAACAATGACATCTTGAGTTTTACATGCAAATGGATGGAAATAGAAAACACTTTACTGAGTGAGATAAACCAGACCCCTAAAGAGGAATATGTTATGTACTTACTCATAAGTGGATTCTAGTAATAAACAAAGGACATTGAGTGTAGAGGTGTGAATAAATGCAGGCAGATATTAAAGAATGTATACAACTTTAATGATTAAATAAACTTACAGCACAGAAGTTTCTGCATAGCATAGAAGGCAGGAAAGGGCCAAGCCGCTTCCTGCACACCCGATTTATCAGTATGCATTCTCCCGAGGCAAACCCGCCCCCTCAAGGGGCTGGCTTAACCCTACAATTGAGCCTATAGTTCGTGATCCTCCAGAAGCTAAATAAGAAGGTGAACCCAAAGAAAAACATATTTATCCTCCTGGATATTGGAAGTAGACAAGATCGCTGGGCAAAATTTGGGAGCACGGGGGTGGGAGGGTTGGGGGAAGGGAAAATGGAGTGATAGAAAGGAGAAGGGGAGAGCTTGGGAGAATGGGATGATTGATTGCAGGGAGGGCCAATATGGGAGCAGGGAAGAAGATATGTTAACTAAGGGAGCCATTTTAGGGTTAGCAAGAGACTTTACTCTAGAGGGGTTCCCAGGTGTCCAAGGGGAATTCCCCAACTAGGTCCTTGGGCAGCAGAGGAGAGGGTGCCTGAACTGGCCTTCTCCCATAGCCATACTGATGGCTTGCATATCACCATAGAACCTTCATCTGGCGATGGATGGAGATAGAGACAGAGACCCACATTGGATCACTGGACTGAGATCCCAAAGCCCAGATAAAGAGAAGAAGGAGGGAGACCATGAGCAAGGAAGTCAGGACCGCGAGGGGTGAGTCCACCCATGGAGATGATGGGACTGATCTAATGGGAACTCACCAAGGCCAGCTGGACAGGGACTGACGAAGCATGTGATCAAACTGGACTCTCTGAATATGGCTGACAATGAGGGCAGACTGAGAAGCCAATGATAATGACACTGGGTTTTGATCCTACTGCATGTACTGGCTTTTTAGAGCCTAGTCTGTTTGGAAGCCCACCTTCCTAGACCTGGATGGAGGGGGGAGGACTTTGGACTTCACACAGGGCACGGCACCCTGACTTCTCTTAGTAGTCGAGAGGGAGGGGGAATGGGAGGGGGAAGGGGGAGGGAGATGGGGGATGGGAAGAGATGGAAACTTTTAATAAATAAATTTAAAAAATGGGAAAAATTACTTGACCCAATATCTGACTGAGATGAACCTAGCACACAGAATACACAATGAAAGACCTAATTAACAGCACCCCCAAGCAGCAGGAAGCAGTATGGACAAAACTATGCCCATATTCCCAAATATTGTCTATAAATGTTTGTTTACATTTAAAGGGGCATATGATATATACATATATACATATACATATACATATATATATGAATAATTTGTATTGGTATAGATCTTGTTTTATTGATACAAATTTAAGGTCAATTTTGTATGTGCATATGTATTTCTGATCTTGACTATGATATTGTGTTTGTGCAGCTCATTTACAAATGTAATATATAATTAAGAAGTATAGTTTAATAGATAATCATCTATAATAGTCAAGCTTATAGTTATGTTAGTTAGATTTTCTAGATGTATTCAGACATATTTCTGATGGATAGGCATTCTTCAAACCTTTCAAAGACTACAGAATATGAAATTTAAAATGTTTTAAGAAGTTAGGACTTTTCATGACAATGAGACACATCTGCTCCTGGCAGCACCAATTACTTCAAGAGGAAGATGGTCATTGAAGAGGCTCCTTATAGAGTTGGTTAGCTATTTGGTCAAGAAATTGCTCTTGCCTGAATTGCTTAACTGGACATGCAGAACACACAGCGAAAAGACTGCTGAACTTCCCTAAAGGTGAGATGATCCTTTGGGATTTCTACTTTATGAAAGAGTCCACTAGACATAATGCACGACACAGAAAAAGACAAAGTGACTGCAAACTGCCAATATAGGAAGAACTGTCTTTAAAATTCCCTGCTTTGTAGAAAAGTCTGCTGGATACTATGGGCCTGTGGGCTGAAAATTGCTGCCCCAACAGTACAGAAGAACTTTGGGTGACTGCCCAGGCAGCCAAATGTCTCCATCAATTCTAGAGTTTTGGAAGTTCCTTACAAAACACTTCCTGTTTACTTAGGTAATATTAGATCCTTCTCGAGTCTTTGATGGAGTTGAAGAATAGATAGTTATTATTATAGTTTTACTTAGTTCTGATAAAAAATGAAGTAGATATAAATATTTAACTATAATTCTTACTTGATAACTGTTTTGTTATATGTAATTTTACTATGTGAACGTTAAAACCTTCCTTTGTATTTTAACAGTAAAGAGGAGGGGATGTGGGAGTCCCCTCTTTCTTCTGTGATCACCATTAATGAATAAAGAAATTGTCTTGGCCTCTTGATAGGGAAGATCTTAAATAGGCAGGGGAGATGGAACTGGATGCTGGGAGGAAGAAGGGCAGAGTCAAAGAGCGACAACATGGAGCCACCAGAGATAGATGTGCTAAAACTTTGCTGGTAGGCCACGACTTCATGGTGATACACAGATTAATAGGAACAGGTTAAACTAATATGAGTTATCTAATAAGAAGATAGAGCTAATGGGCTAAGCAGTGTTTTAATTAATATAGTTTTTGTATGATTATTTTGGTTCTGGCTGGCTGGGACAAATAAGAGGCCTCTTCCTCCAACAAATGGTTACTATGATTTAAAAGAAATAACAAGGGTTGCTAATGATGAACTGAAAGGTGAACAATTAATATGCTATTGATGAAGCATAAATCAATGCAATCATTGAAAATACTTATACCATATGATCCAGCAATTCCATATTTATAAGGAACTTATAAACAAAAGAATAACATTCAATATCTGAATTCTGCAATTTTCTATAACACTGATGGAATTGTAAGAAATAAGGGACAAATGTATCTTTTATGTGAAAAAGTCTTAATTTATAGAAACAGACAGCAGAATTTTGGTTACTAGGGGCTAAAGTAACGAGGTTTGTTAAATTGTTATTCAAAGAACAGAAAATTAATTATACAGGAAAATCACAAGGACTATGCTACAACATGGTGGCTATAGCAATGATGCATTTTACTCTGGAGAACTGCTGAGATTAAATTTTTAAGTGTTTTCACCACTATAAATGACAAGTGTGAAAGATAATGTGTTAACATGTTAATTAACTCAATTTAGCCATTCCACAATGTGTGTATGTTTTGAGAAAATATGTTGTACATGATAAATACATAGAATATTTATTTGATAATTCAAATAATTAATAAAAATAAAGTGACTAATTATATTATATAACCCTATAGACTATTAAATTCTATAACTATTATAGTTAAATTATTTTTTCATTCAATTTTATTGCATTCATTTTAGGAACTAATATACACACATATATCAGTATATTATTATCAGACTGAGTTTGGTTTTAGTAAAAAAATATAATCTTTTTCTGGTGAATACAAGATACTTTGCAAATTCTAGTTTTGGATTTTGAATCTTAATAATATCACTAGTTTTATATATCTTGATGTTTTACTTTCAAGTTTATTTGTGCTTTGAAATCTATTTTGTCTTATACATATTTCTTTCAAATGGAAATCATTTTCAAATATAAAAATTCCTGAATTTTGATTGAATAGTTTATAACATTTATAATTAATGTTATTGACACAGCTGGATTTGTTTCCCCAATTTGTTTTCTCTTATTATGTGTGATGTTTTTCTTCTCATTTACTGTCTCATTTTTTCATTAATAGAATATGTTTTATAATGATACATAATTTCATTTATTTTTCAATGATGTTTTTGTTTGTGGTAATATGAACAATAAATTAGAATTTATTTTCAATATATGCCAAATTAATTATAATGAGTTATAAACATTCAATTATATATTTATATTATCTATAGTATACTTTTATGCTATTATGCACTACATATCAATTTTAGTGTATAAAATTTTATTTATTTTGAGCTTACTTAGAGAAAAGAAGAAAGCAAATATATCACCTATTGAATATTCTTATATTAATATTCATATTTATGACTTGCCTTCTCTTCCTCTTCTGTGCTTGATGAGATTACACTGGCATAGTTTCCAGTGAATTTACTTATCTGATTATTTTATATTATTGTGATACACTTTTTTCTCAATTACCAGGTTTGCATTGCTATCTTAAAATACTACATATTTGTATGTATATGAAATGCTTATATGCTCTTAAAATATATTAGAATAATAGTCTATGATGATTTTGTATATATTATAGTATATAATATATATATATATATATATATATATATATATATATATATATTCCCCCAAATTCTCTTTAATGCATTAAAAAGTAACTCATTAGGTCTACTTGAAGATGTAGCTGTGATAAAATTTTGCTGAAGACCAGAGTCCTGGAATCCCTCTTTGCTTCTTTTCTCATGTGTGCTCTTCCTGCTCATACTCTCACTAAGATATCATTTTTAAATTTTTTTTCTCACACATTACATACTGACTGCAGTTCCCTTTTCTCTACTCCTCCCAGTTTTCACATTCCTTCTCTTCTCTGCCAGGATTCTCTCCTAAACCTGACATAACAATTTAAAATAAGACTAGGCAAAAACTCTTATGTCACAGTTGTACAAGGCTTGCCAGTAGGATGAAAAACGTCCCAAGAGCAGACAAAAGAGTCAGAGACTTCCTTACTCCCACTGTTAGAAGTCTCACAAGCCCACCAAGCTAAATAACCAGAATGTATGTATACACAGAGGAACTAGGTCAGACCCATGCAGATTCTGTGATTTCTGCTTCAGTATCTATAAGCCTTATGAGCCCTGCTTAGTTGATTCTCTGAGCTGTATTTTCCTGGTGTTCTCAATCCACTGGCTCTAACAATCTTTCCACCCATCTAACATAAGGCTTCCTGAAAGCTGTACCTAATATTTGTCTTTGTGTCTCTGCATCTGCTCCCATTGGTTGTTGGAAAAAAAAATACTGTTATGAAAACAGGTCGAGGCATGACTTAGTATATCAGAATATCATTAGGAATCATTTCATTGACCTTTTGAATGGCCACTCACTTTTGGTTATATCCTAGGTCCCTGGGTTGTCTAGCCTCTGGTTCCAGGTCATCCAGGCAGTGTTAGAGTGGACTCCTTCTCTAACACTAAGTCCTTCTTAGTGCTGTGGGACTCAAGTATGATGAGTCATTGATTGGCCACTTCCACAAGTTCTGCACATCTTACAGGTATGGAAAATTGTAGGTCAAATTTTTATGGCTGGGTTGAAGACCCAGTCCCAACACTTGAAGCCTTGCTCCTCAACCAAAGAATGAATAAAAAAGATGTGGCACATTTGCACAATGGAGTATTACTCAGCTTTCACAAATGACATCATGGAGTTTTCAGGCAAATGGGTGGTACTAGAATGTTGTAGGAGCTGCAGTGGGCTGCGTTCACCCCCAGCTTTGCACGGCTAGCTTTACCCGAAATAATTACATGGAAATTGTATTATTTTGATCACTGCTTGGCCCATTAGCTCTAGCCTCTCACTGGCCAACTCTCACATCTTGATTAACTGATTTCTAATAATCTGTGTACCACCATGAGGTGGTAGCTTACCGGTAAGTTCTTAACCTGCATCCATCTTGGAAAAGAGAGCTATGGTGACTCTGCCTCACTTCCCTTCTTTCCCAGCATTCTGTTCTGTCTACTCCACCTACCTAATTTTCTGTCCTATCAAAGGCCAAGCAGTTTCTTTATTAATTAACCAATGAAAGCAACAGATAGACAAATGAACCACCTCCATCATTTCCCCTTTTTCTGTTTAAACAAAAAAGAAAAGCTTTAAATTTAACATAGTAAAATTACATATAACAAAACAGTTATCAAGTAAGAATTGCAGCTACAATATTTATATATAATTTATCTTTTATCATAACTAAGGAAAACTATAACTATAACTAACCATTCTTCAACTCCATCAAAGACTACAGAAGGATATAATATTACCTAAGCAAACAAGAAGTACAAAACTCTAGAAATGACAGAGACATCTCGCTGTTTGGACAGTCACCCAAAGTTCTTTTGTACCATTGGAGCATCCATCTTCAGCCTACAGGCCATAGTATCCATCAGACATTTCCAGGAAGCAGGAAATTTCAAAGACAGTTCAGTCACTATCTGCTGTGTCCTGCAGAATGTCTCACAGACTCTTTCATGAGTCAGGAACCCCAAAAGACCATCTCACCCTTGGGGAAGTTTAGCAGTCCTCTCTTAGTGGGTTTTCTGTGTCCAGTTTATGCAACAGTCCAGGCAAGAGCAGTTTCTTACCCAAATGGCTATCAAACTCCATAAGGAGCCTCTTCGATGGCCATCTTCCTCTTGAAGTAAATTGGTGCTGCCAGGAGAAGACGTGTCTCATTGTCATGAAAAGCCCTAAATTATTAAAACATTAAATGCCGTATTCTGCAGTCTTTAAAAGATATGAAGAGTGTCTATCTAACTCAAATATATCTCTATATATCTAGAAAATCTAACTAACATGACTACAAGCTTGACTATTATTGATGATTATCCATTAACAACCTTTATTTCCTAATTAAACATTACATTTTTAAATGAACTACACAATCACAATACCTTAATCAAGATCAGAAATACATATATATATATAACAAAATGGACCTTAAAATCCATACCAATGAAAATTATTCATATCTATATCATATACCCCTTTAAATGTAAAAGAACGTTTATAAACCATATTTGGGAACATGGCGCAGTTTTTTCTCTTCAAACTGCTTCCTGCTGAATGGGGGCACTGTTATTCAGATCTTTCATGGTGTAACCTGTGTGCCAGGGTCATCTCAGTTGGTAATTGAGTGAAGTAATTTTCTGAAGGTGTTCACAGCAACCTTTCAGGAGGGTTTGGTTTATCACACCATATTGTGATAGAAGCAATCCACAGGGTCCCATTCTCTGTGAAAACAAAAGAAGGATTTTTCCAAAGCGTCATAACCTTAGATCCAAATTCTGAAGTCAAGATACCTTTAGAACATATGTACAGGTTCAGTTTAGCAGCCCATTTAATTAAATGTCTCTCTGTACTTAGCTCCTTCACAGTCAAAAATTTTAAAGAAAACACAATAATACAAAGAATCCAGACTCTCTGTGAATTTTTCATTTTTACATTGCTTATTTTTGCTCTATCACTTTACTTTATTCTGTCTCTTTAAAGACTTTACCTTTTTTTATTAAACCATTAACTTTATTCTCTATAATTTTTTTCCCTCTCCCAAGCCTATAACTGAATTTGTCCTATTGTGAATCTGTAATTTTTTACTGCCCAGAAGCACTTCTTAAAATGCGAAGCGCTTCTTTAAAACTTAAGTTGCACCATGCAGAGGTAATACGGTACTGCCTATTTACTGCCAGGCTAAACCTCAACTGTGCTGTTATTATGGCAATTATGATAGTTCCTGCCTGAGGTCAGCACAGTTCAGCATAGAGCAGCCGCTCCTGCCTCAGACCCATTTGGTGCCCCTGAGCTGCACACAGTTCCACGCACACAGCAAGTCCACATTGGAGCCGCCCTCAGCAGTTTAATTCTGAGACTGAGCATGCAGCACAGAAATTCTTTTCATTCAAGTTACACTGTGCAGTCTGAAAACATCTCTCTGTATGGCGGCAGGAATCCGCCATGCTCTCCCACCTGACCAAGTCTGATTCTGCCATCTGCCCAGGCAGGAAGAGCTGAGCCAAGGGCATGGTCTCAGCTACTTTCTTCCTGATCCTGAGCAGGAACAGAAACATCCAGTCCCATAAAAGCCATTGAAATGCTTTAAAGCCAGAGTTTGCACTGGTGGTACAGCCCCAGGAAGCCACACTTTAAAATGACACGGCTTTTTTTCTGCCGCTATTGCTAAAACAAGAAATAATTCTTTGGCATGCCACCAACAAACAGCAAAAATTTGTGTTAAACTCTGTTTTCTGTTTAAAATTAAGCTCTCTCAGGTTTCACGTGGAGTTTGTTACCACATTGGAGAGCCACTCTGTAGTAAGTGGAGGGGTGGGCTGCATTCCAGCCGCCCCAGCTCCTGCATGGCTAGCTTATGCCCCGAAATAATTACACAGAAACTATTCTTTTAAACACTGCTTGGCCCATTAGTTCTTGTCTCTTAATGGCTAATTCTCACATCTTGCCTAACCCATATTTAGTAATCTGTGTAGCACCAGTCTTACCAGGAAAGATTCAACATGTCTGACCTAGCAGCTTGCTTCATCACATCTTCCCTGGAGAGGAGAGGCATGGTGACTCTGCCTCACTTCCCTTCTTCCCAGCATTCTGTTTTGTCTACTCTGCCTACCTAATTTTCTGTCCTATCAAAGGCCAAGCAGTTTCTTTATTAATTAACCAATGAAATCAACAGATAGACAAATGACCCACCTCCATCACTAGAAAAAAATCATTCAGACCAGAAAGTCAAATACGGCATGTATTCAGTTATAAGTGTATATTAGTTGTTACATAAAAGATACTCATGCAACAATCCAGAGACCCAGAATGGCAAAGTAATAATGATATTTAAGTTCTAGCATAGTTAGAAGGCCCTTATTCCAGTTGCAGAAATGGAAGCATCATTATTTTAGAACTTCCCCGGTGTTTGTTAAATGAACATTTTTCTATAAAAAACACCTGGACACATACTATGTTATAGTAATTCAAACTGAATTAACACTTTCAAAAAAACCCAACAAAATACATAGATATCTGCTACTTTTTAAGAATGGGTTTTATATATTAAAATTTACGCTATAAGAATATACTATTGACAACTATTGTTCACCTTTAAGAAAAGAGGGTTTAGCAAGAGGCCTTTAGACTTTAAGAGTTTGGCCTCAAAATTGATGATGGACCCTCAATAGTTCTCTTTTTGTTTTCTTCATCTAAAATTGACCACTTGATATCATACATCTTTACATTGAATTCCAAACAAAAATGAACAACTGATTTTAAACTTAACCATTTTATCTATGTGTTGAAGTATGTAATATAAGATAGTCTTTTTATTTAAAAAAGTGGTGAAGAATAGTTATTGAGCAGAATTGTTAAAAGATTGTTCAATTATTATAAACTCTGAATATAATGTATTTTAATATATGACAATATAAAATATCTTATATATGAGATGCTTCTATTATCAGTTGCATAAATGTAGAACCATGAAATCAAAACATGTAAGAGCAACATTAAAAGATTTTTGTGTCTCCCTTCCTGCCATTATGAGTCAAAAACAGAGCATCAGTATCCCATTATCAAAGAGATACTTTGGATGGTTGAAAAGAGCTACCCTTAATTAGATGTGTATATTACAGAAAAAGGTAATAACTTTCACCTACAGCTGTTTAATGGCTCTCTAACCTTTAAGTATGTCTTTGTCCAACATACAGGTTTATTTTACAACATAAGTGTTAGAGAAGTAGATGATAAACCCTAAAACAACTAAATCGCCTAAATGATGTATCCTGATGAACAAGAGTGCCCTGTAATACAAGTTGATTCAATGAGACATAATTTGGGAAGTTTTGAAGAACTCTTCTATTGATTAGTACTAGTCACAGTTATTACCCCAAATAACTGAACATTGGTTGTAATCATTCTTCAAGGGTAAATGTTTGAAAATGAATATTTAGAAGATATTATACTTTGCAGGACACTAGGGTAATTTTGTCAATAATTACTTCAGTGCACTCAGTAGTGCTTTAATGGAATAAAAGCACCAAAGTGAGTCCCTAGTGTATATTCTGAACTTTAAAGGCATAAGATGGTCACAGGAGTCCCTAGAGAGTATGTGAATGTGACTCAAGAAGAAGAAATATAGCCGGGCGATGGTGGTGCATGCCTTTAATCCCAGGACTCGGGAAGCAGAGGCAGGCGGATCTCTGTGAGTTTGAGACCAGCCTGGTCTACAGAGCTAGTTCCAGGACAAGCTCCAAAGCCACAGAGAAACCCTGTCTCGAAAAAAAAAATATATACAATCTTTTTTTTTTTTTTTTTGGTTTTTTGAGACAGGGTTTCTCTGTGGTTTTGGAGCCTTTCCTGGAACTAGCTCTTGTAGACCAGGCTGGTCTCGAACTCACAGAGATCCGCTTGCCTCTGCCTCCCAAGTGCTGGGATTAAAGGCATGCGCCACCACTGCCCAGCAGAAATATACATTCTTAAGAAAATGTACATTCAAGAAAAGTAATGTGAAAGAAACTTCCCTGTAAAAAAAAAATAAAAAAGAAACTTCCCTGTTTCAACTCTTTTCATTTTATATATGAAACAATACATACAACTGAATATGGATTTATTTTTATATTTCTCTTTGGAAATGTCCATATACCTTGCTCTCTATTTGTAGGTGGTGTAATAACCAGGCTAGCTTAATATGAAATAACAAGTTTTAATGAAGGAATAGCTTATAACATCAGGGATCTAATGATGAGCAGGAGATACAAAAAAAAGAGAGCGGTGGGGCTCATGTCTCTAAATTTATATGTAAACATTAGCCTGAGGTGAACATGCCCCCTATTGGGCGGAGTTTTATCTGTAATGACTGTTTCCTGCCAATGGTGATGAAAGAAATGCATTTGACTCCATGTTGCCAAAGTCAGAGCCAGTCTGAAAAATCTATTCAAAACCCAAAACTGAAAGTTAACTGTAAGCAGCAGGGGGGAGGGCCAGGAAACAGGGCATCAGGGATCTAGCAATGAGCAGGAGATACAAAAAAAGAGAGCGGCAGGACTCATGCTGCTAGATTTATATGTAAACATTAGCCCAAGGCAAACATGCCAACTATTGGGCGGAGTTTCCCCTACATCTGATAGAAAACAAATTTGTGTGTTTGATACATATTTTATTCTCTCTGCACTGAAGAAATTTAATGGAACTATGACATTTTAATCATTAAAATTAACATTCTATTATAATTTCATGTTTGTAAGGAGTATAAATGATGTTATAGCAACACTATACAGTATTTTTATTGGCAATTACAAAATAGAAGAGTTTCTGCATCAGCTTACTATCACTGTAGTTTGAATATTATAAGGAAAAATAAAATTTGAAATAAAATTTATTCCCTGGCATTGCCAAAGCATACGTGGGTAGCCCATATATGGCATTTCAGTTGAACTTGTCCATATTGGGTTTCATGGTTTAAGTTGATGAGGACGACTGACCAGGTATCTTCCTAAAGAGGATACCAGATTTCATTGCAGATAGTTGTGAGATAATATGCAGTTGCTAGACATTAAAAACTGTATCTTAGGAAGAGCAGGCAGTGTGTTTAATCATTGAACAATCTCTCCAGCCACTCTTTATTTTTTAAAAAATGTTTTCAAGGTAAAACAAAGATATATTTTAGAAGGGTAACTTTTTCAAATTCTTTTATTTTTATTTTTAAAAAAGAAAACAAACAATCTTTTTCTAAAAAAAATTATATATACCCAATCCAAGTTCCCACTCCCTCCCCTCATCCCACTCCCTCCACTTACCCACCAAACCCCATCCACTCTGAATGTGGTTGACAGTTTCATGGCTGGAGCAGAGTGGGGGTCACTGGAATTGGCACCAGAATTTATCCCTACTGCTTGTACTGACATTTGGAAACCTATTCTCTTTGGATGGATATCTTGCTCAGCCTAGATATAGTAGAGAGTTCCTTGGACCTTCCCCAAAGTAATGTGCCTTACTCTCTCTTAAACTTGCAACCAAATCTCCAGTGAGAAGTCTTTAGAAATGTTGGGTAGTTTAGGATACATCAAAGTCTATACTCTAAGATTGCATTATGTCTAATTTAAAAAGGGGAATTATAAAGCGGATGAGATCTTATATCCTATCTACTTTCTTTATATTTTCAATGACTGAGAAAATGTCAGCTTCTTGCTTTTAGACTTCCACAACTGCTAGTTTGTAGCTTACCTAATTTATTTTTAAATTACCTAATACATGAACAAACATGGAAGACTGAGTACTTTATATAAAATAAGCATGTTTGTTTTGCATTGGATTACAGTTCTGAAGGTTCAAGAACATACAGACAGCATTCTAGTTAAGAACTAACTACAATGGCATCAGGACATACAGAAGAGAGAACTGGAGAAGTTAAATATAAGACAGGAAGGCAGAGTCCAAGAATAAAACAGATTCCCTGTGATTTTAGCAGTTATTTTTACAAAAACTAATTTTAGTATGGAGGCTGCTTGTTTATTTCCCAGCCACCCAAATTATCAAAATAACCTCACAGAGACTGTATCAATTAAATTACTGCTCGATCCATTAGCTCTAGCTTCTTATTTGCTAATTCTTACATCTTAATTTAACCTATTTCTATTAATCTGTGTATTGCCGTATGTTTGTGGCTTACTGGCAAGGTTTGGTGTCTGTCTCTAGCAGGGCTACATGACTTTTCCTTGGCTCTTTCCCCCAGCATTTAGTTTAGTTTTCACTGCCTATTTATAGTCTGCTTCGTTCAGGCCCAAGATAGTTTTATTTATTATCCAATAAAAGCAACTCATATACAAAAGGACATCCTATACCATTTCCCCTTTTCTGTTTAAATACAAAGGAAGGTGTTAACTTTAACATAGTAAAATTACACATAGGAAAACATGTATTAAGCAAGAATTATAGCTGCAATATTTATATGTACTTTATCTTCATCAGAACTAAAGAAAACTACAACTATAGCTATCTATTCTTCAACTCCATCAATGACTCCAGAAGGATATATTACTTAAGTAAATAGGAAGTGAATTGTAAAACACTTCCAAAACTCTAGAAATGACAGAGATAATTCATTGTCTGGACAGTCATCCAAAGTTCTTCTGTATCATTGGAGCATTCATCTTCAGCCTATAGGCTCATAGTATTCACCAGACTTTTCTATGAAGCAGGAAATTTCAAAAACAGTTCCACCTATATTGTCAGTTTGTCAGTCACTTTCTTCTGTGTTCTGCAGGATGCCTGGAATACTCTTTCATGAAACAGGAACCCTGAAGGTATCTTGTCTCACCTTGAGGCAAGTTCAGCAGTCATTTCTCTGTGGGTCCTGCATGTACATTTCATACAGCATAGCATCAAAACAGTCTAGGCAAGAGCAGTTTCTTACCCAAATGGCTAGCAAACTCCATAAGTAACCCCTTTGATGTCCATCATCCTCTTTAAGTAATTGATGCTGCCAGGAGCAGGTGTGTCATGAAAAGTCCTAAGTTCTTAAAACATGTTAAATTCAATATTCTGAAGGTCTTTGAAAGGTTTGAAGAATTCCTATACATCTGAAATACATCTGTGTATGTCTAGAAAACCTAAATAATATGACTACAAGCTTAACTGTTATAGATGATATTCTATGAACTTGTATTACTTAATTATGCATTACATTTCTAAATGAGCTGTACAAATAAAATACCTTACTCAAGAGCAGAAATATATATATATAAACCAAGATCCATACCAATGCAAGTCTCTATAGAATATTCTTCTTTAAATGTAAGCAAATATTTATAAACAATCATGTAGGGAATTTGGGTGTAGTTCTCTCCAAACTGCTTCCTGCTTTTTGTTGGGTAAAGTATAATATTAGAGGTATTCACATTGACCTTTTGGGGGATCTTGGTCCATCAAACCACATTAGTCTGGAAGGATTCCACAGGTTCTCATCCTCTGTGGAAGCAAAAGAAAAACCTCTTTTTCAACACAAAACATTCTTAGACCCAATTTTGGAATCAAGATACCTTTAAAATATATAGGTTGGTTTAGATTAGCAGCCCATACATTGAAACGTCTCTTTGTACTTAGCTCATTCACAGTCAAAAGTTAAAAGAAAACACAATAATATACATAATCCAGACTCTGTTTATATTCCATCTTTCCATGGCTTATTTTTCTTCACTCCTTTAATCTATGGCTGTCTGTACTCTGTCACTTTAAAGACTTTACCTTCTTTTTCAAACCATTTACTTCTTTTTATAACTGTCTATATTTATTTTTCTTTTCTTTCCCAAGCCTATTTACATTTATCCAACACTGTGACCCATTTGGAGGTCTTTTTAATCTGAATCTGTCTGTATTGTTTATCTGTAATTATCTTCTGTCTAGGAGTGCTCTTTTTTTCAGAGTGAGGTTGCATATTTATTTAGTGGATTATGGAGGAAGAAGAAAGAATGGAAGAATAGTAGAGAGGCAGAGAGAGAAAGAGAGAGAAGGGAGAGAAGGAAGCTGCCTCTTTGAGAGGGAGATGGAAAAGCAAGGAGTGATTCTTAAAATGCTAAGCGCGTCTTAATATCCTAAGCAGTGGCATTGCTAGGGAAAATACAGCCCTCACTGTTTATTTTGCCCAGTCCAACATAGAAGTCTGTTTACTGCCTCTGAGACTGTTTGGTGGTAGCCATCCTCACTAACTCAACTCTGATAACCAGTTGGCTCATGCTACCACCAAGTAACTTACAGCATGCTGTCCACAATCGCCATTTAAGTGCTCAGCCTATTGAAAGAGCCAGCGTTTGTGTTGGCAGCATGGCCTAGGAAGCCACCATTTAAAAACTATGTGGCTTTTTTCCTGCTACTGCTGAATCAGGAAAACCTCTCTTGAGGGAGCTACAACATATTGCCATCAAGCATAGCCCATACACCATCTAGAAATAAAATGTGGCTAAACTTTTTTTTTTTGTGTGTGTGTGTTAAGAATTTATTTCCAAGCTTCTTTAGGGCATCAATTTGTAGTATGGAGGGTGCTTGTTTGTTTCCCGGCTGTTCAGATTCCCAAAATAACCACACAGATACTGTATTAATTAAATCCCTGTTTGGCCCATTAGCTCTAGCTTCTTATTGGCTAACTCTTACATCTTAATTTAGCCCATTTCAATAAATCTTTGTATCACCATGTGGTTGTGGCTTACCAGCAAGTTTCACTTTCTGTCTCTGGCAGGCTACATGGCTTTTCCTTGACTCCACCCTTTTTCTCCCAGCATTTAATTTAGTTTTCCCTGAGTACCAATATTCTGCTCTACACAGACCAATGACAGTTTCTTTATTTATTAACCAATAAAAGCAACACATATACTGAAGGACTTCATACATCACTAACTCACTTTGTAATACCAAGAATTCATTCATTCAAGATTATATAGTACTCAAAGACCTTTATGACTTCCAATGTGTGTCCCTATCTTTTAATGATTCAATGACTTTAACACTATCAACCTGAGAAACAAGTTTCCAGGGTACAGTGGTTTTAATGAGAAAGATGTTCCACATAAATTCATGTAGCTGAACACTTGGGTACTTATTGGTGATCACATGGTGACTGTAGGAGTTTTAGTAAGTGTGACTTTATTGAAGAAAGGATGTCACTGGAGGTAGTCATATAGAATTTAAAGAATTGAGCCATTTCTGGTTGCTGTCTCTTCTTTATGTTTGGGGTTCAAGATATGAAATCCAAGATTCTTGCTGCTGTTGCCATGCCTGCTGTCTATTGTCACAATAGACTCATAAGCATCTAGAAATATAAACTGAAATAAACTCTGTCTTCTAAATGTTGCATTTGGTCATGGGTTTTATCACAACAACAAAAAATGACAATATATAGTGTGTGAACTTTTATGGGGAAAAACAGATCATTGTTAAATCATTGAACCAAATCTTAAACATTATTTTAAAACAATAGAATATGGAAACATAGCTTTAGTAAACTGCAAATAGCAAATAAATAAGAGTAGATATGGTCTTTACTTGTATAATTGAAGCCATGTCTTTAAAATGTATTTTTATCTTTCTTATTTCTTGAAATGATCTTTATTCATTAAATTACATAATTAAAGAAAAAAACAAGAGGAGACTCACAAATTCCAGAAAACATGATGTTTTACCAATTATATTAAAAATCACAAAGGTGGTTTACACTATAAGCGAATGGAGGAGTTGATTGTTGCACAATTTTATTCCATTGACCTCCCTTGCAACATTATTAATATACTTAAATCCATTAGTTCTAAAGTACAACATAAAAAAATCACTATGGCAAGTCTAGTAAACAGAGCCTATGCTACTAGGGTAGTATTTATTTTAAAAATCTAGTTTTCAGTGTGAAATCATTTTTTATTTGATAATTTGTAAGTAAAAGTATCGTAACCACTGACAACTGACTTTAAATTCTAATAGATTTAGTCTGATCCTATCATATATCATGTTTACAATTAAGACAACTTGACAATACTCAATAACTGTGCACAGAAAACAAAAAAAAAGCTCTATATCTAGTATAAAGATGAAATTGACTACTGGGAGACTTCAGATTTTGAGGAACACCTAACTTTATGGTCTAACAAAGATTCTTTATTGTTTGCCATACATCATGAACAGACTATTAAAAAGTAAGTACAACATAACTATCCATAGGCAAACACAAATAGACTTTCAGAAAATTCTAAGGACTTCCATTCTGACAACATAAAGAGGTTTATTCAACATTTACCTTAAACAAATCATAATGAACAGAAAAATTGATCATAATTACAGTATACCTAAACATAGTTCATGTGAGTCACAACCTTTGTTCCTTATAACTTCACTACTTTAATTATTTTGACATACCATCAGAATACTAACATGTAACTACTACAATATCGTTAATATTACAGACAAGGCCAACATTTTTCCCTCAGAAAATTAACTTATCAACTATCTGAAAAATGAGACTACTACTGAGTGGGCACAAGAGTCTAATTAGTTACCAAGAGCAAAACAAAAGAAGAAAAGTGCAGTAACAGTAAAGGAATTATCAGAAGAGATATTTGTAAAATCAAAATGCTCAGATACACCTAGGAGAGAAAGAAAGAAAAGTTGATCATAGTTGATGACATTATGGGTGCCGTTGTGGATCCTGCAGTTTTCTCTGCAATGGTATCCAATATTTCTTATCACAGAGGACCCCAACATCTCCCATAAAAACCACAGATCCATTACAGTTCTACAATGGAAGCACCATTTGCTCTTGGCTTGTCTCTAATGAACCAAGCAACCTACTCAGCAAAAGAAATTAGCAAATGAAAATAAGTATATAGAATAACAATCATTTTTACTTTGCCACTGTTCCAAGATAGTAGCACCTAATGCCAAAGTGATAAGTTCTGGATTTTTCACTATCTTTTAAGTGTCCACAACTTAAAAATTTTAGCTACATTTACATGCTAGCCTTAGCATACAGCCACTTAACATAGGCCTTTACCTATTGCTTCTATAACCATTCCACTAACACTTTCACCGTGTGTATTAAATACTTTTCTGTTACTGTGATAAAACACCATGATCAAGACAATTTAGAGAAGAAAGGAGTAGAGTTTTTAATGGCATGCAAAGAGTAACAGGCAGACATGGTAACTAAAGCATAATTCTGAAAGCTAAAATCTTGGGCCTTAAGAACAAACCAGGGAGAGAAGGGAGGGTGGGGGAAGGAAGGAAAAAAAGGAAGGGGAGAGAAAGAGAACTTGAAATTATCATAGTCTTTAAATTCTCAAAGCTAGCATTTATTGGCATACTACTTCTAAAAATGACATAGCGACTAAATCAACCCACCCAGTGATTCAAACTAGGTACCAAGTGTTCAATACTGAAATTCTGGTAGATATCTTTTATTCAAACCACCACATGATGGATGAAAGAACCCCCACCACATTTAATATATTAATGCTCTATTCTCCGTAGGAGCAGGCACTCTGCACATGTTCACAACATGGAGAGTGGTTTTTAAGTTGAGTGCTTAAAAACTTGGGACCACATGTCTATTTATTCCTCTTTAATAAAGACCCTAGAAGTAAATATGTCCATGGTCTGGATATAAGCTTCTTATTGCTCCAAAATCTCATGTTCTTATATAATATAAGAAATGTAAAAGTTGAAGTAAATATTCATCAGGAACTGCTTTTTTCAGTGTCCTGGACCATAGTCAGAGTCCCATAATGTGTGCTTTTCTTCCAAAATCTAGTACTGGAAAAACACTATAGACATTGTGCATATCATAGCCATTGAACACACACCTATGAACCATACCTGGTGCTAGAAAATATTTTTCTGGTATTGACTTCTATAGTTTATGAAAAAGAGGCAAAGAATGTCCCAGTATTTTCCACTATCAAACACCTGATGTAGGTGGGTCTTCTATCTATCTGTTGTTTCATTGGTTAATTAATAAAGAAAACTGCTTGGCCTGATAGAGCAGAAAATTAGGTAGGCGGTGTAGACAGAACAGAATGCTGGGAGAAAGAAGCAGATTCAGGTAGATGCTATAGCTCTCCTTTCCAAGATGGATGCAGGTTAAGATCATTCCTGGTAAACCACCACTTCGTGGTGCTAGACAGATTATTAGAAATGGGTTAATCAACATGTGAGAATTAGCCAGTAAGAGGATAGAGCTAATGGGCCAAGCAGTGTTTAAAAGAACACTGTTTCTGTGTAATTATTTTGGGTAAAGTTAAACCAGTGGCCAAGAGCCCTCCCGGGCAGCATGAAGCAGCCCGCTGCTCCTCACAACAATTGCCATAATTATGGACACTCACAGTCTTGACATCTTAAAATAATCTGTTGTGTTTTCTGAGGCTAAAATAAGTTAGGAGATTGACAGTGAGAATATGCCCATGTAGCTCTATCACAACCCAAACCATTCATATATCACCTGACTAGTAGATAAGTCAACATATACTCAAATGACAAGATTTTCGAAGAAAACAACCTTTGACAATAAGATATATTGAATTCTCCATCAAGTGTGCACATGTTAAGAAAAACCAAAAACAATCACACATTTTCAAACACAGAGTTGGGTGACAAAATATACTAATTACTTTAATGATACTCAGTAAACTATTAGAGAAAAAGATTATTAGCCAAACTCAGAAAACTAATTTGTGAAAAAAAAATTAAAAGTTCAACAATGAATTGGATCATATAAATAAGCAGAAATAATGAATAATACTAAATTGTAGTAGATAAGTCCAATAGAAAATTGGCTTAAATAAAAAAAATAATGGTAACAGTTACAAGAGGGCATTTGTTATATCAGGAGAGCAAAAGAATTATAAGAAATGAAGAATGTCTACTTTTATATAAGACTACCAAGAATATCCTACTTTAAAATTAGATAAAATGTAAGGTAAGTGTTAAGTCTGTATAATGATATAGCTAATTATTTAAGGAGATTTTGTGTTTAGTTGTCAAAAAAACCAATGCCATTGTTTAAAGAGAGTTTTCACTTTACATTGATGTTCATATATCATTTATGTGGTAAATTAAGAGCTTTATCATGATTAAGAATATACTTTTCATCATTATATTCAGAACTATTACCAAAGTTTTCTTAGTATCTTATACAGAACCGTAGAACTCGTTATTTTACCTTGCAGTCCTAGAAATGAAAGCAGGTACATAGTACATGTGAAATAAGCATGGTATGATTGTGCTATACTTGAGACCATTTTTAATAAAATATTATTTTGTATTTAACACACACGCATTTAATTCTTTTTTATTATATTATACTAGTTCATCTTTCTATTGTACATGCTGTAAGCTACTGGTGTTTACTTTTGGAAATAATGCTATCATCTTTTTAATATGTAACCAGATCAATGATTCAATTCTAGAAACATTGTTATAGTTCATAACAAAATATGATTAATATTCTGTAGTTGTGGAATTATTCTAGTTATGAAACCCTGTAATATTCAGGATTCTACATAGAATCATGGGATACATGACAGATAGTTCTCAGATATTATATTTTTATGTTTTTATTCATTTTACATATCAACAGGAGTTCCTCCTCCTTCCCCTCTTCCCCCCACACCTTTACCAGACACCCATCCACTCCTCCAAGAGTGTAAGACCTCCCATGAGGAGTCAACAAACCCTGTCATATGACTTTGAGGCAGGACCAAACCCCTTCCCCCTATATCAAGGTTGAGCTTTCTATCCCACCATAGGATATGGGCTCCAAAACAGAGTTTATTCACCAGTGATAAATACTGGTCCCAATGCCAGGGGTCCCACAGGAAGACCAAGCCACAAACCTGTCACTCACATTCAGAGGGCCTAGTTCAGTCTCCTGCAGGCTTCCCAGATGTCAGTTTAAGGTCCATGAGTTCCTCCTAGCTCATGTCAATTATTCCTATAGGTTTCTCCATCATGATCTTGATCACCCTCCTTGATCATAAACTTCCTACTCCTTTTCTTCTACTGGAACCCCAGAGTCTGACCTGATGCTTGTCTGTGGATCTCTGCATCTGCTTCCATCACTTAAGGGATGAAGGTTCTATGACGGTACTTAGGGTAATCACCAGCTTGGTTACAAAACAGGTTTAAACAATACCTATCCACAAATCCAGCCCTACAGAAAGTACTAGAAGGAAAACTCAAGCCCAAGGAATTTAGCTGCATCCACAAAAATCCAGGCAACAGATAACCTTACACTTCATACAAGCAAACCCCTAAGAAGGGAAACACACAAATACTACCACTGAAAAATAAAAAGAATTAAAAATTAGTGGTCACTGATATCTCTTAATATTAATTGACTCAATTCACCTATAAAAAACATAGGGTATGGGTGCACCTCTCGCAGTCCTGAGTTCCTTGCTCGTGCTCTCTCTCTCCTTCTGCTCCTGATTTGCACCTTGAGATTTCTGTCCGGTGCTCCAATGTGGGTCTCTGTCTCTGTCTCCTTTCATCGCCTGATGAAGGTTAATATTCAGGAGGATGCCTATATGTTTGTCTTTGGATTCACCTTCTTATTTAGCTTCTCTAGGATTGCGAATTATAAGCTCAATGTCCTTTATTGATGGCTAGAAACCAAATATGAGTGAGTACATCCCATATCCCTCTTTTTGGGTCTGGCTTACCTCACTCAGGATAGTGTTTTCTATTTCCATCCATTTGGTGCACCCACACACTGAGACAATGGGGGATGTTCTATCGGGAACCCACTAAGGCCAGCTGGCCTGGGTCTGAAAAAGCATGGGATAAAACCGGACTTCTTAACATAGCGAACAATGAAGACTACTGAGAACTCAAGAACAGTGGCAATGGGTTTTTGATCCTACTGCACGTACTGGCTTTGTGGGAGCCTAGGCAGTTTGGATGGTCACCTTACTAGACCTGGATGGAGGTGGGTGGTCCTTGGACTTCCCACAGGTCAGGGAACCCTGATTGCTCTTCAAGCTGATGAGGGAGGGGGACTTGATGGAGGGAGGGGGAGGGAAATGGGAGACGGTGGCGGGGAGGAGGCAGAAATCTTTAATAAATAAATAAATTAAAAAAAACATAGGGTAATAGAATGTATATGAAAACATGATCCATCTTTCTGCTGCATACAAGAAACATACCTGAACCTTAAAGACAGACATTATCTCAGATTAAAGGTTTGGGGATGTATTTTCAAATCAAATGGGCCCAGGAAACAAGCTGATGTAGCTATCCTAATATCAAACAAAATAGACTTCAAACTAACATCAGTCAAAAGAGATAGAGAAGGATACTTCATACATGTTACAATAAAAATCCATCAAGATAAAATCTCAATTCTGAACATCTATGCAGCACATACAAGAGCACGCACATTATGTAAAAGAAACATTGCTAAAGCTTAAATAGGACATCAAACTCCACACAACAATAGTATGAGACTTTAACACCACAATCTTACCTATGGACAGATAGGCTAGACCAAAACTTAACAGAGAAATAGAAGTAACAGAAGTCATGACTCAAATAGACTTAACACACATCTATAGAACATTTCTCCAAAACACAAAAGAATATACCTTCTTCTCAACACCACATGGAACCTTCTTTAAAATTGACTACATATTTGGTAACAATGCAAACATCAACAGATCAAGTGTATGCATTAAAAAATGGAGAAATCTCATACTAGTGGCTTAATAGCAACACACTATAAAGTTCTAGGTCAAAAAGAAACAAACTCACCCAGGAGGAGTACATGGGAGGAAATAATCAAATTGAGGACAGAAATCAATAAACTAGAAACAAAAAAAGGATACAAAGAATCAATAAAAGAAAAAATTGGTTCTTTGAGAAAATCAACAAGATAGACAAAACCTTACCCAAAGTAACAAAAAAGGCAGAGAGAATAACAAAATCAGAAATGAAAAGTGGCATAAAACAACAGGCACTGAGGAAATAAAAAAAAATCAGTAGGTCATACTTTGACAACCTCTATTCTACAAAATTGGAAAAATCTAACAGGAATGGACAATTTTATAGACAGGTATCACATACAAAAATTAAAACAAGACCAGATAAACAATTTAAGTAGACATACAACCTCTATGGAAAAAGAAGTAGTCATCAAAACTCTCCCAACCAATAGAAAGCCCAGAGGTGAAAGTTTTCATTATAGAATTCTACCGGAACTTCAAAGAAGGCCTAATACTGAAGAGTCCTCAAATTATTCCACACAATAGAAACATAAGGAACATTGACAAACATGTTTTACAAGGCTACAGTTACCCTGATACCCAAACAACACAAAGACTCATCTAAGAAAGGGAATTACAGATCAATCTCCCTCATGAACATTGAAGCTAAAATGGTCAATAAAATACTGGCAAACCAAATCCAAGAACAAAGTAAAAATAATCATCTAAAATAATCAAGTAGGCTTCATTCTAGAAATACAGGCATAGTTAAACATAAAAAAACTGTCAATGTAATCCACCATATAAATAAAATGAAAGAAAAAGACATATGGACATCTCTTTAGATGCTGAAAAAGCCTTTGTCGAAATCCAACAGCCCTTCACGATAAAGGTCTTTCAGATATTAGGGACAAAAGAAACTCATTTAAGCATAATAAACATCATATACAGCAAGTAGAAAGCCAAAATCAAATTAAATGGAAAGAAACTCAAACTGACTCTATTAAAATCATGAACAAGATCCACTCTCTCCAATATCAATTCAATATAGTACTCAACATTTTATTTAGAACAATAAGATAACAAAAGGAGATTAGAGGACACAATTTGAAAGGAAGAAGTCAAACTTTTGCTATTTGCAGATGATATGATAGTATATATAAGTGACCTCCAAAATTCTACCAGAGAACTCCTACACCTGATAAATACCTTCAGTAATGTGACAGGATGTAATATCCACTCAAAAATAGACAGTATCCCTCCTATATGCAAACAATAAAAGGACTGAGAAGGAAATCAGAGAAACATAACATTTGTAATAGCCACAAATAACATATCCTGGGATAATGCTAACCAATGAAGTGAATGTCTTGTATAAAAAGAACTTTAAATCTTTGAAGAAAGAAATAGAAGATATCAGAACATAGAAAGGTCTTCCATGATCTTGGGTAAGTAGAATCACCATATTAAAATGGCAATCTTACCACAAACAACCTGCAGATTCAATGCAATCCCCATCAAAATCCCAACACAATTCTTCAAAGACCTCAAAAGAACAATATTCAACTTCATATGGAACAAAATACTCAGGATAGCCAAACAACCCTGAACAAGAAGGGAGCTTCCAGAGGCATCACCATCCCTAACTTCAAACTATAACATAGAGCATAGTAATGGAAGACAGAATGATGATGGCACAAAAACAGACAAGTGAACCAATGAAATCAGATCAAAGTCCCTGATAAAACTCTATACACCTATGAAGAACTAACTTTGTCAAAGAAGCTAAAATTATAGAATGACAAATAGAAAACATCTTCAACAAATGGTGCTGGAATAAATGAACGTCAATTTGTAGAAGATTGCAAATAGATCCATTTCTATGCCAATGCACAAAACTCAAGTCCAAGTGGATCAAAGACCTCAACATAAATCCAGTCACACTGAACCTGATAGGAGAGAAAGTGGGAAGTAGCCTTGAACACTTGGGCATAGGAGACCACTTCCTAAATATAACACCAGTAACAGAGACTCTGAGAGCAACAATTAATAAATGGGACTTCCTGTAACTTAGAAGCTTCTCTAAGGCAAATGGCAGAGTCAATAAAAAAATGGCACGCTAAAGGATGGGAAAAGATCTTCAACAACCCTACTTTGGACTAAGGGCTGAACACCAAAATACATAAAAAACACAGGAAGACATAAAAATACCAAATAATCCAATTTTAATATGGGGTACAGATGTAAACAGATAATTTTCAATAGAATTGAAAATGATCAAAAAACACTTAAGTATTTTCCCAACATCCTTGGCAATCAGGGAAATGAAAATGAAAATGACTATTAGATACCATCTTACACTCATCAGAATTTCTAAAATCAAAAACACCAATGATAGTTTATGCTAGAGGATATGGAGTAAGGGAAATGCCCCTCTATTGCTGGTGGGAGTGCAAACTTGTGAAGTCACTTTGGTAATCAGTATGGTGTTTTCTCAGAAAATTGGGAATCAATCTACATTAAGATGACCCAGTAATACTACTATCAGTCATATACCTAAAGGGTTCTTGCTCATACCACAGTCACATTTGCTCCAGCATGTTCATAGCAGCATTATTTGTAATAGCTAGAACTGGGGAATAACCTAGATGCCCCTCAACTGAAGAATGGATAAAGAAAATGTGATATGTTTACACAATAGAGTACTACTCAGCAGTAAAAAGAATGACCTCTTGAAATTTGCATTTGAAATGGATGGAACTAGAAAAAAATATCCTGAATGAGGTAACCCAGACCCAGCTAGACAAACATGGTTTGTACTCATTCACAAGTGGATATTAGATGCAAAGCAGAGGATAACCAGGCTATAGTCTGTGACTCCAGAGAAACTAGGTAACAAAGAAAACCCTAAGAGAGACATACATGGAATCCTCCTGGAAAGGGGAAATAGACAAGGTCTCCTGAGAAAATTGAGGGCATGAGGGAGGAATAAGGTAGGGTGGAAGCAGAAGGGGGGAAGTGGAGGGAGGAGGAGAACATGATAGAATAGGAGAGTCAAGATGGGGAAAGCACAGAGGAGAGAAAGGAAAGAGATATCTTGATTGTGGGATCCATTATTGGACTTACTTGAAAACTGGCACCATGGAAATTTCCAGGAATAGATATGGATGACCCCAACTAAGACCCTAAGCAATAATGGAGAGGGTGTCTAAATGGCCTTCTCCTTTAACCAGATTGATGACTACCTTAATTGTTATCATAGGACCTTCATCTAGCAACTGATGGAAGCAGATATAGAGATTCACAGCTAAGCACTGGGCTGAGCTTTCAGAGAACTGTTGAAGAGAGGGAGGAGAAATAATATGAGCAATGGGGTCAAGACCATGATTAGAATACCCACAGAAACAGATGATCTGAGTTAGTGGGAGCTCACTGACCTCTGAGTGATAACAGGGGAACTTACATAGGACCAAACTAGACCCTCTGAATGTGGCTGACAGTTTTGTGGCTTGGGCAGTGTGTGGGGGCACTGATAGTGGGACCAGGAATTATACCTAGACCTAGAACTGGCTTTTTGGAACCCATTCTCTTTTGGAGGAATACTTTTCACAGTCTAGATATAGAGGGTAGAGTCTTGGTCCTGCCTCAAAATCATCAAAGTCAGACGTTTTTGACTCTCCATAGGAAGCCTTACCCTCTCTGAGGAGTGGTTGAGGAGGGAGGTAGGGAAAAGGTTGTTGAGCAGGGGGGAAGGACTAAGAACTGGGATATGTACGTAAAATGAAAAGAAGATCATTTTTAAAAATAAATTAACTAAAAAGTCAGAAAATAAAACACTAGACTTTATGGCATATTCAGCAATCACTAAAATTACAATAAATAATAATATAAATGACTTTAATGTTTTAAATTGAATAATATAAATTATATAAGTCAATTCATTGAAAATTAGACAATACAGAGTCTGAGAAAATTAAAATGTTTTTTATAATTGTTATAGTAAATGAATTTGTAATTAAGAAGTTTTCACAAATAAATATCCACTCAGCTGGTTGAGGCAGGAGTACTATGATTTCAAATATAGTCTGGATTCCATGAGAAACTTTGTCAAAACTAACCAAACAAAAATACTTGGATCAGATTGTTTCACTCTATGTCTCTATCAAATATTTGAATATCAATTAACAAATTTTATACAAATGTTTTTGCTTCTTAATTGCCCTACTGAAGGGACATAACTCATCCACTATGTAAAATGTATCTGATTGCTTAACCCCTGATAATGGGCAAATTAAATTAGTGGTACTGTAGAAAATCCTTCAGACAGTTTTTAGCCAACCTTTTTCAGCTAGCCTTTAAGTTATGCACCCACTTGTGTGTGGCCTATTATACTATAAATGCCAATGTAAAGTGCATGTTCCCTCTCTCTTCTGGATTCTGAATTCAGTTGCTGTTTCCTGTTTGAGCAGAGAAATGTGTTCTGAGAATCTACCCCTAAACAAGTAACTCTTTATTATAGTCAATCCTGAGCTAGTGTGGTATTTCTTTTTAGCATCCATCTTCATCAATGAACAGTCTTTTATAACAAATTGGCATGCCAATGTGGTCAAGTAAATCCATGTAAAACTTGAGAAAGCTTAAAAAGAGATTCTAGAAGCACACACACACACACACACACACACACAATCATTTTTTTCAGATGGGCTCTGTTTGTTAGAGGCACTATACTTTTAAGAGAAGGCTTCCTGACTCAGTAGTAGTAGCAAAAACTGCAGTTTTGAAACAACGGCTTCCTGGGCTGTGCTGCCAGCATGAACTCTGGCTCTTTCGAGAGGTCAAGCATTTAAATGGGGTTTCTGGGCATCATGTTGCAAGTTATTTGGTGGCAATATGGGCCAACAGGTTATCAGAGTTGAGGTGGTAAGGAAGGCTCCCACATGGCAGTCTCAGAGGCAGTGGATGGACTTCTGTTATGTTGGACTGTGTGTGGCAAGCAGGCAGGGCCATATTTGTCCTAGCAATGTATCCACTTAGGTTTTAAGAAGGGCTTAGCATTTTAAGAAGCAGTCCTGGTAGAAAAGGATTATAGATATGCAATAAAGACAAATCCAAGTGAGAAAAACCTCTAAATGGTCACAGTGTATTTTAAAAATGTATGTAGGCTTGGGAGAGAGAAGAAAAAATATAGAAAGACATTAAATATAATATAAATGAGTACAGACAGTCATAGATTAAAGGAGTAAGATAATATAAAAATATTTAACTTATAGAAAAAGTAATAGAGTAATAAAAATAAGCCACGTAAAGATGGAATATATACAGAAAGTTTGGATTATACATATATATATATATATATATATATATATATATATATATAATTGTGTTTTCTTTGATTTTTTTTCTTTTTGGTTGAGAAGTAGCTAAGTAACCAACATATATACTTTAAAGGTATCTTGTCTTCAAATTTGTGTCTAAGGATATGTTGCTTTGGAAAAGAGGTTGTTCTTTTGTTTCCACAGAGGAAGAGAACCTGTGAAATCCTTCCAGAATAATGTGGTTTGATGGACCAAGACTACCTAAAAGGTCTCCATGAACACCCCCAAAAATTAATTCTCCCAAAGAAAGGCAAGAAGCAGTTTGAAGAAAACTATACCCAAATTCCCTAAATGATTGCTTATGAATGCTTGTTTATATTTAAAGAATAATATTCTATAGAGACTTACATTGGTATGGATCTTGGTTTATTGATACAAATTTAAGGTCAATTTTGTTATATGTGTATTTTTTCTCTTGATTAAGCTATTCTGTATGTGCAGCTCATTTAGAAATATAATGTATAATTAAGTAATATAGGCTAATATAAAAGCTTGTAGTCATGTTAATTAGATTTTCTAGACATACAGAGATATATTTCAGATGGATAGGCATTCTTCAAACCTTTAAAAGACCTTCAGAATATGGCATTTAAAAATTTTTAAGAACTTAGAACTTTTCATGACAATGAGACATATCTGATCCTTGAGGCACCAATTACTTCAATAGGATGATGGGCATCGAAGAGGCTCCTAATGGAGTTTACTAGTCATTTGGACAAGCAACTGCCCTTGCCTGGACTGCTTGATGTTATTCTGTATGAACTGGATATGTAGGACCCACAGAGAATTGACTGCTGAACTTGCATAAAAGTGAGATAATTGTTTAGGGTTCCTGTGTCATGAAAGAGTCCGCCAGACATTCTACAGGACACAGAAGAAAGTTATGGCAAACTGTAAATATAGGCAGAACTATCTTTGAAATTTCCTGCTTCATGGAAAAGTCTGCCAGATACCATGGGACTGTAGGCTGAAGATGGATGATACAGCGATACAGAACTTTGGGTGACTATCCAGGCAGTGAGTTGTCTCTGTGAATACTAGAGTTTTGGAAGTGTCTTACAATGCACTCCCTGTTTATTTAGGTAATATTATATCCTTCTAGTGTCTTTGATGTTGTTGAAGAATAGATAGTTTTAATTATAGTTTTCCATAGTTATGATAAAAGATAAAGTAGATGTAAATATTATAACTATAAATCTTGCTTGATACCTGTTTTGTTATATGTAATTTTACTGTGTTAAAGTTAAGAACTTCCTTTTTATTTAAACAGAAAAGTAGAAATGATATGGGAAGTCCTTCTATGTGTTGCTTTTATTGGTTAATGAATAAGAAACTGCTTTAGCCTATATCAGGCAGAACTTGGCTAGAAGTGGAAAATTAAACTGAATTCTGGGAGAAAGAAGGCTGAGTCAGGAAGAAGCCACATAGCCCTGCATGAGACAAATGCTGGTACTTTACCTGGTAAGCCACAGCCTTAAGGTCATATACAGATTAATGGAGATGGGGTAATTTAAGGTATGAGTTTGCCAGAAATATTTAAGCTATTGGCCAAACCATATTGAAAATAATATGGTTTCTGTTTGATTATTTTGGGGCTACGCAACTGGGAACAATCAAGTGGCCCCTACAATATAGTGACAATTTGTTCATAACATATACTCACAGAATTGGGAAGGAGAACACAGAATTCTTTGTGGAATCATGTGCATGGTATAATTGTGAATACCATGAACAAGCAACAGTTCCACCTATATTTGCAAAATATAGTAGACTATTAGAAAAATCTAAGAGCACTTAAATTGTGTACTGTGACATGTAATTTTTTTCCAAATATGCAGAACTAGTTTAACATTCAAAAATCAATAAATAGTAGCAAAGTACTCACTCATTGGAGTTAAGGCCCTCTCCATGATATGGAACCCATGTCTGACACTGCTCAGGTTGCCAAGATTGGATAAATTATAGACCTAGAGAAAAAACAAATACTATTGTTTGTGCTAAAGGAGTATAACAATAAAATGATTCCCAAAGGACTCCTACTATACCCATAGATCAATGCTTTCCTCAGTCTTCATCAGAGAAGTTTCTACTTTTAGTATATGGGAACTAACACAAAAACACAGAGCTGGACAACGTGCAGAGATTTAGAGGCTCTGGAGGACTCAGTCCTGAATGGGGTGTCTTCATCAAAATTCTCTCCTTAGGGCTCAGGGATCTATATAGAAGAGGAAGAAAAAAGACTGTAAGGGCCAGAGAGGAAGGATGACTCCCAGGAAACAAAGTCTTCTGGGAGCAACAGGACTGATTTTCATATGAACTCAATATAAACAGAGGAATCATACATAGAGCCAGCACTGGTTCAAGCCAAACAAGGTTTCAAGGCTGAGAGGAAATAGTAAGCATTGGCACCCATGTCTAAGAAGTTAACTGCAATTGACATCTGTTTGCAAAGAACAAATTAGTTCTCTCTAAAGGAGTCACATTGGGTTTATTAACCACACTTAAAGGTGAGACCCATGCCTAGGAATCTCTTGCCCAAAACATCAAATTCATTGGTATTTTTGTACACTCTTTTTCTCTTGTTGCTTTATTTGGGATCTTTTTTGTCTTATTGCACTCTTGGTGTAATTTTCATTTCTGTTTTTGTGAGATTTAATGTGTTTCCACTTTTCATTTTTTTTTAAGGAGAGAGAAAATGTGAGTAGAGATGGCTAATTGAAGAGGTCAGGAAGATCAGGGAGGAGTTGGGGAGGGTAAAATTATGACAAGAATATATTTGTGGTTGTTGGAATAAGAATGGCATGTGACAGCTGTGTAGCTTGGTATCTGGATATGTCTCCTAGCAGTGAGAACAGGACCTGTTCCTGGTGCTTAGATAGGTTTTGGGAACCCTTTCCCCCATTTTGGATTACCTTGCTCAGCCTTGACACAAAGGGATGAATTCAGTCCTGCCTCAACTTGATGTGCCATACATTGTTCAAGCCTATGGGAGGCCTGAACTTTCTGAATGAACACTTATAAGGAATCAAAAGGGAATGAGGTAGATGGGAATGGGAATGGGGGTACCAAGAAGATGGATGGATGGGAAACTGCAGCCTGTGTGTAAAATAAATGAAGAAATGTTATTTTAAAAATGGCCCCAATATGCTCATGTATTTGAATGCTTGGTCATGAGGGAATAGCACTACTTGAGAGGGATTAGGAGGTATGGCATTGTTTGAGTATATGTGGCCATGTTGAAGGAAATTTGTCAGTACACTTTGATTTTTAGATTTTATAAGCTCAAACTAGTTTCAGTATCTCAGTCTCCCAGCTAGCTTCACATCTGGATTTAGAATTCTCAGGTAATATATCTGCCTGTGTGCTTTCATGCTCCCTGCTGTGAGACTAATGAACTAAACCTCTGAAACTGTAAGGAAGCCTCTATTAAATGCTTTCTTTATAAGATTCGCCTTACTCAAAGGGTCTCCTGACAGCAATTGAACACTAAGGTAATATTGTATGAAAAAATAATTATAATAAATACACGAAAATCAATAAATATATGTTACTATGTTAACAGACAGTAGAAGGGTGACTATAATTCTGTTACAGGGATAAAAAACCCAGGATAGCCAAAACAATCTTATACAATAAAGGATTGTCTGGAGGCATTACCATCCCTGACTTCAAACTCTATTACAGAGCTACAGTTTTGAAAACAGCCTGGTATTGGCATAAAAACAGAGAAGTTGACCAATGGAATCGAATAGAAGACCCTGACTTTAACCCACAAACTTATGAACACCTGATTTTTGATAAAGGAGCTAAAAGTATACAATGGAAAAAAGAGAACATCTTCAACAAATTGTGCTGGCAAAACTGGATGTCAACCTGTAGAAGAATGAAATTTGATACATTTCTATCACCATGCACAAAACTCAAGTCCAAATGGATCATAGACCTCAATATCAGTCCGAACACACTGAACCTGATAGAAGAGAAAGTGGGAAGTACTCTCCAACACATGGGCACAGGAGACCACTTCCTACGTATAACCCCAGCAGCACAGACATTAAGGGCCTCATTAAATAAATGGGACCTCCTGAGACTGAGAAGCTTCTGTAAAGCAAAGGACACTGTCACTAAGACAGAAAGGCAACCCACTGACTGGGAGAAGATCTTCACCAACCCCGTAACTGACAAAGGTCTGATCTCCAAAATATATAAAGAACTCAAGAAACTAGACCGTAAAAGGCTAATGAACCCAATTATAAAATGGGGCACTGAGCTGAACAGAGAATTCTCAACAGAAGTTCAAATGGCCAAAAGACACTTAAGGGCATGCTCAACTTCCTTAGCGATCAGGAAATTGCAAATCAAGACAACTTTAAGATACCATCTTACACCTGTCAGAATGGCTAAAATAAAAAACACCAATGATAGCCTTTGCTGGAGAGGTTGTTAAGAAAGGGGTACACTCATCCATTGCTGGTGGGAATGCAAACTTGTGCAACCATTCTGGAAAGCAGTGTGGCAGTTTCTCAGGAAATTTGGGATCAACCTACCCCTGGACCCAGCAATACCACTCTTGGGAATATACCCAAGAGAGGCCCTATCATACAACAAAAGTATATGCTCGACTATGTTCATAGCAGCATTGTTTGTAATAGCCAGAACCTGTAAACAACCTAGATGCCCTTCAATGGAAGAATGGATGAAGAAAGTAAGGAATATATACATATTAGAGTATTACTCAGCAGTAAAAAACAAGGACTTCTTGAATTTTGCATACAAATGGATGGAAATAGAAAACACTATCCTGAGTAAGATAAGCCAGACCCAAAAAGAAGAACGTGGGATGTACTCACTCATATTTGGTTTCTAGCCATAAATAAAGGACATTGAACTTATAATTCGCGATCCTAGAGAAGCTAAATAAGAAGGTGAATTCAAAGACAAACATATAGACATCCTCCAGAATATTAACCTTCATCAGGTGATGAAAGGAGACAGAGACCCACATTGGGGCACCGGATAGAAACCTCAAGGTCCAAATCAGGAGCAGAAGGAGAGGGAGCACGAGCAAGGAACTCAGGACCGCGAGGGGTGCTCCCACATACTGAGACATAGGGGATGTTCTATCGGGATCTCACCACGGCCAGCTGGCCTGGGTCTGAAAAAGCATGGGATAAATCCGGACTAGCTGAATATAGTGGACAATGATGAATACTGAGAACTCAAGAACAATGGCAGTGGGTTTTTGACCCTACTGCACGTACTGGCTTTGGGGGAGCCTAGGTAGTTTGAATGCTCACCTTACTAGACCTGGATAGAGGGGGGCGGCCCTTGGGCTTCCCACAGGTCAGGGTACCCTGATTGCTCTTCGAGCTAATAAGGGAGGGGGACTTGATGGGGGAGGGGGAGGGAAATGGGAGGCAGTGGCGGGGAGGAGGCAGAAATCCTTAATAAATAAATAAATTTAAAAAAAGATGAAGAGGCATAGATAAAGCAGATAGAGGCGCTTGCTGCACACACAAAAAAATGACATCTGACAAAATCTAACACATAGGAAATCCCTCAATTTTATATAGAATAACTTCAAAAGCCCTAAAGTTGACATTACTTGGTGAGGAAATATATATTTGAGAATAATGAAACACATTTATCCAATGAGTACTATTTCAATTTTTGCTGGAAGCTTTCGCAGGACAGTTCCATGAGCAAATAAAAAGTCAAAGACATGTGAATGAAGAAATCAACTTTATTTCTTTTGTACATGATATATATTTTAATATAGAACATGTATGAAAGCTGTGTAGTAAGTTTATAGGACTTAGGAATTCAGGAGTTAGAGTTATGATTATTAAGAATCATAAAAATGTATAATTTCTTCTTTCCCAGTTGTTATATGACATATATGCAAGATAGAAAATCATTAAGCAGAAGCATATAACTTGCTCATTTGCAGAAACATTGATGTAGTTGCATCACATTGTGATAAGTACTCTGTGTTTTCACTAATATGTAAAATATAAATGAAGAATGTAATTCTAACATTTGTAAGAAAATGGACAGAACTAGAGATTATTATGTTATAATGAATTAACCAGTCTCATGCTCATGGTTGTGTGTGTGTGTGTGTGTGTGTCTGTGTGTTTGCATGTGTATGTGTGCATGGGTCTAGGACATGAAGTAATACTATAATAGCAGACAAAATATTAAGAAAAATGAATAAGTGGACATAAAAGGAGAAGTGGGGACTATGTGAGAAGAAGAAGACTAGCAAAAGTTGAAATTGGTAGGGCAGTGAAGGAGGCAGACAAATTAGAACAAAGTACAATTATATATATATGAGAACATGCCATGATACTTATTACTTTATATGCTAACATTAAACAGTAAAAATTTAAATTAAAAAAGACTTCAAGTAAATTAATAATTAATGGAGGTGATGGGTGTGATGTGGGATGAGTAAATGAAAATTAGATTTTACCAGTATATCTTGATTGTGTTGAAATAAGGCACAGGCCTCCAATAATGTATCAAATTTATATGCACTAAAAATAATAATATTTAAATTAGCAAGCTATCACATAGAAAGAGAAAACTTTAATGGTATTTACATATTTGTAATTACTTCATAGAAACTGTCATATTTAAATACTTACCAAACTAAGTAAGTAATAGATCAACATATTTATAATTACAAGATATTAGTGAATAGGAATAGTCAACATAGTAAAAATGTCAAAACTTAATTGATCTAAAAGAATTAACTAATTTTTGTAAAATATTAGAAAACCTATCTTGTTCTTTTTACTTTCTTAATCATCCAGGGCCACCTTCTCAGGGTAGCATCTCCCAGAGTGAATTGGGTCTTCCCACATCAATCATTAGTTGAGAAAATTCATTACAGTTTTGCCCACAGTCTAATATGGTAGGGCCATTTTCTAAATTGAGGTGAACCCTTCTCATATAACTCCATTAGTGTCAAGTTGAACAAAATCTTAACTAGCACCATAGAGCAATACACCACCTATAAATGAACAAAACCATCATCAACAAGAAAACCTAAACAATTCTAAATTTTTAAAATTTTATCTCCCAAATTTAATTCACATTATATAACATTTACCTGAAATGTGTAATGGGTAGCACACCAAAAGTGATACATAAAACAAAATATGGTAATTCAAACCTTATCAATTTTATTTCATTTAATGTGTTTTAGTTGTTCAAAAAAGGCACATTAAAATTATGAAGGCTCAAGTAACAGAGTGAAGAAAAATGTTAGAAATAATTTTCCTAGAAGTAGTTTCTTGAGTATTTGCAGATCTCTCACAGTGCTTAAATATAACTTAAACAACCAAATTAGAAAACAAAAGGAGACATTTTAACAAGAAGAATAAAGATTTAAAAAATAAACAAATTTAAAAATTGTTCAATTTAATGTGATATTACTTAGTTATGAGGTAGAATATAATTTGTGTTTTTTCCCCAACAAAATGAAGGGAATCAGAAGATATTAAATGCCAAATATCATATTATCTTTCTTATGTAGAAACAAAAATAAATTGACCCCAAATTAAAAATTGCTTTTAGGTATTGGGCACTATATGGGGAAGAATAGAATGTGAAATGGATGTTTATTTTCATCTATGAACATAACGTGATAAACATAAATGCAGTGATTCTTCTTTATATATACAATTAACATATGTTAGGAAATTTAAAAAATATTGAATTTGATTAGTTTTTAAGAAAATATAAGTCATAACAAAACTTAATTATCAGTAAACATATAAAAACAGTGCTAATAAAAATAAAAGTCTGACACAAGTACATGATTCTTTTTTTTTTTTTTTTGGTTTTTCGAGACAGGGTTTCTCTGTGGTTTTGGAGCCTGTCCTGGAACTAGCTCTGTAGACCAGGCTGGTCTCGAACTCACAAAGATCCGCCTGCCTCTGCCTCCCGAGTGCTGGGATTAAAGGCATGCGCCACCACAGCCCGGCTCAAGTACATGATTCTTGCATTGCCTGTGGGGATTTAAATGTGTAGTCAGTGGGCAAATTAGAGTGTCAGGTTTGTAAAATGAAATAAATATACACTCTACCATGATACCAGGTAATTTTACTCATGGGGATTTAACCACATAAATGAAAACGTGTTCCTACTAAAAAATGTGTACATGAATGCTCATAGAAACTTTATTAACTGTGATCACAAACTGAAAACAACTGAACTTTCCTTTAATACACAGAATTAAACAAACCATTATACAATGAACTCAACAATAAAAGTGGATGAATTATTAATACACATTGTAACTTGGAAACATATCCAAACAATCGTGCTTATCAAAATATAAGAACTAATCATAAAAGGACAATATAAGTTCTCTTATATAACACTTAAAATGACAAAATAATACAATGAAGGAAGGTGATTTCCAATGGTCAATCACAAAGTATAATTGTAATACATCTGTATAAAAATGAAAAAATAATATTTTTGTGATGGAAGTTTCCTGTGAAATATTTATAATTCTATTCTAATATTTAGGTTTAGTTTTGCAAGATGCTATTTTGGAAAGGGCAAAAATTGTCTGCCTCATATTTCTGAGAATTGTGTATTAATTTAAAATTACCTCAAGCTCCATCTCCCTAGGATCAAATAGATCATTTCCTCTGGACTTACTCAATTTCCACTCATTACTTTATTCTAGTCCCTAACTCCAGCAAACACTGTCTGGGAGCTCTCAGGTTAATCCAGTCAGAAAAGCAAGTGACTTAATCACTGATCTTTATTTACCTCTCCCTTCTCTCTCCCAAATCCACCCTCCTATTTCTACCTTATCTCTGTACCAGACCCCCTGTTACAGCTTCCCCATCTCTGGCCCCATATCCAAAGGATCATACATACCTTCTCCTCCAAGCCCCTCCACATTAATTCTGTTATCACAGTCCCCAACTCCAGCAGGTATTCTCTGGGAACTCACTATATCCAAGCCTTCCAGAGAAACAAATAGGACAGCAAAAGGGTAGCCAAACTTGAGATGTTCGTTCTCCATACTCTGTTCCTAATCAAATCCCAAGTTCTCATCTCTAGCTTTATAGCAAAGTACATATTGTGGCCTCCTCTCTGTTCCCATTACTAGGGGATTAAGCAGATCCTGATGGAATACCTTGCTTTCCTTCATTCTATGGAACCCCTCAGTTTCCCTCTAAGCCCATCCCCATTTCTAAGTGTAAGATATCAATACTTATAAACACATTTTAAACAAAACCCACAAAAGTCACACCTATTAGGATTACGGAATTTCCTATCAGGAGCCACAGAGGCACCAGACTTTCTTAAGCACTAGAGAGGCCAAAAGAATCCAAGGAGCAAAATACATTCCTCAAAAAGACAAAATTAAATATTATTACCTAGAATTAAAATCTTTCCAAACTCAGAAACCAAGACCCATAATAAAAATACAATCAGTAACCAGGCGGTAGTGACACATGCCTTTAATCCCAGCACTATTGAGGCAAAGGTAGGTGGATCTCTGTGAGTTTGAGGCCAGCCTGGTCTACAAGATCTAGTTCCAGGGCAAGCGCCAAAACTACAGAGAAACCCTGTCTCAACAAACACACACACACACACACACACATATATATATATATAAAATAAATCAGTAATAGCCAAAAGGATATGCCTCCACTAGAGTCCAGTATCCCTACCACAATAAGACCTGACTATTGCAACATGGATAATGTACCAGACAAAGATCTTAAATAACAATTATGAATATGATAGCTATCCTTAAAGAGGAAATGAATGGATTTCATAAGGGAATCTATACAAACACAAAAAGTACAATAAAATGATGAAAACAGTTCAAGACATGGAAGTGGAAATAGAATCAATAAATAAATCCAACCAGGAAAATATGGCAATGCAAAATTTAAGAACTCAAACAGGAATGTCAAAGGCAAGCCACTCCAAAAGAATACAAAAAAAGAAGACAGAATTGCAGGCATTAATGAAAAATAGAAAAACAATCAATATCTCAAAGAAAAATTAAATCTAAAAGAATTCCAGCATGAAACATCCAGGAACTCTGGGATACAATCAAAGAATTCTAGAATAATAAGAATAGGTAGATAAGAAACCCAATTCAAAGACATAGAATTTAAGGTGTGTTTTATGGCTGTAGCAGAAGGATGGATGATCCTGTTTTCATACCCTTTCTGTTAGTCTGTGTCTTTTTATTGGCAAGTTGAGATCATCGATATTGAGAGATATCAATGATCAATCTCCGGTGACAATGATCAGTCTTCTTGTATGACAAGAACTTTAAATCACTGAAGAAGGAAATTGAAGAAGACAAGAAAGTGTAAAGATCTCCCATGCTTTTGGGTAGATAGAATTAACAGAGTAAATATGGCAACCTTACCAAAAGCAATCTACAGATTCAATGCAATGCCCATAAAAATCCCAGCAATATTTTTCACAGACCTCAGAGAATGGTACTTAACTTCATAATTTCATATGGAAAAGCAAAAAATGGGGGACAGCCAAAACAATCAAATATAGTAAAAGAACTTTTGGAGGCATCACAATCCATGACTTCAAAGTCTACTACAGAGATACAGTACTGAAAACAGCCTAGTATTGGCATAAGAATAGATAGGAAGACCAATGGAACTGAATCGAAGACCAAGATATTAATCCACACACCTTCAAACACCTGATTTTTGACAAAGAAATAAAAAATATCAAATGGAAAAAAGAAAGCATATTTAACAAACGGTGCTAGCATAACTGGATATCAACATGTAAAAGAATAAAAATAGATCAATATCTATCACCATGCACTAAACTCAAGTTCAAATGGATCAAAGATCTCAGCATAAAGCTAGCCCCCCCCAGAACCTTAAAGAAAAGAAAGTGAGAATTACACTGGAACGCACTGACACAATAGTCTACTACCTAAATATTACCCCAGCAGCACAGATATTGAGTGAAACAATTAATAAATGGGACCTCCTGAAACATAAAAGCTATTTTCAAGCAAAGGACATGGCCAAAAAAACAAAACAACAGCCTAAAGAATGGGAAAAGATTTTTCACCAAGTCCCATCAGGCAGAGATCTGATCTCCAAAATATAAAAAAAAAACTCAAGAAATTGATCATCCAAAGAACAAATAACCCAATAAAAAATGGAGTACAGACCTTAACAGAGAATTCTCAGCAGAGGAATCTAAAATAGCTGAAAGACATTTAAGAAAATGTTCACCATCCTTAGTCATGAGAGAAATGTAAACTGAAACAACTCTGAGATTCCGTCTTACACCTGTAAGAATGGCCAAGATAAAAAACACTGATGACCACTTATGCTTGGAGAGGATGTGGGGTAAAGGGAACACTTCTGCATTGCTGGTGGGAATGTAAGCTGGTATAGACCCTTTGGATGTTAGTGTGGCGATATCTCAGAAAATTAGGAAACAACCTTCCTCAAGACCCAGAAATACCACTTTTGGGTACATATCCAAAGGATTCTCAATCCTGCCATGTGCTCAATTATGTTCATAGAAGCATTGTCTGTCAAAGCCAGAACCTGGAAACAACCAAAATGCCCCTCAACTGAAGAATGGATAAGGAAAATGTGGTACATTTACATGATGTAGTACTAAACAGCAGAAAAAAATAACGACATTTTGAATTTTGCAGGAAAATGGATGGAGCTAGGAAACATCATTTTGAATGAGGTAACTCAGACACAGAAAGACAGTTATCACATGAACTCACACATAAGTGGTCTTTTAACATAAAGCAAAGAATCAATACAGCCACAAACAGTTTGATTTACAGTAGAGTCTTGCCTATAAGATATTCTAGTGCAATGCTGGTACAAAAACTTGTGGGAGTAACCAACCAATATTTGATTTAACTTAAAGCCTACACCATGAGAGGGAACTCATACATGACACTGCTTGTGTGAATAAGAACCTGAGACTAGATAGCCCAGGAACTTAGGAGAAAAACAAATACTACAGTTTCTTTTTATGTATCAATAAATTGACTTCTAATAAGATTTTTCCATACTCATGGACAAGTACCTTGCTCAGCTATCATCAGAGAAGCTTCTTCCTGAAGCAGATCAGCACAAATGCAGAGACTCATAGCCAGAAAACATACAGAGATATGTTGTGGGAGCTGCGGGCCTGCTTTTGGTCCCACCCAGCTCCCTCACGGCTAGCTTTACACCAGAAATAACAACACAGAAAGTGTATTCTTATAAACACTGCTTGGCCCATTTCTATCTAGCCTCTTCTAGGCTAATTCTCATGAATTAATTTAGCCCATTTTTAGTAAAATGTGTAGCACTGTTAGGTGCGCTTACCGGGAAAGATTCAGCATGTCTGACCTGGCGGCTTGCTTCATTGCCTCTGCCCGGTAATAGGGGAGCATGGCATCTGAGCTCACTTCTTCTTCCTTCCAGCATTCTGTTCTGTTTACTCCTCCCACCTATGTTTTAACCTATGAGGGCCAAGCAGTTTCTTTATTATAATTAACCAATGACCTCCATCATTTCCCCTTTTTCTGTTTAAAGAAAAAAGGAAGGCTTTAACTTAACATAGCAAAATTACATATAACAAAACAGTTATCAAGTAAAAATTACAATAATCTTTATCATAACTAAGGAAAACTATAACTAACTATTCTTCAACTCCATCAAAGACTCCAGAAAGATACAATATTACCTAAGCAAACAAGAAATAAGCAACTTACAAAACTCTAACAATCAGAGACATCTCATTGCCTGGACAGTCACCCAAAGTTCCTCTGTACTGTTGGGGAATCCGTCTTTGGCCTACAAGCCCATAGTATCCAGAGACATTTCCATGAAGCAGGGAATTTCAAAGGCAGTCAGTCACTATCTGCTGTGTCCTGCAGAATGTCTCACAGACTCTTTCATGAATCAGGAACCCCGAAAGATTATCTCACCTTTAAGCAAGTTCAGCAGTCCTCTCTCTGAGGGTTCTCTGTGTCCAGTTTAGGCAATAGTCCAGGCACGAGCAGTTTCTTGCCCAAATGGCTATCAAACTCCATAAGGATCCTCTTTGATGCCCATCTTCCTCCTGAAGTAGATTGGTGCTGCAAGGAGCAGAGTGTCTCGTTGTCATGAAGAACCCTAAGTAATTAAAACATTTAAAATGCCATATTCTATAATCTTTGAAAAATATGAAGAATGCCTATCTAAAATATATCTATGTACATCTAGAAAATCCTAACTAACATGACTACAAACTTGACTATTATTGATTATTCATTAACAACCTATATACACTACATTTTTAGTGAACAACACAACCACAATACCTTAATCAAGATCAGAAATATATATATATATATATATATATATATATATATATATATATATATATATATAACAAAATTGACCTTAAATCTCTATCAATAAAGCAAAATCTATACTAATGTAAATTATTCATATCTATATCATATCCCCTTTTAAATGTAAAATTATAAACATTTATAAACAACATTTGGGAATATGGGCACAGTTTTTTCTCTCCAAACTGCTTCCTGCTGAATGGGGGCGCTGTTAATTAGGTCTTTCATGGTATAACCTGTGTGCTAGTTTCATCTCAGTTGGCAGTTGAGCGAAGCAATTTTCTGAAGGTGTTCACAGCAACCCTTCAGGAGGGCGTGGTCCATCATATCATATTGGGATAGAAGCAATCTGATGGAGGTGGGTGTTGTATCTTATCTGTTGCTTTCATTGGTTAAGTAATAAAGAAAACTGCTTGGCTCTCTGATAGGGTAAAATTTAGGTAGGTGGAGAAAACAGAGGAGAAGGCTGGGAGAAAGAAGCTGAGTGGAGGAGTCGCCATGATTCTCCCATTCCTGGCAGACGCAGGTAAGCGAGCTCGTGGAGCTACACAGATTAATAGAAATGGGTTAGATCGATATGTAAGAGCTAGCCAGTAAGAGGCCAAGCAGTGTTTAAAAGAATACAGTTTCCGTGTAATTATTTCGGGTATAAAGCGAGCCGGGTGGCGGGAAGCAGCCCACTGCTCCTTGTTTCAACAGCAATCCACAGACTCTCACCCTCTGTGAAAACAAAATAAGAAACTCCTTTCCAAAGCATCATGTCCTTAGATCCAAATTTCAAAGTCAAGGCATTTTCAAAATATCTTTGTTGGATTAGTTCAGCAGCATTTATAAACAAATATCTTTTAGCAGCTGTTGCTTCTTCCTCAGCATTCAAACAATTCAAAGAGAGCATAATAGCATACAGTATCAAAATCCTCTGTGTATTTTCCATCTTTGTATGTCTTTATTTGAACTCTATTTTGTTTATTTTTACTTTTATTTTTTTGGTTTTTGAGACAGATTTTTGTATATATTTGACCTGGAATAACTCTGTAGACCAGGCTGTCCTTGAACTCTCAGAGATCCACCTGTCTCTGCCTCCCAGGCATTGGGATTAAAGGTATACGCTACCACACCTTGAACTCACAGAGATCTGTTTGTCTCTGCCTTCTAGGCACTGTGATTAAAGGCATGTGCTACCACACCTTGAAGTCACAGAGGTCAATCTCCCTCTGCCTCCCAAGTGTTGGGATTAAAGGTGTGTACTACCACACCCAACTATTCTCTTTCTTACATTTTTTACTTTTAAAAACTTTAACTTTTAGCTTGCATATATCTTTAACACACTGTAAATCATTTAGAAATTTTCTTTGTCTTTGAATCTCTCTTTACTGCATATTTCTCTTTTTTGACCACATGAGTCCTTAATTTAGCAACCAATATCAGTAGGATTAAAGCCGTGGCTTTGCCGCTAGATCCAGCCCATTCCTTAGCTTCCTGCCATTCCAAACTTTTGGCTGAGGTACCAGCCAGAGCCGCTTTCAGTGCCACAAGTCTACAGTGTTTCAAGGTCCTTGCCAGCAAACAAGCTGCAGCATTATGTCCACAGACAACACTCAAGTCCTCTCTCTGTAGTCGGCCTTCCTGCCTCAAACAGTCAGAGTTTGGCCTGGCAGGACAACCCAGAAAACGGGCATTTTAAAACAGCACAACTTTTTTCCTGCTACGGCCGAAAACAAACAAGTATTCAGTCAACATTTTATTAACACTATTTAAGTGTGTCTTGGCAGGACCTCTTAAAGAGCTGCAGGGTTTTGCAGCTAAGGCTGAGTTAGGAAGCCTCTCTTAGATGAGAGTGCTTGCTTGCCTCTAGCAAGCAGAGCAGACCCGAGAAATTGCTGCTACCAAGAAAACATGCTTTACTCTTTCCCAAGCTTTCTCGGGCTTTCAGTGGATTCAATTGTCCACACATCTGTGTGCCATTCTGTTGTAAGAGCTGCGGGCTGCATTCTGGCCACCCCAGCTCCTGGTGGCCTGGCTAGCTTATGCCCTGAAATAACAACACACAAACTGTATTTTTTTAAACACTGCTTGGCCCATTAACTCTAGCCCTTACAGGCTAATTCTCATATCTCGATCAACCCATCTCTAATTATCTGTGTAGCATCAGTCTTACTGGGAAAGATTCAGCATGTCTGACCTGACAGCTTGCTTCATGGTGTCTGCCCAGGAGAGGGGAGCATGGCATCTGATCTCACTTCCTCTTCCTCCCAGCATTCTGTTCTGTTTACTCCTCCCACCTATGTTTTAATATATGAAAGCCAAGCAGTTTCTTTATTATAATTAATCAATGACCTTCCTCCATCAGAGATAGACCTTGGAACATTCAGCTCCAAACATAATATCTACATGAATGAAAGACCATAAGAGGTAATGGAGGACATCAAGATAATAAGGCTCTCTTTATCATCAAGACCAATATAGATATGAATTTACTGAAAGTGGCAACAGGAACAGAACCTGAATTGGTCTGCACCAGATGGAGTCATAGAATTAAAAGAAGAGGATGTATGTCCCCAGCCCTAATTCAGAAGCTACCTCTAACTGATAATCACTTGCAAATTAAATTTTAACTTTCTCCAAAGGGAAGCAAACTACTGTTAAGGGTAGGTCCAGCAGTAGATGGTCAAGAAAAAAGAAATTCAATGGAATAATTGGAGGTTTCTTGCCCTATAATGCGATGCCATGTTTTTTTTTCTTTTTTAAAGAAAACTTACTATTTTTATTTTAGTTATGCTTTTTTCTCCTCTTGTTTTACCCTGCAGGTCCTTTGTATATATATTATGGCTTCCAGATTAGTGTTTTTAAGGGTATCCTGTTTCTTTTACCTTCTTTTGTAGCTTTTTCTGCTCTTTGATTTGTCCTATTCTTATGTGTTAGATTTTTTTGTCTTATATTACTTTCTTTATCATCAAAATACTTAGTACTTGAAGTAGAAATGGGATAAATTAGATACTCACATAATAACAAAAGGGTCCAATTTCTATTTAAATGTAATTGAAAACACAATTTAAAAATTTCATCTTGGGACTGAAGAGATGGCTCAGGGGTTAAGAGCATTGCCTGCTCTTCCAAAGGTCCTGAGTTCAATTCCCGGCAACCATATGGTGGCTCACAGCCATCTGTAATGAGGTCTGCTGCCCTCTTCTGGCCTGCAGACATACACACAGACAGAATGTTGTATCCATAATGAATAAGTAAATAAATATTTAAAAAAAATAAAATAAAAATTTCATCTTCATTTTCTTTCAGTTTAGGCACTCTTTTCAGAATAATACACTCATTTATCATTAAAATCAACCAATTGATCTCATTTCAATGAAGAAAAACCAAAATTATCTCAAAACAAAATGTTTAATCTTTAAAATGTCTCACCTAAATTAATATAATTGTCTTATCTCAAAGTAGAAGAAACCTGACTTCCATTCACTAAACTAACTACCTTTTGCTGCTAATATTTGGCTGGAAGACTTTACCATTTATGATAATGTTTCTTTCCATGTAGTGCTAAGCTTAAGAAGCATAAAGCTAATTAAGTTTGTAAATACAAATATATCTCAATTTACTGAGCTCTTTATAATACTTTCAGCTTCATTCGTGAAAAGTTGTTTTGTTAGGATTACTCTTAATGCATATAGTTCTCTTTCATTGCTATGTGGTGCACTTTATATTTATTTAGTTAAAACTTTGTGCGTAGCAAACAGCAATTTGAGTAACATGAACCATGATAAAGTAACCATCAGAAACTTATGAGCTAGCAATTATTTTGCATAAAATTAAGAGAACAGGCCAGCACTTTCGTGTATCATTTGTTTTGTGCTGCTGCAAGGAAAGGACAACCTAATTTGTGTATGTTTCTCCTGCCTCAGTTTTGTTACTCTATAATTCTTCTGGTTCTATTTAAATCCTTCTGCATAATTATCACCAAGTAGCCTCTATTGTATCCCTTTGTTCTTTCTTGCATGCAGAACATGTTTCGTGCAATCTGTGTTCTTTTATTTGAGCGTCTTTCTTAAAGAAATCAGTTTACATTGACACCGAGTAGACAGTAGAAGAGTCCTGCTGGGTGCCCTCACCATAACCTGATTTCTTTCCTATTTTTTTCCATGGGAAATGGTTACCTGCAGTGCTTAAACACACTTTTAGACTGCTGATTCAGAACTAAAGAACTTAAAAACCATATAGAAATGAGATTTGCAGGATCATTTGGAACATTGGAAGTTTTGCTTAAAGCATTTTTGAATAGCAATAGTAGTTATTTTTATGTAGTAACAGTAAAGTTTGGGGTGCAGAAATTCAATTCTGTTATCTCATGCATGGTATGCCATCCATGAGTCTTAGATGACATACCCATAATGATGGCATGTGTAATTATGTTTAAATGTTCTTATTCATATAAAGTGCTTTGCATGGTTCCCTGGAAACTGATATTTTTTATTTCCAAAGGCATTGTTTTATTAATCCTACAGATTTATACTTTAGTCAGTTCTGAAGGACTCTTGAATCTTTTAGACATACGGTGTGGTTCACGATCATACTTCTCATTAGATAGCTCTTTGGTGACTTGTGTAAAAGAGATATCAGAGATCTCTGTCATATTTCTCGAGTATAGACAATGCCAATAAGAAAACAACAAAATAATATATTTTTCATTTGTTATTAAAATAGCATGAATAAACAATATACGACTGAACTACAGGGCTAGGACTGTTACGCAGAGAAACACTGTCTTGAAAAATCAAAATAAAATGACTAAATTTTAAACACAACAAAATCTATCAGTAATATAAACTTGGACAGTAGTCACCATGTGTGTACTACTACTTACAAAGTACACTTAATAGAAATTCCATCAATAAAGGAACTCTAAAATTTAGTAAGCCCAAAGGTCTTTATGAACATTCCACATTTTAGATAGCAGACTGTTATTCAAATATTCCTTAGAAAATAATGTTTTTCACTAGAAAATGCAAAAGAAATGGAAATTTTTTTAGATAAGTACCATATACCAAAGCTAAACCAAGACCAGGTAAACAATCTAAATAGACCTGTTAGTCGCGAAGAACTAGAAACTGTTATCAAAAATCTCCCCTCCAAAAAAAGCCCAGGAACAGATGGTTTCAATGCAGAATTCTAGCAGAACTTCCAAGAAGAGCTAATACCTATACTCCTTAATGTATTTCACAATATAGAAACAGAAGAGTCATTGCCAAATTCCTTTTCTGAAGCTACAGTTACCCTGATACCAAAACCACAAAAAGACCCAACCAAGAAAGAGAATTACAGGACTATCTCACTCATGAATATCGACACAAAAATCCTCAATAAAATACTGGCAAACCGTATCCAAAAACACATTAGAAAAATTATCCATTATGATCAAATAGGCTTCATCCCAGAGATTCAGGGCTGGTTCAACATACGCAAATCAATCAATGTAATCCATCATATAAATAAACTGAAAGAAAAAAACCATATGATTATTACACTAGATGCTGAAAAAGCATTTGACAAAATGCAACACCCCTTTATGCTTAAAGTCTTGGAGAGATTAGGGATACAAGGGTCATACCTAAATATAATAAAAGCTATTTACAGCAAGACAACAGCTAACATTAAATTAAACAGAGAAAAACTCAAAACCATCCCACTAAAATCAGGAACACGACAAGGATGTCCACTCTCTCCATACCTCTTCAATATAGTGCTTGAAGTTCTAGCAATAGCAATAAGACAACATAAGGGGATGAAGGGAATTCGTATCGGAAAAGAAGAAGGTAAGCTCTCGTTATTTGCAGATGATATGATAGTATACATAAGCGACCACAAAAACTCTACCAAAGAACTCCTACAGCTGATAAACACCTTTAGTAATATGGCAGGATACAAGATCAACTCCAAAAAAATAAAATCAGTAGCCTTCCTATACACTAAGGATAAGGAAACAGAGAGGGAAATTAGAGAAGCATCACCTTTCACGATAGCCACAAATAGCATAACATATCTTGGGGTAACTCTGACCAAGGATGTGAAAGATCTATTTGACAAGAACTTTAAGTCTTTGAAGAAATAAATTGAAGAGGACAACAGAAAATGGAAGAATCTCCTTTGCTCTTGGATTGGGAGGATCAACATAGTAAAAATGGCAATTCTACCAAAAGCAATCTATAGATTCAATGCAAACCCCATCAAAATCTCATCAAAATTCTTCACAGATCTGGAGAAGACAATAATCAACTTTATATGGAAAAACAAAAAACCCAGGAAAGCCAAAATAATCTTATACAACAAAGGATCGTCTGAAGGCATTACCATCCCTGACTTCAAACTCTACTACAGAGCTGCAGTATTGAAAACAGCTTGGAATTGGCATAAAAACAGAGAAGTCGACCAATGGAATCGAATAGAAGACCCTGACTTTAACCCATAAACCTATGAACACCTGATTTTCGATAAAGGATCTAAAAGTGTAAAATGGAAAAAAGAGAGCGTCTTCAACAAATTGTGCTGGCAAAACTCGATGTCAACCTGTAGAAGAATGAAAATAGATCCATTTCTATCACCATGCACAAAACTCAAGTCCAAATGGATTAAAGACCTCAGTATCAGTCCGAACACACTGAACCTGATAGAAGAGAAAGTGGGAAATACTCTACAACACATGGGCACAGGAGACCACTTCCTACGTATAACCCCAGCAGCACAGACATTAAGGACCTCATTGAATAAATGGGACCTCCTGAGACTGAGAAGCTTCTGTAAAGCAAAGGACACTGTCGCTAAGACACAAAGAAAACCCACTGACTGGGAGAAGATCTTCACCAACCCCGCAACTGAAAAAGGTCTGATCTCCAAAATATTTAAAATCTCAAGAAAGTAGTACATAAAAGGGTAATCAACCCAATCATAAAATGGGGCACTGAGCTGAACAGAGAATTCTCAACAGAAGAAGTTCAAATGGCCAAAAGACACTTAAGGTCATGCTCAACTTCCTTAGTGATCAGGAAAATGCAAATCAAGAGAACTTTAAGATACCATCTTACACCTGTCAGAATGGCTAAAATAAAAAACACCAATGATATCCTTTGCTGGAGAGGTTGTTAAGAAAGGGGTACACTCATCCATTGCTGGTGGGAATGCAAACTTGTGCAACCACTTTGGAAAGCAGTGTGGCGGTTTCTCAGGAAATTCGGGATCAACTTACCCCTGGACCCAGCAATACCACTCTTGGGAATATACCCAAGAGAGGCCTTATCATACAACAAATGTATATGTTCTACTATGTTCAAAGCAGCAATGTTTGTAATAGCCAGAACCTGGAAACAACCTAGATGCCCTTCAATGGAAGAATGGATGAAGAAAGTATGGAATATATACATATTAGAGTATTACTCAGCAGTAAAAAACAAGGGCTTCTTGAATTTTGCATGCAAATGGATGGAAATAGAAAACACTATCCTGAGTGAGGTAACCCAGACCCAAAAAGAGGAGCATGGGATGTACACACTCATATTTGGTTTCTAGCCATAAACAAAGGACATTGAGCCTATAATTAGTGATCCTAGAGAAGCTAAATAAGGAGAACCCCCCAAAAAATATATAGGCATCCTCCTGAATATTAACCTTCATCAGGCGATGAAAGGAGACAGAGACAGAGACCCACATTGGAGACCGGACAGAAATCTCAAGGTCCAAATCAGGAGCAGAAGGAGAGAGAGCATGAGCAAGGAACTCAGGACCGCAAGGGGTGCACCCACACACTGAGACAATGGGGATGTTCTATTGGAAACTCACCAAGGCCACCTGGCCTGGGTCTGAAAAAGCCTGGGATAAAACCGGACTCGCTGAACATAGCGGACAATGAGGACTACTGAGAACTCTAGAACAATGACAATGGGTTTCTGATCCTACTGCAAGTACTGGCTTTGTGGGAGCCTAGGCAGTTTGGATGCTCACCTTACTAGACCTGGATGGAGGTTGGGGTTCCTTGGACTTCCCACAGGGCAGGGAACCTTGATTGCTCTTTGGGCTGAGAAGAAAGGGGGACTTGATTGGGGGAGGTAGGGAAATGGGATGAGGTGGCAGGGAAAAGACAGAAATCTTTAATAAACAAATAAATTTAAAAAGAAAATAATGTTTTTCATTCTGGAACATGTTTTCTCAATATCTCAATAAGAAATATATAAAACAACTTACCAATTTTAGAGAATTGTAAATGGAGGTATAGAGGTTGCATTTAACACCTTTCCCTTTTCTGTTATCACTATAAAAATAACCAACAGCATATTTATGAAACACAGACTTTTATTGCTAACTCCTGAAGAAACCTGAAGTGTACAATGAAAGTACCATAAAAGTCATGATCATAAATTCTATTAATGATCATAAATTCTGTTTCCATATAAGGCAGACAGGATGGATGTTATAATCTAACAGAGTGACAATAGTAAAGCAACTCTCTTCACTAACGTCATAATTCCACTAAACCTGTATTTATTTATTATTTATTCATTCATTTATTCATTGTTATTATCTTTTGAGACAGTGTCTCAACATGTATCCCTGACAGGACAAGAATCTACCTTCTTTGGCCTCCAGAGTTTTAGGATTAAAGGCATGTACCACCAAGCCTGGCCCACTAAACAAATATATGTAAGCTGAATCCTCACAAATTATTTTCCCAAAGGCTCCAACTCTTAATGTTACAATTTGGGAACTAAAATCTCACCTATGAAATTTGAGGCAACAACAATGTTCACAACAAAGCAGAAACATGCAGAAACATTCACAGCAAGTACACAACAGACTGCAATAAAAATGAAAAACACACAACTACATATCAGAATGGCAAATTGATAGCATTTACAATACAAAACATTGGCAAGAATGCTGAACTAGAATACATTTAAGGATCTAATTAGAAATGCAAAATAATATAGCCACCTTAGAAAAATAATTTGGGAGCCACACAGTAGGCAAGCTTTCTGCAGGTAGGCAGCTCCAACACCCCTAGCCCATGGATCAGGCCCTGTAAGTTACAAGTCCTCTACTCTCCACCGAAGCCATAATACCCCTGTGACCTCAGAGGAACTCTGAAGCACAGGCTGTGACTTCACAGAGTGTATCAAGAGAGCGAAACAAGAGAGCAGACCAAAAGAGTGCCAAGAGATACCTCAATGACTCCTAAGACATAAATAGCAACAGTACAGAGCAGTTCAAGAACAGCTCCCAAAGTCACAATCAGCAACTGCAAGGAATGCACCAAGAGGCAATGACATTGCTGGCACCAGTTGAAGGAGGAGATGCGTAGGGACCAATGCAAGAATTGACTCAAAAACCTAAAAAGTAGCATGGTAACACCAGGAACCATTGGTCATATGACAGGAAGATGTGATCATCCTACTTAGAAGAAGCAGAAGTAAATGATCTTAAATGTAATTTATAAGGATGATGGAGACTTTTAAAGAGAAAATAAAAAAAAATCTCCAAAAGAAATGGAAAAAAAACAAAAAACAAAAAAATTAGAAGAAATCAATAAATCTCTTCAAGAAAACCAAGAAAAACACCAAACTGGTGAAGCAAACAGTTTAAACAGTTCAAGACTTGAAAACTGAAATAGTGGCAATAAAGAAAACACAAATCAAGGGAAATCTGGAAACAGAAAATTTAGGAAAATGAAGGGGAACTACAGACACAAAATATAACCGAGAGAGAGAGAGAGAGAGAGAGAGAGAGAGAGAGAGAGAGAAGGGAAAGCCTCAGATGTTGAAGACACTATAGAGAAAATAGATTCATTGGTCAAAGAAAATTTTAAATCCAACAAATTCTTAACACAAATCCTTTAGGAAATCTGGGACACTATGAAAAGACCAATCTGAGAATAATAGGGATAGAAGAATTTCAGTTCAAAGGCATAGATAATATATTCAAAAAAATCATGGAACACTTTCCCAACCTAAAGAAGGATATCCCTATGAAAGTAAAAGAAGCTTACAGAACACCAAATAGACTGGACCAAAAAAAAAGTTCCATCCCCATATAATAATCAAAATTCAAAACTTACAAAATAAAAAAAAATTAAGAGCTGCAATGGAAAAAGCTCAAGCAACATATAAAGGCAAACCTATCAGAATTACATCTGACTTCTCAATGGAAAACATGAAAGACAGAAGGTCCTGGACAGATGTGCTTCAGACACTAAGAGATCAAGGATTAAAGCCCAGATTACTATACCCAGCAAAGTTTTCAATCACCATCCATGGAGAAAACAAGATATTCCATGTCAAAACTAGATTTAATCAATACCTATCCATAAATCCAGCCCTACAGAAAGTACTAGAAGGAAAACCCCAACCCAAGGGAACTAACTGCAACCACAAAAACACAGGCAATAGATAACCTTACACCAGCAAACACTAAAGGGAAACACACAAACAATATGACCGAAATAACAGAAATTAACAATCATGGTCATTAATATCTCTTAGTATCAATGGACTCAATTCATCTATAAAAAGACACAGACTAAGAGAATGGATATGAAAGCAGGATCCATCCTCCTGCTGTATACAAGAAATACACCTCAACCTCAAAGACAGACTTTACCTCAGAGTATAAGGTTACAAAAGATTTTCCAATCAAATGGACCTAAGAAACAAGCAGCTGTAGCTATCCTAATATATAAGAAAATAGAGTTCAAACTAAAATCAATCAGAAAAGATAGAGAAGGACACTTTATAATCATCACAGGAAAAATCCATCTAGATTAAATCTCAAACCTAAACATCTATGCCCCAAAATGAAGAGCATCCACATATGTAAAAGAAATATTAAAGCTTAAATCAGACATCGAATGCCATACAATAATAGTAGGAGACTTCTTCAAAACTCCACTCTCCCTAATGGGCAGGTCAAAAAGACAGAAAATTAACAGAGAAATAAGAGAACTAACAGATGTTATGACTCAAGTGGACTTAGACAGATACAGAACATTTTACCCAAACACAATGCCTCATGGAACCTTCTTTAAAATTGACCACATACTCAGTAACAAAGCAAACCTCAACAGATAAAAGAAAATTGGGATAACCCCTGTATCTTATCAGATTACCATGGTTTAAAGTTAGAATCCATTGCCCAAACTAATTGCAATAAACCTACAAGCTCATGGAAATTGAACAATGCTCAGTTGAATCACCCCTGGGCCAATGAAGAAATAAATAAAGAAATTAAAGACTTCCTAGAATTCAATAAAAATAAAGGGATAACATAGCCAAACCTATGGGACACTATGAAAGCAGTGCTAAGAGGAAAATTCATAGTACTAAGGGCATACATAAAGAAAGTGGAGAATTCTCACACTAATGAATTATCACACCTGAAAGCTCTAGAAAAAAAAAAAGAAGCAGACTTACCCAGGAAGAGTAGACTACAGGAAATAGTCAATGTAAGGGCTGAAATCAATAAAATAGAAACAAAGAACAGAATCCAAAAACAAATCAATGAAACAAAGAGCTTGTTCTTTGAGAAAATTAACATGATAGACAAACCGTTTTTCAAACTAATCAAAAGGTGGGGAGAGACCATCCAAATTAAAAAAAGCAGAAAGCAAAAGGGGGACAATCCAACAGACACCGAGAAAGTCTAGAGAATCGTTAGGTCATACTACAAAAAAACTGTACTCCAAAAAATTGAAAAATGTAAAAGAAATAAACAATTTTCTGGATAGTTACCACATAGCAAAATTAAATCAAGACCAGTCAAACAATTTAAATAAACCCATAACTTGCAAAAAAATAAGAGCAGTCATCAAAAACCTCCCTACCAAAAAAAAATGCCCAAGACTGGATGACTTCAGTGAAGTATTCTACCAGACTTCAAAGAAACAGAAGAAACATTATCAAGCTCTTTTTATGAGGCTACAGTTACTCTAATAACAAAACCACACAAAGACACAACCAAGAAAGAGAATTACAGACCAATCTCAATCATGAACATTGATGTAAACAATGCTCAGTGAAATACTGGCAGACCGAATCCAAGAATTCATCAAAAAAAAAATCACTCACTATAATCAAGCCCACTTCATAACAGAGATTCCGGGATGATTCAACATATGGATATCTAACATTTTAATTCACTACATAAATAAAGTGAGAGGAAAAAAATATGAACATCTCTTTAGATGCTGAAAAAGCTTTTGACAAAATCCAACACCCCTTCATGACAAGGGTCTTGGAGATATCAGGAACACAAGGAACTTACTTAATCATAATAAAAGTCATATACAGCAATATGACAGCCAACATCAAATTAAATGGAAAGAAACTCAAAGTGATTCCACTCAATTAGGAAGACAAAGGCTCTCCACTCTCTACATATCTATTGAACATAGTTCTTGAAGTTCAAGCTTGAGAATAAGACAACAAATGGACAATAAAGGGGATGCAAATTGGAAAGGAAGAAATCAAACTTTCATTAACTGCAAATAACATGATAGTATACATAGGTAACCATAAAAACTATATAATAAAACTACTATAGCTGATAAATGTCTTTAGTAATGTGACAGGACACAAGATCAACTCAAAAAAATCAGTAATCCTCCTACATACAAATGGTAAAAAAGCTGAGAAAGAAATCAGAGAAACATCACCCTTCACAATAACCAAAAATAACATAAAATATATTGGGATAAAACTAACCAAAGAAGTGAAAGACCTGTTTGAAAAGAACTTTAAGTATTTAAAAAAGAAATTGAACTTGATTTTTGTGCATGGCGATAGATATGGATCTATTTTCATTCTTCTACAGGTTGACAACCAGTTCTGACAGCACCATTTCTTGAAGATGCTATCTTTCTTCCATTGAATACTTTTAGCTCCTTTATAAAAAATCAGGTGTTCATAGGTTTGTGGGATAAAATCTGGGTGTTCTACTCTATTCCATTGATTGACTTCTCTGTTTTTATGGCAATACCAAGCTGTTTTCAATACTGAAGCTCTGTAATAGAGTTTGAAGTCAGGGATGGTAATGCCTCCAGAAGTTCCTTTATTGTATAAGATTGTTTTGGCTATCCTGGGTTTTTTTTTTTGTTTTTCCATATAAAGTTGATTAATGTCCTCTCAAGATCTGTGAAGAATTTTGATGGGATTTTAATGGGGATTGAATGTTTGGATGCTCACCTTCCTGGTCCTGGATAGAAGTAGAAGGACCTTGGACTTCCTGCAGGGCAGGGAATCTGGACTGCTCTTCATTCTTGAGAGGGAGGGAAAATGGAGTGGGGGTAAGGGGGAGAGGGAGAGGGGAGTGGAAGGAAGGAACCATGTGTGCGAGGAAGGGAAGGGAAATGGGAATTTTTTTTTTGCCACAACTAAAAAAAAAATAAAATAAACAAAAAAAAGAATAAAAAAAAAGAAATTGAAGAAGGTACCAGAAAATGGTAAGATCTCCCATGCTCTTGGATAGGTGGGATCAACAATAAAAATGACAATCCTACCAAAAGCAATCTGTAGAATCAATGCAATCCCCACCAAAACCCCAATACAATTCTTCACAGACCTTGAAAAAACAATAACCAACTTTATATGGAAAACAAAACAAAACAAAAAACCCAGGATAACCACAACATTTCTGTACAATAAAGAAACTTCCAGAGGCATCAACATTCCTGACATTAAATTCTATTATAGAGATACAATAATGAAAACAGCTTGGTATTGGCATAAAAGAGTGAGGTTGAATCGAAGATCCTGATATTAATCCACACACCTACGGTCACTTGATTTTTGACAAAGAAGCTAAAGTTACACAATGGAAAAAAAGAAAGGATTTTCAACAAATGGTGCTATTATAACTGTAAGTCAACACATAGAAGAATGCAATCTCCATCCACAAAACTCAAGTCCAGATGGATTACAGACCTCAATACTGGTCTACTACAGTGAACCTGATAGAAGAGAAAGTTGGAAGTAGTCTTAAATGCATGGACAGAGGAGGCCACTTCCTAAATATAATACCAGTAGCACAGACACTGAAAGCAAGGATAAATAAATGGGACCTTCTGAAAATGAGAGGCTTCTGTAAAGCAAAGGATACAGTCAATAAGGCAAAAAGGGAGCTTACTGAATTAAAAAAATATCTTCTTAAACCCCACACCAGAGGACTGATATCCAAAATAAATAAAGAACTCAAGAAATTAGACATCAAAATAAAAATAATCCAATTTAAAAATGAGGTACCGATCTAAACAGAGAATTCACAATGGAAGAATCTCACTTGGACAAACGTCATTTAAGGAAAAGTTCAACATCCTTAGCCATTAGGGAAATGCAAATCAAAATGACTCTGAGATACCATCTTGCACCTGTCAGAATCACTAACATGAAAAACACCAATGATAGCTCATACTGGAGAGAATGCAGAGTTAGGGGAACCCTCCTCCATTACTCGTGGAATACAAACTTGTACAACCACTCTGAAAACTTGTATGGAAGTTTCTCAGAAAATTGGGAATCAACCTACCTCAGGACCCAGCAATACCACTCTTCGGCATATACCCAAAGGATGCTCAGATCAGACTACAAGGACATTTGTTTGACGATGTTCAAAGCAGCGTTATTTGTTTTTTTTTTTAATTTTTATTTTTCTTTTATTGAGAAAAGGAAAAAAAAAGTTTCCCCTTCCTCCCAGCCTCCCACCTCCTCCCCTCCTCCCACCCCTTTCCCCCCTCCCCCTCCCTCTCCCCCTCCCTCTCCAGTCCAAAGAGCAGTCAGGATTCCCCACCCCGTGGAAAGTCCAAGGTCCCCCCCCCTCCGTCAGCGTTATTTTTAACAACGGAACATGGAAACAACCTAGATGTTCCTCAAATGAAGAATGGATAAAGAAAATGAGGTACATTTACACAATGGAGTACTTCTCAGTGGTAAAAAATAATAATTTCTTGAAATTTGCATGCAAATGGATGCAACTAGAAAAAAAGACCCTGAGTGAGGTAAATCAGAAAGATGAGCATGGTATGTATTCACTTATAAATGGATACACTGTAAAGGATAATGATCCTATAGACCTCAGAGAAGCTAAGTAACAAGAAGAACCCTAAGAGAAATATATAGAGATCTCCCTGGGAAGGAGAAATAGACAAGATCTCCTGAGAAAATTGGGAGCATGGGAGTTTGGGGAGAAGGGAGGGTGGAAGTGGGGGAGAGGGGAGGAGGGAAGTTAGAGGAGAACGTTAGGGAACAGGATAGTCAAGACGGAGGAGAGACAGAGAGCAGAGAAAGAAATATCTTGATTTAGGGAACCTTTATGGTGCTAGCAAGAAACCTGGCACTAGAGAAATTTCCAGGAATCTACATGGATAACCCCAAGATCCTAAGCAATAGTAGAGAGGTTGCCAGAAGTGGTTTGACCTGTAGTCTGATTGATGAATATCTTAAATGTCACCATAGAATCTTCATCTAGCAACTGATGGCAGCAGAGGCAAAGTCACAGTAAAGCACTGTGCTGAGCTCCCAAAGTCCAGTTGTGGAATGGGAGGAGTGAGAATATGAGGAAAGAGGTCAAGACCTTGATATGGATATTCACTGAAATAGCTTACCTGAGCTAATGAGAGCTCACCAACTCTGGCCATACAGGGAAGAAACCAGCATAGGACCAAATTAGGCCTTCGGAACATAAGTGACAGTTGTATGGCTGGGGCAGACTGCAGGGCACTGGCAGTGGGACCAGGATTTATCCCTACTGCTTTTACTGGCTTTTTGAAACTCATTCTCTTTGAAGGATTACCTTATTTAGCCTAGATGTAGTAAGGAGGCTCTTGATCCTTCCTCAAAGCAATATGTCTTACTCTTTCTGAGAAGTGGATGGGGTTCAGGTTGGGAGGAAAGTGAAGGGAATGGGAGGAGGGGAGAAAGTGAGAACTGAGATTGGTAAGTAAAATGAAAAAAAAAGCTTTTTTTTAAAAAATAAAATTATAAAAAATAATTTGGAAGTTTCTTATACAATTAATAATTCATACTACATGACCAAATGATTCTGGTTTTGGGTTAAAAATTGAAAAAATATTGCATTTTCACAAATCCCTGTACACTACAAATACATTAATTAGAACATTAAAATTTGTGACCTGCAAAAAAGCATATTTGAAGAGAGGAACTATTTATTTTGGAATAACTTTTCAGCAGTCCAGTTGTCATGTTGCTGATGGGAGCAAAAACAAAGACCAATGATTTCATTCATAGGCTTCTTTATTCACCTTATAATCTTCCTTGATCCCCAGGAAATTTGGTGGTGTTTCCATATTTAAGGCAGTTCTCCTCTCTAGTCAAACTTATTCAGAATAAAAAGCTTCACAGAAATATTTTTTTTTAATTTTGATCTGCCAATCTCCTTAAAGTAACTCAGTCTTCTTAGGTTTGTAATTAGTAGTAACTCTCATAGGAGACATGAGCAAGAGAGAAAACTAGAGGTACCTAATATGCTGCTCTTCATAGACAGGTACCACAACAAAAAAATATCTGATACGAACTTATAAAAAATAAAGATACAAGCATCTATGGTGTGCTTTCCTCAAGGCAGAAACTCCTGAATGTAGGCGCTTTGTGTAACTGTCAGGGGGTACCACAGTTTTGGTCAAGATAATCCATAGCTGTTTTATAATAAAGTTTTAATTGCTTGAGAATTTCATACAAATATGTAGTATATTTTGATTATATCCACTATTTTTTCCTTTCTCGTTTTCCTTATCTGTTTACCATTTTTCTCTTCCAGTATCATGTTTTTTTTTTTAAATCCAGAGTCCACATAGTGCTACCATTATGCTCATGGGTATAGAATAATCTACCAGAATATAGGTGCTTTCTCAGAACTTGTATTACTGAAGAAAACTGACTTTATATTCCCCAGAAGCTATCAATTGCCAAAAATTTTCAGCTATATGTGGGACTTTATGAGCACCTTCCCAAGCCCTGATATGATATGGTTAGCTTGATCTTGTTCAGGTCTTACACATGTAGTTACTTTCTCTGTAAACTCAATGTGTGCAATAGTCCTATCATATCCTAAAAATACTGTTCTGCTCCTGATATCCACTACATATAACTCTTTATTCTTTCTATGAGTTGTTATATTAATTGATGTCTACCACAAAAAGTTTTCCTAATAAGACTTGAACGATTCATTCATCTTCAGATATAAATCCAAGAACTTAGGAGGCAGTTTATTATTATGTCCCTTCAATAGAATAATAGTTTTGATGTTTAGATTTGTTTAGACAAACAAGAATAAAAGAAAATTCTAATTATTTAAAATCATAACTAAAAAACAGACATTGCTACTGATATCATTTTAACACAAAGTTTATTAAAGGATATTTTGGAAAACTATGTACTAATAAATTAGAAAACAAATGAAATGGAAGAATTAATGGGCAAATGTCATTTGTTATAATTAAATCAAGAAGACACTTAAAACCTAAATGGGCCATAAACATTTGAGTGATTTCAAGCCTCAAACTCTTAACCTGAGTAGATTATTGGCACTAGGCAAAACCTGCAGTTGTGGTTTCACTAAATGGCAATGCTATCAAATTATTTTATCAATATTTATATCTATACACATAAATGTGTATATCTATTAAAAATAAACAAGAAGCTTCTTTTCACAGTGAGTCATGGATAATGCAGATAGTAACTGGTCAAAATGCTATATATAAGTAACTAAGAGTGTGGCTGTGGATAACTGCCACCAGGTTTCCTATGCCTCAGTGAATGACTCTACATACAGGAATCACTAATTGAATTCAGTGATTATCAATAAAAATTAAAAGAGGACCTGAACTTGAGAGGGATACAAGTGGGGGAAGACTAAGTAGAGTTAGAATAAAGCAGTGGTTGCTGTATATGATCCAAATACATAACATAAATGCATTAACTAATAATACCTATTTTAAACTATTACACAAAATTAACTTGAAGAAATCATTTTAAACTGATTGTTCATCAAATGATTTACCAAGTAAACAAAGCCAGATAAGGATACAAAAAGGGCCAGTAATGATCAATGTATCTGATTACTGCAGATGGCAAAAAAAACCAAAACAACAAAACAAGCAAATAAACAGAAAACAAAAAAACAGTCTAGTACACCAAGTTCAACAGCTCGTTGAAAGGAATATACACTGTGGTCAAATGGGAGTTATTCCATGGATTTAAGAATAATTCAAAATAGGTCAGTCAATAAACTTAATGTATAACATCAGCAAAATGAAAGAAAAGCACCTAATTTTCAACAAATACCAACTGTCATCCACTAGAAATCTAGTGCAATCAAAGTAATATTTCACTGTCATAATAAAGAAGACATAGAGACTGATAGAATAGTACAGAATATTGAGAAATAAAAATATCCATTCTCAAATAAGATATTTCAATAATAGCTAAAATACATGGATAAAGAATTATCTTTTCCAAAAATCATACTGGAAAACTTGAAGTTCACATATAAAGAATCATATTCTTTTTTTTTTTTTTTGGATTTTTCGAGACAGGGTTTCTCCGTAGCTTTTTGGTTCCTGTCCTGGAACTAGCTCTTGTAGATCAGGCTGGCCTCGAAGTCACAGAGATCCACCTGACTCTGCCTCCCGAGTGCTAGAATTAAAAGCGTGCGCCACCATCGCCCAGCAAGAATCATATTCTTAAATCAACTTCTTTATGCAAAAATCTTCAAATATGTTTATTTTATTGTTTATTATATTAATCATAATATTAAGAGTAAATGTAGCCAAGCAGTTGGGAGCAGAGGAAGGTAGATGTCTGTGAGTTTAAGGTCAGCCTGATCTACACAGCAAGTATCAGGACAGGCTCTAAAGCTACACACAGAAACCTTGTCTCAAAAAAGAAAAAAGAAAAAAAAAGAAAAATGGTGAATATAAGACCAACACAAAAAAATATATATATAGTAAAAAAGAAAGGAAACAGTTTTAGCTTTACTTGTACAGTGAAAAATTAGGCTAAATTTAGAAGAAGATTTTAAGGCTATTGCTCTATGACATTGGTAAGCACATTTCTTTACAAATTTAGATCCAAACCCAAATGTATATGACTCAGTGAACCCAAATATAAATTATAAATTTTGAGTGTTAATGGTATATGAATGGAGAATGGAGGGGCACTAATTAGAAGGAATGTGAAGGACAAGAAATGCATAGAAAACTTATATTCTTTCTGCTCATGTTTCCTGGAAACCAAAATCCATAAAATAAAATATTTTGATTAGCAATAAATATTAAAAACAAATATAAAGTCTTTGAACTTAAAATGTCATGATCTTTTGATTAGCCTGACCAAATTACATAATTTCAGCTAGCAGAAAATTTTTTTTGAAAAAAATTACAAAGACTGTAGGTTATGTGTGCATACCATATATAGTTGTACCTTCATTTCTGAGATTGTGATTATAAACAGGATGGTGTTTCTACAAATTTCTGAAACATTAACACAAAATCTAATAAAGGTACAAATCAGTATCTTTGTTTCCCCTATAGTCCAAGATAGCTATAGTTTTAGCTTTATGTGGTAATTATTGATAAGATGAGTAAAATATATTTTTTCTCATGAATGGATTTGTTGTTTCATACTTCCCTACTTCCATACCTATTATAATCATCTTGTCAATTTGCACAAATTCAACCCTTGGGATTTCAATTTTATTGCATTAAATCTATAGATCAATTTAGTTAGAGTCAATATTGTTAAAATATTAAGTCTTACAATTAATGAACAAGGTATAATTTATCTTTCCCATTTGCTAAAGACATTAGCTTAGATACTAGTTATCAAGGGCAGCTGGAAAAGTGCCTCAAGGACATTTCAGAAATCATCAAGGCTACTGCTTCTTTCAAGTATTTGCATTTGAGTCATTCTGAATAGGCTCACTGCCAGGACAACTTTGGAATTTTTCTCCTCAGTTGTATTTATATATTCAGTAACTGTGGCCATGCTTTGAATGAACTATGGTATTTTCATGTGATATGAAGTTGTGTATAACACAAACATAACAAAGTTACCATAAGATTGCAGCACCTGAAAAAAGCCTGCAACACACGATTGGGTATTGGAGTCTGTATGTTGCACCACAACAGGGATCTAAGAAAGACAGAGCAACAAATATTATTACCAAGTTTTCCCCAAAGATCTATTGCCACTAATGGATAGCATATAAAAGTAGACAATAGAATTAAAACAGTTATTTTTATTACTGTTACTATTGCTGTGTTGGAATATCATAACCAAAAGCAACTTGGAAAGAAAAGGATATATTTCTTTTATATTTTCATATTACACTTTATCATCAAATGAAGTTATGGTAAAACTCAAGCAGGGAAGGAATCTAGAGGAGGCATAAACTGATGCAGAGGTAGAAAGGGATGGCTGTTTATCTGCTGTATTGCTCCCCATTGCATGCTCAGGCTGCTTTCCTATAGCTCGTGTGGCCCCACCAACAGTGACATGGGTACTCCCACACCAATCACTAATTAAGAAACTAACATGCAGGTTTGCTTATAGCCTGTTCTTAATGAAGGCATTTTCTCAGTTGAGGATTATGGTTAAGTCAAATTTTGTGACAAAACTTTTCCTGGAGAAACACTACATACATGCCCATGCACCATAGATAGGGAGCCTACAACAGACCAAAGTATGGATATGGATCCTTACAAAATCTAACTTGGTGAACAAATGAGCTTTATTGATGTGACTTAATACAATGACCATTGCAATAGATGCATGAATGAATACATTGACAATAGACATAAAATAAAATTTTGACATTAAAATTTGATATAATTATGTATGAATTAATGCATTATACAGATAAATAGTCATTTAGGTATAACTATACTGTTTTTCAATGATAAAATCAATATACTAATGCTCATAAATATTTAGAATTATAATTTTAATTTTACTGATTTAGTTTTCTGCTACTCCATGAAATAATGGGGCCTAAATACTCTATAGAAAATAATTCTTTAGCTCATACTACTTATAAGACATACTTCAGGCTTTATTTCAACTCTGGTAAAGGCCAGAGCAAAGATACAGTCATTGTGGAGGTAGTATAAGGAACTGGGAGGATTTACAAGTTAGATAGCAAAGGAATTAGACTCCTTTGTGGATTTAGTACTTTTTTTTAATCACAAACTGCCTTCCATTTATTGGTCTTTAAAAATATAGTAAAGATTTTTTTTTATTAAAAAAAATTCTGCCTCCTCCCAGCCTCCCATTTCCCTCCCTCTCCTCCCGCCCCTCTACCCCTCCCCCTACTCTTCTCCCCCTCCCTCTCCAGACAGAAGAGCAGTCAGGGTTTCCTGCCCTGTGGAAAGTCCAAGGTCCTCCCCCCTCCATCCAGGTCAAGGAAGGTGAACATCCAAACTGGCTAGGCTCCAACAAAGCCAGAACATGAAGTAGGAACAAAACCCCATGCCACTGTCCTTGGCTTCTCATCAGCCCTCATTGTCTGCCATGTTCAGAGAGTGCAGTTTAATCCCATGTTTTTTCAGTCACAGTCCAGCTGGCCCTGGTGAGCTCCCAATAGATCAACCCACTGTCTCAGTGGGTGGGTACACCTCTCATGGTCCTGACTTTCATGCTCATGTTCTCCCTCCTTCTGCTCCTCATTGGGACTTTAGGAGCTTAGTCCGATGCTCCAGTGTGGGTCTCTGTCTCTAACTCCATCCATCGCTACATGAAGGTTCTATGGTGATATGCAAGATATTCATCAGTATGGCTATCGGATAGAGTCATTTAAGGTTCTCTATCCTCAGCTGCCCCAGGAACTAACTGGGACATTGCCCTGGGCACCTGGGAGCCACTCTAGGTTCAAGTCTCTTACCAACCCTAAGGTAGTTCCCTTAATTAAGTTATGTGATTCCCTGCTCTTCTATCCAGCCCTGTTTTATCCCCAAACATCCCCTTTTCCCAAGTTGCCCCCATCCTCCCCTTCTCACTTTTCTCTCCCCTTCTCCCCTTACTCCCATCCCACCCCACCCACTAGATCCCAATTATTTGCCCAGCGTTCTTGTCTATTTTCCATAGCAGGAATAATAACTATATGGTTTTCTTTGGGTTCACTTTCTTATTTAGCTTCTTTAGATCACAAATTATAGACTCAGTGACCTTTCTTTATGGCTAGAAACCAATTATGAGTGAGTACATCACATGATCCTCTTTTTGGGTCTGGGTTACCTCACTCAGGATAGTATTTTCTATTTCCATCCATTTGCATGCAAAATTCAAGAAGTCATTCTTTTTTATGGCAGAGTAGTACTCTAATGTGTATATATTCCACACTTTCTTCATCCGTTCTTCCATTGAAGGACATCTAGGTTGTTTCCAGGTTCTGGCTATTACAAATTATGCTGCTATGAACATAGTTGAACAAATGCTTTTGTCATATGATAGAGCATCTCTTGGGTATATCCCCAAGAGTGGTATTGCTGGATCCAGGGGTAGGTTGATCCCAAATTTCCTGAGAAACCACCACGCTGATTTCCAAAGTGGTTGCACAAGTTTACATTCCCACCAGCAATGGATGAGGGTATCCCTTTCTCTAAAACCTCTCCAGCAAAGGCTATCATTGGTGTTTTTGATTTTAGCCATTCTGACAGGTGTAAGATGATATCTCAAAGTTGTTTTGATTTGCATTTCCCTGATCGCTAAGGAGGTTGAGCATGACCTTAAGTGTCTATGGGGCATTTGAACTTCTTCTGTTGAGAATTCTCTGTTCAGTTAAGTGCCCCATTTTTGATTGGGTTAATTAGCATTTTAAAGACTAGTTTCTTGAGTTCTTTATATATTTTGGAGATCAGACCTTTGTCTGCTGCAGGGTTGGTGAAGATCTTCTCCCAGTCAGTAGGTTGCCTTTTTGTCTTAGTGACAGTGTGCTTTGCTTTACAGAAGCTTCTCAGTTTCAGTAGGTCCCATTTATTCAATGTTGCCCTTAATGTCTGTGCTGCTGGGGTTATACCTAGGAAGTGATCTCCTGTGCCCATCTGTTGTAGGATACTTCCCACTTTCTCTTCTATCAGGTTCAGTGTGCTCAGATTGATACTGAGGTCTTTGATCCATTTGGACTTGAGTTTTGTGCATGGTGATAGATATGGGTCTATTTTCATTCTTCTACAGGTTGACATCCAGTTGTGCCAGCACCATTTGTTGAAGATGCTTTCTTTCTTCCACTGTATACTTTTTGCTCCTTTATCGAAAATGAGGTGTTCATAGGTTTGTGGGCTAAAAACCGGGTCTTCTATACGATTCCATTGGTCAACTTCTCTGTTTTTATGCCAGTACCATGCTGTTTTTATTACTGTAGTGTTGCGGGATGTCCTCCTGCTCCTCCAGCCTATGGCCGCTGAGATATGAGCCCATTGGGGCGTGGTCTCTCTCCCTTTAAAAAAGTGGCCACTTCCCTCTCCTCACTCTCTTCACTTCCTGCTCCGCCTGTGACTAGACTCCCTTCCTGGTTTTGCAGAGGACTGTCGTCTGGGATGGTGATCTGTAAGCTTTTTCCCCTTTAAATAAATACCACCCTATTAATCATAATTCTAAACTGCTGTGGCATTGTTTGTGACTTACGCCTTCAGTTGGCGCCCAACGTTCGGTTTTAGGACCTCTCCTTCCCCCGCTCGGCTGCTGGCCATGAGTTTTGCTTGGCGAGAGCCCCTCCCTTCCTAGCCATGGCTTGTGCCTTGTCGCGGCTGTGGCGGCGGCCTTGTGGTGGCGGCCACCTTGTGGCCTGTGTCTTGTGCGTAGAGTCAGCAGCTTAATATAAATCATCACGCACTGGCTTTTTTTGCTGCAATTCTTTATATTTTCCCTTTAGACACCTCAGATGGACTTCCAGTCCCCATGCACCCTATCGTCTGCCTCCCCACGTGGATTTAAACTCCACAGGCCCGCGTAGTCTCTGCCTGCGTGGTTTGCTCTTTTCTGGGTCGTTTTTAAATCTCCCTTGCAAGCACAGCTCTTAAGTGGTGCAAACCAGAGCATGCAGTTGCCTGTTGCTTAAAGCTGCAACCCCTCAGGGTTACTCTGTCACATGGAGGCATAAGCGGCTTCCAGGTTGCTCTTCTCTACCCCTGGATTCTGGGTTTCTGGTTCTGTCTCTGGAATTGATTTAATTACATTTACTTTGTTGAGAAACTCTCATTTTCCAGTTTTAACATCTACTAAGGCACTGAAACAGGACCCCGTTTTCATAGCGACTCTGCAACAGCGCCACCTGCTGGATAATAGGTAATAAGGCAGTTTTCATTTCTAATGCAAATTTTCCTGCTTTGTTTTCACTAATACAATGGATTAGTAAATTTATATTTACTAATACAATGGATTATGTCATACAAGGTTTATATGATTATGGGGATACCTTAATTTGCTTGTTACTAGGTTACAGTTTTTTTTTCCATATTCTATCATTAAGGAAGAATATGGCACTCCTAAGGACGATAGAATCTTTATGAACTAATAATGAACAACTAATTGACAGGATTAAAATTATTGAAAATCAGAGGTTATCTGAACAAGTGGATACTATGACAGACAAAATTGACTCCATATCCAAGGGTATTAGAAAGTTACCTGAAAGGGTTCAGGCTGTTGAATTTGACGTTCAGACTTTATCACAAAGTTTTGATAAGGTAACAGACAGAATGTACCTCCAAGATGGGAAACTACATGATATACAAGAAAAGTTTAAGGAGGACATGTTATCTTTGAAGGAAAAAATTAAAGCTTTGGAATCACAGGTGCAGAATGGGGACCAAAAAATTGATACCTCAGTGAAATCACTGGAAATATATACAGGTCAGGAGATTCAGGATTTAAGAGAGAGAATGATAAAAAGATTTGAAAAGATTGGATAAATTATTGAAGCTGGTGATCAGAGTAAGGATGCACAAGGACAGGATACAATGCCTCCACCAGCTATTAGAACTGGCTTACCCAGGTTTCTAGCGACATACCCTATACTTAATTCTGACAAAGCGTCAACTTCTAAAGGCTCAAAAGGAGTCAGAGAAGCTAGATGGATGCCAATAGCAATGAATGATCTGAAAGAAATTAAGCAAGCTGTTGTTAATTTTGGCTTGCACAATGCATATGTAAAGGAAATGATAAGGACTTGGACTTTTAATGCTAGAGCTACCCCCCATGCTTTCCATCAGTTAGTGTCTGCAGTTTTAGATAATGGACCTTCCTTGATGTTTGGAATTTATTTCAGAGAAGAATCCAAACATATGGAACAGCAAGGAAGAGCAAAAGGTGTTGAGGTTTCCCAAGATCAAATTCTTGGTGCAGAAGAATTTGCTGATCCACAGGTCCAAGCTCTTTATGACGATGAAGTACTGTGTCTATGTCACAAAGCAGCATTAAATTCTTGGAATAGGATACAACATCCAGCAAAAAGGGTTGAATCACATACCAGAATTAGACAGGGACAGAGAGAACCCTTTATTGACTTTTTGCAAAGATTAATTAAAGCTCTGGACATAGGGGTAACAAACCCAGAAGCTAGACGAATACTTCTTGAATCTCTAGCTTTGAGAATGCAAACATAGAATGCAAAAAGATAATTGGGCCTTTAAAGTCTAGATCAGCACCTATGGATGAATGGATTCAGGATACGATGAATGTTGAGATGTTTAGCTCTAATGACGAATCTTGGGTAGGAGAAGCGATTTCCAAAGCAATGAGGAGACATCAAACAGCTAGGTGTTTTAATTGTGGTAAATTGGGACATTTGCAAAGGGATTGCAGGCAAAGAATTTCTAGGAATAATATCTCTTCTGGGATTGACAAAAATAGGAGACCTCGGCCTTCAGGTATATGTAGGAGATCCGGTAAAGGCCGGCATTCGTCCAACGAATGCAGGTCAACAACAGACAGATGGGGCAATCTGATATCATTGGGGAACACCTTGGGCAGCCTCTTGCAGGCCCCGAAGCCAACAGTGGCCCAGTCATTCCCAGTCACAGTGGAGAACATGCCTCACCAAGAAAATTAAAAGCTCCAATTTCTGCTGAAAAAAGTAATACTGGTCTAAATGATGAATTACGCATGGAGGATGAGTCAAAAAACCCAGTATGGCAGAGTAAACGTATATTTTGGGAGACTTCTATTAATGATCAAAGACCAAAGCTAAGATTCTGTATAAATGGCACTTTTATTGAAGGCTTATTAGACACAGGTGTGGATGTTAGTATCATTACCCCAGAATCTTGGCATCCGAATTGGCCTCTTCAAGAGGTAGATGTTCAGTTCCTGGGAATTGGAACCCTATCTCGTGTAAAACAAAGCACAAGATGGGTTGAATGCATAGGGCCCGAAGGCCAAATAGGAAGACTAAGGCCATATATAGCCAATATTGTCATAAATTTATGGGGCTGTGACCTGCTACAGCAATGGAATACCCAGATTAACATTCCTGTAGTTCCAGGAACTCATAATACTGGGAAAGTTATGATGAGGTATTATGGAAAAAGGTCACCAGCCATTCAGGCTGTACAAGAACATACAGCAAATACCAAACCTTTAGAGGTACCAACAGCCCTACCTTTAAAATGGCTAACTGAGAAGCCAATATGGATCAAACAGTGGTCTCTAGCTGAAGATAAATTACAGGCATTGGAACAGCTGGTGCAAGAGCAACTAGATGCTCACCATATTGAAGAATCAACCAGCCCTTGGAATTCTCCTGTGTTTGTTGTAAAAAAGAAAACTGGTAAATGCAGAATGGTGACAGATCTAAGAGCTGTCAACAAGGTAATTCAACCTATGGGCCCACTACAATCTGGAATTGCTTTGCCTTCTCTGTTACCAAAAGAATGGCCTCTTATAGCTATTGATTTGAAAGATTGTTTTTTCACTATACCATTACAAGAAAAGGATAGAGAAAAATTTGCCTTCACAGTGCCTACTTATAATAATTCTCAGCCTAATAGGAGATATCAATGGACTGTCCTCCCACAGGTATGCTCAATAGTCCTACATTGTGCCAATATTTTGTAAGAAAGCAATTGGAAATAATTTGTAAACAATTCCGCAAGTCCATAATTTACTATTACATGGATGACATCTTGTTATCTGATTCAAATAAAGATACTTTAGAAAGGATGTTTGAAGAAGTAAAGAAAGTCTTGCCAACCCAGCTCAGCCTGTCTGGGCGCTGGCTCCCCTCCGAATCCTCAGGGCAACCTAGCGGCGGGAGTTCCTTTGTTTCACTAGACTGCATGCATCAAGCAAGGTAGGTGCTTTGTTTAGGAGCTAACCAAACAGCACAGAGACCTGATCTTGGTGCCAGGAGACCCAACATTGGGGTGAGTTTCTGACCCTGTGGCGGCAACCCAGGACAAGGAACTGAGAAGTTCCTCATCCCCCTATCCTCCTTGAGCTCTCTGCAGGGCCTCTAAGCCCTGCATATTGCTTCTTTCTTCCTATCCCAGCCAGCTTGCATCCCTCCCCACCTTGCCCCCCTTGCCATCTCTGGGCACATAACATCACCCAGCTCAGCCTGTCTGGGCGCTGGGTCCCCTCCAAATCCTCAGGGCAACCTAGCAGGCGGGAGTTACCTTGTTTCACTAGCCTGCCTGCATCAAACAAGGTAGGCGCTTTGTTTAGGAGCTACCCAACCAGCATGGAGACCTGATCTCGGCAGGAGACCCAACATTGGGCTCGGAGACGTGATCTCTGTGCCAGGAGAGCCAGCAGTAGGGAGTGCCATCATTGGGCACGGAGATCTGATCTCGGCTCCAGGAGAGCCATCACTGGCGAGAGCCATCACTGGAAAGGTACATCAATAGGTAAGGAGACCAGATCCTGAAAAAGAAGATCCATAGGGGAGCATTCGGAGGAAGAGATGGGGAGGGGCCAATGCAAGAATTCACCCAACAATCTGAAAATCAACATGAAGCCACCAGAAACCTGCGACCTCACAACGGAGTGACATGAACACCTTAATCAAGAAGAAGTAGAAAAGACTGACTTCATGAAAGTGATTGACGCCATTAAACAGCATGTAAAAAACGCCCTTATAGAAATGGATGAGAAATATAACAGAAAATTTGAAGAATTAAACAAATCAGTGAATGATACCCTAGAAAAACAAGGAAAAACAATCAAACAGATAATGGAAACAGTTCAAGACTTGAAAACTGAAATGGAGGCAAAGAAGAAAACACAAACAGAGGGCCGACTGAACATGGAAAATATAAGTAAACAAACTGAGACTACAGAAACAAGCATATCCAACAGAATACAAGAGATAGAAAAAAGAATCTCAGATTCTGAATACACCATAGAGAAAATAAACACACTGATCAAAGAAAACAGCAAATTCAACAAACTCTCATCACAAAACATTCAGGAAATCTGGGACACAATAAAAAGATCAAACATAAGAATAATAGGAGTAGAAGAAGGAGAAGAAGTGCAGCTCAATGGTCCAGAAAATATATTTAATAAAATTATAGAAGAAAACTTTCCCAACCTAAAGAACGATATACCTATGAAGGTTCAAGAAGCATACAGAACACCGAATAGACTGGATCAAAAAAAAAATCCCCTCGCCATATAATAATCAAAACACAAAGCATACAGAATAAAGAAAGAATATTAAGAGCTGCAAAGGAAAAAGGCCAAGTTACTTATAAAGATAAACCTCTCAGACTTACACCTGACTTCTCCATGGAAACCATGAAAACCAGAGGGTCCTGGATAGATGTACTGCAGAAACTGTGAGACCATGGATGCAAGCCCAGACTACTATACCCAGCCAAGCTTTCGTTCACTATAAATGGAGAAAATAAAATTTTTCAGGATAAAAACAAATTTAAACAATACATAGCCACAAATCCAGCATTACAGAAAGTAATAGAAGGAAAATCAATAACTAAGGAGCCCAACAATGACCACAATATCTCAAACATCTAGAGATCCCTCACAAACACAACTCAAAGAAGGGAAACACACAATCTCTATGTCTAAAAAAGTGACTGGAGTTAAAAACCACTGGTCATTAATATGACTTAATGTCAATGGACTCAACTCACCTATAAAAAGGCACAGGCTAAGAGACTGGATAAGAAAACAGGATCCAACATTCTGCTGCTTACAAGAAACACACCTCAACCACAAAGACAGGCACCTACTCAGAGTAAAGGGCTTGGAAAAGGCTTATCAAGCAAATGAAGCAAAGAAACAAGCAGGCGTGGCCATAATAATCTCTAACAAAGTTGACTTCAAACTTAAATCAATCAGAAGAGATGGAGAGGGACATTTTATACTCATAACAGGAACAGTTCATCAGGATGAAGTCTCAATCCTGAATATCTATGCCCCTAATATAAAAGCACGCATGTACGTAAAAGAAACATTGCTAAAACTCAAGGCAGCAATCAAACCACACACACTAATAGTAGGAGACTTCAACACTCCTCTCTCACCAATGGACAGGTCAATCAGACAGAAACTTAACAGAGAAATAAGAGAATTAATGGAGGTAATGAAGCAAATGGGCTTAACAGACATCTAGAGAACATTCCACCCAAATAGGAAAGAATATACCTTCTTCTCTGCAGGTCATGGAACCTTCTCGAAAATCGACCACATAGTTGGTATCAAAGCAAACATCCACAGTTACAAAAAAATATTAGTATCCACATGTATCTTATCAGATCACCATGGATTAAAGCTAGAATTCAACAACAATGCTACCCCCAGAAAGCATACAAATTCATGGAAACTGAACAGTAAACTACTGAACCATACCTGGATTAAGGAAGAAATAAAGAAAGAAATTAAAGTCTTCCACAAATCAATGAATATCAAGAAACAACATACTCAAACTTATGGGACACTATGAAAGCAGTCCTAAGAGGAAAGTTCATAGCACTAAGTGCCCACCTAAGGAAAACAGAGAAAGGACACATTGGAGACTTAACAGCCCACCTTGAAATCTCTAGAAAAAAAAGGAGCAGACTCACCTAAGAGGAGTAGAAGACTGGAAATAACCAAACTGAGTGCTGAAATCAACAAAATAGAAACACAGAAAACAATCCAAAGAATCAATGAAACAAAAAACTGGTTCCTGGAGAAAATCAAAAAGATTGACAAGCCCCTATCCAAACTAATCAAATGGCAGAGAGAGAATTTGCAAATTAATAAGATCAGAAATGAAAAGGGGGACATAACCACAGACACAGAGGAAATTCAAAGAATCATTAGATCTTACTACAAAAGCCTATATGCCACAAAACTGGAAAATGTAAAAGAAATGGACACATTTTGAGATAAATACCATTTTCCAAAATTAAACCAGGAACAGGTGTACAATCTAAATAGACCTGTTAGTCACGAAGAACTAGAAGCTGTTATCAAAAACCTCCCTACCAAAAAAAGCCCAGGAGCAGATGGATTCAATGCGGAATTCTACCAGAACTTCCAAGAAGACCCAATACCTATACTCTTTAATATATTTCACAATATAGAAACAGAAGAGTCATTGCCAAATTCCTTTTATGAAGCTACAGTCACTCTGATACCAAAACCACACAAAGACTCAACCAAGAAAGAGAATTACAGGCCAATCTCACTCATGAACATTGATGCAAAAATCCTAAACAAAATACTGGCAAACCGTATCCAAGAAAACATTAGAAAAATTATCCATTATGATCAAGTAGGCTTCATCCCAGAGAAGCAGGGCTGGTTCAACATACGAAAATCTATCAATGTAATCCATCATATAAATAAACTGAAAGAAAAAAACCATATGATCATTTCATTAGATGCTGAAAAAGCTTTTGACAAAATTCAACATCCCTTTATGATAAAAGTCTTGGAGAGATTAGGGATAAAAGGGTCATACCTAAATATAATAAAAGCTATTTACAGCAAACCGACAGATAACATTAAAGTAAACGGAGAAAAACTCAAAGCCATCCCACTAAAATCAGGAACACGGCAAGGCTGTCCACTCTCTCCATACCTCTTCAATATAGTGCTTGAAGTTTTAGCAATAGCAATAAGACAACATAAGGGGATCAAGGGGATTTGAATTGGGAAGGAAGAGGTTAAACTTTCATTATTTGCTGATGATATGATAGTGTACATAAGTGATCCCAAAAACTCCACCAAAGAACTCCTAAAGCTGATAAACACTTTAGTAATGTGGCAGGATACAAGATCAACTCCAAAAAAATCAGTCGCCCTCCTATACAAAAAGGATATGGAAGCAGAGAGGGAAATCAGAGAAACATCACCTTTCATGATAGCCACAAATAGCTTAAAATATCTTGGGGTAACTCTAACCAAGGAAGTGAAAGATCTATTTGACGAGAACTTTAAGGAATTGAAGAAAGAAATTGAAGAGGATACCAGAAGGATCTCCTTTGCTCTTGGATTGGGAGGATCAACATAGTAAAAATGGCAATTTTATCAAAGGCAATTTATAGATTCAATGCAATCCCCATCAAGGTCCCATCAAAATTCTTCACAGAACTTGAGAGGACAATAATCAACTTTATATGGAAAAATTAAAAACCCAGGATAGCCAAAACAGTCTTATATAATAAAGGAACTTCTGGAGGCATTACCATCCCTGACTTAAAGCTCTATTACAGAGCCATAGTCATGAAAACAGTGTGGTATTGGCATAAAAACAGAGAAGTCGACCAATGGAATCTTATAGAAGACCCAGATCTTTACCCACAAACCTATGAACCCCTCATTTTCGATAAAGGAGCTAAAAGTATACAATGGAAGAAAGAAAGCATCTTCAACAAATGGTGCTGGCACAACTGGATGTCAACCTGTAGAAGAATGAAAATTGACCCATATCTATCACCATGCACAAAACTCAAGTCCAAATGGATCAAAGACCTCAATATCAGTCTGAACACACTGAACCTGATAGAAGAGAAATTGGGAAGTACCCTACAACAGATGGGCACAGGCGATCGCTTCCTAGGTATAACCCCAGCAGCACAGACATTAAGGGCAACATTGAAAAAATGGGACCTACTGAAACTGAGAAGCTTCTGTAAAGCAAAGGACACTGTCACTAAGACAAAATGGCAACTCACTGACTGGGAGAAGTTTTTCACCAACCCGGCAACAGACAAAGGTCTGACCTCCAAAATATATAAAGAACTCAAGAAACTAGATTTTAAAAGGCTAATTAATCCAATTAAAAAATGGGGCACTGATCTGAACAGAGAATTCTCAACTGAAGAATTTCAAATGGCCAAAAGACACTTAAGGTCATGATCAACCTCCTTAGTGATCAGGGAAACGCAAATCAAAACAACTTTGAGATATCATCGTACACCTGTCAGATTGGCTAAAATCTAAAACACCAATGATAGCCTCTGCTGGAGAGGTTGTGGAGGAATGGGTACCCTCATCCATTGCTGGTGGGAATGCAAACTTGTGCAACCACTTTGGAAAGCAGTGTTTCGGTTTCTCAGGAAATTTGGGATCAACCTACCCCCAGACCCAGCAATGCCACTCTTGGGAATATACCCAAGAGATACCTGATCATATGACAGGGGCATTTGTTCAACTATGTTCATAGCAGCATTGTTTGTAATAGCCAGAACCTGGAAACAACCTAGATGTCTGTCAATGGAAGAATGGTTGAAGAAAGTGTGGAATATATACATATTAGAGTACTACTCAGCAGTAAAAAATAATGACTTCTCAAATTTTACATGCAAATGGATGGAAATAGAAAATACTATCCTGAGTGAGGTAACCCAGACCCAAAAAGAGGATCATGTGATGTACTCACTCATAATTGTGTTCTAGCCATAAATAAAGGTCAGTGAGTCTATAATTTGTTATCCTAAAGAAGCTATATAAGAAGGTGAACCAAAGAAAAAAACATATAGCTATCCTCCTGGGTATGGGAGTAGACAAGATTGCCAGGCAAAAAATCGGGATCTTGCGGGTGGGGTTGGAGGGGGTAAGGGGAGATTTGGAGAGAAAAGTGAGAAGGGTAGGATGGGGAGAACTTGGGGAAATGGGATGATTGGGATAAAGGAATTTTGGATAGGGGAGCAGGGAAGCACATATCTTAATTAAGGGAGCCATCTTAGGGTTGGCAAGAGACTTGGACCTAGAGGTGCTTCCAGATGTCCAAGGTGAGGTCCCCAGTTAGTTCCTGGGGCAGTTGAGGATAGGGAACCTGAAATAACCCTATCCTATAGCCATACTGATGAATATCTTGCATGTCACCATAGAACCCTCATCTGGCGATGGGTGGAGATAGAGACAGAGACCCACACTGGAGCACTGGACTGAACTCCCAAAGTCTCAATGAGGAACAGAAAGAGGGTGAACATGAGCAAAGAAGTCAGGACCACAAGGGGTGCACCCACCCACAGAGACAGTGGTGCTGATCTATTGCGAGCTCACCAAGGCCAGCTGGACTGTGACTGAAAAAGCAGGGGATAAAACCGGACTCTCTGAATATGGTGGACAATGAGGGCTGCTGAGAAGCCAGGGACAATGACACTGGGTTTTGATCCTGCATCATGTTCTGGCTTTGAGGGTGCCTAGCCAGTTTGGATGTTCACCTTCCTAGACCAGGATGGAGGGGCAAGGACTTTGGACTTTCCACAGGGCAGGGAACCCTGGCTGCTCTTCAGACTGCAGAGGGAGGAGGAGAGGAGTGGGGGGAGGTGGGGAGGAGTGGTTGGATGGGATGAGGCGGAAATTTTTCCCTCAATAAAAAAAAAAGAAAAAAAAAAGAAAGTCTTGCCTACGTGGGAATTACAAATTGCCCCTGAAAAGATTCAATGAGGAAATTCTATTAATTACCTAGGTTCCAGAATAGGGTTAGAGAAAATTAAAATGCAAAAGGCACAAATTAGGAGAGACCTGTTAAAGACTCTTAATGACTTCCAAACATTGTTAGGAGACATTTCCAATTTACAACTAGCTGTGGGGATAACACCTGATCTAATAGTTCATTTAAATAAAACCTTAGATGGTGATAAAGATTTGAATAGTCCAATAAAAGTTACAGCTGAAGCAGAAAAGGAACTGACAATGATTGAGGAAAAATTACAGAAGGCACATGTGGATAGGGTGAACCCAAATCTTAGCTGCATCCTAGTCATATTGCCTTCCAGAATTTCTCCTATAGGGATTCTAATGCAGAGGGAAGATATTATTTTAGAGTGGATACTTATACATAATAAACCAAGTAAAAAATTAAAAACACACATGGGAAAAGTCACTGAATTAATTATAAAAGGTAAGCTGAGAATTCGTCAACTAGCAGGTATAAACCCAGCAGAAATTATAGTGCCTTTTACTACTGAAGAAATAAAAAGTTTATGGGAAGACAATGAACCATGGCAAAGAGCTTGTGCTAATTTTTTGGGAGGAATTAATAGCAACTATCCCAAAAGTGGTAGACTTAACCTCATAAAAAGAACTTCTTGGATTCTTCCTAGAATTGTACGTGATGCTCCAATAACTGGAGGCCATACATTCTATACTGATGCAAATAAATCAGGGAAAGCAGGTTACAAGTCAGATGAATTGAGTAAGGTGAAACAAAGCCCTTATAATTCTGTCCAGAAGGCAGAATTATATGCCAATCTTATGATGCTAAGCGATTTTAAAGAACCTCTTAATATAGTTACAGATTCACAATATGCAGAAAGAGTTATCTTGCATATTGAAACCCCTGAATTTATACCAGATGACACAGAGTTGACTTCATTCTTTATCCAGGTACAAGACATAATCAGGAACTAGCTTTGTTCCATGTACATAACACACATCCGGTCCCATACAGGTCTGCCTGGTCCTCTAGCCCAAGGCAACGCTGAGATTGATCAATTATTGATTGGAAGTGTGTAGCAGGCCTCAGAATTTCATAAGAAGCATCATGTCAATAGTAAAGGCCTAAAGAAAGAATTTTCCATTACTTGGCGACAAGCTAAGTATATTATAAAGAGATGTCCTACTTGTTCTTTCTATAATCAAACACCGTTGCCTGCAGGGAGTAACCCAAAGGGTACTAAGAGAAATGAAATCTGGTAGATGGATGTGTTCCACTTTATGGAATTTGGTAAATTAAAATATGTACACCACACCATAGACACATATTCAGGTTGTCAATGGGCTACTGCCCTGAGCTCAGAAAAGGCTGATTCAGTAATCACACATTTATTGGAAGTTATGGCCATCATGGGTATACCTGCACAAATAAAGACAGATAATGGTCCAGCATATGTATCTAAGAAAATGAAACACTTTTTTGATTATTATAATATAAAACACATTACAGGTATACCAAATAATCCTACAGGTCAGGCAGTTATAGAAAGATCAAATCGTACTATAAAGGATATGCTGAACTCTCAGTAGTCCTCATTGTCCGCTATGTTCATCGAGTCCAGTTTTATCCCATGCTTTTTCAGACCCAGGCCAGCTGGCCTTGGTGAGATCCCAATAGAACATCCCCATTGTCTCAGTGTGCGGGTGCACCCCTTGAGGTCCTGAGTTCCTTGCTCGTGCTCTCTCTCCTTCTGTTCCTGATTTGGACCTTGAGATTTCTGTCCAGTGCTCCAATGTGGGTCTCTGTTTCTGTCTCCTTTCATCGACTCAAGAACAATGGCAATGGGTTTCTAATCCTACTGCACGTACTGGCTTTGTGGGAGCCTAGGCAGTTTGGATGCTCACCTTACTAGACCTGGACGGAGGTGAGGGTTCCTTGGAATTCCCACAGGGCAGGGAACCCTGATTGCTCTGCGGGCTGAGGAGGGAGGGGGTATTGATTGGGGGAGGGGGAGGGAAATGGGAGGCAGTGGCGGGGAAGAGACTGAAATCTTTAATTAAAAAATAAATAAATTAATTAATTAAAAAAAAAAAAAAAAAAGGATATGCTGAACAAACAGAAATGGACTGAAAATACCCCCAGAAATAGATTACATAATGCTTTATTAACCTTGAATTTTCTTAACGCTAATGAGAAAGGAACGACAGCAGCAGAAAGACATTGGATAATGGAAAAGTCTGCTGAACTAAATCAACCGATTTATTTCAAAGATAGGCTGACCTCTCAATGGAAGCCAGGAGATGTGCTACATTGGGGAAGGAGTTTTGCTCTTGTTTCCACAGGAGAAGAAAAATTGTGGATACCATCAAAATTAATAAAGTTTTGATTTGAAGAGGGGAAACCTCTTGGAAAGGAGAAATGACAACTCATCCACAATGATGATGTTCATACAGGTGATAAGAAAAACATATAAAGTGGGGGCAGGATTCTGTTTTTATCTCCACAGGAAAACACTCATCTTTGAAAAATTCAAGGGACCCTGGATGTTTGGATACTGACAGATGGAAATATACTTTCCTAATAGGAAATATCAAGAAAACTGAATGAGTTGTGTAAGTAAAATATATTAAATCATATTTCTAAATTTATAAAGCTGGTTTTGAAGTTGGACTCTGGCTCAGTCCCTCTCCATTTCCAAGCCTGTTAGTAAGAGAAAAACCCAGAGTTTCTGGAGTTTCTGTCTCATGTCAAGAGACATGATATGGGACAGAAAGAAATATGAGTTTAGAAAACATCTTTGCTTTTCTTCATATCTAACATACTTTTCATTAAATATATCTATCATGCCTTTCAGTGAATATATATATATATATATATATATATATATATATATATGATTAATGTTTAAGTTTTTCACAATGAACAATGAGTTTTTCCTGAAGTGACATTTGAAGTTTCCAGGAAGAAGATGGGGCCCCATAACAACAACTCTACCTGGTTGATATGACATCATGATACTGATTGCTCTACTACAAGACCTTCTTTCGGTACCAGCTGCACAAGATAGTTCCAACTTGGTTAGCTGAAATGGTGCACATCTTATACAACATTTTGGCCAGACCCACACAAAATACTCAGAGACTATTGGCAATTTTAAAAGACATTGATCTTGAAATTTAACCATCATTTTACTTTCACAGGATGCCCCAGAAAGAACGTCGCCCCATGACAGCTGGAAGTAAATCTAGAGGACGATGTCATCCCCTCTACCAGTAAAGTTTGCCCTTGGGTTTAGGGATATCATTTAGGGGTTGATTATAATTAGTATACAATTGAGGGTTGGGGGAGGAATTTTATAAGCTCAAGGATCATTTTGAAAAAAAAGAGGGATGATGGGATAATAGATTTGTAATTGTGAGTTACTGTTTTTAGACAAATATATTGGTATGGATTCTTGTATATTGATACAAAGTTAAATTATATTGACTATTGTATGCATGCATGTTTCTACCTCTGTTTAAAATATTTTTTATGTATTGACATCTATTGTATTGATATATATTGTATATATTTACCATATTGCAGTGTACATTTCTACCTCTGATTAAGATACTTATATAATGTTTGTGCATTGATATATATTTACCATACTGCAATGTATATTTGTACATTGTTTATATTTGGAGGTCATGGTCCTCATTTGTTTCACAGTCGTTTATTTTCTTAGTCTTTAATTTAGATAGTTATTTAGAATTATATAGATTAATAGTCATCTAAGTTTGTCATTTATAATTAGACTAATCGGGTTCTTTAGATATATAGAGATTATACTCAGTATAGATAGATAATCTTCAACCTCTTCAAAGAGCTGTAGAAAATGGCCTTTAATCTAACTCAGAGTTTTGTGGTAGTGAGACACAAATGCTCCTGGCAACAACGCTCTATTCCAGAGAGAATGTTGAGCACCAAAGACACTCCACCTGAAGTTTTTCTTTTTGGCAGAACTGGCCTTTGGGCAAAGAAATGCCTATACCTCAACCACTGACAGAGATACAGAGCATGCATCAATGGATAAAACAGGACTGTCATATCCTGGCAAGACAGGGTAAGATAGTTTTGAAAAGTTGCTTGTCTTTGAAAATGGTATGTCAGTTATGTTAGGCAAAGTTGGTTGTTTCAACGCTGCTAACATGAATTTGGGAGATTGCCCAGGTAGCTAGTTGTCTCTGTGGTTTGTTGCATGTTTTAGAAGTTGTTTTATTGAACTTCCTAATTACCCAGGTGACATTATTTCCCTTCTCAGATCTTTGATGGGGCTGAAGACTATATAAATGTAGTTACTTTTCTCTCATGACTTGGCCAAGTTATTTATTATACAAGACCTAAGCTAGTTAGAATAGGATATTTGTACTTATTGTATATAATTTCATTGTAGGTTTAGAACTCTCTTATTTAAAAAAAAGGGGTAGGTGTTGCGGGGGGTCCTCCTGCTCCTCCAGCCTATAGCCGCTGAGATACCAGCCCATTGGGGCATGGTCTCTCTCCCTTTAAAAAAGCTGCCGCTTCCCTCTCCTCGCTCTCTTCACTTCCTGCTCTGCCTGCGACTAGACTCCCTTCCTGGTTGCACAGAGGGCTGTTGTCTGGGACAGTGATCTGTAAGTTTTGTCCCCGTTAAATAAATACCACCCTATTAATCATAATTCTAAACTGTTGTGGCATTGTTTGTGACTTACACCATCACTGGAGCTCTGTAATAGAGTTTGAAGTCAGGGACTGTAATGCCTCCAGAAGTTCCTTTATTGTATAATATTGTTTTGGCTATTCTGGGTTTTTTGTTATTCCATATAAAGTTGATTATTGTGCTCTCAAGATCTGTGAAGAATTTTGATGGGACCTTGATGGGGATTGCATTGAATCTATAAAGAGCCTGTGGTAGAACTGCCATTTTTACTATGTTGATCCTCCCAATCCAAGAGCAAAGGAGATCCTTCCATTTTCTGGTATCCTCTTCAATTTCTTTCTTCAAGGACTTAAAGTTCTTGTCAAATAGATCTTTCACTTACTTGGATACAGTTACCCCAAGATATTTTATGCTGTTTGTGGCTATCGTGAAAGGTGATGCTTCTCTGATTTCCCTCTCTGCTTCCATATCATTTGTGTATAAGAGGGTGAATGATTTTTTGGAGTTGATCTTGTATCCTGCCACATTACTAAATGTGTTTCTCAGCTGTAAAAGTTCTTCGGTGGAGTTTTTGGGGTCGCTTATGTACACTATCATATCATCTGCAAATAATGAAAGTTTAACTTCTTCCTTTCTGATTCAAATCCCCTTGATCCACTTATGCTGTGTTATTGCTATTGCTAAAACTTCAAGCACTATATTGAAGAGGTATGGAGAGAGTCGACAGCCTTGTCGTGTTCCTGAGTTAAGTGGGATGGTTTCGAGTTTCTCTCCCTTTAATTTGATGTTAGCTGTCGGCTTGGTGTGAATAGCTTTAATTATATTAAGGTATGACCCTTTTATCCCTAATCTCTCCAAGACTTTTATCATAAAGGGATGTTGAATTTTGTCAAAACCTTTTTCAGCATCTAATGAAATGATCATATGTTTTTTTTTCTTTCAGTTTATTTATATGATGGATAACATTGATAGATTTTTGTATGTGGAACCAGCCCTGCATCTCTGGGATGAAGCCAACTTGATCATAATGGATAATTTTTCTGATGTGTTCTTGGATACAGTTTGCCAGTATTTTTTTTTTTGAGGATTTTTGCATCAATGTTCATGAGTGAGATTGGCCTGTAATTCTCTTTCTTGGTTGAGTCTTTGTGTGGTTTTGGTATCAGAGTGACTGTAGCTTCATAAAAGTAATTTGGCAATTACTCTTCTGTTTCTATATTGTGAAATACATTAAGGAGTATAGGTATTAGGTCTTCTTGGAAGTTCTGGTAGAATTCCGCATTGAATCCATCTGCTCCTGGGCTTTTTTTGGTAGGGAGGTTTTTGATAACTGCTTCTAATTCTTCGCGAATAACAGGTCTATTTAGATTGTTCACCTGGTCCTGGTTTAAATTTGGTATATGGTATTTATCTAAAAAAGTGTCCATTTCCTTTACATTTTCCAGTTTTGTGGCATACAGGCTTTTGTAGTAAGATCTAATGATTCTCTGATTTTCCTCTGTGTCTGTGGTTATGTCCCCCTTTTCATTTCTGATCTTATTAATTTGCAAATTCTCTCTCTGCCATTTGATTGGTTTGGATAGGGGTTTGTCAATCTTGTTGATTTTCTCTAAGAACCAGTTTTTTGTTTCATTGATTCTTTGGATTGTTTTCTCTGTTTCTATTTTGTTGATTTCAGCATTCAGTTTGGTTATTTCCAGTCTTCTACTCCTCTTAGGTGAGTCTGCTTCTTTTCTTTCTAGAGATTTCAGGTGGGCTGTTAAGTCTCCAATGTGTGCTTTCTCTGTTTTCTTTAAGTGGGCACTTAGTGCTATGAACTTTCCTCTTAGGACTGCTTTCATAGTGTCCCATAAGTTTGAGTATGTTGTTTCTTGATATTCATTGAATTCGTGGAAGACTTTAATTTCTTTCTTAATTTCTTCCTTAATCCAGGTATGGTTGGTTCAGTAGTTGACTGTTCAGTTTCCATGAATTTGTAGGTTTTCTGGGGGTAGCATTATTGTTTAATTCTAACTTTAATCCATGGTGATCTGATAATACACAGGTGGTTACTAATACTTTTCTGTAACTGTGGATGTTTGCTTTGTTACCGACTAAGTGGTCAATTTTCGAGAAGGTTCCATGAGCTGCAGAGAAGAAGGTATATTCTTTCTTCTTTGGGTGGAATGTTCTATAGATGTCTATTAAGTACATTTGCTTCATTACCTCCATTAATTCTCTTATTTTTCTGTTAGGTTTCTGTCTGATTGACCTGTCCATTGGTGAGAGAGGAGTGTTAAAGTCTCCTATTATTAGTGTGTGCGGTTTGATGGCTCCCTTAAATTTTAGTAATGTTTCTTTTATGTACATGGGTGCTTTTATATTAGGGGCATAGATATTCTGGATTGAGACTTCATCCTGATGAATTGTTCCTGTTATGAGTATAAAATGCCTCTCTCCATCTCTTCAGATTCATTTAAGTTTGAAGTCAACTTTGTTAGAAATTAGTGTGGCCACACCTGCTTGTTTCTAAGGTCCATTTGCTTGAGAAGCCTTTGCCCAGCCCTTTACTATGAGTAGGTGCCTATCTTTGTGGTGAGGTGTGTTTCTTGAAAACAGCAGAATGTTGGATCCTGTTTTCTTATCCAGTCTCTTAGCCTGTGCCTTTTTTTTCTAATTCACTTTATTTATTTATTAATGTTTGGATTGAACACAGGGTCTTGCGCACGCTAGGCAAATGTTCTATTACTAAACTCCATTCTAGGCAACCCCCTTTTAGAGGACAAGAGGAATTTCTTTCTATGTAGCTCCAGCTGCTGCAGTAGCAGCATCTCAAGTTGTGGGATTACATACATTTGCCAGGAAGATAGCCTGTTCCTTTTTATAGGTGAGTTAAGTCCATTGACATTAAGTGATATTAATGTCCCGTGGTTGTTAACTCCAGTCACTTTTTTAGACATAGAGTTTGTGTTTTTCCCTTCTTTGAGTATTGTTGGTGAAGGGTCTCTAGATATCTGAGTTATTGTGGTCAATGTTGGACTCCTTGGTTAGTGATTTTCCTTCTATTACTTTCTGTAATGCTGGATTTGTGGCTGCGTATTGTTTAAATTTGTTTTTATCCTGGAAAATTTTATTTTTTCCATTTATAGTGAATGAAAGCTTGGCTGGGTAAAGTAGCCTGGGCTTGCATCCATGGTCTTTCTGTTTCTGCAGTACATCTATACAGGACCTTCTGGCTTTCATGGTTTCCATGGAGTAGTCAGGTGTAAGTCTGATAAGTTTACCTTTATATGTAACTTGGCCTTTTTCCTTTGCAGCTCTTAATATTCTTTATTCTGTATGCTTTGTGTTTTGATTATTATATGGTGAGGGGATGTTTTTTTTTTTTTTGATCCAGCCTATTCGGTGTTCTGTATGCTTCTTTAATCTTCATAGGTATATCTTTCTTTAGGTTGGGAAAGTTTTCTTCTATAATTTTATTAAATATATTTTCTGGACCGTTGAGCTGCACTTCTTCTCCTTCTTCTATTCCTATTATTCTTAGATTTGTTCTTTTTATTGTTTCCCAGATTTCCTGAATGTTTTGTGATGAGAGTTTGTTGAATTTGCTGTTTTCTTTGATCAGTGTGTTTATTTTCTCTATGGTATCTTCAGAATCTGAGATTCTTTCTTCTATCTCTTGTATTCTGTTGGTTATGCTTGTTTTTGTAGTCTGTTTGTTTACTTAAATTTTCCATGTCCTACCAGCCCTCTGTTTGTATTTTCTTCTTTGCCTCTCTTTCAGATTTCGTCTTGAACTGTTTCCATTATCTGTTTGATTGTTTTTCCTTGTTTTTCTAGGGTATCAGTCACTGATTTATTCTATTCTTCAAACTTTCTGTTATATTACTCATCCCTTTCTATAAGGGCGTTCTTTACATGCTCTTTCAGGGCGTCAATCACTTTCATAACATCAATATTTTCTACTTCTTCTTGATTAAGGTGTGCATGTCCTCCTGTTGTGAGTTCGCTTGTTTTTGGTGGTTTCATGTTTCTTTTCAGATTATTGGGTCAATTTTTGCATTGGCGCCTGCCCATCTCTTCCTCCAAATGCTCCCCTATGGATCTTCTTTTACAGTATCAGGTCTCCTTGCCCACTGATGTACCTTCCCAGTGATGGCTTTCCTGGTGCTGAGATCAGATCTCCGTGCCCAATGATGGCTCTCTCCAATGCTGGCTCTCCTGGTGCTGAGATCTGGTCTCCATGCTGGTTGGGTAGCTCGTAAACAAAGCACCTACCTTGCTTGGTGCAGGAAGGCTTTTGAAACAAAGGAACTTCTGCCCACCTGGTTGCCCCGAGGATTTGGACCCAGCGCCCAGACAGGCTGAGCTGGGTGATGTTATGTGCCCAAAGAGGGCAGGTGGGCAGAGGGGGGGAGGGTTCTGTATTCAATCTGGGTGGGATAGGAAGAAAGAGTCAGTATGTAGGGAGTAGAGGCCCTGCAGAGTGCCCAGGAAGGATAGGTGGTTGAGGAACTTCTGAGTTCCTTGTCCCGGGCTGCTGCTGCAGGTTCAGAAACTCACCCTAATGCTGGCTCTCCTGGCGCCGAGATCTGGATTTAGTACATTTTGTGGCATTTCTCAATGATGTATTGAACTCCCTCTCTGGTGATGATAACCCCCTTACCCTACAAAAGGTGTCACCAACTCCTCAAATAAATATAATGGGGAGCATGATTTCAACTCATGAACTTGGGGTATATACAAACCATATCTATTCTACTCCCATTCAAAAGGATTGTATTTGCCACAAAGTTGGAAAATGTAAAAGAAATGGATGTGTTTTTACATAAGTACCAGTTACCAAAATTAAATCAAGACCAGGTGAATATTTAAATAGACCTATAAGTCTTGAGGAAATAGAAGTTTTCATAAAAAAAACCTCCCAATCAAAAAAAAAAGCCCAGGATCTGATGGTTTTAATGCAGAATTTTATTAGAACTTCCAAGAACTGATATTTATACTCCTTAATGTGTTTCACATAATAGAATCAGAAGAGTCATTGCCAAACTCTTTTTATGAAGCTACAATCACCCTGATTCAAAAATCACACAAAGACCAAACCAACAAAGAGTATTATAGACTAATCTCACTCATGAACATCAATGCAAAAATTCTCAATAAAATTCTGGCAAACAGAATCCAAGACCACATTTAAAAAATTATCAGTTACAATCAAGTTGACTTCATCCCAGAGATGCAGGTCTGGTTCAACATATGAAAATCTATCCATGTACTACATCATATAAATAAACTGAAAGAAAAAAAAACATACGATCATTTCATTAGATGTGGAAAAAGCATTAGACAAAATTCAACACCCATTTATGATAAAGGTTTTGGAGAGATTAGGGATACAAGGATATACATATAATAAAAGCAATATATAGCAAGCCAACAGCTAATATCAAATGAAATGGAGAGAAACTCAAAACCATTCCACTAAAATCACAAAGAAGACAAGGCTGTCCACCCTCACCATGTCTCTTCAGCATAGTTCTTGAAGTTCTAGCAATAGCAATAAGACAACATAAGGAGAACAAGGGGATTCGAATCAGAAAGGAAGAAGTCAAACATTTGTTATTTGCAGATGATATGATAGTGTACATTAGTGACCCCAAAAACTCTACCAAAGAACTCCTACAGCTGATAAATAACTTCAGTGATGTAGCAGGTTATAAGATCAACTCAAAAAATTTAGTAGTCCTCCTATATACAAAGGATAAAGAAGCAGAGAGGGAAATCAGAGAAACTTCGCCTTTTACAATAGCCACAAATAGCATACAGTATCTGGGGGTAACTCTAACCAAGGTAATGAAAGTTCTATTTGACAAGAACTTTAAGGCATTGAAGAAAGAAATTGAAAGCTGGGCAGTGGTGGTGCACGCCTTTAATCCTAGCACTTGGGAGGCAGAGGAAGAGGCAGGCAGATCTCTGTGAGTGCGAGACCAGCCTGGTCTACGAGAGCTAGTTCCAGGACAAGATCCAAAACCACAGAGCAACCCTGTCTGGAAAAACCAAAAAAAAAAGAAAGAAAGAAAGAAAGAAAGAAAGAAAGAAAGAAAGAAAGAAAGAAAGAAAGAAAGAAACAAAGAAACAAAGAAAGAAAGAAAGAAATTGAAGAGGACACTAGAAAATGGTTGGATCTCCCATGCTCTTGGATGGGTAGAATCAACATAGTAAAAATGGCAATTCTACCAAAAGCAATCTATAAATTCAATACTATACCCATTAAAAACCCAACAAAATTCTTCATAGACCTTGAGAGAACAATAATCAATTTTATATGGAAAAACAAAAAACCCAGGATAGCCAAAACAATTTTATACAATAAAGGAACTTCTGAAAGCATTACCATCCCTGACTTCAAACTCTATTACAGAGCTACAGTAGTGAAAATAGCTTGTTATTGGCATAAGAACAGAGATGTTGACCAATGGAATCCAATATAAGACCCGGATATTAACCCACAAACCGATGAATTCCTAACTTTTGACAAAGGAGCTAAAAGTATAAAATGGAAGAAAGAAAACATCTTCAGCAAATGGTGCTGGCATAACTGGATGTCATCCTGTAGAAGAATAAATATAGATTCATATCTATTACCATGCACAAAACTGAAGTCCTAATGGATTAAAGACCTCAATATTAATCTGAACACACTGAACCTGATAGAAGAGAAAGTGGGAAGTATTCTATAACACATAGGCACAGGAGACCATTTCCTATATATAACCCCAGTAGCACAGACAATAAGAGGGCAACAATGAATAAATGGGACCTCCTAAAACTAAGAAGCTTCTATAAAGCAAAAGACATTAAGACAAAAAGGCAACCTACTAATTGGGAGAAGATTTTCACCAACCCTGTAACAGACAAAGGTCTGATCTCCAAAATATATAAGGAACTCAAGAAACTAGACTTTAAAATGCTATAATTAGCATAATAATACCCAATTAAAAATGGGGCACTGAAAAGAACATAAAATCTCAACAGAAGAAGTTCAAATGGCCAAAAGACACTTAAAGTCATGCTCAACCTCCTTAGCAATCAGGGAAATGCAAAACAACTTTGAGATACAATCTTACACCTGTTAGAACAGCTAAAATCAAAAGCACCAATGATAGCCTTTGTTGGAGAGGATGTAGTGTAAGGAGAACACTCATCCATTGCGGGTGGGAATGCAAACTTGTACAACTACTTTGGAAATCAGTGTGGTGGTTTCTCAGGAAATTTGGGATCAACCTACCCCAGGATCCAGCAATACCACTCTTGTGAATATACCTAAGAGATGCCCTATCATACTACAGAAGCATTTATTCAACTAAATTTATAGCTGCATTATTTGTAATAGTCAGAACCTGGAAACAACCTAGATGCCCCTCAATAGAAGAATGGATAAGGAAAGTGTGGAATATATATGCATTAGAGTACTACTCAGCGATAAAAAAACAATGACATCTTGAATTTTGCATGCAAATTGATGGAATTAGAAAACACTATCACGAGTGAGGTAACCCAGACCCAAAAAGATGAATGTAGTATATACTCACTCATAAGTGGATTCTAACCATAAATAAAGGACATTGAGCCTATAATTCGTGGTCTTAGAGAAGCTAAATAAGAAGGTGAACCCAAAGAAAAACATATAGTTATCCTCCTGGATATTGGAAGGAGACAATATTGCCAGGCTAAAATTGGAATCTAGGGGGTGGGGGTCGGGTGGGTGTAAGGAGAGATGGGGAGAGAGAAGTGAGAAGGGGAGGATGGGGAGAGCTTGGGGGAAATGTGACAGCTGGGATGGAGGAAGGGTGGATATGGGAGCAGGGAAGTATATATCTTAATTAAGGGAGCCATTTTAGGTTGGCAAGAGACTTGACTCTAGAAGGGTTCCTAGGTGTCCAAGGAGATGTCCCCAGCTTGTTCCTTCAGCAGCTGAGGAGATGGAACCTGAAATGGCCCTATCCTATAGCCACAGTAATGAATATATTGCATATCACCATAGAACCTTCATCTGGCAATGGATGGAGATAGAGACAGAAACCCACATTGGAGCACTGGACTGAACTCCCAAGGTCCAAATGAGGAGCAGAAGGAGGGAGAACATGAGCAAGGAAGTCAGGACCGTGAAGGGTGCACCCACCCACTGAGACAGTGGGGCTGATCTAATGGGAACTCACCAATGCCAGCTGAACTGGTAATGATGGAGCATGTGATCAAACAGGACTCTCTGATCATGGCTGACAATGAGGGCTGACTGAGAAGCCAACTACAATGGCACTAGGTTTTGATTCTACTGCATGTACTGGCTTTGTGGAAGCCTAGTCGGTTTGGATGCTCACCTTCCTAGACATGAATGGAGGGGGGAGGATCTTGGACTTCCCACAGGGCAGGGAACCCTGACTGCTCTTTGGACTGAAAAGGGAGGGAGAGGGGGAGGGAAATGGGAGGAGGAGAGGAGGTGGAAATTTTTAATTAAAAAATGAAAATAAAATAAAATAATTAAAAAGAGCAGTCTCTGCATACAAGTAAGAGAATGTGGAATGAGTGTAAGTGCCAAAGATTATGGATGACTATTAAGAAAGTGTCTTCTGGTTACAATAGGACAGCTATTGTACATATGAATTCATCATGAACAAAACTTGTGTAATGCCAAGTCAGAACAAATCTCAGAGCGGAAAGTTGGACACAAAATTCCATTCCTACTCATGGAGCTATTGACATTATTATGTGACTGGAGTGAGCCAAACATCAGTGCTTTTTTAGATTTCAAACAAACAAGCAGAGAAATAAAGTTACTTGTGCAGTAAAATAGATATGGGAAGAGCTGGATAAGAGGGCTTAACTGTGATAAGAAAATATTGAATGTACAAAACTCTCAGAGAACTAATAAAAAGTATATTATTTTCCTACTAATATTAATGTATCATGCTGTATTTTATTTTAAATGTTTGATACCTTTTATTATGAAACTCTGATATATATATATGTATATGCAGATATGTTTATATATATCAAGTTGTCAATATTTATTATTTAGTGATTCTTGTACAATATGTAGTTGTTAGTTGATCATTTTTGTATAAAATCTATTTTGTCTTATATAAATGCAGTTTTTAAACTATCTTGTACTATGGCACATAAATTTTCAAATTATTTTTATCAAAATATAGACTATATCCATTTTAAATAAGAATAGCACCTGTGCTTGGTGATTTCCATATAGTGATTTTTGAGTTCCAAATTTCTATAACATTTTTTCTGTTGATTCTCATATAACCAGATTTTAATAGGTGTGTGTTTGTGTGTGCGTGAGTATGTGAGTATCTATTTATGTATGAGCTTATTTAAGTTTAATTTTTTTCTGAGACATATTGAGGTGTGGGTTTAAATTTACTCCCACTCTTAAATATCTAATTAGTTCTCAACTTTAGATAGCAGAAAAATAAAATAAATCTTCAAGCCTGATTGCTCTTTGGGCTGACGATGGAGGGGGGCTTTATTAGGGAAGGGGGAGGGAAATGGGAGGTGGTGGCGGGGAAGAGACAGAAATCTTTAATAAATAAATAAATAAATAAATAAATAAATAAAGCTGTAGAATTCAGTTTTCACAGGAATAGACACAAAATATTAAGTTGATCATGGTAACAACTTTTAAGTTGTTAATGATTATGTGGCATCTAATCCCGTGGTTGTACAATCATTATCACCATCCATTTCTAGAACTCATTCATCTTATCAAACTTAAGGTATAAAGCATTCTGCCTTCCTTCCAGGACAGCAACAAATATTTTCACCCTATATTCTCATAAATTTGAAATTTCTATGTCCATCATATAAATTTAAGATCCCATGTAATGCTCCTATGAGCAAATACCTACTCATCTCAGCAAACTTGTTTTAAAAGTCTGTTTTTCCTCATTAAATGATATTTTATTCATTGCACTTATCTTAAGTGCTACAGTTATTTTTGAACTCTATTCTACTTCCTTTTTCTTTATATTGGTTTTCATATCATTACTGTTTTGATTACTATAGTTTTGCAAAAATTTGAAGTAAGCAACTAAGCCTTCTCTAATTATTCTTTTAATTTTCTTATAGTTATAAACTCACAAGAAGCAAATCAGGTGGTGAGCAATTCATCTTAGTTCAGTTTTATGACTGGGAAATGATGTAGTTTGATCTTCTGATGTGTGTTTAGGAGCTTGTGGGTGATCAAATAACTAGGACTGATGACAAGGAGAAAATAACCTCAGTGAAACAAAACCTAATGTAATCTTTAGCCCATAGCAAGAAACCAGATCTTACTTTTGAAAGGTTCAGAAACCTCCCAAACTTTCTAGCTGGAAACCTTAAGTTCAAATGCATGTGTTTGAGTAGACATTTCACATGGAAACCATAAGTTTCATTGTCATTTCTTAGGGGAAAATTGCATTTTCAGAATATTTGAATTTATGAAGAATTTTTAGCTTAACAGTATTCTGTCTTGGAGAATGTTTAATGTATACTTGATAAAAGGTTTCTATAGTGCCACTATTTGGTTAAGTATTTTGCATGACTGCTATATAACTGTTTTTGATTCTTCTATTTCCTTACTGATTTTTTCTTGTTATATTTATATCAGTATAGCAAAGAAATACTAATATTGTTGTAGAGTACTTTCTTTCTCCTTCAATACACTCTTTGTTTGCTTCATATATTTTGAAGAACAGTTAGTATATATACTTTCAGAATTGTTATATAGCATATGTAAAGGCACCATTCTATCAGTATACAATGTTTCTTGAACCATGTAAAATATGGTTAGTAATAATATATGTTTGATTGAATATTAGTATTAACTATTCTAATACGTTTTGGCTAAAATTTGTCTAGAAAAAAATTCTCCTCCTTTCTTTTCAGATTCTTAAGATTCACATATTCCTAAATTCTAAGGTGTAACTTATCAATTATTTAATTTCTCACTTTTTTCAATTTTTGCACCTGATAATGTCAAATTACTTTCACTTTAAAAATTCATTTTAATTAAGATAAAATTACATTATTTTGTATCATCCCTTTCCTGCCTCCTAGCAATATAAGTTATCCTCCCTCCAACCCTTATAATGTTAAATATTAAATTGATTGTAAAGGCGTAAATGAATGCAGACAGATTGTAAAAAATATACACAGCTTTAATGGGGAAATAGACTTACAGTACCATGGTTTCCGCGGAGAACAGGAAGCAGAAGGGAAGGGTTGGGCACATGCCCAGCAGATTTATAGGTAAACATTAGCCCGAGGCGAACCCACCCCCAATGGTCTGGGCTTAACCCTACAATTGATAACTGCTTTTTCTTGATTATCACTATGCATAGGTATGGAAATGTATAAATACAACCTGATTACTCAATTTTTTGTTTGTATGTTTATAGTTTCAGGGCTGACCACTTTGTATTGAATAACAAATAAAGGATCTTATCCTTGGGAGGGCTAATTCTCCTTCTCCCAGAAGTCATTACTTGCCTATAGTTCTTTGTTTAGGCGTAGGACACCATGACATTTTCACCCTTTCATGTTAGTATGACTAATGATATTGCAATTGTTACTGTACTATTTATATACCTAATTATAGGAAAGACTATTTATTTCACTCTGTACTGTCTGGTATTATGTTTATTCTCCTATTTTACCCAAACTATTGATGTAGGAGCTATAAAGGAGATTTATCTACTGGGACTGGGCTCCCCATAATTGGTTGATCTCTGAATTGTGTCCAGTTGTGGTTGTCTGTGGTTGTTTCCATTAAATATAAAGAGATTCTTTGATAAATGTTGGTTGTTAGATTTACCTGTGTCTGTTAGAATAAGACTTTAGATTACAGTAAGAAATTGTGCTGGTCTAGCAAAGAGGCTGAGGTAGAATCTTTTCTAAGTTTCAATACTTGATGAACCCTGGTTAGCTGGGTAAGTTTCTAATACCAGGCAAAATTTTCCTTTTTTGAATAGGCCCTAAGTATGCTTAGGTACTCATTAGTGACCAACAATGTGAGTGTCATGTACTTTGCAGATATCTTACAATGTTGGTCATTGTTGTGTTTCATAGGTGTTGTAGCTGAGTTAGATTATTAATTGCTTCCCTTCCATGGTCACTTGCATGATATTCTTGGTACCCTGGAAGCTAGACTTCAGGAAGGATGCTTAGATCCAGCTTGAATAAAATCACGTGACTACTGTATCCTAAGTGTATGATATCTTCTGCAACTGGGATTTACCTTTACCCTCTAAGAGACAACTAAGGGTTACATCAACAGTCTATATTTCTTTTGGAGTACTTTGGTTTTTTTGGACTAATCTGACTAAACATTCAAATGAAGTTTCTTGTGTCTGGTACTTTTTTTTTTCTTTTTAAGTCCGTAATTCTATTTTAATGGGTGGCATTGTCATCTCAATAGTATAGCTTCCTTTAATACTTTATATACATTGTGTATAATTTTTGGTACATAAAAAATAATCCCTTGAGGTTTTCATCAAGCAACCTTGGTGTTATTTGTCCATATTCTTTCTATATTCTCCTCCTATCTTCATCCCTAGTTGGAGGTCCCTTCCCATAATTCTGTTTCTCACTTTATGTGATTTGTAATCTGCTGTTAATACTCTCAAACTTCTTCCACAAACCTTCGGCCCCTTTTTATTCTCTGTGGTTTTATGTGGTAACTTCATGTTATATACTGACATTGAAACCTTTAGGGTAGGCTCCATGCCCAGCCCAAAATAAATTCAATATTTTACTTGTAGATTTTTTTCATAAATTTCTTTGTCTGTTGGTGTGGGATGTCCTGTATATGTGTTGCTCTTATTTATTAATGAATAAAGCTGGTTCAGTCAATGACTTAGCAGAGTACAGCTATGTGGGAAATCTGGACAGAGATATAGATGAATAGGCTGAATTAGGGAGATGTTATGCAGCTGCTGAAGGAGAAAGATGTCAGCCAGACATCTTATCTAATAAGCCATAGACTCGTGGCGATACACAGATTAATAGAGATGGTTTAATTTAAGATGGAAGAGCTAGCTAGATGTAAGAGCTAGCCTGAGTCATTGGCTGAACAGTGTAATTAGCATAGTTTCTGTGTGATTATTCAGATCTACGTTGCTGGGGGACAAAAGAGGAGTCTCTGCCTACAGTTTATGGTTTCTATATTTATGTTACTAATCTTTTGCTTGTATGTTATTGCTTCTGATTTTATATTTTCAAGAATTTTTGTGCATGTATATCTGTATAATTTATGTGTGTTCATGTGCTGTTTCTTTTCTTTTTTCTTTTTAGTTGCCTCTTTATTTTCTAAAGAAAGAGAAAAAGAAGTAATGGAGTTATATGGGTAGGGAGATTGGGAGGACCTTGGAGGAAACAGAAAAAGGAAAACCATTACCAAAATATATTGTAGGAATTTTCATTTAAAAAAATTAAAAAAGAAAAAAGAAAGATGTGGACTAGAAATAACTGATGAAAGAAATCATGTTGCATTTTTCTTTCTGAGGTTGGGTTATATCTCAATGTAATCTTTTCTAGACTTATTCCTTTACCTGTAAATTTCATGACTTCCTTTTACTTCTGTTGTATTCCAAAATATATATGGACCACATTTTTATTATCTATTCATCTGTTGATGGACATTAAGTTGTTTCCATTTCTTTTCTATTGTATATGAAGTATGAAGTGACAAAGAATATTGTTAAGCAAGTATCTGTGGAGTAGGAAATTGAGTAGTCATTCAGGGCCATTATAAGGAGTAATAAAGTTAGATAGACATAAAAGATTTATTTTTAGTTTTTCTTTTCTTTTTTTTGAGGATATTTCCTACTGATTTCCAGAATAGCTGCACCAGCAGGCAATCCCACCATCACTGAGATGATTCCTTTTCCTTGAAACTTGGCCCTGCATTTATTGCTGTTTGTTTTGCTGATCTTTGCCACTCTGACTTGAGTGAGATGAACTCTTAAGCTTTTTTAGATTTGAATTCCTCTTATTTTAAGAATAAAGAATACTTTTGAATTTTTGTGATATTTCTCAAACACTGTTCCTTCTCCCCATGTGAGTCTTCTCTTGAATCTTTAAAATAATTTTTCAGTTGATTTATGTTAATTTTGCTCCATAATTACTATTTCTTCTTTTTGAAATAAATGTTTCTTCTTTGATATTTTATTTTTGTTCATTTGCTATTTTCCCTATTCTTTGAAATTTTTGGTCTAAGTCTATACAATTATTTTCTATATTCAAGTTATGTTATGCATTGTTGTTTTCATATTCAATAAGTATGAATCCTGTTCTTATTTCAGTGGCATCTGGCAATTTATTTTATTCTTTAGAATTTGTTATATTTTCTAATTTATGTGATTTTGGGTAGTTATTTATTGTTAAATGTTGTCTGTTGCAAATAAAACATACTTTTCTTCTCTAAGACTCTACAGACTTTTTCTTTCCTTCATATTTTATTCTTACACCTGAGTTGACAATTAGTGAAAGTTTGCTCAAGAAATCTCTGAGCACATATGTCACTAATGTTTGTCTATGTATTCACCTGAACACATGCTTATTTTGAATATTTTTATTTCCTGGTGTCTCTTTTTACATATTTCTTAATTCATGGTGCTTAGACTATAGGCCTATGTCTTCTATTTATTTCCCCAGGTATATGGTAGTATTCTTTATGAAAGTTTAATGAGTGATAGCTGCTAATTTTTTATAGCTTATTTCATAGAAGGAACAAAGTGACACATGAATTAGTTAAAATGAGATGGAGTTTATAAAATGTGGGTTTTTTTTAACATTGGACCTCTTGTTTTCTTTCTTGAACATTGTCAGATGGACTGTGATCTTATTTTAAACAGTTGTTAGTGGTATGTCTACATGAATGAGGGTGCATGTGTAAGGCAATAAGGACTTGAAATTTCCAAATATACCATTTTGTACATTAAATTTCCCCCAAAGCTTTGATTCTTTGGTCATATAAATAGGTGATTCAACCCTCCAATTCAAACAAGTCTAGATGATGTTTGAAAATATTATGGAAATTTCTTTTCCATGTCAGAAAGAATCAATTTCAAGATAAGCAGGTGTTTTCAACTATTTCCCTCAGTTAGGTATATTTTTTTCTTGTTCAAACAAACTGAACATATAAATCTTTAAATACAAATGGTATGTGAACACACCTGAACTCAGTGTTATACCTTGAATGGACCCCAGGCTCTTTCTTTTCTTTCATTTCTTTCCTATTGAAAGCAATGACTGGCAAATGACATGAGAATTGTTGTTGGCTGCAGCAAATCTTTGTGATTCATGCTGTTTGGCTATTTTTATACTCTAATGATATATCTTACTTTCTCCATATTATATAATATATTTATCTTTTAAAATATTTTCATCAAATCACTTTTATAACAGAAGATATTTTTATATAATAAAATTCTACCATTTTGACACATATCAAAATCTTTTATTACCCACATTTATTCTATGCTCATTAGACATCAGAGATCAAAACTATGCTGAAAAACTGTATTAATTTACATAATATCAAGAGCTCCAACTTTCTTGATGACAATTTATGGAACTTGGTCTCTATGATTTATATTTTGAAAATATTAACTTGTGTAATACAAACACTTTGAAGGCAAACACTTTGAAATAAAAGGTTTGTATATTTATTTTTAAATATTTGCTTTTAAACTTAAAGCTACAATTAAACTGGACTTCCCCAATCAATCTCTGTCTCTATTTATATGTTTTATTTTTAAAGAAATCCAAAGGAAAATTGAGAAGCTAGAACATGTAGTATCAATAGAGATGCTGACATACATTTGCAAAAATAATGGAACACATGAACAAAGGAATTCCCACAAGAAAAAGATATTAGCTGCTGTTCAGATAAAGAAAAATATATCCTGGGGAGGAATAGAAATTTATAAGTAAATAAGAGACAAATTTGTCCTTATTCACTCATTGGCTTGGTGGTAAAGAAAAAATATATTTATCATTAATCAAATATGTATAAATATTAAAATGCAAATAATGCAATCTAATTAATTTTTTACTTTTTGAAAAATAATGTTAACCCTGACAATATTTTAATTGTCTCAAATTGACTTGATAATCACTTGACAATTTGTAACTTGCATATAAGTAAACAAATTTCTTTAACAACAGATATATGTTAGTTGTTTGTCACTGTTAACAATACCTTTGATATCTTAAAACCTAAGAGAATAGTTTTGGTCCATGGTTTCAGATATTTTATTTCATGTGTGTTTAGCAACTATATTTTGGACTTTTGAAAGCCACTTATAAGAAAAATGCACAATAAAGCAAAACAGTTCACCTAATGACAAGGAAACAATAGAGGAAACTGGGCTAGGATCTTCCTTTTCCATTTAGCAACAAAACCACAATGGCACGAGGACATCTTGCTAAAACTAGATATAGGGAGGATGGCCTTGGTCCTGCCTCAAGTGATGTGAAAATCTTTGTTGACTCCCTAGGGGAGATCTCACCTCTCTGTGGAGTGGAAGGAGAGTGGGGTGATGAGAAGGTGGATATAGTGGGAGGAAGGGAAGGAGAGGTAATTAGGGAAGGTACGTAAAATAAAATAGATTGCTTTAATAATTTAATAAAATAAAGTTCCAGTAAATTCCAATGGCAGAAAGCTATAAGCCAATCTTGCAGAACATACTAGGTTTAAAAATATTACAAATTCAAATGGAAGTGGGCTATCAAGCAAAACTTCAACAGAGTGACATGATATTTTACTAAGACAGTAATAGGCATTTTCACTGATAAAATATCAACCCAATAAAATAAAGCTGTTGAACTATTTTCTGTAACATAGCAGAAAAATATTGTCTGGATTATTAATAGATGTTTGTCTCATGTTTAGACATTTCTTTTTCATATTTTATATAAAAATAGTCTTAAACAAATATCTATATATTAAAAGTTTTTGTGTTAAAATAAGTGGTTCTTCATGTTTAAAATATTTCCTTTGAGAGGTGCTGAGGATTTCAATCTGGACGGCTCCTACACTAAGGCTACTCACCCAGAGTAGTGAGTGCCTGCCTACTGAGCAGGCCTCACCTTCAGCTTGTGCTCCAAGATCTCCTGTGCTCTCCTGGACACAGCCCTGACTGCCAAGTTCTTACTTTTGTCCCCAGATCATTGGGCTAACAGGCGGCCCTCTTTAGGTGCTGAGGAGGTCCATCTGGATGGGACACTTCCTGCTTCTACACTGAAGAGATACACCCAGAAGAGAGTCAGTCACAGCAAAGACTGGACCAAGACACCAGGCCTCTCCTGGCTCCATTGGAAGGAAGAGATGGGAAGGCGCCAATGCAAGAATTTCTCCAACAAACTGAAAGGCAACATGACATCACCAGAATCCAGGGATCCCAAAATAAGAAGAATTGTACACCCTACTCCAGAAGAATTAGAAGAAATAGAATCAAAAGTGAATTATATGAATAATAGAAGACCTTAAACAGGAGGTGAAAAACTGTCATAAACAATTAGAAATTACAAACAAAAAGGTAGAGGAAATGAATAAATCTCTCAAAGATACCCAAGAATACCAAGAGAAACAAGAAAAAGCAATCAAACAGGTAAGGGAAGCAGTTCAAGACTTGAAGAATGAAATGGAAGTAATGAAGAAAACACAAACCGAGGGAAGGATAGAGATGGAATATCTGGGTAAATGAACAGGAACTACAAAGACAAGTACTACCAACAGATTAAAAGAGATAGAAGAAAGAATGTCAGACACTGAAAACCCCATAGAGAAAATAAACACACTGATCAAAGAAAACAGAAAAACCAACAAAATCTCATCACAAAACATTCAGGAAATCTGGGACACAATAAAAAGACCAAACCTAAGAATAATTGGGATAGAAGAAGGAGAAGAAGTACAGCTCAACGGTCCAGAAAATATATTTAATAAAATTATAGAAGAAAACTTTCCCAACCTAAAGAAAGATATTCCTTTAAAGGTTCAAGAAGCATACAGAACACCGAATAGACTGGACCAAAATAAAAACCATCTCTTTGCCATATAATAATCAAAACACAAAGCATACAGAATAAAGAATATTAAGAGCTGCAAAGAAAAAAGGTAAAGTTACTTATAAAGGTAAACCTATCATACTTACACCTGACATCTCTATGGAAACCATGAAAGCCAGAAGGTTCTGGAATGATGTTCTGTAGAAACGAAGAGACCATGGATGCAAGCCCAGACTACTATACCCAGCCAAACTTTCATTCACTATAAATGGAGAAACCAAAATTTTCCAGGATAAAAACAAATTTAAACAATACGTAGCCACAAATCCAACCTTACAGAAAGTGATAGAAGAAAAGTTACTAACCAAGGAGTTCAACAATGACCACAATAAATCAAACATCTAGAGACCCCTCACCAACACAACTCAAAGAAGGGAAACACACAATCGCTATGTCTAAAAAAGTGACCGGAGTTAAAAACCACTGGTCATTAATATCACTTAATGTCAATGGACTCAACTCACCTATAAAAAGGCACAGGCTAAGAGACTGGATAAGAAAACAGGATCCAACATTTTGCTGCTTACAAGAAACACACCTCAACCACAAAGACAGGCACCTACTCAGAGTAAAGGGCTTGGAAAAGGCTTATCAAGCAAATGAAGCAAAGAAACAAGCAGGCATGGCCATACTAATCTCTAACAAAGTTGACTTCAAACTTAAATCAATCAGAAGAGATGGAGAGGGACATTTTATACTCATAACAGGAACAATTCATCAGGATGAAGTCTCAATCCTGAATATCTATGCCCCTAACATAAAAGCACGCATGTACGTAAAAGAAACATTGCTAGAATTCAAGGCTGCCATCAAACTGCACACTCTAATAATAGGAGACATTAACACTCCTCTTTCACCAATGGAGAGGTCAATCAGACAGAAATCTAACAGAGAAATAAGAGAATTAATGGAGTTAATGAATTAAATGGACATAACAGACATCTATAGAACATTCCACCCAAATAGGAAAGAATATACCTTCTTCTCTGCAGCTCATGGAACATTCTCGAAAATTGACCACATAGTCGGTAACAAAGCAAACTTGCACAGTTACAAAAAAATATTAGTAACCACCTGAGTCTTATCAGATCACCATGGATTAAAGCTAGAATTCAACAACAATGCTACCCCCAGAAAGCCTACAACCTCATGGAAACGGAACAGTCAACTACTGAACCATACCTGGATTAAGGAAGAAATAAAGAAAGAAATCAAAGTCTTCCTTGAATTCAATGAAAATAAAGAAACAACATACTCGAATTTAGGGGACACTATGAAAGCAGTCCTAAGAGGAAAGTTCATAGCACTAAGTGCCCACATAAAGAAAACAGAGAAAGCACATATTGGAGACTTAACAGCCCACCTGAAAGCTCTAGAAAAAAAAGAAGCAGACTCACCTAGGAGGAGTAGAAGACTGGAAATAATCAAACTGAGGGCTGAAATCACCAAAATAGAAACAGAGAAAACAATCCAAAGAATCAATGAAACAAAAAGCTGGTTCCTGGAGAAAATCGACAAGATTGATAAACCCCTATCCAAACTAATCAAACAGCAGAGAGAGAATACGCAAATTAATAAGATCAGAAATGAAAAGGAGGACATAACCACAGACACAGAGGAAATTCAGAGAATCATTAGATCTTACTACAAAAGCCTGTATGCCACAAAACTGGAAAATGTAAAAGAAATGGACACGTTTTTAGATAAATACCATATACCAAATTTAAACCAGGACCAGGTGAACAATCTAAATAGACCTGTTAGTCGCAAAGAATTATAAGCTGTTATCAAAAACATCCCTGCCAAAAAGAGCCCAGGACCAGATGGTTTCAATGCGGAATTCTACCAGAACTTCCAAGAAGACCTAATACTCCTTAATGTATTTCACAATATAGAAACAGAAGAGTCATTGCCAAATTCCTTTTATGAAGCTACAGTCACTCTGATACAAAAACCACACAAAGACTCAACCAAGAAAGAGAATTACAGGCCAATCTCACTCATGAACATCGACGCAAAAATCCTCAAAAAATACTGGCAAACTGTATCCAAGAACACATCAGAAAAATTATCCATTATGATCAAGTAGGCTTCATCCCAGAGATGCAGACCTGGATCAACATACACAAATCTATCAATGAAATCCATCATTTGAATAAATTGAAAGAAAAAAAAACATATGATCATTTCATTAGATGCTGAAAAAGCTTTTGATATAATTCATCATCCTTTTATCATAAAAGTCTTAGCGATTAGGGATACAAGAGTCATCCCTAAATATAATAAAAGCTATTTACAGCAAACTGACAGCTAACATCAAACTAAATGGAGAGAAACTCAAAGCCATCCCACTAAACTCAGGAACACGACAAGGCTGTCCACTCTCTCCATACCTCTCCAATATAGAACTTGAAGTTTTAGCAATAGCAATAAGACAACATAAGGGGATCAAGGGGATTTGAATTGGAAAGGAAGAAGTTAAACTTTCATTATTTGCAGATGATATGATAGGGTACAAAAGTAACCCCAAAAACTCCACCAAAGAACTGCTACAGCTGATAAACACCTTTAGTAATATGACAGGATACAAGATCAACACCAAAAAAATCAGTCGCCCTCCTATACACAAAGGATATGAAAGCAGAGAGTGAAATCAGAGAAGCATCACCCTTCACGATAGCCACAAATAGCATAAAATATCTTGGGGTAACTGTATCCAAGTAAGTGAAAGATCTATTTGACAAGAACTTTAAGTCCTTGAAGAAAGAAATTGAAGAGGATACCAGAAAATCGAAGGATCTCACTTGCTCTTGGATTGGGAGGATCAACATAGTAAAAATGCAATTCTACCAAAGGCTATTTATAGATTCAATGCAATCCCCATCAAGGTCCCATCAAAATTCTTCACAGATCTTGAGAGGACAATAATCAACATTATATGGAAAAACAAAAAAACAAGGAAAGCCAAAACAATCTTATACAACAAAGGAACTTCTGGAGGCATTACCATCCCTGAATTCAATCTCTATTACAGAGCTACAGTAATGAAAACAGTGTTGTATTGGCATAAAAACAGAGAAGTCGACCAATGGAATCAATAGAAGACCCGAATTTTAACCCACAAACCTATGAACACCACATTTTCGATAAAGGAGCTAAAAGTATACAATGGTAGAAAGAAAGCATCTTCAACAAATGGTGCTGGCACAACTGGATGTCAACTTGTAGAAGAATGAAAATTGACCCATATCTATCACCATGCACAAAACTCAGGTACAAATGGATCAAAGACCTCAATATCAATCTGAACACAGTGAACCTGATAGAAGAGAAAGTGGGAAGTACCATACAACATATGGGCACAGGCGATCGCTTCCTAGGTATAATCCCAGCAGCACAGACATTAAGGACAACATTGAATAAATGGTCCTACTACAACTGAGAAGCTTCTGTAAAGCAAAAGACACTGTCACTAAGACATAAAGGCAACCCACTGACTGGGAGAAGTTCTTCACCAACCCCGCAACAGACAAAGGTCTGATCTCCAAAATATATAAAGAACTCAAGAAACTAGACTTTAAAATGCCAATTAACCCAATTAAAAAATGGGGCACTGTTCTAAACAGAGAATTCTCAACAGAAGAAGTTCAAATGGCCAATAGACACTTAAGGTCATGATCAACCTCCTTAGCGATCAGGGAAATGCAAGTCAAAACAACTTTGACATATCTTACACCTGTCAGAATGTCTAAAATCAAAAACACCAATGATAGCCTTTGCTGGAGTGGTTGTGGAGAAAAGGGTACCCTCATACATTGCTGGTGGGAATGCAAACTTTTGCAACCACTTTGGAAATCAGTGTGGCGGTTTCTCAGGAAATTTGGGATCAACCTCCTCCCTGGACCCAGCAATGCCACTCTTGGTAATATACCCAAGAGATGCCCGATCATATCACAAGGGCATTTGTTCAACTATGTTCATAGCAGCATAATTTGTAATAGCCAGAACCTGGAAACAACCTAGATGTCCTTCAATGGAAGAATGGATGAAGAAAGTGTGGAAAATATACCCATTAGAGTACTACTCAGCAGTAAAAACAATGACTTCTCAAATTTTGCATGCAAATGGATGGAAATAGAAAACACTATCCTGAGTGTGGTAACCCAGACCCAAAAAGATGAACATGGGATGTACTCACTCATAATTGGTTTCTAGCCATAAATAAAGGTCAGTGAGTCCTTAATTTGATATCGTAAAGAAGCTAAATAAGTAGGTGAACCCATAGAAAAACATATAGCTATCCTCCTGTTATGGGAAGTAGACAAGATTGCCCGGCAAAAAATTGGGATCTTGGGGGTGGGGTGGGATGGGAGTAAGGGGAGAAGGAGCGAGAAAAGTGAGAAGGGGAGGATGGGGGGAACTTGGGGAAACGGGATTATTGCCATAAAGGAAGGTTGGATAGGGGAGCAGGGAAGCACATATCTTAATTAAGGGAGCCATCTTAGGGTTGGCTAGAGACTTGGACCTAGAGTGGCTCCCAGGTGCCCAGGGCGATGTTTCCAGTTAGTTCCTGGGGCAGCTGAGGATAGGGAACCTGAAATGACCCTATCCTATAGCCATACTGATGAATATCTTGCATATCACCATAGAACCTTCATCTGGTGATGGATGGAGATAGAGACAGAGACCCACACTGGAGCACTGGACTGAGCTCCCAAAGTCCCAATGAGGAACAGAAGGAGGGAGAACATGAGCAAAGAAGTCAGGACCACAAGGGACGCACCCACCCATGGAGACAGTGGGGCTGATCTATTGTGAGCTCACCAAGGCCAGCTGGACTGTGACTGAAAAAGCATGGGATAAAATCGGACTCTCTGAATATGACGGACATTGAGGGCTGCTGAGAAGCCAAGGACAATGGCACTGGGTTTTGATCCTACTTCATGTTCTGGCTTTGTGGGAGCCTAGCCAGTTTGGATGTTCACCTTCCTAGACCAGGATGGAGGGGGGAGGACTTTGGACTTTCCACAGGGCAGGGAACCCTGACTGCTCTTCAGACTGGAGAAGGAGGGGGAGAGGAGTGAGGGGAGGTGGAGAGTACTGGGAAGAGGGGGAGGAAAATGGGAGGCTGGGAGGAGGCAGAAATTTTTATTTCAGTAAAAAAAAAGAAAAATAAATATTAAGAAACAATATTTCCTTTGAGAAATATAGTTTTTCTTCAACCAATGTAGTTAGATCACACGTTTAGATCCCATGGTAGTTAGGGTTTTAAACATTACACAAACTAGGTTCATCTGAAAAGAGAGAACTTTAACTGAACAGTTGTTTCCATCAGATTTCCTGTAGGTAAATCTATGACATATTTTCTTAATTAAAGATTGATGTTTGAGGCACTAGCAAATAATGGCCATACCGTGTCTGGGCAGTTGACCCTGGGTTGTATATAAAGTCGCGCCTTGCAAACTATGCATTACAAGCCAGGAAGCACTATTCCTAAATGGCCTCTGTTTCAGCTCCTGCTTTCTGGTTTATATATTGAATTCTCGACTAACTTCCCTCAGTGATGGACTACAATTTAGAAAATAAATAATGCCTTTTTTCTTAAATTTGCTTTTGTTATGGTGACCATCACAGTAATAGAAGGTTAGCTAGAACAAACCTTCATTAATTATTACAAGCTAACTTTAGCTTTCTATTTTTGTTTAAATTATAAACAACCTAATAGTCATCTGATATTATGTACCCAGGTTTAGTGACACATCTGAAATCAATGTTGTTATTTTTGCCTAGGCAGAAATCTGAGACTATATTTGGAGCCTAACACTACAAATTACTAATTTCATAGAGCATGCTTTAGTTAAAGTTAACTTAGCCAAAAAAGTCAAATTATGCATGTTAAATGAGTCTTTATGGTATTACCGGCAGTTGTAAGATGCCATGTGGGTGCTGAGAATTGAACCTTGGTCCTCTAGTAGAGCAGTCAGTAATTTCATTTTATCCCAAATGTATTTCTCATATAATGCAGATTAATGATTTTAGTTGTAACCCCAACATGACTTGAATATAATGTCAGTGTTATGCAAAAAGCCCTTGGTTAGATTCCAAGCATAGGAAAAATCTAAATGTACTTTAATATTTATTTTATAATATGCTAGATATATGTTATATTAAAACTACAAGAACTACAATATTTCACATTAGAAAAACTTTACAGGCAGGATTATATACACCATATATAAAACCTGTACAAATCACCATATTGTCTTTTATTAAAGCTTGAGACTTTAATGTGTGTCAGGTTCAAGAAGTGAATAAAGTATTTATTAGTTACTTGTATCACTGCTGCAGCAAAATTCAAGGCGAAATCAAATTTTAAAATGTATGGTTTATTTAGTTTTTTGATTCAAGTGGCAGCAGTCCATTATTACATCATCAGAAGGAGGCAGAGTGACACAATGTATCTCAGTCAGTAATAGAGATAGGGGAGTGCTAAGTCCAGATCATTTTATACTGTTGGTGTGCCAGGGCCCTGGCCCACGTTTTACCTTGTTTAGGATGGACTTTCTCAACACAATTAGTCTAATAAAGAAAACAAAAGAAATCAGATTCCCAAATTTGTTTTAATGGTGGTTCTAAAATCCATCAAGTTTACAATCCAAATTAAGCATTACAAAGTGGTTTAAGAGTTTTTAATTATTGTACAAGTCAGTATTCATTCATTAAATGTAGTATTAGTTACTTGGTAATCGTCTATCTTCATTCATTAATCAACATCAATAAGTGATCTCTATGAAAGATTTAATTATTTGAAATATATCATTCATTATGTAAAATCTATATCCATTTTCAAAATTTGTTTTGGCAGCACCAACACTACACTAATTAACAGCTTCTATGTGTCAAATATTTGTTATTTGTTATGTCCCTTGAAATAAGTATAGAGGCATATGTACAATAAATTGTTGCCATAGACACATATCTAAAAAGTGAAGTAAATTTAAACAATTTGGTAATAAAGAAATCCATTTTAGCTTTTTCTTCAATTTCATGTCTAGTCCTTAAATCATTAGGCCAAAAATTGCAGTCAACATTCTTTTTTTTTTTTTGAGAAAAAAATTTCCACCTCCTCCCATCCTCCCACTCTTCCCTCCCTCCCCCAATCCTCTCCTCCTCCCCCCACTCCTCTCCCCCTCCCCCCCACTCCACTCCCCCGCCCCACACTCTTCTCCCCCTCCATCTGCAGTCTGAAGAGCAGCCAGGGTTCCCTGCCCTGTGGAAAGTCCAAAGTCCTTGACCCTCCATCCTGGTCTAGGAAGGTGAACATCCAAACTGGCTAGGCACCCTCAAAGCCAGAACATGATGTAGGATCAAAACCCAGTGCCATTGTCCCTGGCTTCTCAGCAGCCCTCATTATCCGCCATATTCAGAGTGTCCGGTTTATCCCATGCTTTTTCAGTCACAGTCCAGCTGGCCTTGGTGAGCTCTCAATAGATCAGCCACACTGTCTCCGTGGGTGGGTGCACCCCTTGTGGTCCTGACTTCTTTGCTCATGTTCACCCTCCTTCTCTTCCTCATTGGGACTTTGGGAGTTCAGTCCAGTGCTCCAGTGTGGGTCTCTGTCTCTATCTCCATCCATCACCAGATGAAGTTTCTATGGTGATATGCAAGATATTCATCAGTATGGCTATAGGATAGGATCATTACAGGTCCCCTATCCTCAACTGCCCCAGGAACTAACTGGGGACCTCACCTTAGGCATCTGGAAGCACCTCTAGGTCCAAGTCTCTTGCCTACCCTAAGATGGCTCCCTTAATTAAGATATATGCTTCCCTGCTCCCCTATCCAAACTTCCTTTATCCCAATCATCCCATTTCCCCAAGTTCCCCCCATCCTACCCTTCTCACTTTTCTCTCCCCATCTCCCCTTACCCCCTCCCACCCCACCCCCAAGATCCCGATTTTTTGCCCAGCACTCTTGTCTACTTCCCATAACCCGGAGGATAGCTATATGTTTTTCTTTGGGTTCACCTTCTTATCTAGCTTCTTTAGGATAACAAATTATAGAATCACTGACCTTTGTTTATGGCTAAAACCCAATTATGAGTGAGTACATCCCTTGTTCATCTTTTTGGGTCTGGGTTACCTCACTCAGGATAGTATTTTCTATTTCCATCCATTTGCATGCAAAATTTGAGAAGTCATTGTTTTTTACTGCTGAGTAGTACTCTAATGTGTATATATTCCACACTTTCTTCATCCATTCTTCCATTGACGGACATCTAGGTTGTTTCCAGGTTCTGGCTATTACAAACAATGCTGCTATGAACATAGTTGAACAAATGCCCTTGTGATATGATCGGGCATCTCTTGGGTATATTTCCAAGAGTGGCATTGCTGGGTCCAGGGGGAGGTTGATCATGAATTTCCTGAGAAACCGAAACACTGATTTCCAAAGTGGTTGCACAAGTTTGCATTCCCACGAGCAATGGATGAGGGTACCCCTTCCTCCACAACCTCTCCAGCAAAGGCTATCATTGGCGTTTTAGATTTTAGCCAAACTGACAGGTGTAAGATGATATCTCAAAGTTTTTTGATTTGCATTTCCCTTATCGCTAAGTAGGTTAAGCATGACCTTAAGTGTCTTTTGGCCATTTGAACTTCTTCTGTTGAGAATTCTCTGTTCAGATCAGTGCCCCGTTTTTTAATTGGATTAATTAGCCTTTTAAAATCTAGTTTCTTGAGTTCTTTATATATTTTGGAGATCAGATCTTTGTCTGTTGCGGGGTTGGTGAAGATCTTCTTTTTTTTTAATTAATTAATTTATTTATTTTTTAATTAAAGATTTCAGTCTCTTCCCCGCCACTGCCTCCCATTTCCCTCCCCCTCCCCCAATCAAGACCCCCTCCCTCCTCAGCCCGCAGAGCAATCAGGGTTCCCTGCCCTGTGGGAATTCCAAGGAACCCTCACCTCCATCCAGGTCTAGTAAGGTGAGCATCCAAACTGCCTAGGCTCCCACAAAGCCAGTACGTGCAGTAGGATTAGAAACCCATTGCCATTGTTCTTGAGTTCTCAGTAGTCCTCATTGTCCGCTATGTTCAGCGAGTCCAGTTTTATCCCATGCTTTTTCAGACCCAGGCCAGCTGGCCTTGGTGAGATCCCAATAGAACATCCCCATTGTCTCAGTGTGTGGGTGCACCCCTTGAGGTCCTGAGTTCCTTGCTTGTGCGCTCTCTCCTTCTGTTCCTGATTTGGACCTTGAGATTTCTGTCCAGTGCTCCAATGTGGGTCTCTGTTTCTGTCTCCTTTCATCGCCTGATGAAGGTTAATATTCAGGAGGATGCCTATATGTTTTTCTTTGGGTTCTCCTTATTTAGCTTCTCTAGGGTCCCTAGCTATAGGCTCAATGTCCTTTGTTTATGGCTAGAAACCAAATATGAGTGAGTACATCCCATGCTCCTCTTTTTGGGTCTGGCTTACCTCACTCAGGATAGTGTTTTCTATTTCCATCCATTTGCCTGCAAAATTCAAGAAGCCCTTGTTTTTTACTGCTGAGTAGTACTCTAATATGTATATATTCCATACTTTCTTCATCCATTCTTCCGTTGAAGGGCATCTAGGTTGTTTCCAGGTTCTGGCTATTACAAACAATGCTGCTATGAACATAGTAGAGCATATATTTTTGTTGTATGATAAGGCCTCCCTTGGGTATATTCCCAAGAGTGGTATTGCTGGGTCCAGGGGTAAGTTGATCCCGAATTTCCTGAGAAACCGAAACACTGATTTCCAAAGTGGTTGTACAAGTTTGCATTCCCACCAGCAATGGATGAGGGTACCCCTTTCTCCACAACCTCTCCAGCAAAGGCTGTCATTGGTGTTTTTTATTTTAGCCATTCTGACAGGTGTAAGATGGTATCTTAAAGTTGTCTTGATTTGCATTTCCCTGATCGCTAAGGAAGTTGAGCATGACCTTAAGTGTCTTTTGGCCATTTGAACTTCTTCTGTTGAGAATTCTCTGTTCAGCTCAGTGCCCCATTTTATAATTGGGTTGATTAGCCTTTTACGGTCTAGTTTCTTGAGTTCTTTATATATTTTGGAGATCAGACCTTGTCAGTTGTGGGGTTGGTGAAGATCTTCCCCAGTCAGTGGGTTGCCTTTCTGTCTTAGTGACACTGTCCTTTGCTTTACAGAAGCTTCTCAGTCTCAGGAGGTCCCATTTATTCAATGAGGCCCTTAATGTCTGTGCTGCTGGGGTTATACGTAGGAAGTGGTCTCCTGTGCCCATGTGTTGTAGAGTACCTCCCACTTTCTCTTCTAACAGGTTCAGTGTGTTCGGACTGATATTGAGGTCTTTAATCCATTTGGACTTGAGTTTTGTGCATGGTGATAGATATGGATCTATTTTCATTCTTCTACATATTGACATCCAGTTTTGCCAGCACAATTTGTTGAAGATGCTCTCTTTTTTCCATTGTATACTTTTAGCTCCTTTATCGAAAATCAGGTGTTCATAGGTTTGTGGGTAAATGTCAGGGTCTTCTATTCGATTCCATTGGTCGACTTCTCTGTTTTTATGCCAATACCAAGCTGTTTTCAATACTGTAGCTCTGTAGTAGAGTTTGAAGTCAGGGATGGTAATGCCTCCAGCCGATCCTTTGTTGTATAAGATTGTTTTGGCTATCCTGGGTTTTTTGTTTTTCCATATAAAGTTGATTATTGTCTTCTCCAGATCTGAGAAGAATTTTGATGGGATTTTGATGGGGATTGCATTGAATCTATAGATTGCTTTTGGTAAAATTGCCATTTTTACTATGTTGATCCTCCCAATCCAGGAGCAAGGGAGATCCTTCCATTTTCTGGTGTCCTCTTCAATTTCTTTCTTCAAAGCCTTGAAGTTTTTGTCAAATAGGTCTTTCACATCCTTGGTCAGAGTTATTCCAAGATATTTTATGCTATTTGTGGCGATCGTGAAAGGTGATGCTTCTCTAATTTCCCTCTCTGTTTCCTTATCCTTAGTGTATAGGAAGGCGACTGATTTTGTGGAGTTGATCTTGTATCCTGCCACATTACTAAAGGTGTTTATCAGCTGTAGGAGTTCTTTGGTAGAGTTTTTGGGGTCGCTTATGTATACTATCATATCATCTGCAAATAACGAGAGCTTAACTTCTTCTTTTCCGATACGAATCCCCTTGATCCCCTTATGTTGTCTTATCGCTATTGCTAGAACTTCAAGCACTATATTGAAGAGGTATGGAGAGAGTGGACATCCTTGTCGTGTTCCTGATTTTAGTGGGATGGCTTTGAGTTTTTCTCCGTTTAACTTAATGTTAGCTGTCGGCTTGCTGTAAATAGCTTTTATTATATTTAGGTATGACCCTTGTATTCCTAATCTCTCCAAGACTTTTATCATAAAGTGGTGTTGAATTTTGTCAAATGCTTTTTCAGCATCTAATGAAATGATCATATGGTTTTTTTCTTTCAGTTTATTTATATGATGGATTACATTGATAGATTTTCGTATGTTGAACCAGCCCTGCATCTCTGGGATGAAGCCTACTTGATCATGATGGATAATTTTTCTAATGTGTTTTTGGATTCGGTTTGCCAGTATTTTATTGAGAATTTTTGCGTCGATATTCATGAGTGAGATAGGCCTGTAATTCTCTTTCTTGGTTGGGTCTTTGTGTGGTTTCTGTATCAGGGTAACTGTAGCTTCATAAAAGGAGTTTGGCAATGACTCTTCTGTTTCTATATTGTGAAATACATTAAGGAGTATAGGTATTAGCTCTTCTTGGAAGTTCTGGTAGAATTCTGCATTGAAACCATCTGGCCCTGGGCATTTTTTGGAAGGGAGATTTTTGATAACAGTTTCTAGTTCTTCTCGACTAACAGGTCTATTTAGATCATTCACCTGGTCTTGATTTAGCTTTGGTATATGGTACTTATCTAAAAAAATGTCCATTTCTTTTGCATTTTATAGTTTTGTGGCATATAGGCTTTTGTAGTAGGATCTAATGAGTCTCTGAATTTCCTCTGTGTCTGTGGTTATGTCCCCCTTTTCATTTCTGATCTTATTTATTTGTGTGTTCTCTCTCTGTCGTTTAATTAGTTTGGAAAGGGGTTTGTCAATCTTGTTGATTTTCTCTAAGAACCAACTTTTTGTTTCATTGATTCTTTGGACTGTCTTCTGTGTTTCTATTTTGTTGATTTCCGCCCTCAGTTTTATTATTTCCAGTCATCTACTTCTCCTGGGTGCGTCTGCTTCTTTTTTTTCTAAAGCTTTCAGGTGTGCTGTTAAGTCTCCGATGTATGCTTTCTCCGTTTTCTTTAAATGGGCACTTAGTGCTATCAACTTTCCTCTTAGCACTGCTTTCATAGTGTCCCATAGGTTTGAGTATGTTGTCTCTTTATTTTCATTAAATTCAAGGAAGACTTTAATTTCTTTCTTGATTTCTTCCTTGACCCAGGTGTGCTTCAGTAGTTGACTGTTCAGTTTCCATGAGTTTGTCGGTTTTCTGGGGGTAGCATGGATGTTGCCTTCTAACTTTAATCCGTGGTGATCTGATAAGACACAGGTGGACACTGATATTTTTTGTATCTGTGGAGGTATCCTTTGTTTCCGAGTATGTGGTCAATTTTCGAGAAGGTTCCATGAGCTGCAGAGAAGAAGGTATATTCCTTCCTATTTGGGTGTAATGTTCTATAGATGTCTGTTAAGTCCATTTGCTTCATTACCTCCAATAATTCTCTTAATTCTCTATTAGGTTTCTGTCTGATTGACCTGTCCATTGCTGAGAGAGGTGTATTGAAGTCTCCTACTACTAGTGTGTGTGGTTTGATGTCTGCCTTGAGTTTTAGTAATATTTCTTTTACATAAGTGGGTGCTTTTATATTAGGGGCGTAGATATTCAGGATTGAGACTTCTTCCTGGTGAATTGTTCCTGTTATGAGTATCAAGTGTCCATCTCGATCTTTTCTGATTGATTTTAGTTTGAAGTCAGTTTTGTTAGAAATTAATATGGCCACACCTGCTTTTTTCTTAGGACCATTTGCTTGAAAGACCTTTTCCCAACCCTTTACTCTGAGTAGATGCCTGTCTTTGTGGTTGAGATGTGTTTCTTGCAAACAGCAGAATGTTGGATCCTGTTTTCATAACCAATCTCTTAGCCTGTGCCTTTTTATAGGTGAATTGAGACCATTAATATTAAGTGATATTAATGACCAGTGGTTGTTTACTCCAGATATTCTTATTGTTTTTGGAGGTAAAATTTGTGTGTCTCCCTTCTTTGAGTTGTGTTGGTGAAGGGTCGCTAGATGCCTCAGTTATTGTAGGCAGTGTTGGCAATGTTGGATTCTTTGGGTTGCGATTTTCCTTCTAATACTTTCTGTAGGGCTGGATTCGTGGCTACGTATTGTTTAAATTTGTTCTTATCCTGGAATGTCTTGTTTTCTCCATTTATAGTGAATGAAAGCTTGGCTGGGTATAGTAGTCTGGGCTTGCATCCATGGTCTCTTAGCTTCTGCAGTACTTCTATCCAGGACCTTCTGGCTTTCATTGTTTCCATAGAGAAGTCGGGTGTAAGTCTGATCGGTTTACCTTTATAAGTTACTTGGCCTTTTTCCTTTGCAGCTCTTAATATTCTTTCTTTAACCTGTATATTTTGTGTTTTGATTATTATATGTCGAGGGGATGTTTTTCTTTGGTCTAGTCTGTTTGGTGTTCTGTAAGCTTCTTGAATATTCAGAGGAATAACTTTCTTTATGTTGGGAAAGTTTTCTTCTATAATTTTGTTAAAAATATTTTCTGGGCCTTTGAGCTGTGACTCTTCTCCTTCTTCTATACCTATTATTCTTAGGTTTGGTCTTTTTATTGTGTCCCATAATTCCTGAATGTTTTGTGATGAGACTTTGTTGGCTTTGCAGTTTTCTTTGATCAGTGCATTTATTTTCTCTATGGTGTCTTCAGAATCTGAGATTCTTTCTTTTATTTCTTGTATTCTATTGATTATGCTTGTTTCTGTAGGCTCTGCTCGTTGACCTAGATTTTCCATATCCAGCTGGTCCTCAGTTTGTGTTTTCTTCCTTGCTTCCATTTCAGTTTTCAATTCTTGAACTGTTTCCATTACCTGTTTGATTGTTCTTTCTTGGTTTCCCAGGGTATTATGTACGTATTTACTCATTTCTTCATACTTTTGGTTATACTTCTCATCCATTTCTATAAGGGCATTTTTCACATGTTGTTTAAGGGACTCTATTGCTTTCATAAAGTCAATTTTTTCCACTTCTTCTGTGCTAGGGTTTTGAAGACCTTCTGTTGTAAGATCATTGGGTTCTGGTGTTTTCATGCTGTTTTTCAGATTATTGGGTGAATTCTTGCCTTGGCGCCTGCCCATCTCCTCCTATCGATGCTATCTAATGGGTCTTTTAAAACTGGTTCAGGTTTCCCTGCTGGCCAGGGGCTCCTCTTAAAAAATGCTCTTGCTCTGTTTCCTGGTTCCTGCTGGGGGGGGGGGCAAGGTCCCTCTCACCCCTCAGATGGGTCTTCAGGAATAGGGTCTGGCTCCTCCTTTGCCAGGGATCTCACCAACCCAAGGCCTACCTCTTTGATTTAATTGTAGTGGGGCGATCTGCTCTAGGTGCGCGCGGTCCCTGTAGCCTGCATCTGCTGCCACGATGGTTCCTGCCGCCTGCGGCCTGCGTCTTCTGCTGCGGCTCGGGTCCCAGCCGGTCCCCACCGGTTGTGGGGGGCGTCCTCCGTGCGCCTCCGCGTCCGGGTTCCGTGCGCCTCCGCGTCCGGGTTCCGTGCGCCTCCGCGTCCGGGTTCCGTGCGCCTCCGCGTCCGGGTACCGTGCGCCTCCGCGTCCGGGTTCCGTGCGCCTCCGCGTCCGGGTTCCGTGCGCCTCCGCGTCCGGGTTCCGTGCGCCTCCGCGTCCGGGTTCCGTGCGCCTCCGCGTCTGGGTTCCAAGACTCCATTACAGATGGTTGTGAGCCACCATGTGGTTGCTGGTAATTGAACTCAGGACCTTTGGAAGAGCAGGCAACGCTCTTACCCTCTGAGCCATCTCTCCAGCCCGAAGATCTTCTCCAATAAGTGGGCTGACTTTTTGTCTTAGGGACAGTGTCCTTTGCTTTACAGAAGCTTCTCAGTTTCAGTAGGTCCCATTCATTCAATGTTGCCCTTAATGTCTGTGCTGCTGGGGTTATACCTAGGAAGAGATCGCCTGTGCCCATATGTTGTAGGGTACTTCCCAATTTCTCTTCTATCAGGTTCAGTGTGTTCGGACTGATATTGAGGTCTTTGATCCATTTGGACTTGAGTTTTGTGCATGGTGATAGATATGGGTCAATTTTCATTCTTCTACAGGTTGACATTCAATTGTGCCAGCACCATTTGTTGAAGATGCTTTCTTTCTTCCATTGTATACTTTTAGCTCCTTTATCGAAAATGAGGTGTTCATAGGTTTGTTGGATAAAATATGGGTCTTCTATACGATTCCATTGGTCGACTTCTCTGTTTTTATGCCAATACCACACTGTTTTCATTACTGTGGCTCTGTAATAGAGTTTGAAGTCAGGGATGATAATGCCTCCAGAAGTTCCTTTATTATATAAGACTATTTTGGCTATCCTGGGTTTTCTGTTTTTCCATAAAAAGTTTATTATTGTCCACTCAAGATCTGTTAAGAATTTTGATGGGACCTTGATGTGGATTGCATTGAATCTATAAATTGCCTTTGATAGAATTGCCATTTTTACTATGTTGATTCTTCCAAACCAAGAGGAAGGGAGATCCTTCCACTTTCTGGTATTATCTTCAATTTCTTTCTTCAATTCCTTAAAGTTCTTGTCAAATAGAACTTTCACTTCCTTGGTTAGAGTTACCACAAGATATTTTATGCTATTTGTGGCTATCGTGAAAGGTGATGCTTCTCTGATTTCACTCTCTGCTTCCATATCCTTTGTGTTTAGGAGGGCGACTGATTTTTTGGAGTTGATCTTGTATCCTGCCACATTACTAGAGGTGTTTATCAGCTGTAGAAGTTCTTTGGTGGAGTTTTTGGGGTCAGTTATGTACACTATCATATCATCTGCAAATAATGAAAGTTTAACCTCTTCCTTCCCAATTCGAATCCCCTTGATTCCCTTATGTTGTCTTATTGCTATTGCTAAAACTTCAAGCACTATATTGAAGAGGTACGGAGAGAGTGGACAGCCTTGCCATGTTCCTGATTTTAGTGGGATGGCTTTGAGTTTTTCTCTGTTTAGTTTGATGTTAGCTCTCTGTTTGCTGTAAATAGCTTTTATTATATTTAGGTATGACCATTGTATCCCTATTCTCTCCAAGACTTTTATCATAAAGGGATGTTGAATTTTGTCAAAAGCTTTTTCAGCATCTAATGAAATGATCATATGGTTTTTTTCTTTCAGTTTATTTATATGATGGATTACATTGATAGATTTTTGTATGTCGAACCAGCCCTGCATCTCTGGGATGAAGCCTACTTGATCATAATGAATAATTTTTCTAAGGTGTTCTTGGATACGGTTTGCCAGTATTTTGTTGAGGATTTTTGTGTTGATGTTCATAAGTGAGATTGGCCTGTAATTCTCTTTCTTGGTTGAGTCTTTGTGGTTTTGGTATCAGAGTAACTGTAGCTTCATAAAAGGAATTTGGCAATGACTCTTCTGTTTCTATATTGTGAAATACATTAAGGAGTATAGGTATTAGGTCTTCTTGGAAGTTCTGGTAGAATTCCGCATTGAAGCCATCTGGTCCTGGGCTTTTTTTGGTAGGGAGGTTTTTGATAACAGCTTCTAATTCTTCGCGACTAACAGGTCTATTTAGATTGTTCACCTGGTACTGGTTTAACTTTGGTAAATGGTATTTATCTCAAAACATGTCCATTTCATTTACATTTTCCAGTTTTGTGGCGTACAGGCTTTTGTAGAAAGATCTAATGATTCTTTGAATTTCCTCTGTTTCTGTGGTTATGTCCTCCTTTTCATTTCTGATCTTATTAATTTGCATATTCTCTCTCTGCCATTTGATTAGTTTGGATAGGGGTTTATCAATCTTGTTGATTTTCTCCAGGAACCAGCTTTTTGTTTCATTGATTCTTTGGATTGTTTTCTGTGTTTCTATTTTGTTGATTTCCTCCCTCAGTTTGATTATTTCCAGTCATCTACTCCTCCTAGGTGAGTCTGCTTCTTTTTTTTCTAGAGCTTTCAGGTGGGCTGTTAAATCTCCAATGTATGCTTTTTCTGTTTTCTTTAAGTGGGCACTTAGTGCTATGAACTTTCCTCTCAGGACTACTTTCATAGTGTCCCATAAGTTTGAATAGGTTGTTTCTTTATTTTCATTGAATTCAAGGAAGACTTTGATTTCTTTCTTTATTTCTTCCTTGATCCAGGTGTGGTTCAGTAGTTGACTGTTCAATTTCCATGAGTTTGTAGGCTTTCTGGGGGTAGCATTGTTGTTGAATTCTAACTTTAATCCATGGTGATCTGATAAGACGCAGGAGGTTATGAATATTTTTTTGTAACTGTGCAAGTTTGCTTTGTTACCGACTATGTGGTCAATTTTCATGAAGGTTCCATGAGCTGCATAGAAGAAGGTATATTCTTTCCTATTTGGGTGGAATGTTCTATAAATGTCTGTTAAGTCCATTTGATTCATTAACTCCATTAATTCTCTTATTTCTCTGTTCGGTTTCTCTCTGATTGACCTGTCCATTGGTGAGATAGGAGTGTTGAAGTCTCCTACTATTAGTTTGTGTGGTTTGATGGCAACCTTGAGTTTTAATAATGTTTTTTTTTTTCGTACGTGGGTGCTTTTAAATTAGGGGCATAGATATTCAGGATTGAGACTTCATCCTGATGAATTGTTCTTTTTATGAGTATAAAATGTCCCTCTCTATCTCTTCTGATTGATTTAAGTTTGAAATCTACTTTGTTAGAAATTAGTATGGCCACACTTGCTTGTTTCTTAGGTTCATTTGCTTGATAAGCCTTTTCCCAGCCCTTTACTCTGAGTAGGTGCCTGCCTTTGTGTTTGAGGTGTGTTTCTTGTAAACAGCAGAATATTGGATCCTTTTTTCGTATCCAATCTTTTATCCTGTGCCTTTTTATAGGTGAATTGAATCCATTGACATTAAGTGATATTAATGACCAGTGGTTGTTAACTCCGGTCACTTTTTTAGTAGTAGAGTTTGTGTGTTTCCCTTCTTTGAGTTGTGCTGGTGAAGGGTCTCTAAATGTTTGAGTTATTGTGGTCATTATTGGACTCCTTGGTTTGTGATTTTCCATCCATTATTTTCTGTAAGGCTAGATTTGTGGCTACATATTGTTTAAATTTGTTGTTATCCTGGAAAATTTTGCTTTCTCCATTTATAGTGAACGAAACTTGGCTGGGTATAGTAGTCTGGGCTTGCATCTGTGGTCTCTTAGTTTCTGCAGAATATCTTTCCAGAACCTTCTGGCTTTCATGGTTTCCATAGAGAAGTCAGGTGTAAGTCTGATCGGTTTACTTTTATAAGTAACTTGACCCTTTTCCTTTGCAGCTCTTAATATTCTTTCTTTATTCTGTATGTTTTGTGTTTTGATTATTATATGGCGAGGAGATTTTTTTTTTTGGTCCAGTCTATTCAGTGTTCTGTATGCTTCTTGAACCTTCAAAGGAATATCTTTCTTTAGGTTGGGAAAGTTTTCTTCTATAATTTTATTAAATATATTTTCTGGACCTTTGAGCTGTACTTCTTTTCCTTCTTCTATCCCAATTAGTCTTATGTTTGGTCTTTTTATTGTGTCCCAGATTTCCTGAATGTTTTGTGATGAGAATTTGTTGGTTTTTCTGTTTTCTTTGATCAGTGTGTTTATTTTCTCTATGGTATCTTCAGTGTCTGACATTCTTTCGTCTATCTCTTTTAATCTGTTGTTAGTACGTGTCTCTGTAGTTCCTGTTCATTTACCCAGATTTTCCATCTCCATCCTTCCCTCTGTTTGTGTTTTCTTCATTACTTCCATTTCATTCTTCAAGTCTTGAACTGCTTCCCTTACCTGTTTGATTGCTTTTTCTTGTTTCTCTTGGTTTTCTTGGGTGTCTTTGAGAGATTTATTCATTTTCTCTACCTTTTTGTTTGTTTATGGCAGTTTTTCACCTCCTGTTTAAGGTCTTCTATTAATTTTATATAGTTCACTTTTGAGTCGATTTCTTCTAATTCTTCTGGAGTAGGGTGTACAATTCTTCTTATTTCGGGATCCTTGGATTCTGGTGATGTCATTTTGCCTTTTAGGTTGTTGGGGGAATTCTTGCATTGGCGCCTTCCTATCTCTTCCCTCCAATTGAGCCCAGAGAGGCCTGGTGTCTTGGTCCAGTCTTTGCTGTGATTGACTTCCTGGGTGTATCTCTTCAGTGTAGAAGGAGGAACTGTTCCCTTCCAGATGGAACTCCTCACCACCAAAGCATGGACGCCTGGTAGTCCAATGACCCGAGGACACAGGGGGAAACTTGGGGGACAGGGTGGGGACGAGTAGAACATAGGACACCCTGCCTCAAAAGCTGAAGGTGCAAGTGCACCCTTTCTGGGGGTCCTTGAGGTCTGTCCCATAGGTAGTCTCTCAACACTCTGGGTGGGTAGCCTTTGTGTAGGAGCAGAAAACTGTTCTTGAGCAAAGGACCTTGCAGAAAACACAGGCTTGTGGAGGGGGGTCGTGTTTAAGAAAGACAGCCCTGAAGAAGGAGCTGGGGGAGGGGGGTTTGTGCTCTCTTCCAAGACAATCCGCCCCTGGATAGCACACACTCACACATCCAGATGGGATTCCTCAGCAACTAAACAGGGCCACCTGGTAGCCCAATGATCCGGGGACGAAAGGGTGAATGGAGCAGTGATGGGTGGTATCCAGAAGAGCAGAGAAGCAGCTGATGCATAGGCTGAAGGTGCCTGGGCTCCCTTACAGGGGACCATGAGGCCTGCCTGGTAGGCAGGCCCTCACCGCTCTGGGTGGGTAACCTTAGTGTAGGAGCTTAAAACTGATCTTGACCACTGGTCCTAGCATACAGCAGGGCAGGGATGGGGAGGGGTGCTGGGGGCTGGGTCGTGCCTAAGAAAGACAGCCCTAGAGAAGGAGCTGGGGGAGGGGGGGTTGTGCTCTCTTCCAGGACAATCTGCCCCTGGATAGCACACACTCACCTGTCCAGATGGGATTCCTCAGCAACTGCAGTCCACATTCTTAAGAGTGGTTTCCAGTTGTTTATAAACAAATGACAAAAATAAATGAATAAACAAGTTATTAGTCTAAAACTATGAGCAGAAAAAATTGACAATAATGATGGAACAGAATGACAAGGAAAAATTACAAAAGAAAAATCATGGTTATATAGTAATTATTAAAATTACATATAATTTGTGCAAGATTTGGAACTCTCTGTTTTTGAGTCCAAATTATTTTATATAAAATTACATAATATATACTGTATATAAATACATTATATAAAATATTTGCAATTATATACAAGTATATAAATTATCCTGACATCAGAGTTTGAGGTTAAAATTAACTTTGAAGTATATTCTCATAAATCATGACATATTTTACTAGAGTTACTTAGGGAGATAACATCTCAGAGACATATGTTAGACTATACAGAATAAACCAACATTTACAATAAAGTGCAATTTTCTAAAACAGGTTTTGGCACAATTCTCATGAGACCCCTTAAACTTATGTTACTACATTTACATTCTTCTTGATAATACATTTTAATTTTAAAATTTGTAAATGTTTACTTAGGTCACAATAGATTTTTGCATGACAGCAAAGACAGTATTAGCAGTGAGTGATTTTCACATATGAATTTAAAATGACAGTGATATCAAACACTATAACTTGTGGAATTAAATTACCGAATACAGGTGCAAATAATGGTAGAGTTGTTTAGATGCATGAATTTCTACAAATTTATGCACTGACTTTCTGCAAATTTATGTAACTAATATGTCTGTGTCTTCTTCTCAGAGTTTTATTCTGTGCAAATATGATTTTTCTTAATCTATTTCTCTAATTCTTCAAGGATTAAAGAAAGAATCTAACTCAATTATAATAGGGTCATACACCAGCCTTCATTATAAGAATCTTACTGAAGTGTGCTATCAATGATTCTGATTTGATGATATTTTGAGTTTAATACAATTGCTGGCATTCAATCTATAGATCAAGAAGTAAATTGAATAAGGATGGTCTATATGTACCCAGTGTATAAGTGATAGCATGATTCTGATGTTCTACATAAGTTAAAAATCTATTTAACTCATAGATAATGAACAATTTCTTATGTACTATTAAACCTAAGTTAGTAAATTATTTTTGGCCTCGTGAATTGAATCAACCTAAACAAAGACCAATTTAAATTGTAATACAAATATTCATTCAAAAATTATTTCTATCATGATAGTCATTCAGTCATCTTTGTGAGATCATACTACACAGAAAGTGGTTATTGATGGTTAATGAGACTACAATTATACCTCAAAGCATGCTGAACCCTTATGTTGATGTGGGAAGCATTTGGGAACTCTCAAAGATTTGAAGCTACTAAATACTATTGAAAAGGACACATAAATGGATTTTAGGTGAGCATGGAAATTTTTGAGTTAAAATATGACAATTTCTAAAGGAGACAATGTAAGTTGAGGATTACTAAATGCTTCTTGTCTTAGAAATTAAAGAAATTAATAATTTTAAAGAGAATACTTTTGTGCTGCTTTGAAAGGGGGTAAGAGTAATAGTGATTGGGGAAAAACAGAGAAGTAGAAAGAACCTTGAAATCTGTCTGTACTTTTATAATTTACACTTGCAAAAACCATTTAAATTGAGCCATTTCTCCTACACTTTGATAAAGGATTGAAGTATTGATAGATGAAGTCTCTCTAAGAATCCTAGAATCCAAGCAACTCTCAGAGAGAGGAGTGCCTCCTTTTGTATTGTATACTGCTCCTGTTATTTGAATAAGATACCATTTAAAACAGTACAGGGTGAAGGTAAGGTGATTGAATTTGATATGTGTTGTCAGGATTTCTGTCCTGCCTGGTTCCCATAATTATTAAGTACCAAAGAAATCACACAGAGATCTACATTAACTATAAACTGATTGGCCCATTAGCTCAGGCTTCTTATTAACTCTTATAACTTATATTAACCCATTATTCTTTTTTTTCTTGAAACAGTCTCTGTAAGATTTTAATGCTCAGTTTTCACAAACACATGTTTATATCTAATTTTATGACTTACAATAAAATGTACTAGTCTTTAAAAACGGGCATTATTCAACTATCCTTCTTATTCTCTTCCAATATTTCAAAATTTATCACTGGGCATTTTAATCTCAGTAATAATCTACTTACTGTATTTACATTTGAAGTGCATGTCATAAGAATAAACAAAATCCATGATATTTTGGTTAACTCAGTGTATTTATAAAAATGATAAGTCCTATCAAAATACTTTTCACTGGAAAAAAAATAGAACAGACAATGAATCTACTCAAAGCACACATTCAGTTTGGTAGACTTCAGTGTAGGACAGTTGATGACAAATACATTTGCCCATTTGTATGCAAAATTCAAGAAGTCCTTGTTTTTTACTGCTGAGTAATACTCTAATATGTATATATTCCATACTTTCTTCATCCATTCTTCCATTGAAGGGCATCTAGGTTGTTTCCAGGTTCTGGCTATGATGGGGGAGGGGGAGGGAAATGGGAGGCGGTGGCGGGGAGGAGGCAGAAATCCTTAATAAATAAATAAATTAAAAAAAAATAAAAAAAACACAGCCAGTGTATGTTGGATGAGGCTAAGTCAGGCAATAAACACTCATAATGGAAAAAAAAAAGAAAAAAACCAAATACATTTGCCCTTATTCCCCCAGAGCTAAGCAGCTTCCAAGATAATAGTTAAATCATTTTTAACAGAGTTTTTTTTTCTTTTTTTCACATTTTATTTATTTAGTTTTTACTTAAAAATTTCTACCTCCTCCCCTCCTCCAATTTCCCTCCTCCTTCCCCTCCCCCTGCCTCTCCAGTTCAAAGAGCAGTTAGGGTTTCCTGCCCTGTAGGAAGTCCAAGGTCCTCACCCCTCCATCCAGGTCTAGGAAGGTGAGCATCCAAACAGGCTAGGCTCCCACAAAGCCAGTATATGCAGTAGGACCAAAACCCAGTGCCATTGTCCTTGGCTTCTCAGTCAGACCTCCTTGTCCACCACATTCAGAGAGTCCGGTTTGATCACGTGCTCCATCAGTCCCAGTCGAGCTTGCTTTGGTGAGCTCCCATTAGATCAGCCCCACCGTCTCAGTGGGTGGGCGCACCTCTCTCAGTTCTTACTTCCTTGCTCATGTCCTGCGTCTTTGTGCTCCTCATTTGGACCTTGGGAACTGGGTCCAGTGCTCCAATGTGGGTCTCTGTCTCTAGCTTCATCTTTCGCCAGATGAAGGTTCTATGGTGATATGCAAGATATTTATTACTGTGGCTATAGGATAGGGCCATTTCAGGGTCCCTCTCCTCACCTGCCCAAGGATCTAGCTGGGAACATCTCCATGGACATCTGGGTACACCTCTAGAGTCAAGTCTCTTTTCTGACTCATTCCACATCATCTTCAGCCAAGCTCTGAGCACTACAATTCTCTGACTAACGATTGGAAGCTTGGTCAGAAGCATCTGGAACACTGGTGGTGGGAGAGTCTGCTATAACACTTGTAGCAGCTGCTGAGGCTGCCCACACACAGCAATCGCATTTGTCATGTGGTCTACACCGTTCTCGTAGACACCTTGTGCTAATAAGCCTTCACCTAGCTGTATCTCCTCAAGGAAGAACTTCTGAACAGCTTCAACATCCTTTAAGTTAGGTAACTTTGAAAGCCCAGTTCTCTCCTTAGCAAGCTTCTGTTTCTTTCTTTGTTCTCATAGCCTGTTCTTGAAGTTGGGGTCACTCCTCCTTTTGCTGTCGAAGTAGACACAGTAGCCGATGAAGAGGGTGCTGCACATGCCAGCGGCAATGGCACTGTTGTGGCCCACCATCTTTGCTCCACTAGCTCGCTCAGCGGGAGCGGTGGGGGCCGGGGCCTGGGCGGGCCACCTAGGGCCGCCCAGCATCAAGCCAAAGAGCTAATCCATTATTCTTATCTATGTTAGCCAAATGGCTCGGTACCTTGTTCAGCAAGGCAGTCACATCTTCCTTCCCCTGTGTTTGGGCCAGGACTGTGTCCTCTTCCCAGAATTCTCCTAATTTCATTGACCTGCCTCTATTTGCTGTCTGGTTGTTCTGCCTATACTTCCTGCCTGGCTACTGGAAAACCAACATTTATTTATAATACAGATGACAGAATACAGACCACTGTCCCACACCACTTACCCCTCGTGTTTTTAAACAAAGGAAAATATCCATAGTCCATTTTGGGGGGAATGTGGGTGTAGTTTCCTAGGCTACTTCCTGCTGGTTGGGGGCACTGATAATGTTATGGGGACCTTAAGAAAAATTAGAATTATGACCAAGTCCTGACAGGAGTATCCTGTGAGGTGAGGCTTGATCATATCAGGCAGCATCTTGAATCTGTTCTGGATGTAGAACTCTGATAATCTGAGCTATGTGATCCTACAGGAGATTTCTCAGGTGGTCTTCCTTGAACAATCCTGATTTTTCTTAACTTAGAATGAATTCATAGCCTCTCATTTTCAGTGTAAACAAAAATAAAACCTCTTCTCCAAAATAACACATCTTTTAGCTTAAATTTTGAAGTCAAGGTGTTTTCAAAATGCCTATCATTGATTAGTTTTGCAGCATTTATAAACAAATATCTTTTAGCAGCTGTTTCTCCTTCCTCAGCATTCAAACAATTCAAAGAGAACATAATAACATACAGTATCCAGACTCTCTGTGTATTTTTCATCTATATGTGGCTTTATTTTAACCTCTATTTCTTTTTGTTCTTATTTTTATTTTATTTTTTTTGCTTTAGAAATAATACCATTCAAAATTTCTACCTCCTTCCCTTCTCCCATTTCCCTCCCACTCCCACTCCTCCTCCCATTTCCCCCTCCAGTCCTAAGAAAGGGCAGGGTACCTTGCCCTGTGGGAAGTCCAAAGCACTTCCCCCTCCATCCAGGCCTAGGAAATTGTGTATTCAAACAGACTAGGATACCAAAAGGCCAGTACATGCAGTAGAATCAAATCCCAGTGCCATTATCATTGGCTTCTCAGTCAGGCCCCATTGTCAGCCACATTCAGAGAGTCCAGTTTGATCACATGCTCATTCAGTCCCAGTCCAGCTGGCCTTGGTGAGCACTCATTAGATCAGTTACACTGTCTCAGTGGGTGGCCCAAGCCCTCATGGTCTCGACTCTCTTGTTCATCTTTTCCCTCTTCTGCTCTTCAACTGGACCTTGGAAGCTCAGTCCAGTGCTCCAATGTGGGTCTCTGACTCTAGATCCATCCACCGCCAGATGAAGGTTCTATGGTGATATTAGAGATATTCATCAGTGTGGCTATGGAACAAGGCCAGGTCAGGCACCCTCTCCTCTACTGCCCAAGGACCTAGCTGGGGACATCCTGTGGACACGTGAGAACCCCTCTAGAGCCAAGTCTCTTGCAAACTCTAAAATGGCTCCCTTAATTAATATATATTTCCCCTGCTCCCATATCTGCCCTTCCTCCATCTCAACCATCCCACTCCCCCAAGTTCTCTCCAATCCTACCCTTCCCTCTCCCCCACTACCCTTCCCCCCACCCCACTCCACCCAACTTCTGCCTGGCAGTCTTATCTGCTTCCAATTTCCAGGAGGATTTATGTATGTTTTTCTTTGGGTACCCCTTATTATTTAGCTTCTCTAGGATTGCAAACTATAGGCTCAATGTCCTTTGTTTATGGCTAGAACCCACTAATGAGTGAGTACATACTATATTCATTTTGAGGGTCTGGGTTATCTCACTCAGGATAGTGTTTTCCATTTCCATCCAGTTGCATGCAAAATTCAAGATGTCATTTTTTTTATTGCCGAGTAGTATTCTAATGGGTATATGTGCCACACTTTCTTTGTCCATTCTTCCATTGAGGGGCACCTAAGTTGTTTCCAGGTTCTAGGTATTACAAACAGTGCTGCTATTAACATAGTTGAAAAATGCTTTTGTAGTATGATTGGGCATCTCTTGGGTATATTTCCAAGAGTGGTATAAATACACACATGTATATTTCTTTTATTTTACTTTTAAATTTTGGCTTTTTGAGAAAGGTTCTCTATGTATCTTTGTCCTTGAACTCACAGAGATCCACCTGCCTCTGCCTCCCAAGTTTTGGGATTAAAGATGTGTGCCACCACACCTTCAATTCACAGAGGTCTGCCTGCCTCTCTCTTCCAAGTGTTGGGATTAAAGGTGTGTGCCACCACACCCAACTACTCTCTTTTATTTTATTTTAAGGACTTTAACATTTTTCTTTTCTCCCCCAAACTTGCATATATTTTTAACACACTGTAAAACATTTAGAGGTTTTCTTTGTCTTTGAATCTCTCTTTACTGTATCTCTCTCTCTTTCTGATCACATGAGTCTTTAATTTGCTAATCAATATGGGTCGGATTAAAGCCATGGCTTTCTGAGATTCTAGCCTCATGGCAGAGGTACCATGTTTATTGCCACAATTCTATGGCATTTCAATGTCCCTGCCACCACCAAAAAGCATGCAGTCAGCTTTTAATCAACACCATTTAAATGTTTTATGGAAGGACCTCTTAAAAGATCCTCAAGGTTTTGCAGCTAAAGCTGAGTCAGGAAGCCTCTCTTAAATAAAAGTGCTTGCCTCTAGTTAGCCAAACCCAACTGAGAAAATGCTGCTATTAAGAAGCTGTGTTTAACTCTATTCTTTTTTATCTAGAATAACTTCCCAAGCTCACAGGCTTTATGAGGATGCAGTTGTCCACACGTTGGGCATCATTCTGTTTTCTGGGGTTCTGTCCTGCCAGGTTCATGCAATCATTAAGTACCAAAGAAATTACACAGAGGTCTACATTAACTAGAAATCGATTGGCCCATTGGCTCAAGCTTCTTATTAACACTTACAACTTATATTATCCCATTATTCTTATCTATGTTAATCTAATAATCTTATGGGGACCTAAAGAAAGTTTAGAATTATAATCAAGTCCTGACTGGAGTATTTGCTACATATGCAATTAATATAAAATAAAATGTATATTCTCTCAGAAAGGTGAAACATCAGACTAGCTGGACAAACTTATTCCTCTTCCAAGCTGAGGAAAATATTTCTAGATAAAATATTACTGAAAGTGTGATCCTGTATGCACTTTAGGACAAAATAGAACTTTGAAAGCAATAAAGCCTCAAGCAAGTTTCAGGATAAATGTGAAAGTAGGTAACACAATGTGCATGATACAAAACTGTTTTGATAACATTAGATAAGAAACCTAAGTTAGAAAAAATGTTGCATATCAAGTTATCTCTGAAGTTGAGCATTTTCAACTACTAGACTTCCAATATCGTCAAAATCAAAAGGTGATGATAGGATACTGAGAACCTCTACTAACACCTGAAAGTGTGGATCATGTTCTCATTTGGCAAGGCCAAGACCAGGGCCAATCAGGTGTGGCTCTCAGCAAGGTGCTCCCGTGGAAGAATCAGGTAGTTGAAACATCTGGCCACAGCTGGAAGAAAATCAATTTGCTATAAAGAACATTTTATTTGTAGCTAGCTGTGTTGTTTTCTTTGTTTATTTTTAGTTTTAGTTCATAAATACTAAGATTAGTGATCATAAAAGTGACATTATGTTAAAAATCATAAAATATGAAGAAAAATTAAACAACTAGCTAAGTCAACTACATGTGGAACAACTTAGTTGTGGCATTTTTGATTCTAGGGAGTATTTTTCCCCGAGAAAACAGGAATGTGGCTAACAAAGAAGACTTATAAAAGATTTGATTGACACCTTCAAAATTATGAAGGGTTCAAATTAAATCTTCCAAGGCTTTACTTATAGTTCTATGCAGTAACATGAAAATCAAAGTGTCATTTGAAATTAATAGCTGACAAATTTGAGTATAATAAAATTATTCTTGCTCTGGTCAATGGGAAATGGGCTACAGGACTATTGAAGGTCAGTGAGGCCAATTCTGTAGTCAGTTCCAAGAAGGGTTTGGCAATTTTATGAGAAGTAATAATGTTTGTAGATTTCCCATTAGCTAATCTAATGAAGAGTATTCAAAGGCATGCTGCAGTATTTAAATAGCACATCCCTATATGTTAACTAAATAATTTGATTTTTCACCTTGCATCATTAAACTCAGATTTAAAAAATCACTTTCTTCTGTAAAATTTTAGTTTGCAGTGAAATCTCAACTTTAGACTTCATTCACAGAATTAGCAAACATATGACACATTTGTGGAACAACTAATGCTTTTGCAAAATATTATACACTGATATTAGCTTACTTCTCATAGTTTTTTTCATATTGGTCTGTTTCCTTTTGCCTGAGAAAAATACTCAAAACTGGTTAGCTTGCAAAGAAAAGAAAAGATGCTTCACCGATTTTGAAATTCCAAATAGTATTTTCTGTCTGGGTTGTCAGCTCCAGAGTATTTACTATTTCACTGAAAAACAAAAGATTATATGATAAAAGAAAATAAAAAACAAAATTCAGCAAATAAGGAGGGCATATTTTTATAACCACTTCATAATAACATATTAAGAAAATTACATTAACTCCTACTTAGATTAGTGACTTCATTTGAGTATTAAATTTTTGCTAAGGAGTATATTTTATGCATTATTTTATTCTTTGTTTGATTCTTGGGTCTTGATACTTGACTCACCTTTCACCTTGACAAATGTCTCACCTTTCTGCCTCAGCCCTCTGAGTTCTGGAATTGAAGTATTATACATATGTATCACCATATACAGTAAGACTCACTTTTAAAGGTTTCACCATCTCTTAATATCATCACAATGAGAATCAAATTTCTACAACTGGATTTGTTGATAATATGTTTCCAATTGATATTCCCCAAATAAATAATAATTGTATGAGATAATACTCAGATTCTGTTTCATAAGCTTAATTTAGCATGTATATAATATAAATGACACATTTTCCATAATTCAACTAAACTACATCACTATAAATAGCTACAATTCACAAACGTGTTATTGAATCACGTGCCTAATCATCATCTCTTACCAGTATGAACAGATGTTGAGTCTTTTACCTGCTCCTTGTACTCATTTCCTTTTATTAGGTTACCTTGTCCAGCCTAGATTTGAGGGCCTTTGCTTTCTCTTTATCTTATTTTGTCCAGTTTGGATGTTGTATCTTTGAGGTTTACTACTCTCTGATGGGAAATGGAGGGTAATCTCAGTAAGAGAGGAGGTAGGGTAATTTGGAGAGGAGGAAGGAGGATAAAGTGTGGCCAGAGTATATTGTATGAATGAAAAATCTACATTCAATTTTGAAAAAAAGAAAAAGAAAAAAGGGCCAGTGATTTTATTTCTCTATATCTCAGTTTTTTCATATGTAATCCAAAGAATAATCCTAAAGATACCCTAAGCTCTGGTTTTCTCTAAAGTTATGAATGTAGCTTACTTGTCATGGTTAACCTCATTTGCACAAGCAATCCTCCCAGTGTCTATGTTTAATAAGATTGTACCATATGTGCAATGTTGACTAAAATGTATGTAGACTGTGAAGAGTCAGTGCACTCATTTTCTGAGGCAGTAGATTTGAAACTCTTTCCTATTTTCTAACTTAAGTTTATTCTTTGTAAAAATAAAATCTTACATACCACACTGATACTGTATTTCAACTTTACACTATTGTGAATCTAGATGTGTAAATACAAAATATATTTTAGTTAAAATTAAATTAATACCTACTTCAACAACTATTTTGTATGAGATGGGAAAAATGCAAACAAAGGACATATCCAATCATTTTCACTATTTTACTCAATCATTTAAATTTCAATGTGATCAACATGATTGTATTCTTCTATCCCTTCTTTCTGTAATATGGTCAATGCTTACAAGTGATCAGGCTAATGCCATATTATTCTCTGTATGGAGGCATATAATTGATCATGATTTGTTTTGTTTTCTATGATGAAATTAATTTTTCATACTGAGTTATATTCCTGTACTGACTGACACCACAAATGAACAATCCATTTTTTACTTCTGTTGCCCTCTTTCTTATTATTTACAAGAGTCTCTGGAGCCCTTTTATATCTTTAGCTAATTTATGGTCTCATGTACTAACGACCATGGGAAAATTTTTGTAGCCACCCTAGTTATTTTAGAGTTTCAGCAAGTCAAAGAGTCTCTCTCCAGTATTCCTATTATTAGTCACTTTCTATCACTATCTAATCATTTATCTCATGATTATGCTATAAAATACTGTGACATAATATTAAGGATGATTTTTTTTCATGAAGTTGGCTGGTATTATCTCCCCAGAGAGCAATATTTTTATTTTCCCTTTGAAAAATATGAATTTAATGAGAACTAAAAATACCAATTTTCTCAATATTGTAGACTCAATTTTACAGTATAATTTTTACATTTTATATTGTTTATAAATAGATATTTTCTCTCACAGGTCTTACTGAGTGTTCTCAAGCTCAGGTCTCATTTTTCCTTCGATAACAAGGAGCTAAGTAATGATATAAAGTATGTATGATAAAAAATAAGTATTATAATGTCTGATAAAAAGTAAGTATGATAGCTAAGTAATTTGTTTAAATCTAAGATATATGATAGGCCTTGTTACCTTGGAATTCTTACTCAGTAATATTTTTGTGTTGTTTTTCTGTGAATCTATATGGAGCCAAAGTCTGAAGTAACATGGATGAAAAAGTAATTTTAAATTTAAATGTTATTTTAAATAGAAGGAAATAAAAAGAACCAATCACAGAGGCACATGATGTAGATATTTAAAAAAATATTACCAAGATTTTCTGAGATATAATACATATTTTAATAGAGAAAAATATATTCACACACATTTAAACATTACCTATCAAGCTGTATATCTACTTACCAGCTATTTATACAGATTGTAATTATCTTCTTTCTATTTCTATTTTCCTTCCACTTTAAATGTCTATGGATGCATTAACAGTAATTTCCATGTTGGAAACTATCTTATGCCAAAACTGTGAAGTTACTTTAGAATGTTTAGGATTTTCATTGTTAAAATTTGCTACATACATCTTCTACAACAATATCCAAATAAACATATTTTGTCTAAGTTTTTCACCTTCCCTTTCTTCATAAAGCTTACCATTCCTTCAGACTTTTAAGCTCTGATGTTTTATTTCATTTGTTATTTTATCAAACGTTGGGCCAAAATTATCTCAGGGTCTGTACCTCGAGTTCTATAGGACAGAAAAAAGCCTGGCTAAAGTTCAGGGCCTAAACTCCGAGGCCTGTAGGACAGAGAAAAGTCTGGCTCAAGTTTGAATGAAGATGAGATTCCAAAAGCTAGGTAAATGCCCCTCCAGCCAGGTGGAGGGTTTGACTGCCTCTCATTGGCTGAAGGTACTCTCACATAGTAGGATGTCACTTACCCTTTTAAGCAGATGCTCACAGTAATAAAAAAAAAAGTTCCTGCTTTGACTTGACTACTTGTGGCTGTGGGAATCGGCAGATAGCACACTCACCTTTCCCTGGGGAATAAGGGGGTTCAAGAAGCCTCGCAATGGAAGATCATCTATAGACACTAATACAGTTTAGGATGGTAACTGTTCCTGTGAAAAATCAATACTGTTTACTACACAAATCAGTTGCAGAAAGTTATTTGAAAAAGTTATTCTGAGTTATTTGAAGAACTCAGAAACGAAAGTAAAAGAAGGAGAGAAATTCTCTTTGGCTGTGATATGAATGATGAAAAAAAAACTCAGGAAATAACAGTTTTATTTGGTTTATATTTCAATGCCATTGCCATCAGTGAGCAAAGTCAGGATAAGAATTCAAGGCAGGAGCTTGAAGCAGAAACTGAAAGACCTGGATAAATTCAGACCCCACTAGCAGAAAGAGTAGAGCCCCCCCAAAAAATCTAGCACAGAGAGAGGAGCCAAAAATCTAGGCTAGCCAGTTCAGTGACTCTGTTCCAGGAACTAGCTGACCATAAAGTTAGATTACAATCTTGAGAAACAGGGAGTTACCCCCTTGTGATTATCACTGGTATTTTCGAAATGTTCCAATGATCATTGGTATTTTCAGAATTTTCCAATGATGCCTTCCCTGCCTCCTTTGAGTTATTGGTTATGGTTTCTTCCCTTAAGTATCCCTTCTCCCAGTTACTCGGGTCCAGTGAACTCTAACCCTGCTTGGGAATTGAGTTTTGGCCTCAGTGCACTGGTTCCTGTCCTGTCAATAAACCTCTTGTGATTGCAGCAAGCACAGTCTCTCGTGAGTTCCTGGGGGATCATGTTATCCCAAGACTTGAGTGAGAGTCTCCCCGTTCTGGGGGTCTTTCAAAACTATGGAGAAATGCTGGATATTGACTTATTCTCTAGTTTGGTACCTAGCTTTCTTATATAGTTCATGTTTACCTGTCTATGAATGGTGCCATTTATGGTGTGGCTAAGACATACCACATTGATCCTCAGTCAAGACATATCCAGAGAAATACAGAGTCATATCCAGAGAAAAACCCTATTAACGAAATTCTTTAGCCTCTGAGTTGACACTAGACTATATCTAGCTGACAAGCAACGCTAACCAGGACATTAATCATACTAAATTTTAATTAATTATGATTCATTGAATACTGAAAACATATGGAGCAGGTCAGAAATTTTTTTCCTCTAAAATCTTGAATCTACATCATCAGGATAGATATTGGTATGTATGCATAAGTCTTTTGTACATCAACTACAAATTAGAAGAAAGATAGTCTGAATATTTTGTCATCAACATTTATTTATTCTTAATTCAGAGAAAATTCTTGAAACATTTAACTGAACAAGGACAATCAGTTATGAGACATGCAAAGAATAAAATAATGATACTGAACTGTAAAATGAAAAAAAAATTTGGAGCATGTCCTTGTTTGTATCTATCATTTCTTGTCTCTGTGTCTGGAGTCTCACATACAGAATAAAAATACCTCTGGATGAAAGTTCTTAGGTGTTTTATGCTTTAGATAGACAAAACATTATTCAGTGGAGATATGGACCTTTGATTATATGTATGTATGTATGTATGAATATATCCATATATTTCAATGCCTATAATATATATATTCTTAATGTATATAAACAATATATATATTATAATAGTCATTCCATCACTTTTGTTGTGCTTTTCAAAAATCATTCTAGATGATGAAAATGGCACAAACAACCTTTTGTGATAGATAGTTCAAAAATTTTTAGCCAAGTCTTCACAAGTTCCTCCTTTCTCCAAATCCAATATTCTGACGATTAGACAGTATATCAGGATTCAAGGTTCAAAATTATCTCAATAGGCTTGTGACATCACATTTGGGCAACATCTGTCAGGGTCCAGCCTCGATAGAGTCATATGTTTCAGGTTATGGGTGTGTGGATTAGAAATATTAGGCAGAAAGAAGGGAGATACAAAAGAAAATCACAGAGACACAGAATAGAGTGAGCAGAGCAACCCAGTTAATACTGAATTTGGTCACATTTCTCGGGTTTTATGAGGATTTAACTGGCACAAGTTGGAGTGCCAATTTGTAATAAGGAGGGCCACTTGTTTGTTTCTGGCTGCCCAGAAACAAACTCAAGATAATCACACAGAAGCCATATTATTTGTTTGGCTAATAGCTTAAATATATTTCTGGCAAACTCATATCTTAAATTAACCCATCTCCATTAATCTGTGTACCTCCATGAGGACGTGGCTTACTGGGTAAAGTTTTAATATCTGTCTGCAGAGAGGCTACATGGATTCTCTTTACTCTGCCTTCTTTATCCCAGTATTCAGTTTAGTTTTCCCTGATTAACTCTGCTCTACCCTATTATAGGCCCCAAATAGCTTTTTTATTAACCAACGATATTTACAGAATAGAGAGGGGACTCCCATATCAACTATTCATGAAAAATTAGAACTTAAAAATCAATTAATTCATAATCATTTTCAAATCTCATGCCGGTTACCTGCATTCAGTTATTATGGGATAATGAATTTGTAATCTTATATCATTAATATTTACAATGATGAGTTATATAGTTGCTATCATATATGCAATTGCTGTTTCCTGTTTTTATCTGTATTTTTTCTCTTTTATTCTCAACTTCCCAATTTTTCTTTTTTGTTTTTCACTGAGAATTCAACATGATTCATTTATCTCTTACTTTGTTTTTATTTCTTTATTTGATTGTTTGTGGGTTTCACATCATGAATTATGCTCTATCCCATCTGTGCTGTGGTATAATGCTCTTGTACAACATAAAGATTGTTTATTTCTTTGGTTTAATAAAATGCTGATTGTCCAGTAGCAAGGTAGGAAGTGTAGGTGGAGCAACTAGACCAGGAGAATACTAGGAAGAGAAAGGCAGAGACACAGTCACCAGCAAGATACAGAGGAAGGAAGGTGATAATGCCTTACTGAGAAAAGGTACTAAGCCATGTGGCTAAAAATAGATAATAATTATGGGTTAATTTAAGTTGTAAGAGCTATTTAGTAATAGTCTGAGCAATAGGCTAAACAGTACATAATTAATATAAATGTATGTGTGATTATTTGTGGCTAAACATCTGGGAAACAATGTGGTAATAAAACTTCTATCTACAAATGGAACATAACTAGGGGCACATTTAACCACATAAAACCTGAGAGAGTTTGGTAAGGAATTCTAGACACAAAAGCATGGCTTTTGGAAGCAGCATTTTCTTGGGTGGGCTGTTTGCTAGAGGCAATCAGAGGCATGAGTCCTTTAAGAGAGTCTTCTTAACTCAGTGCTAGTGGTCAAAAATGCATGCCTCTTTTAAGAGGACCTGTTAGTTGACACTTAAATGGTGGTTATGAGCATGTTTCTTCATGGGGGCATGGACATAGAAACTCTATAGAGTTGTGGCAATAAATATAGCCTCTGCCAATATCTCCACCATGAAGCTAGACTCTCAGGAAGCCAAGGAATTGGGTAGAGCCATCCACCAAAGCCACCGCTTCAATCCTAGCCATGCTTCTTAGCAGATTAAAGAATCACATGGTCAGAAAAAAATATTGATAAAATAAAGACAGACCTAGACACAAAAAGCACTAAACTGTTTACATTGTGTTCAAATATATCTGTAGGATTGGGAGAGAAAAGAAGAATAGAAAAAAAAGCCTTTAAAAAGAAATAGAAAAAATAAAAAAGCCACATAAAGATGGAAAATGCAGAGTCTGGTTACTGTGTGTTATTGTGCTGTCTTTGAATTGTTTGACTGCTGAGAAAGGAACCACAGCTGCTATAAAACATTTGATTATAACCCTAATGGATTAAAACAACCCATGTATTTTAATATCTTGACTTCAAAATTTAAGTCAAAAGTTACTTTGAGAAAAAGTTTTGCTTTTATTTACATAGGAAATTAAAGGCTATGGATTTATTCTGGGTTATTAAAAGTCAGGTTTAATTGAGAAAGAACCTTTGAAATATCTCTGATAGTAGCAGATAGCCTAGATGATCCAATGTCTCAGAGTACCTCTGTTGTAGCTTCCTATGAGTTGTACACACAGAAGAGCTTCAAGATGACTGGTTGAGGTTTTCTAGCCTAACAGAATACTCCAATCAGGACTTGACCATAATCTTAAATTTACTAAGAGTCCCTCAAAGATTTACAGTGACCACAATCAGCAGGAAATAGCATAGACAACCATTCCCACTTTCCCAAAATATATACTATGGATGTTTGTCTTTGTTTACAGTGTTGGTAACAAGTTGTTAAGAATAATGGGCAGGAAATAAAGCAAACAAAGGGAATTAGATTCATGGTTCTTGTTTTGAAAAGAAAAAAGGGAGAAATGTTCTAGGATAATGTACTTGTACACTACAAAACTTTGTTACTCATATTGTTTTAATAAAACAATGATTGGTCAGTAGCCAGACAGGAAGTACAGGCAGGGCAACCAGACTAGGAGAATACTGGGAAGAGAAAGGCAGAGACACAGTCACAAGTTAGAAACATAGGAAGCAAGATGAGGATGCCTTACTGAGAAAAGGTTCCAAGCCATGTGGCTAAACATAGATAAGAAATATGGGTTAAAATAAATTGTTAAAGCTAGATAATAATAAACCTACACAACAGGCCAAACAGTTTCTAATTAATATAAGCCACTGTGTTTTTATATATGACTTAATGGCTTTAGGACCAGATGGGGCAGAAACTTCTGTCTACACATATGCACTCTGCCCTTACAAACTCTTCGTAAAACAAAACCAAATTTAAAAGAAAAACCAAATATCTAACAAAACAAAGAAGCAAAGCAAAAATAAAAACAGAAAAAATAATATTGTCATGGAAGTTATAGTGTTACTGGATGAGTCACATAGTTTATCTTTTAGTCCATACATCTTTACTTGCAAATGTTTATTTCTATGATCTGGTTTGAGGCCTCCAGTTTCTGCTGCACCATAGATAATGGGTTTTCCTGGGGATCCTCTTGGATATCCTGTTGTCCTGTGTCATAGAAATACTGCTGTTTTGGATTTGTATGTATGTCTCCTTCATATGCTTCAACAGTTGATAGATTCAGAGGATGTTGGTTTGAAACAGCTCATAGTCCTGGTTTTGGGCCTGGATAATAGCTAGGTTGGTCAGCTCACTAGTTTTCCCTCATCATCGCTATCCACATAAGCTTTCCAGCATAGTCTTGGCTAGATCACCCAGTACATGCTAAAGCAAGGAATCAAACAAGGTCTCCTATTCTCAGGGTCTACCACAATCATATGTCCAGAGCCAATTCTACTGTTTTGTCTAGGCAAGATACAGGGCCACTTCCTCCAATTGTTGGAGGGAATTATTCCTATTCAGTTTTACATGTCCGTAGGTCTCATTCTGATTTAGCTCAGGTTTGGATAGTCATATTGATGAGACTTTATGATTGCATCTTTTGATGTTACTATGAGAACCAATTTCACAACACACTCTCCAATCCTCTGGCTTTTACAATATGTCTGCTTTCCTCTTCTGTAGTGTTTTCTGAGCCTTAGGAATGGTAGTGTTTTGTATATGTATCCATTGGGACTCAGTTTCAGTAATTACATTTCTTTGGTTTTATGTTTCTTATAGGTTTGTAGAGAATGTGTGCTATTGTCACAGTCACCTACCTTATTTTATGAACGTGCATGGTTAGAGAAGGTCTACCTTACATAGTAGATCCAGGAACACAGGCTACACAGAGTTTAGTGTTTTAGATTCTGAGTACTCAAATGCTGTGGTGTGGTTTTCTTTTTTCTTTTTTTTAAATTAATTAATTAATTTATTTTTTAATTAAAGATTTCAGTCTCTTCCCCGCCACTGCCTCCCATTTCCCTCCCCCTCCCCCAATCAAGACCCCCTCCCTCCTCAGCCCGCAGAGCAATCAGGATTCCCTGCCCTGTGGGAATTCCAAGGAACCCTCACCTCCATCCAGTTCTAGTAAGGTGAGCATCCAAACTGCCTAGGCTCCCACAAAGCCAGTGCGTGCAGTAGGATTAGAAACCCATTGCCATTGTTCTTGAGTTCTCAGTAGTCCTCATTGTCCTCTATGTTCAGCGAGTCCAGTTTTATCCCATGCTTTTTCAGACCCAGGCCAGCTGGCCTTGGTGAGATCCCAATAGAACATCCCCATTGTCTCAGTGTGCGGGTGCACCCCTTGAGGTCCTGAGTTCCTTGCTTGTGCGCTCTCTCCTTCTGTTCCTGATTTGGACCTTGAGATTTCTGTCCAGTGCTCCAATGTGGGTCTCTGTTTCTGTCTCCTTTCATCGCCTGATGAAGGTTAATATTCAGGAGGATGCCTATATGTTTTTCTTTGGGTTCTCCTTATTTAGCTTCTCTAGGGTCCCTAGCTATAGGCTCAATGTCCTTTGTTTATGGCTAGAAACCAAATATGAGTGAGTACATCCCATGCTCCTCTTTTTGGGTCTGGCTTACCTCACTCAGGATAGTGTTTTCTATTTCCATCCATTTGCCTGCAAAATTCAAGAAGCCCTTGTTTTTTACTGCTGAGTAGTACTCTAATATGTATATATTCCATACTTTCTTCATCCATTCTTCCGTTGAAGGGCATCTAGGTTGTTTCCAGGTTCTGGCTATTACAAACAATGCTGGTGTGGTTTTCAAATAGCATTTTGTTTAACAAAACCAAACACCTGAATGCTGTGGTGATTCCCAACCATAAAATTATTTTTACTGCTACTTTATAACTGTAATTTTTTGCTGTTATGGATTTCCATGCAAATAAAGGTTCTTTCTGATGTTAGGTGATGCTTAAAGGAGTCAACACTCATAGGTTGAGAACCTCTATATTATTGAGCTATAATAATAAAAAGAGCATGATATTGCCATGAAAATGGAAACAGTGATCAATAAAATTGAACTGAAAATCTAGACAAGAATCTATACATATATAGACACCCAAATTTTGATAAAGAAGCAAGAAATATACACTGGAAAAATAAAACAGCATCTTCAAGAATTGGTGCTGGTCAAACTGGATGCATTCATATAAAATAATGCAAATATGCAAATAGATCTACTCTTATCACACTGCATTAAACTTATCTAAATGGTTCAAAGACCTCAACATAAAACCAGATACATTGAACTTGATAGAAGAGAAAATGGGGAATACCCTTGAACATATTGTCAGAGGAGAAGACTTTATAAACAAATTATTGACAGGATAGGTACTAACATCAACATTTAATAAGTATGAACCCATGAAACTGAAGGCTTCTGAAAAACAAAGGACACCATTAATAAGACAATGTGCCAGCATACAGAATGGCAAAAGCTCTTCACCTACCACATATCTATCAGTGGGTTAATATCCAAAATATATAATGAATACAAGAAACTAGATATCAAAAACAAAGTGATCCAGTTCAAAATAGGGCACAGAATTAAGTAGGGAATTCTAAATAGAGGATCTCAAATGGCTGAGAAACACTTAAATATCTAACATCTTTAGCCATCAAGGAAATGAAAATCAAAACTACTTTGAGATTTCATCTTATACCTTTCAGAATAGCTAAGATCAATAACACAAGTGACAGTTTATGCTGGTGAGAATGTGGAGCAAGGAGAACACTCCTCCCTGCTAGGGGCAGTGCAAAATTGTATAGCCACTATGGAAATTAATATGGTGGTTCTTCAGAAAGCTGGGTATTGATCTCCCTCAAGACACGACTCTATGACTATTGGTTATATACCCAAAGAATGCTCTATCCTACTACAAGGTCATTTGCTCAACCATGTCCATTATATCTTTTTTCATAATAGCCAGAAACTAGAAACGACCTAGATGTTCCTCAACAGAAAAAAAATGGATAAAGGAAATTTGGTACATTTATACAGTAGAGAATTTCTCAGATGTTTAAAAATGGCATCATGAAATTCACAGGCAAACAGAGGAAATTAGAAAAAAATAACATGAGTGAGATAACAAACTCAGAAAGACAAGTATGATATGTATTCAGTTATAAGTGGATATTAGATGTTGATTAAACTACTAACCAAGCTACAATACAAAGACCTATAGTAATTAGGTAAAAAGGGATGTGTCTGGGGAAAGGCATGTATCTACTCGGGTTGGGGAAATAGAAGAGATTTTATGTCTTGACTGAGGACATGTATGGATTGTAGTAGTAGGATCATTTGGGGTTGAGATGGGTGGGATGAAAGAGTATGGGGAAAGACAATTTGATTTGGGAGTATTATGTTGTTGTAGAAAGCTAGTGTAGTATAAGGTTTCTGGAATCCTTTAAGATGATCCAAATGAGAACTCAATAGTGGATTTGGAGTCTGAATTGGCCATCTCTTGTAGCCAGGTGAAGCCAGTTAAAGATACTGGGTTCCATTTAATTGAGTTATGGGCCAAATTGATCCCATGAAAATACCCAAACAACTCAGGATGTTGATAAGGCAAAGGGTTGCTCTCTCCAAACTGACAGCTACTACCCAATGCTGACAACAGAAGATATACAACTTGTGAAGATGGAGAAGTCCAGCTGGTCCCTACATGGAGCTTTCACCTCTACTTTCTAGTCTTTTTGGTAGGGGACAGTACTCTGGAAGACACAGAAAGAGAAACGACAACACCAAGCTAGCAACAAACCCTTTGATTTATAATAATTCTACCATGCAAAACATGCTAGAGTAATAATGGTGCAGAATTTTTAGGACTAGCTAACTAATGTATGATTTGACTTAAGGTCCAATACACAAGAGGGACCCCATACCTTGATGTAGGTGGGCCTTCTGTCTATGTGTTACTTTCATTGGTTAATAAAGAGACTGCCTTGGCCTTTTCATAGGGCAGAAAATTAGGTGAGTGGAGTAGACAGAACAGCATGCTGGGAAGAAGGCAATGAGGCAGAGGCCATGATTCTCCAACCCGAGACGGATGTAGGCTAGAATCTTTCCCAGTAAGCCACCACCTTGTGGTGCTACACAGATTATTAGAAATGGGTTAATCAAGATGTGAGAGTTAGCCAATAAGAGGCTAGAACTAATGGGCTATGCAGTGTTTAAATGAATACAGTTTCTGTGTTATTATTTCCGGGACTAAGCTAGATGAGCAGGAGCCAGGTGGAACAAAAAGCAGGCCTTCTCACCTCATCACTACCTGACACTACCTTAGTAACAAAAATGCAAAATATAGAAAGCCCAGGGACCTAAGGTCAAACCAAACACTAATAAATCAATAAAATGATGCCAAATGACATTCTTCTCTACTCATATATCAGTGGTCTATTTAGTCATCATCAGAGAGGCTTACTCTGACAACAGATGGTAACAGATGCAGAGACCCACAGCCAGACATTATGCAGAGAGAAAATATAAATTGAAGGTTTCCTTCAAATGCCTCCCTAATATATCAGGCAATCCAGTGGAACAGGAGTGGGAATATTGCAAGAGCCAGAAAAGATAGAGGAGCAGGAGAATAAGGCCCTGTGGATTAACTGAGCAAGTCATACATGAGTTTATAGAGACTAAAATAGAAAGCATAAAACCTACAGGGCTTTACAATTGATCCCCTGGATATATATTATAGAGTTTAATTTTATCATTCTATAGAATTCCTTACTGAATGAATGAATGAATGAATGAACAAATGGGTCTCTGACTCTTGTGCCTGTTCTTGGGACACTTTTCCTCCTGTTGTATTGCTGGGTCCATCTTTGATAAGATAGTTTTTGCTTCACCTTACCAAATTTTATTTGTCCTGTTTGGTTTTTATCTCATAGAAGCCTGATCTTTTCTCATTAGAGAAAGAAAGGGAAATGACACTCACATGGACAATTGCATCCACATAAAACCCAAGAGAGCTGGGGAAGTAATTCTAGACAGAAGATAATAGAGTGAAACATGGCTTCTTGGTATCAAAAATTTCTCAGATCTGCTCTGCTTGTTAGAGGCAAAAGTGCTCTCATTTAAGAAAGGCTTCCTGACTCAGCTTTAGCTGCAAAACTTTCCATCTCTTTTAAGAGGTCCTGCCACAGAACACTTAAGTGGTGTTGATGAAAAGCTGACCACATGCTTATTGGTGGTGGCAGGGACCTTGAAACTCCATAGAGTTGTGGCAATAAACATGGCTCCAGCCAGTACCTTTGCCATGAGACTGGAATCTCAGAGATCTAAGGAATGGACTGGATCCAGCCATCAAAGCCACAGCTTTAATCCTACCCATATTGCTTAGCAAATGAAAGACGAATGTGCTCAGAGAAAGATAGATATACAGTAAAGAGAGATTCAAAGATGAAGAAAACCTCTAAATGCTTTACAGTGTGTTTTTAAAATATATGTAGGCTTGGGAGAAAAAAAGGTTAAAGTCCTTAAAATAAAAAAAGAAAGAAAATAGTTGGGTTTGGTGGCACACACCTTTAATCCCAAAACTTGGGAGACAGAGGCAGACAGACCTCTGTGAGTTCAAGGTGTGGTGGCATACACCTTTAATCCCAACATTTGGGAGACAGAGAGTTAGAGCTCTGTGAGTTCAAAGTGTTTGTAGCACACACCTTTAATCCCAATGCCTGGGAGGCAGAGTCTGAAAGACCTCTATGAATTCAAGGTGTGGTGGCATACACCTTTAATCCCAGCACTTGGGAGGCAGAGGCAGGTCTCTGTGAGTTCAAGGACAGCATGGTCTATAGAAGGAGTTCCAGAACAGCCAGAGTTATACAGAGAACCTGTCTTAAAAAGTGAAAGTAAAAATAAAAGAAATAGAGGTTAAAGTAAAGCTACATAAAGATGGAAAATACACAGAGAATCTGGATACTGTATGTTATTATGCTCTTTTTAATTTTTTGAATGCTGAAGAAGGAACAACAGCTGCTAAAAAGAATATTTGTTTATAAATGCTGCTAAATTAATCCAAGATAGGCATTTTGAAAATTCCTTGACTTCAAAATTGAAGTCAAAAGGTATGTTACATTGGAGAAGAACTTTTGCTTTTGTTCCCACAGGAAATAAGAGGCTGTGGATACACTTTGTGTTAAGAAAGATCAGGTTTGATCAATGAAAACGATCTGACAAATCTCCGGTAGGAACAGATGGGCTGGATGTCTGAATTCTACATCCAGAACAGACTCAAGAATGCTTCCTGAGAGGATCGAGACTCATAGGATACTCCCGTCAGGGCTTGATCATAATTCAAAATTTTCTTTAGGTCCCCATAAAATTATCAGTGCCCCCCCCCAAACAGCAGGAAGTAGCCTGGAAAACTATACCCACATTCCCCAAAAATGGACTATGAATGTCCTTTTTTTTAAAAAAAAAGGGGGGGACATGGTATGGGACAATTTTCTATATTTGGAGTAAAGGTAAGGAAGAACTGAGGAGAGTAGTGTGGAAAAACAAAAATCAGGATATATTGTAAATGAAAACAGTCTATTTTTAATAAAAAAGACTAACTTTAAAAAGGTATTACAAAATGGATAAAGAACATACTAATCAGTCAGAGGGGAATCTGACTATTGTAGAATTTATCCATGGACTAGAACAAGGAAAACGATATTAACTCATGCTTAAAGTATAATGATTCAAAGAGTTATATCCACTAAGTAATAAAAATTTAAAATCAATATGCTTGTTTTAGTATTGAAGTCCTGACCAAATTGTATAATCAAAAACACTAAGATTCCTGAAGTTTACTATGTGTAGTTATGGAACTAACATTTTATGAATTCACATAATGCCAAGTGACTCAGAGCCCTATATGTGTTTTAAATTAGGAAAATTCCCTTTAACATTACCTGACATATACACTTTATTTTGCATTTTATACACTGTGATAAGTGATAGATACTTTTGACACTCTTGCTGCCCACATTAGTTTTAGCAACTCAACTGTTGAAGTTATTTTATAGCCTAGGGACCTTAATTTCACCATGTTCATTCTCTCCCTAAGTATTCTTTAACAAGTTTAATGAAACACATTTTTAATTAGCAATGCAAGAATGAATAATTGTAAACAGATCTATGCCCCATGAAAAACCCTTCTAGAGGAGTCTACAAGCATAAAAAAAACTTTAAACTTTTAGATGTAGGATGGGAACTATTAATAAATAGGTATTGAGCAGTAAAAATATATAAAAACCACAGTAAAATGATTTCTTACTAAGTGATTTCAAGGGTTCATAACTTTAGGTGCTTCTGTTTCTACTTCAAAGATATTTTAAAGTTAAAATATATCATTTTCACTTTTATTTTCCTCACTCACTCTCATATTAATATAGCCATTGCGCTCTCTTAAATTCTTGGCTTCTGGATTATTTTTCATTCATTATTACTACAAAAACATTTGTTGCAAATATATATGTTGTATAATATTATATATGCTGAACATATATATGTTTATATGACATGAGGGCTGATTGGTATTGGGTATCTGTGAAACTGATTATTCTAGAATTTTTGGGAAGATATACCTATGCAGTGTCACCAAAACGCTACATGAAGAGAAATAATGCAAATATAAATATTAACATAGACTGGGGAAATCTTATGGGCCTGGGGCTCCAACACAGGTAACTAAGGAAGGCAGACATAGATAGATAGATGACAGACAGACAGACAGATGATAGATAGATAGATAGATAGATAGATAGATAGATAGATAGATAGATAGATAGATAGATAGATAGATAGATAGAATGATAGATAGAAAAATAGAAAAATAGAAATATTGAGATATTAGTTCCTTTTTATAAATCAATTTTAAGGACTTCTATATGAGAAAATACTAACAAAGAACGAATTTTCTGAAATACATTAACTATGATAAAGTATAGAATATGTTCTGATAAGTATTTGGTTAGTAAAATAAGCAAAATGTATCAATTTATTATTGCAAGTCATTATCTTGGGACTAATATTCATGTGATATATATGTATATGTGTGTGTGTCTTTCTTTTTATATACAGAGTATATTTCTTGTAAAATGCTTAATGTTTTTAAAATTATATGTGAAAAATAATTTTTGTATATATTTAAAGTACAGAGTGTGATGATTTTATATAAGTATTCAACAGAAACAATAATGTCAACAAATTTCAGGGAAATCGTAAATGTAGTGGTATTTTGTTAGAGCTGTGGGCCAGTCAGATGGGGAGATGTCAATATAGTCCAAATTTGCAGCTGTATTAAAATCTGAGTATCTATTTAACTTTCAAGTAGTTTTGTTTTCTGGTTTGTACAGTGAAAACAGTAATTCATTTTGTGCATGTTTTAGTAAGAAATTTCCTCTCAAAAAATAATGCTTGAAGATGACAGTGCATTACACAGAAAAGCTGTTTGTCCATTGTACTTTTTATTTCTGTCCCAATATATTTCAATTATTATTTCCCTGATATTTAAACTTATAACACAGGTTTTAATTATGGAAAATAGTCTCAGTGTCCATGCCATTAATCATTGCTTTTACTGCCCTCCTTTTCTCCTACTCGGAGCAACCAAGAATCTCTTCTACATCTACATAGCTTATCTATTCTAGAATCCAATCTAAATAGAATCATACAATATGTAGCATTTTGGTCACATTGGTTTCTCTCAGTACAAGATATTCAAGAGTCATCCATGTTCTTACACGTATCTACAGTTTATTTTTATTGTTGGGCAATACACAGGATGGTTAAGACCATCTAAATTGTTTTCTCCTTGTTGTCATTATAAAAAAAGCTGTTATAAACAGCAGCATGCAGGGTGTTTTGCGCTAATATGTTGGTTAAATACATGATTAAGATTGCTGGAACTTACAACAATATTCTGAGTGTTTGCCAAAGTGTTTTCCCAAGTGATAGTACTACTTTGCACTCCTACAATCATGAAAGAGTTTCAGCTTTAGCTTTCCTCAATTGTATTATCAGTTTTTATTCTATCCATCTTAATGAAGCTGCAGTGTTGTTGCATTGCAGTTTCCTGTTAGATTCATACTAGGTTTTATATTCATTTGTCACTCTTATAACTTCTTTCATAAAATGTCTACTTAGATCTTTGAATTTGGATTGTGTTCATTTCAAGTTTTATAGTAATAAGAAGCTTTTGTAATTTTATTAACAAATATTGATTTGGTATATTCCTGTTATCTCTGTTATTATTTCCACTTGTGTATGTCAAAAACCTGTAAGAGTTTTACAAGTATAAATGTGAATACAATATGAAAGATGATCTTCAAAAAATAATTTTTCAGGTGATTTTTTGACTTTTTGTTTTAATTTTCCTGAAACACAAACTATTATTTTTTAACTTTATATTAATAAATCTGCTTATCCATCTTGTATATGTGTATAATACCATTTGAAAACTCTTTCCAACATCACTCTTATCTCTCTTCCATCCAAATCAACTACACCTCCTTCCTCATAGTTTTTTTCTCAGATGGCATTTTATTTTGTGACTCATATTGTTTAATCTCATCCATCTGCATAATCATTAAATTTAAACTATCCCCTGGAACCTGGTACAGTCACCAATGTGGACACAACTGAAGACAGTGACTCACACAGTCAGTCTCCCCCCCCCCCGCCGAATTCATCTGTAAAATACACACCAGTAGTGAGAGTAAAGACTCCTGTCCCACTCATATTTCTATTTTTGACTTTTGACAGACCCATTTTTGAACATACCCAGTGCAAATATCTGCAGTTGCTATGATCTTATCATTTCTATGGTGGTATCTTGCCAGAATGTGGGCCTCCTAACCATTTTCTAGTATTTTTATTGTCACTGAGCCTCCTTCTTAGATGTTTCCTGAACAATAGCGAGGATTCTTCTTCCATCAATTCTTCTTAGCACCATGTAGAAACATAAATTCAGCATAAGAAGCATTTATGAATGATTCTAAGAAAAATATTTGTCTATATGTATCAATGTAAATATTTAGCATAGATTTGTGCTGCACTCAAATTTTGTCAGAAGAGCTTAGTACAGAGACTAATGACTGTTCATAAGTATTGAGAATAAGCAACTATGTCTTTTCACCTGGAGTTGGAACATTATATTAACTGTCCATTTTCAAGGCTGAGAAAACATCAACGCAAGCAGGGGTAGAAAGAATGCAAGAGACAGATGACATGGAAGAATACTGTGAAATTCTACTACAGTACATGAACACAGTTGATTGTGTGGATGCCAAGCAGCTGTGGCTATCTGCATATGTCCTGCAAAAATCAAGTCAGATGAAAGTTCTAGTATGGTTGAGGAAAGGTCTATGGATGTACTACATATACTTTAGGAGGTATAGCTCCAGTGGATAGCTGCTGGGAAGAACAGAAACATTTCTTTTAGTGAGTATAGCTCCCGATATTTGCCTTTGCCCACAACCATATGATTATGGATAACACTAATTTTATTCATTGGGTTGTAATTTAAAGAGAGATAAACATTTTTAAAGGGAAGTGAACTTAGAAAGGAGATCCATTGGGAGAGAAGGGCAAGAAAGAAAGAGGTAGTGAGAATTGAATATAATCAAGATACTTTGAAGACATGTATGAAATTCCCAAAATTTGAAAAGAAATTATAAGTATTTTCAAGCAGTTTAATACTGTGTCCTCTGCCATGGGATTTGATCAGGTTTATAGTACCTGGCATAGATAATCTTCTTTTAGAGAATCCTCAGATTTAGTAAGTGAGTGTTAACCCATCACAGTAGTACCACGATCATAAGATTGCATACATTATGACTGGCTAGTTGGTCATGCTGTTCACAGAGTACACAAGCCACTAAGGTAATTATTGCTGCCTTTTCTCTACCAGCTGTCTGGACAGTACCTTCTGGATATGAAAGATAGGCATGGAGAAAGCCTCCAGTTTCCTTCTAAATTGATTTCTCTGTAGCATATACATGTTATGTGTAGTACCTTTACCAATAGAGCCTTTCCATTTAATTCTGGGTAACCAAATGAAATTGCAAAAGTCTATATTCTTTGAAGGGGGCTCTAGCTTCTTGATCACCAATGCAAGAAAAAACCTTTTTCTTTAAAAATCCCCATGGCTTGCAGGAATAGGTTGTTTGTCTCTACAAAGTATTTCTTATCAATGCTCTTGTTTTATAAATTACAATTTTAATTTAGCTAGGCAAGGCATCTTTCCTTTTAATACATGGATATGATTTATTCTGTTCACCACTTGTCTGACCTCGACCTACCTCTTTACACCTTGAACATTTCCAAGCCCAGCATCGCACATTTTGACTTTCACTTTACTTGCATTCTACCATCAGATTTCCTCATTTCTTTAAGGCATCCATGCTCATCAGTGTCCTTAGAGTTTTTTGGTTCCTAGAGGTTAGTCCAGGTCGAACAAAAATTATGGATTTAAAGCCAGGATCAACATATAAAAGAGAACATGAGGTGTTTGTCTATGTCTGTGTTTTCTTGCTCATATAATTCTTCCAGTTTCATTCATATACCCACAAATTTTATAATTTCATTTTTCTTAAAAGCCTAACAAACTTTCATTATATGTACTACAGCAACCATTCATCATTTGAAGGACAACAAGACAGCTTACCCTTCTAAGCTTTTGTGAAAAAAAAAAAAGACAGTGAACATGGATGAGATAGTCATGTATGTCTAGTATTTTGAGTACCTTCTGGTTAATTTCTGCAGTGGATGTACCTGGCTACACTCCAAACAATACTGAATAATCACTTGATGTCATTTAAGTTCTTTTAGGTAGCCATTCTGAATGATTTTACATTTCAAAGTAGTCTTAATTTGTATATCTCATTCAAATAATGATATTAAATACTTTAAAAGTGCTTATTTTTGGAGTTCTCCTTTTGGAATTCTGTATTCAGATCTATAGTCATTACTATAGTCATTATTTGATTAGGTTTTTTGGAAAATTTTGAGTTTTTGTATGTATTAATTCTTTGTCATACACACACAATATATATATATATATGTATATATATATGTATATATATATATACATATATATATATATCTGGCAAAGATTTTTTTCTAGCATTATGTAGTCAGGTTCTTCAACCAGTTGACTGTTTTCTTTGCTATAACAGAAGCCTTTTTCATTTTATGAGGTCCCATTTGTATATTATTGGCCTAATATCCTAAGTGATCAGTCTTCTTTCGAAGGCCCTTACACATATCTATATGCTTTAGGGTATTTTCTATTTTCTAGCAATTTCAGAATTTTAGATCTTATGTTAACATCTTCAATCAATTGTGAGATTATTTTCATATGGGGTCAGAGGCAATGGTCTGAGTATAAATTTTGGCATGTGACTATCCAATTTTCTCATGGTGATTTGTTGGGGAATGCTGCCTTTGTTCCAGTATATAGTTTTTGTATCTTTGCCTAAAATCAGGTGGCTATGATTACTTGAGGTAAAACCTGGGTCCTCTAGACTATTCAACAGATCTATGGATCTCGGTTTTGCTTGTTTGTTCACTTGGTTGTTGTTGGTGTTTTTTTTTTCCCTTTGGTTTTTTTGAGACAGGTTTTCTCTGTAGGCTTGGAGCCTGTCCTAGAACTAGCTCTTGTAGGCCAGGCTGGCCTCTAACTCACAGGGACCTGCTTACCTCTGCCTTCTGAAGGCTGAAATTAAAGGCATGTTCCACCACCACCAGGCTTGAATTGAGTTTTTACCAAGGTTATGTTGTTTTGATTCCCAAGCCACAGTCGTATAACTTGAAATTGAAAGGGTAAAACCTCTAGAATTTTGCTTTTTTTGCTGAGCATTTCTATAGTTGTCTTGGGTCAGTTGCTTTTCCATATTAGTTTTAAGATTAGTTACTCTATTTCTAGGAAGAATAACATTCATACTTTGTTTGTGTTTCAATGAACCTGTAAATTACTTTTGTTAGGATGGTCATTTAACAATATTCATTAGACAGCTCATGAATATGGGGTATATTTTCATCTTTTCCTGTCTTCTTCCTTTCCCCCCACTAGTGTGTGAATGCTTTCATTATGAAGGTCTGTCTTAGTTTAATTTCTTTTTCACTGAAAAAATATTGTGATAAAAAGCAACAGACAGGAGAAAGGACTTATTTCAGTTCAAAATTCTAGGTTAAAAATCTATCTATGGTATAAAGCCAACCTGGTGAAGGTAAATGATCCTATTAATTTGCACCTGTCTTTGGTTTTCAAGGATTTTGTTGAAAGTTTTATGTCTATGTTAATCAAAGAGTTTATTCTATAGTTACCTTTTTATTGTGTCTTTTCCTGGTTTTGATATGAGAGTAATATTTCCTTTATTGTGTTTTATGGAATAATTTGAAAATCTTTAGTTGTAATTTTTTCTTAATGGTGCTTATTTTATGAAATACAGCATACCTGAGTTTGGTGCATATATACTTTGAATTTGTATATTATCCTGGGAAGATTCTTTTCTTGATCAGAATGAAATAATTTCCTTTATCTCTTTTGATTAGTTTCAGCTTCAAGTCTATTTTGTGAGATGTTAGAATAATGAGAACTGCTTGTTTCCTGGTCGAGTTCCTTTGGAATACTTGTTTCCCCATCATGTCTTTCTAAGGCACTATTTGATTTTTACTTTGGATATTAAAATTTTATTACATTTCTTAATTCTCCTTTTTCTCACCAAGGTTTCACATATATCCCTACTCTCCTTCATATTCATGGACTCTTTTTTTGTTTTTGTTTTTAAAGTGGTTTTTACTTTCATGTATGTAATACATTTTTATTTCTAAATAAAACCTGTTGAGTATATAGAATGCTACTTACATGTATGATTAAAAGGGATGATTCTCTGTTGACTTGTGTCTAGTCTAAATCTTTAAAAATTTTTTTATTATTTTTATTTTATTGAAAAAAAGGAAAAAAAAAGTTTCTGCCTCCCATTTCCAGCCTCCCATTTCCCTCCCCCTCCTCCCACCCTTCATGCCCTCCCCCCACTACTCTCCCCCTCCCTCTCCAGTCCAAAGAGCAGTCAGGGTTCGCTGCCCTATGGAAATTTCAAGGTACTCCCCCCTCCATTCATATCTAGGAAGGTGAACATCCAAACTGGCTAGGCTCCCACAAAGCCAGAACATTAAGTAGGATCAAAACCCAGTGCCATTGTCTTTGGTTTCTCATCAGCCCTCATTGTCCGCCATGTTCAGAGAGTCCGGTTTTATCCCATGCTTTTTCAGTCACAGTCCAGATGGCCTTGGTGAGCTCCCAATAGATGAGCCCCACTGTCTCAGTGGGTGGGTGCACTCCACATGGTCCTGACTTCCTTGCTCATGTTCTCCTTCCTTCTGCTCCTCATTGGGACCTTGGGAGCTCAGTCCAGTGCTCCAGTGTGGGTCTCTGTCTCTATCTCCATCCATCACCAGATGAAGGTTCTATGGTGATATGCAAGATATTCATCAGTTTTGCTATAGTATAGGGTCATTTCAGGTTCCCTATCCTCAGCTGCCCAAGGAACTAACTGGGGACATTGCCTTGGTCTCCTGGGAGCCACTCTAGGTTCAAGACTCTTGCCAACCCTAAGGTGGTTCCCTTAATTAAGATATGTGCTTCCCTGCTCCCCTATCCAACCTTCCTTTATGCCAATCATCCTTTTCCCCAAGTTCCCCCTATCCTCTCCTTCTCCCTTTTCTCTCCCAATCTCCCCTTACCCCCATCCCAACCCATCCCCAAGATCCCAGTTTTCTCCCTCGTAATTTTGTGTACTTCCCATAGCCAAGAGGATATCTTCATGTTTTTCCTTGGGTTCATCTTCTTACTTAGCTTCTTTAGGTTCACCAATTGTAGACTCCATGACCCTTATTTATGGCTAAAAACCAATTATGAGTGAGTACATCCCATGTTCATCTTTTTGGGTCTGGGACACCTCACTCAGGATAGTGTTTTCTATTTCCATCTATTTGCGTGCAAAATTCGAGAAGTCAATATTTTTTACCGCAGCGTAGTACTCTAATGTGTATATATTCCACACTTTCATCATCCATTCTTCCATTGAAGGGCATCTAGGTTGTTTCCAGGTTCTGCCTATTACAAATAATACTGCTATGAATATAGTTGAACAAATGCTCTTGTCATATGATAGGACATCTCCTGGGTATATTCCCAAGTGTGGTATTGCTGGGTCCAGGGGTAGGTTGATCCGGAATTTCCTGAGAAACCGAAACACTGCTTTCCAAAGTGGTTGCACAAGTTTGCATTCCCACCAGCAATGGATGAGGGTACCCCTTCCTCCACAGCCTCTCCAGCAAAGATTATCCTTGGTGTTTTTGATTTTAGCCATTCTGACAGGTGTAAGATGATATCTCAAAGTTGTTTTGATTTGCATTTCCCTGATCGCTAAGGAGGTTGAGCATGACCTTAAGTGTCTTTTGGCCATTTGAATTTCTCCTGTTGAAAATTCTCTGTTCAGTTCAGTGCCCCATTTTTTAATTGGGTTAATTGGCATTTTAAATTCTAGTTTCTTGAGTTCTTTATATATTTTGGACATCAGACCTTTGTCTGTTGCTGGGTTGGTGAAGATCTTCTCCAAATCAGTAAGTTGCCTTTTTGTCTTAGTGACAGTGTCCTTTGCTTTACAGAAGCTTCTCAGTTTTAGTAGGTCCCATTTATTCAATGTTGCCCTTAATGTCTGTGCTGCTGGGGTTATACCTAGGAAGCGATCTCCTGTGCCCATCTGTTGTAGGGTACTTCCCACTTTCTCTTCTATCAGGTTCAGTGTGTTCGGACTGATATTGAGGTCTTTGATCCATTTGAACTTGAGTTTTGTGCATGGTGATAGATTTGGGTCTATTTTCATTCTTCTATAGGTTGACCTCCAGTTGTGCCAGCACCATTTGTTGAAGATGCTTTCTTTCTTCCATTGTTAGCTCCTTCATTGAAAATGAGGTGATCATAGGTTTGTGGGTTAAAATTCAGGTCTTCTATACAATTCCATTGGTCAACTTCTCTGTTTTTATGCCAGTACCACACTGTTTTCATTACTGTAGCTCTGTAATAGAGTTTGACGTCAGGGATGGTAATGCCTCTAGCAGATCCTTTATTGTATAGGATTGTTTTGGCTATCCTGGGTTTTTTTTCCATATAAAGTTGATTATTTTCCTCTCCAGATCTGTGAAGAATTTTGATGGGATCTTGATGGGGATTGCATTGAATCTATAAATTGCCTTTGGTACAATTGCCATTTTTACTATGTTGATCCTCCCAATCCAAGAGCAAGGGAGGTCCTCCATTTCCTGGTATCCTCCTCAATTTCTTTCTTCAATGCCTTAAAGTTCTTGTCAAATAGATCTTTCACTTCCTTGGTTAGAGTTACCCCAAGATATTTTATGCTGTTTCTGGCTATTGTGAAAGTTGATTTCTCTGATTTCCCTCTCTGCTTCCATATACTTTGTGTATAAGAGGGCGACTGGTTTTTTGGAGTTGATCTTGTATCCTCCCACATTACTAAAGCTGTTTATCAGCTGTAAAAGTTCTTTGGTGGAGTTTTGGGGGTCGCTTATGTACACTATCATATCATCTGTAATTAACGAAAGTTTAACTTCTTCCTTTCCAATTCGAATCCCCTTGATCCCCTTATGTTGTCTTATTGCTATTGCTAGAACTTCAAGCACTATATTGAATAGGTATGGTGAGAGTGGACAGCCTTGTCGTGTTTCTGAGTTTAGTGGGATGGCTTTGAGTTTCTCTCCGTTTAATTTGATGTTAGCTGTCTGCTTGTTATATATAGCTTTTATTATATTTAGGTATGACCCTTGTATCCCTAATCTCTCCAAGACTTTTATCATAAAAGGATGTTGAATTTTGTCAAATTCTTTTTGCATCTAATGAAATGATCATATGTTTTTTTTTCTTTCAGTTTATTTATATGATGGATTTCATTGATAGATTTTCATATGTTGAAGCAGCCCTGCATCTCTGGGATGAAGCCTAATTGATCATAATGGATAATTTTGCTGATGTGTTCTTGGATTCGGTTTGCCAGTATTTCATTGAGGATTTTTGCATCTATGTTCATGAGTGAGATTGGCCTATAATTCTCTTTCTTGGTTGAGTCTTTGTGCGGTTTTGTTATCAGAGTAACTGTAGCTTCATTAAAGGAATTTGGCAATGACTCTTCTGTTTCTATATTGTGAAATACATTAAGGAGTATAGGTATTAGTCATAGTGTCCCATAAATTTGAGTATGTGGTTTCTTGATTTTCATTGAATTCATGGAAGACTTTAATTTCTTTCCTAATTTCTTCCTTAATCCAGGTATGGTTCAGTAGTTGACTGTTCAGTTTCCATGAATTTGTAGGCTTTCTGGGGGTAACATTGTCGTTGAATTCTAACTTTAATCCATGGTGATCTGATAAGACACAGGTGGTTACTAATATTTTTTTGTAACTGTGGATGTTTGCTTTGTTACCAACTATGTGGTCGATTTTCGAGAAGGTTCCATGACCTGCAGAGAAGAAGGTATATTCTTTGCTATTTGGGTGGAATGTTCTATAGATGTCTGTTAAGTTCATTTGCTTCATTACCTCCATTAATTCTCTTATTTCTCTGTTAGGTTTCTGTCTGATTGACCTGTCCATTTGTGAGAGAGTAGTGTTGAAGTCTCCTACTATTAGTGTGTGTGGTTTGATGGCTGCCTTTAGTTTTAGCAATGTTTCTTTTAAGTACGTGGGTGCTTCTTTTCTTTCTAGAGCTTTCAGGTGTGCTGTTAAGTCTCCAATTTGTGCTTTTAGTAATGCTTCTTTTTCGTACGTGGGTGCTTTTATATTAGGGGCATAGATATTCAGGATTGAGACTTCATCATGATGAACTGTTCCTGTTATGTGTATAAAATGCCCCTCTCCATCTCTTCTGATTGATTTAATTTTGAAGTCATCTTTGTTAGAAATTAGTATGGGCACACCTGCTTGTTTCTTGGGTCCATTTGCATGATGAGCCTTTTCCCAGCCCTTTACTCTGAGTAGGTGCCTGTCTTTGTGGTTGAGGTGTGTTCCTTTAAAACAGCAGAATGTTGGATCCTGTTTTCTTATCAAATCTCTTAATCTGTGCCTTTTTATAGGTGTGTTGAGTCCATTGACATTAAAACATACTCATAATTGTTTTTATTTTAAATCTTTTCCTTTGAATTCCTTACTATGGAATTGGTGACTTCTGGGGAAGACATTTTTCTAGGTTTTTCCTCATTGTTTATTTTGTTCCCCCAAAACTTAGCATTGGAAGTAAATGATTGGTTGTACCTTTAAATATATTTTCTTAGTCTACTATAGGCCTACTAGGGTGGTAGAATATTAGGCTTGGACATTTGAAGATATACAAAAGAGAGCGAGCTGAACTAGGTGTTTCTCTTCCGAGGGTCACTTGGGCCACTAAAGTGAATGCAAAGTCTAGGTAGAGGACTGGACAGTTTGAGTATAGTATTAATGAAGCCAGAAAAGATGAAGTAAACTAGAAGAGACCAACATGGTACAAAAATAATTAAAGAAAAAGATGCCATAAATTTAAATGGATGGTATGAGAGGAATGGAATGTTGATAGGAAGAAGAAAATGATGGAATAATACCTAAATGAATAACAATAATCTTCCTAAATGTATTGGAAAAAATGCAATATTAAATTTTCATAAAGATATATTTTTTGTGTTACAGTATAAACTTAAGACTATGCTCTTTTTACAAAGTTTGAAAAGTTCAGAAATAAGGACAACAAATCAACTAAAACTCATCATAAATCATTACTAACAATACTACTTCTGCTTCTTTCCTCCCAAATTTTGCTAAAACTTTAATTTCTTTTTCTATTGTTTTATCATGATAGACTAAGGATATTATATATACATATATATATATATATATATATATATATATATATATATATGAGTTTAGCAATTATCTTTTCCCAAATTCTTATCACTATAATTCTCTGTTATGCTCTCCAATGAATAAACTGTCATTTTCCCTTTCTGCTGAATTCTCAAAATACTTATTTCTGTCATTCAAAGACTCCCAGTTTTAAATTTCTAAACTAAGATGGTGTACATTTTTCTTTACATGAAATAGACCTTTATGAATAGTTACCAGATTTGATACAACTGTCTTTACCAATTGAGTCATCTTCCCTACCCCATTCTCTGTTATTTCTTACTTAAAAACTAAACATTTGCAAACTAAATCCAAGAACACATCAAAAAGACCATGTAGGCTTTATCTTAATGTTGCAGAGATGGTTCAATATACCTGACCTGGATTTCTTCTCCTTCTACTCCTATTATTCTTAGATTTGGATTTCTAATACTGTGATCGAGTTAGTGGATGTTTTGTGTCAGGATTTTTAAGATATAACATTTTCTTTGCCCAAAGTATTCATTTATCCTTTCATGTCTTCAATGCATGAGATTCTATCTTCTATACCTTATATTCTGTTAGCAAGCCTTGCCTCTGAAATTCCTGTTCAAGTTTCTAAATTTTTTATTTCCAGATTTCTCTGAGCTGTCTTATTGATTCTATTTTCACTTTCAGTTCTGAAACTGTTTTATTCATTTCTTCCCACTACTTTCTTGGTTTTTGTAAATTTCTTCAAGGTATCTATTCATTTCCTCTTTAAGAATCTCAAGAAGATTCATAAAGCTTATATTATTAACTTTGTCTTATACTTCAGCTATGTCACAATCCTCAGGACCAATAGTGCTAGTGTTGCTGGGCTCTAGTGGAGGCATATTGTCCTGGCTGATACTGATTTTGTTTTGATTTTAGTGTCTAGATATCTAGGTTTTGAGTGATTATCATTCTAGATGCTGTTATCTGGTCTCTTTTTTTTGGGTGGGTATTTCGTTCTTTGCTTTCTGTTGCGTTCTCTTCTTCATAGGATTATGTGTTGACTGTTTGTTGCTAGGCAGCATATTTTTCTGATATCCTGCTTGATTTGGCCATTGTGAGTTTGTGTAAAATGTGTTTCTGGGTATTTGGAACTGACATTTAAAAATAGTCATTACCTAAGATAGGAAAATGATGGGGATGTCAGGAATGAGGATAGTCCTATATTCCACCAGGATCTACTTAGCTCTCTGGGAATGGGGCAGAGAGTGAGGAGAGGACACAGCAGGTATTCTGCTAATAATCTAGGAATTAGACTGGGGAATTATGTTATGAGAAAGGAAGGACAGTGTAGATCTGAAACATGTCTAATTCTTCCCCCTGGCCTGTGTCCTTTTCTGGCTGAACTGGATGATGGGTTACTAGGAATGCCTGTCGGAGTTTTTAGCCGAGACAAAGGGATTAGTGGAGAGGAAGTTTTGATGTATGATCTAGTGGAGATGGGAAGAGAAGAAAGGGAAGCTGTGGTGGGTAGTCCACTACAGAGTTGGAGGTGAGAGCAGAGATTGAATTTGGAGGAGTAGTGGGAGAGATGAAGATATTCAGTTAGCCCATCTTATTCCTTGTAATATTATAGTACTCATATATTTGATTCCTAATAAAAAAAACTAACATTTCTTTAAGTTTTGGTTTGTTTTATAACCTTAATCTGCATCTCAAGTCTTGACATTTATCTACTTGATTTCTCTAAACTCACTATCTTCAGGGTACTTGATTTTGTCATTTAATATATGCACTCACCAGATACAATTGATATATATATATATATATATATATATATATATATATATATATATCATATCTAGGCAATTTTTCTAATTTTATAGACTCTGAAATAACCAGCTCATTGCATATCACAGTGGTTTGTGATGTGGGATTCTCCTTGTATGCTGTGAATATGTTTTAATACCATTGGTTAATAAAGAAGCTGCTTAAGCCTATAGCAGGGTAGAATAGAGTGAGGCAGGAAATCCAAGCAGAGATAGAGGAAAAAAGAAGTTGTAGACAGGTAGACACTATGCATGTGCCAAAAGAGAAAGATGCCAGAAACTTACCAGTAAGCCATAGCCTCATGGGGATACAAAGAGTAAAGAAAATGGGTTAAGCTATCTAGAAACACACCTTGGTCATTGACCAAACAATGTTGTAATTAATATAGATTCTGTGTGATTATTCAATTCTCAGTGGCTAGAAAAGCACAGTCTCCATTTTACAGGTGTCCTTTCATATTTTTTCATTGAGTGACTTATAAGATAAATAATATTCTAGGCAGGGTTACCACAAGTCTTTACTTTATTCTCTTCCACTCAAACACATCCTCTTCTATTTTATTTTCATCTACTTAAAAAAACATCACATAATGAATGTATTTCAAATCATTCCTTTTAACCTAAGTACTTCTCCTAAGTACTTAAGGTAGATATTTGTTTACAACCGTGATAAAAGCATTTAATACAGATTACTACATGAGAAAATTGCTTTTTCTTTCCTTCACTGTCTAGATATTTGATATTATAGAATTAGATGTGGGATATCCTTCTGCATATGTGTTGCTTTTATTGGCTAATAAAGCTGCTTTGGCCTATGGCAGGACAGAACATAGCCAGGCTGGAAGAGATATATAGAGAGAGGTGGCAGGGTCAGGGTGATGCCATGTAGCTGCCAAAGGAGAAAGATGTCCCAAAACCTTAACAGTAAGCCACATCCTCATGGTGACACACAGATTAGTAAATATGGGTTAATTTAAAGTGTAAGAACTAAATAAAAATGACATGAGACATTGACTAAACACTGTTGTAACTAATATAATTTCTATGTAATTATTTAGTTCAGGGTGGCAAAATAATAATAAAGAGTAATCTTTTTACAAAATGGCACCCACCAAATTGGGCATGAATCCACGTGAGACCTGAAAATCCTTAAGAGAAAAGACAGTACTTCTAGACCCAGAAAAATGAGAGCCAAGTGCAGCTTCTTTGTATTTGCATTTTTTTCAGATACACTATGTTTGTTGGCCACAAGCAAAGGCTCAACTTCTTTAAGAGAAGGCTTCCTGACTCAGCATTAGCAGTAAAAGTTGCATGGCTTCTTTAAAAGAAAGTGGCTCTGACTCTTTCAGGATGTCATGCACTGACATTGGGTTTGTGAGAAGCATGCTACTGATTGCTTAATGGCAACATAGACCTGCTCCATCCCTGGATGGGATAGTGAGCATGGATTCAGAGGCAAGGGACAAAACTCCACCATGTTTGGCTCTGTAGAGACAACAGACAGGTCTGTGGAGTTTGGTCCTAGCCACGCCTGCTTAGCATGAAAAAAAAGGCACTCTTGGTCAGAAAATGATTACAGGTATGTAATAGACAGCTTTAGACAAAATTAAACCTCCAAATGAGTAATGGTGTCTTTTAAAAATGTACATAGTCTTGTAAGAGAGAGAGAAAAAGAGGATAGGCAGTTATAAAAAGAAGTAAATTGTTTTAAAAAATAAGTACTCTTATTTATTAATAAATAAGAGTAATATAGTAAAAAGGCATGTAAATATGGAAAATACATAGAAAGTATTTTGTATATCAGTGTGTTTTCAATTTTTTTGACTGCAGAGAGACATTTGGTTCTGGAGGCTGCTAAGCTAAACCAACATAAATATTTTAAAAGCATCCTGATTTCAAAATTTGAGTCTAAGAATAAGATAATTTGGAAAAGACGTTCTGCCTTTGTTTCTACAGAGGATGGGAACCTGTGGATTTCTTCCAGGCTAATGTGGTTTGTTGGAGCAAGACCACCAAAAAGGTCTCCAGGAACCCTAAAAATATTTTTTCTAACAGAGCAAAAAGCAGTTTGGAGAAAGCAATAGCCAAATTAACAAAATGATTCTTTATGAATGTTTGTTTTCATTTAAGGGGAATTGATTATAAATGGTTAAATGAGCACAGTCAATTGAGAAGACCCAGATACTGGGAGTGGCACTATACGGATAGAGGAAATAAAATGATCACAAGCCTGTCTGTACTGGAAAAAAAAACACCTATGAGTGAGTACATGTGATAATTGTCTTTCTTTGTCTTGGTTACCTTACTCAAAATGATGTTTTCTAGCTCCATCCGTTTGCCTGCAAAATTCAAGAGGTCTTTATTTTTTTCTGTTATGTAGTACTCCATTGTGTAAATGTACCACATTTTCTTTATCCATTCTTCAGGTGAGGGGCATTTAGGTTGTTTCCAGCTTCTGGTTATGACAAACAATGCTGCTACGAACATAGTTGAGCACCTGTTCTTGTGGCACAATTGAATATTGTATGCAAATAAAGACAGTTTGATTTTTTGCCAAAAAAGGGGGGGAGAATATGATATAGAGATGAATATTTTGCATTGGTATTTAAGGTCAATTTTGTTGACCTTATATATATTTCTATTCTTGTTTAAATTATTGTGTTTATGCAGCTCATTTAAAAGTATAATGTGTAGTTACATGAGTTAGGTTTTCTAAACACACAGAAATATATTTAAGTTAGATAGATAATCTTTAATACTTCAAAGACCTACAGAAGATGGTATTTAACAGGTTTTGAGAACTTAGACTTTTCTCAACAGTAAGACATGTCTGCTTCTGGCAGCACTAATTATTTCAAGGAAATGATGGGCATCAAAGAAACTCATTATGGAATTTGCCTTTAATGTGACAAGGTTAGCCATGTGAGAGTTAGCCAATAAGAGGATAGAGCTAATGGGCCAGGCAGTGTTTAAATGAATACAGTTTCTGTGTGGTTATTTGGGGGGCTAAGCTAGCTAGGTGGAGGAACGTGGCCTTTGCCTCCATACAACACGGAAAATGGCATTTAAATGTTTTAAGAACTTAGCCCTTTTTTATAGCTTCTGGCAAGACCAGTTACTTCAGAGATGATGGGCATTGAAGAAACTCATTATGGAATTTGATTTCAATATGACAAGTCTAGCCATTTGGAAAAGCCATTTGCTTCTCAATAATTCTTTTGCCTAGACTTTTGATGGTATGCTATATGAACTGGACTGCCAGACCCACAGAAAAGCAACTTCTGAACTTTGTGAAAGATGGAATGGTCCTTCCAATTTCCTGTTTCCCAGAAGAAACTTCTAGACATTCTGCAAGACAAAGCAGGAAGAGACTGACAAACTGCCAATATAGGTGAAACAGTCTTTCAATTTTCATGCTTAATAGAAAAGTCTCCTAAATACTGTCGGCCTGTAGGATGAAGATAGAGGCATCAACATTACAGAAGAACTTTGGGTGTTGTCCAGGCAGCGAGATGTCTCTATCAATGCTAGAATTTTGGAAGTTGTTTACAATGTATTTCCTGTTTACTTAGGTAATATTATATCCTTCTGGGGTCTTTGATCGAATTGAAGACAGAAAGTAATAGTTATAGATTTCTTAGTTATGATAAAAATTAAATTATATATAAAACTTTAGACTCATAAATAATGTAACTGTAATTCTTGTTTGATACCTATTTTGCTACATGTATTGTAAGTTAAAACCTTCCTTTTTTTTAGAGAGAAAGGGGGAGATGATGTGGGATTCCCCTCTGTATGCTGTGAATATATTTTACTACTATTTGGTAATAAAGAAGCTACTTTGGCCAATGATAGGGCAGAATAGAGCTAGGAAAAGAAGACTAAACTGAATGCATGGAGAAAGTAATGTGGCGTCATGGAGATGCCAAAGGAGAAAGACATCAAAATCTTACCAGTAGGCCACAGTCTCATACTGATACATAAATGGATAGAAATGGGTTCATTTAAGATATATAAGAGCTAGGTAGGAATATGTCTAAGTCTTTGACCAAGCAGTATTGTAATTAATATAGTTTCTGTGTGATTATTCAGGTCTGGGAAGCTGGGAAATAAAGTCATAATCTTTATGACATTCCTTCTTTGCCTAATTTTTCTCATCTTGCTAGCAAGTCCTTTTTTGCACTGGCATTGGAACCTACATTTTCAGGAATCCAGTGTATACTGAAGGCCAGGTGAGACAATTAGCCTCATGGACTGAACAACTGGATTCTTGGACCTTGTGTTCATTGGCTGCCATTGTTGGATTAGCTAGACCACAGCATATGTGTGTGTGTGTGTGTGTGTGTGTGTGTGTAATTATCACATATATTTATATGAGAAAGATTCTATACATTTGTTATTCTAGAGAATCCTAATATAATATTAAAGCATATAAAATAGGAAGAGTTGAATACCCTATATTACCCTGTACTTAACAATCCAATATAGCCATTCTTTTTTTTGTACACACTTATTATCCTTGAAAATTGGGGAAAAATGAAATTTTCTGTGACTATCTGGAGTTAGTTTCAACTATACATAGTTAAACTCAACAATTTTCTGCTTTCAACTCGAATTTCTAAATGACTCAGAATGTCCCTGAATACTCAGTGTACTTCAACAAGTTGCTGATTTGTTGAAGCCTCTGTAACTTTTTTCTTGCTTTACTAATCAACCACAAGGAAAATGGTGATAATTTTGGATTTATAGTTTTTTTGTCATCCTTTTAGTTTAGTTTAAGCTTATCTCATTTAGTATGAAATGCTTCCTCTTTCCTTAAGGTGTCATTAGGAAACTCTGGGTTTATACAACTAAAGCAGTACTCTCCGTCCATCTTTTTTAAGTTTATAGGTGATTATGACATGCTTACTCATATGTTATTTTCCACTGTGATTTTTTTGTTTATTGCAGCCATTTATATTTACTTTCTTATTTCCTTTGGTTCTTTCATAACATTCCTTATTAGAATAGGCTCCTTTTTATTTCTTTATATATTCTATACCAAATGTCTTTGATATTAAAATATATCAATAATAAAAGTATTTACCCCGTGGATACAATATTGTATGTTTTTCTTTTTGCTTCTCAATAATTCTTTTAATGTCATAATTAGGAAGTGGTTAAGTCAAAAGTTTATTCATCAAATTATTGTGAAAATATGTTGAAATTCTAGTGGTCAGTACATTTCAGTCAGTGACACTAAATTTCAGGTGCTTTCATTACATGTAATTTCTTTATCATTCAGAAAACTTTTCAAGCAAGACAGATAAACTGTGAAGAGTAAGATGGTGCAAGATAACTCTATCAACTCAGTGTTGTTGTGTTAGGTTTTTTTCCTTTTGATCTAATAAAAGTATGCTGAAGAAAGCAACTTCAGGAAGAAAGATTTATTATTTCTCATAGTTCTAGGGTGTGATTATCATTGTTGAGAAATTATGGTGGCAGTGACATGAGCAACTGTTGAAATTTTATCCAAAGTTAGAAGTAGAGAATGAATTCAAGTACTCAGTTTACATTCTCCTTTTTATTTAGTCCAGGAACTCAGTTCACGGAAGAGAACTGCACACTGACTTGTTAACTTCTTAAAAACATGAAGAGAGACATAACTCTTTAGAGATTTAAGGTATTGTCAGGTTGACAATAAATACTAACCATCTTAATAGTTCAACTCAAACTGTATTTATTATTCATCATAATTTGAATGTGTTCAGTATATGGGTGAAAGATATTAAATCAATTTATCTTGATCTTAGTACATTTTAAGAAATTTCTGTCACATTAACTCAACAAACTTTTACTTTGCAATTTCACTGCCAAACTAGACTATCAGGCTCTTGGCTTCCTCATTGAAGAACTGGTTTTGGTTGAAATAGAAAACTGTATAGCACGGCCATTTTCCCTACCACTTTATATAGACATGGAGAAATTTGTGCTAGTTGCTTGACAACTGGAATGCCATGTTCTAAAACAGGAGTATGCACCCACTCCCCTTATTTGGAAATCCACATTTTGTTACTTTTAGCAGAATATTGCACTATTTTTCAGTTTGAAGTAGCAATGACTCAAAAACTTGGCTTGGACTTGCATTTAAGCTGACCAGCCTACAATTTTGGAAGCTGAGTAGTCTTGGATGTCTGCCAATTCTGCTGCTGTGTGTGCACACTGTGACTGATTGGGTAGACACAAATTTCTGTGAATGCAATATTGGTGTTTAGTGTGCAGGTCTATTCGAAATATCCATGGTAGATATTGATATCTAAAATCCAGAGAAGTCCTATTGCTTCAACACTAAAAAGGCAATACTCAATAAACTTAAATCAGGATGAAAAAGCATATTATTTTTAAGAGCTCTAATGCCTTCAGCACTAGAATAAAGTCTCCAGTAATTTACCACTTTTCCCTGATGCCATTATCTTAATAGCATAATAAGAATTCTCAAAAGCAACTTTCTAAAATTTTCCTAGTTTGCCTGAATACCAACGGAGAAAAAGAAGTATAATATTCCATTGGAGAAAACAATATTATTTTCTTCTAGCATTTTACTATAAGTGAGATTTTGATGACATTGCAATGATGATTTTCTATCTTTAGTATACAAGGAGTGAACAGTTTAAACAGGCTAGTTTGTTACCTACCAGATAACAAAGAAATGTATTTTCATTTTTTCAAATTACTATCTGGGCAGGTAATTATACTTCTTTACACATAATCAAAGTGAAGGTTGATTTTATTTCATTTTTCTTAGTAATAAAATTATCAAGTTAATATTGAACTAATTATTTTTGTAGTATATCGCAGTTTCAGATCCCTGTCATATTCCATTTAGCAAGTACAATATAGCTTTGAATTAGAGTTATCTCAGCCTGGTACTTTTATGTGACTAATTTGTAAAGGAAAAATCTTTACATGGATGTTATCCAAGCTGAAAATGAATTCTTTTGAAAGAATCCAATTGGTTTTTGTTTTGCTTCATCTTGTTCTAAAATCTCCTGCCCTTTCACAACCTCTATTGCTGTTGGGTTTTCCTCTTTTTTTTTTTCATATAAAACAATCGACCTTTTAATCTTTTAATGTTCAATTACGAATGATAAAGCATTTATAGATGCATGTAATTGCCACCATGACCGAGTCACAGATCCATAAACTGCCCCCTTCTATACTACTCCATTTTTATTTTTTTAATTTTTTTTAAATTTATTTATTTATTAAAGATTTCTGTCTCTTCCCTGCCACCGCCTCCCATTTCCCTCCCCCTCCCCCAATCAAGTCCCCCTCCCTCATCAGTCCAAAGAGCAATGGGTTTTCCTCTTTTAAATTCAAGGTTGTTCAATTTGTTCTACTTGAACAAAAGTTTTTCTACCAGTGAGGTTGAGCAATATATCATTAATCTTCAAGAGAAATGCCTAGTTTTGCAAGCTTATCCATATCAAATAAGATAGTCTTCTGCTGATACTGAACAGTCAAAATATGTGCATAGTTAGAAAAATATTGATCAAGAAAATTAGTGAATTCCCCATCATGCAGAACCTTATGCTCTATTTCTATGAGGTAGGGGAGCCATTATAAGATTATTTGCCTGACAAAGTAACCATTCCCACTGAATTTTTTTTAAGTGACACATATTGATAGTATATATTAAGCAATCTTCAATGGGAAAAATTAGCACCCACACTTTATTTTAGTATTAGGTCCCATACAATAATAGATTATCCTATATTCTTTTTTTTCTGTGTATATGCATGAATCTATGTGAGTTTATGTGCACCACTTAAGTGTAGGGGCAGACAGATAACAGCAGAGAGCATCAATCTTTGGAATTGGAATTAGATGGTGTTGTGAGCTTCTAAGAGTACTTGGAACTAAATTTTGCTCTCCTAAAAGAACTGTAAATATTTTTCAGAGATGGACCATTTCTTCATCTCCTACTTCTTTATGTGTGCATTTTCAGGTCAGAGGACAACATTGTGAAGACTGTTCTATCCTTCCACATTTTTATTTATTTATTTTTTTGGTGTTTTGAGACAGGGTTTCTCTGTAGCTTTGGAGCCTATCCTAGAACTAGCTCTTGCAGACAAGGTAAGCCACAAGCTTACAGAGCTCTGCCTGCCTCTTCCTCCCGAGTGCTGGGATTAAAATTGTGCAACACCACTGCCCAGCTTCTTCCAAATTTATGTGGTACAGGATATCCAAGTTTGATTGTCTCCTTTCTTAGCTTGTGATTTTTCTTCTGAGCCATTTCTCTGGCTCCTGCCATTGATATTAATTTAGCTCAATGCAGCTGATTGCTTCAATTACTGGTTCATAGCGATTTACTGTTAATAACACCTCAAATATATATATATATATATATATATATATATATATATATATATTTGATTTTTATTGAGCTCTACAATTTTTCTGCTCCCCTTCCTGCCTCTTCCCTCCCCTGCAAACCTCTCCCAAGGTCCCATGCTCCCAATCTACTCAGGAGATCTTGTTTTTTCTACTTCCCATGTAGATGAGATCTATGTATGTCTCTCTTAGGGTCCTTATTTTTGTCTAGGTTCTCTGGTATTGTGATTTGTTGGCTTGCTTTCTTTGCTTTATGTTTAAAAACCACGTATGAGTGAGTACATGTGATAATTGTCTTTCTGTATCTGGGTTACCTCATTCAAAATGATGTCAAATATGTGTATTTATCTCTGCATCTGGACATCCACAGATAACACTGAGCTGAGCTCCCAGGGTTCACTCAAAAGGAGGGAGGAGTGAATATGAGCAAAGGATCAAGACCATGGTAGAGATAATCATAGAAACATGTGACTTGAGCAAGTGGGAGCTCACTGACTCTGGACTGACAGCCGGGGAACCTGCATAGGATCAAACTAGACCCTCTGAAAGTGGATGACAGTTGTGTGGCTGAGGCAGTCTGTGGAGCCACTGGCGGTGGGACCAGGATTTATCTTTAGTGCTTGAACTAACTTTTTGGAGCCCATTCTCTTTGGAAGGATACCTTGATCAGTCCAGATATGGGGGGAGGCCTTGGTATTGCCTTAAAGTGATATGCCAGACCGTGTTGACTTCCCCACAGGAAGCCTTACACACTCTGAGGAGTGGATGGGTAAAGGTCTGGATAGAAGTTTGGGGTAGTGGGAGGAGGGTAAGGAGCAGAAACTGGGATTGGTATGTTAAATAAGAAAAGATTGTTTTTAAAACAATTAAAAAGTATATTGAAATTGATTGTTTATACAAAGATTTATCTGTGAGAGACATTATTTTTCATTTAAGAATATATTTTTAATAATTATTATTATTTAATAAAAATGATAATGCTATTATATGTGGAGAATTTTGTACAATGCATTTTATTTTATTTTTAAGATTATAATATAAATTTAACATTTCTTTCTCCCATTTCATTTCCCCAAACACTCACATATATCACTCCCTGTTATCCATCAAATTTATGACTTCTTTGGTGATGTGAGATGCCCCTCTGTATGCTGTGAATACCATTGGTGAATAAAGAGACTGCCTTGTCCTGTTGATAGGGCAGAACCTAGGTAGGCATGGAAAACTAAACTGAATGCTGGGAGAAAAAAGGGAAGAGTCAGAGAGAAGCCATGGAGCCACCACCAAAGACAGATGTGCTGAAACCTTGCTAGTAGGCCATGATCTCCTGGTGATACACAGATTAATGGAGATGGGTTAAATTAATATGTAAGAGTTAGCCAATAAGAAGCTAGAGCTAATGGGCCAAGCAGTGATTTCAATACTACAATTTCTGTGTGATTATTTCAGAGCTGAGCAGCTTGTAACCAACAAGTGGCCTCCTGACAACACTTATGAATATATATATATATATATATATATATATATATATATATATATATATATATATATATATATTTTAAATATAAGCCATTCCTTCCATCATACAATGCATTATGATTATATTTACACTATCTCTCTACTCCTTTCATTTCCATTCTCACTTCCTTATGCATCCAACTTCAAGTTTTCTTCTTTTGGTTTTATAAACACATTGCACACACACACATACATACACACACAAATTCATTCTCTAACGTTGCTCTTTTAGAGAACCCTGAGTAATACAGATGTGTTAGACTGCTATTTGCTGCTTGTTATTACTTTAATTACTGTTTAACTTTATAGTTTTTAAAAATTAGCAAAAGTGTAATCTAAAATAATAATCAAAATATAATGTAGCAAATAAATCAGGAATATTATTTATCATTGCTGTTATCAAATATGATACTATGCATGATTATATGTGCTATACTTTTATGCTACACAGCATAGTAGTTTTGCTTGTTCAAGCACCCATAAATATACAAGCTATGCTTCAGATTGTGTTGTAATGACTACAACCTTACCAGAAATAGAAAACTTTCATTTCTATTATAGTTTTATGGTGCCAATATATTACATGTGACCTATTATTGTATAAGTGGGTGGATTTTCACTTGTAAATGGGAATTCCTGAACACAAGAGTATTTATAGCTGCTAAATGATGTTGTATTCTCACCAGTAACACACAAGGTTATGAATGTCTCATTATTTACCAATTATATAATTTTCTGTTTTCAAATATTATCATTATTTTAATTATCTTAACTGGTACAAGCAATCACTGTATGTGTTTAAGAATTACATATTCCTAATGTTTACTAAGGTTAAAACTATATCACCTGTGCTTATTACATCATTGTACATTTTAAAAAGCTTTCTATTTTAGTGCTTTCTTGATTTGTATTGATAGTTCACCTTTGGTGATTGAATTTTAAAATTTGTATATCTGGATACTAAAACATTATCAAATATATAATTAATAACTATTTATACCCCTTTTCTAGGTTGTTCACTTTCCAGATAATATACTTCATTGCATACATTTTTAAATTTTGGTATATTTATATTATATTTTTCTATTGCTCATACTTTTGGTGTAATGTCTAAGAATCCATCAAGAAATATAAGGTTTTGAAGATTTTTTTCTTATGGTTTCTTTTAAGACTCTTGTGATACCTTACCTTGAAGCATGATGTAAAAAATATTCTGGGTCAGAAATTAGGGTTCATCCTGAAGAATTGAAAAGCAAAACACCCAGACACTGACTCTTACCTTGACTTCAGTGAAATGGTGATTCTGTTTCCTGGAATCTCAGAAGGAGACTGTATCTGAAAGTTGTCTTGCCCCCATCTTATATTCCTCTTTAGGGCTGGGATAAAAGTCATGCACCTCTGGGATTAAAGGCATGCACCACCCAATTTCTATGGCAACTGGGGTGACTACTGGGATTAAAAGTGTCATTTTAGCTATTGGGATTAAGGGTGTATGTTACCATAACCTGGACTATAAGGCTGACAAGTCGGACTATTTTACTCTCGGATCTTCAGGCAGTCTTTATTTATTAAATTACAATAGAAGTACCAATAAATTATCTTGTTTCTGAACTTGACTAGATCTGGAATCAACTAAGAGATGACCTGCGGGGGACACTTGTGACTGATTTTCTTTCTATTTTTTAAATATTTATTTATTATGTATACAATATTCTGTTTGTGTGTATATTTGCAGGCCAGAAGAGGGCACCAGAACCTCATTACAGATGGTTGTGAGCCACCATGTGGTTGCTGGGAATTGAACTCAGGACCTTTGGAAGAGCAGGCAATGCCCTTAACCACTGAGCCATCCCTCCAGCCCCCATGACTGATTTTCTTGATGAGGTTATTTAAAGTGAGAAACTCCAAATGTGAGCTCCAACTTCAGATGACAATCCATATAAAAATAAGACTATGGGCATAGTTTTGCATTCATTTGCCTCATTACCTTTGGGTCTCTTTGGAGGGTCATCTATCATGTCTGAGAATTCATCAATCTAGTTGTTAAATCTAGTTATTATCACCACTGCTGTTGTTTCTGCATTCCTTCACTGGTATAAGAACCCAACATACTCAGACTTCCAGTGTAAACTAAAAATCAGTCCTCTTCAAGAATTGCCTAGGCCCTCAGCACTGGATTCAACTTGTTGAATCATCAAGCTTTTTTTGGTTAAGTAGGTACTGTCCTCTGCTTCTCTAGTGCACATATGGTCATTGTTGGACTACTCAGACTGCATCATAAAAATCAATCTAATAAATACTATTTAAATATACATTAGTTATATCAGGTCTGCTCCACTAGAGAAACTAGCTTATACATGTGCTACAATTTTATCTCATTCATTCTGACAAATTATTTATTTTGATATGAGACCAATACAATTGCCTTGCTAATCCAGGACTGCCTGGGATATCATTTCTCTATACTCAGCCAGTAAAGCATTCCTAGAAGCCTACAGCTATGATTCAAGCTGGCTAAGGTCAAATTTCCCTGACAACAGATTGAGGAGCCTTCCGCATGATATTGTTTCCAATATGTATATCTAAAAGTCACAAGGTCATAGATGCTTCCATTGAGATTTCAGAGAAAGTCATTAGAAATCTCACAACCTATTGTAGTGCTGGAGGTCTTTTAAGCAGCCCTAGACAAAGTGATACATGAAGATATGATAATGTGGTTTAAGCTTCATTTTTTTTATCCCAGAAATAAGATAAGCTTTGAGAGAAGAAAGAAATGTGCAAAATCTGTTCAAATGAATGTCCACGACAGTTAGAAACAGCAAAGATAGAGGTGACATTAATAAAGCCCTTTGTACTTTATCTCTAGCCACACCATCTACAATCAAAAAGTCAGACATGGAGCTATAAAAATTAAGAATTTTCATTATATATTCTGATATTTCTTTGGTTTGGATAATAACTTGTTGCTTTCTTATTACCCACATTTTTATTTTATTGGCATGTATTAATATATAAACACATAGGTTTTATTATGACATTTCATATATTCCTTGATCATCCTCAATCATGAACAAGAACTAAACAATAGTAATTGCAGTTGACATGCTAACATAAAAGGGGGAAAACTCAGAAGGTTCCTGTTTTAGTTTGAGTAACTACTGTTATGATAAATACCATAACCCAAAGCAAGTTGTAGAGGAAGGGTTTATTTTGCTTATTTCACATCCATAGTCCATTATTGAAGAAAGTAAGGACAGAAACCTAAACAGGGTAGGACTCTGGACATGAAAGCTGAAGTAAAGGCCATAGAAGGATACTGCTTACTGGCATGGTCTTCATAGCTTTCTCAGCCTTCTTATAGAAGCCCAAATCAACAGCCCAAGGGTGGCCCAACCACAGTGTGCTGGGCCTTCCCCATCAATCACTAAGAAAATGTCCCACAGGCATGCCTACAGCTTGATCTTATGGAAGCATTTTCACAATTTAAGCTACCTCCTCTCTGATGACTCTAGCTTGTGTCAAGTTAGCATAAAACTAACCATTCCAGTACCACTACTAATGAAGAAACAGGACATTATTGACTGTTAAGAGAATTAGGATCAGTCTTCCCTAGTAATGAGCCCTTTATTGATTATCTAATATAAGCTGATTAGTGCTAAAAATATATACACAAGCATCACTAAATTATCTGGGTCTATTTATATATTTGTATGTATATGCACATATAACAAATTTAGTTAAAGACAAAAGAAAACAAGATATTTAATACATGAAAGTAGGAGGAGAGATTTAGATAGAGTGAGAAGGATAATATTGACTTTTAAGATGATAGTAATATTCTGTTCATTTGCTAGGAACATTAACTACATGTCTACTCCACCATTATATGTTAACGTAGGTAACTTGGTCTTTTGGATTTACAGCAGTTTATGGTTAAGGGTTTGCCTTGACTTCTACATAAGGCTTTGGAATTTAGATTACATTGGTGTATGCAAAATTTTATCTGACTCTTGGAAATATACAAAATACATTTTATATTGTGAGATGGATGTGAGCCTTTCAGATTCAGACGCAGAATATTATTGCTTAGATAAATGCACTCCAAAGGAACATGCATTAGATTTTTGGTTATAACCCTTGCTCTCAAGAAATGATAGAATTTTTAGAGAAGTGAGTCCTAGGGAGAGGACTTGGAGTCATGGAGTACATGCTCACAAAGGGACTAGTGGGACCATAGCTACTCCTTTATCATCTTGTTTTTTTCTTTAGTATGAAATAAGTTATTTTGTTATATTACACTTTTATGACAATGTGCTCTCACCAAAGGCCTAAAAACAATAGACTAGATCATTATTAAGTGTAGCTTCCATGAGAAAAAGTGGGCTTTTAACCTTTATATGTTTATTATTCTAGGAATTTTTTTATAGTAACAGAAAACTTGCTGATATAATTTCAAATATTTTTATGTTTACTTTGCTGTATTCTGATACATTTATAATTCCATTAATATCATTTGGGTAGTGTGCTCTCTAATGTAGTTAAGTACTTAAGTAACTTGGAAACTGCTATTTTTCCTCTTTTTTTGTTTTTGGTTTGGCTCTACGGCTTTTCTCAACCACTGAAGCAAAACGCTTTGTACATACTACCCAAAAATTACATGAATCAATGAATTTCCCAGGCTGTGGTAGAAGCAGGAACTATTATTGTCCCTGTGTGAGCAGCAAACAAAACTACATATTATTTTCCATACCATTGAATGCACTCTTAATAAGCATGGCCTGGTAATGTCCCAAGAGAAGATTTGAGAATGAAATATCTTCATTTTTGAGGGTTTCTCTGTCTGTTTATCTCTTCTCCTGGCACTCATGTCAATCATTCTAGGAAGGTTAGCCTTTGAGGATCTCATTTTTCTCATCAACATCCTCTTTACCATCTCATAAAAGGCAATCAATTTATTAGATTTGATTTGAATTTTTATTTATTTTTCTCTCATACAATACATCCCTATGTCAGTTTCCTCTTCCTCCACTTCTCCAAGTCCCCCAACATCCCATCTCCCCTAGACTTAGTACTCCTCCAGTTCCCTTCAGAAATGAACAAGCACAAACCCTCATATTAAGATTGAACTGAAAAAATGTTAATTGCCAGATACATCTGAGAAATAAGGCATTAATTACTATTTCTTCTCAATAATGTTTATTTAAAAGTTAGTATCATTTCTCAATCTAAGGAAACTTTTGTCTCTATAATTGACCGCTATGCTTTTTATTTGTTTTCCGTTTATTTGTTTTACCCAAGAATGAAGAGAGGGAAGAATGAAATAGAGGGAAGGAAGAAAAAAGAGGAAGGAAAGTATTTAGGGGAGAGGGTGATTATTAGGGGAATTGGAGTAAACAATTATGGAAGCTGTGACGGAGATGTCCCAAGATAGATCGGAGACCCAGGAATGCCAGGACTATGGCTCAATTTAAGTTAAAAATCATGAACAAAGGAATCTGATGGTAATGTTTTCAAAAGCTGAAGAACTAAGTAATCAGAGGGGTAATTAATGTAAGTTTTATATAACTAAAGTTGAATAAATGAATGTCTAGATGTTAAAGAGCAGAAAAACATTTTCCTTATAGGTGGGAAAGAGAAAACAAGAGATAATTGTGAATAGTATTTATTTCCTTTGTGTCTTTGTTCTATTGTGACCACAAACAAATTAGCTGCTATTTCACCACTAGATGTATGCAATGGGGTATTTTATCTCCTTTTCTTATTAATATACAGTATAATTCTTTCCTAGCTGACAGTGAAGAAGATGCATTATAATCAGTTTGTTTAAAGAATGTTTGATAATACCGTGTGTCGTTACCTATGAACTTATATTGAATTATTTATTTGTAGATTTGATATTTATTTCTATTCCTTAGAAAGAGAATAAAATCAAAGTGCTGACTCAGACACTTGTACATAAATATTCTTAGCAACTTTCTTGTAACACAAATTCCAAACAATATAGATGTATTTTAGCAGCTAAATGAATAAATATGTTGTAGTGAATCTATAAAATGCATTTTGTATGCTATATATTCTGTATTTAACATTCATGCAAAAGCTGGTTGAATTTCACACACATGGTTTGAGAATTAAAATTGATGCAAAAAGTTATATTGTCAGATTTCATTCATAATAAGTCAAATATTTAAAAAATTTGTCTTTGATGTTAATATCAGAGCCATGGTTGCCTAATCCAGGAATATTAAAGATTGTGAATGAGAAAATTGATGAAGTTTTTTGTACTATATCACAGAAATATTATCATTATTGTGGTTGTGGTTAAATACACATGTATATTTATAAATACTCATCTAACATTTAAAATCTAAATCTATACAATTTTCTGTGAGTGCATTGTATCTGTGTAATATTCATTTTAAAAATCTGTGCCCGTACTTAGAAGAATGTCTGATTCATTGTATCTTGGCTAACTCTTACATCTTAATTTATCCAATCTCCACTAATCTGTGTATTGCCACATGACTATGGCTTACCGAGTAAAGTTCCCAGCATCTGTCTTTGGCAGCTCCATGGCTTTCTGCCCTCTTTCTCCAAACATACAGTCTAGATTTCCCTGCCTAGTTTTGTTCTTCCCTGCCATGGGCTCAAAGCAGTTCTTTATTCAATAACCAATAAACGCAACACATAGAAGGACCTCCCACATGATTTCCCCTTTTCTGTTTAAACAAAAAGGAAGTCTTTAACTTTACCATAGTAAAATTACATATAAGAAAAAAGGTATCAAGCAAGAATTACAGTTACAATATTTATATCTACTTTATCTTTTATCAGAACCAAGTAAAATTATAACTAAATTTTTCAACTACATTGAAGACTCCAGAAGGATATAATATTACCTAAGTAAACAGGAAGTGCATTGTAAACAACTTAAGTCATTGTCTAGTGGCAGCCCAGTTCATAAATTATTTTTTGGATTAGTGTGGAGGCACAGGAATAAAGACACAACTCACATGGCTTTATCAGGAGGGAAATTTTCACTTATCCACCTGTGGTGAAATTTATTTTTGTGGGTTTTAATATTTTTTTTATATATTTGGTCTTTTTTTTCATGTTTTTGACATTTGGGGATCAGCCCCACGTTAGACACAATTAGGTCGTGGTTGGGTGGCATTCTGGCCCATAATTGTTTTCTTTGGACCAGTGTGGAGGCACGGGAATAAAGACACAACTCACATGGCTTTACCAGGAGGGAAATTTTTAGTGATCCCTCATGAAATTCTGAGTTTGCATCCTGAAAAATTTCTCCTCATTTATTTTTTTTTATTATTTGTTTTTTGTTTTGTTTTGTTTTTTCGAGACAGGGTTTATCTGTGGTTTTGGAACCTGTCCTGGAACTAGCTCTTGTAGACCAGGCTGGTCTCGAACTCACAGAGATCTGCCTGCCTCTGCCTCCCAAGTGCTGGGATTAAAGGCGTGCGCCACCACCGCCCGGCTCCTCACTTATTTTATTTTATTTTTTTTTTTATTGAGGAAAAAAATTTCCGCCTCATCCCATGCTCCCACTCCTCCCCCCCTCCTCCCACTCCTCTCCCCCTCCCCCCCACTTTTCTCCCCCTCTCCCCACTTCTCTCCCCCTCCCTCTGCAGTCTGAAGAGCAGCCAGGGTTCCCTGCCCTGTGGAAAGTCCAAAGTCCTTGCCCCTCCATCCTGGTCTAGGAAGGTGAACATCCAAACTGGCTAGGCACCCTCAAAGCCAGAACATGATGCAGGATCAAAACCCAGTGCCATTGTCCTTGGCTTCTCAGCAGCCCTCATTGTCCGCCATATTCAGAGAGTCTGGTTTTATCCCCTGCTTATACAGCCTTTATACCAAAACATAAACTGAGGGGGAAATTCATTACCATTCTATTTCCTAGGTAACCAGGTGAATGTCTTTTAGTCATATCCACATCTACCTATGCTTGTTGCCATGTCTTCCTGTTTTGTATGCTAGCTCTGTCACATAGACTGAATTAGCACCTCTTTTCAGGCATCCTCCAAGTTACAAAGGAGGAAAAGAGCAACATCCTGACTTTTTTTAATTTATTAAAGATTTCTGTCTCTTCCCCGCCACTGCCTCCCATTTCCCTCCAACTCCCCAAATCAAGTCCCCCTCCGTCCTCAGCCCTAAGAGCAATCAGGATTCCCTGCCCTGTGGGAAGTCCAAGGAACCCCCACCTCCATCCAGGTCTAGTAAGGTGAGCATCCAAACTGCCTAGGCTCCCACAAAGCCAGTACGTGCAGTAGGATCAGAAACCCATTGCCATTGTTCTTGAGTTCTCAGTAGTCGTCATTGTCTGCTATGTTCAGCGAGTCTGGTTTTATCCCATGCTTTTTCAGACCCAGGCCAGCTGGCCTTGGTCAGTTCCCAATAGAACATCCCCATTGTCTCAGTGTGTGGGTGCACCCCATGAGGTCCTGAGTTCCTTGCTCGTGCTCTCTCTCCTTCTGCTCCTGATTTGGACCTTGAGATTTCTGTCTGGTGCTCCAATGTGGGTCTCTGTCTCTGTCTCCTTTCATCGCCTGATGATTTTGTTAGGGTAGCAACAACCTGTCTGGAAGGGTATGTGACTACCTCAGGTGTTAACTATGGCTTGAGAACCTGGCTGACATATCATGTAGAAATATGGGGCTACAAAGTTTCAAAACTCTAGAATTGACAGAGATATTTTGCTACTTGGAAAGACACCCAAAGTTCTGTACCATTGGGTAATCCATCATCAGTCAACTGGCCCATTATATCCAGGAGACTTTTCCATTAAACAAGAAATTTCAAAGACAATTTCACCTATATTGGAAGTTTGTCAGTAACTTTCTTCTGTGTCCTGCACAATGTCTGGCAGACTCTTTCATGTAGCAGGAAACCCGAAGGACAATCTCACCTTTAGGCAAATTCAGCAGTCATTTCTTTGTGGGTCCTGCATATCCAATTTATCAAACAGTCCAGGCAATTGCCGTTTCTTGCCCAAATGACTAACCAACTGCATTAGAAGCCTCTTTGTTCTACATCTTCTTCTTGAAGTACCTTATGCTGCCAGGAGCAACTATGTCTCATTGTAATAAAAGATCTTAATTTATTAAAACATTTTAAATGCCATATTCTGAAGGTCTCTGAAAGATTTGAAGCATACCTATCTAACTGAAATATATCTCTATAAACTTAGATAGAAAATCTAACAAACATAACTACAAGCTTGACTATTATAGATGAGTATCTATTAACTTATATTTCTTTTTTTCATTTTTTTTTATTGAAAATAGGAAAAAAAAGTTTCCCCCTCCTCCCAGCCTCCCATTTCCCTCCCCCTCCTCCCACCCTTCTCCCCCTCCCCCCACTCCTCCCCCCTCCCTCTCCAGTCCAAAAAGCAGTCAGGGTTCCCTGCCCTGTGTAAAGTCCAAGGTCTTCCCCCCTCCGTCCGAGTCTAGGAAGGTGAACATCCAAACTGGCTAGGCTCCCACAAAGCCAGAACATGAAGTAGGCTCAAATTTCTTAATTATACAGTACATTTTAAATGAGCTACACAAACACAATACCTTAATCAAGATCAAAAATACATATACATATAACAAAATTGACCTTAAATTTGTATCAATAAACCAAGATCCATACTAATGCAAATTATTCATATCTATATAATATCCCTCTTTAAATGTAAACAAATATTTATAGACAATATTTGGAAATATGGGTAGTTTTCTCCATACTGCTTCCTCCTGATTGTTGGGCATAGTAAATTTTGGGCAATATCAAGGCAATCTTTGGGTAAGAGTCTTGTTCCTTCAAACCATACCAGTTTGGAAGCGATCCACACGTTCTCATCCTCTGTGGAAACAAGAGATGAACTTCTTTTCCAAAGCAACATATCCTTTGACCCCCAAATTGTAAGTCATTATACCTTTATAATATACATGCTGGCTTAGCTTGGCAGCCCATCCAACGAAATCTCTCTCTGTACTTAGCTCATTCACAGTCAAAAAATTCAAAGATAATACAATAATATACATAATGCAGACTCTGTGAACTTTCCATTTTTACATGGCTTATTTTTCTTTACTCATTTTAATCTATGACTATCTGTACTTTACCTCTTTAAAGACTTTATTCTTTTTTTAAGCATTAACTTTATTTTATGACTCTCTATACTCTTTTTCTTCTCTCTTCCAAGCCTTCATACATCTATCCAACACTATGACTCATCTGGATTTGTCTTTATTGCATATCTGTAATTCTTTACTGCCGAGGAGCACTTTTTAAAATGCTAAGCACTTCTTGAAACTTAAGCTGAGCCATCACTATGGTATATATGGTATTTCCTGCTTGCCCTGTCCAGTCAAGCATGGCAGAGTTGCCTGTGCCTCTGAGCCAAGCATACTTCCAAGCACATAGCATACTGCTCACCAACCCCATCCAAATGCTCAGTTTCCAGAAAGACTCAGAGTTTATGCTAGCATCTCAGCCCATGGCTGGGAAGCTTCCATTTAGAAACCATGTGGCTGCTACAGCTGAATCTGTAAATCCTCTCTTAAAGGAACTGTAGTGTGCCACCAGTGAGCAAAGCCCATTCAGAAAAAAAATGCTGCTAAACTTTGTTTTTTAGTGTCTAGAATATTTTTACAAGCTCTCTTAGGTTTTAGATGGATTTTAGTTGGCCACTTGAGTTCCAATTTGTAATAAAGAGGATGTTTGTTTGTTCCTAGCCATTTAGATCTGAAATAATCACACAGAAACTGTATTGTTTGCAATTCTGTTTGGCTAATAGCTTAAGTACATTACTGGCTAATTTGTATCCTAAACTAATCAACCTTTATTAATCTGTGGCTTACCAAGTGAAGTTTCCAGTGTCTATCTCTGGTGAGTCCATGGCTTCTTTCTGACTCCACCCTTCTTTCTCCCAGCATGTAGCCTAGCTTTTCTCACCTAGTTCTGCTCTTCCCTGCCATAGGCTCAAAGCAGTTCTTTATTCATTAACCAATAAAAGCAATGCATAAACAGAAGGACATCCCACACCAATTAAATACATTTATAGTAATATAATTTACATGATAATATATCCTATATAAATATTATAATGATATACATAAAATGCTGACAATATCTTCTCTGTATACATAATTCTAATTTCAGAATGCATAGCATATGGCATTAATACCTTGCTTTTAAATAAACTCCAAATTCAGGGCTGATTTCCTTTTAATTAAGAGAGCAATTTAAATGGATATTTTTCTTCCCCTTCAATAGATAATATAATTTATAATAAAATTGATAAGAAATACTCTTGTTTTCATTAGCATCACCAAAGGCATGAAAGTAATATGTAGCTTTCTATTATTAGAGGAGCTACATTGTCAGTAGGAGCTTGCAATTTTTCAGCTCAGCACTATCTATTATAGACCATGAGACTACTATCACATATATTGTACAACACTGAATGTCGCTATTAACACACATCACTGTGTACAATTTTAAAATACATTCATCTAATCAATTGACAATTTAGTACATGTAAGTAATGAATATTTATTTGGTTCTTTACTCCCAGGTAACCCCTCTCACAACTCTTCCTCTTCCTCTTGAATATTCCTTCCCAATAAGCTATGCCCTATTTTCATTTCTTTTTCTGTGTGTAGGAAGCCCACTGAGATTATTTATTATAGTTTGCATGAACATGAGTACAGAAATATAAGAGTTATGGTAATCAGCTATGTTATAAAATGTTTTACTTTTATTTTACTATGATATTTGATGTTTGTATTGTGACATTTGCCAAAAATAATTATTACTATTTCTGTGCCTGGTGTTTATGGTATATATTTTTCAGGTATTTTACCTTCTTACCTTTCTTATTTCTCTATGTCCCTTCTTTCTGCATTCTCCAACTTTTTTTTATTCCTTCTTCTCCTTTATATGCTATACTTTATTTTTCTAGATTTTGTTTGCATTGACTAGGTTTCCTATACTGCAATTTTTTGAGTGTTTCTGAAATTGGGAAAGTGTTGCTATACAATAAGAATTTCATTCTAACCATCTACAGAAAAATATTCACAATTATGCCTCATTTGACTTCAAATTATAAATTCACAGTCATTTTGAAAATTTAGTAGTATCTTAAGTATTTGTTCAAATTACAGTGCAATAGCTATCAGGGATGCTGGAAAGAAAAACAAGACCTTCTTCCAGGTATGACAGATGAATTTGTAGGTAAAGATTTAAAATAGAGATTTGAGTGGAATTTTTATCAGTTATTTGAATAGCTCACCATTTTAGACTCCTTTTTTCAACAGTTACAGTTCTGAAGTAACCATACAATGTCTCTCATATAAGAATGATGACTAAGAGGAATGTACTATTTTATCAATCTCCTATCCAGTAAAGATGATTATGTGACACATATTTTCAAACTTTTTCTATCTAAACCTTAAAATTTTGCTTTCACAATTTCATAATTATCTATGTGTTTTCTTTTTAAAGTATGAAGGAATGATATTTAGTATTTACAATAAAAGTCAGATGGTAATATAACATCACTGTAATTAGATCTGCTTCATAAATTTTTGTGTTGAGGTAGAATTTACATAACACAAAAGAGATCATATTTTAAAATGAACAACTTCAGTTATGTATGTTAGCAATGTTATGCAACCAAGCCTCTTTAATAGTTTTAAACACTGCTATGATAACATCCTCAAAAAAATCCTCAAAGTCATTATGTAGTTACACTAAATCCTCTTTTTCATCAAGCCTCAACCAGCCACCAATCTATGTTTTGTGTTTGTGTGTTTACTTATGCAACATACTTAATTAAGGTGGATTCATGAGACATATGTGACATTTCTATGACTTATTTATGTAGAATGTTTTTAGTTCTTGTCAGCATTTCAGAACATATATAAAAATTATTATTTAGGAGACCATTAGGATGGGGCTATATGGAAAAACAAAAAACCCAGGATAGCCAAAACAATCTTATACAATAAAGGATTGTCTGGAGGCATTACCATCCCTGACTTCAAACTCTATTACAGAGCTACAATTTTGAAAACAGCCTGGTATTGGCATAAAAACAGAGAAGTTGACCAATGGAATCGAATAGAAGACCCTGACTTTAACCCACAACCTTATGAACACCTGATTTTTGATAAAGGAGCTAAAAGTATACAATGGAAAAAAAAAGAGCATCTTCAACAAATTGTGCTGGCAAAACTGGATGTCAACCTGTAGAAGAATGAAAATAGATCCATTTCTATCACCATGCACAAAACTCAAGTCCAAATGGATTAAAGACCTCAATATCAGTCTGAACACACTGAACCTGATAGAAGAGAAAGTGGGAAGTACTCTCCAACACATGGGCACAGGAAACCACTTCCTACGTATAACCCCAGCAGCACAGATATTAAGGGCCTCATTGAATAAATGGGACCTCCTGAGACTGAGAAGCTTCTGTAAAGCAAAGGACACTGTCACTAAGACAGAAAGGCAACCCACTTACTGGGAGAAGATCTTCAACTGACAAAGGTCTGATCTCCAAAATATATAAAGGTCTGATCTCCAAAATATATAAAGAACTCAAGAAACTAGACCGTAAAAGGCTAATCAACCCAATTATAAAATGGGGCACTGAGCTGAACAGAGAATTCTCAACAGAAGAAGTTCAAATGGCCAAAAGACACTTAAGGTCATGCTCAACTTCCTTAGCGATCAGGGAAATGCAAATCAAGACAACTTTAAGATACCATCTTACACCTGTCAGAATGGCTAAAATAAAAAAACACCAATAATAGCCTTTGCTGGAGAGGTTGTGGAGAAAGGGGTACACTCATCCATTGCTGGTGGGAATGCAAACTTGTGCAACCATTCTGGAAAGCAGTGTGGCGGTTTCTCAGGAAATTCGGGATCAACCTACCCCTGGACCCAGCAATACCACTCTTGGGAATATACCCAAGAGAGGCCCTATCATACAACAAAAGTATATGCTCAACTATGTTCATAGCAGCATTGTTTGTAATAGCCAGAACCTGGAAACAGCCTAGATGCCCTTCAATGCAAGAATGGATGAAGAAAGTATGGAATATATACATATTAGAGTATTACTCAGCAGTAAAAAAAAAGGGACTTCTTGAATTTTTCATACAAATGGATGGAAATAGAAAACATTATCCTGAGTGAGGTAAGCCAGACCCAAAAAGAGGAACATGGGATGTACTCACGCATATTTGGTTTCTAGCCATAAATAAAGGACATTGAACTTATAATTCGCGATCCTAGAGAAGCTAAATAAGAAGGTGAATCCAAAGACAAACATATAGGCATCCTCCTGAATATTAACCTTCATCAGGCAATGAAAGGAGACAGAGACACACATTGGGGCACCGGACAGAAACCTCAAGGTCCAAATCAGGAGCAGAAGGAGAGGGAGCACAAGCAAAAATCTCAGGACCGCGAGGGTTGCTCCCACACACTGAGACATAGGGGATGTTCTATCGGGATCTCACCAAGGCCAGCTGGCCTGGGTCTGAAAAAGCATGGGATAAATCCGGACTAGCTGAACATAGTGGACAATGGCGAATACTGAGAACTCAAGAACAATGGCAGTGGGTTTTTGACCCTACTGCACGTACTGGCTTTGAGGGAGCCTAGGCAGTTTGAATGCTCACCTTACTAGACCTGGATAGAGGTGGGTGGCCCTTGGGCTTCCCACAGGTCAGGGAACCCTGATTTCTCTTCGAGCTAATAAGGGAGGGGGACTTGTTAGGGGAGGGGGAGGGAATTGGGAGTGGCGGGGAGGAGGCAGAAATCCTTAATAAATAAATTTAAAAAAAATGAAAAAAAACAAAAAAACAAACAAAACCCCAATTTAGTATAAACAATGAAATAAGGTTAAAGAATAGATCCCCAAACTGTCAGTTGACTTGTAAGTGGAGAAATCCCATTTACATGCTGTAGTTCAAACTGTTATTTCAATAAATCAAACATTTTCAGTTTTCATTGCTTCTATATTTACTCTATAAAAGTTCTGCCCTTGTGCTTTTCCAAAGTACCCCTTGAATTCCTGTGGTATGAATCTGTTGGATTCATGAGTTGTTATTAAAAAACTGTAATATTTTCATAAGGTTCAGTTCATCTTGAACATTTTATATTACTTTATTCTTCCTATGGTAGAATAAAGTAGAAAAATATATCACTGGTTGTTTATCCTCAATTATAATGGGTTGACAGAACTCCTAGTGTTTTCTGTAAAGAAAGATACATTCTTCCCAACTTGTGTCATCTATAAGGTTTTGGAGATGAATAAGATAATTTTAATTTGGGAAAATGTAGTATGCATAAGCAGTGAAAGGATAGGTATAAGGTAAAATAAAATAAAGTGAGGGTGAGAAAGAAAGTATATTTATTAGAGGTATGGAGAGCAGCAGAGAAAATATAAATATTAAGTTTGAAGTAGGACAGACAGATATAAGATTGTTTTCCAACAAGATACAAGTTACCACATATCAACTGTATATTGAAAACACAGCAGTGTGTATATTAAGAAAAAAAGTAAATTTAAATCTGTGAGATTTAAATAATATATATGTGTTTATATGAAATAGAATATTTTAAAGGTAAAATAAAAGTTTCAAAAAAGTATAAACCAAAATGAACAATAAATCAAAATAATTCTTATAGGCAATAAGTTGAAACATGTATTATGTTCTCAGTCCTAGCTTCTTCGTAGTTTCAACCTCTTTATTTACCTTAGTCCAGTTTATCATATTATCATACAACCTTGATAACAGACATCAATGATATATATATATATATATATGTATATGTACACATATATATCATATATATGCATGTGTATGTATATATCTCTCTCTTACACACATATATCACTTCTCTCTGCTGTAAGCAGCTCTCAACTTGAGAGTCCTTTATCATAGTTCTGATATCTATACTACCTATAAAGTTTGTCATCTGTTTCTTCAATTCTGAATCTTTCTTATATTCTTTGTTCTGTGGTAGGAGAGTTCAAAGTATCTCAGCTACAAACTCCCTTACCACATACCTGTTATCTCCATGGTGTGTGAGGTGATTTGAAGTCTATTGCTCCCAGATGGATAAAACATCCCATTTCATATTATTCTGTCATATTTTCTTATGTTCTGGTGCATATCTAGTCCTATAGGGCAAGAGATGGGGGTGAGATAATGTTGTGCAATATGAGTTTCCTAAAGTTTTGGTTCTTTATTTTCTGTGTAGCTCTCCCCATGGGTTTTTGAAGTAGTCTCTTTTGCTAGTGAATTTCAGTGATTTGAGGTCAGCTCTTCTAGACAATGAAGAAAAAAAATTGGAAGTGATGAAAATTTCTCAATTTAGATTCTTGTACTTATCTAGTATTTACCTGTAGAGACCAATTCCCTCTTTTATGGCAGAATATAATCTTCAATTTGGGTTTCCCACAGAAAGAGTTGTCTTCATTTGGCTACATCTGAGAGGAATGGTAGCATCCTTAACCATACTTTCCTCTGTGGCCATGATATTGGGGTTGGAAGAAACCAAAGTTGTGAAAGTGAATGTTTGGGATGGTAAGTATCCTCATTCTCTGATTTTGCAGCAAATGATCCTGGTGACAGTTCTGTAAGGTTAAATGCCCTGTTTTCACATGCTTTCAATTGTTTTATAGATTGTTTTTATTGAGAAAAAAAATTTCCGCCTCTTCCCACTCCTCTCCCCTCCCCCCACTCCTCTCCCCCTCCCCCCACTTCTCTCCCCCTCCCTCTGCAGTCTGAAGAGCAGCCAGGGTTCCCTGCCCTGTGGAAAGTCCACAGTCCTTGCCCCTCCATCCTGGTCTAGGAAGCTGAACATCCAAACTGGCTAGGCACCCTCAAAGCCAGAACATGATGCAGGATCAAAACCCAGTGCCATTGTCCCTGGCTTCTCAGCAGCCCTCATTGTCCGCCATATTCAGAGAGTCCGGTTTTATCCCCTGCTTTTTCAGTCACAGTTCAGCTGGCCTTGGTGAGCTCTCAATAGATCAGCCACACTGTCTCCGTGGGTGGGTACACCCCTTGTGGTCCTGACTTCTTTGCTCATGTTCACCCTCCTTTTGTTCCTCATTGGGATTTTGGGAGCTCAGTCCAGTGCTCCAGTGTGGGTCTCTGTCTCTATCTCCATCCATCGCCAGATGAAGGTTCTATGGTGATATGCAAGATATTCATCAGTATGGCTATAGGATAGGATCATTTCAGGTTCCCTATCCTCAACTGCCCCAGGAACTAACTGGGGACCTCGCTTTGGGCATCTGGAAGCACCTCTAGGTCCAAGTCTCTTGCCAACCCTAAGATGGCTCCCTTAATTAAGATATGTGCTTCCCTTCTCCCCATCCAAACTTCCTTTATTCCAATCATCCCATATTACCTAAGTTTTATAGATTTTTGAATTCATTCTTCTATTCCTCTCTTTGAAATAATATAAATTTTTTTTCTGTTTTGACTTTCTCAGTAGTTCACACTCTTGTGGCCTCTAGTCTATATATTTATCTGAAATTATCATGAAATGTTTGTATTCATACTTCTATTTCATGGAGATTATAGTTGTATTAAATTTATATAACCCTTTCATGTTATTTACTCTCTTTTCTTTTTTATCAAAATTATATACCTTCATATAATTTTCAGTTAATTATGGTTATTGTTGAAGACCTTTTCTGATGATTAGGGTAAAATAAGATATAGGTAATATAAAGTATGGTAAATATCTAGTTACCTCATATGTGAATTTTTTGTCAATCTTTAGTAAATACTGTAGGCTTCCTGTGATATACAATTCAGTTTATAAAGAGTTGTGCTTACCTCGACATTAAAAATTCATATGATTATTTCTATATTGATTTAGATACATATTTTATGGTCAAAACACTGATAACTCTTGAGCATAGCATTATGTAAAGAGTTAAACATCTAAAGGCATTATAGCATTCATTTAATTCTGTAAGTTATGTTTTACATTGTTTTGCCCCAAGCTATTCCCATTAGTTACAATTATTCCTCTTATCTACATATCTTTTATTGTTTTTATTTGTAATTTTATCATGTATGGTCTGATGGGTTGAGGAAATTTTTTCCCTTTTTCTTTAACTTTTTTCATAAATTTTCTTTTGCTCTTAATTCTTTTAAATGTACTAGTATTATATTTAATATTGACTTTCCATTTAATTATTCAGGTTATTACTTTGGAAGAATTTTTTGAGACATAGTTGTTCTAGGTAGAATTAGCTATTTCAGAGCTATATATCTAAATGTATAGCCATATATCTACAACTCTCTCTCTATATGTATACATATATAGTTTTAGAGATATATGCACATTTAAATATGCAAATATATGTACATATGCATATACACACATGTCTCTGTGTATACATACACGTGCCTGTTCATCACAGTATTCAAGTGAATGCCAGATTTTCAAAAACAGTTTGTGAGCACTGGTTGTCTCCTTCTACCATGTAAGACTTGAGGATGAAACTCAGGTCATCAAGCTTTATGGCAGGATCTTGAGCATATTAAGCTATCTCAGAGTCCCATCATGTAGGTAACACTTGAGTTTTGTAATTTTCACTTGAACCCATTTTATGTAAAGATTCCATTTTAATTATGTTTTAGTGACAGAAATACATGTGTTTATAATTGTGTTTCCTGGTGAATTAGCAGAACCTGTATTTTTCTTTTTATTTTGTGGGAGTACTGACATGTGGCTTGTTGGTCAGAATTTTTGAAACAGATTTCTGAAAATAATTAAGATTTTAATTATAGAATATATGTATATAGAAACAGCTAATAAATTACCAATATTCATGACACTTTTGTTGCATTTGTTGTTTCCATAAAACTGAAAATTAAAGCATGCTCCACTGACCTATTTTATATAATTTATGTGAATTTATGAAGCACCTTCATTTTTTCTAGGCAGTGATTAAAACTCTTTACTCACTGATATTGATTACTGTTGTGACATTTCCTTTGTACTGGAGATTACAAACTAAAACACACTTGACTTTCTTGATCACTAGATTATTCCTTGTTGAGAATTTTAAACTGCTTTCTCAGTTGATTGTTGTAAATAAGATAGGGAGAGAAATAGTTTGACAGTATATGTAAGTTTTCTTGTTTTGTTATCTTTCCATTTCTTTCTGGATATTCCAGTTGTAGGCGGTTGGACTGATAGTTAAGTAGTACAACTACAAATTACTTGGTTCTTTCTTAGGAACTGAAACTAAGTTTCTGGCATCACTGAGAGAATGTAAACAAAAAGTTGTCAGTGTGGCACTGAGGAACTGAAGAGCATTTCTTCCAATTTTGAAATCTTCTTGGAGACATCTAAAAAGTATCATTAAGTGCAATAACAAGTTAAAGACTTTAAAGTCTTTTCAAGTGCCATGGCAACATTGAACAGAATTAGAAAATGGGCAGTTTTAGACAATCAAAATTTTATGATCTAGGCACAGAAAAATAAATAGTTGTTGTTTTTATTCATTTATAGTGCTAAAATCTTTTTAACTCATACAGAATAATGATAGAATTTAAAAAGTAATTGGACAAATAAGGCAATAAAGATAATCTAGATAGCTATAGCAGGCCTGCACCAAGCAAGGTGGGTGCTTTGTTTGCGGGCTGCCCAACCAGCAAGGAGACTTGATCTCTGGGAGCCAGGAGAGCCAACATTGGGGTGAGTTTCTGACCCCGCGGCGCCTGCCCCGGACGGGGAGCTTAGAGGTTCCTCAACCCCCTATCCTTCTTGGGCTCTCTATGGGGCCTCTGTTCCCTGCATACTGCCTCTTACTTCCTGTCCCACCCAACTTGCATCCAGGGCCCTCCCCACTTCGTCCCCCCCGCCCTCTTTCGGCACATAACATCACCCAGCACAGCCTGTTGGGACTCTGGGTCCAAATCCTCAGGGCAACCAAGAGGGCGGGAATTCCATTGTTTCTATAGCCTGCCTGCACCAAGCAAGGTAGGCGCTTTGTTTGCAAGCTACCCAACCAGCACAGAGACCTGACCTGGGTGCCAGGAGAGCCAGCACTGGGAAGAGACATCATTGGGCAAGGAGATCTGATCTCGGCACCAGGAGAGCCATTACTGGGGAGAGCCATCACTGGGAAGATACATCAGTAGGCAAGGAGACCTGATCCGGTAAAAGAAGATCCATAGGGAAGCATTTGGAGGAAGAGATGGGCAGACAGCAATGCAAGAATTCACCCAACAATCTGAAAAGCAACATGAAGCCACCAGAAACCAGCGACCTCACAACGGGAGGACATGAGCACCTCAAACAAGAAGATGTAGAAAAGATTGATTTCATGAAAGTGATTGAGTCCTTAAACAGCATGAAAAGAATGCCCTTATAGAAATGGATGAGAAATATAACAGAAAGTTTGAAGAATTGAATAAATCAGTGAATGATACCCTAGAAAACCAAGGAAAAACAATCAAACAGATAATGGAAACAGTTCAAGACTTGAAAACTGAAATGGAGGCAAAGAAGAAATCACAAACAGAGGGCCAGCTGGACATGGAAAATTTAAGTAAACAAACAGAGTCTACAGAAACAAGCATAACCAATAGAATACAAGAGTTAGAAGAAAGAATCTCAGATTCTGAAGATACCATACAGAAAATAAACAAACTGATCAAAGAAAACAGCAAGTCCAACAAACTCTCATCACAAAACATTCAGGAAATCTGGGACACAATAAAAAGACCAAACCTAAGAATAATAGGAGTAGAAGAAGGAGAAGAAGTACAGCTCAATGGTCCAGAAAATATATTTAATAAAATTATAGAAGAAAACTTTCCCAACCAAAAGAAAGATAAACCTATGAATGTTCAAGAAGCATACAGAATGCCGAATAGGCTGGATCAAAAAAAATCCCCTCGCCATATAATAATCAAAACACAAAGCATACAGAATAAGGGAAGAATTTTAAGAGCTGCAAAGGAAAAAGACCATGTCACTTATAAAGGTAAACCAATCAGACTTACACCTGACTTCTCCAAGGAAACCATGAAAGCCAGAAGGTCCTGGATAGATGTACTGCAAAAACTGACAGACCATGGATGCAAGCCCAGACTACTATACCCAGCCAAGTTTTCATTCACTATAAATGGAAAATTAAAATTTTTCAGGATAAAAACAAATTTAAACAATACGCAGCCACAAATCCAGCATTACAGAAAGTAATAGAAGGAAAATCACTAACCAAGGAGTCCAACAATGAACACAATAACTCAGACATCTAGAGACCCTTCACCAACACAACTCAAAGAAGGAAAACACACAAACTCTATGACTAAAAAAGTGACCGGAGTTAACAACCACTGGTCATTAATATCACTTAATGTCAATGGACTCAACTCACCTATAAAAAGGCACAGGCTAAGAGATTGGATAAGAAAACAGGATCCAACATTCTGCTCTTTACAAGAAACACACCACAACCACAAAGAAAGGCACCTACTCAGAGTAAAGGGCTGGGAAAAGGCTTATCAAGCAAATGAACCCAATAAACAAGCAGGTGTGACCATACTAATCTATAACAAAGTTGACTTCAAACTTAAATCAATCAGAAGAGATGGAGAGGGGCATTTTAGAAACATAACAGGAACAATTCATCAGGATGAAGTCTCAATCCTGAACATATATGCCCCTAATATAAAAGCATCCACGTACATAAAAGAAACATTGCTAAAACTCAAGGCAGCCATCAAACCACACACACTAATAGTAGGAGACTTCAACACTCCTCTCTCACCAATGGACAGGTCAATCAGACAGAAACCTAACAGAGAAATAAGAGAATTAATGGAGGTAATGAAGCAAATGGACTTAACAGACATCTATAGAACATTCCACCCAAATAGGAAAGAATATCCCAATTCTCTGCAGCTCAGGGAACCTTCTCAAAAATCGACCACATAGTTGTTAACAAAGCAAACATCCACAGTTACAAAAAAATATTAGTAACCACCTGTGTCTTATCAGATCAACATGGATTAAAGCTAGAATTCAACAAAAATGCTACCCCCAAAAAGCCTACAAACACATGGAAACGGAACAGTCAACTACTGAACCATACCTGGATTAAGGAAGAAATAAAAAAAAGAAATTAAATTCTTTCTGGAATTCAAAGAAAATAAAGAAACCACATACTCAAACAAATGGGACACTATGAAAGCAGTCCTAAGAGGAAAGTTCATAGCACTAAGTGCCCACTTAAAGAAAACAGAGAAAGCTCACATTGGAGACTTAACAGCCCACCTGAAAGCTCTAGTAAAAAGAAGCAGACTCACCTAGGAGGAGTAGAAGACTGGAAATAATCAAACTGAGGGCTGAAATCAACAAAATAGAAACACAGAAAACAATACAAAGAATCAATGAAAGAAAAAGCTGGTTTCTGGAGAAAATCAAAAAGATTGACAAACCCTATCCAAACTAATCAAACGGTAGAGAGAGAATTTGCAAATTAATAAGATCAGAAATGAAAAGGGGGACATAACCACAGACACAGAGGAAATTCAGAGAATCATTAGATTTTACTACAAAAGCCTGTATGCCACAAAACTGGAAAATGTAAAGGAAATGGACATGGTTTTAGATAAATACCATATACCAAAGTTAAACCAAGACCAGGTGAACAATCTAAATAGACCTGTTAGTTGTGAAGAATTAGAAGTAGTTATCAAAAACCTCCCTACCAAAAAAAGCCCAGGACCAGATGGTTTCAATGTGGAATTCTACCAGAACTTCCAAGAAGACCTAATACCTATACTCCTTAATGTATTTCACAACATAGAAACAGAAGCGTCATTGCCAAATTCCTTTTATGAAGCTACAGTTACTCTGATAACAAAACTGCACACTCAACCAAGAAAGAGAATTATAGGCCAATCTCACTCATGAACATTGACGCAAAAATCCTCAACAAAATACTGGCAAACCGTATCCAAGAACACATTAGAAAAATTATCCATTATGATCAAGTAGGCTTCATCCCTTAGATGTAGGGCTGGTTCAACATACGAAAATCTATCAATGTAATCCATCATATAAATAAACTGAAAGAAAAAAAAACATATGATTATCTCATTGGATGCTGAAAAAGCATTTGACAAAATTCAACATCCCTTTATGATAAAAGTATTGGAGAGATTAGGGATACAAGGGTCATACCTAAATATAATAAAAGCTATATACAGCACACGGACAGCTAACATCAAACTAAATGGAGAGAAACTCAAAGCCATCCCACTGAACTCAGGAACATGACAAAGCTGTCCACTCTCGCCATACCTCTTCAATATAGTGCTTGAAGTTCTAGCAATAGCAGTAAGACAACATAAGGGGATCAAGGAGATTTGAATTGGAAAGGAAGATGTTAAACTTTCGCTATTTGCAGATGATATGATAGTGTACATAAGCGACCCCCAAAACTCCACCAAAGAACTTTTACAGCTGATAAACAGCTTTAGTAATGTGGCAGGATACAAGATCAACTCCAAAAAATCAGTCGCCCTCTTATACACAAAGGACATGGAAGCAGAGAGGGAAATCAGAGAAGCTTCACCTTTCACGATAGCCTCAAACAGCATAAAATATCTTGGGGTAACCCTAACCAACGAAGTGAAAGATCTATTTGACAATAACTTTAAGGCATTGAAGAAAGAAATTGGGGAGGATACCAGAAAATGGAAGGACCTCCCTTGCTCTTGGATTGGGAGCATCAACATTGTAAAAATGGCAATTCTACCAAAGGCAATTTATAGATTCAATGCAATCCCCATCAAGGTCCCATCAAAATTCTTCACATATCTTGAGAGGACATTAATCAACTTTATATGGAGAAACAAAAAACCCAGGATAGCCAAAACAATCCTATACAATAAAGGATTTTCTGGAGGCATTACCATCCCTGACTTCAAACTCTATTACAGAGCTACAGTGATGAAAACAGTGTGGTACTGGCATAAAAACAGAGAAGTCGACCAATGGAACCATATTGAAGACCTGAATTTTAACCCACAAACCTATGATCTCCTCATTTTTGATAAAGGAGCTAAAAGTATACAATGGAAGAAAGAAAGCATCTTCAACAAATGGTGCTGGCACAACTGAATGTCAACCTGTAGAAGAATGAAAATAGACCCATATCTATCTCCATGCACAAAACTCAAGTCCAAATTGATTAAAGACCTCAATATCAGTCCGAACACACTGAACCTGATAGAAGAGAAAGTGGGAAGTACTCTCCAACACATGGGCACAGGATATCGCTTCCTATGTATAAACCCAGTAGCACAGGCATTAAGGGCAACATTGAATAAATGGGACCTATTAAAACTGAGAAGCTTCTGTAAAGCAAAGGACACTGTCACTAAAACGAAAAGGCAACCTACTGACTGGGAGAAGATCTTCACCAACCCAGCAACAGACAAAGGTCTGATCTCCAAAATATATAGAGAACTCAGGAAACCAGACTTTAAAATGCTAATTAACCCAATTTAAAAAATGGGGCACTGAACTGAACAGAGAATTCTCAACAGAAGAAGTTCAAATGGCCAAAAGACACTTAACGTCATGCTCAACCTCCTTAGCGATCAGGGAAATGCAAATCCAAACAACTTTGAGATATCATCTTACACCTGTCAGAATGGCTAAAATCAAAAACACCAATGATAGCCTTTGCTAGAGAGGCTGTGGTGGAAGGGGTACCCTCATCCATTGCTGGTGGGAATGCAATCTTGTGCAACCACTTTGGAAATCAGTGTTTCGGTTTCTCAGGAAATTCGGGATCAACCTACCCCTGGACCCAGCAATACCACTCCTGGGAATATACCCGAGATGCCCTATCATATGACAAGAGCATTTGTTCAACTATGTTCATAGCAGTATTATTTGTAATAACCAGAACCTGGAAAAACCTAGATGTCCTTCAATGGAAGAATGGATGGAGAAAGTGTGGAATATATACACATTAGAGTACTATGCTGTGGTAAAAAACAATGACTTCTCGAATTTTGCATGCAAATGGATGGAAATAGTCAACATTATACTGAGTGAGGTAACCCAGACCCAAAAAGATGAACATGGTATGGACTCACTCATAATTGGTTTCTAGCCATAAATAAGGATCACGGAGTTTACAATTTGTGAATCTAAAGAAGCTAAGTAAGAAGGTGAACCCAAGGAAAATCATATAGTTATCCTCTTGGCTATGGGAAGTAGACAAAATGGTTGGGGAGAAAATTGGGATCCTGGGGGTGGGGTTGGATGGGGTAATGGGAGATGGGGAGAGAAAAGTGAGAAGGGGAGGATGGAGGGAAGTTGGGGAAACAGGATGATTGGGATAAATGAAGGTTGGCTAGGGGAGCACGGAAGCAAATTCTTAGTTAAGGGAGCCACCTTAGGGTTGGCAAGAGACTTGAACCTAGAGTGGCTCCCAGGAGCCCAAGGCGATGTCCCCAGTTAGTTCCTTGGGCAGCTGAGGATAGGGAACCTGAAATGATCCTATTCTATAACAATACTGACAAATATCTTGCATATCACCATAGAACCTTCATCTGGTGATGGATGGAGATAGAGACAGAGACCCACACTGGAGCACTGGACTGAACTCCCAAGTTCCCAAAGAGTAACAGAAGGAGGGAGAACATGAGCAAATAAGTCGGGACCACGAGGGGTGCTCCCACCCACTGAGACAGTGGGGCTGATCTATTGGGAGCTCACCAAGGCCAGCGGGACTGTTACTGAAAAAGCATGGGATAAAACCGGACTCTCTGAGCATGGCAAACCATGAGGGCTGATGAGAAGCCAAGGATACTGGCATGGGGTTTTTATCCTACTTTATGTGCAGGCTTTGTGGGAGCCTTGCCAGTTTGGATGTTCACCTTCCTAGTTATGGATGGAGGGGGGAGGACCTTGGACTTACCACAGGGCAGGGAACTCTGACTGCTCCTTGAACTGGAGAGGGTGGGGAGAGGAGTAGGGGAAGGGGAAGAAGGGTGGGAGGAGGGGGAGAAGAATGGGAGGAGGGGGAGGGAAATGGGAGGCTGGGAGGAGGCAGAAACTTGTTTTTTTTTCCTTTTCTCAATTGATAGAAAAGATAAAAAAAGATAATCTAGATAATAAAGATTAGAACCTTCATCTGGCAATGGATGGAGATAGAGACAGATACCCACACTGGAGCACCGGACTGAGCTCCCAATGTCTCAATGAGGAGCAGAAGGAGGGAGAACATGAGCAAAGAAGTCAGGACCACAAAGGGTGCACCCACCCACAGAGACAGTGGGGCTGATCTATTGGGAGCTCACCAAGGCCAGCTGGACTGGGACTGAAAAAGCATGGGATAAAACCAGACTCTCTGAATATGGAGGACAATGAGGGCTGCTGAGAAGCCAGGGACAATTGCATGGGGTTTTGATCGTACTTCATGTTCTGGCTTTGTGGGAGCCTAGCCAGTTTGGATGTTCACCTTCCTAGACATGGATGGAGGGGGGAGGACTTTGGACTTTCCACAGGGCAGGGAACCCTGACTGCTCTTCAGACTGGAGAGGGAGGGGAGAGTAGTGGGGGGAGGGCGAGAGGAGTGGGAGGAGGGGGAGGGAAATGGGAGGCTGGGATGAGGCGGAAACTTTTTTTTCCTTTTCTCAATAAAATAAATTATCAGTAAAAAAAATAATAAATAAATAAAATGTAGAGAAGTTATGTTTCAAAATAATGAGTCTGTTTTGCCAGGTATAGAAATAGCAAATATATGATTAATCAAATATGTATCTCTACTTCATTTGTTATCCAAAAATACTTCACTGGAATTGGTATGAATTATTTTCCTAAAACTAGTATGCAGCTATGTAAAAAGTGAAATACTAACAATAATTGTATTTGATGCTGAATTTTATATAGACTTATCAAGTTTGTCATTTTGAACTTTGTCATAGCTAGATAAATATATTTTAAGAAATGAGAAAAGCTTTATTTCTTCTCATTTCTCTCTAAAATTCATGAACATTTTTCTTTAAATTTATTGCACACACACATTCACAAATACATAAATACAATTTTCTGAGTTTATTTAGTGTTGCTTGTGTGTATATGCTTTTAGAACTGACCACTTAGTACTGGATACCCTGCATCTGCTTATAATGAAAAAAATTTCACTATACTTCTAAAAAGAATATTTATTTGCACTTTAAAATATTATTAATTTATATTTTTAATAATTATTTTTAAAGTGTTTATTCAGTTTTGAAAATTATATACATGCATACAATAAAATTGATATCTCCCCTCATTCTCCCTCCAAGTTCACCTGTATCTTCCCCAATATGCCCTACTCCTAACTTCATGTTTCTACTTTTGTTATGACTTAACTAACATCTGTTAGTACTACCCATAAGTAGAGTATGAAGTCATGCATGAGAGCATGGGAAACTTATTAATGGACATGTCCTCAATAAATAATGATTCCTCCACTCTGACCCAGAGACTTCCACTGCCAAAAACTCCTTAGATGTGTTTTGGGATCTGAAGACTATCTATCCCATTTGTATTGATATTTTGACTGATTTATTCTCATGTAGGTCTTCTGGAAATAACTGCAGTTCTATTGAGATCATTACTGAATAGCTATATACTTTGACAGCATTTGATAACACTTCACTCTATATTCCAGTTTTTAGAACCTTGTTTCCTCTACCTATATGGTGATGGAATTAATATAGCTATCTCATTTAGGGCTGAGGATTCAGTCTTTTACTCTGAACTCCTTGACTGCTCATGCATCTCTCCACTGACTTCTTGCCATGAATAAAATGGAGTACCTCTGACAGGGGTTTAGAACAGCCAAATTCCATGAGTATAAATATAAATATTTAGAAGGCGATTTAATAGCATGACCACTGGCAAAATAGCTAAAGTGTAGAGAATTAGTATATGCAAAATAATCAGCCACAAATGAAGAACTGATATTGCACGGTTTTATACCCTTTCCATAAGACTTAGGGACTGCTGATGAGGAGGAAGAAGAAGAGGAAAAAAGACTTTAAGAATCTGAACCACAATAATACTGTCTCTTCTGGATATAACATGAATGTTGCACTCATGAACACACAGATGCTGTGGTTGTCTATAAAAGATCTTTACATGAAGCCAGTCAACAATTCAGCATGAAGGGAGTGTGAGGATCGTGTGTCTTTTCCATGAGCTGAGGAATTCTTGACAGTTAATGGATTTTAACAGAGTGAGAGTTGGGTTTTACATGGAGGCTTTGAGACACAGTTTCTTTTTGTAACTGCCCTGGATATCCTGGAAATCACTCTGTAGATCAGGCTGGCCTTGAAGTCACAGAAACCTACCTGTCTCTGCCTCACAGACTCTGGGATTAAAGGTGTGCACCAGCACCACCTTCCAAGAGTTGTTTTTATTTTCAAGAATATGAACACTGGAAGGTACATCATGCTACAGTGGATGACCACATACCCATTTCTAGGAATATATATGCAACAGAAACTGGACATGATATCTTTAAAAATTTAAAAGACATGATGTTGAATGTGTATGTTTATAATGTGGAGATAGATTTGAAAAAAAATTGAAAGAAAGGAATGTTTATGATCACAATAGATTGAACAAATTTCTAAAAAATTTTTGAAATAATTTTTATAAAATATGAATGTGGGAAAGAGACTTTTATCAAGGAGATAAAAGAGGGAAGTGACAGCATAATCAAAATGCGACCTATACATGTATGAAGCTGTCAAAAACAAGTGTAATGAGTTATTAAATTTTTAAATACCTTACCCTCTCTGATGAGGAGATGAAGGGGTGGGTTGGGGGGAAGTTCAGGGGAAGAGGAGGAAGGGAGGGAGTAGAAACTGGCATTGGTATATAAAATGAGGAAAGATTGTTTTAAATAGACAGATAGATAGATAAGGGATAGGAGATAATGGGCCAGTCAGTATTTGAATGAATACAGTTTTCTGTGTGACAATTTCAGGGGTTAAGCTAGCCAGGCAGGAGGATGCAGCCAGCTCCTCTACAACAGAGTGGGACTTAAACGTGGTCTACTAACTCCATGTAAAACCTAAGAGGGCTTAAAAAGAAATTCTAGACCAGAAAAAAAAAATACAAAGTTTAACACAGACTTTTGCTCTTTGCTGGCAACTTGGAACAACTGCTTTAAAAGAGATTTTCCTGATTCAGCTATAACGGGAAAAAAAGTTGTGGTAGTTTTAAAATGCAGGCTTTCTGCCAGCACAATCTCTGGCTTCTGCAGGAGACAACATTTGCATGGGGTTTGTGAGTAAAGTGCTATGGCTTGCTTGATGGCAATGTGGACTGTTGTGTGTCTGGAACTGTGTGAGGCTCAGGGGCACCAAATGGCTTTGAGGCAGGAGCAGCTCCACCATGCTGAACTGTGCTGATCTCAGGCAGGAACTATTGTAATTTTCATAATAACAGGACAATTAAGGTTTAGACAGGGCAGGAAACAGATGGTACCATATTACCCCTACATGGCCTAACTTAGGTTTTTTAGAAGTGCTTAGCATTTTAAGATTAACAGCACCCCCATAAAGTACGAAGCAGTTTGGAGAGAAAAAACTGCACCCATGAATAGTAAAGAATTACAGACTCACAATAAGATAGATTCAGACATAAAAGACCTCTAAATGTGTTACAGTGTTCAATAAATGTACATAAGCTTGGAAGAGAAAAGATAAGGAGTATAGAGACTCATAAAATAAAGTTAATGCTTTAAAAAGGGGTAAAGTCTTTAAAGAGAGAGTACAGATAATCATAGATAAAAATAAAAAATAAGCCACGTAATAATGGAAAATTCACAGAAAGTCTGGATTCTGTGTATTATTGTGTTTTCTTTAATTTTGTTGACTGTAAAGGAGCTAAATGCAGAGAAACATTTCATTATATGGGCTGCCAAGCTAAACCAGCATGTATATTATAAAGATATCTTGACTTCAAAATTTGGTTTAAGGATATGATGCTTTTGAAAAGATGTTCTCCTTTGGTTTTCACAGAAAATGTACGATAGAACATGTCCTCCTGAAAGGTTGCTGTGAACACCCTCAAAAACTTACTTTGCTCAACTGCTGACTGAGATAAACCTAGCACATAGGATATAACATAAAAGACCTGATTAACATCACTCTCATACAGTACAAAGCAGTTTGGAGAGAAAAAGCTGCACCCATATTCCCAAATATTGTTTTTAAATGTTCTTTTACATTTTAATGGGGGATATGATATACATATGAATAATTTGCATTGGTATAAATTTTGCTTTATTGATATAAATTTAAGTTCAATCTTGTTATATGTATATTTCTGCTATTGATTAAAGTATTGTGATTGTGCAGTTATCAAGCAAGAATTACAGAAGAATACATAAAAATTAAAAGAATCTGGTGATGTAGCTCACTTAGTAGTTGCTAAGCATGCGAGCTCTGTGTTTAAACACAAGTACTGCATTAACTTGGTCAGTGGTACATACCTATAAGCTCATTATGAGCTTACAGCAGGCAGATGAGAAAGAGAAGACATAAATAGGGAGATAAATATATAGCATATTATGATTTTTATATCTTTTTATAGCATATTATGATTTTTATATCTTTTTATGTCCAAAATTCTGTACTTCTAATGCTAGTTATTTTTTTCTTTGTCACATTCTACAGTTTGTTGAAAGCCCTGTTGATTTCATGTTTTCCACAAAAAGAATATTATCTTATTATTTGATTTTTGGTGAATTCATTCAGACTCATCTCTACTTTGGTGCCTGTGCAGAAAACATTTTATATAGGCTAGTTATAATATTGTCAATAGATATTTGGTTTTGTGATGCAAAACCAGCATTTTTACCTGAAATATCACATTTCAACAGTCAAATTATTGTTTCAAATTTTTATAAATTTTTATTTGTTTATTTTGTTTTGTATTTTTGAGACAAAGTCTTTATATGTAGCACTGTCTGTCCTGGAACTCCCTTTGTAGCCAGGCTCGCTAAGTTCACAGAGTTTCACATGCCTCTGCCTCCCAATTGCTGAAATCAAAGGCCTGTGCCATCACTGCCAACTATTTTTCAATCATTATTAAAATTGTTATGATAAGCTGAAAATAAATAATGTAGATATCCAGGAAGGGATGTTTTGTTCATATGGTAGAATTTCATTTATTTTATCATATTCACTCCCTAAATCCACCCAATACTACCAAACCCTACTGTCATTTTTTATACCCCAATAATTTTTAATCAGTAATAGTATTTTTACATGTGTGTGAGTCCACTCAAACACAGCATGGTCAAACTATAAGTGAGTTCCTTTCCTGAAGAAAACTGATTCTGTTTTGCCCAAGAGCCTTCAACAGACACACATATTTTTTAATTAATAATTCTTGACTACAATCTAATAGAACTAGAAATTATTGTTACACATGTTTTTTTTAAATCTATGAACTTTAAAGCTAAAATACAACCAATCACTCTAAGAGGAAAGCAATAAGAATTCAAGAGAACCAGATTAAAAACTAAGCAATTAATAAATGAAAATAGTACAAACATGAAAAAAGAAAAATACAAAACTAGTGTTGTTATATTTAAAAGAGCAGTTGAAGCTCACCTATCAAATAATTTTCAAATAGAAGAAAATGGCACAATAACTAAAAACATTTAACTGAAAATGTTTAGCTATAAACAAACAATATATCAACTGAGAAACAAAAATAGCATGAATAAATGTATATAACTACATTTAAAATACAGTTAAATTTAAGGCAATATATTATATACATATTCTTTCACCTTCTCCAACTTGCCAGGTCCTCCCCTGTTCCCAAAACAACTTCATGTTTTCTCTCAAACAAATAAACTAAAAATAAGGAAAACAACAATAACAAAAAGAATAAAAAGGTTAATTAGTAAGATTAAAAATAGCAAAACAAAACAAAAAGCATACAAAAAATCATGAAGTCAATTATATCTTGGCTATGACCCTACCTTGTAGAAAATAAATTTTCCCTTTCCCAGAAATTATCAGTTATAAATACATTATTGGTTAGGAATAGACTTTGTGTCCTCCTCCCCTTCTCAGTGTTGGGATTTGTTCTGGTTTGTACCAGTGCAGGTCTTGTGCATTCTGTCATACTGTTAGTTCATATGTGTATCAGTTCTGTTGTGTCTGGGTGATGCTGTTTTCATAGAGTCATCCATTGCCTCAAGCTCTTATAATCTTTCTACTTCCTCTTACCCATTGATACCTGAGCCTTGAGGGGAAAGTTTTGATAAAGACATTCCATTTAGCAGTTAGATACTCAAAGTATCTTATTCTTTGCACACTATTGTCTCTTTGTTAATTACCATCTACTGTAAGAAGAAGCTTCTCTGGTTCTTATATCCAATTGACAGTCCTAACCCCTACGCAAGAGCAAAATAAATGGAATCAGTTGGTTTTACTCACTCATGTGTGTGAAATAATATTTATAAAAGAAGTAATAATTTTAGAAGGGAAGTTGGAGATACAAGGGAATATTTGGAGGTGGGAGAAAGAGGTATGGAAATTGTGTTAATATAGAGCTCATATATAGAATTCTCAAAACAATTTAAGAAACTGAAAGTAAATATATGCAGTAGTAGCACATATTAATTCGCTGTATCTTAATATTACAGAATAATTACTTCATTATTTGTCTATGTATGAATATTTAAATCCTGTAAATGTGGTCACATACATTGTTTGAAAGTCAAGAATCAAGCATCATAAATTGAATATAGTTATTTTATTATCACTGTAAGTACATGTTTATGTTTGTTTATTTTAATTTTTGTTCTGCTCAAATTTGTCTCAAATTACTTTTGGGGCCATTTTTCAAAAATAAATTCTCTGATTGCTTTAGTGAATCTCCTCAAAAGCTCCCAGTATTTTATACGTTAAATCTAATTTAGTTCGGTCTGTTGCAAGCTACATATGCAGTTAAAGTTATGATTATTACACCTTGATTTCATGTTCCCCACATTCAATTCTTCAATATACTCCTTTGAATGCAATAAGGCATACTACACACACATGTACATCAAAGAAAAAAAACACCTTTGCACTTTGAATCTAGGCTGAAATTCCTACAGACTGATAACTATAATTATATAAACTGTAATTTCTAGGACTAGAGGATATTGAAATTAATGGATGGAAATAGAAAATACTATCTTGAGTGAGGTAACCCAGACCCAAAAAGATGAACAAGGTATGTACTCACTCATAATTGGGTTCTAGCCATAAATAAAGGTCAGTGAGTCTATAATTTGTTATCCTAAAGAAGCTAGATAAGAAGGTGAACCCAAAGAAAAACATATAGCTATCCTCCTGGGTATGGGAGTAGACAAGATTGCCAGGCAAAAAATCGGGATCTTGGGGGTGGGGTGGGAGGGGGTAAGGGGGGATGGGGAGAGAAAAGTGAGAAGGGTAGGATGGGGAGAACTTGGGGAAATGGGATGATTGGGATAAAGGAAGGTTGGATAGGGGAGCAGGGAAGCACATATCTTAATTAAGGGAGCCATCTTAGGGTTAGCAAGAGACTTGGACCTAGAGGTGCTTCCAGATGTCCAAGGCGAGGTCCCCAGTTAGTTCCTGGGGCAGTTGAGGATAGGGAACCTGAAATAACCCTATCCTATAGCCATACTGATGAATATCTTGCATATCACCATAGAACCCTCATCTGGCGATGGATGGAGATAGAGACAGAGACCCACACTGGAGCACTGGACTGAACTCCCAAAGTCCCAATGAGGAACAGAAGGAGGGTAAACATGAGCAAAGTAGTCAGGACCACAAGGGGTGCACCCACCCACAGAGACAGTGGGGCTGATCTATTGAGAGCTCACCAAGGCCAGCTGTTCTGTGACTGAAAAAGCAGAGGATAAAACCGGACTCTCTGAATATGGCGGACAATGAGGGCTGCTGAGAAGCCAGGGACAATGGCACTGGGTTTTGATCCTGCATCATGTTCTGGCTTTGAGGGTGCTTAGCCAGTTTGGATGTTCAGCTTCCTAGACCAGGATGGAGGGGCGAGGACTTTGGACTTTCCACAGGGCAGGGAACCCTGGCTGCTCTTCAGACTGCAGAGGGAGGGGGAGAGAAGTGGGGGGAGGGGAGAGGAGTGGGGAGAGGGGGAGAGGAGTGGGGGGGGAGGGAGGGAGGAGTGGGAGGAGGGGGGAGGAGTGGGAGGATGGGAGGAGGCGGAAATTTTTTCCTCAATAAAAAAAATAAAATAAAAAAAAATAAATTAAAGAGTAGGTCTCACTTATATACACATCATCAGAGAGAAAGTCACAAGGAACATTTAATCCAGGATCATCTGCTCCAGAGTTGTAGTAAGAAATTACTTTATTGGACTGTACTATTGAGACCTGAGGAATGCTAAATACAAATAATCTTGCTATGTCCAAATAAAGGACATGATTGATTATTATCCATTACTTTTCTTTAAATTCTTCATGCTTATCTCACAGAATATTTACTGCTATTTATGATGTCTTCATGTTCAGTACTTAATCAACAGTGAGAAGAACATATAGGAAATGCTTTGTATGACTGGTACTGGATTGAATTAGTATTGGAGCTCCTAGTGTTTGAGGAGACTCTTCATGCATTTTCCCTAGCATGCAGCTCCTATATATTATATTTCTACTAACAAGTTTATGCAGTTGAAAGAAGATTTTTATCAAACACCTTGACTATTATACCTAAAAACAATTTCTCAAATTTTAAATATAAATAATGCATGCTCTATTACCAGGACAACTTAAAGAAAAAGAACTTCACATGGTACTGTCAGTAGTAAGACATTGTATACTAAAGTTATTCTACCTGTTCATCCTTCATACATCTTTAGAAAACTCAGATTACAATTATATTTTTAAGATATCAGACACACTTTATGGAAAGATACAATTTCCAAAAAAAAATAATTGCAGTTTACCAGATCTATATCATGGGATTTTTCTCATTTTATGCAATTTTAAATAAATTTAAAAGAGCCAGAGCAAATTCAAATAAAAGTTGGAAAACACACAAAGTGCAAGAGAACATTTTGGTCTGTGTCAAACATTTAATAATCAAAACAAAATGATACAGATTTTAAAAATTGATGTTTTCAGCTAAAAGAAAAAAGCTGTATTCAAGGGAGCACATACAACGGTATTCTATTATACAAACGTCAAGTGGAGTGAAAACTAATTGGTAGTGTGAAAAAAATCACACCAACAGTTGCTTGGTATAAATTGAGGAAAATAACTGCCAAGAAGAATAACAGAACTGTATTTTCTATAGTGGCTACAAGGATAAATGTATTTTTCAAACTTTACAAAACTTTCAACTGACAGCTATATGTAAAGTCAGTTATCAGTAAACATTCTAGCACTTCAGAGCTTAGGACAATAGGACTGTATATTTTAATATAGCTATAGTTACATAGTAAGAGCCTATCATATTAAAATGTGTAAACTGAAAATGGGAAAATTTCTTTAATATAAGCCAGACCTTAAACATGTTAATTCAAAAATAGGAAAATTATATTCAAATACAATTCACAAATAAAAGTATAAGTAGTCAGAGTTAAAATATACACATATCATGCAGCTATTATCAGAAGTCAAATTAAAATGAAAATGAAAATTTATAAACATCAACTTGTCATTCTACCGATAAGAATGAAATTTAATAATGATGTACTGGTTTAAATGAGAAATTCTCTTTATGAGCTCACATATTTGAATATTTGGTCCCAAATTTTGGGACATGGTGCAGCCTTGCTAGAGGAAATATGTCATTAAGGGAGGGAATTGAAATTTTATAGCCTTGCTCTTCTTTCAGATATGATCTTTTAGCATGCTGCTTTGCTTCTCCAACTATTATAGACTCTTCTTCTGGGAAAATAATGTAGTATGAGGGCCTGCTAGTTTGGGTTTCTGTCCTGCCCAGTTCCCACAGCTGGTAACCCCCAAAGAAATTACACAGAGGTTTATATAACTTATAAACTGATTGGCCCATTAGCTCAGGCTTCACATTAGCTCTTATAACTTATATTAACCCATTATTCTTATCTATATTAGCCAAATGACTTGGTACCTTTTTCAGCGGGGTATTAGAAGCCATAGACATCAACACAGGGACGTGAACTCAGCCATAGGTCCAGGCAGCAACCCAGGTCCACAAATGACCATGGCCCTGGTTGACAATCAGGCCACCCATCTCAGCTTACTCTTCAGTGTTTTCAGCTCTTCATATATGTCTCTGTCCAAAGGATCTGAACCATTCTGTCTATTTGTCTCTTTCCCATATACACTATACATTTACTCACAAAACAGTACCCCATCTGCCTATTTTTTTGTGGTGTTGTGTGGGCCTGTGATTTCTCCTCAAAGCCCAGGGTGACCCTGCTTGTGGGTCTCTTGGCCTCATTCAATATGTCATGGTGCTGGGCAGAACATGCCACATTTTTATTTTCTTAAATATTTTTTAAATTTTTGGTTGACATGAAATAATTTTCACAGACTTTGCAGACACTAAATTTTGCTATTGGTAATTGTGATATTGTTGTAAATGTATAATATTATTTTCTGAAGTTACAGTAACAAAATACACCAGTTGAATGGTTTAGATACCAGATTATCATTATCCCAGATAGCTGCAAGCTTGCAATACAAAATGCACATGTTGTTAACTTTCATCCATTTTGAGGCCTGTGAAATGCACATTTGTTTAGTATTATTATGCTCTTGCTTTCTGAAGTGAAATCCTTTCTCTTTATCTATAGATATTGATATTCCTTTGTTGTTGTCTCTGCATCCCTATTGTCTCATTTTATAGAAACCAGTGACATTGATGTGGACCTATTTTACTCATTTTACACTAACTTATTTAATTATATCTTCATTGACCTTAATTCCCCATCATATGTGAATTTAGGCATTGATACAAACTGTCCTATAGCATGTTTCCATATGAGTATGCTGTGAGATAATACTGTTGTACACTGTAAAGATTTGTCAATCATATTGGTCTAATGAAACACTGATTGGCCAGTAGCCAGGAAGTATAAGTGGGGTGACCAGACTAGGAGAATTCTGGGAAGAGGAAAGGCAAAGACACAATCACCAGCCAGATGCAAAGGAAGCAAAATGCGAGTGCCTTACTTAGAAAAGGTATCATGCCACGTGGCTAAGCATAGATAAGAATTATGAATGAATTCAAGTCATAAGAGCTAGTTATTAATAAGCCTGGGAAACAGGCCAAATAGTTTATACTTAATATAAGCATCTGTGTGTTTACTTGGGACTGAATGGCTACAGGACCGGGTGGGACAAAAACTTCTGTTTACATGAGTATGCAAAATCTCAGTTCTTCTCAACTATGTACAATTTTATGCACTAGCCCAATACTGGGACATTTATAATTATGTTGAGACATTGGTTGGAGAAAGGCTTAAGCACCCTTTCTTTCCCTACTCAGCTCCAGGAAAAGCATCAGAGGATTCTTACTGTTGAGAATCCCCTCCATGTCTGGTTCCTAAATTGCTTAGTAGCCCCATAAGTAGTGCTTGTAAGTGCTGCCATCAGTTAGCTATTAATAAACCAGAATTACGATAAATATCCTACAATATGCAAAATAGGATCTTACAGAAAATAATTGTCTTGCCTTGACTGTCAATAATTAGAAGATGAAATCATATTCTTGAAAGGTGGAATTTTGAAAGGAGCATCTTCAGTACATTTTCTTGCCAAATTGCTTTGTAATGTATAGTGATTTTATGTTTACAAATGCCCTTAAAGGTTTTGTTGTTCTTGTTGGCTTTGTTAATGTATAGAATTGTTATTCCTTTAATATTGCTACATAAAATGTTTGGTTGAGATCTCAGTTTTTAGTTTTGTAATAAAAATAGTTAATCTTTCTGTTTCCCTTTTGTCCCTTCAGTCTCTTTTTGATTGTTATTGCTACATACATATGTATATACAAGTGTACAAATACAATCTGCTGACTCTGTTTTTGTTGTTTGTATATATATATATATATATATATATATATATATATATATATATATATATATACTACAACACTGACCACTTGTTCTGGATAAATAGTAAAAGGGATCATTCTTGAGAGAGGCAAATTCTTTTCAAGCAGTCATTATTTGCCTATAGTTCTTTGTCTAGGGGAGCTATCTTGTGAAATTTTCCTTCTTCAACATTCACAAGTCTAATGATAATGCCTTTTCCAATTTTTTATGAGGTAATTCCTGGAAAAGACTTTTCCAACAGGCTTCCTAGTATTCTGTCTGTTAAAATCTTTCTGCTCTCTCTTCTACAATGATCTCTGAGACAGCAATGCAGGAGCTATAACGTAGATGTTCCTACTGGGACTGACTCCGCATGATTGTTTGATTGCTACATTGTGTCCAGATGTGTTTTTTTGTGGTCATCTCCATTTGCTATAAAAAGAAGCTTTATTTTTTTGATGAGGATTGGTAACTACACCAACTACTGTGTTCAAGGATAGGATTTTAAATGAACCTTGAGAGCCTGTTTTGAAGTCCCAGCAGGTGATCACAGCTACTCCTGTAGCATCATAACACTGGTCCTCCTCTATTCAGAGAAGGTTCTTCATTTTGAATGAGTATGACGCTGAGGGAAGGACAGTCATAGAATATGTGAGGAAGGAAGGGTACACCTGGATATCCAGTCTGATCAGTTGGACTAACGCTGGCAATCAATGGGATGACACATCCTGTAGATACCTCTTCCTCAGGGGCCCCAATGCAATCATCCAAACAATCCATGTTATTGTCTATGATTTGGGTTGTTCTTCACAAACCGGCAGAAAGCCCTATTGCTAAAAACAAAACCTATGATGTGGGATTCCCCTCTGTATGCTGTGAATATGTTTTATTACCATTGATTAATAAAGAATCTGTTTTATGCCTATAGAAGGACAGCATAAAGTCAGGTGAGAAATCTGAACAGAGATATAGAAAGAAAGTTGGTACAGACAAGGAGATGTCAAGTAGCTGCCAAAGGAGAAAGATGCCAGCTGCCAACTGGTAGGTCACAGCCTTGTGGTGATTGACAGATTAATAGAAATGGGTTATTTTAAGATGTATGAGTTAGCTAGAAATATTCCTAAGCTATTGGCCAAACATTATTGTAATTAATATTTGGGTCTGGGTGCCTGGGAATGAATGAGCAGTCTCAGCCTACACATGTACATAGCTCACAGAGCATGGAGAACTTGAACTGATGCCTACCTACCTAGAGCCTTCATCTCTACTGACTAGAATCATCATACTGGAAGTTACTCTGCATTCCCTGAAAGGGAAAGGTTAAACACTACCAGCTATCCTTCTATCTACAGTGATGACCTATCTGCAAGATATTCTATTGCAATAGTGGCACAAAGCTTGTGGGAGTAACTGACCAATATCTGCATTTAAGGCCCTATCAATCAGATGTAACACATACCAAACACTGCTCATATAGCTAAGAACCTGAAGTCAGATAAGCCGGAACCTATCATAAAAGCAAATAGTACTGCTCTGCTAAAGGAATTTAACAATAAAATTACTCCTGATGACACTCTACATACAGATCCGTGTTGTACACAGCTATCATCAGAGAAGCTTCCTTCTATAGCACATAAATACAGAGACCTGCATACAGACACAAATACAGAATACAGACATATATACTATGTCTTTCAGTTTTGTGTTTTTATAGGATTCTTGAGTGTGCAAACTTGGGATTTTGTGCTTTTTCTTTGCCTATTTTTATTCTGCCTGTTTGTTTTGTCTTATTTTGGTTTTGATTTGATTTATCTTAATTAATTTTATTGCTAAATTATTCATTTTCTAGAAAGAGACATAAATAGTGTGAATTCAAATGGGGAGAGGTGGGGAAGATCTCAGGGGAGTTGGGGGAAAGAGACACTATAATCAGAATATATTGTATGAAAAAATTCTATTTTAAAAACAGAAAAATAGAAGAAAAAATTAAATGTAGTAAGGATTTGTTCTGGTCTACCAAAATGGCTATAGTAGATTCTATTGTAAGACTCATGACCTCACAAGTCTTGGGAGGTTGGCTAGGTCCCTAGTAGAAGGTATGATTTTCCTACTATTGAAAGGATATCCAGGACAGGCATCAAAACTACACAGAGAAACTCTGTCTCAAAAAAAAAAAAAAAAAAAAAAAAAACAAAAGAAAGAAAGAAAAAGAAAGGACATCAAGTTTAATTACACAGCTGTTGGCTGCCAACAACATTTGCATTTATTTCATCTTTACATATATCTTATCATGTTGGCCAGTGTTGTGGCTCATATGTGTTGCATCTGGGTAGGTCTATTAATTGCTTTCCTCCTTTGGCTTTAGTCACATTTTCTGGAACCATGGAAGGAAGCTTTCTGGTTAGATCCAGCAAAAGTCATCTGAGTTTCTGGTACTGAGTGTAGTGTCTTCAAACTTTGATTAGCAATGAAGTACTACATGATATCTATGTTATTATGGGAGTCAATTGGAGTACACTGACCAACATTCAAATGAAAGTTTCTAGTGCCTGTCACTGGGATTTGTTTAGTCTATAGTTCTTTTGGGGAGCATTGTTAACCTGAGTGGCTTAAACTCCTTTAAGACATATATGTATATATGTATGTGTATGTTTGTGTGCATGCATGCATGTTTATATATGCACATATATAATATATATGCATTTCTATGTGTACACCTTATGTGTACTGTGTATAAATTTATATAAATATGGAATTATATGACTCCTTGAAGCTTTGTCAAATAATCTTGATGCTATTCATTCCTTCATTCTCCTTTACTTTCTACTTCGACTCCCTCTGCCAAATTAGTGGAAGCCCATCACCATTTAACCAAGATTTTCTTGGTTAGAAATAAAGAAGTACATATTTCCACATCTTTGTCAAACATTATGGAATCTTTTTTTTTAAATTTATTTATTTATTAAGGATTTCTGCCTCCTCCCCGCCACTGCCTCCCATTTCCCTCCCCCTCCCCCATCAAGTCCCCCTCCCTTATTAGCTCAAAGAGCAATCAGGGTTCCCTGACCTGTGGGAAGCCCAAGGGCCGCCCACCTCTATCCAGGTCTAGTAAGGTGAGCATTCAAACTGCCTAGTCTCCCCCAAAGCCAGTACGTGCAGTAGGGTCAAAAACCCACTGTCATTGTTCTTGAGTTCTTAGTATTCGTCATTGTCCACTATATTCAGCTAAGGAGACAGAGACCCACATTGGGGCACCGGACACAAACCTCAAGGTCCAAATCAGGAGCAGAAGGAGAGGGAGCACGAACAAGGAACTCAGGACCACGAGGGGTGCTCCCACACACTGAGACATAGGGGATGTTCTATCGAGATCTCACCAAGGCCAGCTGGCCTGGGTCTGAAAAAGCATGGGATAAATCCGGACTAGCTGAATATAGTGGAATCTTTTCAAATAACAATTTTGTATTACTTTTCCTGTTTTACTTTAGTGTCAGTTTTATGTTAATTAGTAGAAATATATATACATGGTATTTTTTTCTCAAGTATATAGAATTTCAAATGATTTCTTGATGTTGTCATATCAATTTCCATTTTTTGTGTGGTATCCTTTTTTGACAAATAGTTTTTAAAGTTTACTCTACTCAAAGGAGACAATCAGTATACACTCGGCTAAGTAACTATTGCCTCACACACTTTACATGCTTTATAATACATTCCGTTTTATTTCCTTCAGTACTTTAATTATTGTATTCAAACTTATATTTTTAAAATTAGATTGGATTATAGTTGAAATCACTAATATGCTGTCAAAAGCAGAGGTTTTCTTCCTCCATTCAAAATCTTAATCTTATTTTTTAGCTCCTACTGCTTTGACTAGATTTAATCTTATTGATAATATTCAGTAATACTATATAAAGCTACTGCTGATTTTAAACAATGCTCTTTAGAATATCATCTTCATATAATGTGATTTGATGACATATATCATGTCACATTACTATGTTAAAATGTTAATACATAGTCTACTTTTCTAAAATTTTTGATAGATCTATATTGCATATAATCAAATGCTTTTTATTTAAATTAATTTTGAGACCTTCATATATGAGTACCACATCTCTCCCTCCCCCCGTCACCTCTCCAGCTCCAACTGTACACCCCTTCCTCTGAATTAATCTTTGTTATTGCTACATGCATACATATATATATATATATATATATATATATATATATATATATATATATATAACCTACTGAATCCATTCAGATTTGACTATGTACATGGGTCCAAATAATTTATGTGAGAGTTTGTCCCTAAATGAAACAACTTCTTCTTCCACTTCTTCCTCTTCTTCTTCCTCTTCCTTTTTTCCTTCTCCTCCTCCTCCTCTTACTTCTCCTCCTTCTCCTCCTCCTCATTCTTCCTCTTCCTCCTTCCTCCTTCTTTATCCTCCTCATTCTTTTGGCAGCAGTCATTGACCACTTTTAAATCATCCTCTGTGGTACAACCATATGGTTCTTTTTTGTTTTATTTCTATCCATGTTGACATGCCAAGTGTTATTATTATACCAGTCTTGTTGAGGCAAACATGTTGTTGAGATTTCATTGGTGAATATTCTGTCCTGTCTTAAGGAAAATATTGGAGGTGTCCTGGACCTCTGTCCTTACAATATTTTCCCCTTTTTCATAATTATCTGTAACTTTTAGTGATTTTTGTGTATTTGTTTGTTTTTCTCCTCAAGTGTCCACTGATATAAATATATGCCTTGTCCTTCAGCTCATGATGTTGTTTATTATATTATTAGATTTTGGTATGTAGGCTGGTACTTCATCTTGGAAGAAATAATAATACATCATGATGTTTATGTTCAATAACATTTTATCCACCCAGCATTAAGCCACATTTTTAAGCATACATTTGTGAGTAGGCGGCAATGCTCCCCTCTATCTCTGGTTTCAAGCCACAAACTTGGCACAGGTATCCAATTTTGAGTGGAACACTTTTAGTTCCCATCACTCACAGAAATGTAACACCCAGCTGCCATTGGAACACACATATGTTCTGTCAATCAAGCCCTTGGATTTAGTCCCATTTAACACTTGATAATTTTGTGTTTCATAGAATAAATTGCATGTTGCTGAATGAAAGAATGAGTTTTACTTTTCCATTTTAATTATTTATTTCATCATTTTTCTTTACTTAGAGTATAATTATTTTCCAGCCCCAATTTAATATACAACATTTTTTTAATAATTCTACATGGCATGTAATAGTTGTGAATGTTAGAAATAAATTAATTACCTACTAATGGGAAATGTGTTATAAATTAGGACATTGATATGATGAGTATAGTAGTAAAATGCCTTTAATACAGTGGGAAAAGCTTAATGATATAATTTTCCTTGAAAAAGACAACCACCCATCAGCCAATATATAGAAAGAGATATTGGATAAGATGGTACAGTCTGTACTTCTTTCTTGGGTTAAATATTCCTTTATAAAACCATGAACTTAGTTATCAACCATCATTATTTTGCATTTGCAACTGTAAAGTAATAATAATATTAAAAATTAAAGTGATGTTTTAACTGGATAAAATTTTACATAAATATGTTGTATTAGCTGGCAAACTGCATGTGATTACTACATTTTAGTAAGCATCACTGTTATTTAATTTTTGCAAAACAATATGAGTATTGTCATTTACATGAAAAAAAGGAGGTGGAAATGTGAACAGCTTGAGTTATGGATGATTTTAGCATTTTCTTTTTATCAAAAGAATGTATGAAAGATTATATAAGGCACCTGTTCTATATTCTTGGTACTAAATTATTGATCAGTCTCCATCACTAGTTCCCAAAAGAAAATGTATACCATTTTACTATTATTTACAACAACCACTGAGTCACACATTTTGTAAGAGGTAGATTGTTTTAAAATGCTTATCTTCCTTATTCATTTAATTATCAAACCAATAAAATATTAGCATTAAATATTAGTCATTGCTATGAAAATAATTTGTATGGTTTGAAAAGAAGATGTAACTCTAAATAGGTGCTCTTAAACAAGGAACAAACAAAAATGACAATATTCTGCACATTTAAATTTGAAGTATCTGTATCTATTTGCTTCATCTTCGTAACAGCAAAAGCATAACAGTGTAAGGGAGGCATGGATCAATAAAAGTAAGAGTGTAACTCTTAAAAATCCATAAGGCTCTATAAAGAAAGGCAATAGCTCAGAAAATTACCAAAAATGTCAAAATATTACATAATCAGAGTAAATCTCTCTGGTAATGTTTGAGTAAATACTTGAAGAAGGTGGCACAGTCAATAAAAAGAGCATCCTCATCCTCTTCAGAGGAAACATCCTGTGCAATGAATGTATATGAGAACTAGCCCAACCTGTTTTGGAGAAATAGTTCATGGGTTGAAAACTTTGATAAATGACAAAATAACTACAAATTCACTGAATGTAATGCTTAAAGCTGGTGAAGTGTATTATTTGTACCATATTATATATCATTGGAAATCAACAATAGTTCTACATTTGAAAGCATAAATTAGTAAGTGGAAATAGCATGACTAAAAAGTTAATGCAATAAAAATTTCATATTTGTATTACAATTGTTTAGAAATACATGGTAAATTGAAATATCTGTAAAACAAATTAAACAATTATGGGCAAAATGTACCTTAACAGTAGTCATTATTGCTGAAGGAAGGAATTGAGAATCAGTTTCACAAAAAGGCATTGTTCTATGTAAAACATTTTACATATATTCGCATATACTTGAAGTGAAAATAGTGAAACATTATCTATTGTTAAACTTGGGTGATGAAAACTTGGGAGCTTTATGTTTATTACCAATTATAAAATGTTCAAGTAAATTTTGTATTTTTAAAATTAATTAATCCACTAAATTTTTATTAGAAACAAAGTCTCCTTTCTCCCTTTGTATCATTACTACTACCAATTGCATGTCATTTTTTTCTTCATAATTATTATCCTAAATCAAATGTATATGTTAGAATGAATAGGTAATATGTATCTTTTCATGACTGTATATCAATATGTAGAAGAATGCAAATAGATCTATATCTACCCCCATCCACTAAACGCAAGTTCATATGGATCAAAGACCTCAATATAAACCTAGTTATACTGTATCTCACAAAAAAGAAAGTGGGAAGTGACCTTGAATGCATAGACAAAGGAGACTACTTCCTAAATATAACACAAGGAGCACAGGCACTGAAAGCCACAATAAATCGAATGGATCTTTCTGAATCTGAGAAGCTTTTGTAGCACAAAGAACACAGTCAATAAGACAAAACAACAGTCTACTGAATGGGAAAAGATCTTTATTAACCCCACATCATACAGAGCATTGATTTCCAAAATATATAAAGAAGTCAAGAAACTAGACATCAAAATACAAAATAATCCAACTTAAAAATGGAATATAGTTCTAAACAAAATTCACAGCAAAAGAATCTCAAATGACCTAAAACATTTAAGAAATTGCTCAACATCCTTAATCATCAGGGAAATGAAAATCAAAACAACTCTGAGATACCATCTTCCACCAGAAAAAAAAAATGGCTAAAATCAAAAACACCAATGATAGCTTATACTGGAGAGGATGTGCACTAAGGGAGACACTCCTCCGTTGCTGGTAGAAGTCCTATCTTATACATCCACTTTGGAAATCAGTATGACAGTTTCTCACAAGAACCATGAATACCTCTCTTGGGCATATACCAAAAGGATGCTCAGTCCTACTACAAGAATATTTGCTCAACTATGATCACAACAGCATTATTTGTTATAGCCAGACCCTGGAAATAAACTAGATGCTCCTCAACTGAAGACTACATAAGTAAAATTGATACATTTATAAAATGGAGTACTACTCATAAGTAAAAAAACAATGACATCTTGAAATTTGAATGGAAATGAATGGAACTAGAAAAAAATCCTAAGTGAGGTAACCCAGACCCAGAAAGACAAATACAGTATGTACTTACTCATAAGTGTCTATTAAACATGAAACAAAGATAACCAGTCTATAGTTCATGACCCAAAAGAAGCTAGGTAACAATGGGAACCCTAAGATAAACATACATGGATCTGCCAGGGAAGGAGAAATAGCAAGATATCCTGAGCAAATTCAGACTATGGAGTTGTGGGAAAGGAGAGGATAAAGGGGAAAAGGAAGGGAGAAAGAGAGGGGGAGGAAAATATGAGAGAACAAGATGGTCAAAGTTGGGAAATAATAGAGAAGGAGATCAAGGAAAGAATTACCTTGATTGAGGGAGCCATTATCAGGCTTGTAAGAAATCTAGTATTAGGGGTATTCCCAGGAATCCATAAGGATGACCACAGCTATGATCATGACCACAGCTATGATCCTAAGCAATAGTGAAGAAAATTTCTGAACTGCCCTTTCCCTGTAATCAGATTGATGACTACCTTCTCTGCAATCATAGAATTTTCATACAACAAATGATGGAAGCAGATGCAGAGATCCAAAGCGAAGCACTGGACTGAGCTCTCAAAGTACAGTCAGAGAGAGGGTGTTGGAGGGGGTGAGCCACATGTTTGGCATCAAATGTTATAAGGAGAGGGCCTGCTTGTTTTGTCCCAGCCACCCAGCTAGCTTACACCCAAAATAACCACACAGAAACTGTATTAATTTAAACACTGCCTGGCCCAGTTACTGTAACTTCTTATTGTCTAACTCTTACATCTTGATTTAGCCCATTTCTATTAATCTATGTATTATCACATGGCTGTGGCTTAGTGGCAAGATTCTAACCATTGTCCGTCTGAAGTGGAGGATCCATGGCTTCTCCCACTCTGCCCTTCTTCCTCCTAGCATTCAGATCTCCTTTCTTGGCCTACCTATGTTTTGCCCTGTCAACTAGGCCAAGGCAGTTTCTTTATTCATGAACCAATGAAAGCAACACACAAACAGAAGGAACTCCTACACCAAGAAGGAATAGGGATAATTATAGCAAAGGGGTCAAGACCATGATGGAGATATTTAGTGGCATTTCATTTGTATTTTAATGAAAAAAATTGCCTAAGGATCAAAAAGTAAAACAGCCCTGTTGGCCAGCCATATTGAACTGGCAACAATAATGCACACCTTTATACTAGTTTGGCCTAGAAACTGGGTGGTACATGGCTGTAATCCCAGTGCATGCCTTTAATCCAAGCCATAGAGAGAAATAAAAAATGAGAGGAGACAGCTCACAGTCTCAGACTCATTCTGAGATACCTGGAGGCAGGATTGCTATTTTAGACTGACTTAGAGGTAAGAGCCAGTGGCTGGCAGCTTTGCTTTTCTGGTCTTCAGAATTACTGTGGGAGAAATGTCTGTATTCTGTCAACCATGTTTTAAATAAATGCTGATTGGCCAGGCCGGAAGTATAGGTGGATCAACTAGACAGGAATTAGAGGTGGGGCGATGAAAACAGGAGAATTCTAGGATGGAGGCTTGCACAAATCACCAAAGAAGCAGAATGTGACCTGTACCACCGAAAAAGGTACCGAGCCATGTGGCTAACAAAGATAAGAATAATGGATTAACATAAATTACAAGAGTTAATAAGAAGCCTGAGCTAATGGGCCAATTAGATTATAATCTTTTTTGATTTTTTTTAGAGACTACATTTATTCTCATTAAGATTTTTTAACATTTTTTTATTGAGAAAAAAAGATTTCCGCCTCCTCTAATTCGCCCACTCCTCTCCCCCTCCTCCCACTCCTCTCCCCCTCTTCCCCTCCCTCCACACCCCTCCCCCTCCCCCCACTTCTCTCCCCTTCCCTCTGCAGTCTGAAGAGCAGCCAGGGTTCCCTGCCCTGTGGAAAGTCCAAAGTCCTCGGCCCTCCATCCTGGTCTAGGAAGGTAAACATCCAAACTGGCTAGGCACCCTCAAAGCCAGAACATGATGTAGGATCAAAACCCAGTGCCATTGTCCTTGACTTCTCAGCAGCCCTCATTGTCTGCCATATTCAGAGAGTCCAGTTTTTATCCCCTGCTTTTTCAGTCACAGTCCAGCTGGCCTTGGTGAGCTCTTAATAGATCAGCCCCACTCTCTCCGTGGGTGGGTGCACCCCTTGTGTTCCTGACTTCTTTGCTCATGTTCACCCTCCTTCTGTTCCTCATTGGGACTTTGGGAGCTCAGTCCAGTGCTCCAGTGTGGGTCTCTGTCTCTATCTCCATCCATCGCCAGATGAAGGTTCTATGGTGATATGCAAGATATTCATCAGTATGGCTGTAGGATAGGATCATTTCAGGTTCCCTATCCTCAGCTGCCCCAGGAACTAATTGGGGACCTCGCCTTGGGCAACTGGAAGCACCTCTAGGTCCAAGTCTCTTGCCAACCCAAATATGGCTCCCTTAATTAAGATATGTGCTTCCCTGCTCCCCTATCCAACCTTCCTTTATCCCAATCATCCCGTTTCCCCAAGTTCTCCCCATCCTACCCTTCTCACTTTTCTCTCCCCATCTCCACTTACCCCCCTCCCACCCTACCCCCAAGATCCTGATTTTTTGCCCAACAATCTTGTCTACTTCCCATACCCAGGAGGATAGCTATATGTTTTTCTTTGGGTTCACCTTCTTATCTAGCTTCTTTAGGATAACAAATTAGTGGAAGCAGAAATGATAAAACCTCAGAGACAGAAATTAGGGTTCAACCTGTGTAACATAAGGGCTTGATTTGTTGGGAGTTCTGTCCTCCCACCAGGTCCCAAAGCCAGCAAGTCCCAAAGAAAATAACACAGAGGTCTCCATAAGATTATAAACTGGTTGGAGGGGGAGGGAAATGGGAGGCTGGGAGAAGGCGGAAATTTTTTCAATAAAAAAATATCAAGGTTCTGGCATTATTTGAAAAAATAATAATGTGTGATTTTCTTTGGGACTTGCTGGCTTTGGACCTGGTGGGAGGACAGAAACTCCCAAAAAGTCAAGCCCTCATGTTACACAGGTTGAACCCTAATTTCTCTCTCTGAGGTTTTATCATTTCTGTTTCCACTATTCCATGAAATGAAATCCAAATAGTGACCAGAAATTCCATCCTGAGAGATAAGAAGAATGTCTGTCAATTTAGAATTAACATGGCTGATATAAAGCTACATAGTTTCCTTAATTTGATATCTATATGACATATAAAATAGCATATTTTAATCTGTGTATACAAAGTAAAATTTATAAATACTACATAAATATAAATTTTCCATGCTGATGACTGTTTATGTCTCAGTGAATTTTTGACATTCAAATAATTCAGAGAATATTAAGATTCATGATTCATGTTTTAAGATCATGTCAAATACATAGTTTTTTAAAAATTTAATATAGAGTCTTTGATGTGTGATTTTCCCCTCAGTATGTAGTGAATATGTTTTACAACTGTTGGCTAATAAAAGAATATTCATAAGCCTATAGCAGGGCAGAATACTGTTAGGCTGAAAGAGATAAAGCAAGAGAATAGGGAGAATCTGGGATAAGCCAAGTAGCCAATGCAGGAGACAAAGCTGGATGCTGGACAATACACAGATTAGTAGAAATGGGTTAATTTAAGATGTAAGAGCTAGCTAGAAATATTCTTCAGCTATTCATCAAACAGTATTGCACTTTAAATAGTTTCTGTGTGTTTATTTCAGGTCTGGGTAGCAGGAAAATAAACAAGCATTCTATGAATACAGAATCATTTTAAAGGAGTATGTATAAAAAGCATAATATTTTAGGACAGAGATTTACTAAAACAGTAGAAAGTATTCAATACAGATTAATAATGTATTTTCAACATAATCATGAAACTACTTGGTATCTTCACAAACACAAAGTACTTTCCCTTTATGCTAAAATACTTTGGACCTGTAATAATATCAAGATTAATATGTAGTAAAATAAGGCAATTGTATGTGTTTTTTTAAATATATATTTACTATAGCCACTTCCTTTTTGAACTTAGTTCTCTTCATTTTACAATGTTTTTGGAGTTCTATTATTTATAATCACTACTTCGTGCTCTTATTTTGAATTGAGTCAGCCACACTGAACTTTATATGAAGAGAAAGTGGGAAGTACACTTGAAAGAATTGGCACAGGAGGCCACTTCCTAAAAATAACCCCACTTTTTAATCTCCTGCACTAAGGTTACCCACCCAGAGCGGTGAGGGCCTGCCTACCGGGCAGGCCTCAGGGTTCCCTTTAAGGGAGCCCGGCACCTTCAGCCTGTGCACCAGCCACTCCTCTGGTCTTCTGGATACCACCCATCACTGCACCCTTCCCCCTTTCGTCCCAGGATCATTGGGCTACCAGGCTGCCCTGTTTAGTTGCTGAGGAATCCCATCTGGAGGGGTGAGTGTGTGCTATCCAGGGGCGGACTGTCCCAGAAGAGAGCACAAACCCCCCACCCCCAGCTCCTTCTGCAGGGCTGTCTTTCTTAGGCAGGACCCAGCCCCCAGCACCCCTCCCCATCCCTGCCCTGCTGCAAGCTAGGACCAGTGCTCAAGATCAGTTGTAAGCTCCTGCACTAAGGTTACCCACCCAGAGCAGTGAGGGCCTGCCTACCGGGCAGGCCACAGGGTCCCCTGTAAGGGAGCCGGGCACCTTCAGCCTGTGCACCAGCCGCTCCTCTGGTCTTCTGGATACCACCCATCCCTGCACCCTTCACCCTTTCGTCCCCGGATCATTGGGCTACCAGGCGGCCCTGTTTAGTTGCTGAGGAATCCCATCCGGACGGTTCCTCCTTCTACACTGAAAAGATACACCCAGAAAGTCAATCACAGCAAAGACTGGACCAAGACACCTGGCCTCTCTGGGCTCCAATGGAAGGAAGAGATGGGAAGGCGCCAATGCAAGAATTCCCCCAACAACCTGAAAGGCAACATTACATCAACAGAATCCAGGGATCACGAAATAAGAATTGTACACCCTACTCAAGAAGAATCAGAAGAAATCGACTCAAAAGTGAACTATATGAAATTAATAGAAGACTTTAAACAGGAGGTGAAAAACTGCCATATACAATTAGAGATTACAAACAAAAAGGTAGAGGAAATGAATAAATCGCTCAAAGACACCCAAGAAAACCAAGAGAAACAAGAAAAAGCAATCAGACAGGTAAGGGAAGCAGTTCAAGACTTGAAGAATGAAATGGAAGCAATGAAGAAAACACAAACCGAGGGAAGGATGGAGATGGAAAATCTGGGTAAAGAACAGGAACTACAGAGACAAGTACTAACAATAGATTACAAGAGATGGAAGAAAGAATGTCAGACACTGAAGATACCATAGAGAAAATAAACACACTGATCAAAGAAAATAGCAAAACCAACAAATTTTCATCACAAAACATTCAGGAAATCTGGGACACAATAAAAAGACCAAACCTAAGAATAATTGGGATAGAAGAAGGAGAAGAAGTACAGCTCAACAGTCCAGAAAATATATTTAATAAAATGAATAGAAGAAATAATAATAAATAATAAATAATAGAAGAAAACTTTCCCAACCTAAAGAAAGATATTCCTTTGAAGGTTCAAGAAGCATACAGAACACCGAATAGACTGGACCAAAAAAAAACTTCTCCTCACCATATAATAATCAAAACACAAAACATACAGAATAAAGAAAGAATATTAAGAGCTGCAAAGGAAAATGGACAAGTTACTTATAAAGGTAAACCTATCAGACTTACACCTGACTTCTCTATGGAAACCATGAAAGCCAGAAGGTCCTGGATAGATGTACTTTAGAAACTAAGAGACCATGGATGCAAGCCCAGACTGCTATACCCAGCAAAGCTTTCATTCACTATAAATGGAGAAAGCAAAATTTTCCAGGATAAAAACAAATTTAAACATAACGAAGCAATAAATCCAGCCTTACAGAAAATAATAGAAGGAAAATCACAAACCAAGGAGTCCAATAATGACCACAATAACTCAAATATCTAGAGACCCTTCACCAGCACAACTCAAAGAAGGGAAACACACAAACTCTATGTCTAAAAAAGTGACCAGAGTTAACAACCACTGGTCATTAATTTCACTTAATGTCAATGGACTCAACTCACCTATAAAAAGGCACAGGCTAAAAGATTGGATACGAAAACAGGATCCAACATTCTGCTGTTTACAAGAAACACACCTCAACCACAAAGACAGGCATCTACTCAGAGTAAAGGGCTGGGAAAAGGCTTATCAAGCAAATGGACCTAAGAAACAAGCAGGTGTGGCCGTACTAATTTCTAACAAAGTAGATTTCAAACTTAAATCAATCAGAAAAGATAAGGAGGGACATTTTATACTCATAACAGGAACAATTCATCAGGATGAAGTCTCAATCCTGAATATCTATGCCCTTAATATAAAAGCACCCACGTATGTAAAAGAAACATTACTAAAACTAAAGGCTGCCATCAAACGGCACACACTAATAGTAGGAGACCTCAACACTCCTCTCTCAACAATGGACAGGTCAATCAGACAGAAACCGAACAGAAAAATAAGAGAATTAATGGAGGTAATGAAGCAAATGGACTTAACAGACATCTATAGGACATTCCACCCAAATAGGAAAGAATATACCTTCTTCTCTGCAGCTCATGGAACCTTCTCGAAAATTGACCACATACTCGGTAACAAAGCAAACTTGCACAGTTACAAAAAAATATTCATAACCTCCTGCGTCTTATCAGATCAACATGGATTGAAGTTAGAATTCAACAACAATGCTACCCCCAGAAAGCCTACAATCTCATGGAAATTGAACAGTCAACTACTGAACCACACCTGGATCAAGGAAGAAATAAAGAAAGAAATCAAAGTCTTCCTTGAATTCAATGAACATAAAGAAACAACCAACTCAAACTTATGGGACACTATGAAAGCAGTCCTGAGAGGAAAGTTCATAGCACTAAGTGCCCACTTAAAGAAAACAGAGAAAGTACACATTGCAGACTTAACAGCCCACCTGAAAGCTCGAGAAAAAAAAGAAGCAGACTCACCTAGGAGGAGTAGAAGACTGGAAATAATCAAACTGAGGGCTGAAATCAACAAAATAGAAACACAGAAAACAATCCAAAGAATCAATGAAACAAGAAGCTGCTTCCTAGAGAAAATCAACAAGATTGATAAACCCCTATCCAAACTAATCAAACGACAGAGAGAGAATATGCAAATTAATAAGATCAGAAATGAAAAGGGGGACATAACCACAGACACAGAGTAAATTCAAAGAATCATTAGATCTTACTACAAAAGCCTTTATGCCACAAAACTGGAAAATGTAATAGAAATGGACACATTTTTAGATAAATACCATTTACCAAAGTTAAACCAGGACCAGGTGAAAAATCTAAATAGACCTGTTAGTCGCGAAGAATTAGAAGCTGTTATCAAAAACCTCCCTACCAAAAAAAGCCCAGGACCAGACGGTTTCAATGCGGAATTCCACCAGAACTTCCGAGAAGACCTAATACCTATACTCCTTAATGTATTTCACAATATAGAAACAGAAGAGGCATTGCCAAATTCCTTTTATGAAGCTCCAGTCACTCTGATACAAAAACCACACAAAGACTCAACCAAGAAAGAGAATTACAGGCCAATCTCACTCATGAACATCGACGCAAAAATCCTCAACAAAATACTGGCAAACCGTATCCAAGAACACATTAGAAAAATTATTCATTATGATCAAGTAGGCTTCATCCCAGAGATGCAGGGCTGGTTCAACTTACGAAAATCTATCAATGTAATCCATCATATAAATAAACAGAAAGAAAAAAACCATATGATCATTTCATTAGATGCTGAAAAAGCTTTTGACAAAATTCAACATCCCTTCATGATAAAAGTCTTGGAGAGATTAGGGATACAAGGGTCATACCTAAATATAATAAAAGCTATTTACAGCAAACTGACAGCTAACATCAAACTAAATGGAGAGAAACTCAAAGCCATCCCACTAAAATCAGGAACACGGCAAGGCTGTCCACTCTCTCCATACCTCTTCAATATAGTGCTTGAAGTTTTAGCAATAGCAATAAGACAACATAAGGGGATCAAGGGGATTCGAATTGGGAAGGAAGAGGTTAAACTTTCATTATTTGCAGATGATATGATAGTGTACATAAGTGACCCCAAAAACTCCACCAAAGAACTCCTAAAGCTGATAAACACTTTTAGTAATGTGGCAGGATACAAGATCAACTCCAAAAAATCAGTTGCCCTCTTATACACAAAGGATATGGAAGCAGAGAGGGAAATCAGAGAAGCATCACCTTTCACAATAGCCACAAATAGCATAAAATATCTTGGGGTTACTCTAACCAAGGAAGTAAAAGATCCATTTGACAAGAACTTTAAGGCATTGAAGAAAGAAATTGAAGAGGATACCAGAAAGTGGAAGGATCTCCCTTGCTCTTGGATTGGGAGGATCAACATAGTAAAAATGGCAATTCTACCAAAGGCAATTTATAGATTCAATGCAATCCCCATCAAGGTCCCATCAAAATTCTTCACAGATCTTGAGAGGACAATAATCAACTTTATATGGAAAAACAAAAAACCCAGGATAGTCAAAATAGTCTTATATAATAAAGGAACTTCTGGAGGCATTACCATCCCTGATTTCAAACTCTATTACAGAGCCACAGTAATGAAAACAGTGTGGTATTGGTATAAAAACAGAGAAGTCGACCAATGGAATCGTATTGAAGACCCAGATTTTAACCCACAAACCTATGAACACCTCATTTTCGATAAAGGAGCTAAAAGTATACAATGGAAGAAAGAAAGCATCTTCAACAAATGGTGCTGGCACAACTGGATGTCAACCTGTAGAAGAATGAAAATTGACCCATATCTATCACCATGCACAAAACTCAAGTCCAAATGGATCAAAGATCTCAATATCAATCCGAACACACTGAACCTGATAGAAGAGAAATTGGGAAGTACCCTACAACAGATGGGCACAGGCGATCGCTTCCTAGGTATAACCCCAGCAGCACAGACATTAAGGGCAACATTGAATAAATGGGACCTACTGAAACTGAGAAGCTTCTGTAAAGCAAAGGACACTGTCACTAAGACACAAAGGCAGCCCACTGACTGGGAAAATATCTTCACCGACCCCACAACAGACAAAGGTCTGATCTCCAAAATATATAAAGAACTCAAGAAACTAGACCGTAAAAGGCGAATTAACCCAATTAAAAAATGGGGCACTGATCTGAACAGAGAATTCAAAAAAGAAGAAGTTCAAATGGCCAAAAGACACTTAAGGTCATGCTCAACCTCCTTAGCGATCAGGGAAATGCAAATCAAAACAACTTTGAGATATCATCTTACACCTGTCAGATTGGCTAAAATCAAAAACACCAATGATAGCCTCTGCTGGAGAGGTTGTGGAGGAAGGGGTACCCTCATCCATTGCTGGTGGGAATGCAAACTTGTGCAACCACTTTAGAAAGCAGTGTTTCAGTTTCTGAGGAAATTCGGGATCAACCTACCCCTGGATCCAGCAATGCCACTCTTGGGAATATACCCAAGAGTTGCCCGATCATATGACAAGGGCATTTGTTCAACTATGTTCATAGCAGCATTGTTTGTAACAGCCAGAACCTGTAAACAACCTAGATGTCCGTCAATGGAAGAATGGATGAAGAAAGTGTGGAATATATACAAATTAGAGTACTACTCAGCGGTAAAAAACAATGACTTCTCAAATTTTGCATGCAAATGGATGGAAATAGAAAATAATATCCTGAGTGAGGTAACCCAGACCCAAAAAGATGAACAAGGGTTGTACTCACTCATAATTGGGTTCTAGCCATAAGTAAAGGTCAGTGAGTCTATAATTTGTTAACCTAAATAAGCTAGATTAGAAGGAGTACCCAAAGAAAATCATAGAGCTATCCTCCTGGGTATGGTAAGTAGACAAGATTGCCGGGCAAATGATCGGGATCTTGGGGGTGGGGTGGGAGGGGGTAAGGGGAGATGGGGAGAGAAATGTGAGAAGGGTATGTTGGGGAGAACTTGGGGAAATGGGATGATTGGAATAAAGGGAGTTTGGATGGGGGAGCAGGGAAGCACATATCTTAATTAAGGGAGCCATCTTGGGGTTGGCAAGAGTCTTGGACCTAGAGGTGCTTCCAGATGCCCAAGGCGAGGTCCCCAGTTAGTTTCTGGGGTAGTTGAGGATAGGGTACCTGAAATGATCCTATCCTATAGCCATACTGATGAATATCTTGCATATCACCATAGAACCTTCATTGGGCGATGGATGGAGATAGAGACAGAGACCCACACTGGAGCACTGGACTGAGCTCCCAAAGTCCCAATGAGGAACAGAAGGAGGGTGAACATGAGCAAAGAAGGCAGAACCACAAGGGGTGCACCCACCCACAGAGACATTGGGGCTGATCTATTGCGAGCTCACCAAGGCCAGCTGGACTGTGACTGAAAAGGCAGAGGATAAAACCGGACTCTCTGAATATGGCAGACAATGAGGGCTGCTGAGAAACCAGGGACAATGGCACTGGGTTTTGATCCTGCATAATGGTCTGGCTTTGAGGGTGCCTAGCCAGTTTGGATGTTCACCTTCCTAGACCAGGATGGAGGGGCAAGGGCTTTGGACTTACCACAGGGCAGGGAATCTTGGCTGCTCTTCAGACTGCAGAGGGAGGGGGAGAGGAGTGGGGGGAGGGGGAGATGAGGGGGGAGGGGGGAAGAGTGGGGGGAGTGGGGCAAGAATTGGAGGATGGGAGGAGGGGGAAATTTTTTTCTCAATAAAAAATAAATAAATAAATAAATATAACCCCAGCAGTACAGACACTGGGAGAAACAATTAATAAATGGGACTTCCTGAAACTGAAATGCTCCTGTAAAGCAAGGGACATGGTCAACAAAACAAAACAACACCCTAGAGACTAGGAAAAGATCTTCACTAACCCCACATGAGATAGAGGTCTGATCTCCAAAATATATAAAGAACTCAAGAAATTGGTAATCAAATAATTCAATAAAAAATGAGTATAAACCTAAACTGAGAACTGTCAACAGAGGAGTCTAAAATGGTTGAAAGACACTTAAGGAAATGTTCACCATCCTTAGTCATCAGAGAAATGCAAATCAAAACAACTCTGAGATTCCATCTTATATCTGTAAGAATGGTGGTTCACACCTTTAATCCCAACACTCAGGAGACAGAGGCATGTAGATCTCTGTGAGTTTGAGGCCAGTCTGGTCTACAAGAGCTAGTTTCAGGATAGGCCCCAAAGCTACAGAGAAACCCTGTCTCGAAAAATAAAAACAAACAAACAAAAAAGAATGGCCAAGATCAAAAACAGATGAAAACTTATGTTGGAGAGTTTGTAGGGTAAAGGGAACACTTCTGCATTGCTGGTGGGAATACAAGATGGTACAACCCCTTTGGTTGTCTGTGGGACGATTTCTCAGAAAATTAGGAAACAACATTCCTAAGACCCAGTAATACCACTATTGGGTATATATACAAAAGATGCTCAATCGTGACACAAGGGCATGTGCTCAACTTTTTTCATAACAACATTGTTTGTCATAGCTAGAACCTGGAAACAACCTAAATGTCCCTCGACCAAAGAATGGATAAGAAAAATGTGGTATATTTACATAATGGAGTACTACACAGCTGAAAAAAATAACAATATCTTGCATTTTGCAGGCAAATGGATGGAGCTATAAAACATTATTTTGAGTGAGGTTACCCAGACCCAGAAATCAATTATCACATGTACTCACTCATAAGTGGTTTTTAAACATAAAGCAAAGAAAACCAGCTAACAAATCACAATTCCAGAGAATCTATACAACAATAAGGACCGTAAGAGTGAAAGACCCTCAGAGTGGTCCTTCCCTCAGGAGGAGACCCCTAACCCAAGGAACAGTCGAGACCACTGGCTGCAATTAACAAGAGGTTTATTGGGTGGGCACAGGTACCTGTGGACAGCAAAGTCCTTTCGGAGGACTTGCCCACCTGCAGGCTGGAAGAAGGTCTTTTTATAGGAAAAGGGTGGCAAAAGCAGACAAACAGAAGCAATGCATGGTTTCAGGGATCTCATTGGTCAGTTCGAATGAGGCGATGGGATCACTTAGGGTACAAGTTCCCCGGAGACATGAAGGTCTGATAATAATAGCAGACTTGGCCCTATCTAGGGTACATGTAGTTTTTCCCAGAACTGTTCGTTCCCCTCCTAGGTCTGGTGTCTGACCAATATCCTGTTTGACCACCTAGGAGTACTGACTTTACCTTGAACTTACATTTGTTTGTGTGAAGGCTTTGCAAAATGGCATTACAGCAACTAAGCTGGGGTCTTTCGAGAGAACATCGGAAGTAGAAAAAGACAAGATCTACTGAGTAAATTGAGAGCATGGGAACCTGGGGAGAGGGTTGGAGGGGTAGGGAGAGGTCGGGAGCAGAGCAGAGCAAAATATAAAGATCAATAAAAGTCAATAAAAGAAAACTCAAAAATAAAAAGAATGGCAAATAATCAAAACCACTGATGACAACTTAAGTTGGAGAGGAGGTGGGGTAAAGGAAACACTCTTGCATTGCTAGTGAAAATAAAAACTGGGACCAATACTTTGGATATCAGTAAGGAGATTTCTCAGAAAATTAGGAAACAATCTACCTCAAGGCTCAGCAATACCACCTTTGGGTATATACCCAACGGATGCTCAATCATTCCACAAGGACATGTGCTCAACTATGTTTATAACAGCATTATTTGTCATAACCAGAATCTGGAAATAACATAAATGCCTCTTGATTGAAGAATGAATAAAAAAAATGTGGCATATTTACACAATAGAGCACTACATAGCAGAAAAATAATTACATCTTGAAATTTGTGGGCAAATGGATGATCTAGAAAACATCATATTGAATGAGGTAACCCATACCCAGAAGGAAAAATATCATATGTACTCAGTCATAAGTGGCTTTTAGGCATAAAGCAAAGAAAAGCCCGTCTACAATTTGCAATCCCAGAGAACCTAGACAACAGAGAGAACCCTATGAGAGGCATACGTAGATCTAATCTACATTGAATGTAAAAATAGACAAGGTCTCCTGAGTAAACTGGGAGCATGGGGACCATGGCAGAGAGTTGAATGGAAGGGGAGATGAAGGGAGAGGAGTGGAGAAAAACATAGAGCTCAATAAAAACTAGTTTAAAAAGATGTTCCCATTACTTGGGATGCCACATATTTAATCCCAGTACTAGAGAGGTGGAGACAGGAGTGGTATTTCTGGGCAGGGAAAGAAATATATGGCAGGAAGGAGGAGACATGAGCTAATTGCAGTCTGTGGTTTGGTGGAGACAGTTGCAGTCAGATGATAAAGTCTGAGATGAAGTTTGAAGTTGTCTGAGGAGGCAGTCTAGGATGGTATCACCCCTTTAGTCTAAACTTTGGTAGAGAGAGGTAAAGGTCTCTCTATTGACTGGCCACACTGCTTCTCTGATCCTTTAGCTTTCACCCATATTATCTGACCCTTGGTTTTATTTATTAAGATCAATTAAAATTTGTGCTATAATTATGTGAGACCATTCAACTCATTATTATAAGTTGATAATAAATGTAAGAAGAAGGAATTAAATATTATCAATACAGTCACCAAAAAACATAAAAATGAATAATACAGTATGAAATTATCACAATTTATTCCAATAATCAGGAAAATATTAACATAATGACAAGATGATATTTACAATGAAATAATAGAATTTTAATAGAGTTTAGCTTATATTTTTTAACACTTAGTTTCTCATTTTTAGTAAGTACCATTAGGAGCTAGTGGAAATTATAAGAGATGAGGTCTAGTGACTGGCTTAACTTATGGGAGTCATGGTCTTAAGTATACTATAAGTCAATGTTCTCTTCCTCTTTCTCTTTTACCAGATCCTACCTACTAACTAAGTGGTATTTTGCTCTTCCACATATTCTCTGCCACAGTGCACCACCTTGCCACAAGTCCAAAAGTAAGAAAGACTACCAAATATATGTTTTTTTTTTTAAAAAAGCCACTGAAAGAGTGAGTCCAAACACATCACTTTCTAGGTAAGTTGATTACAACAGATTTTTTTTTTATTTATTTATTTATTTAATTTTTTGATTAAAGATTTCAGTCTCTTCCCCGCCACTGCCTCCCATTTCCCTCCCCCTCCCCCAATCAAGACCCCCTCCCTCCTCAGCCCGCAGAGCAATCAGGGTTCCCTGCCCTGTGGGAATTCCAAGGAACCCTCACCTCCATCCAGGTCTAACACTATCCTGAGTGAGGTAAGCCAGACCCAAAAAGAGGAGCATGGGATGTACTCACTCATATTTGGTTTCTAGCCATAAACAAAGGACATTGAGCCTATAGTTAGGGATCCTAGAGAAGCTAAATAAGGAGAACCCAAAGAAAAACATATAGGCATCCTCCTGAATATTAACCTTCATCAGGCGATGTAAGGAGACAGAAACAGAGACCCACATTGGAGCACTGGACAGAAATCTCATGATTACAACAGATTTTATAAGATATTTTGCAACAAAGTAGAAAGCTAACTAACATAACATGAAAATCTTTACTGTTTGCCAGTGTGTCATGAATATGTCCTATAATAAAAATAAACTAGGAAATTTTGTCTACAGTACAGTCAAAATAGGCTTATACAGTCATGAATCATTTCTTCTAACAACTAAAGAATACACATTCTTTTATCAGGACACCTAATATTCTCTAAAACAGGTCAAACACTGACTATAAAACAATTCTTTAATTTTTTAGATTGTTTCTTTTATGTGTATGCATGTCTTACCTCAATGTGCTTATTTGTACCATGTGCATGTCTGGTTTCCAAGGAGATCAGAATATGATGTTGAATATCCTCAAACTAGAGTTATGGATGGTTATAAGATATCCGGCTGGTTCTGGCAATCAAAACAGGGCCCTCTGCAAGAGGAAAAAGAGCTCTTAACCACTAGGTCATCTTTTATGCCTCAAAAGTCTCTGTATTGTAATGTTTAACTTAATGTGGTCAAATACAAAGCATTAAGGAATCATTTCAATATTTAGACTTTAAATTAACAACAATCCATTATTATAAATAGAGTAATTAGCAACATTCGAACAGCAAAATATATCATTATTCCCATAAGTCCTAATAATAAACACTGTTTAATATGTTCCTAAAATCAAAGTAACATAAGAACAGAGTGTCTATCATGTGAGTTCTGAGAGCTGAACCCAAGTCCTCTGAGAAAGCAAAAAGTGTTCTTAACCACTGAAATATCTCACCAGACCCTACAAAACAATTAACACATTCTAAACTATCAAAATCATGGAAGTATCTATTCTGATCAGAATTAAGCAAAATTAGAAATCAATCTCTGCTCTAAGGAGGACTTCATTGGAAATTCCAGCTTCCATTATGATTGAATGAATTTTGTACTTATGAACAAATTTATAAAATTTTTTTTTTCTTCCATATCCATCAGCTCTTTGTTTGCTTAATGATAGCCGTTCTAGTTTAGGTAAAAGAAAATCTTAGTAGTTTTCATTTACATAATGGACAAAGATTTTGAAAATAGTTTGTAAATTGATCATTTTTAAGTTAACATGCAGAGTAAAGGTTTCATTATTACATTTTAATTTTCATAATTTGAAATTTTCATTCATCCATATATGATGTTATCAAATTCAGTGCTAGTCCTTCCCCTTGAAGTTGTCTTCCCTACTTCATCCTACCACTTTTCCTCTCAACTTACGTGCTGTTTTAAAAAAATACAAGTCCACTTTGTTGTGGAAGATTAAAGATGTGTTACCTTTGGTGGTGCCATGGAACATTTGCTTTAATGATGCAAAACTGTGTTGCTTTCTTTTACGTTGCATTTATTTAACTTTGGTAAGCTGTGATACACTGCCTGTATAAAACACCATTATTGGTCTAATAAAGAGCTGAACTGCCAATAGCTAAGCAAGAGAAATGATAGGAGGGGCTGGCAGGCAGAGAGTATAAATATAAGAAGAAATCTGGGGAGAAGGATAAGAGGAACAAGGGAAGAAGGAGTGTTGCTGGTCCCCAACATATTTCTTGGGGGATGGGGTAAAAAGGCGCTATGTCAGCAAACACAGACACCAGTTGTCAGGTAGAAGGCTTACAGCAGACTCGTTTATTTAACAAGGAAAAACTTATATATGCTCTCAGAATGCAGGTGTTCTGATTCGTTGACAGTTGATATCTCATGCTCGTCTTTCATTGGCTAGGCATGGACAGGACCTTTGGCAGCTCCAGGCAGGTCCAGTTTGTCTCCTTTTGACCTGGTAGGCCTTAACTTCCTATAGAGGAGGAAATCAGGGGCCAGTCACTCAGCTACACAACAGACATAGAATAAGAAGTAAAGAAAAAAAAACTTCCCTCTCTGAGGAGTGAATTGGAAGTAGGGGAAGGTGGGCAGAGTGGGAGGAAGGGAGTTAGTGGGAACTGGGATTGGTATAAAAATTTTCTCTTTATAGAACAGAGAAAGATAGAATTCCAGAGGCAAAATATAGATGGGATAATTCGTTAAGAAAAGCTGACAAGAAACAAGCTAAGCTAAGACTGAGCATTCATAAGTAATAATAAGACTGTATTTATTTGGGAGTTGGGTTTCATGCCCCCCAAAATAGTAAAACAAACTACCACAACATTTAGTGTTGAAAGTATGTATATGGATATAGGACCATATACTGGAGCATTAGTAGTTTCTTAGAGGCCACATCCCTGACTAAAATTTGCTCTCTCCTACAGAAGTATCAATTACTTATAATTCCTCAGTTAGAAGTGGGGACTACATGAACTGGATTGTTTGGTTGATGTTCTTCAGGCATTGTGCATGCAATCACAGCTTCTGTGAATTCATATGTGCACCAGTCATGTGATATGTGGAAAAGTTTTCTTTTAGTCATCCATTACTTCTGTCTCTTTCAATATGACAACCCCTATGCATTGAATGATGATATCTGATTGGTGGGGGGGGGCGTGTGTGTAGGTGTTGTGTGTTTGATAAACACATCTAATTTAGAGCTGAGTACTCTACAGTCTCTTATTCTGGTCAAGATTCAGTGATCTATTATAGATGCTCATAGATACAATAATCTATGAGTACATTAGGTTATTAGAAGTCAGTTTAATATTATTTTAAAATTTGGTTTCAAAGTAAAGTATACAAGAAGATAATTAGATAATGGAAAGAATAATAAAAACAAAGCAAAAGATATTACCTTGTGTATATGTGGTATGTGTACATGTACCAACCGTCTGTGTTTTGGTTATAAGTGTTTTAGAATGTGTACAAGGATAAGTATGTCCACATGGAGACAGAGATAAACATTAGCTGCCTTTACAAATTTCCATTATTTATTTTGAAACAGAGAGACTTGAGGGACCAGAACTCAGCTGACCTATCTCAGTGCTTTCAGACTTAGCCCAAAATTAAACATTCCTATAGAATGGAGTAAACTGGATAAATTACATGATTTGACAAACTCAGGGTCAAAGCTCCCAAGACCACTCAGCAAGAAACAATACATGGTGTAGAGGCAGCTCTGTAGGCCAAACAATCAGCAAGCAATGGACTTGGAGCTGTAAGTCTATTCAGTTATCTACATGTGATAGGGCTTCTATCCTACATACAGAGTTTTCCATAGCCTAAGCCACATGCTGTTTATCAACTGCATTGCCCTCTCCAGTACTTATTCTGGTGACTCTCAACAACAATATTAATGTGACAAAATTGACCACTAGTTGCCTATTTTGTGGTTGTTACTTGTGTTCAGGTTAAGATCTCCTCTGAAGATGGTGTCCAAGTATGGTAGTCTATGACAAAACAAGTAACAGAATAGATTCCTTCTCCAATGCTAGCCCACCACGCAGCAGACATCCCTCACATAGCAAATTCTCACACTAGTTTTGAAGCTATTGAAACTATGGATTTATTCTACAACTACATGTTTGTGGTCAAGAGGCATAACTTGTGGTTTAGACATTGAGTTTCTCTCCTTTCCCCAGCCAGTTTGAGAAATTTGGAATGCTTCCACTTTTTGATGCACTACTTTTAACTTTCTCTCTGCTCTCTTTTGGTGTCTGTCACAGGCTTCTTGATTCCTGATCTTCTCCCGTCTCTTTCTAACCACAGAATATCGCATTCTTATTGTCCAAATGTTTTTCAATAATGGTCACATGGAAGAAGCTTTTAATCTTCTATCTTCTCCATATTCCTTGAAGTATTATTTATAATAATGAGTGTACTGTAGAACCAACCAAGGTGTGCAACAACAGAACAATGGAGAGAAGAAATATGGTATATAATCATTGGAGTATTATTTTAACTTAAAAATAATGAAATCATATAAATTTCCCCACATAGTTGAAACTAGAGGACATTATATTACATGAAATATTCCAGACAGAGAACTGTAACTGCTGTACTTTCCTATTCTATGGGGTAGTTTAAAATGTGTCTAATTTGAAGAAACAAAGAAAAGTGGCAGTTACTAGAAAGAAACAAATGTTGTGTGAGTTAGGATAAGGTTAGTTAGTGTTCCTAAAGGACAGCAACCTAGGATGAACATAGTATGATCCTCAGTATGATGTAGTAATTACATTCATAATGATTTCTTATATTAAAAGATTGACAAGAATGTGAAATTTCTCAATAAAAAGAACTAAAGAACTGTTAAACATTTAATGTGAAAATTTCAATTACTATGATTTTATTTTTCCATCCTTGATACATGTATTGGATTATCAATCTTTTTACCAAAAATATTCACAAGTATTCCATGTCAGTTGACAAAATAAGCAACAACTAATATAATTTTAAAATTTATAATTATAAAACAGGATTTTAAATCCAAATAAATATAAAACAGTTTATTAGTCATTAGCATGTTAATTTTTTTCTTTCATTTTATGAAGTTAGATATTTGACAATATTATGTCTATATAATTGATTCTAGCTATTTTATTTCTCTGCCCTTTGTTATTTGCTTTCAACCTCTACCAACATCCATTCTCTTTACATGTCTCTTTCAAAGATTCATTACTTTTGTTTTTGCTAATTAGGGTCATCTGTGTAACAATTGAATTGGAACTGTTCATTGAAGCCTGGTGAGGTCATTGGCAGATACATAATTAAAGCCACTGACTCCCTGACTTTCTCCATTTTTGAAATAATAAATTTCAAAATCTCCTCAAGGGTTAACAGGAAATAATGGACCAGGAAGGTTAAATTGAGTTGGGATTGTGATGGCAGTGCAGAGAAGAGAATGATGGGAAAGTAAGTAATAATAAAGTCACTTTTAACTAGCCATATGAAAAAACAATAGAATAAAACCTTCCTGAAATATATAGATATAGATAAATAGAGTTTTAACAACTATCTTGCAAAACAGGGGACAGGGAGAATTGATGCTAATAGATATCACAAGCTAACAATTAAAATCCCAAGTGCCAGTAATGGGTTGCTGCCTGTGGAATTGTTGGAAAGAGGTGGTCCATATAACTCTAAACATTACAGGTTATTTCCAATGCTAATAGTTTCCCTTCAGAACTAGATAGTAAGACTTGATTACTCAAGACACCACATCTCTGAATCCTAGAGCACAAGAAAATCAAACTGATGATCACCCGAAAGCTTCATCTCTACTGATTGGATTTTATACTACTGAAAGGAACTGGGAGTGTGCTTGTCTTATTTAGACTTACTATTGCTATGATTAAATACCTTGATTGAATGTACGTGGGGAGGAAAAGTCTTATTTGACTTTGACTTTCATATCATAGTCCATCATTGAAGGAAGACAGAGCAAGAACTGAAACAATGCAGGAAAGTGGAGATAGGAACTGATACAGAGGCCATGGAAGGGTACTGCTTACTATGTCTTCTTTAGTCTGCTTTCTTATAAAAGTCCAGTCCAGGGATGGTAACACCCACAATGGGCTGGGTTCACCCTTATTGTTTAAGAAAATGCTCTACAGCTAGATCTTATAGAGGCATTCTCTCATTGAGGTTCCTTTCAAATGACTCTAGTTTATGTTAATTTTGTAAATTGCTAGAAAGAAAATTTTATATTTTTTATACATAAGGTTCTTCATATAATAAATATTCAATACATATTGGTAAGTGAAATTCTCCAAAGTACACTTAATAATCAATATTTATCACTTAATTTTGTAATAAACTTTACTCATATTACTATTTTTGCTTTCCATCAATTAGTTTAACTTAAATTTTACTGAAATTAATATTGAATATTATGTATAATGAGTCCTAATCTGTAAAATATATTATTAAATACTTATTTAGCTATAAAAATTGGAAGAATTAAAGAGGAGACAAGAAAGACAGCTTATTTGTTTTTAAAGTAACAAGAGCCAAGAATCCAAATTCATCAAGGAAATTTTTCCAACATACATCTTTAAAGTATCAATTATATTTAATTTTAAGTTTCACTGTATAATATTTTCAGATTTACAGAATTTGCTAATTCAAAGATCCTTATATGCCCTTCAACAAATCTCTCAATTTAACATCTTATATAACAGCAGTACATTTATCAAAATTAATACAGCAATTTTGAAACATTTTTTATTTACAGAACTCATTCAAATACTGCCAATTATAACCTGTCATATGCTTAAGGATCCCCAATGCATTTGATTTTTATGTCTCTTTAGTTTCCTTCAATAGGAGGTAAATCTTCACTATCTCTCTGTGTTTCATGACAATGGTAGATTGTTTCAGCTACCATACTAAATGACAACAGACTATGTATTTAACAAAAAAAATCATTTTCTCACAGTTCTGTAATCTAGAAGACTGATATACCAGTATCAGAAACTTGGAATATTTCTTAAATTTTATTCTTATCCTAAAAATGGTCATTTTATTTTTTTCTAGTTGTAGAATTTTGTTTCTACCTTCTTTCCTCCATGCCCTGCTCTTGACTAATATCTTTACTTTTATAAAAACAAACATCAGCAATATGGTTTTAGAGGCTATTTATGTGACCATATTTTAGTCTTGTAAGTCTTTAAAGGTTATTGGCCCTGACTTGAAGCTCTCTTACGGAGCTACAGTAATGAAAACAGCTTGGTATTGGCATTAAAACAGAGACTTTGACCAATGGATTTGAAGACCCAGATGTTAATTCACACACCTATGAACACCTGATTTTTCACAAAGAAGCAAAATAGAAACAATGGAAAAAAGAAAGCATCTTCAACAAATGGTGCTGGCATAACTGGATGTCAACCTGTAGAAGAATGAAAATAGATTCATATCTGTTGCCATGCACAAATTTCAAGTCCAAATAAATTAAAGACCTCAATATAAATCCGACCACACTGAACCTGATAGAGGAGAAAGTGGGAAGTAACCTTCAATGCATGGGCACAGAAGACCACTTCCTAAATATAACCCCAGTAGCACAGACAATAAGAGCATCAATAAATAAATGGGACCTCCTGAAACGAAAATGCTTCTGTTGAGCAAAGGACACAGTCAATAAGACAAAAAGGCAGCCTACTGAATGAGAAAAAAAATCTTCACCAAGCCCACATCAGACAAAGGACTGATCTCCAAAATATATAAAGAACTCAAGAAACTATACATTAAAATTCTAAATAAGCCAATTAAAAAGTAGTGTACTGAACTAAATAGAGAATTTTCATCAGAAGAATTTCAAATGGCCAAACGATACTTAAGGACATGTTCTTCATTCTTAGCTATCAGGGAAATGCAAATCAAAACAACTTTGAGATATCATCTTCCACCTGTCAGAATGGCTAAGAGCAAAAACACTAATGATAGCTTATGCTGAGAGGTTGTGAAGCACGGGGAACACTCATCCATTTCTGATGGGAATGCAAACTTGTGCAGACATTTTGGAAATCAGTGTGGGGGTTTCTCAGAAAACTGGGAATCAACCTACCTCAAAATCCAGCAATTCCACTCTTGGGAATATATCCAACAGATGCTCAGTCATACTATAAGAGCATTTGTTCAACTATGTTCATAGCAGCATTATTTAATAGCTAGAACCTGGAAACAACCTAGATGCCCCTCAACTGAAGAATGGATAAAGAAAGTGTGGCATGCATACACATTAGAGTACTACTCAGCAGTAAAAATAATGACATCTTGAATTTTGCATGCAAATGGACAGAATTAGAAAACATCATCCTGTAAAGTTGTTTTTTTATTTCCTCATTGGAAAGTAACTCTTTATCCGACTTTTCTATACCAAGTTTAGATTCTCTTGAATTGTTACCTATGGTAATTAGTAAATAGCAAATGATTCTTTTCCAGGTTCATAATTATATTCTGTTGTTGTTTTTTAATTGTTTTTATTGAGCGATACATTTTTCTGCTCCCTTACCTTAAGGTCCATATTCTCTTTTTCTTACATCAACTGAAATACTAATGAGAAAAATCTTTGTCATCATTTCCAGGTATTTTAGTATATAACTTCATATGTATGAACTTCTGGCAATTTATTTTATTGTACAGGATATTATTTTTTTTCCTCTTTTTATTTTATTTTTTTTTCTTTTCAATACATCATGACCACAGTTTCCCCTCATTTCACTCCTTCCAATCCCACCAACACAAAGCTCCCCTTTCCCCTAAATCCATCCCTCCTCTGTTATTCTTCAGAAAAAAAAAGCAGATCTACTAGGAATATCCATTGAACATGGCATAACAAGTAATAATAAAGACTAGGCACATATCCTCATATCAAAGCTGGGTGAGGGAAAGGAAAGGGGTTCCAAAAGCAGGCAAATAGTCAGAGACACCCCCACTTTCACTGTTACAAGTCCCAAAAAACACAAGGCTAACAACCATAGCATATATGCAGAGGAACTAGCTCAGACACATACAGGCTCAGTGATTGCCACTTTGATGTCTGTGACCCACTCACTATGAGCTCAACTTCTCTGATGCTTATGGACCATGTTTCCTAATGTCTTATACCCCTCTGTCACCTACAATTAATCTTTCCTCTCTTCTTTGGGAATCCCCAAGCTCCCAGGGGAGGAAATTTAGGGAGATCTTTAATTTGGGTTCTCTGTTCACCTAATATTTGGCTGTTGGTCTCTGCATATTCACCCATCTGCTGCTGGAAATAGCCTATTTGATGACTGTTGGGATAGGCACTGATCTATGAGTATGTAAGAATAGCATTAGGAATTAATTTATTATTTTTCAATCATTGGTCTCTGGGCTATCCAGCTTCCAGTTCCTGGCCATCCAGGAACTCCCTCTCATGGCATGAGCCTCAAATTAGACCAGTCATTGGTTGGCTGATCCTAAAAATTCTGTATTTCCATTGCCCAAAAATAGTTTTCAGGCAGGACAGGTGTTGTTCAAAGGTTTTATGGCTTGGTTGGTGTTCCAGTCCCACCACTGGAAGCCTTGCCTGGTTACAGAGGATGGCCAGCTCAGACTCTGAATCCTCCATTACTAGGAGTCTTCCTTGGAGTTGATCTTGTATCCTGCCACATTACTAAAGGTGTTTATCAGCTGTAGGAGTTCTTTGGTAGAGTTTTTGGGGTGTCTTATGTATACTATCATATCATCTGCAAATAATGAGAGCTTAACTTCTTCCTTTCCAATATGAATCCCCTTGATCCCCTTATGTTGTCTTATTGCTATTGCTAGAACTTCAAGCACTATATTTAAGAGGTGTGGAGAGAATGGACATCCTTGTCATGTTCCTGATTTTAGTGGGATGGCTTTGAGTTTTTCTCCATTTAATTTAATGTTAGCCATCAGCTTGCTGTAAATAGCTTTTATTATATTTAGGTATGACCAACAAACAGCCTATTACAACACAACTTCATTCTATAATAGCTAATTGCTAAAGGACTTCAAAAGATTGGGCATTTTAAATGAGAGTTATGCCACTCTTCAATTTTCTAAATATTTAATTAATTGAAATTTAAATAATACAAGATATAATCATTTTAAGCTAAATTCATTGAACAAACTAGTTTTCTAAAACTTTCTAAACATGTAAGTCTTTAATCAATAAGAACTGTTAAAAATTATTTTTCCCATAAAAGGGTTTTCTGTCTTGTTTAAAATAAAATTATTGTTATATCTACAACACATAGATTAAGAATTTTAAAGGAGGAATAATAAAATTCCAGTGTCTTATTACTTACTTTGTCACCTGCAGGATTTCCTACATTTTTTTCTTTATGAGAACTAATCCCCAATTCCCTTCTCAGCCCTTTTCTAAGACATGTTGAGTCCTGCCTTACTATAACAAAAGAAAATCATGGGAAGAAGATGAAAAATCAGTAAGGAAAATGTTTACAGAAAGGAAAAAAATCCTTCTCTTTATTTGCAGCTTTCTGATTATAATCTTAGATTTGTGGTCATATTATCATCCATTAATATCTTGATGAATCAAATATGTAACTCATAAATTCTTCCAGAAGTGCCTTCAGAGTTGTCAGGAAAGTATTTGCCAGCTAGTCAGATAAAGACAGATTACATGGATAGGAAAGACAATCTGGCTTCCAGTAACAGCATCTGGCCACTTATTAATATCTTTATCTCCCCGAAAATCTTAAGGAGATTAAAGTTTTCCTGAAGCAGAATCTCAGGTGTTCATTTTGTAGCCTTCCCCAAATTCCAGTTTTCACTCCTCCACTGCACAACAATATAAAAAGTGTTTTCTGTACTTAATTAAGCTCATTGGACTGTCTCAGAAATATATGCTATTTCAGATGATTTTATGGTCATAAAAATAACAAAATAACAAAATGGTCATAAAAAATAACAAAATAACAAAATGGTCATAAAAATAACAAAATAACAAAATGGTCATAAAAAATAACAAAATACTTGTAGTTTTGTATTATATTCAATCAATATCTGTTTCATAATTTTGCCATAACACTCCACTATATGGCCTCCAAGAAGACTCTAAACAGTTTTTCTGATGCTTTAATTCATGTGTATTTCTTGCAGAGACTGTTTCAGGAAACCCATTATGATTCTCTTTCATCCAGCTGTACAATATACTATAAAGTTATCAATCTTAAGGTATTTGAAAGCAATATATAACTTTTAAAAGTATGTTGGGCTCTTAATGTATTCTCAATTTAATTTTTTTGTCTTTAGAATAATGCTGAGGGTTATTTCCATAACATTGTGTTTATAAGAAGAGGTATGCACTAAGATTTTGTTAATACTTAAATGTATCAGACTTTAAACTTTCCATTTTACCTGTGTCTTTATATGTCCTTCAGTTATTATCTCCCTCACTATAGACAATTATCTTCATAAAGGACACTACCATAATGACTAACTTGGTCTTTCCTATCTTTCCATATGTTGTTAGTAGTCAACAGTACACAGACAAAAAGAATAAAAAAATACTATAATCTTTTTTTGTTTTCTAATCATTCAAATATTCTATAACATCATACTATTTAAATTAGAGCAAATTCCAGTTTAAATGTGAACTTTCCATTTATATTTTTTAGAATCATTAAAATTATACTTTATCTCTTCCTCAAAATGATGGGGATGTTATAAATAGTCATTGATAATATGCTGGGGGACTAACTAAATATTTAAAAATAATACACAAAAATATATTTGGACAAATAGAGACTTCTATTTAATGGTCTGCTTTTTTTCTGTCAATTGGTAAAATGTACTTGCTAGTCAGTAACAACAGGACACAGATACCTGAAACAATGGTGTTGAACATAGGAAAGCCATGTTCAAAAGAAATAAAAAGTATCGAGAAGATGTATGAGACTTTGAAATTATATTTTAAGGAGCAATTTTATTATTTATTTCTAATTTTCCAAATGAAGAGACTAGGCATCAGTACCCCATGAGGAAAGCTAGTTTCTCTTGTGGAAAATCTAACAGGGCTTCTTTATTCTAGATCATCCTCACAGTTAGATATTTCTATGGTAAATTTCTGTTAGATAAAGTTTATATCACAAGTTTTAGAACAGTGCATAATTTTCTTTTTTAAGTATTTGTGTGTGTGTGTGTGTGTGTGTAAGAGAAAGGGGGTGTTATATGCTTTACACAATACATGTCAAGGTCAGACAACAGTTTGCTTTTTACTAGTTTTTCTCTCTACCATGTAGGTTCCAGGTACTTAACTAGTGATATTTCATTTGTATTTTATTAAATAATGCTTGCCTTAAGATCAGAAAGTAAACAGCTACACCAGAAAGTGGTGGCACACACTGATGTGCGATTCCCCTCTCTATGCTATGAATATGTTTTATTACCACTGGTAAATAAGGAATCTACTTCAACCTATGTTGTGGCAAAATATAGCCAGGCTGGAAGAGATATAAAGAAAGAGTAGGCAAAGTCAAAGAGATACCATATAGCACACCCAGATTTTTTACCAGTAGGCTTTATCCTCGTGATGATACACAGATTAATAGAAATGGGCTAATCCAAGATGTAAAGCCTAGCTAGAAATATTGGCCAAGCACTGTTGTAATTAATATAGTTTCTCTGTTTTTATTCGGGTCTGGGAGGCTGGAAAATAAATGAGCTGTCGCTACCTACAAAACACCTTTAATCCCAGTAGAATTTAAATGCCAAACATCATTAATTGGCATGAATTTTAATTTCTTTCTCCTTTACATTTTGTTTCCCATATTTCTACCTAAATTCAACATTGATGGTATGTAGTATCATTTAATAACTAAAAGAATTATAGAGGATGAAGAATAAGTCTTTGTAATGTCTTCTGCATGTGACATGCTGTTGCACAAATGAATCCAAAGCAGCTATTTTTACCTGTAGAACACCTACACTAGATCAACTCCAACATGGTTATGGGAGGGGCATCCAAAGCCACACTGCCTGTGAAGAAGATTATGAGGGATGACAATTGTTGGAGAATCACTTTTATTTAAGTGTGTGAGCACAGATAGGTTGTCCATGACCTAGTGGATGGCCTCACCCCTGTGTACATACTGACAGTATGAACTGGACTCAGTGTGTTATTAGTTAAAAATAAGGAGATAAGGAGAGAATGAAGTAAGGCAAATGTGTTCAGAGATCCTTGGGAGAGCTGGATGGAGGTTTTCATGGGTGGATAAGATGGAAATACAATGGATGCATATTCAAAGAATGAACAAAAGTTTTAAATAAACTGTGGAATAATAAATAAGTTTCTGAATCAACAACAAAATTTAAGTTTGGGAACAGTTTTACTATCTTCATCTTCATTAAAATTTTGAGATAAAGAAAAACACTTCAAAGAATTTTGTGTCGAAGGAAAAGAACATGCACATACATTTGAAATACATTGCTGCTTTCCTTTTATTAGAAAAAACAAAGAACTCCCCCTGAACTGAAAAAAAAAACTGGTACCAAGACACTTTCCTATCTTCCAAAGTATCACTATTTAGATGATTTTCAGCATTTATACCTGGAAGATTTGAAGTAAAATCAGGAATCTTATCTCTCATAGTAGAATAAAGGTATTCAGCATATATAGATACTGTTTCTTTGGAGTACTTGGCAATGAAATGCAGAACTTTGTATGGATTTTGTCTACTTGAAAATATAGATCAAAGGCCATTGTTCATTTTTATTATTTCATTCTAGCTTATTTTTTTTGACTTTTTCCCATGTTTGGCAAAAATCCAGTTACCTTAAAAGATATTCCTGAGGCACCAACTTACAAATGATTTCTCATTATGTTTTACAGAGGTTTCACCTACAGTTCAACACATTTCCTTTGAATAGTAAGTGACTTCAAATATATATATATATATATATATATATATATATATATATATATATATATATATATATATACAATTCCAGGGGCTCCAATACAGTGCTATCTTCTGGCCTCCCGGGGTACCTGCAAACATGTGTAAATATACTCACAAAAATACAACTACACAGAAATAAAATATAAAAACTGAATTAAATTTAAAAGTCTACTTTAGTATTTAGGTCACACTCTTATGTTGCTTATCCCAAAGATTTCACATCTAATGCTTTTGTGTATTGATTTTTTACTGTGCAAAAAAAAAAAAATCTTTTGAACTTTCAAGCTTGATGAGTAAGGAAAACACAAGAAGGCACTTCCTTGAGCTGAACCTTAGATTCTTAAAAAAAAAAAAAAAGAGAGACTTCCTCTTCTTCCTAAATGGAAAACATTACCCGATTTTTAAAAATCCAATTATTATTTTTGACATTTCAACTGATTTATTTGAAGAGGCACTTAGAAGGAAAGGGGGTATGAATTTTGCATCCATCATTGGATTTTGCAACACGTTCCTCATTAGACCCGAGTAAAACATATTGTGACATAATTGATAATGCTAGAATCCATTTTGGGGAAGCTTAGAAGTACATACAGTGGTGTAAAACTGAACTGTTATTTCAGACTGTTAATTTTACCATACACAAATGCTTATGCAGGCCTCTAAAATCTAAAAAAAAAATACTCAAAACGTTTAAGTGTATCAAAGAGCACTGTTTCACAGCTACTGCCAGTGTTCACACTGATAAATGCAGGAGGTCTCAAAGGAAACACAGACTACTTAGAATATTCATCAAATCATAATGGTTGATAATTATATTGCTACATTTCCCAATTGTTTCCTTAAGAAAATGCAAAGCAACATGTTGGCATCACATCACCACCAACTGCCTAAGAGTGTTTACTAGGAATAATTACTAGGGTGGAAATAATCAACTTTTTAGAAGGAAAACAAACAGGAATAAACAAATATATCCAATATTTGATAAAGTCATGCAGAAGCCAAGCAAATCCTCTTCTGGGTTTCCTCTCTCCTGTCCCACTGGCAAGAAGGACTGAATTTTAACAGCCTCAAAACTGACAGATCCTGGCAACTGACACTCTTGCATTTCTGAGCCAACCACTTGTCAATTTATATTTTATCCTTCACAATTTTTGAATATTGTGTCACTAAATTTCTTCTGTTCTTTATCACTCCTCTCTGAAGGAAATATTTTATGTGTCCATTTACTGACACTAACTTGATGTTCCACTATACTAAAAAAGACTGCTTCTTCCCAGCAGCTGATTACATTTCTCACATACACACACACAAACACACACACACACACACATACTTATTATATATAATTATTCTCTCTATATACATATATATATATATATATATATATATTTACATGTTTCTTCTCCACTGTATTTCATATTATTTTGCTGTTTTGTTTGACAACATCATGTATCTTTACATTGTATAATGTATTTTATATTCACACCTCACTCCCTGCCTGATCTACACAGATCTTCACTACCACAAGACTCTGCCAACTAAAGTTCACTTTTCATAATCTGCTGAGTCCACTTAGTGCTGCCTGCACGTACATGGGTATAGGGTAATCAACTGGATCACAGACAAAATAACAGATAATGCCACTCTGATGGAAACTAGCACTTCCTGTCTTGGCAACCACCAACTTCCAATTGTTCTTCAACTACAGGTGTGGCTTCATTGGCCTTTCCCCAACTCTTGTCAGAATTTTGACTTGTTTGCAGTTTCATGCAGATAATCATATCTCTCCCCAATCCCTCCCCCACACCTCCACTTTTCCATTTCTACTCAGAAAAGGGCAGGCTTCCCAAAGATATCAACAAAGCATGGCATTTCAAGTTGTAATAAGAGCTTGCCTTATATTAAGCCTGGGACAGGCAACTCAACATGATGACTATGGTCTAAAATGCCAGCAAATTGTTGAGACTCCCACTGTTAGGAGTCCCAGGAGAAGACAAAGCAACAACTATCAGATACATACAGAGGGCCTATGTCAGTTCCCCGCAAGCTCCTTTGTTGTCAGTTAGTGTCTGAAAACACCCATGAGCTCAGGTTAGTTGATTCTTTGTATTTTCTTGGGATGTCCTTGATACACCTGACTCTTTTTTTTTGTTTGTTTGTGTGTGTTGCGAATCTTTTTTTTTATTGAAAGAAAAAAAAAGAAATTCCTGCCTCCTCCCAGCCTCCAATTTCCCTCCCCCTCCTCCCACCCTTCTCCCCCTACCCCTCCTCTCCCCCTCCCTCTCCAGTCCCAAGAGCAGTCAGGGTTCCCTGCCCTGTGGAAAGTCCAAGGTCCTCCCCACTCCGTCCATGTCTAGGACGGTGAACATCCATACTGGCTAGGCTCCCACAAAGCCAGAACATGAAGTAGGATGAAAACCCAGTGCCTTTGTCTTTGGATTCTCATCAACCCTCATTGTCCGACATGTTCAAAGAGTCCGGTTTTACACCATGCTTTTTCAGTCACAGACCAGCTGGCCTTGGTGAGCTCCCAATAGATCAGCCCCACTGACTCAGTGGGTGGGTGCACCCTTCATGGTCCTGACTTCCTTGTTCATGTTCTCCCCCCTTCCACTCTTCATTGGGACCTTGGGAGCTCAGTCCAATGCTCCAGTGTGGGTCTCTGTCTCTATCTCCATCCATTGCCAGATGAAGGTTCTATGGCGATATGCAAGATATTCATCAGTATGGCTATAGGATAGGGTCATTTCAGGTTCCCTATCCACAAATGCCCAAAGAGCTAACTGGCGACATCGCCCTGAGCACCTGGAGGCCCCTCTAGGTTCAAATCTCTTGCCAACCCTAAGACGCCTCCCTTAATTAAGTTGTGTGATTCCTGCTACTCTATCCAACCTTCCTTTCTCCCAATCATCCCGTTTCCGCAAGTTCCCCTCATTCTCCCCTTCTTTCTTTTCTCTCCCCATATCCCCTTACCCCCGTCCCACCCTACTGCCAAGATCCCACTTTTCTCCCCAGCAATCTTGTCTACTTCCAATACCCAAGAGGATAACTATATGTTTTCCTTTGGGTTCACCATCGTATTTAGCTTAATTAGGATCACAGATTATAGACCATTATTTGTAGCTAGAAACCAATTATGAGTGAGTACATCCCATGTTCATCTTTTTGGGTCTGGATTACCTCACTCAGGATAGTGTTTTCTATTTCCATCCATTTGCATGCAAAATTCGAGAAGTCATTGTTTTTTACCGCAGCGTAGTACTCTAATGTGTATATATTCCACACTTTCTTCATCCATTCTTCCATTGAGAATTGAGAGACATCTAGGTTGTTTCTAGGTTCTGGCTATTACAAATAATACTGATATGAACATAGTTGAACAAATGCTTTGTCATATGATCAGGCATCTCCTGGGTATATTCCCAGGAGTGGTATTGCTGGATCCAGTGGTAGGTTGATCCTGAATTTCCTGAGTAACCAAAACACTGATTTCCAAAGTGGTTGCACAACATTGCATTCCCACCAGCAATGGATGAGTGTACCCCCTCCTCCAGAGCCTCTCCAGCAAAGGCTATCATTGGTGTTTTTGATTTTAGCCATTCTGACAGGTGTAAGATGATATCTCAAAGTTCTTTTGATTTGTATTTCCCTGATTGCTAAGGAGGTTGAGCATGACCTTAAGTGTCTTTTGGCCATTTGAACTTCCTCTGTTGAGAATTCTCTGTACAGTTCAGTGCCCTATATTTTAATTGGGTTAATTAGCATTTTAAAGTTTCTTGAGTTCTCTATATATTTGGAGATCAGACCTTTGTCTGTTGCGGGATTGGTGAAGATCTTCTCCCAGTCAGTAGGTTGCCTTTTTGTCTAATGACAGTGTCCTTTGCTTTAAAGAAGCTTCTCAGTTTCAGTAGGTCCATTTATTCATTGTTGCCCTTAATGTCTGTGCTTTTGGGGTTATACCTAGGAAGCGATCTCCTGTGCCCATCTGTTGTAGGGTACTTCCCACTGTCTCTTCTATCAGGTTCAGTGTTCAGACTGATATTAAGGTCTTTGATCCATTCGGACTTGAGTTTTGTGCATGGTGATAGATATGGGTCTAATTTCATACTTCTACAGGTTGACATCCAGTTGTGCCAGCATCATTTGTTGAAGATGCTTTCCTTCTTCCATTGTATACTTTTACCTCCTTTATCGAAAATGAGGTGATCATAGGTTTGTGGGTTAAAATCCGGGTCTTCTATACGATTCCATTGGTCGACTTCTCTGTTTTTATGCCAGTACCACACTGTTTTCATTACTGTAGCTGTGTAATTGAGTTAGAAGTCAGGGATGGTAATGCCTCCAGCAGATCCTTTATTGTATAGGATTGTTTTTGTTATCCTGGGTTTTATGTTTTTCCATATAAAGTTGATTATTGTCCTCTCAAGATCTGTGAAGAATTTTGATGGGACCTTGATGGGGATTGCATTGAATCTATAAATAACCTTTGGTAGAATTGCCATTTTTATGATGTTGATCCTCCCAATCCAAGAGCAAGGGAGGTCCTTCCATTTTCTTGTATCCTCTTTAATTTCTTTCTTCAATGCCTTAAAGTTCTTGTCAAATATATCTTTCACTTCCTTGGTTAGAGTTACCCCAAGATATTTTATGCTGTTTGTGGCTATCGTGAAAGGTGAAGCTTCTCTGATTTCCCTCTCTGCTTCCATATTCTTTGTGTATAAGAGGGCAACTGATGTTTTGGAGTTGATCTTGTATCCACATTACTAAAGGAGTTTATCAGCTGTAGGAGTTCTTTGGTGGAGTTTTTGGGGTCGCTTATGTACACTATCATATCATCTGCAAATAACGAAGTTTAAATTCTTCCTTTCCAATTTGAATCCCCTTGATCACATTATGTTGTCTTATTGCTATTGCTAGAACTTCAAGCACTATATTGAAGAGGTATGGCGAGAGTGGACAGCCTAGTCGTGTTCCTGCATTTAGTGGGATGGCTTTGAGTTTCTCTCCATTTAATTTGATGTTAGTTGTCGGCTTGCTGTATATAGCTTTTATTATATTTAGGTATGACCCTTGTATCCCAAATCTCTCCAATACTTTTATCATAAAGGGATGTTGAATTTTGAAAATGCTTTTTCAGTATCTAATGAAATGATCATATGGTTTTTTTCTTTCAGTTTATTTATATGATGGATTACATTGATAGATTTTCATATGTTGAACCAGCCCTGCATCTTTGGAATGAAGCCTACTTGATTATAATGGATAATTTTCCTAATATGTTCTTGGATACAGTTTGGCAGCATTTTTTTGAGGATTTTTGCATCGATAATCATGGGTGAGATTGGCCTGTAATTCTCTTTCTTGGTTGAGTCTTTGTGTTGTTTTTGTATCAGAGTGACTGTAGCTTCATAAAAGGAATTTGACAATGACTCTTCTGTTTCTATATTGTGAAATACATTAAGGAGTATAGGTATTAGGTCTTCTTGGAAGTTCTAATAGAATTCTACATTGAAACCATCTGGTACTGGGATTTTTTTGGTAGGGAGGTTTTTGATACCCGCTTCTAATTCTTCGCGACTAACAGGTCTATCTAGATTGTTCACCTGGTACTGGTTTAACTTTGGTATATGGTATTTATGTAAAAAAGTGTCCATTTCTTTTACATTTTCCAGTTTTCTGGTGTACAGGCTTTTGTAGTAAGATCTAACAATTCTCTGAATTTCCTCTGTCTGTGGTTATGTCCCGCTTTTCATTTCTGATCTTATTAATTTGCATATTCTCTCTCTGCCGTTTGATTAGTTTGGATAGGGGTTTATCAATCTTGTTGATTTTCTCCAGGAACCAACTTTGTCTTTCATTGATTGTTTGGATTGTTTTCTGTGTTTCTAATTTGTTGATTTCAGCCCTCAGTTTGATTATTTTCAGTCTTCTCCTCCTCCTAGGAGAGTCTGCTTTTTTTTTTCTAGAGCTTTCAGGTGTGCCGTTAAGTCTCCAATGTATGCTTTTTCTGTTTTCTTTAAGTGGGCACTTTGTGCTATGAACTTTCCTCTCAGGACTGCTTTCATAGTGTCCCATAAGTTTGAATAGGTTGTTTCTTTATTTTCATTGAATTCCAGGAATAATTTAATTTCTTTTCTTATTTCTTCCTTGATCCAGATGTGGTTCAGTAGTTGACTGTTTAGTTTCCATGAGTTTGTAGGCTTTCTGGGGGTAGCATTGTTGTTGAATTCTAACTTTAATCCATGGTGATCTGATAAGACACAGGAGGTTATGAATATTTTTTTGTAACTGTGGAAGTTTGCTTTGTTACCAAGTATGTGGTCAATTTTTGAGAAGGTTCCATGAGCTGCAGAGAAGAAGTTATATTCTTTCCTATTTGGGTGGAATGTTCTATAGATGTCTGTTAAATCCATTTGATTCATTACCTCCATTAATTCTCTTATTTCTCTGTTCAGTTTCTGTCTGATTGACCTGTCCATTGGTGAGAGAGGAGTGTTGAAGTCTCCTACTATTAGTGTGTGTGGTTTGATGGCAGCCTTTAGTTTTAGTAATGTTTCTTTAACGTACATGGGTGCTTTTATATGAGGGGCAGAGATATTCAGGATTGAGACTTCATCCTGTTGAATTGTTCCTGTTATGAGTATAAAATGTCCTTCTCCATCTCTTCTGATTGATTTCAGTTTGAAATCAACTTTGTTAGAAATTAGTATGGCCACACCTGCTTGTTTCTTAGGTCCATTTGCTTGATCAACCTTTTCCCATCCCTTTACTCTGAGTAGGTGCCTGTCTTTATGTTTAAGGTGTGTTTCTTGTAAACAGCAGAATGTTGGATTCTGTTTTCGTATCCAATCTCTTAGCCTGTGCCTTTTTATAGGTGAGTTGAGTCCATTGCCATTAAGTGATATTATTGACCAGTGGTTGTTAACTCCGGTCACTTTTTTAGTAGTAGAGTTTGTGTGTTTCCTTTCTTTGAGTTTTGCTGGTGAAGGGTCTCTAGATGTATGAATTATTGTGGTCATTGTTGGACTCCTTGGTTAGTGATTTTCCTTCTATTACTTCTGTAAGGCTGGATTTGTTGCTACGTATTGTTTAAATTTGTTTTTATCCTGGAAAATTTTGCTTTCTCCATTTATAGTGAACGAAAGCTTGGCTGGGTATAGCAGTCTGGGCTTGCATCCATGGTCTCTTAGTTTCTGAAGTACATCTATCCAGGACCTTCTGGCTTTCATGGTTTCCATAGAGAAGTCAGGTGTAAGTCTGATAGGTTTACCTTTATAAGTAACTTGTCCATTTTCCTTTGCAGTTCTTAATATTCTTTCTTTATTCTGTATGTTTTGTGTTTTGATTATTATATGGCGAGGAGAAGTTCTTTTTTGGTCCAGTCTATTCGGTGTTCTGTATGCTTCTTGAACCTTCAAAGGCATATCTTTCTTTAGGTTGGGAAAGTTTTCTTCTATAATTTTATTAAATATATTTTCTGGATCGTTGAGCTGTACTTCTTCTCCTTCTTCTATCCCAATTATTCTTAGGTTTGGTCTTTTTATTGTGTCCCAGATTTCCTGAATGTTTTGTGATGAGAATTTGTTCGTTTTGCTATTTTCTTTGATCAGTGTGTTTATTTTCTCTATGGTATCTTCAGTGTCTGACATTCTTTCTTCCATCTCTTGTAATCTGTTGTTAGTACTTGTCTCTGTAGTTCCTGTTCTTTTACCCAGATTTTCCATCTCCACCTTTCCCTCGGTTTGTGTTTTCTTCATTGCTTCCATTTCATTCTTCAAGTCTTGAACTGCTTCCCTTACCTGTCTGATTGCTTTTTCTTGTTTCTCTTGGTTTTCTTGGGTGTCTTTGAGCAATTTATTCATTTCCTCTACCTTTTTGTTTGTAATCTCTAATTGTTTATGGCAGTTTTTCACCTCCTGTTTAAGGTCTTCTATTAATTTCATATATTTCACTTTTGAGTCGATTTCTTCTAATTCTTCTGGAGTAGGGTGTCCAGTTCTTCTTATTTCTGGATCCCTGGATTCTGGTGATGTCATGTTGCCTTTCAGGTTGTTGGGGGAATTCTTGCATTGGCGCCTTCCCATCTCTTCCTTCCAATGTACCCTGGAGAGGCCTGGTGTCTTGGTCCAGTCTTTGCTGTGATTGACTTTCTGGGTGTATCTTTTCAGTGTAGAAGGAGGAACTCTTCCCATCCTGATGGAACTCCTCAGCACCAAAGCATGGACGCCTGGTAGTCCAATGACCCGAGGACACAGGGGGGATCTTGGGGGGGAGGGTGGGGACGAGTAGAACACAGGACACCCTGCCGCAAAAGCTGAAGGTGCAAGTGCACTCTTTCCGGGGGTCCTTGAGGTCTGCCCCGTAGGTAGGCTCTCACTGCTCTGGATGGGTAGCCTTAGTTTAGGAGCAGAAAACTGTTCCTGAGCGAAGGACCTTGCAGAATACACAGGCTTGGGGGGGGGGTCGTGTGTAAGAAAGACAGCCCAGCAGAAGGAGCTGGGGGAGGGGGGTTTGTGTTCTCTTCCGGGACAGTCCGCCCCTGGATAGCACACACTCACCCGTCCAGATGGGATTCCTCAGCAACTAAACAGGGCCGCCTGGTAGCCCAATGATCCGGGGACGAAAGGATGAAGGGCACAGGGATGGGTGGTATCCAGAAGACAAGAGGAGCGGCTGGTGCACAGGCTGAAGGTGCCCGGCTCCCTTACAGGGGACCCTGAGACCTGCCCGGTAGGCAGGCCCTCACCGCTCTGGGTGGGTAACCTTAGTGCAGGAGCTTAAAACTGATCTTGAGCACTGGTCCTAGCTTGCAACAGGGCAGGGATGGGGAGGGGTGCTGGGGGCTGGGTCCTGCCTAAGAAAGACAGCCCTGCAGAAGGAGCTGGAGGAGGGGGGTTTGTGCTCTCTTCTGGGACAGTCCGCCCCTGGATAGCACACACTCACCTGTCCAGATGGGATTCCTCAGCAACTAAACAGGGTCGCCTGGTAGCCCAATGATCCAGGGACGAAAGGGTGAAGGGCGCAGGGATGAGTGGTATCCAGAGGATCAGAAGAGCGGCTGCTGCACAGGCCGAAGGTGCCGGGCTCCCTTACAGGGAACCCTGAGGCCTGCCCGGTAGGCAGGTCCTCACCGCTCTGGGTGGGTAACCTTAGTGCAGGAGCTTAAAACTGATCTTGAGCACTGGTCCTAGCTTGCAGCAGGGCAGGGATGGGGAGGGGACAAGTATCAATCTATGGGTATAGCAGAAAACCATTAGGCAACATTACATTTACAATTGTTTTTCATCAGTCCTGTTTCATTCTATTCTAGAACTCTGGGTCATCTAGCTTCTGGGTCTTGGCATTTCAGGCAGTGTCAGGACTATGTTTATTCTAGTACCATGTGACTCATGATGGACTGGTCATTGATTGACCACCGCCACAATCTCTATACTACCTTTACTCCAGTGCATCACATAGACTATAGATCAAGGGTTATATGGCTGGGTTGATGTCCCAGTCCTCTCAGTGGTTGTCTTGCCTGGTCACAGAGGTTGCCCAGTTCAGGCTACATACCCCTTGTTGCTATGAGTCTTAACTAGGGTCATCCTTTTATAATACTGGGAGTTTCCCTTGCACAAGGTTTTGACTTGAGTTTGAAATGACCCTCTTTCCAAATGTCTTTTTCAGTACTCTCCCCCAGCCCATCCCCACCTAATCCCTCAGATTTTCTTCACCACCTACCCCAGTATACCCACGAAATTTCTTCTATTTCTGATTCCCAGGGAGATCCAATTATTGACCTTGAGCCCTCCATGTTACATACTTTCTCTGGTTGTATGGATTATAGCATGAATATCCTTTACTTAACAGGAAAATAACACACATGGCTACATACCGTGTTTTCTTTCTAGATATGTATTACCTTACTTAGGATGATTTTTTCTAGTTTTATCCATTTGCCTTTGAATTTTATGATGTTGTTTTTAAGAGATGAGTACTACTCCATCGTGTAAATGTACCATATTTTCTTTATCTTAGCTTTAGCTTTTTATTGGCTTGATCTTTCATCTTAAATTAATCCATTCCTATTCATCTGTGCATCACCATGAGACTTTTGGTTTACTGGTAAAGTTCCACTGGGGTCAGCCATCTGTCTCCTGCTGCAGCTACATGGTGTCTCCCTGTCTCTGTCTACTTTCTCTGAGCATTTAGTTTAGTTTTCCTGCCTTACTCTATTCTGCCCTGTCATATACCAAAGCAGTTTTATTCATTAACCAATAAAGCAACACATATACAGAAGGGAATAACACATCACAAACATGGACAATGAAAATGAAACATTTATAAAATATTTTTAAAAACCGGAATATTGGAATTATTTCTGTCAAAGGAAGTATCATGGCCAAAGCAAACAAAAATCTTAACAGGAAATTGTAAGTTGGATAGTATGCCACTAGTCAAAAGGAGGAGAATGAAGAAATAATGGAAAATGGCAGTCTGAGACAAGATAACATTCAAATTTAAAAACTAAAACACAATGGAAGCACTAACGGAAAGAAATGGCATATTAAGGATAGTTCTTTTTAAGGCTCAACTCTTATAACAGCTTAAGGAAGAAAGTTAATGAAAAAGTTCGTTTGAAGATACATGCCACTAGTTGCAGTACATAGTTGGCAGATATAAGGAAGCATAATCATGTTTAAGGGTAGCCAGGGCAATGTTGTGAGACATTTCTTGAGAAAGAGAGGGAGAGAGAGAAAGAGAGAGAGAGAGAGAGAGAGAGAGAGAGAGAGAGAGATCGAGAATGGGAGGGAGGAAGAAAAGAAGGAAGGAAGAAATGTATGAAGGAAGGAATGAAAGAAGAAAGAAAGAGAATGGAATGGAATAAAGAAAACAAACAAGAATTTTATAAAGGAAAACTGTTAAGTTGTAAATAGGGATAGTTATATGGAAGAATTACGAGTGTCACTTTTGCTGATCTTCAGCAATTCTGTAGACTAGATTGAGTTTTAAAGATAATGTATAACATCAGTTTCTTTCTCCAAAGACCTGGTTTCTGTCAGTCTAATAAGTACACCCATCTCTCTTCTGTGTCCTTGTCAATTATAATGTTTTATAAGGCCTTGTGGTCAAACTTAAAATCTCTAGTCCTCTTCCTGGCTTACAAGATCCAATATAAACTTTGCCTTGCTTATTTCAAAGAGCATATTGTCTAACATTTAAAATATTTTATTATTAATATATGGTAATTGTATGAAACTCTGGGTCTCATTATAATATTTGTATACAAGCACATAAGGTAATTTTATCATTTCCTTTCCTTTCATTGCTATCTCTTCTACCTGCTCACTTCTCACACTAGTCCCCTTCTTCTTCTCTAATAGTCACCTTTACATTATGTCATTTCCTTCTTAGAATCTACATGTACAAGATATAGGTAATCTTTGTTTCTCTGAACCAGAATCATTTCACTTTACATAGTGATCTTTAGTTATACCCATGTCACTGAAATTTATCTGAATTCATTTCATTTTATGTCAGAATACCCCTCTATTGTGTATATGTACCAAATTTTCTTTACTATTCAATTACTGATTGGCATCTTGTATAATTCCATTTCCTGGCTACTATGGATAGTGTGGTAATATACAATAATGTACATTATCTCTGTTGTATATTGATTTAATAGCTTTCCATATGTTCCAAAGGACCTTGTTTGTGTAAGGATTCATTGAGTTGCAACCACTCCAAAAACCAAAAGTTATACTTGTTTATGTAAGATATCAGCCTGGGATATTGTCTCCCCTATTATTTGATAAATCTTTAGATTCCTTTTATTATTGTACACATTTTAGCAAGCTGCTATATTTGTAGGTGTCCACATGATTTTTACAAAAGGACTTCAGTGTTAGTTGTCCCTCCCTATATTCCTCCATTATCCTGCTTTGTATAGATACAACTAATCCATAGATATAGGTACCCAGATAGTGGTAACACTTAAAGCAGTAGCAATTACTGAAATTGGATACAGGTGATTTGTTAGAGAGCTGACATAATTGTGTTTGACCTTGATACTGTTAAATAATGATTTTTTCTGTCAAAACATTTTATTGTACTGTATACTGTAACATTTCCATTTGCTATATATTTTATTGAGCATTATTCTAATGAATTTTTTCTGTTGCTGTGATAAAGGGCCCTCACAAAAACAAGTCAGAAGAAAAAAGATTCATTTTAAATTTCAGGTAACAGTACATTATTGCAGGGCAATAAAGACAGGAACCTAACGAATGAACACAGCGATCACCTAGTTAGCCATCATCAGCCATGTAACACCCTTTTGTTATCAAGTCCAATAAAAAATGTACAGAAACATTTTAAGTTAAAACTCCTGAAGTTTACTAAGCATTTTCCTCATGAATCAGTAGAAAGGGTGGAAAAAGATGAAAAAGAAACAAAATATTGTCAAGGAAACTGATAGATGAACAACATTACAAAGAACTAAATAAAATAAAATTGGTAAAACACTAATCATGAGATGGCTTGGATACTTTTCACCTAAAGACTCTTTTAATAAAGACTTCACCATAATCCTGTGGTGCTGTTGGAGTGATGACTTGTGACAGTACTTACAAATGTGTGATTTTATGAAATATTAGGTTCACTGGGCCATTTTCTTTTCCTGCATTTCCCAATATCTTTGAGGTGATCATCTTGGTTCATTGTGTGATATAATCATGATGCATTGCTTGACTATAAGGTTCAAAGCACCTGCCTTATTGATCATCAATGTGAATGTCTAAAACTATAAGACAAAATAAATTTTTCCACTTTTAAAGTTGTGTAGAAGGAGCTTCAGGGCATTTCCCACCTCCCAGCTCCCAGCCACCAGCTATCTTTACCCAAAATAATTACACAGAAACTGTATTCTTTTAAATACTGCCTGGCCTGTTATCTGTGGCCTCTTATTGGCTAACACTCACATCTTGATTAACCTATTTCTAATAATCTGTGTAGTTTACCAAGAAGGACTATACCCTACATTGGTCTGGGGTCAGAGAATCATGGCAACTGTCTCACTGCCTTCTTCTTCCCAGCATTCTGTTCTGTCTTCTCCACCTACCTATGTTCTGACCTATCAGGCCAAGCAATTTTCTTTATTAATTAACCAATGAAAGCAACAGATAAAGACCCACCTACATCATTTCCCCTTTTTCTATTTAAACAAAAAAGAAAGGCTTTCACTTTAACATAGTAAAATTACATATAACAAAACAGTTATCAAGCAAGGATTACAGTTACAATACTTATATCTATTTTATCTTTTATCATAACTAAGGAAAACAATAACTATCTATTTATTCTTCAACTCCATCAAAGTCTCCAGGGGGATATAATATTACCTAAGTAAACAAGAAATAAGCAACTTCCAAACTCTAGAAATGACAGAGACATCTCACTGCCTGTACAGTCACCCAAAGTTCTTTTGTTCCATTGGAGCATCCATCTTCATCTTACAGGCCCATAGTTTGCAGCAGACATTTCCATGAAGCAAGAAATTTCAAAGACAGTTCAGTCACTTTCTGTTGTGTCCTGTAGAATGTCTCACAGACTCTTTCATGAATCAGGAACCCCAAAAGACCATCTCACCTTTAGGCAAGTTCAGCAGTCATCTCTCTGCGGGTTCTGTGTGTCCAGTTTATGCATCAGTCCAGGCAAGAGCAGTTTCTTGCCCAAATGGCTATCAAACTCCATAAGGAGCCTCTTCAATGCCTATCTTCCTCTTGAAGTAGATTGGTGCTGCCAGGAGCAGACATGTCTCATTGTCATGAAAAGCCCTAAGTTATTAAAACAGTTAAAATTCTATATTCTGCAGACTTTCAAAGATATGAAGAATGCCTATCTAACTGAAATATATCTCTATATATCTATAAAATCTAACTAACATGATTACAAGATTCACTATTATCGATGATTATCCATTAGCAACCTATATTTCCTAGTTATAGATTACATTTTTAAATAAACTACACAATCACTATACCATAATCAATATCAGAAATGTATATACATATAACAATATTGACCTTAAAATTCATATCAATGCAAATTATTCATAACTATATCATATCCCCCTTTAAATGTAAAAGAACATTTATAAACAATATTTGGGAACATGGGCACAGTTTTTTCTGTCCAAACTGCTTCCTGCTGTATGGGGGCATTGATAATCAGATCTTTCATGGTGTCATCTGTGTGCTAGATTCATCTCAGTCATCAGTTGGGTGAAGTAATTTTCTGAAGGTATTCACTGTGACCTTTCAGGAGGGTGTGGCCTATCATACCATATTGGGCTAGAAGCATTCCACAGGGTCTCATCCGCTGTGAAAACAAAAGAAGCCCCTCTCCATAGCATCATATCCTTGACCCAAATTCTGAAATCATAATACCCTTATGATATCCATTCTGGTTTAGCTTGGCAGCCCATATAATGAAATGTCTCTCTGTACTTAACTCCTTCACAGTCAAAAATTTTAAAGAAAACACAATGTACATGATCCAGACTCTCTGTGAATTTTCCATTTTTACGTGGCTTATTTTTACTCTATCACTTTATTTTGTCTCTTTAAAGACTTTACCCTTTTTTAAGACATTAACTTTATTCTCTATAGTCTTTTTCTTCTCTCTCCCAAGCCTACATACACTCATCCAACATTGTGACCCATCTAGAGGTCTTTTATGTCTGAATCTGTCCTATTGTGAATCTGTAATTTTGCTATATGTAATTTTACTATGTTAAAATGAAAGCCTTCTTTTTTGATTAAACAGAAAAAGGGGAAACGATGGAAGAGAGTCATTTGTCTATGTGTTACTTTCATTGGTTAATAAAGAAACTACCTTGATTTTTGATAGGACAGCAGCTTAGGTAGGTGGAGTAGACAGAACAGAATGCTGGGAAAAAAGAAGGCAGTGAGGTCAGCCGCCATGGAGCCAGCCACCACCTCAGACATGTTGAATATTTCCCAGTAAGCCACCACCTCGTGGTGCTACACACATTAATAGAAATGGGTTAATCAAGACGTGAGAGTTAGCCAAAAAGAGGCTAGAGCTAATGGGCCAGGCAGTGTTTAAAAGAATACAGTTTCCATGTAATTATTTTGGGTCATAAGCTAGCCAGGCTGCTGGAGCCAGGTGGCAGGAACGCAGTCTGCCTCTCCTCACTACAAAGTTGATCTTCTCATATTGATTTTTACATCAATCAAAAGATACATGACAGTGATGGGAAAATCGAACTGGGAGAGTAGAAGGAAGCAAAATGTAGATCTTATTAAAACCTGCCATGTAAGTAGCATAGTCAGAGTTATTAAACCAATGATTGCTTTTATGGCACAAAAGGAAAACTTGTCAAAGGTAATAGTCAAAATCTGTCTAAATTGCCATTAAACATGAAGTCCTGAGAACCCAAGAAGATAATTTGAATACATAATAAGTATACAGTTTTATATGAATTAATTATCAGTAACTTGGGGTTAAAGAAAACCTCTAAAAGCTATGGTTTAAATTTGTTGTATCTAGACATATACTCTTTTATAGCCCTTAGACATATTCTTAGTATGCTTCTTTTGCTGCAATAAAATACCATAATTAAAAGCAACATTGGAAGAAAGAGTTTATTTTGTTTACTTATTCTGACCATAGCTTATAATGGAGAGATGTAGAAACTCAAGGCCAAAACATGAAGGCAAGAACTACAGCAGAGACAGTGAAGAAAATGCTGCTTACTACACAGCCTGTCTGTTGCTTGCTCAGCTTGCTTTTTATACAACCCATGACCACAATCTCTGTGTTGGTATTGCCCACATTTGGATGGGTCCTCCCAAAATAATTATTAATCAAAGTATTTCATAACAAGGTTGATTCATGACAACCCATGGAGGCATTTTCATTGAAGTTTCATTTTTCTGAATGAATGTAGATTGTGTCAAGTTGATAAAAATCTAACCCACAAAGCAATCAAAATAAAAATGATTGTTGAGGTCATTTTCTCTCTCCCTCATACGTGCTTCCTAAATAGACTTACCGAAGAAAGAGTTGAACAAAATAATTCAATAATAGTTTCAGCTCCAACATATGGATTGCTCAAAATTATTACTAACATCCATATTTTAAAAACTTAACATATGGTGTGTAGGAAATTCGATGTACCTGATTTTGATTTACTATAAAGGGAGATAAATTTCTGATGTCTGAAGTCTCTGGGTTATATTCATGCTCTAATCAATTCTGTTTCCAGAAATTCTGCATGAAAATTTCATTATAAAGAGACATTAAAGATTCTCTGTGCACATGGGTAGAAGAAGAAAAATATAAAAATTAGTCATCTTGCAATATCCTCAAAGTTTCTCTGTAACCAACCTCAACCAAACTTCAGTTTTGTCTTAAGTCGACTAGGGGAAAGACATTTCTCCCACTTCAGTATCATCTATTCCTCCCTTCTCACTTAAATTGAGAAAACTCAAAGAAATATTTGGTAACATCATAGTATATGGAAATTGGTTTCCAAAAGACTGAGAATTAGTTAAAATATCAGAGAAAACATCCTATGACCTACCATTTATCATAACATAACAAGGTTCAGGTACATTGACTTATCACTAAAACTAGATAGGGCCAAGTATTTCTGTGGAGCAATACTTAAGGACGACCTCTCTCAAGAAGAAAAAATAAACAAGAACCCTAAAGGAATTTGAAATCTATGACACCTCTAACTATAGCAAACATTTACAAAATTCCAATCCAGTCAGATTAGGACGAATTTTAACTTCTATTCAAATTATCTGATGTAGTTTTGACTTTAAACAAAAACAAGTTATATCAAAGCATAGGAGTAAACCACACTCTAAAGATATAAAGCAATCATAATATACCAATTCAGACAACCATGCTAGAATGATCATATATATAGCTTAAAATAACCCCCATTAATGTTCCACATCCTATAACACAAAGAAGCAGACAATGAAGAAAAAGAAACATATTTCATCAGCGGGAAGACTAAAGAAAAGAAATATGTTAACAAACAAATAGAGAAAATGTGTTCAAGTAAAGAAACACTGTTACAGAGACACAGGCTGAATCTGATGGATCCATAAGTGGTCTTGAGTCCCCTGGGAGCTGAATAACTTACTTTGCTGAGATGTCAATAGTAGATTTCAAATATAAAATGCAAAGTAGAACAAATAATTTAAGAAGAACAAAATATCAAAACTGATAGAAGTAATAAAACTGTAGCATATATTGTAAATTAAAAATAGTAATATGGAAAAGAAAGATGGTTTACTAGGAACCCCAGAGGTTCAGAAGTCTTATAGATGATAAAACAATGTAAATTATAACAAATTTACATCTGGTCATGATATATTCAAATGAATTATAATCAAAAGCAAAACAAAATCTTTACTATTACATTAATTAAATGAAAAAATGTGCAGACACATTAAATTCAACAATACCACAAGGTAAATTAATATATATTAATGTAAACAGACATAGGGTTGTTTCAATTGCCAAGGTAAAGCATAGTCTTTCAGATAGTGAAACTATTCTGTGTGATACTATTATGTTATAGAATTGACAGCATGCATTTGTTAAGATCAAATAAATGTCAAAATAAAAATTATAACAAACATTAATTAGATATTTTAGTTATTCATTTATTTATTGTTTTCACTTTGAGACAGGTTCTTGAGATTTAACCCAAGTTATCTTCAAGTACACAGTCTTCATTATTCAGATTCCAAGTACCTAATTCTAGGATTTACAGACATGTGACACCATGCCCAACCAAGACATTACCATGGATGATTATGACAGATTATATAAAAATTTTGATACAGTGTATTGAAACAAAGTGTAACAGGAAACATTTAATATGCACTTTTCTAAGGTTAGCGAACATGGGCATAGAGAGGACACAGGAAAGACAACCAACAGAAGAATGTGTGAAGCACAGTTAATAAAATCTCAAGATATTGGGGTTCAACCTGAAGATCTGAAAAGCAAAACAGCCAGCTAGTGGCTCTTACCTTGACCTAAGTCTGAAATAGTGATCCTGCCTCCAGGAATCTCAAAATGAGACTGAGAACTGTTTCCTCACATCTTATAATCTTCTCTATGGTTGGAATTAAAGGCATGCACCACTAGGATTAAAAGAATGCACTGTACAGTTTTTGTGGCAAATTTCTCTGGCCATTTGCTTTAAAGGTATGTGTTACCACTGCCTGGTATAAGGCTGACTATTGGGGTTGTTTTACTCTCTGAACTTCAGATACAAATGTGTGGTGTGGGAAGTCCTATATATGTGTTGCTTTTATTAATTAATAAATAAAGAAGTTTCTTTAGTCTGTGATAGGGCAAAATAGAGCAAGGCAGAAAACAAAACTGAATGCTGGCACAAAGTAGGCAAAGTCAAAGAGAAGCCATGTAGCTTCCTGCAGGAGACAGACACCTCCACTGGAGCCCACTGGAACCTTGCAGGTAAGCCACAGCCATGTGGCAATACACAAAATAATAGAAATGGGTTAATTTAATATGTAAGAGCTAGCTAGAAACAGTTAAGCTATTATTGCCCAAGCAGTATTGTAATTAACATAGTTTCTTAGTGATTATTTTGGGCAGCTGGGAAAAAGAACAAACAGCCTCAGACAACAGGTTGGCACACCAACATGTGCTAGCTAAATACACGTAAAACCTGAGAGGGCTTGAAAAGGAATTCTAGACACACACACACACACACACACACACAAAAGCAAAGCTTAGCTGCATTTTTTATGGGCTCTGTATGCTGGCTGTGGCTCCTTTAAAAAGGTCTTCCTGATTCAGCAGTAGTATAAAATAACAACAACAGCAGCAGCAATAGCAAGAACAACAGAAGTGCATGGTTTCAAAACGGTAGCTATCTGATGTCTGCTACCAGCACAAGCGCTGGCTCTTTCAGGAAGCCAAACACTTAAATGGGGTCTATGAACAGCATGTTGCAAATTGCTTAATGATAACGCAGACCTGCTTTGACCCTGGTTCTGGGGCAGAATGAATGGCTCTCAGAGGCAGCAAACATGCCTCTACCATGTTAGACTGGGCAGAGCATGCAGGCAAGACCACAGAGTAGGTCCTGGCCAGGCTCACTTAATATTTCTTTTAAAACAAAGCACTCATGATCAAAAAGTAAATAAAATATGCAATAAAGACACATTCAGACATATATAGACCTCTAAATGTATCACAGTGTTGGATAATTGTATGTAGGCTTGGGAGAAGGAAGAAAAAGAATATAGACAGTTACAAAAGTAAGTAAGTGGTTTTAAAAATGAAACAAAGTCTTTAAAGAGACAGAGTACAGACAGTTACAGATTAATAGAGTAAAAACAAATATGCCAAGTAAAGATGGAATATACACAGAGAGTCTGGGTTATGCATATTATTGTGTTTTCTTTGAATTTTTGACTGAGAAAGAGCTAAGTACATAGAGATATTTCATTGTATGGGTTGCTAAGCTAAGCCAACACATATATTATGAAAGTATCTTCACTTCAAAATTTGGATCTAAGGATTTATTGCTCTGGAAAGGGGGTCCTTCATTTGTTTCCACAGAAGATGAGAACCTGTGGATTCCTTCCTGACTAATGAGGTTTTATGGATCAAGAACCCCCAAAAAATATTTTGCTCAACAAAAAGCAGGAAGCAGTTTGGAGACAACTATGCCCAAATTCCCAAATCTTGTTTATAAATGTTTGTTTACATTTAAAGACGGATATATTATAGAGATTTGTATTGGTATGGATCATAGTTTATTGATACAAATTTAAGATCAATTATATATATATATATATATGTGTGTGTGTGTGTGTGTGTGTGTGTTCGTGTGTGTATGCTCTTGACTAAGGTATTGTGTTTGTGCAGTTAATTTAAAAATGTAATGTCTAATTAAGACATATAGGTTCATAGAGAGTCATCTATAATAGTCAAACATGCAGTCATGTTAGTTGGGTTTTCTAGATATATTGAGATATATTTCAGTTAGATAGATAACCTTCAAAGCTTTCAAAGACTTACAAACTGTGGCATTTAACATGTTTTAAGAACTTAGGACTTTTCATGACAATGAGACATTACTGCTTCTGGCAGCACCAATCTACTTCAAGAGGATGATGTGTATTAAAGAGGCTACTTAGGGAGTTTGTTAGCCATTTGGGCAAGAAACTGCTCTTTCCTGAACTGCTTGATGATCAGGACATGCAGGACACACAGAAAATTGACTGCTGAACTTGCTTAAAGGTGAGATGCTCCTTCATGGTTCCTGCTTCATGAGTCTGCCAGACATTCTGCATGATGCAAAAGGAAGTGATTGACAAACTGGCAATAGAGGCAAAAAAGCCCTTCAAATTTCCTTCTTTACAGAAAAGAGTGCTGGATACTATGGGCCTGTAGGCTGAAGATGGATGCTTCAATGGTACAAAAGAAGTTTGGATGATTGTTCAGGAAGTGAGATGTTTCTGTTAATTCTACAGTATTGGAAGTTGCTTACAATTTACTTCCTGTTAATTTAGGCCATATTACATCTTTCTGGGGTCTTTGATGGAGTTTAATAAGAGTTATAGTTTTCCTTAATTATGATAAAATATAAAGTAGATATAAATACTATAACTGTAGTTCTTGTTTGATACCTGTTTTGTTATATGTAATTTTACTATGTTAAAGTTAAAACCTCCCTTTTTATTTCAACAGAAAAGAGGAAATGGTGTTGGAAGTCCTGTCTAAGTATTTCTTTTGTTGGTTAATGAATAAAGAAACTGTTTTTACCTGTGATAGGCCAGAATATAACTAGGCAGGAAAACTAAACTGAATGCTGGGAGATCGTAGGCAGAGTCAAAGAGAAGCCAAGAAGCAGCCTGCGGAAGACTGACACCTCTTCCAGGGCCCAACAGAAACTTGCCGTTAAGTCACAGCCACATCACAATACATAAAATAATAGAAATGAGTTAATTTAAGATGTATGAGCTAGATAGAAATACATTTAAGGCATTGGCCAAGCAGTGTTGTAATTGCTATAGTTTCTGAGTGATTATTTTGGGCAGCTGGGAAAATGAATGAACAGCATAAGAAAACAAATGTGAAATGAAAATTTTAGGGAAAAGAAAAATATCATAAATCAGAAAAACATTTATCAATTCCCCACACTTCTCATGTATTTCCTCTAACTGTATGAATCATCTCTTCCATTTTTTACTCATCTACATTTTAATTTTTGAAATTATAATTTATTTATTACATTTATCCCTTCCCTTTCCTCCATCCAATATCCCTTATATAGCTTTTGTTCTTTTTCAATTTCATAACTTCACACACACACACAAACACACACACACACACACACACATATATATATATATATATATATATATATATATATTAAAACCATTTGGTGTTCTCATGTCTGAAGAAGACTATTTCTCCAACTCTCATCATTCCCCAGTTGCCTCTTGTTCTGTCTATAATTCTAAGTTCTTTTGGACTTTTCTCTGCCCACTTCAACATGTGCAACTATTGGTGTCATCTTTATCCATCTACTGTTATAGCAGTTATTTTGGTGGTACTTTATGGGTGTAGCTTCTGACAATATCAGGAGACATAGTTTCATAGAAAACCATCTAACCCTCTGGATTTACATTTCTTCTTTATTTTTCCACAATATTTCCCCCAGGTGTAAGTGTGTTTTGTTGATGTATCCAATGGAACTGAGCTCAACACTGCTTCATATTGATTGGTTGTGGTTTACTGTAGTGATCTACATCTTTTGCAAAAGGGAGTTTCCTTGATGAGGAGTAAAGACTATACTTAATTTTGACTATAAAGGCAAAAGTTAAGAATGCTCTGAAGGGTTATGCTGGTTTTGTAAATTGATGGTTGGAGGTTCCTTTCCAATGATCATGACTTCATTAGTACTGAGTGGTTAGCTAGGTTTCCAGTATCAGTCACAGTTTCTTTCTTAATTAATTGGCCAAGTCCAACTAGATAGTTATTGTTTACTGCCAAGTTGTGTGTGCCACTACTAGAACCTCAGGGTTATCACACCATTTTGATAATTGAAGTGGTCCCAAGGTGTCTCCAATGAAAAATAAGGAGAAATTAGTTTTTGGGGATGTGAGTTATTTACTTATTATGATATTTTCTCGTTCCATACATTTACTTGCTAAGTTAATGATTTTATTTTTATTTTTTCAGCTGAATACAACAGAATATCTAACAAGTTATACTAGGAAAACTGTATATCCATATGCATAACAATGAAATCAAATCCACATTTATTACCTTGCACATTGGGTTAAAGACTTAAACTTGAAATCTGAAACACTGAAACAGCTAGAAGGAAATATAGGCATCCTGTATGTGATATAGGTATAGAAAGGACTTTTTTGAATAGGACTCATTTTGCTTAAGAATTGGGTCCAACATTTGAAAAGCTGATGTTCTGCAAATTTAAAAGTTTCTGTACTATTAAAAAACACTCAACTATGTGAAGAGCAAGTCCAAAGAATGGGAGACAATCTTTGTGAGCTATACATTTAATGGAGGATTAATATTCAGAATATACATAAAAAGTCAAATAAACAAATGACCCACTTGAAAAAAAATGGATGTTGTACTTGAACATAGATTTTTCAAAGGGAAAAATAATAATAATTAGGGAAATTTTAACCATCCTTTCTATGACTTTGATGATTATCCAATAAATATGACTTTAGAAGATTCTTTGTTATACAATTACTATCATATAGATAGTGCAATAGGTAAATATAAAAGAGTTGAAACAATTTATGGTCACTATTTGAACTATAAGAAAGAGACAGCCGAAACCAAATCTTATTCTACCTTTCTTTTCAAGAAAACTCATCTGATGTATATTTAATAAGGCTTTTAATAAAGCCCTTGAATAGAGACAACTCTTTTACAGACAATGACAACAAACTTGGTAAATTAGTCCTGCCATAACTCTTCCTCTTCCTCATCTCACTTCTCTTATCTCTCACTTGTGCTATCTGGAATTGGGTTGCTTAACAGAATTGCACACATGCATTTACCTAAGACTCTTATTTGTAGAGAACAGGGTTAAGAGCATTGATATTGGTTCTACAGTTTTCTCTAGGATGTAAGTTTTAAGATGGATTCTCATCCAAAGAGACAACCATGTAAAAGTCTTCTAATATTATATGGAGATTACATCACACCTATCAGGTAGTCTCCCACAAATTTTTAACACTTCCACTTGTGGTCATCGACTACAATAAATTTTTGTAAGATTTCATTGAAAATTGAAATACAACCAGGATATGAATGGTACAAGAGAGATGGTAAGTTTTAAAAGTCTGTAATGTCCTGACAAGTATCAAAAGATTTGGAAGTATTCTAAAACATGATGACTATGTTAATATGGCCAACTCTCAATTCAACAAATTTCATGCAATTCATATGCTACTACCTGCAGACAATATGGAATGAAACTTCATGTCCTGTAGTTATAAAGCAAACTTAAAAATACTCAGCCTGGTATGACAAGATGGTTATGTGAGTAAGAACATCTGCCACCCAGCCTAAAAATCTGAGATCTATCTTGAGGATCACGTGGTCAATGGAGAAAACCAACTCTAGCAAGTTGACTTCTTAACTCCACATTTGTGTATTGGCATATAAATGTCCCCACCACCATCAAATCATGTAAAATAAAAAGTGAAAAAATGCTAATATTTGGCTAATATACTATTAGTACTCTCAGAGAAATTGTAACTAGAAAATTAATTGTTCTGTGGTAAATTAACAACTGAGTATGCAAATAGTAGTGGCTCATAATCTATCTAGCTTTACTTCTGCCTTCCAATTTTGTCATAATAATTAACTCATTTGATACATTATCTAACAGAGGAGGTTTTATGACCTTGAAACTTTCATTCCTTTTTATATTTAATTGTTTTCAGTCCAGTAACCATATTCAAGCGTAAGGATATTTAGTTTTCCATTCATAGGGAAAAAGTTTGCAGATACTACCAAACCCTGTTATCATGTACTAACAGAAAAGAAAGGACTCATGGCAAAGAGTGTCTTCATGATGGACCAAAGTGAGCAGGATATGAAGTTGTATGTATTGAACTGTATTGATTTATAGCAATTTCAGGCATGCAATCATAAGTTGAGATTGAATGTTCAGTCAAAAGCACTAGAAATCAGAACTATTTTCTGAGTTAGGAGTTCCATGAAACTTGGACTTGATATACAAAAAATAATTGTAGTTGTATAAGGTATGGATATTACATCTTAGTGATTTATACGTCTTAAAATTAATTTATCATGTGATATCTCATAACACTTTATGGAAAAATTGAAAGCTAAATTTTCTTATTTAAAGTTAATGTGGAAAATACTGATTCAAGAGAAATTTATTATCTTTGAACACAGTGATGGTTTCATATAAGGCCACAGTTAGCATTTTAATGTGCAGTCATAGATCTGAGGTCCAAAATGTCCATAGAGATGATGGAATCCTTGGAAAACACACGGGAAGTAAACTTATCAGTGAGACACATAAAATGGAAGACTTTGGCACCCGTTAGGGTGAGTGGAATCACAGTCTTCTTTGACAAAGATTGATATACAAATTGTGCTGTTCTCAGGAGTAAATAGATGAGAAGTTGAACAGGCTGTTTTAATTTGTTTTTTTTTGTATTTTTTTTATTGAGAAAAGGAAAAAAGAAAAAAAGTTTCCGCCTCCTCCCAGCCTCTTATTTCCCTCCCCCTCCTCCCACCCTTCTCCCCCTCCCCCCACTCCTCTCCCCCTCCCTCTCCAGTCCCAAGAGCAGTCAGGGTTCCCTGCCCTGTGGAAAGTCCAAGGTCCTCCCCCGTCCGTCCATGTCTAGGAAGGTGAACATCCATACTGGCTAGGCTCCCACAAAGCCAGAACATGAAGTAGGATCGAAACCCCATGCCATTGTCCTTGGATTCTCATCAGCTCTCATTGTCTGCCATGTTCAGAGAGTACGGTTTTATCCCATGCTTTTTCAGATGCCCTTCAATGGAAGAATGGATGAAGAAAGTGATACACATTAGAGTACTACGCTGCAGTAAAAAACAATGACTTCTCGAATTTTGCATGCAAATGGATGGAAATAGAAAACACTATCCTGAGTGAGAACCTTCATATGGTGATGGATGGAGATAGAGACAGAAACCCACACTGGAGCACTGGACTGAGATCCCAAGGTCCCAATGAGGAGCGGAAGGAGGGAGAAGATGAGCAAGGAAGTCAGGACCACGAGGGGTGCACCCACTCACTGAGACAGTGGGGCTGATCTATTGGGACCTCACCAAGGCCAGCTGGACTGTGGCTGTTTTAATTTGTAAAGGAGATGAGGAAGAAGAAAGAATGAAGAGAAGGAAGATGTGTGAAAAGAGGACACAAATAAGAAAGAGATAGAGACGCAAAGACACATATGAAGAGACACCAAAACAGACATACACACACACAGAGAGGGAGAGAGCATTGATAATAACCATTCCAATCAAAATATTGCCATCTTTTACTCGGATGAAAGATCCCAGAAAGTTTATACTTTTAGAAAGCATTGATTTAAATAAAATTTTTTCATGCACCACTCTACCAAATGTATATAACACACCTATCCTTTTCCTGTTGAATGGTGACTACTCAGAATTTTCAAAACCATAGACTTTCAAGAAACTGTGTTAGAAAAAGTGATGGTGTCTATTTTGTGTTTATACATGTCTTCAAGCATATAATTGGAACATAAACACACACACACACACATATATATAACAATATTTCTTTGGTAGAATAAATTTATGGTAGGAAAGACTAGGTGAAAATTGCTGAAATACCTTTTATAACACTCCTGCCAAGGCTGTAAATCAAAATTTCTTCATCCTAGAATTGTTTTCAGAATTTGATGTTACTGTCAAGTGTCTGTGTGATTCAGAGATAGTATTCACTGTCTTAGTCCCATTCAATTCACATGCATGGATGGGAAATAACAGATGGGTCTTGAAAACTGACAATGGATTACCATAAACTTAAGTAAGTCATAGCTCTAACTGAAAGTGATATACCAGATATAGTAACTTTGCTGGAGCATATCCACCCAGCTTCTGGCACTTGTTTTCTACTTATCTTCTTATAGAATGTCTTTGTCTTGATCCTCATCAGTAGGGCTTATCAAAAGAGTTCAGCTTTATATGTCAAGGAGAGCATTATACAATAATTCTCTTGCCTCAAGGTTATGCTAACTTTCCGGGTTTCTGTCACATATTGTACATGGGAACTTCAATTTCCTTGACATTCTGTAGAAACATCTCACTTGTCCATTATATTGATATAGCAGTAGTGAATGTGAAGTTGAAAATAATCTGTATATCCTAGTACAGTAACTACCTGTAATAGGATGGGAGAGATAACTCAAAAAAGGTTAGGGTTCAGCCATAAAACTGAGTCCTTTACAAATTAAGTAGTTTAGCAGCATCAGAAAACATACTCTACATAAGAGATGAAAATACACTTCCACTAATGAGAAAATGTTACAGGTTTTTATCAATAGCTGCATCATCTGAAGAAACTTCATACCATGCCTAGTCATATTGTTACTGGCAATCATGCAGTGACTCTTCAAAGTAAATGCATGTGCTAGGGTGTTGGCACACATCTTTAATCCCTGTATTTGGGAGGCAGAGGCATGTGGATCTCTGTGAGCTTGAGGACAGCATGGTCAACATTGCTATTTCAAATACAGACAGGGGCACTAAGCCAAACACTGTCTTGGGGAAAAAAAGAATACTACATGAATCTAAAAACAAAAGAATGTTTCACAATAAATTCTGCATTAGCAGCTCTTTGCACCTGGTTTTGAGCAGGTTTTCAGAAATCAGGATGAATTACAGGGAATATTTCATATTTCTGGATACACATTTGATACCAAGAGGAGCTGTCACTTTTAAGTTAATCACTGAAAAATTATAAAATAATAGAGCAGAGAGATGTTTCATTCAAGTACAATAAGGAAATAAAATAGTTAATTCATACTTAGGAGGAAAGTACTTGTCTTTATCAGTGAAAACTGACTTCATACAATATAGTATGGAAAATATACTAATGAAAATAATTATTCTATCCTAAGGACTATAAGTCTTGTATTAGAAATGACTTGTCTAGATCATAAGAGGAAGGTAACTACAACTATCTAATTTTAACCCCATTGCAGACCTAAGAAGGGAGATAATATTACTTGGATAGGCATGAAGTGCAATAAAGCAGCTTTTAAAATGTGTAGTAGATGACAGACACAACTGGCTATCTGGGCAATCAACCAAAGTCGCATTTGCAATGTTGAAGCAACTAATTTTGGCTAAGGCCTAGAGTAACTACTGACAAACCTTTTTTTAGAGGCAGGAATATTTTTGAAACTATTTTATCCTGTCTTGGCAAGGTTTGGCAGTCTTTTTTTTTTTTTTGTATATTTGCTAGTCCAATCCACTGTATCTTGTTGGTGGTGGAAGCATGGCCAGTTTTGCCAAGAAGAAAACAAGCTCTCAAGTAAAGTGTCTTTAGTGCTCAATGTTATCTGGGAATAGATTAGTGCTACAAGGAGCAATAATGTCTCATGTCAATAGAATCCTAAGTTATTTAAATGCCATGTATTACAATTTTTTAAAATTGATTTCAGGTCTCAGTTTGATTATTTCCTGTCATCTACCCCCACTAGGTGAGTTTGCTTCTTTTTGTTCTAGAGTTTTCAGTTATGCTGTCAAGTCACTAGTGTGAGATTTCTTCAGGTTCTTTATGTAAGCAGTTAGTGCTATGAACTTTCTTTCCTCTTAGCACTGCTTTCATTGTATCAAATAAATTTGGAAATGTATTTTCATTTTCATTGAATTCTAGGAAATCTTTAATTTCTTTCTTTATTACTTCCTTGACCCAGTGATGATTCATCTGGAATAAAAGGAACATATATAAACATAAAAAACACAACAGTCAACATCAAACTAAATGGAGAGAAACTCAAAGCACACTAAAATCAGGAACAAGACAAAGCTGTCCATTCTCTCCATAGCTATTCAATATAGTACTTGAAGTTCTAGTTAGAGCAATAAGACACCAGAAGGAAATCAAGTGGTACAAATTGGAAGGGAAGAAGTCAAACTTTCACTATTTGCAGATGATATAATAGTATACAATAAGTGATTCCAAAATTCTACCAGGGAACTCATATAGCTGATGAACACCTTCAGTAATGTGGCAAGATAAAAAAAAATAACTCAAAAAAATCAATTCCCCTCTCATAATTGGGTTGAGAAAAGAATAAGAGAATCATCACCCATTACAATAACCACCATAATATGAAATATCTTGAGATAATTCTAACCAACAAGTGAAAATTTGTATGAAAAAAAATTTTAAGTCTTTGAAGAAATAAATTGAAGAAGATGTCAGAAAATGGAAAAATCTCCCATGCTCATAGATCATCAGGGTCAGCATAGTGAAAAATGTCAATCATACCAAAAGCAATATATAGATTCAATACAATTTCCATTGAGAAAGAAGCAAAAATTGTACAATTGAAAAAAAAGAAAGCATTTTTCAAAACATAATGCTGGAAGAACTGGAGGTTCACATATAAAAGGATACAAATAGATCTATATGTATGTCCATACAGGAAACTCAAATCCAAATGGATCAAAGACTTTAACATAAAGTTAGTTGCACTGAACCTGATAGAAGAAAAAATAGGAATTAGCCTTGAACACATTGGAACAGGAGACCACTTCCTAAATAAACATCAGTAGCACAGACACTGAGATCAACAATCAATAAACGGGACCTCCTGATACATACCACAAGGACATTTGTTCAATTCTGTTCATAGCAGCTTTATTCACAATGACCAGAACCTGAAAACAACCTATATACACCTCAAACAAAGAATGGATAAAGAAAATGTGGTACACTTACACAATGGAGTATTATTCAGGATTTAAAAAAAAAAAATGTCATCTTAAAATTTGCAGGCAAGTGGATGGAACTGGAAAAAAAGAAAACGCTCTGAATCAGATCCATAAAGAAACACAGTATGTACTTACTCATAAGTAGATAATTAGATGTAAAGCAAAGAATTACCAGGCTATAATCCACAACCCCAGAGAAAATAGGTAAAAAGGAGGACCCCAAGAGGGACACACATGGAGGGCCCCAAGAAAGAGAAATAGTTAAGAACTCCTGGGTAAACTGGGAGTGGAGGGTAGAAGGGACAGGATGGGCTATGGGAACATAAGGGATCTAGATGGCTGAGGTGGAGGAGGGATGGATGCAGAGAGAAAGGAAAGCAATATCTTGATAAGGGAGCCATTATGGGTTTAGACAGAAACCTGGTGCCAGTGAAATGCCCAGGAATCCACAAGGCTAACCCCAGCTAAGACTCATAGCAATAGTGGAGAGGGTATCTGAAAGGGCCTTCCCCCATAATCAGATTAATGAATACCCTAACTATTATAATACAACCTAAATCCAGGAATTGATGGAAGCAGATGCAGTGACCCATAGCCCAACACTGAAATGAGCTCTTGGAGTTCAGTTGAAGAGAAGGGGTAGAGATCATATGAGCAAGGGGGAGGGGTGTGAAGATCATGATGGAGAAAACCACAGAGACTGCTGACCATAGCTAATAGTAGTTCATTGACTCTGGACTGACACGTGAAGAACCCACATGGGACAAAACCAAGCACTCTGAATGTTGGTGACAGTAATGTGACTTGGTATTTGGTGGGGGTGGGCGCTGGAAGGGGCTGGCAATGAGACCAGGAATTATCTAACCTGCATCAACTGATGTTTCTGAGTCCACTCCCTATGGTAGGATACCTTGCTCAGCCTTGAAACAGGGGGGGGGGTGTGAGGGATGGCTCCTGCCTTAACTTGGTATTCCAGACATTGTTGAGTCTCCAAAGGAGCCCTTACCCATCTGAGGGTGAAAGTAGAGAAGAAGTGGGGAGGGGGAGGAGGTGATAAGGGAAAGGTGGAGGAACTGGATTGGCATGTAAAATGAAAATAAAATTAAATAAAAATTAACAATATTCCAAAGTGTTGATGTGGAATGATTTCCTACAGATATGTTATATAAGAAGAGCAAGGTAGAGATAATCAATCAAATAAATTCTCATACATATAAAAGGAAATAAATATATAGTATTATTGATGTATTTATCATAAAAGTGTATAAAATGTTTTTTCTTGTCTAAGCAAAGGAATTGACTATTAAATGCCTAGTCATAGATTGTATGTAAAGACTTGTTTAAAAACACCTTCCAGTAAGGATAAATTAAAGTTAAGCATAGTTACTGTTCATATATGTCTATAAATTCATAAATTTCCTGTAAAAGGATTAATACTAAACTTCAAACAATAATTACATCCATATAGTACTTACTGGGTGTCAAATAGCAGAAAAATAAATAATGATATTTTGCTGTATTTTTCCACATTTCAGATTTAGTATAAGATGCATGATTTGCCATGAAAATGTGTTAAATGTGAAAGCTTGTGGGCAAAAACAAATGTGACATATTTCCTATGTTTTGGCTCCAGGTCCCAACTAAAGATTTTAATTAGTGTCTTTTATTTTATGCAACACATAAGCCAAAAAACAGTTGAAACTGTTTTCTTACTCCTGATTTTTACAAAAAGATGATAATTATGTATGTGACTAATATTGATATCCAACATATTAAATATTTCAATATCCAGTTTTAGATCACTTTGAAGTATATGTATTAGATGTTCATTCTTTTTGTAAAATTTCATTATTACCTTAGGTCTTCATTTCACGAGATAGTGCAAATCTTCTGAAGCCCTTCTTTAAGACAATTGTTGGAAGTTTATGCTTACAGCAATCTTAAGATATGACTCTATCTCTCTGTAGCATTTGGTCTTATACAATTTTTCACTAACCCTGATTGTTTCCAATGAGCTTTTAAATAATTTTAAATTGTAAAGACTGCGAATTCATTCAAGTGTAGTTTCATAAGTGTTAAATATTACCCTTAGTGCTATAAAATGATGATTTATTCTAATCTGCATCATTCAGTGAAGATAAAGTGAGGAGGATCCCATTGTACATCTATGTCAATGAATGCCTCAAGAATACTATGTATTTTTAAAAATAAGTTATGTAGCTAATAAGAACAGGCTGACTGGTGTAAATACGGGGGAATAATTTCTGTGTGTTTCACAGGTTTAATTTAGTAGATAAGAATGTGCTAAAAATTTGATGATTTAATCTATCCCAGATAAGACAAATGCTATGTTTATGATTTTCAATAAATTTTGAAGCTTTTTTAAATAGAGCAAATATATTTGATCACCTCAAATAGTAAAATGGACTAATATGCTTCAATAGAGCAATGTATTTTCACTCAGTAATAAAAGTTGCAAAGTTTGTATTTATAGGTTTAAATTGAGACATTTTCATTTCAAATATTTATCTTAAAAATTTCCCTTTTTGGTGATCCTTTAATATTCTTTGTCCTTTCTTTATAGTATTCTTCAAATAAATCTTTTACTGCTATTATTATTATTATTGTTAAAAATTCCCACCTCCTCCCCTCTTCCCATTTCATTTCCCATCCCTCATCCCCTCCCCCTACATTTCCAGTCCAAAGAGCAGTCAGGGTTCCCTGCCCTGGGGAAAGTCCAAGTTCCTCCCCCCTCCATCCAGGTCTAGGAAGGTAAGCATCCAAACAGACTAGGTTCCCACAAAGCCAGTACATGCAGTAGGATCAAAACCCAGTGCCATTGTCCTTGGCTTCTCAGTCAGCATTGATTGTCAGCCACATTCAGAGAGTCTGGTTTGATCACATGCTCCATCATTCCCAGTTCAACTGGCATTGGTGAGTTCCCATTAGATCACCCTAACGTCTCAGGGGGTGGATGTACACCTCACGGTCCTGACTAACTTGCTCATGTTCTCCTTCCTTCTGCTGCTCATTTGGACCTTGGGAACTCAGTACAGTGCTCCAGTGTGAGTCTCTATCTCTATCTCCATCCATCGCCAGATGAAGGTTCTATGGTGATATGCAAGATATTCATCAGTGTGGCTATAGGATAAGGCCATTTCAGGCTCCCTCTCATCAGCTGCTAAAGTAATTAGCTAGGGACATCTCCTTGGACACTTGGAAACCCTTCTAGAGTCAAGTCTCTTGCCAAACCTAAAAAGGCTCCCTTAATTAGATATATACTTCCTTGCTCCCATATCTACCATTCCTCCATCCCAACCCTCCCATTCCACCAAGCTCTCCATCCTCACCTTCTCACTTTTCTCTCCCTATCTCCCTCTACCCCCACCCCACGCCAACCCCCAAGTTCCGAATTTTTGTATGACCATCTTAACTACTTCCAATATCCAGGAAAATAACTATATGTTTTTCTTTGTGTTCATCTTCTTATTTAGCATCTCTAGGATCATGACTTATAGGCTCAAAGTCCTTAATTATGGCTAGAATCTACTTATAAGTGAGTACACATCATATTCATCTTTTGGGGTCTGAGTTACCTCACTCAGGATAGTGTTTTCTATTTTCATCCATTTGCATGCAAAATTCAAGATACCATTGTTTTTTACCACTGAGTGATACTCTAATGAGTATATATTCTACATTTTCTTCATCCATTCTTCAATTGAGGGGCATCTAGGTTGTTTCCAGGTTCTGGATATTACAAATAATGCCTCTATGAACATAGTTGAAAAATGCTTTTGTCATATGATAGGGCATCACTTGGGTATATTTCCAAGAGCGGTATTGCTGGATCCTGGGGTAGGTTAATCCCGAATTTCCCGAGAAACCGCCACACTGACTTCTAAAGTGGTTTCACAAGTTTGCATTCCCACCAGCAATGGATGAGTATTCCCCTTACTCCACATCTTCTCCAGCAAAGGCTATCATTGGTGTTTTTGATTTTATCCATTCTGACAGGTGTAAGATTGTAGAGGCACAAATGAATGCAGACAGATTGTAAAAAATATATACAGCTTTAATGGGGAAGTAGACTTACAGTACCACAGTTCCCATGGAGAACAGGAAGCAGAAGGGGTGGCTGGGCGCATGCCAGGCAGATTTATAGGTAAACATTAACCTGAGGCAGACACACCCCCTAAGGCTGGGCTTAACCCTACATCTCCCTCTTTTGTCTAAATAAGACAGAACTAAACCAAATACAACTATATACAATAATAACAAATAATAAATATAACAAACAATATTGAGAACAAAAGTTTTGCTAGACATTCTATCCCAAGGAGTCTAAATAATGTAGAGAGTAACTACAATTAAATAATCTTTAACTCCATCAAATATCTGAGAAGGGAATAAATATTACTTAACAAATGAGAGATATCCAAAATGTGCAACAATTGACAGAGACAACTGACTACCTGGGCAATCACCCAAAGTCTCGTTTGCAATGGTGAGGCAACCAACTTTGGCTAAGGCCTAACGTAACTGACATAAAATTATAAAGGCAAGGAACTTTCTTAGAATTATCCTACCCTGTCTTGTCAAGATAAAACAATCCTGTTTCATATCTTTGTCAGTAATTGAGGTATGGGCTTCTCTTAACCCCAATGCCAGTTCTGCCAAGAAGACAAACTCCCAGTGGAGTGTCTTTGGTGCTCAACATTCTCACAGGAGTAGAGTGGTGTTGCCAGAAGTAATTGTGTCTTGTTGACACAGAATTCTAGGTTAGATTAAAGGCCATTTTCTAGAGCTCTTCGAAGAGGCTGAAGATTATACTATCTATACTAAATATAATCTCTATGTATCTAAAAGACCTGATTAATTCTCAATACCTATCTAACTTGAAGACTAAGAGAATAAACAACTGTGCAATATATAAAGACATTGATCTTCAACTGTAAACAATGTCATTACATATCAAATGTAAACAATGTTATTACATAAATAGTATCAAAGGTAAAAATGTACATTGTGATACGGTAGATGTATCAATACAATATAAGCATACTCATACAAAAATAGAGGTAGTAACACTCACATTCAATATTCAATATATCAATATACAAAAAACAGTGCCAATATAATTTTCTAAAACCAGTAAATCACAAATACCAATCATCCCATCAAACCAGTTAATTCCCCACCCCCTTTTTTTGAAAATACCCCTAATTCCATAAAATATCTCCCATCCCCTCAACCCTGGACCAACCACTAAAAGATGTCCCTAACCCTGAGGGCAAACTCTGTTGGGAGAGGGGACATCGTCCTCTAAAATTGCTTCTAGCTGACATGGGGGCGACGTTCTTCTTAGGGGCTCCTGTGAAAGCAAGTGATGGTAAAATTTCCAAATAAACCTTTGACCTAAGAAAATTATAAGTAGTCTCTGAGTGTTTTGAGAAGGTCTGGCCAGAGTGTTGTTAAAAATGTACACCATTTGAAATTGTCTCGTGCAGTTGGTACCAAAAAACAGGTCTAATTTTTAGCTCTTAAAAAATATTCGTGACGTCATAAAAACAAGATTGAGTTGATCTTGTGGTGCCCCATCTTTATCCTGGAAACTTTAAAGATTACTGTAGGAAAATTTGTTGCTTATTATGGTTAAATTTAAACATTAACAACAAAGACATATATAGACATATAAAGAAAGACACAGATATGAGGAAAGGCAAAGAAAGTTTATCAAGTATATAATTATTCATATTCTGTCCCATTTTATGTCTCCTGACCTGAGACAGAAACTCTGAAATATCTCTTATCAACAGGCTTGGGATTGAAGAGGGACTGAGCCATAGTCCAACTCTAAAACCAGCTCTACATATTTATAAAGAAATGTTTAATAAGATATATATATATAATATATTTATATATTTATATATATATATATTTATATATATAAATATATATATAATATATATATTTATATATATATAAAAATATATATAATATATATATTATATATATAATATATTTATATATTTATATATATATAAATATATATATATATATATTTATATATATATATATATAAATTTAACCGGCATTGGTGGCACACGCCTTTAATCCCAGCACTTGGGAGGCAGAAGCAGGCAGATCTCTGTGAGTTTGAGACCATCCTGGTCTACAAGAGCGAGTTCCAGGACAGGCTCCAAAACCACAGAGAAACCCTGTCTCGAAAAAGCAAAAAAAAAAAAAATTAATACTTACAGAATATGTCCATACATCAATAATTAAATATTCAGGGTCCCTTAAATTCTTTGAAGATGAGTATTTTCCTGTGGAGATAAGAAAAGAACCCTGCCCCCAATCTATCTCTATGTCTTACCATCAGTATTTCGCCATCCTTGTGAATGAATTATTTATCTATTCCACGTGGCTTCTCTTCTTCAAACCGAACCTTTATTAATTTTGATGGTATCCACATTTTTTCCTCACCTGTGGAGACAAGAGCAAAACCCCTTCCCCAATGCAGCACATCTCCTGGCTTCCATTGTGAGGTCAGCACATCCTTGAAATAAACTGGTTGATTTAGTTCAGTAGACTTTTCCATTATCCAATGTCTTTCTGCAGCCATTGTTTCCTTCTCATTATCGGTGAGAAAATTTAAGGTTAACAAAGTATTATGTAACCTATTTTTGGGGGTGTTTTTCACACCTGTTTGTTTAACATATCCTTTATTGTTTTATTTGATCTTTCTATGACTGTTTGACCTGTAGGATTTTATGGTATACCTGTAACATGCTTGATATTATAATAATCAAAAAAAATTTCATTTTCTTAGAGACATAAGCAGGACCATTATCCGTCTTTATTTGTGTAGGTATACCCATGATAGCCATGACTACTAATAAATGAGTGATTACTGAATCAGCTTTTTTTTTTAACTTAAAGCAGTTGCCCATTGAAAGCCTGAATAAGTGTCAATGGTGTGATAAGCATATTTTAATTTGCCAAATTCTGTAAAGTGGAACACATCCATCTGTCAGATTTTATTTTTTGGGGGGGTTTCCTTTGGATTAGCCCCTGCAGGCAGTGGCATTTGGTTATAGAAAGAGCAAGTAGGGTACATTTTTGCAATCTCCTTAGCTTGTTGCCATGTAATAGAAACCTCCTTCTTTAAACCTTTATTATTAACATGATGTTTTTTGTGAAATTTAGAGGATTGTAGCACATTATCAATTAATAATTGATCAAATTTTGCATTACCTTGTGCTAGAGGACCTGGCAGACCCGTATGGGATCGGATGTGTGTTATGTACATAGGGAAAAGCCTGATTTTGATCAAATCTTGAACCTAGATAAACAATGAGGTTAGTTCTGTATCATCAGGTATAAATTTAGCAGTTTTAATATGTAAAATAACTCTTTCTGCATATTGTGAATCAGTAACTATATTAATAGGTTCTTTAAAATCCCTTAGCAAAATTTCTTTTATGAAGCTACAGTTACCCTGACACCAAAACCACAAAAAGACCCAACCAAGAAAGAGAATTACAGGCCTATCTTATTCATGAATATCAACGCAAAAATTCTCAATAAAATGCTGGCAAACCGAATCCAAGAACACATTAGAAAAATTATCCATTATGATCAAGTAGGCTTCATCCCAGAGATGCAGGCCTGGTTCAACATACGCAAATCTATCAACGTAATCCACCATATAAATAAACTGAAAGAAAAAAACCATATGATCATTTCATTAGACGCTGAAAAGGCATTCGACAAAATTCAACACCCCTTTATGATAAAGGTCATGGAGAGATTAGGGATACAAGGGTCCTACCTAAATATAATAAAAGCTATTTACAGCAAGCCGACAGCTAACATTAAATTAAACGGAGAAAAACTCAAAGCCATCCCACTAAAATCAGGAACACGACAAGGATGTCCACTCTCTCCATACCTCTTCAATATAGTGCTTGAAGTTCTAGCAATAGCAATAAGACAACATAAGGAGATCAAGGGGATTCGTATTGGAAAGGAAGGAGTTAAGCTTTCGTTATTTGCAGATGATATGATAGTATACATAAGTGACCCCAAAAATTCACCAAAGAACTACTACAGCTGATAAACACCATTAGTAATGTGGCAGGATACAAGATCAACTCCAAAAAATCAGTTGCCTTCCTATACACTAAGGAAAAGGAAGCAGAGAAGGAAATCAGAGAAGCATCATCTTTCACAATAGCCACAAATAGCATAAAATATCTTGGGATTACTCTGACCAAGGAAGCGAAAGATCTATTTGACAAGAACTACAAGTCTCTGAAGAAAGAAATTGAAGAGGACACCAGAAAATGGAAGGACCTCCCTTGCTCTTGGATTGGGAGGATCAACATAGTAAAAATGGCAATTCTACCAAAAACAATCTATAGATTCAATGCAATCCCCATCAAAATCCCATCAAAATTCTTCACAGATCTGGAGAAGACAATAATCAAATTTACATGGAAAAACAAAAAACCCAGGATAGCCAAAACAATCTTATACAATAAAGGATTGTCTGGAGGCATTACCATCCCTGACTTCAAACTCTATTACAGAGCTACAGTTTTGAAAACAGCCTGGTATTAGCATAAAAACAGAAAAGTTGACCAATGGAATTGAATAGAAGACCCTGAATTTAACCCACAAACTATGAACACCTGATTTTTGATAAAGGAGCTAAAAGTATACAATGGAAAAAAGAGAGCATCTTCAACAAATGGTGCTGGCAAAACTGGACATCAACCTGTAGAAGAATGAAATTAGATCCATTTCTATCACCATGCACAAAACTCAAGTCCAAATGGATTAAAGACCTCAATATCAGTCCGAACACACTGAACCTGATAGAAGAGAAAGTAGGAAGTACTCTCCAACAAATGGGCACAGGAGACCACTTCCTACTTATAACTCCAGCAGCACAGACATTAAGGGCCTCATTGAATAAATGGGACCTCCTGAGACTGAGAAGCTTCTGTAAAGCAAAGGACACTGTCACTAAGACAGAAAGGCAACCCACTTACTGGAAGAAGATCTTCACCAACCCCGCACCTGACAAAGGTCTGATCTCCAAAATATATAAAGAACTCAAGAAACTAGACCGTAAAAGGCTAATGAACCCAATTATAAAATGGGGCACTGAGCTGAACAGAGAATTCTCAACAGAAGAAGTTCAAATGGCCAAAAGACACTTAAGGTCATGCTCAACTTCCCTAGCGATCAGGGAAATGCAAATCAAGACAACTTTAAGATACCATCTTACACCTGTCTTAATGGCTAAAATAAAAAACACCAATGATAGCCTTTGCTGGAAAGGTTGTAGAGAAAGGGGTACCCTCATCCTTTGCTGGTGGGAATGCAAACTTGTGCAACCATTCTGGAAAGCAGTGTGGTGGTTTCTCAGGAAATTCGGGATCAACCTACCCCTGGACCCAGCAATACCACTCTTGGGAATATACCCAAGAGAGGCCCTATCATACAACAAAATTATATGTTCAACTATGTTCATAGCAGCATTGTTTGTAATAGCCAGAACCTGGAAACAACCTAGATGCCCTTCAATGGAAGAATGGATGAAGAAAATATGGAATATATACATATTAGAGTATTACTCAGCAGTAAAAAAACAAGGACTTCTTGAATTTTGCATACAAATGGATGAAAATAGAAAACACTATCCTGAGTGAGGTAAGCCAGACCCAAAAAGAGGAACATGGGATGTACTCACTCATATTTGGTTTCTAGCCATAAATAAAGGACATTGAACTTATAGTTCGCAATCCTAGAGAAGCTAAATAAGAAGGTGAATCCAAAGACAAACATATAGGCATCCTCCTGAATATTAACCTTCATCAGGCGATGAAAGGAGAAAGAGACACACATTGGGGCACCGGACAGAAACCTCAACGTCCAAATCAGGAGTAGAAGGAGAGGGAGCACGAGCAAGGAACTCAGGACTGCGAGGGGTACTCCCACACACTGAGACATAGTGGATTTTCTATCTGGATCTCACCAAGGACAGCTGGCCTGGGTCTGAAAAAGCATGGGATAAATCCAGACTAGCTGAACATAGCAGACAATGGCGAATACTGAGAACTTAAGAACAATGGCAGTGGGTTTTTGACCCTACTGCACGTACTGGCTTTGGGGGAGCCTAGGCAGTTTGAATGCTCACCTTACTAGACCTGGATAGAGGTGGGTGGCCCTTGGGCTTCCCACAGGTCAGGGAACCCTGATTGCTTTTCGAGCTGATAAGGGAGGGGGACTTGATAGGGGAGGGGGAGGGAAATGGGAGGCGGTGGCGGGGAGGAGGCAGAAATCCTTAATAAATGAATAATTTTTAAAAAAAGCTAAAAAAATTAAAATCACTTAGCATCATAAGAATGGACAGAATCATAAGGACTTTGTTCCACCTTACCCAAGTCTTTTGATTTGTAACCTACCTTCACTGATTTATTGGCATCAGTATAGGATTACGGGCTCCAGTTATTGGAGCATCACGGACTATTTGAGGAAGAATCCAAGAAGTTCTCTTTATGAAGTTAAGCCTCTTGCTTTTTGGATAGTTGTTATTAATGTCTTCCAAAAAATTAGTGCAAGCTCTTTGTCATGGTTTATTAAATTTCCATATTTTTTTTAGTTTATAAGCAGTGAAAGGCACTATAATTTTTGCTGGTTCTATGCCTGCTAGTTGACGAAGTCTCAGCTTGCCATTTATAATTAATTTAGAGACTTTTTTTTAACATAAGTTTTTATTTTTTTTCTTGGTTTATGTGGTAAAAAGATCCATTTCAAGATAATATCAACTCTCTGTATTAAATTCCTGTTGGAGAAAATTTTGATAGTAATGTGACGAGAATACAATTGAGCTCTGGATTCACCCTGTCCACATGTGCCTATTGTAATTTTTTTCTCAATCATTGTTAGTTCCTTTTCTGCTTCAGCTGTTAATTTTCTGGGACTGTTTACATCTTTCTTACCAGCCAGGGTTTTGTTCAAATGAATTATTACATCAGGTGTTATCCCAATAGCTGGTCGTAGACTGGAAATGTCTCCTAACAGTCTTTGAAAGTCATTAAGAGTCTGTAGGCGATCTTTCCTAATTTGTGTCTTTTGTGTCTTAATTTTTTGCAAATCTATGTTATAACCTAAATAATTAACAGTCTCCCCTTTGAATCTTCTTAGGAGCAATTTGCAACCCCCATTTAGGTAAAAGTATCTTTATTTCTTCAGTCTGTTTAAGGTATCCATGTTTTAATTGGATAACAAAATGTCGTCCATGTAATTAATGATATATTATTGATTTGGGAAATTTTTTGCGGATCATTTGCAATGGTGGATTCACAAAATATTGACACAAGGAGGGGCTATTTAACATACCCTGGGGGATGATAGCCCGGTGGTACCTCCTCGAAGGTTGAGAATTGTTATAAGTAGGCACTGTGAAGGCAATTTTTTTATCTTCTTTTTGTAAAGGTATAGTGAAAAAACAATCCTTTAAATCAATAACTATGAGAGGCCATCCTTTTGGTAATAAAGAGGGCAAAGGGATTTCAGATTGCAGAGGGCCCATAGGTTTAATAACCTTGTTGATAGGTCTGAGATCTGTCACCATTCTCCATTTACCTGATTTTTGTTCACCACGGAGAACAGGAAGCAGAAGGGACAGCTGGGTGCACATCCGGCAGATTTATAGGTAGACATTAGCCCGAGGTGGACATGCCCCCCAAGGCTGGGCTTAACCCTACATAAGATGGTATCTCAAAGTTGTTTTCCATTTCTCTGATCACTAAGGAGGTTGAGCATGACATTAAATGTCTTTTGGCCATTTGAACTTCTTCTGTTGAGAATTCTCTGTTCAGTTCGGTACCCCATTTTTTTGATTGGGTTAATTAGCATTTTGAAGTGTAGTTTCTTGAGTTCTTTATATATTTTGGAGATCAAACCTTTGTCTGATGCAGGGTTGGTGAAGATCTTCGCCCAGTCAGTAGGTTGCCTTTTTGTCTTAATGACAGTGTTTTTTGCTTTACAGAAGTTTCTCAGTTTTAGGAGGTTCCCATTTACCCAATGTTGCCCTTATTGTCTGTGCTACTGTGGTTATACATAGGAAGTGTCTCCTGTGCTCATGTGTTGTAGACTAGTTCCCAGTTTCTCTTCTATCAGATTCAGTGTGTTCAGATTAATATTGAGGTCTTTAATCCATTTACATTTGAGTTTTGTTCATGGTAATAGATATGGATCCATTTTCATTTTTCTACAGGTTTACATCCAGTTATGCCAGCACCATTTGTTAAAGATGCTTTCTTTCTTCCATTGTATACTTTTAGCTCCTTTGTTGAAAATCAGGTTTTCATGGGTTTGTGGGATAATATCCGGGTCTTCTATTTGATTCCGTTGATCGACATCTTTCTTTTTATGCCAATACCAAGCTGTTTTCACTACTGTAGCTCTGTAATAGAGTTTGAAGTCAGGGATGGTAATGCCTCCAGAAGTTCCTTTATTGTATAAGATTGTTTTGGCTATCCTGGGTTTTTTGTTTTTCCATATAAAGTTGATTATTGTTCTCTCAAGGTCTGTGAAGAATTTTGTTGGGTATTGTATTGAATTTATAGATTGCCTTTGGTAGAATTACCATTTTTACTATGTGGATTATATGCATCCAAGAGCATAGGACATCCATCCATTTTCTAGTGTCCTCTTCAATTTCTTAGTTCAATGCCTTAAACTTCTTTTCAAATAGATCTTTCACTTCCTTGGTTAGAGTTACCCCCAGATACTTTATGCTATTTGTGGCTATTGTAAAAGGCGAAGTTTCTCTGATTTCCCTCTCTGCTTCTTTATCCTTTGTGTATAGGAGGACTACTAATTTTTTTGAGTTGATCTTGTAACCTGCCACATCACTGAAGTTATTTATCAGCTGTAGGAGTTCTTTGGTAGAGTTTTTGGGGTCACTAATGTACATTATCATATCATCTGCAAACAACGAAAGTTTGACTTCTTCCTTTCCGATTTGAATCTCCTTGATCTCCTTGTGTTGTCTTATTGCTATTGCTAGAACGTCAAGAACTATGTTGAAGAGAAACAGTGAAAGTGGACAGCCTTGTCTTGTTCCTGATTTTAGTGGAATGGCTGGGAGTTTCTCTCCATTTAATTTGATATTAGCTGTTGGCTTGCCATATATTGCTTTTATTATATTTAGGTATGATCCTTGTATCCCTAATCTCTCCAAAACCTTTTTCATAAAGGGATGTTAAATTTTATAAAATTCTTTTTCTGTATCTAATGAAATGATCATATGTTTTTTTTTTCTTTTAGTTTATTTATATGATGGATTACATTGATAGATTTTCGTATGTTGAACCAACCCTGCATTTCTAGGATGAAGCCTATTTTTTTAATGTGTTCTTGGATTCTGTCAGAATTTTATTGAAAATTTTTGCATCAATATTCATGAGTGAGATTGGTTTGTAATTCTCTTTCTTGGTTGGGTCTTTGTGTGGTTTTGGAATCAGGGTGACTGTAGCTTCATGAAAAGTGTTTGGCAATGACTCTTCTGATTCTATTATGTGAAACACATTAAGGAGTATAGGTATCAGCTCTTCTTGAAAGTTCTGATAAAATTCTGCATTAAAACCAACAGGTCCTGGACTTTTTTTGGTAGGGAGGCTTTTTATGACCTCTTCTATTTCCTCACGACTTATAGGTCTATTTAAATTGTTCACCTGATCTTGATTTAATTTTGGTAAATGGTGCTTATCCAAAAAGAAGTCCATTTCTTTTACATTTTCCAACTTTGTGGCATATAAGCTTTTGACCTAATGATTCTTTGCATTTCCTCAGTGTCTGTTGTTATGTCCCCCTTTTCATTTCTGATCTTGTTAATTTGCATGTTCTCTCTCTGCCATTTGATTAGTTTGGATAAAGGTTTGTCAATCTTGTTGACTTTCTCAAAGAAACCGCTCTTTGTTTCATTGATTCTTTGCATTGTTTTCTGTTTTTCTATTTTGTTGATTTCAGCCATCAGTCTTCTACTCCTCCTGGGTGAGTCTACTTCTTTTTTTTCTAGAACTTTCAGTTGTGCTTTTAAGTCTCTCATGTGTGCTTTCTCTGTTTTCTTTATGTGGGCACTTAGAGCTATGAACTTTCTTCCTCTTAGCACTGCTTTCATAGTGTCCCATGGGTTTGGGTATGTTGTGACTTTATTTTCATTGAATTCAAGAAAGACTTTAATTTCTTTTTTTTATTTCTTCCCTGACCCAGGGGTGGCTCAGGAGTTGACTATTCAGCTTCCATGAATTTGTGGGCTCTCTGGGCATAGAATTATTGTTAAATTATAACTTTACTCCATGGTGATCCAGTAAGACACCGGTGGTTACTTAATTATTTTTTGTATCTGTAGACGGTTGTTTTGTTATCAAATATGTGGTTAATTTTTGAGAAGGTTCCATGAGATGCTGAGAAGAAGGTATATTCTTTCCTATTTGGGTGGAATGTTCTATAGATGTCTTTTAAGTCGATTTGAATCATTACATCCATTAATTCTCTTATTTCTCTGTTAGGTTTCTGTCTGATTTACCTATCCCTTGGTGAAAGAGGAGTGTTGAAGTCTCCTACTATTAGTGTGTGGGGTTTGATGTCTGACTTCAGATCTAGCAATGTTTCTTTTACATAAGTGGGTGCTTTTATACTAGGGGAATAGATATTCAGGATTGAGACTTCATCCTGATGGATTGTTCCTGTTATGAGTATAAAGTGTCCATCTCCATCCCTTCTGATTGATTTTAGTTTGAAGGCAATTTTGTTAGAAATTAGTATAGCCACACCCACTTGTTTCTTAGGACCATTTGATTGAAAAATCTTTTCCCAACCTTTTACTCTGAGTAGATGCCTGTTTTTGTGGCTGAGTTGTGTTTCTTGTAAACAGCAGAAGGTTGGATCCTGATTTCATATCCAATCTCTTAGCCTGTGCCTTTTTATCGGTGAATTGAGTCCATTGATATTAAGTGATATTAATTACCAGTGGTTGTTATGTCCAGTTATTATTTTATTGGTAGTAGAGTTTGTGTTTTTCCCTTCTTTAGTTGTGCTTGTGGAGGTTCATTCGATGTCTGACTTATTGTAGGCATTGCTGGATTCCTTGGTTTGTAATTTTCCTTCTATTACATTGTGTAAGAATGGATTTGTGGCTACGTATTGTTTAAATTTGTTTTTATCCTAGAATATTTTGTTTTCTCCATTGATGGTGAATGAAAGCTTGGCTGGGTAAAGCAGTCTGAGCTTGCATCCCTGGTCTCTTAGTTTCTGCAGCACATCTATCCAAGATCTTCCGGATTTCATGGTTTCCATAGAGAAGTCATGTGTAAGTCTAATCGGTTTACCTTTATAAGTTACTTGACCTTTTTCCTTTGCAGCTCTTAATATTCTTTCTTTATACTGTATGTTTTGCATTTTGATTATTATATGGTATGGGGATTTTCTTTTTTGATCCAGTCAATTCTGTGTTCTGTATGCTTCTTCAACCTTCATAGGAATATCCTTCTTTAGGTTGGGAAAGTTTTCTACTATAATTTTGTTGAATATATTTTCTGGACTGTTGAGCTGTAATTCTTCTACACCTATTATTCTTAGGTTTGGTCTTTTTATTGTGTCCCTATTTCCTGGATGTTTTGTGATGAGAATTTCTTGGATTTGCTGTTTTCTTTGATCAGTGTGTTTATTTTCTCTATGGTGTCTTCAGCATCAGAGATTCTTTCTTTTATTTCTTGTATTCTGTTGATTTTTTTTTTCTTGGTTTCCTAGGGTATCTTTATGGATTTACTCAATTCTTCATCCTTTTGGTTATTCTTCTCATCCATTTCTTTTTTTTTTATTGAGGAAAAAATTTCTGCCTCATCCCATCCTCCCACTCCTCCCCCCTCCCCCGACCCCTCTCCCCACTCCTTTCCCCCTCCCCCCACTTCTCTCCCCCTCCCTCTGCAGTCTGAAGAGCAGCCAGGGTTCCCTGCCCTGTGGAAAGTCCATAGTCCTTGCCCCTCCATCCTGGTCTAGGAAGGTGAACATACAAACTGGCTAGGCAACCTCAAAGCCAGAACATGATGCAGGATCAAGACCCAGTGCCATTGTCCCTGGCTTCTCAGCAGCCCTCATTGTCCGCCATATTCAGAGTCCGGTTTTATCCCCTGCTTTTTTGGGGTGAGTTTCTCATCCATTTCTTTAAGGGAGTTTTTCATATACTGTTTAAGGTACTCTACCACTTTCATAATGTCAATTTTTTCTACTTCTCCTGATTAGGATTTTCAAGTCTTCCTGTTGTATATATGTTGGTTTCTGTTGTTATCATATTGTTTTTCAGGTTGTTGGAGGAATTCTCATATTGGCGCCTGCCCATCTCTTCCTTCAAAAGCTCTCCAATGGATCTTCTGGTACAGGATCTGGGATCATTGCTGGCCAGGGACCCCTCTGATGGACCTTCTGGTACATGACCGGGGCCCCTTGCTGGCCAGGGACCAGTCTGACAGTTTGTCTTCAGCACAGGGACAGGACTCTTGGAGTTTGGAGGACCCCACAGGCAAAAGGGTGAACTTGGGGGGGAGAGGTTGTGAGGAGCCAAGAACCCCTACAGCAGGAGCTGGAGGTGCCCTGTACTTCCCTCCAGCTGGGCGGGTACACACTCACCCCTCTGGGTATTTAGCTTCAGGGCAGGAACAGGAACTGTTCTAGGGCAAAGGACCTTGCAGACACCAAGGCAGGCTTGGGGGTGGGTGCAGGGATTAGTGGAACAAAGAAGACCCTGCAGCAGAAGCTGGAGGGGCCCAGTGCTCCTTCTCCATTTGTTTAGCCCCACCTGTCATGGCACCCTCCTACTCACCAATCTGAAAGGTTGTCCTCAGCACAGGGACAGGACTCTTGGAGTTCAAAGGACCCCACAGGTAAAAGGGCGGACTTGGGGGCAGAGAGGATTGTGCGGAGCCAAGAGACCCCTACAGCAGGAGCTGGAGGTGCCATGCATTCCCCTCCGGCTGGACGGGTGCCTCAAATACATCTTACAATTGGGCTAGGCAACATCATAGATTGTTGCCTAGCCCAATTGTCATTAGAGAGACTCACTCAACAGTTGGTGGAAATAGATTCAGAGACCCACAGTCCAACATTAGGCAGACTTTGGGGGTTCTTGTGAAAGAAGAGTAGGAAGGACTGACTATGGGAACCAGAGGGGCCAAGGTCACAACAAGAAAAGCCACAAAACCAATAAGGGCTTACAGGGCTCACAGAGACTGAACTGCCAACTAGAAAGCTTTCATGGGACTGACCTAGGTACTCTGCACTTATGTTTCAGTTGTATAGCTTAGTCTTCCTTCAGGGCTGTGAAGAGTAGGATCAGGGACTGTTTCTGACTTTGTTACCTGCTTTTGGAAGCCATTCGTATTGAGTCGTCTCATCAAACTTTAGAGGAGATAAGTTGTCTAGTTTTACTGCAACTTGATATGTCATGGATGACTTTAATATACCTGAAAGGTCTGCCTTCTCTGAAGAATATGGAGGAGTAGGACATGGGGAGAAAGTTTGGAGGAGTGACTGGGAGGAGAGACAGGAGAGAGCATAAAGGTGATCTGGCTGGAAAAAATTAATCAATCAATCCAAGCAAAATTAGTATACTTTTATCTATCCATTGAATATTCTAGGAATTACAGAGTGAAAAGAGCAAACTCCATGTCAGTTGTTTGTTCAAACCAAACAATTATGAATATTTATTATTATCCTCCATGGTGGTATGCATAAGCCTATACTCTGATATGCTATTGAGTGGTGCAGAATGAAATTATAGAATCTGTAGTGATAATTTAAAACAAGTATAAAAAGCAAAATTGAATTGTTACTAACTTTATCTGAGACTACAGGAAAATGTATGCATCCAAAAAATAGGAGTACAATAAAAAGATCTGGAAATGAATGTTGTTATCACTAATTTGTTAAGTAAGTAATGTGGAATGATCATTGTAGTTTTGCAAGATCTTGAAAACTGTCAAAGGTTTATAGAGAACAAAGAAAAATAAATCAAAAAAAGACAAAAAAATACATCTTACAATGAGGAAAACCTCAATGCTTTTTCCTCCTGTAGATTTTTCAGAAACATTTTCCTTTTTCATCCCCTTCAAATACTCCTTATAACATTCTAAGAAGTACTTCCCACCAATTGACACCTAACAAAAGTGGTTTAAAACACATGGTCCAATCCTAAAGAAAATGAATGTAATGAAATACAAAAGTTTTAGCTAAAATTTGGAGATTTAGCTTAGAATTTTGTCTCCACATGAAAGTAATGATGACAAAAGAATTAATTTCTCTCACACAGCTCCTCTTATACAAAAATATAATACCTATTTTTAGAAAGCAGAGTTATAGAAATTTGTATTTTTATGTTGAAAGCCTGGATATGATAAATACAAATAAGAAAGCCATCTCTGAAAACTGGTGGAACTGATTAAAAAAGGGCTTCTTGTGCCTGTTTTAATAATAGCCATATATTGATTGAAACTGAGCAATATATTTCTATATGTCATGAAAATAGTTGTTTAAATGCTTTTCTCTGGGTATGTTTCTGAACAATATTCATTCTATACACTCTATCTTTCAATTCTACATGTCACATTCAGAATTCACTCAATTATTTTTCCTCATGACTGCCCAAATGAATTAGTAACTTCCTTACTTGAAAATGAACTAGTTCTGGAAAAGTGCGCCATTAACTCTTGGAAAAATTACTTTTGAAAACTTAGTAAAAAATCCAATTTATTCACTAACAGGTTTCAAATATGTTTAAGAAACACATCGCACAACTCAATAACCTTCTGATAATGATAGATAAATAGGATTTCCTTTGTTTTCTAGTTTAATTTAATATCAGTTATTTCAAAATCTGTGTGGTCCATGGACACCTGAGTGCTTCAAACATTAATGGATTTTAATTTCATTTTTTTCTCCAGAGTTATTATGCAGCTGCACTTCTACCCACACTTCATTATCTCCCACAGCTCTTTAAAAATATTCAAACCAAATTCACTAACAAACAATCCCTATCAAACCTCATTTCATTTATTTTAATACAAACTGTGGACATTAAACTCCAGCCCCTAAATTTTTTGAAAGAAACAATTGAATGAAAAAGATTCAATATTATAGCATGTTTATGTTCACTGGAATAATATAAACTTGGGGGCAATGTGCTATTTTCACCAACAGGGTAAAACATTTAGTTATTTATGAAATGGTCAATATGATTCTAATCTTTATCTGTAAGAACAAACACACGAGACAACTCAGGAAATTAGATGAAACTAAAGAAATTGAACAAGAATTTCCTCTTCAGATTAATACAATGAAAACTAAAATATCTTGTAGAATTCCCCTCTGTATGCTGAGAATACAATTGGTGAATAAAAAACTGCCTTGGCCTGTTGATAGGGAAGAACTTAGGTAGGAATGGAAAACTAAACTGGATGATTGTACACAGGTGGTTACTACAATTTCTTTGTATCTATGGATGTTTGCTTTGTTACCAATTATGTGATCAATTTTTGAGAAGCTTCCATGCGATGCTGAGAAGAAGGTATATTCTTTTCTGTTTGGGTGGAATGTTCTATAGATGTCTGTTAAGTCCATTTGGTTCATTGCATCTGTTAGTTCTCTTAGTTCTCTGTTAAGTTTCTTTCTTGTTGACCAACAGGAGAGAGAGGAGTGTTGAAATCTCCCACTATTAGAGTGTGGGGTTTGATGTATGCTTTGAGTTCTAGTAATGTTTTCTTTACATATGTGGGTGCTTTTATATTAGGGGCATAGATATTCAGGATTGAGACTTCCTCCTGATAAATTGTTCCTGTTATGTGTATAAAGTGTCCATCTCCATCTCTTCTGATTGATTTTTGTTTGAAATCAATTTTGTTAGATATTAATATAGCCACACCCACTTGTTTCTTTGGTCCATTTGATTGGAAACCCTTTTCCCAACCCTTTACTCTGAGGTAATGTCTGTCTTTGAGTTTAAGGTCTGTTTCTTGTAAACAGCAGATGTTGGATTCTGATTGTCTATCCATTCTCTTAAACTGTGCCTTTTTATAGGTGAATTGAGTCCATAGATATTAAGTGATATTAAAGACCAGTGGTTGTTAAATCCCGTTACTTTTTTCTGGTTGTAGAGTTTGTGTGTTTCCCTTCTTTGAGTTGTGCTGGTAGAGGTTTGTCATATGCTAGTGTTATTATGGGGGTTGTTGGCTTCTTGGGTTTGTGATTTTCCTTCTAGTATTTTCTTTAAGGCTGGGTTTGTGGCTAGTTATTATGTAAATCTGTTTTTGTCCTGGAATATCTTGTTTTCTCCATTCATGGTGAATGCAAGCTTTGCTGGGTATTGTAGTCTGGGCTTGCATTCATGGTCTATTAGTGTCTGCAGCATATCTATCTAAGACCTTCTGGCTTTCATGGTTTCCATTGAGAAGTCAGGTGTAATTCTGATAGTTTTCCCTTTTTATGTTACTTAACCTTTTCCCCTTGCAGCACTTGATATTCATTCTTTACTCTGTATGTTTTGTGTTTTGATTATTATATGGTGAGGGGATGCATATTTTGATTCAGTCTATTTGGTGTTCTGTATGCTTCTTGTACCTTCTAAGAATACCTTCTTAAGGAGATCAAGAAAATTCGAATTGGAGAGGAAGAAGTCAAACTTTTGTTATTTGCAGATGATATTATAGTGTACATAAGTGATCACAAAAACATTACCAAAAAACTCCTACTGCTGATAAACACCTTTATTAATGTGGCAGGATACAAGATCAATTCCAAAAAATCAGTTGCCCTCTTATACACAAAGAACAAAGAAGCAGAGAAGGAAATCAGAGAAACATCACCTTTCATGATAGCCACAAATAGCATAAAGTATCTTGGGGTAACTCTAACCAAGGAAATGAAATATCTATTTGACAAGAACTTTAAGACTTTGAAGCAAGAAATTGAAGAGGATACCAGAAAATGGAAGGATCTCCCCTGCTCTTAGATTGGGAGGATCAACATAGTAAAAATGGCAATTTTACTAAAAGCAATCTATAGATTCAATACAATCCCCATCAAAATCCCAACAAAATTCTTCACAGACCTTGTGAGAACAATAATCAACTTTACATGGAAAAACAAAAAAACTCAGGATAGCAAAAACAATCTTATACAATAAAAGTACTTCCTTAGGCATTACCATCTCTGACTTCAAACTCTATTACAGAACTATGTTGATGAAAACAGCTTGTTATTGATACAAATACATAGATATTGAGCAATGGAATTGAATCAAAGACCCAGATATTAATCCACAAACCTATGTGCAGCTGATTTTTGTAAAGGGAGCTAAAAGTATACAATGGAAGAAAGAAAGCATCTTTAACAAATGGTGCTAGCATAACTGGATGTCAACCTGTAGAAGAATGGAAATAGATCCATATCAATCACCATGCACAAAACTCAAGTCCAAATGGATTAAAGGACTTAATATTAATCTGACCACTCCGAACCTGATAGAAGAGAAAATGGGAAGTAGTCTACAACACATGGGCACAGGATATCACTTCCTACATAGAACCCCTGTAGCACAGATAATAAAAGCAACAATGAATTAATGGGATCTCCTAAAACTGAGAAACTTCTGTAAAGCAAAGGACACTGTCATTAATACCAAAAGGCATACTACTGATTGGGAGAATATCTTCACCAACCCTGCATCAGACAAAGGTCTGATCTCCAAAATATATAATGAACTCAAGAAACTAGACTTTAAAATGCTAATTAACCCAATTAAAAATAGGGTACTGAACTGAACAGAGAATTCTCAATAGAAGTTCAAATGGCCAAAAACACTTAAGGTCATGCTCAACCTCCTTAGCCATCAGGGAAATGCAAATCAAAACAACTTTGAGATACCATATTACACCTGTCAGAACAGCTAAAATCAAAAACACCAATGATAGCCTATGCTAGAGAGGATGTGGAGTAAGGGGAATACTCATCCATTGCTGGTGGGAATGCAAACTTGTGCAACCACTTTGGAAATCAGTTTGGCGGATTCTCAGGAAACTGGGAGTCAACCAACCCCAGGATCCAGCAATGCCACTCTTGGAATGTATGCAATTGATGCCCAATTATACTACAAAAGCATTTGTTCAACTATGTTCATAGCAGCATTATTTGTAATAGCCAGAACGTGGAAACAACCTACGTGCCCCTCAATAGAAGAATGGATAAATAAAGTTTGGCAACATATAAACTTTAGAGATTTACTCAGCAGTAAAAAACAATGACATCTTGAATTTTGCATGCAAATGGATGGAAATAGAAAACACTATCCTGAGTGAGATAACTCAGACCCAAAAAGATGAATATTGTATGTACCCACTCATAAGTGGATTCTAGCCATAAATAAAGGACATTGAGCCTATAATTCATGATCCCAGAGAAGCTAAATAAGAAGGTAAACCCAAAGAAAAACATATAGTTATCCTCCTGGATATTGGAAGTAGACAAGACTGCCAGGCCAAAGTTGGGAGCACGGGGGTGAAGTTGGGGTTGGAATAAGGGGAGATGGTGAGAGAGAAGGAAGAAGGGGAGGATTGGGGAGAGCTTCAGAGAATGGGATGGTTGGGATGGAGGAAGGGAGGATGGAGCAGGGAAGTATATATCTAAATTAAGGGAGTCATTTTAGGGTTGGAAATAGACTTGACTCTAGAGGGGTTCCCAGGTGCCCAAGGAGATGTCCCCAGTTTGTTCTTTGGGCAACAGAGGAGAGCGTGCCTGATCTGGCCTTATCCTATAGCCACACTGATGAATATCTTGCATATCACCATAAAACCTTCATCTGGTGATGGATGGAGATAGAGACAGAGACCCACACTGGAGCACTGGACTGAGCTCCTAAGGTCCAAATGAGGAGCAGAAGGAGCGAGAACATGAGTAAGGAAGTCAGGACTGTGAGGGGTGCACCCACCCACTGAGATGGTGGGACTGATCTAATGGGAGCTCACCAAGGCCATCTGGACTGGGACTGATGGAGCAAGTGATGAAATCGGACTCTATAAATGTGGCTGACAATGAGGGCTTCCTGAGAAGCCATGGACAATGGCACTGGGTTTGGATTCTACTGCATGTACTGACTTTGTGGGAGCCTAGTCTTTTTGGATGCTCACCTTCCTAGACCTGGATGGAGGGGGGAGGACTTTGGACTTTAACCAGGGCAGGGAACCCTGACTGCTCTTAGAAATGGAGAGGGAGTGGCAGGAGAATGGAGGGAGTGGGGGGGGGAATAGGAGGAGGAGAGGAGATGGAAATTTTTAATAAATAAATAAATAACAAAAAAGAAACAATTTGAACAAAACAAACAAACAAAAACAAAAAAGAGAGGTTTTCCTGATTCAGTGGTAGTAGAAAAGCCATGCACCTTTGAAATGCAGGCTTTCTAGGCTGTGCTGCCAGTGCAATCTCTGATTCTTTCTGAAGATCCGGCTACTGAGCATTTAAATGGGATTTGTGAACAGAGTGTTAAAACTTGCTTAATGGCTCTACATAGACCCATTTCATACATGGAACTGGGGCAGTGTGCATGGCTTAGATGCAGTGAATGGACCTCCTCTGCCATGTCAGACTGGGTAAAGCAAGCAGGTAGTGCCATATTTGATCTAGTAATGACACAGCTTAAGTTCATAAGAATTGCTTAGCATTTTAAGGTACACTCTTGGACATAAAAGAATTACAGATGCACAATTAGACAAAGTCAGACATAAAAGACTCTAAATGAGACACAATGTTTAAAAAATGTTTGTAGGCTTGGTAGAGACAAAAAACGAGTATAGAGAGTTAGATAAAGTAATAAATAATTTTATAAAGCAAAGTCTTTAAAGAGACAGAGTACAGTCAGTCAGAGATTAAAAGGAGTAAAAAATTAATAAGCCATATAAAAATGAAAAACTCACAGAGTGTCTAGATTATGTATATTATTGGGTTTTCTTTTAATTTTTTGACTGTGAAGGATCTATATACAGAGAAACATTTGATTGTATGGGCTGCTAAGCTAAACCAGCATATATGTTCTAAAGGTGTTATGTCTTCAAAATTTAGGTCTAAGGACATGTTGCTTTGTTTTGTTTCCACAGAGGATGCTAACCTTTGGATTGCTTCCAGATTAATATGGGTTGATAGACGAAGACCCCCTGAAAGGCTGCCATGAACATACCTCCCAAATTACTTCAACCAACTGCTGACTGAGATGAACCTAGCACACAAGAGACACCATGAGAGACTTGATTAATAGTGCCCCCAATCATCAGGAAGTAGGCTAGAGAACTACAACCAAATTTTTCAAACATTGTTTATAAATGTTTCTCTACATTTAAAGTGGATATGCTATAGAGGTTTGCATTTGTATGGATCTTGGGTTATTGATACAAATTTATGGTCAATTTTGTTATACTATGTGTATGTATATTTCTGCTCTTGATTAAGTTATTGTGTTTGTGTAGTTCATTTAAAAATGTAATGTGTAATTAAGAAATATAGGTTAACAGAGAATCATCTATAATAGTCAAGCTTCTAGTCATGTTAGTTAGGTTTTCTAGATGTACAGAGATATATTTCAGTTAGATAGGTATTATTCAAACCTTTCAAAGACTACAGAATAAGGCATTTAAAATGTTTAAGAACTTAGGACTTTTAATGACAATGAGACACATCTACTCTGTGCAGTACCGATTACTTCAAGAGGATGATGGACCTTGAAGAGGCTCCTTATGGAGTTTGTTAGCTATTTGGGCAAGAAACTACTCTTGAATGAACTGCTTGATCAACTGAACATGCAGGACCCACAGAGAAATGACTGCAGAACTTGCCTAAAGGTGAGATGATCCTTCAGGGTTCCTGCTTCATGAAAGATTCTGCTAGACATTCTGCAAAACAATGAAAAATGTGATGGACAAACTGCCAATATAGGTGGAACTGTCTTTCAAACTTCCTGCTTCATGGAAAAGTCTGTTGGATACTATGGGCCTGTGGGCTGAGGATTAGATGCCCCAATTATACAGAAAAACTTTGGGTGACTGTCCAGGCAGTGAGATATCTCTGTCAATTCTAAAATTGTGGAAGTTGCTTACAATGCACTTCCTGCTTACTTAGGTAAAATTATATCTTCTGGAGTCTCTGATGGAGTTAAAGTTAAAGTTATTGAAAGTTATTGTTTTCCTTAGTTATGATAAAAGATAAAGTAGGTATAAATATTGTAACTGTAATTCTTGTTTGATACCTGTTTTGTTATATGTAATTTTACTATGTTAAAGTTAAAACCTTCCTTTTCATTTAAACAGAAAAGAGGAGGCAATGTGGGATTCTCCTTTGTATGCTGTGAATACACCATTGCTGAATAAAAAAACTGCCATGGCCTTTTGATAACATAGAACTTAGGTAGGCATGGAAAACAAAACTGAATGATGGGAGAAAGAAGGCAGAGTCAGAGAGAAGCCATGTAGCACCACTGGACACAGATGCTGAAACTTTATCTGGTAAGCCACTGCCATGTGGAAATATACAGATTAATGGAGATTGATTAAATTAATATGTAAGAGTTTGCCAAAAAGAAGCTAGAGCTAATGGCCCAAGTAGTGATTTGATTAGTACAGTTTCTATGTGATTATTTTTGTTCTAGGAGACCAGAACAAAAAAGTGGCATCATTCAACAACAACCAAAGAAATATGAAATAATCACCAGAAAAATAATAAAATTAATAAGCTAATTAAAAGATGTACATCAGAAAAATATGTATAAATATCAGAAAAATATATACAGAAAGAGTCCAAAATAATATGAAGAAAATGTCTGAAGTGACAAGCAATAGTCATATAATATATAAAACAGGATGTTTTTGTTTCATTGGCAAATATCACTATCAGGAAAGTTAAAAAAATAAAAATGATAATTATACAATGCTTGCACAGGAAATATTCTCATATAGGGTTAATAAGTATATGCATAGACACATTCCTAGGTACCATTTGAGTTGTCATTTTCCTTGATCTAGTATCACATGCCTAAGAATTTGCTTGAAATTTACATTACAATATATGTTCTTATATATTTTTGATAAATTTACAGTAGTGCAATGTCACAAATCATATTAAATATCCACTAAAAAAGGATTAGTAAAATAAAGTTTGTTTTATTTTGCAGAAGAATAAACAATAAAGTAAAATTAGTGATGTACAAGGTAGAAATATCAGATTTTTATTCTTATTATTTTCCTGTTTATTAAACAGAGTCTGTTCTCATACAATATAATCTGAATAATGTTTCCCCTCTCCCTGCTTGTCCCATTTACATGCAGTCTTTTTCTGCCTCTCATTAGACAAGAACAGACTTCAAGGAGATAATAACAAAACATAACAAAATAAAATATAATAAGTTAAACAAAAACCATCATCTTATGCCAAGCCAACAGAAAAATAAAAGATCCCCAAGAGAAGGCACAAAAGTCAGATACCCACTCATTTATACATTCTGGAGTTCCTCAAAACTATTAAGCTGAAAGTTAATATATATATATATATTAACACACACATGCTGAGGACCTGAGGACCTACTAATTAGATTTTTTTAATAAGATGAAGTATAACAGAGAAGACTTATCTTACAAAGACTGAATAAGATATCTCTAAATTGTCCTAGAAAAACCTCAGCAATATAAACTTAAACACAAAAGAACATGCAGCACAGCATATATACAATTTTAATATTTGTACTGGATTGATATTGATCCTCTTAAGGGACCATAGCATTAAATAAAAGAAAAAAAAACTGAATTAAATTAAGGATATAAGTTTTCTGGCATAGTAGACAAGATTTGTACACAATGAACCTAATTGAAGTCTTGGTGTAAAGCTCAACAATCATGAAATCAAGCCTCTTGGTTTGAAAAACCCACAGAGAACACATTTAAGTTCAATACAAGTATTCACTCAACAAAATTTTGAATGTGAGAAATTCTACATGAAAAATTCTGCTTTTCTTAATAGCAAATCATAGCAGCAAACAAAAATGAAAGGATTATAATAAAATATTAGCACTGAATCAAATATACATATTGAAGTCATGAGTGAAACATCTCACATACATTAAATTAAGAGAATTGTATGTAAAATGATGATAAACCAAAATGGTGACATATAGAAATATATTAATGCTGGTAGATTTTAATTCAATTATATTGGTAATTGTATTAAATCTGGATTGTCTATAACCAGAAATTAAAATAATGTTTATCAGAAACTTTGAACAAGATCCTTCTCTTTCATATTCACAAAAGTACATATTAAATATAAAGAGACAAATAAATATAGGGGAAATAAACTAATATTAGACTACTACCCAAAATAACAAAAGACTTACTGTAACACAAATTCTAATTGGTTTTAGTAAATAAAACTTGGAGTCAGATATTAGACAGTGAAAGCTGAAGGATCAGAGAAGCTGTGTGGCCAGCCACTAGAGAGACCTTTTATTCCTACCAATGCTCAGACAGAAGGGGTGGTCCTGTCCTCAGACTGTCTCCTCAGACTGTATGCTTAGACTGCAAGGGTGATCTACAATTGTCTCCACCAAACCTCAGATTGCAATGAGCTCCTGTTTCCTCTTGCCTTATATTCCTCTCTCTGCTCAGCCATATCACTCGTTCCTCCACCTCCCCAGTGCTGGGATTAAAGATGTGGGATTCCAAGTATTGGAATCACCTTTGTGTCAACTCTGGTTCTCTTTTAGACAGATTTAATCTCATACATCCCAGGGTGGCCTTGAACTAACAGAGAGTCCTGGGATTAAAGGTGTGCACCACCACTCCCTGGCCACTAGTGATTTTGCTCTGTTCTCTGATCTTCAGGCAAGCTTCGTTTGTTAAAACACAAACAAAACATCACTTCAACTGACTACACTAACATCAGAACAAGTGCACAGTAAAATTCTATAGTAGGAATACTAGCAGAGATAAATAATAATGCAAGTCTCTAATTACTAAATTATAATTTGAGCAAGAAGGCATAGCATATTAACTATGTATCACAAAATATTGCTCAAAAGTACATTTAAAAATCACCATAGAACCCTCATCTGGCGATGGATGGAGATAGAGACAGAGACCCACACTGGAGCACTGGACTGAACTCCCAAAGTCCCAATGAGGAACAGAAGGAGGGTGAACATGAGCAAAGAAGGCAGAACCACAAGGGGTGCACCCACCCACAGAGACAGTGGGACTGATCTATTGCGAGCTCACCAAGGCCAGCTGGACTGTGACTGAAAAAGCAGAGGATAAAACCGGACTCTCTGAATATGGCGGACAATGAGGGCTGCTGAGAAGCCAGGGACAATGGCACTGGGTTTTGATCCTGCATCATGTTCTGGCTTTGAGGGTGCCTAGCCAGTTTGTATGTTCACCTTCCTAGACCAGGATGGAGGGGCAAGGACTTTGGACGTTCCACAGGGCAGGGAACCCTGGCTGCTCTTCAGACTGCAGAGGGTGGGGGAGAGAAGTGGGGGGAGGAGGAGAGGAGTGGGGAGAGGGGAAGAAGAGTGGGGGGAGGGGGGAGGAGTGGGAGGATGGGATGAGGCGGAAATTTTTTTCTCAATAAAAAAAAATCACTTAAAGAGCCGGGCAATGGTGGCACACGCCTTTAATCCCAGCACTCGGGAGGCAGAGGCAGGCAGATCTCTGTGAGTTCGAGACCAGCCTGGTCTACAGAGCTAGTTCCAGGACAGGCTCCAAAGCCACAGAGAAACCCTGTCTCGAAAAACCAAAAAAAAAAAAATCACTTAAAGATCGAAAGGTCAAATTAAAAAAAAAAATACAGTGATAAGTAGAAAGCTCTCTTAACACCTGCAACAAGACATAAATGCAAATAAATTTACTTTTCTATTGTGTGCAATATAATTTTATTCTCTATATGTACTTTATTTTATTATTCGTTGACCAGTTTCTAGGCTCACTCCATTCTCTAATAATTGGGGATAGAGCAAAAATAAACATAAATGTGCTGTATAGCTGTAGTAAAATCATTTGGGTAAATGTCCAGAAATGGTCTACATTAGTCATAATATAACTTTATGTTGAATTTGTTGAAAATCTTTTATAATGATTTCCATAGTCAGTGTACCCGCTTTCATGCTCACCAGCAGCAAGATGATATTCATCTTTCCCCATAACATTGATTTTGATAAAGAACAAAATTGGAAGACATGCTCTGATGACTTAGGAATTTGATATAAAGTTGCTGTTTTCCAAATGGAACAGAAAATATCTTAACTGAATTTGCAAGACTGTCTCAAATGTGATCCATAATTGTATGATCACTAGGTATTTAGTGAAGTTGTCAATGTTTTTTTTTTAGAACAAGTGATGGTCTTTTAAACAAAATTACAATGATTAGCTATCTCTATTTTAAATTGTGACTTCGCTTCATATCATGCACAAAATTTACCTTAACATGAATCACAGGAAGACAACATAATAAAGCTTCTTAAAGATCCCACAGGCAAAAAATTTAGAATAGTGACATAGTAAAATAAAACATCTGTACATATATGAATTTAAAAGATCTAACCCCAAACCAGAAAGTTTGGACAGCATCAAAAATTCAGTTATCCATCCATCTACTGATGTATTTGTAGGTTGACTCATACACCCAACTATTATTAATAGAGCAGCAATAATCATAGATAAAAAAGACTCTTAACAGTAGGATATAGAGTCCTTTTGATATATGGCTGGGGTGTTAAGGTAAAATGACTGTAATGTACAATTGAGAATGGATTAGTTATATGTTGATAATTGCAGACGTAGAGCAATTAATAACAAAGATGTGAATAATATTATGATATATATTCATATGAATAGAAAATTTCATTGTTGTTTTAAAATTTTAGTGCTGTAATTTCATACTATATGTAAAAGTTTCATACTATATGTAAAAATATACTTTTTCTACACAAGTATGATTATATAATTAAAATTCATATGACAAAAATATTAAAAAATGTTTTCTTCCAGAAAAAAATAAGTTATTGAACACATTTTAAAACTCTATTTCTAGGACACTGTTCCTGGTTTCTTTATATCAAAGATTATTTCATTTCTAATACTTTTTAGCATTCTTTCATCTTTACTGGCTCTATCTTGTACTCACTTTTTCATCACTTTTCACTAATAGCTTCAAATAACAATCTACCATATCCTCATATCTCTACCTTTTAATTTATATTATGGTATTTGCTTCTAAAGATTGACATCTAACATCCTTCTCAATATAATTCAAACCAACCTTTCAGGACTTGCATACTATAGTACAGTAAAGTCTTGTGTGATCACAGTAGATGTGTGTGGCAAAATGTACATGGACTGAAATTTCAATCCTGGTATTAATCGGATATCTTTGAGCAAATTATTAAACACCAATGAGTGTCATATTCAATTATACCCTTAAAATAGAATTAATAATATTATCTTAGAGAACTGTAAGATATCTAAATCTTACATGGAAATATTAAATTTTGGATCCCTTTTTTCTCTAGTCCCTTATGTAAGAACTTTGAGACATCAAAAATTTAATAGATGTACTTATTTTTCTTCAAAATACCTATAAACATCAACAAAATTCACACAATCTAAGGATCTGAAGGTTTTCAATATAGTCTATGAAATATGATATAAACACAGTGAGGTATGAGATTGGAAAACGTAGAAAACCTCTTGTGATACTATTATTTTATTTATGTTTAAATGCAAAGCATTACATTCTTGAGGTCTGTTATAAATAATACCATATCCAAAACCATTTTCTTATTGTTAAGTAAAATATATTGTCTTTTTTCTTTCAATTATGTTATGCTTAAACCATGTATGTTTCTTTTGATATGTGTCATGTTTTATTATTTTACCTCCGATTTGTGTATTATCTGTCTACTAATTTATGACACAATGTCACCTTCGTTATAGCTGCATAAAGGTATCATGTATGTTTTAGTGCTATGAACAGTGTAGGCAGAGATCAACTGATATAAGAACAGAAACAGAAAGCTATAAGAAGAGATAATGACTGGAAACATAAAAACTGTGTCTTTGAAATACAGGTCATGAAGGGGTACTGTCCTATGTTTTGAAAACAGAACCAATACATGCCAAAAAAGGCAGACAAATATTAATGCATGTATCATGAAAATATGCAGTGTTTAACAAAATATATTCAATATAAAATGAAGAATCTGCCTTAGTATAGATGTATCTGAAAAATATTGGCTAAGGATAAGAAAAGAGTATATATTAATACAAAATATCAAGTTCATAGTGAATTCTTTTAGCTATTTGGAAGATTATTACACTAAAACTGAAGATATAGCCGGGCGGTGGTGGCGCACGCCTTTAATCCTAGCACTTGGGAGGCAGAGGCAGGCGGATCTCTGTGAGTTCGAGACCAGCCTGGTCTACAAGAGCTAGTTCCAGGACAGGCTCCAAAACCACAGAGAAACCCTGTCTCAAAAAACTTAAAAAAAAATAAAACTGAGGATATAAATCTTAATATAAAGAGAATATAGGCTTCAAATACATATATTATATACACTATCGAGAATGATGACATTTGAACTACAGACCAAATATCCATAGTTTAGTTACCATGCAAAGTAGCAGAAAAAAATAAGATTTTTCAATTTTACTAAATTAATATGTGTGTCTTCATAAATTGTCCAGAATCTCAGAAATTTGCAAGAACATTATAGATAATGCTATTAAATATCTCAAAAATAATGAAGTTTTCTTTCAAATAGGATATAACTGTTTGCAATAAATTTACTATTTATCAACTATTGAGTATTTATTAATGGAAACTGTCTCAAGAAATTTAAGAAAAATTAGAAAATTCTTTAATGTGATAATTTTTGACTGAAATGCATAAATATTCATTTTCATGATGATTGGTTAAAAATTATTCATGAGGTTATGACTATTCAAAGGTGACCATTATTATCTTTGTTATTGAAAATATTTTGTCCAAGCCGGGCGATGGTGGCGCATGCCTTTAATCCCAGCACTCGCGAGGCAGAGGCAGGCGGATCTCTGTGAGTTCGAGACCAGCCTGGTCTACAGAGCTAGTTCCAGGACAGGCTCCAATACCACAGAGAAACCCTGTCTCGAAAAACCAAAAAAAAAAATATTTTGTCCATGAAATAAATATTAGAATTAAAATAATCACGCATAGAGAACTTCTTTGTATACCTAGAAGACCTAAAAAATTTGAGAATTTGCTGGAATTCATAAAATATTTAGAAATGTTAGTGGATAAAATATCAATATAAATACCAGCTTTTCAATGCTAGCAAATATATTTTGAATAAAAAACATTTTAAATATCATTATATTATTAGAAATTGTAGAATAATTCTAAAGAAAGTTACATAAGTCTTCACAGAAAATTGCAGATTTTCACTGAGAAAAGCTTATAGCAATGAAAACCAATCTGAGGTCATGAGTGACAGAATAGTCTACTGGTATGATAGCATTTCACAACAAATGTATTAAAAAGAAATCAGTCAAAATTCCAACAGGTTTTTTTTTAAATGTCTGTTGATCTGAATTTAAAATTTACATCAAAATGCAAATAACAAAGGATAGCTAAGGAAGTCCTTAATAAAGAATAGGGTAGTTTATATTATGAAAGCCTTAACCCTTTATAGACACACTGAAAGTGTGATATTGACATAAAAAGGAGAAAATGCTGAGGATGGCATCCCATCATAGGGAATGGATTCCAAAAGCTAACTCATGCACCAGGGAAAGATCTTGGTCCCACTACCAGGGGCTCCTCTGATAGACCAAGCTACATACCTGTCTCCCACATGCAGAAGGTCTAGTTTGGTCACATGGAGACTCAACAGCTGTAGGTCTAGATTTCATGAGTTCTCACAAGCTTGGTTCAGCTCTGGGAGGCATTACCCTATGGGAGGAGTGGAGGGAGGTGGCCTGGCAGGGAGGCAAGAAGGGATGGGAGGAGAGGTGGTATGGATAACTGTGGTTGAAATTTAAAATGAAATAAAAAAAAAACAAAATTAAGAAAAGAAGTAGAAAGCAGAGAATATAGGAGGAGTCACAAATAACCATGTACTTATAGATACCAGCTACTACAGGGTACAATTGAAATCACATAGCAGTATGTAAAGTATGTAAATGATATGGGTCATTATGATAATCAATGTGAGAATAAATTCTTTTCTTAACTTTGTCATAAACAAAACAGTTCATATAAAATTATAGACTTACTTTAGTATTGCCAATGGAATATATACAGGAAGCTGTAAGAATATCTTCATAACCTTTCAATAGGCAGACATTTTCATGTAGGATTGTAGAATTATATAAATTGTAAGAAGAAATTGACAACATGGACTATGAAATCTCTTATAATAATTATCTAACCCAAGATACTGTTACAAACTTCAAATGATGTTGCACAAAAGGAGCATCAGAAGTCACAAAAGGACTTATACAAGAGCTAAAGTATCCATACAAAGGAATGGAAGGAAATAAAAGCATGGCAACAAGAGAGTACAAGATACAAAAGAAAACAAGGAAGAAAAGAAAAACAGCCTTTTTCACAAGGCAAGCCAGGCAAATCTGACTTAAAAACAGACTGGATGCCCTTCCTAACCAACAGAGGACGTTTCTACTTTTCAAATGCTGTCTTAAATTATGTTCTAGTGACAAATCCAGGATCTGGGACACTCCATGTCATAGCTCCTGACCGGGAGACAGCTGAATAAGGCAGTTGCTGATGGGGAAGCATTTCTGGACATGGTGAGGTGTTCACATATGAATAAGCCAAGCATTTGGAGGCCAGAGGATCATTAGCCCCACTGTTTTGGGGATGATAATCTAGATAACTGGAGGAAAATGAAAGCTCCCAAACAAAATTTAGCAATTACCTTCACTTCTATGACTTAGTCTCTCTCCATCTTGTGTTTTTTCAACCAATAGAAATATAAAGTCTAGATATCAGGTCCAGGAAGCACTTCCAAGAACCTCTTCCTACATGGTGTTAAGATAGCCAGATCATTAAACATTGAAATGAATCCAGTGGAGACATATTTCAATGTTCCATCTGCCTCAACTGTACCCCAGCACAGTTGAGAAAAACTCCTTGACTTAGGCATTAGCTAACCCAAGATGTAAACACAAGGAAGTCTCTGGAATGAATGAGAACCTGTGAACTTAAAGACTACAAAGCTGATGATGATCAGACCTCAATATCAGTCCGAACACACTGAACCTGATAGAAGAGAAATTGGGAAGTACCCTACAACAGATGGGCACAGGAGATCGCTTCCTATGTATAATCCCTGCAGCACAGACATTAAGGACAACATTGAATAAATGGGACCTACTAAAACTGAGAAGCTTCTGTATAGCAAAGGACACTATCACTATGACAAAAAGTCAACCTACTGACTGGGAGAAAATATTCACCAACCCCGCAACAGACAAAGGTCTGATCTCCAAAATATATAAAGAACTCAAGAAACTAGACTTTAAAAGGCTAATTAACCCAATTAAAAAATGGGGCACTGAACTGAACAGAGAATTCTCAACAGAAGAAGTTCAAATGGCCAAAAGATACTTAAGGTCATGCTCAACTTCCTTAGCGATCAGGGAAATGCAAATCAAAACAACTTTAAGATACCATCTTACACCTGTCAGAATGGCTAAAATAAAAAACTCTAATAAAGCCTTTGCTGGAGAGGCTGTGGAGGAAAGGGTACCCTCATCCATTGCTGGTGGGAATGCAATCTTGTGCAACCACTTTGGAAATCAGTGTTTCAGTTTCTCAGGAAATTCGGGATCAACCTACCCCTGGACCCAGCAATACCACTCTTGGGAATATACCCAAGAGATGCCCTATCATATGACAAGAGCATTTGTTCAACTATGTTCATAGCAGTATTATTTGTAATAGCCAGAACCTGGAAACAACCTAGATGCCCTTCAATGCAAGAATGGATGAAGAAAGTGTGGAATATATACACATTAGATTACTACGCTGGGGTAAAAAACAATGACTTCTCGAATTTTGCATGCAAATGGATGGAAATAGAAAACACTATACTGAGTGAGGTAACCCAGACCCAAAAAAGATGAACATGGGATGTACTCACTCATAATTGGTTTCTAGCCAATAATAAGTGTCACGGAGTCTACAATTGGTGAACCTAAAGAAGCTAAGTAAGAAGGTGAACCCAAGGAAAAACATATAGTTATCCTCTTGGCTATGGGAAGTAGACAAAATGGCCGGGGAGAAAATTGGGATTCTGGGGATGGGGTGGGATGGGGGTAAGAGGAGATAGGGAGAGAAAAGGGAGAAGGGGAGAACAGGGGGAACTTGGGGAAAAAGGATGATTGGGATAAAGGGGTTTGGATAGGGGAGCACGGAAGCACAATTCTTAGTTAAGGGAGCCACCTTAGGGTTGGCAAGAGACATGAACCTAGAGTGGCTCCCAGAAGCCCAAGGCTATGTCCCCAGTTGGTTCTCTGGGCAGCTGAGGATAGTGAACCTGAAATGACCCTATCCTATAATAATACTGACGAATATCTTGCATATCACCATAGAACTTTCATCTGGTGATGGATGGAGATAGAGACATTGACCCACACTGGAGCACTGGACTGAGCTTCCAAAGTCCCAATGAGGAGCAGAAGGAGGGAGAACATGAGCAAGGAAGTCAGGACCACGAGGGGTGCACCCACCCACGGAGACAGTGGGGCTGATCTATTGAGAGCTCACCAAGGCCAGCTGGACTGTGACTGAAAAAACAGGGGATAAAACCGGACTCTCTGAATATGGTGGACAATGAGGGCTGCTGAGAAGCCAGAGACAATGGCACTGGGTTTTGATCCTGCACCATGTTCTGGCTTTGTGGGTGCCTAGCCAGTTTGGATGTTCACCTTCCTAGACCAGGATGGAGGGGCAAGGACTTTGGACTTTCCACAGGGCAGGGAACCCTGGCTGCTCTTCAGACTGCAGAGGGAGGGAGAGAGAAGTGGGGGAGGGGGAGAGGAATGCAGGTAGGGGGAGAGTAGTGGGGGAGGGGGGAGGAGTGGGAGGCTGGGAGGAGGCGGAAATTTTTTTTTCTCAATAAAAAAAAGTACTTTCTGGTATGTAAAGAAGGGAGGATATTACAGTGACTGATCTATTGTTAAGTAACAGACACTGGATTGAGACTAGCTAGTTTAATGAGACGAAATGCAATCCTCCAATATCAACTCACCATTCCTTCTATCTGTTAACCTCTTATATTAAAAAAAAAACTTGTAAAGAAGCTGCTCTAATATATTGCTTTTCTGGTTAGGGTTTTATTGTTTTTTTCCTTTGCTTCTGTTTTTTTTCATTTTATTCTATTCTTAATATTTGTGATGGAGAAAACTGATTCTCCGTCTCTTAGAAGTTATAAATTGCCTGTAGCTTTTCATCTAGTGAAGACTTGTTACATCCCCCAGTACAAACTTTAACATCAAATGGTTTGTCATGCAGATCTTCTTTAGCCAATACATATTTGAGATTTCATAGGTGTAGCTTCTCTGTCACATCTAGAAAACATTATATCCTAGCAGGTATCATTGTCCTCTGCCTCTCACAATCTTTCCATCTGCTCTTCTGCATAATTTTCTAACACTGTCTAACCCCAAGTTTATCGCCAAACACATACACAAATGAGCAACATTAAATAGACCCAGTAGGTTGTATGAATGACATTCCTTCATCATCAATGTGCTTAAATTTATAATTATATTGGAAGAACTCTTCTAGCCATGTTGTAAGAGCTTTAATAGAAATAATTGACTGTTGAAGAATGATAACCTTGAATATAGATGATATCATACCATACGCAGGCTGAATATAAAAGGAAAAAAAAGTGAGCAAAGTCATGCAGGTTTCTTTATCCTGATCCACCCAGATGTTAGAAAACCCTTGCTATCACAGCTGTGACTCATTACTTCTGTCTTCCCTTCCTTGCCATGATACTCAAACTATGGCCTCAAATAAATCCATCCTTCTTAAATTGATTCTCATCAGGTATATGGTCATGACGATAATCAGGATATCTAAGAGGGAAAATTGGTATTGATGATTTTGTTTCTGTGATAATCATTTCCTTTGGATAACTTCCAAAGGAAATTGGAACTGGTTGGCAACATGAGTTTTGAATTGGCAGTTAAAGAAGCCCAAGAATGTTGCAAGAAGAGTGCAATGGATAATCCCAGTCTGAGTTTAGAAGAACAGGACAAAATGCTGATAGAAATGCAAAAACAGAAACAAGGTTCATCAAATTTTTGAAGAAAGATAGTCTATCAGTATTAGAATTTCTAGTCTACTGATTCACTGAAAATTATTTTTGTAATATCAAATTCAACTACTTTTTTGAAGACAGAGTTTCTTTGTAGGTTTGGGGCCTATACTGGAACCAGCTCTTGGACAGCAGGCTGACTTTGAACACACAGAGATCAGCTTGACTCTGCCTCCTGAGTGCTGGGATTAAAGGGGTGTGCCACCACTGCCCAGCCAATTCAGTTACTTTTACTCAGTCTTACACCACAACCAGAGAGCATACATTTTCTTGAACCTAAGCCCCTGAATAAAGTCCATTTAAGTTCCTTAGTTTTCTTTGTAGTGTAAAGAACTGCTTCTGACATTGGATACTAATTATTAACATTGACATAATAAAATATAATAGTATTATATATCATTTCCTTCCAGAAATTTCTAAAGTAAAATAATTTTGTTGTTTCTATTAATACATTTTCTAAGTCTGTATGTATGAGTCGGTGTCTGTGTCAAAACCATTCTTTCTCCAATGAACTTTTCAACCCTACATTTATATAATTACTATAGCATAACTCTTATATATCATTGTGATTTGATAGTGTCGAGGTTAATCTTAATTTTCAACTTGATTGAACTTGGAATCAACTAAGAGCATACCTTTAAGCAAGTCTCTAAGGATCTTTCTTGAAGGACTAATTGAAGGTAAAAGACCTACACCCAGAGTGGACAGTACCTTTTGGGGGGAGACAAGATATAAACATGTTGGTGGGAAAAGCAGTATACCTTGCTTTTCTGCTTTGGATGTTTGTTCCCTGCAATTTAAGCCACCGTCCTTTGATATAAGAGCCCAGTGTCTTTAGCCTTCCAATGTGGTCTGAATAACAGAGACTCTTACGGAATTCTCCAGGTCTTTCTGGGGGAATCAAAATTTATGGACTGAGCTGTTACCATGCTATAAGCCTGGACAGCATGCAGATGGCCATTATTTGATATCCATTATTGGCTAAACAGACAAAATCTTGAAAACCAATTTAACAAACCCCATTTTATAAAAACACATTGATTATGTTTGTTCTGTACATCTAGAGAATATTGACTAATATAGACTGGATATGGAAAATTGGGTCTGAGGCTTGAATTATATACCTAGATTAGAAAGACTCATTTGGATCTATTCAGTCAAGGAATACACCACCCAATGCACTTCATTAAAAGTTTACATAGCTATAGCTATACTTTGAACTTCTGTCTAGGATATGAAAAGTAGTTTGCATCAACTAATAGAAAGATAATAGGTGTGAGGGGGCAATATGTTGGAACTACAGACCAGATATTCTCAGGTTAGTTACCTTGGAAAGAAACTGAAATAATAGAACTTTTACATCTCAAGTAAATAAGTGAGATGGATATGTGACTTAATAAATAGTCCAGAATTTCAGAAAGTTACAACAACCTTATAGAGGATCCTGATAAAAATATCAAAAAATACTTTTTTTCTTTTGTATGGGACGTAATTGTTTTCAGTAAATTGGATGTTTGTCAGCAATTGAGTGTCTGTTAATGGTAACTGTCTCAAGAAAATTAGAAGGGGGAAACTTCTTTAATGTGATCACTGTCTACTGAAACATTTAACTATCAATCTTCATGAAGATTGACTAAAAGTTACTTATGATGTTATGACTAGTCGAAGATGGCCAAAATTATTGCCATTATTATTAATAAAAATGTTTTAATCAATGAAATAAATATTAGAATTATAATAAAAGGATAATTTACAGAGAACTTCTCTCTATATATACATATGTGTATATATATATGATCTAAAAATACCTAGAAGATTAAAAAAATATTTAGAAATGTTGATGTGTAAAAATACCAACATTAAAATCAATACTAAGTTTTGGTCATAGGAATTAGAAGAGGTTGATGATGACAAATGCAAGACGAATCAAGATAGTGAAGTTTGAGGTATATTACATAGCTGTATGATCTGAATTTAAGTGTAAAAACTAAACAATACACCTAGAAAATGATTAAAGTAGAGAAATACAATTTTAGGTATAGGTGATCTGATACTTGGTGGCAAAATATTGACTGCCATCTATAGTAACACATATCTTCTAATTTTAATTAATTCTAGAAAAGTAAATGAGTAAAGTAAAAGGAAAGGAAAGGGTTAAGAGAGAAAATAAAGCAAAATTAACTTTTTAAGACAGAATTCAGTAGACGTTTCTGTAATAGATCAAAAAACAACTATTTGATCCTTACAAGCAATACCATTACAATTACTTTACTCTCATTTAAATGGCAAAGGATCCTTGAATGTTAACAAATGATTAAGGCTATGTTAAAAATAAGTGGGGGATTGTCTTTCATTGGTTAATCATGTTGTGGGTAGAGAGTAATGTATTCCAGTGAAGGGTTAATAAAGATAAGAAAACCAAGGCAAAAGCTAGGTCAGATATTCTCTTTATTTTAAGGAAGAAATTAGACATGTTACCACAGACATTTCTAATTCAAATTATTTCTTGCCATAATCTTAGGAATACTCTCCAATACCCTATTAGCACTTCCTAGTTGAAAACAGTTGTTCATTTATACAATTCTAAGAAAGATATGACCAAGTCCAGATCATATGTTCTAAGAAAATTGTTGAACCAATAAACAAAAATATCAGGATCTAATGATATTTAATCTCTTCTCTGCATGTACCTGCTTTGCCATATTTTAATTAATGCTGGTCAGTGAAGGCCTTACTTAAAGATACTATATAACATTCTTCTATAGATTCTAGATGACTTTTTTTTATTGAGGAAAAAATTTCTGCCTCATCCCATCCTCCCACTCCTCCTCCCTCCCCCCACTCCTCTCCCCTTCTCCCCACTCCTCTCCCCCTCCCCCACTTCTCTCTGCCTCCCTTTGCAGTCTGAAGAGCAGCCAGGGTTTCCTGCCCTGTGGAAAGTTCAAAGTCCTTAACCCTCCATCCTTGTCTAGGAAGGTGAACATCCAAACTGGCTAGGCACACACAAAGCCAGAACATGATGCAGGATCAAAACCCAGTGCCATTGTCTCTGGCTTCTCAGCAGCCCTCATTGTCTGCCATATTCAGAGAGTCCGGTTTTATCCCCTGCTTTTTCAGTCACAGTCCAGCTAGCCTTGGTGAGCTCGCAATAGATCAGCCCTACTGTCTCTGTGGGTGGGTGCACCCCTTGTGGTCCTGACTACTTTGCTCATGTTCACCCTCCTTCTGTTCCTCATTGGGACTTTGGGAGTTCAGTCCAGTGCTCCAGTGTGGGTCTCTGTCTCTATCTTCATCCATCGCCAGATGAGGGTTCTATGGTGATATGTAAGATATTCATCATTATGGCTATAGGATTGGGTTATTTCAGGTTCCCTATCCTCAACTGCCCCAGGAACTAACTGGGGACCTCGCCTTGGACATCTGGAAGCACCTCTAGGTTCAAGTCACTTGCCAACCCTAAGATGGCTTTCCTTTATCCCAATCATCCCATTTCCCCAAGTTCTCCCCATCCTACCCTTCTCAATTTTCTCTCCCCATCTCCCCTTACCCCCTCCCACCCCACCCTCAAGATCCTGATTTTTTGCCTGGCAATCTTGTCTACTCCCATACCCAGGAGGATAGCTATATGTTTTTCTTTGGGTTCACCTTCTTATCTAGCTGCTTTAGGATAACAAATTATAGACTCACTGACCTTTATTTATGGCTAGAATCCAATTATGAGTGAGTACATCCCTTGTTCATCTTTTTGGGTCTGGGTTACCTCACTCAGGATAGTATTTTCTATTTCCATCCATTTGCATGCAAAATTCGAGAAGTCATTGTTTTTTTTTTTTTTTTTTTTTTTACTGCTGAGTAGTACTGTAATGTGTATATATTCCACACTTTCTTCAACCATTCTTCCATTGACGGACATCTAGGTTGTTTCCAGGTTCTGGCTATTACAAACAATTCTGCTATGAACATAGTTGAACAAATACCCCTGTCATATGATCGGGTATCTCTTGGGTATATTCCCAAGAGTGGCATTGCTGGGTCTGGGGGTAGGTTGATCCCGAATTTCCTGAGAAACTGAAACACTGCTTTCCAAAGTGGTTGCACAAGTTTGCATTCACACGAGCAATGGATGAGGGTACCCCTTCCTCCACAACCTCTCCAGCAGATAGCCAAAACAGTCTTATAGGGTACTTCCCAATTTCTCTTCTGTCAGGTTCAGTGTGTTCAGACTGATATTGAGGTCTTTGATCCATTTGGACTTGAGTTTTGGTGTTTTTGATTTTAGCCAAAATGACAGGTGTAAGATGTTATCTCAAAGTTGTTTTGATTTGCATTTCCCTGACCGCTAAAGAGGTTGAGCATGACCTTAAGTGTCTTTTGGCCAATTGAATTCTTCTGTTGAGAATTCTCTGTTCAGATCAGTGCCCCATTTTTTAATTGGGTTAATTAGCATTTTAAAGTCTAGTTTCTTGAGTTATTTATATATTTTGGAGATCAGGCCTTTGTCTGTAGCAGGGTTGGTGAAGATCTTCTCCCAGTCAGTGGGTTGCCTTTTTGTCTTAGTGACAGTGTCCTTTGCTTTACAGAAGCTTCTCAGTTTCAGTAGGTCCCATTTATTCAATGTTGCCCTTAAGGTCTGTGCTGCTGGGGTTATACCTAGGAAGCGATTGCCTGTGCCCATCTGTTGTAGGGTACTTCCCAATTTCTCTTCTGTCAGGTTCAGTGTGTTCAGACTGACATTGAGGTCTTTGATCCATTTGGACTTGAGTTTTGTGCATGGTGATAGATATGGGTCAATTTTCATTCTTCTACAGGTTGACATCCAGTCGTGCCAGCACCATTTGTTGAAGATGCTTTCTTTCTTCCATTGTATACTTTTAGCTCCTTTATCGAAAATGAGGTGTTCATAGGTTTGTGGGTTAAAATCTGGGTCTTCTATACGATTCCATTGGTCGATTTCTCTGTTTTTATGCCAATACCACACTGTTTTCATTACAGTGGCTCTGTAATAGAGTTTGAAGTCAGGGATGGTAATGCCTCCAGAAGTTCCTTTATTATATAAGACTGTTTTGGCTATCCTGGGTTTTTTGTTTTTCCATATAAAGTTGATTATTGTGAAGAATTTTGATGCGACCTTGATGGGGATTGCTTTGAATCTATAAATTGCCTTTGGTAGAATTGCCATTTTTACTATGTTGATCCTCCCAATCCAAAAGCAAGGGAGATCATTCCACTTTCTGGTATCCTCTTCAATTTCTTTCTTCAATGCCTTAAAGTTCTTGTCAAATAGATCTTTCACTTCCTTGGTTAGAGTTACCCCAAGATATTTTATGCTATTTGTGGCTATCGTGAAATGTGATGTTTCAATGATTTCCTTCTCTGCTTCCATATCCTTTGTGTATAGGAGGGCGACTGATTTTTTGGAGTTGATCTCGTATCTTGTCACATTACTAAAGGTGTTTTTCAGCTTTAGGAGTTCTTTGGTGGAGTTTTTGGGGTCACTTATGTACACTATCATATCATCAGCAAATAATGAAAGTTTATCCTCTTCCTTCCCAATTTGAATCCCCTTGATCCCCTTATGTTGTCTTATTGCTATTGCTAAAACTTCAAGCACTATATTGAAGAGGTATGGAGAGAGAGGACAGCCTTGCCATGTTCCTGATTTTTTGGGATGGCTTTGAGTTTTTCTCCGTTTACTTTGATGTTAGCTGTCGGTTTGCTGTAAATAGCTTTTATTATATTTAGGTATGACCCTGTATCCCTAATCTCTCCAAGACTTTTATCATGAAGAGATGTTGAATTTTGTCAAAGCTTTTTCAGCATCTAATGAAATGATCATATGTTTTTTTTCTTTCTGTTTATTTATATGATGGATTACATTGATAGATTTTCGTATGTTGAACCAGCCCTGCATCTCTGGGATGAAGCCTCCTTGATCATAATGGCTAATTTTTCTAATGTGTTCTTGGATACGGTTTGCCAGTATTTTGTTGAGGATTTTTGCGTCAATGTTCATGAGTGAGATTGGCCTGTTATTCTCTTTCTTGGTTGAGTCTTTGTGTGGTTTTGGTATCAGAGTGACTGTAGCTTCATAAAAGGAATTTGGCAATGCCTCTTCTGTTTCTATTTTGTGAAATACATTAAGGAGTATAGGTATTAGGTCTTCTTGGAAGTTCTGGTAGAATTCCGCATTGAAACCATCTGGTCCTGGGCTTTTTTTGGTAGGGAGGTTTTTGATAACAGCTTCTAATTCTTCGTGACTAACAGGTATATTTAGATTGTTCACCTGGTCCTGGTTTAACTTTGGTAAATGGTATTTATCTAAAAACATGTCCATTTCTTTTACATTTTCCAGTTTTGTGGCGTAAAGGCTTTTGTAGTAAGATCTAATGATTCTTTGAATTTCCTCTGTGTCTGTGGTTATGTCCCCCTTTTCATTTCTGATCTTATTAATTTGCAAATTCTCTCTCTGCCGTTTGACTAGTTTGGATAGGGGTTTGTCAATCTTTTTGATTTTCTCCAGGAACCAGCTTTTTGTTTCATTGATTTTTTGTATTGTTTTCTGTGTTTCTATTTTGTTGATTTCAGCTCTTAGTTTGGTTATTTCCAGTCTTCTACTCCTCCTAGGTGAGTCTGCTTCTTTTTTTTCTAGAGCTTTCAGGTGCGCTGTTAAGTCTCCAATGTGTGCTTTCTCTGTTTTCTTTAAATAGGAACTTAGTGCTATGAACTTTCCTCTTAGGACTGCTTTCATAGTATCCCATAAGTTTGAGTATGTTGTTTCTTTATTTTCATTGAATTCCAGGAAGACTTTAATTTCTTTCTTTATTTCTTCCTTAAACCAGGTATGGTTCAGTAGTTGACTGTTCAGTTTCCATGAATTTTTATGCTTTGAATTGTTGTTGAATTCTAGCTTTAATCCATGGTGATCTGATAAGGCACAGGTGGTTACTAATATTTTTTTGTAACTGTGGATGTTTGCTTTGTTACCAACTATGTGGTCGATTTTCACGAAGGTTCCATGAGCTGCAGAGAAGAAGGTATATTCTTTCCTATTTGCGAGGAATGTTCTATAGATGTCTGTTAAGTCCATTTGCTTCATTACCTCCATAAATTCTCTTATTTCTCTGTTTGGTTTCTGTCTGATTGACCTGTCCATTGGTGAGAGAGGAGTGTTGAAATCTCCTACTATTAGTGTGTGCGGTTTGATGGCAGCCTTGAGTTTTAGCAATGTTTCTTTCACATACGTGGGTGCTTTTATATTAGGGGCATAGATATTCAGGATTGAGACTTCATCATGATGAATTGTTCCTGTTATGAGTATAAAATGTCCCTCTCCATCTTTTGTGATTGATTTAAGTTTGAAGTCAACTTTGTTAGAAATTAGTATGGCCACGCCTGCTTGTTTCTTAGGTCCATTTGCTTGATAAGCCTTTTCCCAGGCCTTTACTCTGAGTAGGTGCCTGTCTTTGTGGTTGAGGTGTGTTTCTTGTAAGCAGCAGAATGTTGGATCCTGTTTTCTTATCCAATCTCTAAGCCTGTGCCTTTTTATAGGTGAGTTGAGTCCATTGACATTAAGTGATATTAATGACCAGTGGTTGTTAACTCCGGTCACTTTTTTAGACATAGAGTTTGTGTGTTTCCCTTCTTTGAGTTGTGTTGTTGCGGGGTCTCTAGAAGTTTGAGATATTGTGGTCATTGTTGGACTCCTTGGTTAGTTATTTTCCTTCTATTACTTTCTGTATGGCTGGATTTGTTGCTACATATTGTTTAAATTTGTTTTTATCCTGAAAAATTTTATTTTCTCCATTTATAGTGAACGAAAGCTTGGCTGGGTATTGTAGTCTGGGCTTGCATCCATGTTCTCTCAGTTTCTGCAGTACATCTATCCACGACCTTCTGGCTTTCATGGTTTCCATGGAGAAGTCAGGTGTAAGTCTGATAGGTTTACCTTTATAAGTAACTTGTCCTTTTTCCTTTGCAGCTCTTAATATTCTTTCTTTATTCTGTATGCTTTGTGTTTTGATTATTATATGGCGAGGGGATTTTTTTTTTTTGATCCAGCCTAATTGGTGTTCCTTATGCTTCTTGAACCTTCATAGGTATATCTTTCTTTAGGTTGGGAAAGTTTTCTTCTATAATTTTATTAAATATATTTTCTGGACCATTTATCTGCACTTCTTCTCCTTCTTCTACTCCTATTATTCTTATGTTTGGTCTTTTTATTTTGTCCCAGATTTCCTGAATGTTTTGTGATGAAAGTTTGTTGGATTTGCTGTTTTCTTTGATCAGTGTGTTTATTTTCTCTATGGTGTCTTCCGAATCTGAGATTCTTTCTTCAATCTCTTGTATTCTGTTGGATATGCTTGTTTCTGTATTCTCAGTTTGTTTACTTAAATTTTCCATGTTCAACCGGCCCTCTGATTGTGTTTTCTTCTTTGCCTGCATTTCAGTTTACAAGTCTTGAACTGTTTCCATTATCTCTTTGATTGTTTTTCCTTGGTTTTCTAGGGTATCATACACTGATTTGTTCAATTCTTCAAATTTTCTGTTCTATTTTTCATCCATTTCTATAAGAGCGTTCTTTACATGCTGTTTAAGGGTGTCAATCACTTTCATGAAGTCAATCTTTTCTACTTCTTCTTGATTAAGGTGTTCATGTCCCCCCCGTTGTGAGGTCGTAGGTTTCTGGTGGCTTCATGTTGGTTTTCAGATTGTTGGGTGAATTCTTGCATTGGCGCCTGCCCATCTCTTCCTCCGAATGCTCCCCTATGGATCTTCTTTTTCAGGATCTGGTCTCCTTACCTATTGATGTACCTTCCCAGTGATGGCTCTCGCCAGTGATGTCTCTCCTGGAGCCGAGATCAGATCTCCGTGCTCAATGATGGCTCTCCCTACTGCTGGCTCTCCTGGCACAGAGGTCAGGTCTCTGAGCCCAATGTTGAGTCTCCTGCCGAGATTAGGTCTCCGTGCTGGTTGGGTAGCTCGTAAACAAAGCACCTACCTAGCTTGATGCAGGCAGGCTAGTGAAACAAAGGAACTCCCACCCGCTAGGTTGCCCTGGGGATTTAGAGGGGACCCAGTGCCCAGACAGGCTGAGCTGGGTGATGTTATGTGCCCAGAGACAGCAAGGGGGCCGAAGTGGGGAGGGATGCAAGCTGGCTGGGATAGGAAGAAAGAGGCAGTATGCAGGGCTTAGAGGCCCTGCAGAGAGCTCAAGAAGGATAGGAGGATGAGGAACTTCTCAGTTCCCTGTCCCGGGCTGCTGCCATGGGGTCAGAAACTCACCCCAATGTTGGGTCTTCTGGCGCCAAGATCAGTTCTCTGTGCTGGTTGGGTAGCTGGTAAACAAAGCGCCTACCTTGCTTGATGCAGGCAGGCTAGTGAAACAAAGGAACTCCCACTGCTAGGTTGCCCTGAGGATTCGGAGGGGAACCAGCGCCCAGACAGGCTGAGCTGGGTGATGTTATGTGCCCAGAGACAGCAAGGGGGCCGAGGTGGGGAGGGATGCAAGCTGGCTGGGATAGGAAGAAAGAAGCAGTATGCAGGGCTTAGAGGCCCTGCAGAGAGCTCAAGAAGGATAGGAGGATGAGGAACTTCTCAGTTCCCTGTCCCGGGCTGCTGCCAGGGGGTCAGAAACTCACCCCAATGTTGGGACTCCTCGCACCAAGATCAGGTCTCTGTGCTGGTTGGGTAGCTGGTAAACAAAGCACCTACCTTGCTTGATGCAGGCAGGCTAGTGAAACAAAGGAACTCCTACCTGCTAGGTTGCCCTGAGGATTCTGAGGGGATCCAGCCTAGATGACTTTTAAGTATGAAAATGTTCCTATAGAAAATTAAAGCTACTTCTTAGTTTCAAGCTTTGAGTAATGCAGGTCAGAAGACATAGGTCAGTTATGGAGATAGGGGAAGTGGAAATTCAGTTTTCTGAATAATTTATTTTTCTGAAATCATATGGTGACCTTTAGGCTGTAAAATATAGATCATATGACTGAAATGTACCATCCCTCGGTGCAGCCTAAATGTAGGATGTTCCAACTTGTGAAACACAAAATGATAAAAAAGAAATATTAAAGCTTACCAAAAGAAAAGATAATGATGTCACTAAGGCTGGGAAATACTGAAAATGTGTATTTTTTTTTTATTTTCCAAACATTATCCAGATTGTGAAACAAGTCAGCCCATGCTATTTTATTATCTCAATTACTTCCTACTCAGAGTCAGGACCTTTGAATAAGCTAGCCCTACAACAACAAAAATCCATTCTCTGCTTTGAATGATGCTGGTGTTTATGAGATAAAGTGCACTGAAGGGCTCTAACCACAATGTTCAATTAAGCTGATATATTTTCAATTTTTACAAAGTACATTTATGACAGAAAAATAACTCCAAAAAGTCATACAGGAGCTCTATGTTTATTTTCTTGAAATAATTTCCATATAAAATTTGCTCTGGTTACAAATTAAAAGACATTTTTTAGACATAACTCTATTTATTTGTAGTTCTTAAGGTGTGTATCATGAATTACAGCAATAGCAACCAAAGATGTAGCTAATAGCATTATACCTGGACATGTGAATGTAACTTCTCAAAATATCTATAAAAAAGCTAGACCAGAATGATTAATATCATTGAATTATACTATTTTGGCCATCAAAGAAAGAACAGAGGGAGCATACTGGTTACTGAAATGCAATGACTTAAGGGGAAAAGTAAATGTAATTCTTGCAACTTGTTGTTGATCAAGAAAGTACTGAGGCATTTTCACAAATGTATAAATATTGATAGTTAACCTCTCCTTACACTGTGATACACATGATACATAAAATTTTAAAACACTAGTTCAGCCATCTTGCATAAAAGAGGCATTCTCATAATAAAATAAAGACTATATACAGTACAGATACCTAATAGATATTAATACTCTAATTTTCTACCGCTGTATAAGTCACTCCACATTTATGTTAGAAATGTGGTACCATATAACTGGTTTTCTTATTTTAGCTTAGTTTAGGGTCTAAATAAGGCTTAAATATAAGTGGTGACTAGGTGATTTTTGATCTTGAGGGTATAGCAGAAAATTGTCTCCTGACTTCATTCTTACACACCAAATTCAGTTTTGTGCAAATCCAGACAGGGATTCCTGCTGCCTTACTAGTCAGGTTTAGCTTATTAAAGCTTACCTTCATTCCTTACAAAGGCCGACCCCCAATGTAAGTGTCAAACTAGCAACAATTCCACATTTCAAACTTTTGGCATACCCTTTTTCAACAGAAGGCAAGGTTATTTTTTAAAGGATGATTTTTTTTAGAAGTCTTACAAGGACACCAAGCCACTCAATTGTAACATATTTGGAGAGAGCCTACATCACTCCTATGCAAGATCTCTGGTTGCAAAGAAGTGTCTGTGAACCCCTATGAGTCCAAATTAGTTGATTTTGTGGGTTTTCCTGTGGTTTCCTTGCAGGGGAACAGGGGAGGTAGGAGAAGAGGAAGGAGGGGAAGATAATTAATATTTTTAAAAATGATATTCTTGAAAGATTTATATAAATGTGTTAGTCACATACATTTGTACAAGTTCTAATTGGCCTTAATAGTAAAAGCCTGGAGCTAGATATCAGGGTAAATGTTGAAAGAAAAAGAGAGAAAAAGGAGCACAGTCAGCTCTTACCTTGCTAACTCCTCAGCCAAAAAAATAAATAAATAAATAAAAAACCATTGAAACCTGTCTCTTCCTGCCTTATATTCCTCTCTCCACCTAGCCATACCACTTCCTGTCTGACTGTATAGTCCTCCAGATCCCTATTATTAACTAGTGGATAACAACTCCCTCTGGTCTTGAGGCAAGCTTTATTTGTTAGAATCCAAAAAAAAAATCAGAAAAGGCTGATTTGGTAATTACATATTTGCTAGAAGTTATGCCCATCATGGATATACCTGTACAAATTAATACTGACAATGATATAGCATATATATATATATATATATATATATATATATATATTAAAATGAAATATATTTTCCTCATTATAATATAAAACATATATAAAGTATAACCCATAATCCTAAAGGGAAAGCAGTTGTAGAAAGATCAAACTGAACTCTAAAGGATATGCTAAATAAACAGAAATGGGAAATAAAATCCTCAGGGATAGAAACTTTGAGTTTTCTAATTGCTAACAAGAAAGGAGCAACACTTTTGGAGAGACATTGGATAATAGAAAAAAACCTATGAAATTAATCAGCTGATATACTTTAAAGATTTATCAACCACAGAATAGAAACCAGGACATGTGTTACATTGGGTAAGGAGTTTTGCTTTTCTTTTCATAGGAGAAGGAAAGCTATGACTAATATCAGAATTGAGAAAGGTTCGATTTGAACAAGAGAGACCTCTTAATTAGAAGAGGTGATTATTCATTAGACAACATGGTCATTCAATCTAAACTAACTTATAAAACTAAGAAATGCTTCTCACTTGATCAGATATAACTTGCCCAAAGGGAATCTACACAAAATTAGGGTTGGGGAATGGTTTTGTTTTTGTCTTTTCAAGAGAATGAAGACACCCATCTAAGGAATTAGAAGACCACTGAACAAGTGATATATCTGAAAACAAAGGATGAATCATCCAAAGAGAAAGAGTAAATTGGTCTATTGGTATATCACATCTTCAACAGGATAAAACTTCATAAACCTTCTAAAATGTTTTTTTCTGCTAATCTCTAAATACATATAACACAAATGGTCCTTGAATAGTCCTAGTCTAATTAAAAATTAAAGCTGGATTTGAAGTTGGAGAATGACTCTCTCTCTCTTTCTCTAAATGCTTGTTATAGTACAATCCAAAATCTGTCTCACGCCAGAAGAATCACCTGATATGGCAGGAAAGATAAAAAAAATTAGGAACTATTGTATTTCCTCTAATCTCATAATCCTTTGGTTTAATTTAGATTCTCTAATTTTTTCTTAAGATTAAATATTATCTCAAAATTTATAATATATATATATATGTATATATATGTGTGTGTGTTTTAAATTTTTGTCATGATATTAATGGTTATATAGAATACTAATTAATTCTAGAATAAGGCTTCATCTAGCTTCCTGTATAGGATTTCAGGTTTGGGTCTTTACCAGGTAAGTAGGAATTAAGTTTTTGTACTCTGAATGTACATAACAAATATTGATTCTTTAATACCTTTGAGATATGCTGCTTATGGCATTTAAAATGTTTAAGTTTTCTGCAGTTACCTAAGACCATGCCTAACAGTGAACTTTGAAGTCTCCAAAAGGATGATGGGGACTCACAATTATGATTCCCCCAAGAATGATAAAACCACAAGGCTGAAAAACACCACCTAAAGAATGACTTTTAACTACAAACTGCTCAAGACAATTTTAAGATGATTCAGCCTCACAGACTACTCTAGCCAGGGCTTGAAACAAGCACTATACTTTCCCTAACAGACAGCAAATGATAGAGCTACTTCACCCAGGACTTGACAAATAACTCAAATTTTTCTTTTTACAGGATTCCCTAAAAATGTCACTGCCCCCCCCCGACAGCAGGAAGTAAATTTAAGAACACGATGCCCACATTTCGAAGAGATGGGGTAAATGATTTTTGCTCTTTCATTGGGTTATGGATATTTGTCATTGTTTAGGTGTGTTGGTTACAAGTTATTGGTAATGGTCAGGAAAAACTGAACAAAGAAGATTATGAAAGGGTATAAAGGTAGATTATTGAGTCTATGGTGATAAGATAATACTGGGATATAGAAATAGGATAGAAAGGTAAATTATTAAATCTACTTTTAAACCAAAAAAGCAACTACTAGGGTTTTTTTTTTTTGATGAATAGAGAAATTTATTTGGCTACCTTCTAACTAAACATCTCTCTCAAAGCATGCAATAACAATGGTGGGGGAAGCCATGGATTTGAAGCAGAGTGTGGAGGGATATATGGGATGGTTTAAAGGGAGAAAGAAAGAAATGCTATACTTCTATTATAATCTCAAAAACAAGAGAAGAATAAGTGAAAATAACAGTGTCACAGGGAAAGTATAAAGAGTACAGAATTCTTTGAGATTAACCAAAACTGGAGTTCCATGTCTGAGCTAAATCTTCTGACTTTCTCCTTTTTTACAATATGTAAAATCAGCATAGAGTCAATAGAATACCTAGTTAAGGTTTTAACTTATGATCTTTAGAGGGATGGTGAGATGCAGCATTGTGCTTCGAGATGCTGAAGAGCTGCTAAGCCAGAGATACCAGGGTGAACCTTGGATGCTCTTCATGGAACTTAGAGTTGCTGAATAGCTGGTAATCCAGAGACACCATGGTGAACCTCAAATGCTCTGAAGGGTACATAAAGAGATTCTGAAGAGCTGGTAAGCCATAGTGAACATCAAATGTTCTGCAAAGTACTTAGAGATGCTAAATAGCCTGTAAACCATGGTGAATATTGGAAACTGCAGGGTACTATAGATTCTGAATAGCTGGTAAGACACAGTGACATCTTCAAATGTTCTGCACCCACAAATGTTCTATAGGCCACTGTGTTGATAAGTTCCTAAGCCCTAACATTTAATTGGTCATGTGGATTGAAGTGCTGAAAGCATTCTCTTTGATAGAATCTTCATGTAGCTCATAAGGCTGGCCTCAAGCTATCAATCCTCCTCCCAACAATCCTTGGAGCTTGGATTATAGGCATTAACCACCAAGACTAGCACTTATCTTAAATATCACTATAGAACCTTCATCCAACAACAGATGGGAACAGAGGCAATGACCCACATCAAAACATTGGACTGAGTTCCCAAGATGCAGATGAAGAGTGGAAGGAGCGAAAGTATGAGCAAGGAATTAAAGATCATGAGGGGGTCATCCACTGAGACAGTTTGCTTGAGCTAATGGTAGCTCACTAACTCCAACTGGACTGGGAGTGAACGAGCATGGGAAAAACCAGACCCCTTTGGACAGGGTTGACAGTTGGGGCAGACTGAGGAGCCACTGATAGTGACACCGGGATTTGTCTCTACTGCATGTTCCGGCTTCTTGGGATCCTGTTCCCTATAGATATAAATCTTGTTCAACCTAGATGTAGTAGGGAGGGCCTGGGACTTTACACAGGGCAGGCTGCATGGCCCTCTCTTATTGGAGGGTTGGGGTTAGAGGGTCTATGGAGGGAGAGGGAGGGGACTGGGAGTAGAGGAGAGAGTGGGAATTTGGGAAAAATTTTAAATCAATAAAAAATTATATATATATATATATATGAATTTAGAACAACTACTAGTTTTAAATATTTTACATTGATATGGATTTGTGCATATTGATACAAATTTACAATTATTTTTGTTAGAATATACTAAACATATATTTCAAAGCTTGTTCAAGGTATTGTACCTATATAGCCTATTTAACAATATAATGCAAATTTTAATCCTTGAAATATTATTACCAACATATTAGGATATAAAGAAATGCAAGTTAGTAGTTAGTCATTACAATCAAACTTTTAGACATATTAGGTATGTTTTCAAGGTCAAACATATATTTTATGTAGACAGGTTGTCATCAAATGCTTCAGAGATCTACAGAATATGGCATTTAAGATTTTTTTTAAGATTTATTTATTATGAATACAACATTCTGCCTCCATGTATGCCCACATGCCAGAAGAGGGCACCAGATCTCATTACAGATGTTTGTGAGTCACCATGTGGTTGCTGGGAATTGAACTCATGACCTCTGGAAGAGCAGACACTGCTCTTAACCATTGAGCCATCTCTAAGATGTTTTAACAATACAGTTTCTTTTCTATGAAGATGAGACATGTCTGCTCCGGACAGCACCAATCTACTTTGTGGAAGATACTGGGCATCAAAGAAACTCCATATGGAGTTTAGTTTCTGTGTTGCTAATGTAAGCCACTGGACCATAAAGTGCCTTTGGGTCTTTGCCTCTACTGCTGACAGTATGCTGTCTAAATTGGACAAGCAGGACACAAAAGAAAGGACTGCTGAACTTTGCCAAGACAATGTAGGTTAGCCCTTTTTAGAAAAGTCTGTAAGAAATGCTAGGTCTGTAGGACTAATATGGATGTCACAATGTTTTAGCAGAACTTTGCATGACTGACTAAGAAATCAGCTGTTTCTGTCATTTCTCACATTTTTTAGAAGTCATTTACTTGCAATTCTTGCTGACTCAGGTAATATTATTTCCTTCTTGGGTCTCTGATGGAGCTGAAGATTTTATAGGTATAGTAATAGTTTTCCTTTTTATCAAATTCATAGAAGAATGTCATTAAAGAGGTGTAAAGTGTATAAGGTTGAGAGACAGAGTTTTGGTAATGAAAGGTAGAAAATGAATTACGTACAACTGTTTACACTTATCTAGATAGGACAGATATGGAGCATTTTCTTTTAATTTGTCAATTGTTCATGGACTAGACATTGTTGATATAGTTATTGTCTATATATTATCTTTTCTAAAATAAGAATATATTATATTTCTAAGCTAATATAATATATAGTATATAGTCATAATTATTGTATATAGTTTTTATAGCCTTTTTATTTTAGGCAAAAAGTGGTGATATCTTGTTTCTACTCTAACAAATAAAGCTTGACTGAAGATCAGAGGGTGGAGCTAGACACTAGTTTACCATAGAGGTCTGGAGGTCTGTATAGACAGATAAGAAGTCATATGGCTGGGCAGAGAGAGCATATAAGGCAGGAGGAGACAGGGTTCAGCCCTTTTTCAGCTAAGCAGTTATAAGTTGACCGAGATTTCTGTTCCACTAGGTCCCACATCTGTTAAATCACAAATAAACACACAGAGGTCTACATTAATTATAAACTGATTGGCATATTAAGTCAGGCTTATTGTTAATTCTTATAACTTAAATTAGCCCATAATTCTTGTTTGTGTCAGACACATTGCTTGGTACCTTTTTCACCAAGGCAGTCACATCTTTCTTCTTCTGTTTCTGGATGACGATCGCAGACTGAATCTTTCCTCTTCCCAGAATTCTTTTCTCATTGCCCTGCCTATACATCTTGACTGGCTACTGCCAATCAGTGTTTTATTAAAATACAAGTGACAGGGTACAGACCATTGTCCCACAGCATTTCTCTCCCCACTCAAAAAGAAAAAAAAAGAACTCTGAATAAAATCTCCTTTGGTTAGCTTTTCTCCTGAAGATTACCCATAACAACTTGCGACCAACATTCTAAACAAAGGCAAATATTCAATAATCAATTATTGGGGGGAATGTGGGTATATAGTTTTCTAGGCTAATTCCTGATGATTGGGGGTACTGATAATCTTATGGGCTTATGAGGACCTAAAGAAAATTTAGAATTATGGTCAAGTCCTGAATGGAATATTCTGTGAGGCTTGATTATCTTAGACAACAGTCATGAGACTGTTCTGGATGTAGAACTCAGACATCTGGGCCACCCACTCTTATCAGAGATTTTTCAGAGGGTCTTTTGATAAAACCTATTTTTCTTAGCCCAGAATGAATCCACAGCCTTTCATTTCCTGTAGAAACAAAAGAGGATTGGGCTACCAGGCAGCCCTGTTTAGGTGCTGAGGAATTCCATCTGGATGGGTGAGTGTGTGCTATCCAGGGGCGGATTGTCCCAGAAGAAAGGACAAACCCCCCTCCCCCAGTTCCTTATGCAGGGCTATCTTTCTTATGCACGACCCAGCCCCCCAGAACCCCTCCCAAGCCCTGCCCTGCTGTATGCTAGGACCAGTGCTCAAGAACAGTTTTAAGCTTCTACACTAAGGTTACCCACCCAGAGCGATGAGTGCCTGCCTACCAGGCAGGCCTCAAGGTCTCCTGTAAGGGAGCCTGGGCACCTTCAGCTCGTGCTCCAGGATCTTCTCTATGCTCTTCTGGATACCGCCCCCCATGCTCCATTCATCCTTTTGTCCCCGGATCATTGGGCTACCAGGCGGCCCGGTTTAGGTGCTGAGGAACTCCATCTGGACGGTCTGCGTTTTAAGCAAGGTCCTTTGCTCAAGAACAGTTTTCTGCTCCTACACTAAGGCTACCCACCCAGAGTGGTAAGCGCCTACCTACCGTGCAGGCCTCAAGGATCCCCGTAAAGGGAGCACGTGCACCTTCAGCTTGTGCGGCAGGGTGTCCTGTGTTCTACTCGTCCACACCCAGCCCCCCAAGTTCCCCCTTTTGTCCTCAGGTCATTGGACTACCAGGCGTCCATGTTTTGGTGCTGAGGAGTTCCATCTGGACGGGAACGGTTCCTGCTTCTACACTGAAGAGATACACCCAGAGAGTCAAGCACAGCAGAGACTGGACCAAGACACCAGGTCAATCCTAGCTCCACTTGAAGGAAGAGATGGGAAGGTGCCAATTAAAGAATTCCTCCAACAACGTGAAAGGCAACATGACATCACCAGAATCTAGGGATCCCAAAATAAGAAGAATTGTACAACCTATTTCAGAAGAATTAGAAGAAAATGACCCAAAAGTGAACTACATGAAAATAATAGAAGACCTTAAACAGGGGGTGAAAAACTGCCATAAACAATTAGAGATTACAAACAAAAAGGTAGAGGAAATGAATAAATCGCTCAAAGACACCCAAGAAAACCAAGAGAAACAAGAAAAAGCAATCAAACAGGTAAGGGAAGCGGTTCAAGACATGAAGAATGAAATGGAAGCAATGAAGAAAACACAAATCGAGGGAAGGATGGAGATGGAAAATCTGGGTAAATGAACAGGAACTGCAGAGACAAGAACTAACAAGAGATTACAAGAAATAGAAGAAAGAATGTCAGACACTGAAGATACCATAGAGAAAATAAACACACTGATCAAAGAAAATAGCAAAACCAACAAATTCTCATCACAAAACATTCAGGAAATCTGGGACAAAATAAAAAGACCAAACCTAAGAATAATTGGGATAGAAGAAGGAGAAGAAGTACAGCTCAACAGTCCAGAAAATATATTTAATAAAATTATAGAAGAAAACTTTCCCAACCTAAAGAAAGATATACCTATGAAGGTTCAAGAAGCATACAGAACACCGAATAGACTGGACCAAAAAAAAATCTCCTCACCATATAATAATCAAAACACAAAACATACAGAATAAAGAAAGAATATTAAGAGCTGCAAAGGAAAAGGGTCAAGTTACTTATAAAGGTAAACCTATCAGACTTACACCTGACTTCTCTATGGAAACCATAAAAGCCAGAAGGTCCTGGATAGATGTACTGCAGAAACTAAGAGACCATGGATGCAAGCCCAGACTACTATACCCAGCCAAGCTTTTGTTCACTATAAATGGAGAAAACAAAATTTTCCAGGATAAAAACAAATTTAAATAATACGTAGCCACAAATCCAGCCTTACAGTAAGTAATAGAAGGAAAATCACAAACGAAGGAGTCCAACAATGACCACAGTAACTCAAACATCTAGAGACCCTTCACCAGCACAACTTAAAGAAAAGAAACACACAAACTCTATGTCTAAAAATGTGACCGGAGTTAACAACCACTGGTCATTAATATCACTTAATGTCAATGGGCTCAACTCACCTTTAAAAAGGCACAGGCTAAGAGACTGAATACGAAAACAGTATCCAACATTCTGCTGTTTAAAAGAAACACACCTCAACCACAAAGACAGGCACCTACTCAGAGTAAAGGCCTGGGAAAAGGCTTATCAAGCAAATGGACCCAAGAAACAAGCAGGTGTGGCCATACTAATTTCTAACAAAGTTAACATCAAACTTAAATCAATCAAAAAGATAGAGAGGGACATTTTATACTCATAAAAGGAACAATCCATCAGGATGAAGTCTCAATCCTGAACATCTCTGCCCCTAATATAAAAGCACCCACGTACGAAAAAGAAACATTACTAAAACTCAAGGCTGCCATCAAACCGCACACAATAATACTGGGAGACTTCAACACTCCTCGCTCACCAATGGACAGGTCAATCGGACAGAAACCTAACAAGAAATAAGAGAATTAATGGAGGTAATTAATCAAATGGACTTAACAGACATCTATAGAGCATTCCACCCAAAGAGGAAAGAATATACCTTCTTCTCTGCAGCTCATGGAACTTTCTCAAAAATTGACCACATACTCGGTAACAAAGCAAACATCCACAGTTACAAAAAAATATTCGTAACCTCCTGCATCTTATCAGATCACCATGGATTAAAGTTAGAATTCAACAACAATGCTACCCCCAGAAAGCCTAAAAACTCATGGAAACTGAACAGTCAACTACTGAACCACACCTGGATCGAGGAAGAAATAAGGAAAGAAATTAAATTCTTCCTGGAATTCAATGAAAATAAAGAAACAACCTATTCAAACTTATGGGATACTATGAAAGCAGTCCTGATAGGAAAGTTCATAGCACTAAGTGCCCACTTAAAGAAAACAGAAAAAGCACACATTGGAGACTTAACAGCCCACCTGAAAGCTCTAGAAAAAAAAGAAGCATATTCTCCTAGGAGGAGTAGAAGACTGGAAATAATCAAACTGAGGGCTGAAATCAACAAAATAGAAACACAGAAAAGAATCCAAAAAATCAATGAAAGAAAAAGCTGGTTCCTGGAGAAAATCAACAAGATTGATGAACCCCTATCCAAACTAATCAAATGGCAGAGAGAGAATATGCAAATTAATAGGATCAGAAATGAAAAAGGGGACATAACCACAGACATAGAGGAAATTCAAAGAATCATTAGATCTTACTACAAAAGCCTATATGCCACAAAACTGGAAAATGTAAAAGAAATGTACACGTATTTAGATAAATACCATATACCAAAGTTAAACCAGGACCAGGTGAAAAATCTAAATAGACCTGTTAGTCGCGAAGAATTATAAGCTGTTATCAAAAACCTCACTACCAAAAAAAGCCCAGGACCAGATAGTTTCAATGCGGAATTCTACCAGAACTTCCAAGAAGACCTAATACCTATTATACTCCTTAATGAATTTCACAATATAGAAACAGAAGAGTCATTGCCAAATTCCTTTTATGAAGCTACAGTCACTCTGATACCAAAACCACACAAAGACTCAACCAAGAAAGAGAATTATAGGCCAATCTCACTCATGAACATTGACACAAAAATCCTCAACAAAATACTGGCAAACCGTATCCACGAACAGATTAGAAATATTATCCATTATGATCAAGTAGGCTTCATCCCAGAGATACAGGGCTGGTTCATCATACGAAAATCTATCAATGTAATCCATCATATAAATAAACTGAAAGAAAAAAAACCATATGTTCATTTCATTAGATGCTGAAAAAGCTTTGACAAAATTCAAAATCCCTTTATGATAAAATTCTTGGAGAGATTAGGGATACAAGGTCATACATAAATCTAATAAAAGCTATTTACAACAAACTGACAGTTAACATCAAACTAAACGGAGAGAAACTCAAAGCCATCTCACTAAAATCAGGAACACGGCAAGGCTGTCCACTTTCTCCGTACCTCTTCAATATAGTGCTTGAAGTTTTAGCCATAGCAATAAGACAACATAAGGGGATCAAGGGGATTTGAATTGGGAAGGAAGAGGTTAAACTTTCATTAATTGCAGATGATCTGATAGTGTACATAAGCGACCACAAAAACTCCACCAAAGAACTCCTATAACTGATAAACACCTTTAGTAATGTGGCAGGATACAAGATCAACTCCAAAAAATCAGACGCCCTCCTATACACAAAGGATATGAAAGCAGAGAGGGAAATCAGAGAAGCATCACCTTTCACAACAGCCACAAACAGCATAAAATATCTTGGGGTAACTCTAACCAAGGAAGTGAAAGATCTATTTGACAAGAACTTTAAGGAATTGAAGAAAGAAATTGAAGAGGATACCAAAAAGTGGAAGGATCTCCCTTGCTCTTGGATTGGGAGGATCAACATAGTGAAAATGGCAATTCTACTGAAGGCAATTTATAGATTCAATGCAATCCACATCAAGGTCCCATTAAAATTCTTCACAGAGCTTGAGAGGACAATAATCAACTTTATATGGAAAAACAAAAAACCCAGGATAGCCAAAACAGTCTTATATAATAAACGAACTTCTGGAGTCATTACCATCCCTGACTTCAAACTATATTAAAGAGCCACAATATTTAAAACAGTGTGGTACTGTCATAAAACAGAGAAGTCGACCAATGGAATCATATAGAAGACACGAATTTTAACCCACAAACCTGTGAACACCTCATTTTAGATAATGGAGCTAAATGTATACAATGGAAGAAAGAAAGCATCTTCAACAAATGGTGCTGGCATGACTGGATGTCAACCTGTAGAAGAATGAAAATAGACCCATATCTATCACCATGCACAAAACTCAAGTACAAATGGATCAAAGACCTCAACATCAATCTGAACACACTGAACCTGATAGAAGAGAAATTGGGAAGTACCCTACAACAGATGGGCACTGGCGATATCTTCCTATGTATAACCCCAGCAGCACAGACATTAAGGGCAACATTGAATTAATCGAACCTACTGCAACTGAGAAGCTTCTGTAAAGCAAAGGACACTGTCACTAAGACAAAAAGGCAACCCACTGACTGGGAGAAGATCTTCACCAACCCCGCAACACATAAAGGTCTGATCGCCAAAATATATAAAGAACTCAAGAAACTAGACATTAAAATGCTAATTAACCCAATTAAAAAATGGGGCACTGATCTGAACAGAGAATTCTCAACAGAAGAAGTTCAAATGGACAAAGGACACCTAAGGTCATGCTCAATCTCCTTAGCGATCAGGGAAATGCAAATCAAAACAACTTTGAGATATCATCTTACACCTGTCAGATTCGCTAAAATCAAAAACACCAATGATAGCCTCTTCTGGAGTGGTTGTGGAGGAAGGGGTACCCTCATCCATTGCTGGTGTGAATGCAATCTTGTGCAACCACTTTGGAAATCATTGTTGCGGTTTCTCAGGAAATTCGGGATCAACCTACCTCTGGACCCAGCAATGCCACTCTTGGGAAATACCCAAGAGTTGCCCTGCCATATGACAAGGGCATTTGTTCAATTATGTTCATAGCAGCATTACGTGTAATATCTAAAACCTGAAAACAACCTAGATGTCCTTCAATGGAAGAATGGATGAAGAAAGTGTAGAATATGTACACATTAGAGTATTACTCAGCGGTAAAAAACAATGACTTCTCGAATTTTGTATGCAAATGGATGGAAATAGAAAATACTATCCTGAGTGAGGTAACCCAGACCCAAAAAGATGAACAAGGGATGTACTCACTCATAATTGGGTTCTAGCCATAAACAAAGGTCAGTGAGTCTATAATTTGTTATCCTAAAGAAGCTAGATAAGAAGGTGAACCCAAAGAAAAATATATAGCTATCCTCCTGGGTTTGGGAAGTAGACAAGATTGACGGGCAAAATATCAGGATCTTGGGGGTGGGGTGGGAGGGGGGTAAGGGGAGATATGGAGAGAAAAGTGATAAGGGTAGGATGGGGAAAACTTGGGGAAACGGGATGATTGGGATAAAAGAAGGTTGAATCGGGCAGCACGGAAGCACATATCTTAATTAAGGGAGCCATCTTAGGGTTGGCAAGAGACTTGGCCCTAGAGGGTCTCCCAGGTGCACAAGGCAAGGTCCCCAGTTAGTTCCTGGGGCAGCTGAGGATAGGGAACCTGAAATGATCCTATCCTATAGCCACACTGATGAATATCTTGCATATCACTATAGAACCTTCCTCTGGCGATGGATGGAGATAGAGACAGAGACCCACACTGGAGCACTGAACTAAGCTCCCAAAGTTTCAATGAGGAGTAGAAGGAGGGAGAACATGAGACCAAAGATTTCAGGACCACAAGGGGTGCACCCAGCCACGGAGTCAGTGGGGCTGATCTATTGGTAGCTCACCAAGGCCAGCTGGACTGTGACTGAAAAAGCAGGGGATAAAACCGGACTCTCTGAATATGGTGGACAATGCGGGCTGCTGAGAAGCCAAGGACAACGGCACTGGGTTTTGATCCTACATCATGTTCTGGGTTTGTGGGAGCTTAGCCAGTCTGTATGTTCACCTTCCTAGACCAGGATGGAGGGGTGAGGACTTTGGACTTTCCACAGGGCAGGGAATCCTGACTGCTCTTCGGACTGGAGAGGGAGGGGGCGAGAGGTGGGGGGAGGGGGAGAGGAATGGGGGCAGGGGGAGAGGAGTGGGGGAAAGGGGGAGGAGTGGGAGGCTGGGAGGAGGCCGAAATTTTTTTTCTCAATAAAAAAAAATTTAAAAAAATAAAAAAGTAAAACCTCTTATCCAAAGTAAGATATCTTTTGACGTATATTTTCAAGTCAAAGCATTATATATGATTAATTCAGCAGCATGTATAATCAAATGTCTTTTAGCAGCTGTTGCTTCTTTAGCAATCAAACAATTCAAAAGCAACACAATAACATACAGTATCCAGACTGTGTATTTTACAACTTTTTTTTATTGAGAAGAAAAAAAAAATTTCAGCCTCCTCCTAGCCTTCCACTCCTCTCCCCCTCCCCCCCACTCCTCTCCCCTCCCCCCACTCCTCTACCCCTCCCCCCACTCCTCTACCCCTCCCCCCACTCCTCTACCCCTCCCCCTACTTCTTCCCCCTCCCTCTGCAGTCTGAAGAGCAGCCAGGTTTCCCTGTCCTGTGGAAAGTCCAAAGTCCTTGCCCCTCCATCCTGGTCTAGGAAGGTGAACATCCAAACTGGCTAGGCACCCACAAAGCCAGAACATGATGTAGGATCAAAACCCAGTGCCATTGTCTCTGGCCTCTCAGCAGCCCTCATTGTCCACCATATTCAGAGAGTCCGGTTTTATCCCCTGCTTTTTCAGTCACAGTCCAGCTGGCCTTGGTGAGCTCTCAATAGATCAGCCCCACTGTCTCCGTGGGTGGGTGCACCTCTTGTGGTCCTGACTTCTTTGCTCATGTTCACCCTCCTTCTGTTCCTCATTGGGACTTTGGGAGTTCAGTATACTGCTCCAGTGTGGGTCTCTGTCTCTATCTCCATCCATCGCCAGAGTAAGGTTTTATGGTGATATGCAAGATATTCATCAGTATGACTATAGGATAGGATCATTACAGGTTCCCTATCCTCAACTGCCCCAGGAACTAACTGGGGGCCTCGCCTTGGGCAACTGGAAGCACCTCTAGGTCCAAGTCTCTTGCCAACCCTAAGATGGCTCCCTTAATTAAGATATGTGCTTCCCTGCTCCCCTATCCAAACTTCCTTCATCCCAATCATCCCATTTCCCTAAGTTCTCCCCATCCTACCTTTCTCACTTTTCTCTCCCCATCTCCCTTACCCCCTCCCACTCCACTCCCAAGATCCCGGACGCATTTTACATCTTTATGTGGCTTTATTTTAAACTCTATTTCTTTCATTTTTAATTTTAATTTTTGGATTTTTTGAGACAGTGTTTCTCTGTGTATCTTTGACTGTCCTCGAACTCACTCTATAGACCATGCTGTCCTTGAAATCACAGAGTTCTGCCTGCTACTGCCTCCCACATTCTGGTACGAAAGTTGTATACCACCTTGAACACACAGAGATCTGTCTGCCTCTGTCTCTCAAGTGTTGGGACTAAAGGTGTGTGCCACCACACCCAACTACTCTTTCTTTCTTTTTTTATTTTAAGGACTTTATCTTTTTTCTTTTCTCTCACAAGCCTACATCTATTTTTAAACACACCATAAACCATTTAGAGGTTTTTTTTTCATTTGAATCTATCTTTATTGTATATCTCTCATTGTCTGACTCTGAGTCTTTAATTTGCTCAATGATATGGCTAGGATTAAAGCCGTGGCTTTGATGACCATTCTTTACTTTTCTGAGGGCCTAGCTTCATGCCAGAGGTCCTGGCTGGAGCCATGTTTTTTGTCACAACTTTATGGAGTTTCAAGATCCCTGACACTACCCAGAAGCATGCTGTTGGCAATTCATAAACACCATTTAAATGTTTGGTGGTGGGGCCTTTTAAAAGTGCTGCAAGGATTTTGCAGCTAAAGCTGAGTCAGGAAGCCTCTTTTAAATGGCATATGCTTAACTCTAGCAAAGATAGCAAACCCAAGAAATTGCTGCTACCAAGAAGCAATGCTTAATGCTATTATTTTGTGTCTAGAATTACTTCCCAAGCTCTCTCAGGTTTTCTGTGGATGCAGTTTTCCACACATTGGATACCATTTGTTGACCAAGGTTTGTGTCTCACCTGGTCCTAAATTGCTTAGTCCCAAATAAAGACAATGAGATTTACATTAAGTATAAAATGGTTGGCCTATTAGCTCAGGCTTCTTATTGACTAATTATTACATCTTATATTAGCCCATTATTCTTGTCTATGTTAGCCACATGGTTTGGTACCTTTTCAGTAAGGTATTCTAATCTTGCATCCTCTGCAGCTGGGTCATGACTGTAGACTGACTTTTCCCTCTTCTAAGAATTCTCTTGTTCCCCTTGCCCGACCTCTACTTCCTGCTGGCTACTGGCCAATCGTTGTTTCTTTAAAATAAAAGTAACAGGGTACATATCATTGTATATATAGATATATAGTGTAACCAAATAATGGATTATCCCAGTTGAAATGTGGGATAGGTTTGGGGAAGGTTTGTATGGTGGTAAGTCATGAGCATCATTTTTCAATTATCTGTCCTATATTTGAGGATTTTAAGTTACCCTCAAAACATATTTTGAGCACCTACTATATATGTCAGGGTTTATTAATATTTTAGGAGTTCCTATTTCCAATTAGAAATTAGCAACAACTTTATATTTTAAACTACAACCATGAATTAAAGTAGTTTAGAAAAAAACGCTTTATGAATAAAGAGATCAAACTTGAATTCTACTTAGTTTAGACTTTATATGCATAATATTGGTTAATTTCAATAATTCCATGAGAAGCAAGCTCTTTACAAAAAAGGAAAGGAGAGAACAGTAACACATTATTGTTCCACAGAGCTGCTATGTAAAGTGAGTGAAATGATATGATTGGCATACGTATAACATTTGTAACAGTCATCAATCAATGAATGAGAACATATATATATATATATATATATATATATATATATATATATGTTTATAATACTATTCACCCTTTAAAGCACATGAAGATATTTTTATAATTTTTTCCTTCTATGCTAGACCCAGTGATATAAAGTTTGTATTCCCCCAGCTTTTCTTAATCGGGCAAGGAAAGAAATATGATGTCTGTGTCTATAGCAACACCTTCAGCCAGTAGTTACTGTAATGTATGTCAAGCTTACCATTAACTAAGGCCAATAACACTGACCCTTTATCCATAGAGTATGGCAGCTCTGCAGCGCTTGAACAATCTCAGTTGAGAGTTTCTTCAGCTAAGTGGTCTCAGAAGGCTCATTCTTCCACTTAATATAATAGAAATTAATAAACATACACAACTATCCTCACTGCTCCTACTATTGACTCAAGATCAAAGAAGCAGTCATGGGAATCTAACTGCAATACTGTCTGCTGCGTTAGCTAGCAGATTAGGAAAAGTTTAAATAAGTTTGGCCAATGGTTTCATTCTATTATTTGGCAAAATCTCTAAGTGTAAACAGATTCACCACAAATTAAATCCAATAAACTTTACTTTTTACAAAGTAGTACAGAAAAATGTATAAAAGTCAAGGCTGGGAAAAGAGTTTTGCACATATTTTGCAAACAATTCATTAGTCGAAGTAATAATCCATTGTTAATTTTTTTTCATGATTTTATTACATGTAAACCACAATCAGTGGATACATTTTAAATTTGTTATTTTATGTTTAAAATTCTTAAAAACTAAGTCGTTCTTATATGGTTTTAGAGGAGTATAGTTGCTAGATAATTTGGGGTGGATGATGCTTAATTTGTACCTAGAAATTTAATATTACAAAGTGTTGATCATCTTAAAGAGAGAAAATTGTTGGTAAAGAAAATGAATAACATTATTCTCACTTCTGGGGTACTTTTACTAGTAGCTGAGGCTATAATAGATCATATCCTGCTGATGTTTATCACTATCAAGGCTTATTGTTTTCTTGAATTTCTGATAAAATACATTTATAACAGTGTTATTTAATAAATATTTTCCTAAGTCCATCAAGAATGGTATGTTGTCCACAAAGATTGTTTGAAAGTTGGTGAAAATGTGTCAAGATACTACTACCATAAAATGGCACTAAGTACACCTACTTATGTATTCACTTTTGCGTGAACTTTGATACATTGATATTATATTGATCAAGGCCCATATGTACCACAATACTCTCCAGCTACTAATAACATATTATTCTTTTTCCAAATAGGAACATAGATAATCAACTCCATATCTGGTCATCAAATTAAAGGCTTGAATAACAACTGCACTGGAAGCTATTTCTTGAGGTACTCCATAGAATCTGAAGTAGTTCAAAGTAGACACTACACAGTGAGTTAGCAATCTAATTCAGCACTTAAATTTGAAAATTGAGCCCTTGATGTTATCACGTACTAAGCAGATGGCTGATTACAAGATAGGAGTAAAAGGAAGTAGGAATGAGAATATAAAAATTCAGTAGAAGATATGTGATAATTCAACCTTATAGAGGAAACTAGTAGACATCAGGTAATAACCAGAACTACAGTGTTGCAAGGAGGGAGCCACTTGTTGTTACTGGCCACTTAGCCCTGAAATAATCACATAAAAACTGTATTAATTAAATCATTGCTTGGCCTATTAGCTCTAGTGTCTTATTGGCTAACTTACATATAAATTTAACCCATTTCTATTAATCTGTATATTGCCATGTGGCAGTGGCTTACCGGCAATATTTCAGCACATCTATCTCTGGTGGATCCATGGTGTCTCCCTGGATCTGCCCTTCTTTCTCCCAGCATTCAGTCTAGTCCTCCCCACCTACCTAAGTTCTGCCCTATCAACAGGCCAAGGCAGTTTCTTTATTGATTAATAGTAATCACAGCACACAGAGGGGATTCCCACATCGCTACAGTGTAATGGTGAACTTTGAGAATCCTTTCTCTCCAAGTTGTGTCACTATGGTTTAAAATAATATGAGAAACATCATAGATTTATAATATAAACATAAGTGAAAATGTCCATTGGCATTAACAAATGATAAATTCTAATGTCTAACACATATTCTAGAGAACAATTAAATCATTATTTCGGGGTTAAAGATATCCCATAGTACACAGAAGAAATTCAATAGATATTAAATAAAGAAACAGTAAAGAAACAATGTATCTATCATATTAATGTAAATAGGAAAGGGAATACGGCATCATTAGTTATATATTAAGGCTTCTTTTTTTTCAGAGACAGGGTTTTACTATGTTGCTCTGGCTGTCCTGGAACTCCCAATGAAGACTGGGTTAGCCTTGAAGTTACAGAGATTTTCCTGCCTTCATCTCCCAAGTACTGGGGTTAATACCATGTGGCTCTTTTGTATATTTTTAGATTTAGAGCTCAGGCCAGAATACAAACCAGTTGATTTTATCATGCCATCTTCATACACAGCTGTTATAATACTTAGTTCTTATTTGTTCCCTACCCTACTTTAGTCCTTCATTCCTTCCCTCCAACCAGTTTTCTTTTTTTCCCAGTTAGTATCCTTTTCTACTTTTCTATTATATATACCATTATTCCCTACTCCCTTTAGATATCTTTCCCCTTTTCAATGGTCCTTTATTTGAACTTTGTTATCTAAAATGCATACATGTAAATATAAATACATAAATAAATTATATTTAGGTTCTACAGATGAGAAAGAACATGGATTTTTATTTGAATCTGATTTATTTTATGTAATGGTAATTTTCATTTTCATTAATCATATGACAAATGTCCTCATATTCTGGTTCTTCACAACTGTACCAACTTTCTTTCCCTATAAGCAAAACATTTTCTTTATGTAGCCATCTGCTGATAAATATGCAGGCCAGTTCCATTTCTTAACTATTTTGGCTAGGATTTCTACAAATAAGGATGTGCAAGTGTCTCTGCAATATGTTATCTTAGAGTCCTTTGGGAACACATTCAGGAGATATGGGCTGGTCATGTGGTATTTTTTGCGACTATGACCATAGTGATGCTTATAATGACTCTACAAGTTGAGAATAAATAAGGACTCTCTTTTCCAGACATTGTCACTACCATTTTTCCTTGTTTCTATTTTGGTAAGAATGGGACAAAAATCTCAAGTAGGTAATTTTCCATCTCTTTTTTGAGTTAAATATTGTCTATGAGGCTTGATTGAATTATCGAAATTTGAGGAAAGGCTGACCTATATCAGTTTCAAATGGAATTTAAATTAAAAGAATATGATTATTTACCCATTTGCCTTTAAAATAATACTTGAAATTCACTAGATTCAGGGAATCCAGTATCCCAAAAATGTGAAAAATAAGCTTTTACATTTAATGTCATTGAATACTTGGGATTGTTTCCACAATATTCCATTGTTATCCAGGTTTTTGGCAGGTTCCACATTCTCCATTTCTGAACAAGAGAAGAATGATAACCTAATCAAAATATAACTTTAGTTTTATTGGATAAGGATATTTTCATAGTATCCAGATCTTATTTGACCAAGTAAAAAACATGTAACAACTTGAGCCAAAAAATACCCGTAGATTAGAATCCAAAAGTTGTAATATTTTCATAAGTTTATTTGTTATAACAGTTTAGACTTTCATGTAAGATCTGCATTAGACAACTTCAAATAAGATAAAATATACAAATTAAGAATTCTACTGAAGCATTGTCATAGTGCAAAAGACATGCAAATAACTTTTGATTATATCCTACAACTATTGACTTTTTGGCAGTTGACATTAGTGAGCAGACAAAAGAATCTCCCCCTTGAATAAGCAACAATATTTTTGCATAGTAACATCATTAGTATAATGCATTATCTTAAGGTTTGACCTCAATTTAATATATCAAATGTAGCTGTGAAAAGGTCTTGGAAAGAACTTGTATAATTAGAGCATATTTCATTATTGCCTATGTTGTAAGTTTAGAATCATTTTCCTATTATAAATGAAAAATGATTGCTTGAAATGGAGTGTAACTTGCATTTGTATAGCTAACATTCACTTCAAAATGTATTGCATTGGTATTCATTAAAATGTCTTACACAGTATTCCACAGCATGTTTGCTAAATGGAAGTATCTGTTGTTTGTGTATTGCTTCTTCAAGAAATATCCTCCTGATAGTGATGACTTGTGTATATTGTAAGAGATTCAGAAATAAATAAAGTATGACTCCTTATCCAGAAATACCACCTTAGACTGTATATTAAATATTAAACTGTCTATAGTTTAATTATGTCCTGGAATACTCTCACTCTGTTAAACTTAAAACTAAAACAAGTCACTACACTGACCTTCCATAAAGTTAGCCTAGTTCACTAACTTAAAAAAATGTTAAGAACATAAAAATATATCAATTTCAAGAATCATTAATGATTGCTTATTTTTAATTTGACTGATATTAGAAATAAGCAAAGATAAGAAATTTAAAGCAGAAGAGGCAACTAGAACATAAAAAAGTATAGGAATTGGTGTCTGTAACTGGTAAGAGCAGAAATCCTGAGATAAACTCTAGAAGAAAAATTGTTTCTAGGAGGCTGTTTTTTTTTTCTCTATTTTAACTCCCTATTGTGTTGAGTTAGGCAGCTTTTTCAGCAAGTGTTTATAGCCAGTAGGAGGGGAAGGACCCTGCAGGTGCCACTATCTTCTGCTTAAGCTAAGGGCAAAGGCACCTAGCCTTTTGGGTGGTACTTACATCAGTCTTTAAAAGATCTTTGCTACTTTGGTGGCTCCTTTGAAGACAGTAGTAATGCTGGAGGCAAAATGTCATCGGTGGAAAAGTCTGAGTTTGAGCACATGTGAACCAAATAGATAAGTCATATAATTGAATAAACTCAGCTCACAATTGAATTAATGCAAAACACATGGTATATTTGTATTTCTGGTATTATATACGTGGACTTGTTAAAATTTGCATTATTTGTTGCTAATTAGAACATCACATTTATATGGCTGAGAAAAATATTTAATTTGTCTGAACATATTTATTTCACATTCCTAGTAGATTAAAATTAGATATTTTCCAATTTTACTCAGCTGAAATTCAAATGCCTACATTTATACCATGAAAATGAATGAGGTAAAGACATTTTAAAATCTTCTGTGACTCTATAAGGTCCTTTGGTATCTATTAAATTCTGTTTGTCTTAGTTGGGTGGTGGTGGCACATGCCTTTAATCCCAGCACTCAGGAGGCAGAGGCAGGCAGATCTTTGTGGGTTCGAGGCTAGCCTGGTCTGCAAGAGCTAGTTCCAGGACAGGCTCCAAAGCCACAGAGAAACCCTGTCTCGAAAAACAAAAACAAAAACAAAATCTGCTTGTCTTAATAAGAGTGAGTTTTGAGGCACCTACCTTGAGTTGTAGTTATAATTCTGCTAAATAACATATCAAAGGAAGAGCAGATCAGTTGTTGCTATTGGGTAGTTGCAATGGAAACCATTTCTAAAATCTTAAAATCTGTTTTCAGGTTGAAATAGCAAAATGAGATGTAGATTCATTTTATTTGAATCTACTGTTTAATATGTATTATATAAACAATTAAACTGGATTTTTAAAGCAAGAATTGTAGTTTATAAGATTGTAAGATCTTTAGTTATTAGGAAAGTTCAAATGAAACTGCTCATCAGATAATAATCAATGCTATAATAGATACAATAATGAATAAGATGTTATTTTACAATGCTGAATGGAAATGCATTACGGAAAGGGAGTAAGTGTGGTTCAGTGGTCCTTTTGAAGGAAAAAAAAGAAAAAGTAATTAATATTAAACAGGAGAAAGGAATGAATCTATATCTCATTGTCTTGCTAAATAAAGGGTTTGTGAATTAGAGGAGGAATCCAGGAAGCAGAGCATTTAAGGATTATAATAAAAACCCTAACAAATTAACAACTATTTACTGAGTGCTTCTTATGTACCAGGCCTCCTGTCCAGTTACATCATGAACATTTTTTTTCCCCAGTGTGAAGATAAGGGATGAAAGTTTTTAGGAGGTTTGATCACAGGCAGATTATTCAGGGAAGTGGTAGCGACATATTTCTGAAAATACGTTACAAGTATCTAAGCTTTGAGGAGGAGTTCTAACAACAGCATCATATTGTTCAGTCTCCTGAGACGAAAAGAATGACCATATGGTATTTATACAACCCAAGAAGATGCCTAATTTCTGCCACCTCAGTAGGCACACTATCAAGATCATTTGTTAAGCTGAGGAAATACTATGTTCTGTGTGAAAATACTAGCTGAATGCATTTTTAATATTCTAATTACATTTCTTCAAAGTTAACTCTGTGGAAAGAAAGTTGCTTTCATATTTTATATATTCCCATGAGTGCTAGGAAAGGAGAAAAGGCCAGCAAAGGCCATATTCTCACGAACCGCACAGCAATTCCCACTGGCAATGAAGCACTAAAATTTGTCACAATGTTCTGTTACATATTTTGGAATGCTCTGGTTGTCAAGGAATTGGAACACTGAATTAAAATGGCAAGTGTGTCTTTTAAGAAGTCTAACAGGCAGACAGTTGCCCTAATATGAAAACATTAAATCTCAAACTCAAAATATTTAAAAATCAAAAACCATGATTACCTTCTAGCATCAAATTCCAGTGTCCTAAAAAATGCCTGCAATTGTTTGATTATCCTCATTGCCACCATCATAAATTAAATTTTTATTTAAAATATCATAAATATAACTATTTTATATAGCGTAAAGATAACTTGACATTATAATATAAGCATAACTAATTCATACCCCATTTTAAGCTGCATAAAGTGATAATCCATTTAATCTTCTCAATATGCTATATGGTAACAACTAACAAACATTTTATCCAATAGACACTTAAAGTAACAATGGCTTTCATAGATTAAATTTCTTTTCTTTACTCCCAAAGGTAGTAAATTCATATTTAGAATTCTCAATCAAGATAGTCTAACTCTGGACTCTTCCTATTTAAATTACTATACTGCACCTTCCAAAAGTGAAATATAGACAAAATTCTCATTATGTTCAGATTTGGGAAGCTTCAATATTCATGGTTAAATATTTTTAGTAGCTTCTATGACAGTAAGTTACCATGAGCTTGAAAGTGCCCTTCATAGATACACTGAAGGAAGGAAGGTATTGACAAAACATTATGTGCATACAAAATTAATCTCTCAAAAGAACGACCACTGTACTCTAATTGCTTCATGCTCAAATGGTCTTTCCAGTTCCACTGTTATCTTAGATAAGGAATCAAGAGAACAACAAATAAACAGGGAAGAGCTGCAAAAATAATCAAGCTACAAAAAACAGCTATTACCTTAATATAAAATAACATATATATAATCTTTTAGGAAAGTGACTGCTTATTTTACATAAATCAAATAAATGAACCACATGATCTGTATTGACACATTTCATGATATAAAATCTAAATCAGAGTCGGGCGGTGGTGGCGCACATCTTTAATCCTAGCACTTGGGAGGCAGAGGCAGGTGGATCTCTGTAAGTTCGAGACCAGCCTGGTCTACAAGAGCTAGTTCCAGGACAGGCTCCAAAACTACAGAGAAACCTTGTCTCAAAAAACCAAAAAAAAAAAATCTAAATCAGATATAACTCCCCAAGTCTATTTTCACTAATTTGAAATTATGATATTTATCCTTGAAATTTAATTCCTACTACAACCTAGGTGGTATGCATTTCTGGACAAATTATTTCCTTTAATCTGTGTTTTATATATGGAACAATATAACAAGTGCATATGTTTTATTTCAGAAAAGAAAACTGAGAGTAAGAAAATTATTTTTTTCATACATTATGGTAGGAGAAATGAGAGTAGGGGAGTAAATGTGGTCTCTGATTCTTTGCATATTGATTGCCATGAATTCATCTTGTCAATTACGTACATTGTCACATTTATGTCTGATATGTGTTCAGAGGAGGGACATAAATAATGTATCCCAGTGGATAGGGATAGTAGCTGCTGTCTGTTTACTTGATGAAAGAGTTTTATGGTAAGGTGAAATTGTGAAATAAGCACATTCTACTCTTTGAGACCTTCTTTCTTCTTTTCATTGGTCAAACTGAGCAAATGAGTACTGACAGGTCCTGAACCAGCAAGTAGCATTTCAGACTAGGCATAGGAATCAGCAATGTGGTATACATGAAACCACAGCTTTGTATTTGATGGGTTAGATTTTTGAGCCAAGTAGGCACATAGCTCAGAAAGACACTGACTGCTAATCAAATCATGTTTCCCAAAATATAACTACATAGAGTAAAGAAAACTAGAACACGTCTAGTCAATGATGCAGGATTTTGTCCTATCCCTAGAGACAAGAATTAGAGTTTCAATAAAATATTAATAGGTTTTCATATTTATGACCTAACACCAAAACATCATTCCTCTCATTCTTTTCAGGGAACAGCTATAGTAATTCACTCAACATTGCAGAGCAAGGGATTCGAATAAGCCCCTGGAACTGTCATATTTCTGAAATGTCTTTTCTTTTTCTTTTTTTGTTTTTGTTTGTTTGTTTGTTTTGTATTGTTTTTGAGACAGGATTTCTCTGCAGCATTGGAACCTGTCCTGGAATTAGCTCTTGTACACCAGGCTGGTCTCAAATTCACAGATATCTACTTGCCTCTGTCTCCCTAGTGCTGGGATTAAAGGTGTGTGCCACCACCGCCAAGCTTACTATTTTTTTTCTTTTTGCAGTGTACAACTTTTTCTTTTTCCTTCGTTTTTGTAGCAATCTTAAGGAACCATTAAAAACCTTTGGTCAGTAACTTTAAAATAGATCTGTTTCTGGTCATTGAGAAACGTAGGTGTTAACATGATTTGGTTGAGATTGCTTGTTTTTTTCCGTGGCAATAAAAGGTTGAAATCTTTTTTTTTTCTTTTCCAGGAAGGAACCATGCGGAGTTCTGACTAAAGAGGGCTTCCTCATGTATAGCATGTGAAATTGCTGCTCAGGGATATTCAAGGCATTTTGAATGCCACAATGTTTTGAGTTATAGCAACAAAACAAAACAAAACAAAACAAAACAAAAACAAAGAAATAAAAAACACTATGGCATTCCTATCGCCATTTCAGTTTTTTGGATTATTTTAAATTGTAGAGAGTGTGTATGTGTATGCATGCACACCTACCAGCATGTGTGTACATGAATGCAGGTGTTCATTGAGGCCAAGGGTAATGGCTTCCCCTGAAGCTGGATTTCTGGATTTACAGTTGGTTGTGAGCAACCTAATATGAATGTTTCAATTTGAGCTAAGCTTCTCTTAAAAGCCAGCAATATTCTTAGATAACAAACTATGTCTCCAGATCCCTTTTACTCTCTTTACATTATAATCTCAGGTTAAACACAAAAAACAGACTTTTGATTCCCCAGACCTTTTTCCCTTTGCCCTTACATGTATGAGATACTTCTGCTCCACTTTGGCTTCTCATACCCACTCCTTGTCTCTGATTGGTGGATAATCTCATCTAAACATTGTAACTAACAGCATAGTCTATAGAATGACAACATTATTGCCACCTAGGAGTTAGAAACTGCAGAATCTCTGTACCCACTTCAGTCCTATGACAAGATTCCCAAGTGAATTACCTTCACATTAAGATTTGATAAGCAATTCTTTATAAAATAATATATAAACTCTGACTCAAAAATTGCCTTGCTGTGAATCTTTCCCTTTTCTCTCAACCCCTTGGCTAGAAATTCAGTTTTCAATAGTTGCATCTAGGATTTTGTGACTCCAATATGCATGCTGCAAAAATTCTCCTCTGTGTGTGAGGGGTGTTAGAGAGAGAGAGAGAGAGAGAGAAACCATGCCTTTGTCTATGAGTGCATGTGTGTATGTTATTCTATATATTCATTTATTTCAATTTTTCCCTTTTTCAACTTCTGTTAATAAGTTTTCTTTTTAATTGTTAATGCTTGTGTCCTTGAAAGTGAACATTTTCTTGTTTGTTTAACACTTGACATAACTGTCTTTAATTTCTATTCTTAATAGCTACTAATGCTTTAATCTTGCCTCTAAATTTTTACCATATAAATCAGTGGTGTCCTTTCGGGATGTATACCATAAAAGGAAGCTAAAGAATATTTTACATAAGAATAAACTTTAAACCAGTTATTAAAAGTTGAATATCTGTTTGCACATCAACATTGAAGATTTGCTATTAACTATTGTAACACGAGGTTTGGCACTATTCTGTAACACGAACGGGCCTGCTCCTTGGGATTTCTGCCCTGCTCGGTTCCCCACAGCCAGCAAGCCCCAAAGAAAATCACATAGAGATCTCTATAAGTTATAAAGCTAATTGGCCCATTAGGTCAGGCTACTTATTAGCTCTTGTAGCTTATATTAATGCATTATTGTGATCTATGTTAGCCATGTGGCTCAGTACCTTTTTCAAAGGGGCAGATCACATCCTGCTGCTTAGATGGTCTTGGCAGGAGTGGGAGAAATCAGCTTCCTCCTTCCCAGAATTCTCCTGTTCTCATTGTATCATTTCTACTTCCTGTCTAGTTTCTCTGCCTATACTTCCTGCCTGGCTAATCAGCGTTTATTTAAAACATAATTGACAGAATGCAGACAATTCTCTCGCAAACTATGTTATTCAAAGGCACTGATGACTAAGGTTATATTTACAAATACATTTGTTAAAACTGAAATATATGCATATATACATATATGTGTATATACACACATAGTTTATTATATACATTTAATTTTTATTACTATATCATTGTACTGTTAACTTTACTATTACTAAATAATCAGCAAACCCTTGTTTGAAAATTTGCATACCCTCTTTTATATAAAATAGTCACTCCAAACATTTTTTTAAAATTTGAATTGGTATAATAAATAGTTCCACATGAATTAGGAAAAAAGACAGGTTTGAGATCATAACACTTAGTTTTCTGTGAAGTTGCCATGTTCATTATGCAAAATTCTGAATTTTTCAGTCACATTAAATAAGCAGGAGTACAAAAAGATCACATTTTCATGGAAATGAATGAAGTGATATTTTCACCTGAATAAAGCAGAAACAATTCATTGTTAATTTTATTATAACTACCGAATCACTTCTTAATGGTCTGGAAATAACTTTCAAATCTATGTGCTTGTGATTTTGAAGCAGGGTGTGATGTGTGTTTATTTTTATTATTATATTGAAGAGAAAGTATTAGGTAATTCTTGTGATTGACAATATTATTCTGAAAACCCAATAATTCCATATGTTTTATATGATTAGTACCATATAGTATCATATATGATTTAAATAGGTTCTTTCTCTTTTATTGTATTTTTGTTTCACTTAGGTGTTGGATCACAGTCTAACATACATCTTCATTATAAGAGAAATCACAATTGAAAATATTACCCATTGATCATATTAGATATGGAACTTTTATACCAAAGGTAAAATGATAAAAGACCAGTTTTTTTTTTTGTTTTTTTTTTTTTTTTAGGTCACTGCAAAAGGGACTTCAAAGAAACCTTTTTAATACTTTTTCTTTTCAAAGCCATGGAATCTATAGTGCTGTCCAATTCTCCTCCTGAGTATCTTATAAGCAAGGTACATAGGACTCTGGGGTTGTACACAAATAAATTGCCAACTATTAGGATCATTATAACATCTGCCTACAGGATCTTTTTTGTAACCAATAATCCACTGTGAAATTGCCACCTTAATGCCCTGCAGTACTCTGCTTGGACTAGAAGAACTTGTTCAGTCCCAAAGAATTTTAGTAAGTAGAATGTGAACAAAGGCTTCCTTAGACCCAGTGACCTTAGAAATGTATTGCTAAAACTTTGAATGCAAACAGCAGGTTCTAATTCATTGTAGAGAGCCTTCTGATTAGTTTTAGCTAATGACTGAAAAGTATTTCTGTTATAGTACCATTTGTTAAATATGCTTTCTTTTTTCCATTTGATATTTTTTTTTTGCTTCTTTGTCAAAAATCAGTTGTTCAAAGGTGTGTGGAATAATATCTGGGTCTTTGATTCAGTTCCATTGATCCTTCTGTCTGTTCTTATGCCAATACCAGGCTGTTTTCAGTACTGTAGCTCTGTAGTAGAGTTTCAAGTCAGGGATTGTGATGCCTCCAGAAGTTCTTTTTTATTGTACAGGAGTGTTTTGGCTATCATGGGGATTTTGCTTTTCCATATGAAGTTGAGTACTATTCTTTCAAGGTCTGTGAAAAATTTTGTTTTGTCCTTCTATAGTGATTGAAAGTTTTGCTGGGTATAGTAGTCTGGGCTAGCATCCATGTTTGCTTAATGTCTGCATGACATATGACCATGACCTTCTGGCTTTCATTGTCTCCAATGAAAAGTTAGGTGTAATTCTGATATGTCCGCCTTTATATGTTACTTGATTTTTTTTTCCTTTGCAGCTCTTAACATTCTTTCTTTACTTTGTATGTTTAGTGTTTTGATTATTATGTGGCAAGGGGAAATTATTTATTGGATCCAGTCTATTTGTTGTTCTGTAAGATTCTTGTATCTTCATAGGCATCTTTGTATCTTTCTTTACATTGGGAACGTTTTCTTCTATGATTTTGTTAAATATATTTTCTGTGCCATTTCTATTGCTTTATAAATAATACCATTCAAAATTTCCACTTCCTCCCCTCCTCCCAATCCCCACTCACCCTCCCCCCAACCCCAACCCCTCTGTGCTTTTGACTTTTGATTTGAATTTCGTCTCGTTCTTCTATACCTATTATTCTTAGGTTTGGCCTTTTCATGGTTCCCCATATTTTCTGTATATTTTGGGCTAAGCTTTTGTTAGATTTAATGTTTTCTTTGACTGATGAGTCTATTTCTTCTTTGTATCTTCAGCACTTCCACTTTTTGTATTCTGCTCTTCATGTTTGCATTTGTGGTTTTTGATGGTTTTCTCGTGATTTTGAGGGATTTCTCATTTCCTCTTTTAAGAGTTTCAAACATTTTCCTGAAGTTATTTTTTAGGTCATTTTCTTTTGCTTCATCTGTATTTGGTTGTTCAAGTCTTGCTATTATATGGTCTTTAGATTTTACTGGTGTTGTGTTGCTTTTTGTGGTGTTGCATGTGTTCTTGCCTTTACTATTCATCTTTTCTCTAATAGGTGTGGTTGGGCTGTCTGAGATTCTGTTGATTAATCTTGTAGGTGCCAGTGAATCCAAAGCTCAGATAGTTGTTCCTCATGGTACAGTCAGTGCCACAGTTCTAGTTACCCTGTTGGTCACTTCATGCTCCTGGAGATCACTAAGTCCTCCTGGGCTTTGCTCCATTCCCTTGGAGTTTTCTTTCTGAGGCCCCCTTTGTAGTTACTGGCTTTGACCTATCTCTGTAGATACTGGTCTGGATCCCCTCCTGCAGAGGCCCCTGACTTGAAGTTGGTCCTGCAAAGGTCTCTGGCTCCAGTCTACTCCCTGGGAGTTCCCAGGCTCAGGTGTACCAAGACCTGCAGAGGATCTGGTTCAAGCTTACTCCCTCAGCCATTCCAGACTCATGCTCAGACCCACAGATGTCCTGGCTCAGGCCTACTGCCTCTGAGGTCCCACACTTATGCCTGGACCTGCAGAGATCTTTGGTTCCTGCCTACTCCCTCAGAGGCCCCAGATTCACACCCAGACCAGCAGAGGTCTTGGTTCAGGCCTAGTTCCTTGGAGGTCCTAGTCTCACACCCAGACCCACAGGGTTCCTGGCTTAAGTCTACTTCCTTGAAGGACCCAGGTTCACATCTGGGCCTTCAGTGGTCTCTCGCTTGGCTCACTCACTCCATGGTTACTCCCCCGTATCTATTCTGGTGGAGTTCGCTGTCTAAGATATGCTCTGAACCAGGTTGCTGGCCCCCAGCATAGATTTCAAACAATAGCAGATACCTAGCCTGATCTGGCTATATTCTGTGACTAAGTTGGTACCTGGCCCAATTGTTATCGTAAAGGCTTCATCCAGCAACTGATGGAAACACATACAGACCTACAGAAAAAGATTAGATGGAGTACTAAGGGAATCCAGCAGAAGAGGAGGTGAAAGAATTGCAAGAGCCAGAGGAACTTGGACACTACAAGAAAACACACATTATCTACTATCCTGGTCTCAGAGGGGCTAACAGGGACTGAACTGACTACCATTGAACCTGCGTGGGACTGACTTAGCCACTCTGAATTTGTGTTACAGTTGTATAGTTTGATCCTTTTGTGAGACTCGTAACAGTGAGAATAGGGGCTGTCTCTGATTCATTTAAGGATTTTTGGGACCCTTCTCTTCATACTGGGTCACTTTGCCCAGCCTTACTACATGGGGAAGTGCTTAGTCTTAATGCAACTTGGTATGCCATATTTTGTTGATACCCATGGTGGATCTGTCCTTTCCTAAACCAGAAACTGAAGTGGAGTGGCTTGGAGTAGAAACAGGGAGTGTGTGTGTGTGGGGGGGATCTTGGAGGAGAGGAGAGGAGAGAAGAGAAACTGTGGCTGGGATGTAAAATAAATAAATAAGTTTATTTAAAAAGACTATGGAGTCATATTTCCCAGATTGTAGGGATATTCAGTGACATCTTTTATTTTTTTGTTTGTTTGTTTGTTTTATGCATGTGCTCTGCAAGTGCAAAAGCATATATCATGAGGTACATGTCATAAAGACAACTTGCATGAGTCTGTTCTTTCCTTTTGTACTGAGAGTCCTGAAGATCAAACATATCAGGAGGCTTAACAGCAGGTACATTTACCCACTGAGCTATCAATTTCATGGGCCCTCAGTGACACTGTATGACTACATCAAAGTTAAAAACACAAACCAAAACCTTGTGTCTTCATTAAACATTATATTTTTACCACATCTCCAATTCGTGTAATAAGAACATTAAAAAGAAGGAAAGAGATACTTATGCCTACTATCATATAGGTCTACAAGAACTTGTGTATTCTTTCAATTCTAACTATCTTTATATAATGTATATAATAATGCAAAATTGATTTTTAGAAGAGATTGAAAGGTGAGTATACATGTTGGAAGGAATCTCCAGAGGGACTCTATCTCATAATATAACACTACAATGTAGACATAGTTGGACTGGCACATAATGAACCCTGAGAAGAAAAAGGAATTACTCAGCATAATATGCATGATTGCTAAAAAAATTACTTTGAGATATAAATGTGTGCAATATGAGAAGTGAATTCGTTCAACCTTGACTATAGGTCAGATAGTTCACACCTATTTTTGCTTCTTCAAAGTTATATGAAAGGAAGTTTGATCCAAGGTATGGTTACTAACAGGATGTTTTGACCTAGGGTATGGTTACTTGATGCTTTGTCTATTGAGAAAGTTATTACTTTATTTGTTGCTTGTTTCTTGTTGGAGAAGCCTCTTGTAGTCCCCCTCCTCTTTGGACTGGGGTATAGAAAACCTATGGGAAATAACCACGAGCCAACTCTTAGTATTTACTAGATGCACTCCCTCCTCTATCAATTTTCTCTTGTCTATCTCTTTCCTAATCTTCACTTTTCCTTCCAAGAATGGATGAATAAGCCAGTGGGGACAGAGCCAGTGTTGCTGTACTGATGTGGGATAAATCAATACATATATAATAAAAGGAGAGGAGAGTAGAAAAAAAAGGGAAAGAGACTTGGCTTACTACCCAAGAAATAAATACGGAGCATTGTTTCTGTGAGTCTTTCTATTCAATTTTTCAAATTCAAAGAAATCAGATGCCTGAGCAAAAATGAACTCTCACAGCAACACCAAGGTCTTTTTAAAAGAAGAATTTCATACTTTATATCAAGAATCCCTTTTGCCCAAAAAGTATGTATTATTGCTTTAAGGAGGCATACATCTTTAATCCCACCATGCCAAAGGCAAAGACAGGCAGTGTTCGAAGGAGGCTACTTGTTCATCCCAGCAGCCCAGAACCAAAATAACCACACAGAAACTGTATTAATTAAAACACTGCTTGGCACATTAGCTCTAGATTCTTACTGGCTAACTCTTACATCTTAATTTAGCTTATTTCTATTAATCTTTGTATCACTGTGTAACTGTGACTTATCAGCAAAGTTCTCCAGGTTTTGGTGGTATATTTACTGGGGAAAGGACAACTTATCAGTGACTATACCATGAAAGAAAATGACAAACCCTCCGTCAATAAAATTTAACACTCAATAGTACCTCTGGTAGGGGTGGGCCTTAATAGCCCTCCTTCTCCAAGCATGATGAAATATTAATAGATCCAATCTGACTTGGATTTGTTTCCTGGAACCAATGCAAAGATGGAAGGAGAAAACCTGACTCCACAATGTTGTTATCTGAAATTCACAGGTATGCACTGCCATGTAAAAGCATACTTGAATGCAAGTGCATGCATACACACACACACACACACGCAAGACATATATACATCTTTATTATTGTCATTGATTTTTTGCATGAATATGTGTAACATTCTGCAGTGGGGATTCAATAGCATATAAATGAGCTTAATTCTACCTTGGATTAATCTCCTTTGCTATTCCCTGTTACTAATGATAACCTTTGGAAAGATGAGCATTTCATAGAAATCTACCTTATCGAGTGTTTTTTCCAAACTTTTTTCATTAGTCGCAATACAATAAATGACTTTTTCCTATCTTCCAAATGATTCAACCACTCTGTATAACACATACTCTCTCCTTTCCTTTCTCTGTAAAATGGGAATACAAATAGTAACTCAATCACAGTCTCATGATAGTAAAATGGGTTAATGTCAACAAAACACTTTATAGTTTAAAAGGTTCATTTCAGGACTAATGAGCATTATCAAAGCTTGGCACTGTGGATTAATGGTGTGATGATTCAATAGACATTTGATATTGTATCCCAATGAACCACTTTAAATCCAATGAATTTTAAACCTCAAATTTTCATTTTTTTTCTCAGTTTAAAGTGATTTGTTTACATTCATATGCTTTTAAGTATTTTTCCTAACTAGAAGTTTGAAACAAATATGAGAACTGCAAAATATGATCTTATATTTATGCTACCAGTCTACCATTAGAAATATCTATTTAAAGCATTAAATAAAGTTTCAAAAAGAATTAGTATTAACAACATTAAATAGTATCTGTTGATGTGGGAAGGTCATATGTCAATCTGTTGATTTCATTGGTTAATAAAGAAACTGCTTTGGCCCATTTGATAGGCCAGCCCTTAGGTGGGTGGAGTAGACAGAACAGAATGCTGGGAGGAAGTGAGGCAATTACCATGCCTCTCCTCTCTGGGTCAGATGTGATGAAGCTCCAGCCCAAGATGGATGTACACTAGAATCTTCCTGGTAAGACACCACCTCGTGGTGCTACACAGATTATTAGAAATGGGTTAGTCAAGATGTGAGAGTTAGCCAAGAAGATGCTAAAACTAATGGGCCAGGCAGTGTTTAAATGAGTACAATTTGTGTGTTGTTATTTCGGGGCATAAGCTAGCCAGGCGGCTGGGAGCTGGGCAGTAGGAATGCAGCATACAGCTCCTTCTACAATCTGTATTATGAATTTATATATTTACTAATTCTATTCCTTTTACTGTTTGACATTTTATTATAAAAGTAAATATTTATTTCTATTTTTATGAAATGGTGTCAACACATGCCAATAATATTTTAAGATATAGCAATACCTTGAAAAGATAAGAGTAAAGGAAATTTTTCATTTTAATGATGGTGGTGGCGCACGCCTTTAATCCCAGCACTTGGGAGGCAGAGACAGGCGGATCTCTGTGAGTTCGAGACCAGCCTGGTCTACAAGAGCTAGTTCCAGGACAGGTTTCAAAAACCACAGAGAAACCCTGTCTCAAAAAACCAAAAAAAAAAGAAAGAAAAAAATGAATACTTTAATACATTTAGCATATATTAAATGTTCTTAGAGAATATGATAAAAGTTAATCAATATTGACATTTAAGTATTAATATTAAAACTAAAAGAAATTAAACATTATAAAGAGTAAACTTAATTTATTCATCTCATACTAGATTAGTTGTGTTGTAAATTTGTCTTCTTTAATCTTGTCTCATTATTTTGCCTCGGATGATATTTTGCCATATTCAATTTTCCTAGTTTTAGAATTAAAAATAGCACAAAATAACATTCAAAGGAGGAGAACAGATTTAGTAGGAGAGAAAATGTCCTATGCTAATACTGAAATTCACTTACAAAAAGCAGAGGAGACAGAGTAGCAGTTATGCTTGACATGGCATCTTAAAAAATCCGAAACAGAACAAAAATTTAAATTAAATGGATTTGTCACTGGAGTAAAAGTATTTTAACATATATAAGTGCCTGGTGTTTACCCATACCCTCTAGTAGGAGAGCATGTATATCCCAACCCCGAGCAGATACTGTTAGTGGGCAATAGATTCCTTTTGTGGGGGCAGTAAATATGTTGCTCTAAGATGAAGCAAGGCTAGATAAAAATAGCTTTATCCAAATGGTTCCAATTCAAGTGAAGCTACAAGGAAATAAACAAGATTATGTTAACCAAGAAGGCAAATAAACTTGAAAAAAATCTTAAAATATCACCAAATGTTCATTATGAACATCTCTTAACCTACCATAAAACACTAAAGAAACAATACCTTCATCAGGATTAATAATGAAGCTAGTAGAACTCCATATAGTCTTCATACCCCAACACTGTAACACCACAGAGAATATCTTGTCACAATACTACTACTAGTGCTGCTCCTACTATTACTACTGCTATTTCTAACAATGATAACAACATTACATAAAAATTTCATCACCAAGAAGAGGTAAGCATAATAGAACTTAGAGATTGCTTACTTAAGAAGGAAACTGTACCGGTGTTAATAAATGCAGGCAAATATTAAAGAATATAAACCACTTTAATATTTAAATAAACTTACAAAACCAAGGTTCCAGCATAGCGCAGAACACAGGAAACAAAGAGAGCAGGCGTAGCCTCCGCGCGCAGGATTTATCAGTCAACAATTGCCCGAGGCAAACCCGCCCTAAAAGGGGCGGGTATAGCCCTACATCTCCCCCTTTTGTCTAAATAAGCCAGAACTAAACCAAATACAACTATAAACAAAAATAACAAATGATAAATATAACTAACAATATTGAGAACAAAAGTTTTGCTAGACATTCTATCTCAAGGAGTCTAAATAATATAGAAAGTAACTAAAATTAAATAATCTTCAACCCCGTCAAAGATCTGAGAAGGGAAATAAATATTACTTAAAAAAAAAGAGAGATATCCAGAATGTACAACAAATGACAGAGAAAACTGACTACCTGGGCAATTACCCAAAGTCTTGTTTGCAATGTTGAGTCAACCAACTTTGGCTAAGGCCTAACATAACTGACACACCATTATCAAATGCAAGAACTTTCTTAGAATTATCCTACCCTGTCTTGGCAAGATAAGACAATCCTGTTTCATATCTCAGTCAGTAGTTGAGGTATGGGCTTTTCTTAACCCAAAGGCCAGTTCTGCCAAGAAGACAAGCTCCCAGTGGAGTGTCTTTGGTGCTCAACATTCTCTCGGGAGTAGAGTGGCATTGCCAAGAGTAATTGTGTCTCGTAGGCACAGAATTCTAGGTTAGATTAAAGGCCATGTTCTACAGCTCTTCAAAGAGGCTGAAGATTATACTATCTATACTAAAAATAATCTCTATGTATCTAAAAGACCTGATTAACCTAAAAATAAATATGACAAACATATAATTCTCAATAGCTATCTAATTTGAAAACTAAGAGAATAAACAACTGTGCAATATATGAAGACAATGATCTTCACCTGTAAACAATGTCATTACATATCAAATGTAAACAATGTTATTACATAAATAGTATCAGAGGTAGAAATGTACATTGTGATATGGTAGATGTATCAATACAATATAAGCATATTCTTATACAAAAATAGAGGTAGGAACACTCACATTCAATATTCAATATATCAATATACAAGAAACAGTACCAATATAATTTTCTAAAAACAGTAAGTCACAAATACCAATCATCCCATCAAACCAATTAATCCCCCCCTTTTTTTAATATATATATATATATATACATATATATATATATATATATATATATATATATATATATATATCCCTAATTCCATACAATATCTCCCCATCCCCTCAACCCTAAACCAACCACTAAAAGATGCCCCTAACCCTGTGGTCAAACTCTATTGGGAGAGGGGACGTCGTCCTCTTAGATTGGTTCTAGCTGACATGGGGGCGTCGTTCTTCTTAAGGGCCCCTGAGAAAGCAATTGATGGTATAATTCCCAAATTAACCTTTGACCTAAGAAAATTATAACTAGTCTCTGAGCGTTTTGAGAAGGTCCGGCTAGAGTGTTGTCAAACATGTGCATCATTCCAAATTGTCTCATGCAGTTGGTACCAAAAAACAGGTCTAATATTAGCGCTTAAAAAAAATATCCATGACGTCATAAAAACCAGATTGAGTTGATGTTGTGGGGCCCCATCTTCATCCTGGAAACTTCAAAGATTACTGTAGGAAAATTTGTTGTTTGTTATGGGAAATTTAAACATTAACAACAAGGACATATACTGACATATAAAGAAAGACACAGATATGAGGAAAGGCAAAGAAAGTTTATCAAGTATAAAATTACTTTTTTTTCTGTCCCATTTCATGGCTCCTGACCTGAGACAGAAACTCTGAAATATCTCTTATCAACAGGCTTGGAATTGAAGAGGGACTGAGCCATAGTCCAACTCCAAAACCAGCTCTACACATTTATAAAGAAGTGTTCAATAAAACATATAAATATATATAAAAAATCAATACTTACAGTATGTATAGAATTTTATTGTTGATGCTTAGTGGGTCGTAACTATTTTCCATCCATCAGTAATTAAATATTCAGGGTCCCTTAAATGCTTTGGAGATGAGTATTTTCCTGTGGAGATAAGAAAAGAACCCTGCCCCCAACCTATCTCTAATCCTTACCATCAGAATGCCGGTCATCCTTGTGAATGAATTGTAATTTATCTTTTCCAAGTGACTTCTCTTCTTCAAACCGAAACTTTATTAATTTTGATGGTATCCATAATTGTTCCTCACCTGTGGAGATAAGAGCAAAACCCCTTCCCCAACGCAGCACATCTCCTGGCTTTCATTGTGAGGTCAGCACATCCTTGAAATAAACTGGTTGATTTAGTTCAGTAGACTTTCCCATTATCCAATGTCTTTCTGCAGCCGTCGTTCCCTTCTCATTAGCGTTGAGAAAATTCAAGGTTAACAAAGCATTATGTAACCTATTTCTGGGGGTGTTTTCCACCCCTTTCTGTTTGTTCAACATATCATTTAAAGTTCGATTTGATCTTTCTATGACTGCTGGACCTGTAGGATTGTATGGTATACCTGTAACATGCTTGATATTGTAATAATCAAAAAACCGTTTCATTTTCCTAGAGACATAAGCAGGACCATTATCTGTTTTAATTTGTGTAGGTATACCCATGATAGCCATGACTTCTAATAAATGAGTGATTACTGAATCAGCTTTTTCTGAACTTAAAGCAGTTGCCCACTGAAAGCCTGAATAAGTGTCAATGGTGTGATGAACATACTTCAATTTGCCAAATTCTGCAAAGTGGAACACATCCATCTGCCAGATTTCATTCCTATGAATGCCCTTCGGATTAGCCCCTGCTGGTAGTGGTGTTTGGAAATAGAAAGAGCAAGTAGGGCATTTCTTTACAATCTCCTTAGCTTGTTGCCATGTAATAGAAAACTCTTTCTTCAAACCTTTACTATTAACATGATGTTTTTTATGAAATTCAGAGGCTTGTAGCACACTACCAATTAATAATTGATCAATTTCTGCATTACCTTGTGCTAGAGGACCTGGCAGACCCGTATGGGATCAGATGTGTGTTATGTACATAGGGCAAAGCCTGTTTCTGATTAGATCTTGAACCTGGAGAAACAATGAGGTTAGTTATGTATCATCTGGTATAAATTCAGCAGTTTCAATATGTAGAATAACTCTTTCTGCGTATTGTGAATCAGTAACTATATTAATAGGTTCTTTAAAATCTCTTAGTACCATAAGAATGGCATATAATTCTGCCTTCTGGACAGAATCATATGGACTTTGTTCCACCTTACCCAAGTCTTCTGATTTGTAACCTGCCTTCCCTGATTTATTGGCATCAGTATAGAATGTACGGGCTCCAGTTATTGGAGCATCACGGACGATTCGAGGAAGGATCCAAGAAGTTCTCTTTATGAAGTTAAGCCGCTTGCTTTTTGGATAGTTGTTATTAATGTCTCCCAAAAAATTAGCACAAGCTCTTTGCCATGGTTCATTATCTTCTGATAATTTCTTTATTTCATCAGCAGTGAAAGGCACTATAATTTCTTCTGGGTCTATGCCTGCTAGTTGACGAAGTCTCAGCTTGCCCTTTATAATTAACTCAGAGACTTTTTCCACATAAGTTTTCAGTTTCTTACTTGGTTTATGTGGTAAAAAAGATCCATTCCAAGATAATATCAACTCTCTGCATTAAAATTCCTGTAGGAGAATTTTTTGATGGTAATATGACGAGAATACAATCGAGCTCTGGATTCACTCTGTCCACATGTGCCTGTTGTAATTTCTCCTCAATCATGTCAGTTCCTTTTCTGCTTCAGCTGTTAATTCTCTGGGACTGTTTAAATCTTTATCACCATCCAAGGTTTTGTTCAAATGAATTATTAGATCAGGTGTTATCCCAATAGCTGGTCGTAGACTGGAAATGTCTCCTAACAGTCTTTGAAAGTCATTAAGAGTCTGTAGGCGATCTCTCCGAATTTGTGCCTTTTCTGTCTTAATTTTTTGCAAACCTATTCTATAACCTAAATAATTAACAGAATCTCCCTTCTGAATCTTTTCAGGAGCAATTTGCAATCCCCATTTAGGTAACAGTATCTGTATTTCTTCAAACAGTCTGTTCAAGGTATCTATGTTTGAATCAGATAACAATTTGTCGTGCATGTAATGGTATACTATAGATTTGGGAAATTTCTTGCGTATTATTTGCAAAGGTTGGTTCACAAAATATTGGCACAGGGAGGGGCTATTTAACATACCCTGGGGAAGGACGGCCCAATGGTACCTCCTTGAAGGTTGAGAATTGTTGTAAGTAGGCACTGTGAAGGCAAATTTTTCTCTATCTTCTTTTTGCAAAGGTATAGTGAAAAAACAATCCTTTAAATCAATAACTATGAGAGGCCATCCTTTTGGTAATAAAGACGGCAAAGGAATTCCAGATTGCAGAGGGCCCATAGGTTGAATAACCTTGTTGATGGCCCTGAGATCTGTCACCATTCTCCATTTACCTGATTTTTTCTTAACCACAAATACAGGAGAATTCCAAGGGCTGGTAGATTCTTCAATATGTCCAGCATCTAGTTGTTCTTGTACCAGCTGTTCTAAAGCCTGTAACTTTTCCTCAGCTAAAGGCCATTGCTTTGTCCATATTGGTTTCTCAGTCAACCATTTTAGAGGCAAGGCTGTTGGTATCTCTGAAGGGACATCAATTGCTTGTTCTTGCACAGCCCTAATGGCCGGTTTTCTCCGTTTGTAATATCTTTTAATATTATTCTCAGAAATATAGGCTCTAGAAGTAGCAGGAATGTTAATTTGGGTATTCCATTGTTGTAATAGGTCACGACCCCATAAATTCATTGCAATATTGGCTACATATGGCCTTAATTTTCCTATTTGTCCCTCTGGCCCTATACATTCAACCCATCTCGTGCTCTGCCTTACTCGAGATAGGGTTCCAATTCCCAGGAGCTGAACATTTACATTCTGAAGAGGCCAATATGGATGCCAAGATTCTGGAGTAATGATATTTACATCAGCACCTGTGTCCAGCAAGCCAGTAATAAAAATGCCATTTACACACACTCTCAGCTTAGGTCTTTGATCATTTATAGAAGTTTGTCAAAACACACGTAACTCATCTTTCTGATTACTATTGCTTGTAACAGTAGGCATGTGGCTTCCTAATTGTCCTGACGAGGCATATTCTCTGCAGAAACTGGAAATGACTGAACCATGTTTGCCATGGGGGCCTGTGAGGGCCCCCCTCTCACGTTTCCCGTCTGTATCAGGTTGCCTTGTCTATCTCTTGTAGACCTGCATTCATTCGTCCAATGTCTGCCTTTTCCACATCTTCTACATAAACCTGAAGGTTGAGTCCTTCTATTTCTGTTATTTCTAGAAGATGCATTATTATTATTTCTGAAAATCCGTTGCTTATAATTCCTTTTCATATGACCCAGTTTGCCACAATTAAAACATTTGGTATTCTGGTGTCTCCTTTTACCATCGGAAATTGCTTCTTCTACCCATGCTTCAGTGCCATAGTCAAATGTGTCAACATTCAGTGTATGCAAGACCCATTCTTCCAAGGATGCTGATCTGAAATTTAAAGGCCCCAAGATCTTTTTGCATTCCACATTTGCATTTTCGTAAGCCAAAGACTCAATTATTATACGTCTTGCTTCTGGGTCAGATATCCCTATTTGTACAGCCTTAGTTAATCTTTGTAAAAAGTCACTAAAGGGTTCTCTCTGACCCTGTTTAACTGTGACAAATGATTCCATTCTTTGTCCTGGGTCTTGTACCCTGTCCCAAGCCCTTAAGGCTGCTGTAGTACACATGGAGAGTATGTTTTCATCCAGATTAGCTTGTTCCTGAGGGTCGGAAAAGAGCACTTCACCTAGAATTTTATCTAGGGAAATGTCAATTCCCTTCGCCTTTTCCTGCTGTTCTAAAAGACTAGCCTCTTGCCTGAATAAGCATTTCCATTTTAATTGTGGTCCACTCTCAAGGACTGCGGAGCTCAGCTGGAGCCAGTCCGAGGGGGTTGCTCTGTTAGTTGTAGCCCAAGATTTTAGCATCTCTTTAACAAAAGAGGCATGCATCCCAAAAGTCATGACAGCCTGTTTAATTTCTTTGAGATCATTCATACGGACAGGCTCCCATGTATCTTCCTTGATGACCCTAGGGTTTCTGGAACCAATCACCTTTTCTGTTGTTATTACTGGAAAGGCATGTAGAGCTGTTGGTGGCGCTTTGTGGAAATTGTCCCGGAGGGATTTATCCACAGATGTAGTTAAAATTTGCCTTTCTACCCTTTGCTCTTCTTCATCAGAATTTAGAAATTCCTCAGTCTTCTCAATTCTATTCACCATTGCTTTTTGCAATGTCTGAATCTCCTGTCCAGAATTATGTTCCAAAGCCTTCATTGAGGATTCTAAATTATGAAGTTTGTCCATTAGAGATAACTTGTCATCGTTGGACATAATTTTTATGGCATAAACCATGCCTTCTTGTATTGACAATCTTTCCGCCAATCTGTCATAAGCTTTAGACAAAATTCGATTGTCACATTCAGCAGTTTTGATTCTCTCAGTTAATGTTTCAGTTCCTACAGAAAGGGACTGAAGTTTACGCTCTAAATCAGCTGTTCCCTCTTCCATAGTAATGAATTTCTCCTTAATATCAGCCACTAATGTTTCAGTTCCTACAGAAAGGGACTGCTGGAATTTACGATCCAGATCAGCTGTTCCTTCTTCCATAGTAATGAATTTCTCCTTAACATCAGCCTGTACCTTTTCTAAATTTTGCTCAGTTAACCGAGTCATGTTAAACAAAGATCTGTTTTCTTCCTGGAGAACTTCAAACTGATTCTTGAGAAGATTGTTGTCATTCTCAATAGTTTTTAAACGTTCAACCTCTGCCTTAAGAGACTTAATCATTTTCCTATTGTCAAACCATATAGTGCTAAGGAAAATTACGAATCCCAGAAATATCCATAGATGAGGGGTGATAGACACCTCTTGTAACATCTCCCACATTGTACATTCAAAAAAGCTATTGAAATCTAAAACAGTCACGTTCTCAGACATTTTATTTATAAAAAATTCTTTTACCTGCAATGACCAGTTCCTGCCAGTGGTGGCAAAAGAGTCCACTTGAGTCCACGTGGCCTAAGTCTGAAATAAATGACTCAGAAACAAAATTTTAGCAGACACCAGGCTGATAAATAGCAATTGGGCCGGAAGGGGAATAGAGAGAAAAGCTGCCAAAGTGAACAAATCAAAGGGACCAGTTTGAGTCGGCTCGCAGGGCCGCTGTCACGTGACCCGCCGCCCCGCCGAGCGGAGGGGAAACAGAGACTGATCACGCTGTAACAGAGGCGTTTGTGGCAGGAGTGCTAATACTCCCATCCCGTTTGACTTTTTAGCAGACACCAGGAAAGATAGAGTCGCTCAGAATCTCAGCTGCCTCTGCAGCCGTAGTTGCGCGCCCAGAGAGACCTCCGGGGGAGGGGGGAAGGAGCCGCTGGGAGCGGTATCCCCCAAAAGCCTCCGATTTGGGGCTGGTAATCGCAAAGCCCCATGGGGCAGGTGCCAAATGTACCGGTGTTAATAAATGCAGGCAAATATTAAAGAATATAAACCACTTTAATATTTAAATAAGCTTACAAAACCAAGGTTCCAGTGTAGAGCAGAAGACAGGAAACAAAGAGAGTGGGCACAGCCTCTGCGCGCTGGATTTATCAGTCAACAATTGCCCTAGGCAAACCCGCCCTAAAAGGGGCAGGTATAACCCTACAGGAAACCACTCAAATATTCCTTTATTGGAATCCAAGAAAATATTTATAATTCCTTCTAGTAAAATGGAAGACATTAGACTTGAACATCACATATTACCACATTCATTTGAATAAGTTTATATCTCTTAGATTATTCAAGAAATATTATTGAGACATCATTATTCCTACAAAGTAATTGAAAAGCCTTATCACTTCCTACACATAGAATCTATTTAACTATTAGACATTCTCATTCTAACAGCATTATAAATTAACTCCACTATCATGAGGCTTTAATATGAAAGTCTTTAATTAGAGCTATGAAAATGTGTGTATATGTAGATGTGAGATAGATTGATAGAGAGATAGAGATGATAGAGATAGGTATAAATAGATATGTCCTTAATATACCTTACTGCAAAAATTAAAAGGAAGAAAAACACTAAAGATGTAATATTTGATCAAATCCAGATTTCAAGAAATTCTTCAAAATTTTAGTTTTAAATAATATTAGGTGAGAATTTCCGTAAATCTTATGTTCTGAGTTTAGACTTGCCTAGGATGTTCAAACTCCAGCTGCAAAATTCATTTCTCATGGGCATTTCATTTAGGTTCATACCCAAGAGGAAATGTGTTCCTATTCATTTCCCCAATCAGATATAATCAGTAATAACAAAAAAAATAGAAGCTGTACCAAAAGTTCCAGTACCAAAAGTTCCAGGATATGTATTGGCCTGTGTTAAAACACTGTTCACTGTTATGCTAATTTTTCAGCTATTTTCTTTCTAACTCTGGTTCAAAGACCAACTAAAGCAATTGAGCAATCAAAAGGGGGCCCTACAGAATGTTACTATCTCTGGAGCAGTGGCTTATTTGTACAGTGGGAATACATAATCTTAGGTTTTATCTCCAGAGATTCTAACTCAGCTAGAGAAAATATGCAAATGTGAGAGAGTAAGATCAGGTGGGTCTATATATGTTTTCTTTTGGGTATACCTTATTACTTAGTTTAGGATCCTGAACTATAGGCTCATTCCCTTTGTTTATGACTAGTATCCACTTATGTGCACAAACCATATTCGTTTTTTTGGGACTGGGTTACCTCACGCAGAATAATGTTTTCTAATTCTGTCCATTTGCATAGACCCACCTGGAAATTAGAATCAGACAAAAATTTGGAAGCAGGGTGGCAGGGTGTAGAAGAAAGGGGAGAAGGGAGGTTGAGAAGAACTTGAGGAAATGGGATAGTTGAGATGGAGAAAGGACAGATATGAGAGCAAGGAAAGAGATATCTTGATTGAGGGAGCCATTATGGAGTTAGCAAAAAACCTGGCTGTAGAAAAATGTCCATGAACTCACAGGGATCACCCCAGCTAAGACCCTAAGCATTAGAGGAGAGGATATCTGAACTAGCCTTACCCTGTAGTCAGACTGATGATTATCTTAAATATCACCATAGAACTTTCATCCAACAACAGATGGGAACAGAGGCAATGACCCACATCGGAGCACTGGACTGAGTTCCCAAGATGCAGTTGAAGAGTGGAAGGAGTGAGAGTATGAGCAAGGAATTCAAGACCATGAGGGGATCATCCACTGTGACAGTTTGCTTGAGCTAATAGTAGCTCACCAACTCCAACTGGACTGGGAGTGAACAAGCATAAGAACAATCAAGCCCCTTTGGAGGGGGTTGAAAGCTGGGGCAGACTGAGGGGCCACTGATAGTGACACTGGGATGTGTCTCTACTTGCATATACCGGCTTCATGGGATCCTATTCTCTTTGGATGTAAATCTTGTTCAACCTAGGTGTAGTAGGGAGAGCCCTGGACTTTCTACAGGACAGGGTGCATGGCACTCCCTTAGTGTTGGAGGGGTGGGGGGAAGGTCTGTGGTGGTAGAGGGCCCTCCCAGTCCCCTACTGGGAGTAGGGGAGGGAGTGGGAATTTGGATTGGTATTTTTTTAAGTAATAATAAAAAAGAAAAAAAGAGTAAAATCAGTAGTGAAAATGTTACCCCAAATCACTTGAGAGATCTCTATGAGAACATAATATAAACATGTTACCTTTTTTTTACATTTAATACAAATACTCTATAAATAATGGTGGTTGTTTATATTTAAGCTGTTTTTCTATTCTTTTCCATTCATAAATGTATCTCCATATCTTTATGCTTTTATAAGAAGTGGGAGGGCTGGAGAGATGGCTCAGCAGTTTAGAGCACTGACTGCTCTTCCAGAGGTCCTGAGTTCAATTCCCAGTAACCACATGGTGGCTCACAACCACCTATAATGACATGTGGTGCCCTCTTCTGGCAGGATACTAAATAAATAAATCTTTTTAAAGAAAGAAGTGGGATTGTACTATTTTGCTGTTGCATAAATAGCTCTATTCATCTACTAAACTATAGTGAACATTTTCTCAAGTCAATGTAGAAGATACTTCATTTTAATTTATCAGAAGCAGAGTTCCTTATGAAGATATTTGTGCAAGGAAGGGTTGGAACATGCCTTCAATCCCAGCACTTGGGAGGTAGATTTAGGCTAATCTCTGGGAGTTCAAGACAAGCCTGGTTTACAGGTCGAGTTCCAGGACAGTCAATGCTACACAGAGAAACTCTTCCTTGAAACCTCCACAATCACCACCCCAAAAAGATTTTGAACATATAAATTAATCAGCTGCCTAGGTTTTGGTTAACAATTAACTTTTGGCTAAAATGTTATTTTATAAATTATTCAGACTATTATGCCTTCTTATAAGATAACAGAATTCTAAAGTTGTGATGAACTCTTCATTATATTTTGTTTTGGATTTGTACATTAACATATTGTTGAAATCACCAAAACCAGGATTAGTTTCCTAAGATGAGCAAGTAAAATTGAATCATATCTCTTACTGCAAATAAATAGATGTAATCTTCTTTTCAACTAATGGCAATTCTCACGCTTCATTTTGTCAGGCCAACAGATTGAGCCTAACTCAAAAATGCTCTGAGACTTCAGGGAGTCTGCACCTGTACTTTGTTTTGAACAGGAGGGAACTGATTCACACTGTCATCACCGGAATGCCCTGGGTGAGAAGCACAGTGGTCAGGTTTTAATGGCACCACTTAATGAATTCTCTGCACGAAGACTAATGGTGAAGAATCTCAAGGTCAACAGTGTTTATTTTGAGAAGGACCCAGCAATAGATCTGAGCAACCCTTCAAGTATATGCTACATCTGTCTCTGCTCTGACTGCAGTTAGCAAAGATTTTTCTTCTTTTTCCCTTTTCTTTAGTATTATATATGAAGCAAAGCAATTCCAGTTCTACAAAAGGGATAGCCTTGATGTTAACTGATCAAACCTGAGTTCAAAACAAAGGTTGTAAGAAAACAGACAAAATCACATCCTAACAATTTTCCCGTAGATTTGCAGTGAGAATTTGGGACAATAAATTTTATTCCAAATAGAGAAAAATAAAAGCAAAAATCTCAAGAACCCTTAGTGAGATTTTGAAATTATGGAGTGGATTATAGAAGTGACTTGGAAATAATTTGGATTTAGTTGAGGGTATTCACTGCTACTAGGGATTGCATGTCAAATTAGGTATCTTAGAGTAAACTAACAAAAGCAAAGCTATTTTATACAAGGAGAAATAGAGTTTGGAACAAATTTTTCAGTGCAGCAATTACGCATAATGTAACTAGATCAATTTCATACAAAAATAAAATAAAATGACCCAAAATGTATAAGAAAGAAGTAAGTCTGAATTAAGACTAAACTGTGTGTAGGGACAAAAGACCAGATGGCTTGCAAATTCCAGACAGTTAACATTCCAGTTTATTTTAAGCCAATTAAATATCTCAGAATAAATTTTGTACATTTTTAAAAGTTATTCTTATGTATATAGTCCATATTCCTGTAAGTGGAAATAAGAATCTATTCCCTATTCCTCCTTCTCTCTCTCTCTCTCTCTCTCTCTCTCTCTCTCTCTCTCTCTCTGTCCTTCTCTCTACCTGTCTCTGTCCCTCCCCCACCTGTGTGTGTGTGTGTGTGTGTGTGTGTGTATGTGTATGTGCTTTAGGGAGGTTTAAGAATATTCTCTAGTTGTTAAAAATAGACCAGTAGACATTGTGACATTGTATCATTATAAACTATCAGAGAAGAAAAGCAACTTAGAGATTCATCACTTTATTTGAATGAGATAGTTATTAAAGTTAAATTTAAAAATTGAATGTTACCCAACTAGTTGGTGGAGCAGATGGCCTAGTTTTTCTACATAAAAAGTTATGAGAATTACTGCAAGACCTACGCTCCAAAGTATTTCCTGCACAGCTTTGTGAAGAATTTGATGTTCCAAAGGTCAGAATCTTTCTTCTGCAATATTAGTATTTTGTTGTCTCAAATGCTACTATGGGAGAATTATCTAGACTTTTATCTAAGGTCAGTCCCTCCTGTAGCACTAGCTAGATCTATTTTCCTCTCACATACTCTGAATATTTGCTCCAGCAATTAATCATCTAAATTTTATGTTGTCAACTTTTCTGTCTTATGGATAATTTCTGCCATTGTGCTTTATTTATTCCCCTTTTTATGCTTAGGTTAATCTTTTTTGGAACATACATTGTTTATTTTTAAATCGTTTATTGATACTATATTCCATTCCAGTTACAGTCCCAATCAGTATTTATCTGTCTGCTTACCAGACGTCTACATTTTGGTGTGTCTACTATACAATTCAGCTTCCAAATTCAATGCTATCATTCAATGTCATTCTTTTTTGAGATATAATTACCATTCTACCACTCATAAAGGCAACCTTTTCTTTCCTGTTGCTGAGCTAAAAATTTGAATCAATGCTTGCTCTTGTATTTCATATATAACTAGCCATATAGGAAAATTAGATTGATTTTTAAAATAATGTCTGGATTCTGACTTCTCATTACTACTTTTTAATTCATTTTATATTTGAAAATATTTTTTTCATATGTTATCTTTTGATAGTTTATCCTCTTCCCTGTTACTCCTAATACTGTCTTTCTTCATCAAAATTTTTATATTAACCTCCAAACTCCTATGCCTTTTCCCTTTGTGAAAAACTTCAGCCTTTACATTTTATGAAATATCATTGTTATGAAAAAATTACAAATATGCCTAATTGTGCAACAAGGATATACAACAGAAATGAGTTTTGCACTTTTACAAATGTGCAAACTATAGTTAATAGATAATGGTTCTGTGTCCTAAAGGCCTCTAGTAAAATAAGGTGTGTTTCCAGGAAAATATAACAAAGTAACAATTTGGCAGCCATTAACCAATTAGTAGAACTAAATTTATCAGTAATAATAATTAAGATACTGAGAAAATAAACCAAGTCAATTTTGTTGAGTACATTTGCAGAGTATAGTTCTAAAGCAATTGCCTTGAGCACTCGGAGAAAAGTGAGAGTCTGGGAGTGGTATACAAATATTTCATGTATCAAAATATAATTTATATGACTCAACAAATTTCATGTCCATTTATAACACTAGGTTTGTTAAATAATTTAGTGATATAGTCCAATTCTATTTTTTACTTTGCATATTCCTATAATTTTATTTTTTACATTTTGGATTTAAAGTAATTTTTATGCAATATATTCTGATCATGGTTTCTCCTCCTCAAGATCTATTCTACCTCCTCATCTGCAAAACACTATGGTGTTTCTCTCTCTCTCTCACTTTTGCAAGTAGACAAACCAGAATTTATTTAAACAAAAAAGAAACACATATCCACACACATAAAACACAAAATTGGAACCCATATGCAAGCAAAAGACCAATAAGGAAAAATTCCCCAACCAAAGCTATATAAGACCAAGTCTACAAAAATACCATAAATTCATTTTTTGTTGGCCATCTACTTAGGGTATTCAGGCTACCCTGGAGGTTGGTTAACATACCCCCTGAGACACCAATAGAGAAAACTAAGTTTTTGTTTGCTGTAAGTTGAGAGTGCTCATTCATTTCTGGCTGCCCAGATCCAAAAATTCACACAGAAGCTATATTAATTAGAACACTGTTCAGCCAAATATTCATGCATTTTTCTAACTAGCACTTACATTTTAAATTAACCCATTTCTATTCATCTGTGTATCACCACAAGGCTGTGGCTTACAGGGTATGGTTCTGTTTTGGTGTCTTTCTCCTTCAGCACCTACATGGCATCTCTTTGACTCTACTCTCTCTCTCTCTCTCTCTCTCTCTCTCTCTCTCTCTCTCTTTCTCTCTCTCTCTCTCTCTCTCTCTCTATATATATATATATATATATATATATATATATATATATATATATATATATATTCAGATTTCCTGGCTTTGCTCTGCTAAGCTATTGGCCAAAACTGCTTTATTCATCAACCAATAGAAAGCAACACATATACAGAAGGACATCTCATATCACTTTGAAAGTGGGTGTCAACTGCAGATAGCATCTTTGTTAGGGATGAAAGCCCATGTCCTCTTCTCCATCTCAGTACTGGGACTCTGCCCAGCTTGGATCTATGCAGACCCAGTGAATGCTGCCACTGTCTCTGTGTGTCCAGTTATATTTGAATTTCATGTGATTTTTAATCTTTAGTAACTGTTATATGTACATATGTATATATACATATGAATTTACATTTATAAGTATTTTAATTCTTTTTAGATCCTTGTAGAACTTTGTCTTTAATTGTTAAATTTCAAAAATGTTCAGATATATACAATTTTATATTTAATACAGAACTTTGCAATCTCTATGTAATTTGTAACCTAGTATTTGAAACTAAATATCGTCAGAAAAAATCCCCAATATAGAAATTTGCCTTCTAGAATTTGAAATATTTCCATTATGCCAAGTGTAATAAAGCAAGTGGCTAGATGACATGGGAAGTCAAAATTGACACACAAGAGCAAGAGAAAAAAAATAGTATTTTCATCATGACAGTGATAACTTATAGAGTGTTAATTTGAGCCCAAAAATTGGTAAATGCTTTTCATGAAATAATTCATTGAGGTCCCATTTGTGTGTATGACTTAAATGGCCATGTTCATTTCAGTGATCAGGGGATAGATATATAGAGAAGTTTAATAGTTTGCTTAAGTGAAACTCAAGATATTATGGGATCAACAGCTTAAGTTTCAACAGCTCCAAGTGACTAAAGTAGCATAAAGTCAGTATTTTTTTTCTTATAGTTCTGATTAGTTTTTTTCTAGAAAATATTGTCAAGCAAAACTATAGTACCTTGTGTGTGGATATTGTGTATCATGGGGAGATCTATATTCTAGAAAGATCACGAGGATATCTATACTCTAGAAAGATCAATGTGGACCTAGTATTTTTCATATTAATACTTCACTATTCCTAAAGATGACTCATAGGAAATAAAACATTGATTCAACTGATATAAAATAATTCAACCTCATGGTCTTTATTTTATAGTCAAATTCAACTGACAAACATTCTTCTGCTTCAACAGTTAAATTGGATCTTCTAGTTTTCTAGTCATAAACAGGAAACTTCATGTTAATTTTGACATATTTTCTGTTGAAGTGTACCAATGCAATGACCTAAGTCACTAATGCCTCGTTATTCTGGAACTATTTTCTGAAATGCATTTGGTATTTACTTTCCTATCTTTAAGACCTTGATCTCATTAATTTCCTTGCCTGCTGTCTTTCATTTCTTCTTGTTTCTTTAAAATAGGCACACTTTCAAAGTAGCCATTTGCCTAGAAAATATTCTTTGGTAAAATATAAATATATGAATAAACAAACATTCTGGCATGTACACTTGCTTCTATTGATATTTTGTCCTGATAAAAGTGTTTTATTAAATTATGATGAAAGGAAGGGTTAGGGATGACAAAATATTTTGAAAATAAATGTGGTCTGTTTTATTAGACTCTGAGAGACAAAGGTGATTTCAAAAGTGATCCAAATTAAATAATTGCTCATACAACATCAAAATCCTTCTTTCACATGTCAATCAAAAAAATCATTAAATTAAGTTGAATTATGTATAGGCATCAAGAATCTTATATGAAATTAAAAGTACAATGTTTTTCTGTTAATTTTCAAAATGTTTTATTTATACTCGGCTAGTATTTTTTCACTTCCAAGTTTTCATGTCTTTGTCTATGCTGCCGTGTCCTAAAACACAGAATTATAATTGTGATATGCTTTCTGAGAAATAGATATATTTTCTTGTAAAAATTTCTCAAAGATGAAGTTCTTCCATTACTTTATGTTCATCAGATATCATCCCATTTTCAGCAGCACATTGCTCATCTTTCATACTTAAGATGCTTCTAAAATATGCCATATAAAATGCTGAATTTGAAATATTATCTTTATATATGCATAACTTAAAGATTTATTTCATTAAAATTGTTTTAGATTTTTTTTAATTTTGTATGTATGTATATTTGCCTGAATGTATGTCTGTGAAACATGGAGGTCAGAAGAAAATGGTGAATCCTCTAGAACTGGAATTATATATGGTCTTGAGATACCATGTGAGTACTGGGAACAAAAACTGGGTATTCTTTAAAAACAACAAATGCTCCTAACCACTTAACAATTTTCCAGGCTCCAAAGTCTTTTAATTTTAATATTAAACCTAATTCTGTCAAATACAAAGCACTAAAGAATCATTTAACTTAACAAAAGGCTTCAGAATAACAATAATCAATTAATTATATTAATAGAGTAGTTCTCACCATTATCACAACCAAGTACCTCATTATTTCTATCAAGTCATAATAGTAAATATTGTTCAATATATTTTTAAGATCAAAGTACATATAAAATAAAATATCCTCCATAAAATTATGTAGGAATTCTCTGTATCTGTGAATACCATTGATTTATATTTTTATTAATTTATTTATTTATTAAAGATTTCTGCCTCCTCCCCGCCACCGCCTCCCCTTTCCCTCCCCCTCCCCCAATCAAGTCCCCCTCCCTCATCAGCTTGAAGAACAATCAGAGTTCCCTGACCTGTGGGAAGTCCAAGGACAACCCACCTCCATCCAGGTCTAGTAAGGTGAGCATCTAAACTGCCTAGGCTCCCCCAAAGTCAGTACGTGCAGTAGGATCGAAAACCCATTGCCATTGTTCTTGAGTTCTCGGTAGTCCTCATTGTCAGCTATGTTCAGCAAGTCCGGTTTTATCCCAGGCTTTTTCAGACCCAGGCCAGCATTGGTTTATAAAGAAACAGGCTTGGGCCTGGGCAGGGAATAGAGGTAGGTGGGAAAAACTAAACTGAATGCTGGGAGAAAGAAGGATGGGCCAGGAGAAAAGCCATGGAGCCACCAGAGACAGAAACTTTGCTGATAGGCCACAACCTCATGGTGATGCACAGATTAATGGATATGGGTTAAATTAAATGCTAGAGTTAGCAAATAAGAAGCTAGCGCTAATGGGCCAAGCAGTGATTTAAATAATATGGTTTCTGTGCGATTATTTAAAGTGTAAGCTGCCAGGTGGCGGGGAAATAAACAAGCAGACTTATTACAACAATAAAATAATAAGCTATAATTTCGGCATGCTATTTCCTAAATGGGTTCATATTATTTGTAGTAACCATTGTCTTTTATGTAATAAGTTAATTCTAAAATCTGGGATTTGAAATCAATACTATACATCAGATCTGTTTACCTTCCTTTTCACTATCATGAGAGCATTTTTTTTTTTTGAGACAGAATCACTCTATAGCCCAGGAGTATACCATGTACCCTAGGCTGACTTCAGTTTTGTGACAATCTTCCTTTCTAAGCTGCCAAGGGATGGGAAGAACAAAGTTTATCCAAAATCACACCACTTATATCTCTCTATGGTGTAGAACCTAAAATATATCACCCTTATTCTGTAATAAGTCACACAATATAGATATACCTTATAAATGTTGAAGAGGACAGGTAAAAATCCATGAAGCCTGAGACCTACAAAAAGAACTACAGGCAAATGAGCAAAACTGAGAGCAAAAGAGGTGGTCTTCACTAGGAAAGAGCACATAGATTACTTATCCAGCGTCAAATGATCATCCCTGAAAAGCAACATGTGGCCCTCATTTTATATTTAGCAATTTATATGTGTATAAAATACAAATTTTCATTTATATAGCAATTAAAAGAGGACATGAATTTGAAAGAACAAGGGGGTATTATGGAAGGGTTTGGAGGGAGAAATGGAAAAATGTGGTAATTATATTCTAATCTCAAAAATAAAAGTAATTTTAAAAATCATTGTCAAAACAACAACAACAACAAATGCAAAAACAAAACAGTAACCCTCTTCTCTAAACACTCCAGTTCAGTAGCTTGATGTGCCCTTGCAGAATGTTTGTCCTGTACTTTTGTTTCACCTTTGAATAAAACTCCTTATTCTTTTCAATACCAACCAACAAACAATAAATGAATACAAAATCTGTTTTTTTAAAAAAGTCAAGCTCAATCTAAGACAAATTAAACATAACTCTGTTGCTGACAATGCTTGAAAGCTTGAAAGTTCATATTAGCTGTCATGACATCCCCAGTTTCCTGCACAACCTGTAGTCTCCAGCAGAGTCTCCTGTTTAGAGATCATATAATCTGAGGCATGTACCTTGAGAAACTTAGAACCCTTTGAATCCCCCTAAACTTTTGATTTTTCTGAGCTCCTTGAACATTGTAAGCATTAACATTGTAGATTCCCAAGTCTTATGAGCTGTCTTCTGCCCCTCAGGATGGAGTGTTTTAATCATCAAGAAATGACTAAAGAACAATGACTGTAGTATGCTATATACATATTGATGTTAAAAAGACAAAAGCAAGTCAAAACTGAGTGGCATGCATGATGTTATTCACTAGCTATAAGAATGTTTTTCGTTTTATTTGTTAGATCACCATTTAGTATTTGTTAAATGATAACAATTTCACCTGGTTAAAGGAATCTTTCCACCATAATTCTCTGTAAATGCAAGATAATATAGTGTTAGGCCCCATTATTATATAAGCTGTTTTCAAAAACCAACTGTCTCTCTGTATCTGCTTCACAAGCATATAATGCGTATGGTCCTAAATGTATATGCTACTAAAATGGAGGCAAAAGGTTCAGTAACTTAAGCCACACTGTCAATGAAGTTATTACAAAGAGTGATATAGTTATACTCAAAACATTAAGAACCAGGACAAGCCAGAGTTCAATAAATTGTAGAAACTTTACAATCAAATATTTGTAGCTCTCTCTGCAGTGTTTGAAAAATTAAATTATTAAAAGCAGATACTGTAACAAATATGTTATCAATCTCAATCAGAGTTACATTTCACTATCACTGTCAAATTCTTTCTTTTGCTTTCAGTCTTTCAAGATTGAAGAGAAAGGTAACAAACTCTGGTAACAAATCAAAGCTTTTCTCTATATTTTACTTTGTGAGTAATTTCTAATTGATTCAGACTGATGGGACTGCCGTTTGATGTATTGCAGAGGCAGGAGATACTTTGGACCAAGTAAATTTACAAGCTCCTATTCTTGAGAGAAAAATAGCTGCTATATTTCATGTTGTCATTTTTTATTTGTAACAACATAATTGTGTACCTATGTGGATTCTTAAAATGTATACCAAACAATATGGACACCTGTAACTCTCTCATCCACTTGTCAATATTATGGTAGTAAGGTCCACTTTCTATTTGCTCAAAATAAAGATTCATGCAAAATACAAGAATTAACTCAAAAGTTGCAATTTTCTATATAAAAAAGTTGCCTAGCAACCTCCCTAAACCACCTGCAGTTCATAATTCATATCTTTTTAACATCACTAAAATTAGAACAATGCAAAGGCTTCATCTTTGTGCATTTTAATTGGATCATTTTGTTGAGGTTTGTTTTGTTCTGCGCCTAAAGAGTCTGAGTGTTGTTTTTCCAAAACATTATTCTGGATAAGTTTCCAGTATTTGAAAAATGTGTGTGTGTGTGTGTGTGTGTGTGTGTGTGTGTGTGTGTGTGTGTGTGTGAGTGTTTGTATGTGGGTAGACTATGCTTGTATCTCTTGTCTGCTCAAAGGTCAGAAGCACTTCACCTCAATTCGGTGACAAATTGCCTTATTTTACAGCAGATGTAATACTGGAATTCAAAAACAGCTATATCTGACTTACCTTTGGATTTTAACTAAAGATCCTCATCCAATGTGTGTGTACCTTGGCTGACAGAACTTGTTTCTTCTTTTTAGTATGGGGAAAGGATGAAACAATAAACACATTTATTTTCATCTTTTCTCATATCTTCCTTTTTGAAGATGGAATATCCTTGGAGGTCTGAGTCTGAAGGGCTCTTTTCAAATTTTACAGCACAATGAAGACCCCTTGGGAAGATTTGTGCCCCTTCAACTAGGCATTATGCCACCTGGCTAACAAACTACCCATCACCTCTGCTATCCCCTGATATGTTTGGAACAAGAGGTGTCACTAGGGCTAAACAAAGGATGAGAATGTCCTCAGCATTTCTAAATCTGAAACAAATTTAGCATGGTAGGATTTCAAGATTCTCACATGATGCAGATCTTTGCAATTCCAAACACTTCTTTTTAAAAATGATTTCCTCCACTGATTTTTTTGCCAGTTGTGTTTGGTTCTAATTTCAGTCTCTGGACTATCAAGACTCCATTTCATAGCCATCTAGGCAGTAATATGTTACAGGAAGAAGGGCCGCTTGTTTGTCTCAGCTGCCCGGATAGGTTACACCTGAAATAACCACACAGAAAGTGTATTAATTAAAACACTGCTTGGCTATTAGCTCTAATTTCTTATTGGCTAACTCTTACATATTAGTTTAACCCACCTCCATTAATCTGTGTATCGCCACATGGCAGTGGCTTACTGGAGATTCTAACTGGTGTCCGCCTCAGGCAGAGAATCCATTGCTTGTCTGACACTGCCCTAGTTCTTCCCAGAATTCAGTTCTGTTTTCTCCACCTACCTAAGTTCCCCCCACTAACTAGGCCAAGGCAGTTTCTTTATTCATTAATGAATGAAAGCAACACACAAACAGAAGGAACTCCGACACAAGTAATATAAGACATGTGTTTCCTCTCAAGGTGTGGGCTTCAAGTTAAAGCAGATATTGGTTCACTACTCACGCAAGATCTTTTCCACGATTGCCCCAACACAGCTTACAGGCAGGAAAGATTGTAGGTTAAGGAGTTTTGTGCCTGGGTTGGTGTTCACCTTTCTCTTTCCATAACATACAGGGTACCTTCCCCTGCCAAAGTGACTAGAAATGATTCCTAATGATATTCTGCTAAATTTATAGATTGGTGCCTTAACCAGTCATCATCAAAGAGGCTTCTTCAAGCAACAGATTGTAGCATGTACAGGTCTTCACAGCCAGATATTATGTGGTGAGAGAGTCTAAACTGAAGCTCTCTATTGGGTTCTTCCCTTAGGAACTCTGGGAAACCCAAGTAAGAGTAGGAGGAAAAACTGTAAGAATCAGAGGAGATGGAGGAAACCAGGTGAGGATAAACCACTGAATCAACTAAGCAGTGCTCAAATGATCTCATGGAGACTAAAGCAGAAAACACAGTGTCTTGCCAGGGTCTGCACCAGGTCCTCTCCTTGTATGTTATGGATTTTTAGTCTGGTGTTTTTTTTTGGGGGGGACTCCTGACAGTGGGAGCTGGTATGTTTGACCCTTTTGTTAGCTCTTAGGACTTTTTTCTCTCCATTAGTTTGCCTATACAACCTCAATACGAGGCCTTTTGCCTTCTCTTATTGTAACTTGTTTTTTTATGTTTGATTGTCTATTGGAAGCTTGCTTTTTTTCTGAATGGAAATGGAAGAAATGTAGATCTGGGGGGAGAAGAAGAGATGGGGAGAGGCTGTGAAGAGTGAAGGGAGGGGCAACTTTGGTCAGGATTTTCGATAATTAAAAACGTGATTCCTTCCCACTTCATTCTGAGTGAGGACAATAAGCCAGACAATGAAGACAGTTATTTTTGTGTTTTGTTTTTATTGAAACAGAGTACCATGTAGCCCACTAAGTAGCTAGGGATGACTTTAAATTCCTCATCCTTCTTTCTGAATCTCTGGAGTACTAGATTGCACAACAATGACATGCACTATCTCGCCTAGGAAGTTTGCTAGGTACTCATTCATTACAAGTTTGAAACAAATTATTTTTCTATTTCTCCTGTGTTTGTCCAGTGTCTGAAACTTTTTCTATTCTTTGACTATTATGATGATTTCAAGTTATATTTTTTGGAGGAGGCAAGAAATGATTTATTTACCTTACAGGTTATACAGTTCATCATTGAAGGAAATAAAGGCAGGAACTCAATGCAGGAACAGAAGCATAGACCATTAAGGAACACTCTCTATTGGCTTGTGTTGTATTAGAAGTGGCGAGGCTGTGTCCCGCCACCCAGCCACCTGCTCAGCTAGCTTTATACCCAAAATAATTACACAGAAACTGTATTCTTTAAACACTGCCTGGCCCATTAGTTCCAGCCTCTTATTGGCTAGCTCTTACATATTGATCTAACCCATTTCTAATATCCCTGTAACACCACGAGGTATCTTACCAGGGAAGATCTTAACCTGCGTCTGTGTCTGGTGGGAGAATCATGGCAAATCCTTGACTCAGCTTCTTTCTCCCAGCATTTTGTTCTGTTTACTCAACCTACCTAATTTTATGTCCTATTAAAGGGCCAAGGCAGTCTCTTTATTTAACCAATGAAATTAACACAAAACAGAAGACTCCCCCCTATCATTTCCCCCTTTTCTGTTTAAACAAAAAAAGAAAGGCTTTAACTTTAACCTAGTAAGATTACACATAACAAAACACTTATCAAGAAAGAATTATCATTACTATATTTATATCTACTTTATCTTTTATCATAACTAAGGAAAACTATAAGTAATCTAACCATTCTTCAACTCTATCAAAGACTCCAGAAGGATATAATATTACCTAAGCAAACAAGAAATCCAAAACTCTAGAAATGACAGAGACATCTCGCTGCCTAGTTCCTCTGTACTGTTGGGGCATCCATCTTCGGCCTACAGGCCCATAGTATCCAGCAGACATTTCCATGAAGCAGGAAATTTCAAAGACAGTTCAGTCACTTTCTGCTGTGTCCTGCAGAATGTCTCACAGACTCTCATGAATTAGGAACCCCGAAAGACCATCTCCCCTTTAGGCAAGTTCAGCAGTTCTCTCTCTGTGGGTTCTCTGTGTCCATTTTATGCAACAGTCCAGGCAAGAGCAATTACTTGCCCAAATGGCTATCAAACTCCATAAGGAGCCTCTTCAATGCCCATCTTCCTCTTGAAGTAGATTGGTGCCGCCAGGAGCAGACATGTCTCATTTTCATGAAAAGTCCTAAGTTATTAAAATATTTTAAATGCCATATTCTGCAGCTTTTGAGAGATGTGAAGAATGCCTATATGAAATATATCTCTATATATCTAGAAAATCTAAGTAACATGAATACAAACTTGACTATTATTTATGATTATCCATCAACAACGTATATTTCCTAATTATATATTACATTTTAAAAATGGACTGCACAATCACAATACCTTATTCAAGATCAGAAATACATATACATATAACAAAATTGACCTTAAAATCCATACCAATGCAAACAATTCATACCTATATCATTTCCCCCTTTAAATGTAAAAGAACATTTATAAACAATATTTGGGAATATGGGCACAGTTACTTCTCTCCAAACTGCTTCCTGCTGAATGGGATCGCTCTTAATCAGATCATTTAGGGTGTAACCTGTGTGCCAGGTTTATCTCAGTTGGCAGTTGAGTGAAGTGATTTTTTGAGGGTGTTCACAGCAACTTTTCGGGAGGTTGTGGTCTATCATACCATATCGGGATAGAATCAATCCACAGGGTCTGGTCATCTGTGAAAACAAAAGAAGACCCTCTCCAAAGCATCATATGCTTAGACCCAAATTTTGAATTCGTAATACCCTTATATCCATTCTGGATTAGCTTGGCAGCCCATGTAATGAAATGTCTCTCTGTACTTAGCTCCTTCACAGTCAAAAACTTTAAAGAAAACACAATGTACATAATCCAGATTCTCTGTGAATTTTCCATTTTTATGTGGCTTATTTTTCTTTATTTCTTTTAATCTCTTAACTATCTGTACTCTGTCTCTTTAAAGACTTTACCCTTTTTTTAAGACATTAACGTTATTCTTTATATTCTTTTTCTTCTCTCTCCCAAGCCTACGTACATTCATCCAACAGTGTCTGAATCTGTTTTATTGTGAATCTGTAATTTTTTTTCTATACAGGAGCACTTTGTTTTGCTCCTTTAAATCACTAAGTGCTTAAGAATCTAAGCTGTGACAATTCCTAGGTCAAAAACAGGTACTGCCTGCTTGCCCCGCCCAGTCCAACATGGCAGAGCCACTCATGCCTCTGATCCTTGCACATTGCACCAGTAGAGTGGTGGAGCTGCTTGTGCCTCTGAGCCACAGCACACAATGACTTCCTTTTAGGCACACAGCGAGTCTAATTGCCATCAAATAAATCGTAGCACTTTACTCCAAATGCTCCATTCAAAAACTCTGTTTCCCGCAGGAGCCAGACAGAGATCGCAATGGCGGCACAGCCCAGAAAGCCAGCATTTTAAAACAGCCAGTTTTTTTCCTGGTGCTGAGTCAGGAAAATTTCAAAATGGAGGATATACCATTTTGTGCTAGCTCTGGGGCCGCCAGGTAGGAGCGGCCCTCGGCACTTTAATTCTGAGACTGAGTGTGCAGCACAGAAATTCTTTTCATCCAAATTACAGCCAAATCTGACACGCAGAGCACTGCGCAGTCTGAAAACACGTCTCTGTATGGCGGCAGGAATCTGCCATGCTCTTCCACCTGCCTAAGCCTGATTATGCAGTCTGTCCAGGTGCAGGCGGGGAGTGCTGAGCCACCAGCATGGTCTCAGAGCACTCTCCTTCCTATCCCAAGCAGGAACACAAACATCCAGTCCCAAATGCTTTAAAGCCAGAGTTTATGCTGGCAGCACAGCCCCAAGAAGCTGCGCTTTAAAATGACACAGCATTTTTTTCTGCTGATGTTGCCAAATCAGGAAATCTCTCTACAGCACACCACCAACAAACAGCAAAAATCTGTGTTAAACTCTCTTTCCCTTATTTTTAAGCCTTCTCAGGTTTTTAAGTGGATTTAGCCCCACTTTGGATGCCATTCTGTTGTATTAGGAGCGGCAAGGCTGTGTCCCGCCACCCAGCCACCCACTCGGCTAGCTTTATACCCAAAATAATTACACAGAAACTGTATTCTTTTAAACTCTTCCTTGCCCATTAGTTCCAGCCTCTTATTGGCTAGCTCTTACATATCAATCTAATCCATTTCTAATATCCCTGTAACACCACGAGGTGTCTTACCAGGGAAGATCTTAACCTGCGTCTGTGTCCGGTAGGAGAATCATGGCGACTCCTTGACTCAGCTTCTTTCTCCCAGCATTCTGTTCTGTTTACTCCGCCTACCTAATTTTATGTCCTATTAAAGGGCCAAGGCACTCTCTTTATTTAACCAATGAAATTAACACAAAACAGAAGATTCCCCCCCCCATCAGGCTTGCTTTCCTTAACTGCCCACCTAGATTTTTATACAGCCCAGGACAAGGCACTCTAGGTAGCATGGTCAACATTGGGATGGACCTTCATACATCAACAAACAATGAAGAAAATGTCCCGCAAACATCCACATATTCCAGTATAATAAAAGCAATGACTCAGTTGAGGTTACCGCTTCCTGGGTGTATCAAGTTGAAAACCACAATGTACACACCACCACAATGCACACAATGAGTTTTGGTCATATTAACCCCCATTTCCCTCATATTCCCCTCTCTCCTATTGAAACCCTTCTTTGAACTATTGCTCCCCCATTCTATGTTGAGGTTCTGATAGACCTAGTCCTGTGCAGGCCCTGTGAAGATAGCCACAGCTGCAGTGAGTTCATGAAAACAATGGCAGTGTCAAATCCAAAGCACTTCATATTTCTGCATATTTCCAAACCCTCTGGCTCTTTCATTAATTTTCTCCCTTTTATTGAAAATAGTTTTTTCCCCTCACATAGCATATCCTAATTACAGATTCCTCTCCCTCTACAACTTCCACTTCAGCATCCCACGTCCCCTCTCATATGGATCCACTCCTTTCCTGTCTCTCATTAGAAAAGAAACAAGTGCCAAATGGTGGTGGTGCATACCTTTGATCCCAGCACTCAGGAGGCAGAGACAAGTGTATCTCTGTGAGTTTCAGTCCAGTCTGATCTACAGAGAGAGTTTCATGTTAGATTCCAAAATTAAAAAGAAACCATGTCTTGTAAAATAAAAAGAAAACAAAAGAAACAGGCACCTAAAAATAAAAATAAAATATAAAATAAAATAAAACAAACACCAAGCCACCGGAATTGGACAAAACAAACAGAAGGTAAAGAACCTAAGAGAAGGTTTGAGAATCAGAGACCTACTCATTCATGCACACACTCTGGAATTCCATAGAAACACCAAACTAGAAGCTAAAATATATATGCAGTGGACCTGGCGCATACCTATGCAGGCTCTGTATAGGCTGGATCAATACATGTGAGTTCATAAGAGCTTTCATTGTGTTGAAATAGAAGTCCTAGTTTTCTTTGTGTTCTCTGTCCCCTTTAGCTATTACACTCTTTTTGCCTCCACTTCCATAATGTTCTCTGAGTGCCAAGGGAGAGATTTGATAGAGTGGAGACATCTCATTCAAGTTGAGTGTTTCAAGGTCTCTTACTCTCTGCATAGTGTCTGGCTGTTGGTCTTTATTTGTTCCTGTCTGCTGCAGGAGGAAGTTTCTCTGATGATAGCTGAGAAAGGTCCTGACTTGAAAGTATAAAAGTGTGCCATTAGAAGTTATGTCATTGTTACATTTTTTTTAAAAAAAGAAAGTAGTATTTGCTTTCCTCCTTTGTCCCTGCTCTCAGGTTCTTGGTCATCTGACCAGTATCAGATTTGAGTTTCTTCTCAGGAAAGGGGGCCTTAAGTCAAATCAGATATTTGTTGGTTATTCTCACAAGATTTGTGCCACCATTGCTCTGGCATATATTTCAAGCATGACACCACTGAAATCAAAGCATTTTTGGCTCACTTGGGGTTTGTGCTTCTTCTTTGGAAGCATGAAGAGTACCTTCCTGAACCAAAGATGTTAGAACATAGATGTGGAGTCCCCATGTATGTATCAGCTCAACGTTTCCATGTACAGTGAGTTGTGTAGGTGTTGTCTTCACCGAAGGGGCCTTGATGTCAGTTTGTGGAGAACAACCTATATTCATGGCAAAAGTCTGTGTTGGTTCACATTTGTTCTTGTCTTCTTTAAACTTCTTGCATTCTTTGATAGTGGTTATAATTGTTCTTTTAAGTTCTGTGTTTGTGAGTTCATTTAGGCATTACTTAGGGAAGAACATTTTTATAAGGTTGATGGATTTAAGGAGAGATAAACTGTCTTTGTCTTTCATATTATTTGTGTTTTAATAAGACCTAGACATGTCAACTTATTTTACCATATTGTGTCTGATGTGAGATTCTAGCTGGCTTTGGGCTAGGTCAATGAAAAGTCTATACAAAGAAAGGCATGAAGGTTGGAGATAGTACAGGCAGGAGAGGTTCCAGGAATTCAGCAGCCTGTATCTATAAACAGATGTGCACTCCCGGCTATGCCTGAAGCTTGGATATGATGTAGACTTGCATCTGAGGGACACACCAGATTGGATTGATACAGAGAGTATATTTGCTGAGACAAACCTGGAAGTTGGAAACAATGTAGTGAGGACCAATCAGACTGGGCATGCATATAGTATCAGTGACCAGGGACATATCTGTGAATTAGGGAAGTTACTGACAGGCTAGGGTTCAAAAAACTCACTACAATGAACCTGGGCATAGGATGTAGGAGCTAGGCATGGTCAGGAGGTCTGATGTGGTGTCAACAATGGGGTGGAAGGGAGGAAGATCACATTCATCCTACAGAGCATGTAGTGGATACAGGGTGCCTGAAAGCAGGAGGAACTAGAGAAAGAATCAGGTAAGTCCCAAAGAAATGGAGATGAAGTAAATCTTTCTCTAAACTTAATGCCTGTCAATTTACAAAAGTGTTTAAAATGGTTGCCTATTCTTTATATTCATAATTATATATTTTTTTATTGAGGAAAAAAATTTCCACCTCCTCCCATCCTCTCACTCCTCCCCCCTCCCCCCACTCCTCTCCCCTTCTCCCCATTTCTCACCCCCTCCCCCCACTTCTCTCCCCCTCCCTCTGCAGTCTGAAGAGCAGCCAAGGTTCCCTGCCCTGTGGAAAGTCCAAAGTCCTTGCCCCTCCATCCTGGTCTAGGAAGGTGAACATCCAAACTGGCTAGGCATCCTCAAAGCCAGAACATGATGCAGGATCAAAACCCAGTGCCATTGTCCTTGGCTTCTCAGCAGCCCTCATTGTCCGCCATATTCAGAGAGTCCGGTTTTATCCCCTGCTTTTTCAGTCACAGTCCAGCTGGCCTTGGTGAGCTCCCAATAGATCAGCCCCACTGTCTCTGTGGGTGGGTGCACCCCTTGTGATCCTGACTTCTTTGCTCATGTTCACCCTCCTTCTGTTCCTCATTGGGACTTTGGGAGTTCAGTCCAGACCCAGCAATGCCACTCTTGGGAATATACCCAAGAGATACCCGATCATATGACAGGGGCATTTGTTCAACTATGTTCATAGCAGCATTGTTTGTAATAGCCAGAACCTGGAAACAGCCTAGATGTCCGTCAATGGAAGAATGGTTGAAGAAAGTGTGGAATATATACACATTAGAGTACTACTCAGCAGTAAAAAACAATGACTTCTCGAATTTTGCATGCAAATGGATGGAAATAGAAAATACTATCCTGAGTGAGGTAACCCAGACCCAAAAAGATGAACAAGGTATGGACTCACTCATAATTGGGTTCTAGCCATAAATATAGGTCAGTAAGTCTATAATTTGTTATCATAATTATATTTTTATAGATTACTTTTCAACTCTCACTGGATTTTAATTAAATATGTTTTAGAATATTTTCTTTTTTCCCCCTTGGTCTAAATTCCATTCTTTTATTTTGTCTTCTACTTTTGAATGCTTCATTAGAATGAAAGCTGAAATTTTATTTAAAGACATTTTGTTTTACCCATCACAATTTATAAACACAAGATATACATATATAAAGATATCAATATAAAAGATGTGTATTGTGTTTTCTGGACTCATGCAAACTCATTGCCCTAAATGATTAGATATTACTATCCAAAATAATTTTTTTCCTTAAGGAGAATAACACCTCAATTTGTGAATGACTTGTATCCCAAACACTATTTGTTGAGCTGCAAGAGTGAATTCATGTTACACAAAATGTTATCCATAGTGAACATATAAAACATTTAAACAAACTTAAAATAGATTAAAAATTTATTCATCTCCCTTTGTTCCTGAAGTTAAACACAAAATAATTCTCTTTAATCTAATATCCATAGATGTCAATGTTTTTTTTCTAAAAATTAAGTCTTTGCATTTAAAATATAAATGTATTTTAATTTTTACATAGTTTTTAAGAGACTTGTCTTCTATTTCAGGGTGAGAGGGTATACATTTGCCTAACTCGGTTCAACCAATATTATCCATTTGTTCTTAAATACATTCTTGAAAGTGTTAAAGTTGTTTGTTCATTTCTTCAGCAACTATTTGAAACAGATGTTTTGCATATAGAAATATAACTGTGATTTTTAAGTGAAGAATTTTCCATTCTTATGTGGAATGTTTGGTGCAGAAACCTAAAACAAGTTAATATATGAAACATTAATCTGTTAAAAGAGGGCAATTTTAAGGTGAATAGAATAGCAAATATAAAGTCTGAAAGATGAAAATGGCTGGCATCCCTAAAGAACAAGTTAGTTTTTAGGTCAATATTTCTAGAATGCCAGTGAAAGAAGGGTCACTTAAAACATTAAATAAATGGGTCACTTAAAACATTAAATAAATGGAGCCTTAGAGGCTGTTGTGAAGTCATGACTTTTCACTTTCAATACTAATTGAAAGAATAGACTACTTGCACAATGAGTTTTACATTTTAATCTTATTACCGTGGTTGCTAAGGATTTTTTTGAGGTAAGAAAAAGGTTAAGTCAGGGAAACAAATTAGGACTCTTTACAGAGATCCTGCTAGGAGGAAAGAGTGATGTAAGCCATACAGTAACAGTGGAACTAGTAAGAAGAAATCAATGTTTACAAATATTTGCAATTACAGCCAGTAGGATTTACTGATAGAATGTAAGCTAAGAGAAAGTGATAAGCCAATGACAGCCTCAGGGTTTTTATTCCAGGAAACTGGAAGTAATGTCCATGCCACTAATTGCTGTTGGAAAGAAAGAAAAGCTAGCTTGACAGCATGCTAATTTCTTACTATGTGTTAACTTGTCCATAGGACATGTCAAATAGGTAGTTAGATAATGAATCTGGATGAGGACAGGATAGATGATAAGAGCTAAAGAATAATAGATATGTGACTAGAATTGAAAACCATGGCATTTGATGTTCGTGTGGCTTAAAATAATAAAGAAGAGGAAGACTCCTATGGTATCAATGTATTAGGGGATGTGACAATGTAAAGTTCCACCTCACAGTGGTAGAAAGGTTGGAGAAAAGTTGACAACTTAAGAAAAAATAGAAAAGAAGAATTAGCTTTATGTAATGGCTATGGAAAGGGTATTATAGGGGCTTTTAATGGTTTACAGGCAATGTTCATCATGATGAAGTAGGAAAATGTAAAAAAACAGTACAGGCGAGCAGCCTTGTAGACTGCAGGAAATGAAACTTTTGAGGGCAAAGAAAGAAGAGTGGTGTAAAATGAAACTGTAAAGAAAGAAGACACATCTTTACAGCTTGTAAGATACAATAGACTATACAATTCCAGACTAGGATTAAAAGTCTGAAGAGAACATACATAGAACACATTTTTCTGCCACTTATATCGAAAAAAAGTCACCTTCACCCAGCATGTAACTGTACATAGAGACAAATGTTTTTCAGACCACAGTTGTGAGTTCACTCTCCAGTTCATTTCTGTCAACATCAAAGAAAAAATTTCTTAAAACCGTCACGAATACTACGACAAATATCCCTTCTTTGTGATCGCTACCCCAAGTTTTAGGAAGTGTGAGAACAGAGGTCAGCAACTGTAGTCAATTGTTTTTATAGCTTCCTACTCATTATCTGCTTCGTTATTCCCAGTGTGATAAGTTCCATTGCTCAGTGGTCATTTTGGTAAGATGAAGGTTAAAAGAGAGAGTGAGAAAGAGATGGAGGGAGGCTCCAGAAAACTACCATTTCATTGAAAAGAAATGCAGAACATATTCTTTTGATCAATGAAAATTTATGAATGTCAGACTGCAGTGCAAAACTTTTCCCTGGTATATTTGCCATTAAATGTTATAAAAATTTTGGTAAAAATGAAAGCATGTGTTTGTTTTTCATATGTATTGTCAAGAGAAAATGGTGCAAAACTTCAGGTAATATTGTCAAGTTTGTTGGATCACAGATTGCTGGAGATAGAATGAATAGAAAAATGCCACAATCCATTATTTTCATTTCCCAGATGGACAAAGAGAGGTCCCAGAATTCTGATAAAATTTGGTTGCAGGACTCCTCACAATGTTCTTTCTGGTTTTCAGTTAATTTTTTTCTTTATGGTTGTATGAGAAGTGACACAAACCAAACTCCCAAATGATTTGGCTGAAAGTGACTATTAATAGATGGTTTTTATTATATTCAAATATAATGTTGGAAAGTTAACTTATTAAAATAAAATAAAAGAAAGAAAGAGATCACCAATGTGGGTTATTACTATTGTGTTATTTTTCCTGTCCTCGTTATGTCTTCATTTTGAGTTTGTTGATAGTAGACTTTAGAACTATTATTGGTGATATGTTTCCTACTCTGTCACAAAAAGTCTAACCAAATCTCTTAGGTGAAAGGTTTTGTCCTTAATAATGTAAGTTATCACTGTTGAGCTGTTACTCTCCCATCCACAGCAACTTTTAATTTATAAAGTTATATTACTTGGTCCTATTAGAGTGTTCATACTATGGTAGTAACTCAGCATTCTCTTTTTCATTTTTCTGACATATTGGTTAGGATATATTTAAGACAGGCAAGGTCTTAGAAAGATTCCAGTATTTTCTGCTGTTGAGGGATGAAAGAAATGTTATTTCAATACTGAGGTTACTTTTAAGTGTAAGTATTCAGTGGAGAATATCATATATGTTATATGGAGTCGTAGAGAGAAGGAGAGGGAGAGAGAAAATGCTTATGTATTGATGAACCATTGTATTTAAGGAGCACTGATATGTTGATATCTGAGTGGTATAAAAATCTAGAGAATTATATATAATTATCGGCCTTTTCTGTCCCATTTTACTAAAGCTAAGCCAGAAAAGGAAGTTATCTGAAAACATTAGATTGAAGTTAGCCTGATAACATTTGACAGGTACCAGCTAGATGTTTTTGTAGATAAAGAAATATTTAAATATCAATAATAAAGATAATAAAAAGCAATAATTTATGATGGTGTGACATATTGGTACCCACAATTAATAAATCCTTTGTCAACTTTCCAAATCATTATGAGGGATGTACAGTGACTTCTAGTCTTTCACCTGCATACACACCATCATGAAACAGAACTCATATAAAGATTGCAACTAGTATCTGAAAGCATGTTGAAAGAGGTTCATTGTTCTGTATAATGGGAATAATGTTTCCTATTCCTACATGGGGAAAAGAAATCACTGAAATGTTACATGCATACTAAATTAATACCCATCTCAGAACATATAGCTTAATGATTTATAGCTCTCATGTGCTCATACTAAAGAGCATGTGAAAGTGAATAAAAGAAAAACAGAAAACATCTCAAGAAATATACTAAATTTAATGTGCATCCTTTTTCCTGACAGTAAGTTTTTATCTTGTGATTCTCTAGAAACTTAACTATTTCCACCACAAAAAAATACCTCTACAAACTCTTATATCTTAGCAAATGCTATTTTTAATTGCACATTTTTTGTGAGATTACCAACTAATATTGAAACAAAAGGAAATGCTTCATGGATATAAAATGCATACACCATGTAATTTCGCTCTCTTTTTTACAAGACATATATTTTAAAGAAAAACAATTTTTAGACACTAAGAATGGCATGTAGCAGATGATGAAAATATAAGACTGGGAAGTAAATTTGAAAATGAAATCAGGAACTGCTTTTACTTTTCAAGTTATGCACCAGTCAAAAATATTTGAAGTCTTATATTTTTGGTTGTGAGCCTAGCCTTTAACGGCTGAGCCATCTCTCCAGCCCTAAGGAGGGTGAACATGAGCAAAGAAGTCAGGATCACAAGGGGTGCACCCACCCACAGAGACAGTGGGGCTGATCTATTGGGAGCTCACCAAGGCCAGCTGGACTGTGACTGAAAAAGCAGGGGATAAAACCGGACTCTCTGAATATGGCGGACAATGAGGGCTGCTGAGAAGCCAAGGACAATGGCACTGGGTTTTGATCCTGCATCATGTTCTGGCTTTGAGGGTGCCTAGCCAGTTTGGATGTTCACCTTCCCAGACCAGGATGGAGGGGCAAGGACTTTGGACTTTCCACAGGGCAGGGAACCTTGGCTGCTCTTCAGACTGCAGAGGGAGGGGGAGAGAAGTGGGGGGAGGGGGAGAGAAGTGGGGGGAGAGAAGTGGGGGAAGGGGGGAGGAGTGGGGGATGGGATGAGGCGGAAATTTTTTTCCTCAATAAAAAAAAAAACAATTGCTTTTAACCATTCCTTATCTAAAAAAAATCACTTAGGTAATTTTTCAAATTGGTTAGAAGCAAATAATTGAAAGCCAACTTCTTGCAAAAGGAATAAATAATTCACATTGTCAGTAAAAAAAAAATATTTGAAGGTGTTTTCTTAAAAGGTCTAAAAAAGAGATTAAAGTATTTAAAACAAGGTGTCACTTGCCAATCATTCTTTCCCTAATCTAAGTTTCAGTCTGCACTTTTAAATATAGAGTTACAGCCAGCCCCCTATAACATTGTATGGCCTAGTGCGATCTTGGTGCATGACTATGGGAAACGAAGATCTTTGCATTTAATACCTACCCAACAGCCCTCTAAAAAAATTGAAAACCTAAAAAGCTTGTCAATCAGAATTGCAAACACTTTTTACATAAAAAGAGAAGCTTAAATAGAAAACTGGAGCAACAACAGGTGGCATGGATTCCGGCACGGGCTTGCACCCAAGAGGAGAATCAACACTGATTCATGAGCATAACTACAGGGCCTGGTGTAGAGCCAGTTCTGATTTCCTTTGCTTTTAGAGCAGCTTTTAATTTTTTATCATCTTATGAAATGGTAGTGAATTAGATGCTGAACACTGGTAACTACAGTGTTACCTTTGCCACAGGGATACTTATCCAGGTATGTCAGCAGTGCCTATGGGCACATGCTTAAAGTTTAATCTGGAAAAATAACCTCTAGGATCCTTTATCTTGTCAGGATTTAAAATGAAATCAGAGATGATAGGGCTTTCATGAAAGCAGTTGGTCACTCATGAATGGCCTTAGAGCAATCAGCTTGGTTTTAAAGTTTACAATGGAATACCATTTCATATTATGTTACTCTGTGTTGAATTAAATTTTGAGGAAGTAAACAACTGTGAATTTATTACAAGTAGTACACTTATGACAGACAAAAATAAGAAGTCAACCAAAGGTTAAACTTGGTAAACCAATGAGTCTACTAAACTTACTTACAGAGCATACATGAGTAGTTACTTGCAGGAGAATGCATGATGCCCAAAGAGCTTCACTTATGCAAAGCATCACCCTATTATGAATGAAATTTGGTTACTATCTCTATGTCATCTTCTCTTTGTTCAGTTTACTCACCAAATCAGAGCTTATATTCACATGTACCCTTTGCATTATAACTCATCTCTTAGGTGATCAAGCTCTTACTAGCCTGCCATATTCATCAGAGCTGAATCTCTTATCATGCATAACAGTACTCATGCTATTTTTGCAATGGCTAATTAGACAATTTTGTCATATATATGCTACTCTGAGGGGATACAATTTACTATCTACTTCTTCAGTTATTTTTCAGCAGCCCCCTGTGCTAGTTACTATTGCTGTGATGACACACCATGATCAAAAGCTGAGGATTAATTTGTTTTATACTTCCACATTGTAGTCCATTACTGACAGAAGTCAGGACCGAAAGTCGAGGCAGGAACTAAAACAGGGCAGTAATCTGGAGCCAAAAGCTGATGCACAGGCCATAAAGGGGCGTTGCTTACTGCCTTCCTTCCACTGGTTTGCTCAACCTGCATTCTTACAGAACTCAGGACCACCAGCCCAGGGATATACCAACCACTGTGGGATGGGCCCTCCTCCATTCATCACTAATTGAGAAAATGCCCTAAATTTTTGCCTACAACCCAAACTTACAGAGGCAATTACTCAGTTGAGGTTCTCTCCTCTCAGATAACACTAGATTATGTCAAGTTGACATAAAACTAACCAGCACAACCCATTCATTAAGCAGATTGCCATACGATACCATGCAGGAGAGAATATCCCACTTTACATCCACTCCCATGAACACTCAGTCTTTACATGGAGCATACTTAGTTGCATGTTGTATTATCTGTGGTAAGATAGATTCACGAAATTGCTGCCATAGCAAGAAAGCATACTACAATATTGCATGTGGGGAAGGAAATGCTAGTCTCACAGGTATTCCACTCTCCAATATTTCAACCTTAGTTTTATACATTGTGGCCCATCACAAGGGCCAAGCTATCACCCCTCCCTAAGTCATGTTTGACTTTTGCCATGTCTCATTATTAAATGCCAATTTGCTGAATTAAGTTTCTTAGAATAGACATAATAAACCAACTGTTCAACCACATGTAGGTCACCAAAGACAAAGCCAAATAAGAATTCTTCCAAGCCCAACTTGGCAAACCAATGAGTTTATTTTATATACAGACCATAGAGGAAAAGTTACTAAAAGGAGTATGTGTAATTTCCAAACAAATATACAATCTCAAAGCCCAAGGTTTCATGAATAATGACCTCATACAAGAAACACCATAGAATCCTACTTTTAGTTACTTTCTACTACCTGTGCACTCTATCACATCTCATGATCTTACTTGCAACTAGAAAATGTAGGAAAATTAATGATGAATCTCATGTGAAGGTCCTGTGACAATCCCTCCATCCTACAACTATGAATGGTTAATAACCATAAACATCAATATTATTTTACTGTTTTGCTTTTTATGTTTTTCTCTGTAGCTTTGGGGCCTGTCCTAGAACTAGCTCTTGTAGACCAGGTGGGCCTCAAACTTACAGAGGTCCACCTGCCTCTGCCTTCTGAATGCTGGAATTAAAGGCATGTGTCACCACCTCCCAGCCTGTTTTGCATAGTAGAGCCAGGATAAGCTCTACTATATTTAAAATGGTAATAGAAAGATCATGTTATGCCCTGTTCTAGATACAAGGTATAAGAAATGTTCTATAATATTTTGGCCTGTGAATAATTTATCAAATGAATAATCAGAGTGTTCTAAGAACGGTAAGTATATTTCAGAAGCATGGGGTGCTTTTCCTGATGAAAAGGTATATATGAATATTTGTATTTATTCATGAAAAGACAATAGCAAATTTAATGTAATTCATTTTATTCTGATACTTAATGCTTTGGTTTTCTAGTCTCATGTATCAATCATTTCTTTATTAATATACAGGGATGGATGCACAAACATAAGATTCTTAAAAAGGATCTATAGCTGGATGTTTTAAACGTTCTTTAACAAAGATAAGAGTGAGCTTAAGTACTGTAACCTCAATGCCTATTTCATTAGAGCAATGTTTCCTAAACTTTCATATGCTCAAAAAATACTAAAAAAATCTTAATAAAATGGAGATGTGAAGGAATTTAATTAAATTTAAGTGGTAAAGAAAATTACAAAAATATACATAATTGTGAGATAATGTGCGTACTTTAATACATATATACATAGTATAACATTTAACTTAATGTAAGCAAATCTGTCTCCTTAAACACTTAGCATTCTTCATGATGAAACACTTACAAAAGCATTTGTTTGGTTTATTTAAATATATACCACATAACTGTTATCTCTACATATTCTACTTTGGAATGACAAATTAGAACTTATTTCTATTTACCTGTAACTATTACTAGCAATCAACCTTTTTCTCCACTGCTGTCTCTGCTATACTGTCCTCCTGAGACTTAAATCTACTACACAGTCTACTCTCAACCTGCATGGTATGCAGGTGTTTATTTTCCTCATGTGTTGTACACTACAACTTAAGTCTTGTCATGAGTAGTCTGGCTAATTTCATTTAGCATAATAAACTCCAAGTTCATCCGCAGTGCCATAAATGACAAGATTTCATGTGCATATGACTAAATATTATTGTAATACATGTATTTTATTTTACATGGCTTATAAATACTTTAGTTGTTTCTATTTCTTGGTTACTGTAAGAATGGGATTATTGCATATCCTTGAGCAAAATTTTAACTTATCTGTTCATCAGTTTCCTTGTTGATTACCTTTAGTATGGGGATGAAAATAGTACTTCTTTCAGAGTTTAATATTGAAGATCATCTAAACTTCTACCACAAAAGGAATTTACAGTTTATAATTCTGCCTTTTTCTAAGAATTCTGAAGATTTTAAAACAAACATATTATATTTATCTCCATTATGTGTTTATTTATTTAATTTTACTATGTATATTAAACTATCAGTGAAAATAGATGTTACCTAAATAACATTTTGTATAATCAATGGCTAGCTTTCTGGTCACAGAGTATCTCAGACATTATGATAACCACCTTACACTCATGATATAAATTTACTCTATTGAATTTCTCTTGGTTTTAAACACTTTCCAGATTTGATTTCCTAAGTCTTTTTTTAAATTTTTTTTATTGAAAAAAAAATTCCACCTCCTCCCAGCCTCCCATTTCCCTCCCTCTCCTCCCACCCTTCTCCACCTTCCCCTACTCCTTTCCCCCTCCTTCTCCATTCCAAAGAGCAGTCAAGGTTCCCTGCCCTGTGGAAAGTCCAAAGTCCTCCCCCCTCCATCCTTGGTCTAGGAAGGTGAATATCCAAACTGGCTAGGCTCCCACAAAGCCAGAACATGAAGTAGGATCAAAACCCAGTGCCATTGTCCTTGACTACTTAGCAGCCCTCATTGCCGCCATATTCAGAGAGTCTGGTTTTATCCCATGCTTTTTCAGTCACAGTCCAGCTGGCCTTGGTGAACTCCCAATAGATCAGCCCCACTGTCTCCGTGGGTGGGTACACCCCTTGTGGTCCTGATTTCTTTGCTCATGTTCTCCCTCCTTCTGCTCCTCATAGGGACATTGGGAGCTCAGTCCGGTGCTCCAGTGTGGGACTCTGTCTCTATCTCCGTTCATCGCGAGATGAAGGAAGCTTCTGTAAAGCAAAGGACACTGTCACTAAGACAAAAAGGCAACCCGCTGACTGGGCGAAGATCTTTACCAACCCCACAACAGACAAAGGTCTGATCTCCAAAATATATAAAGAACACAAGAAACTAGACTTTAAAATGCTAATTAACCCAATTAAAACAGTTTTAAGCTCCTACACTAAGGCTACCCACCCAGAACAGTGAGTGCCTGCCTAACCTGCAGGCCTCAAGGTCCCCCTTAAGGGAGCCCAGGCACCTTCAGCTTGTGCTCCAGGGTTGCCTGTGCTCCCCTGGTTCCCACCCTGACTGCCCAGTTTTTCCTTTTGTCCCCTGATCATTGGGCTACCAGGCGGCCCTGTTTAGGTGCTGAGGAGTTCCATTTGGACGGGTGAGTATGTACTCTCCAGGGCCGGATTGTCCCAGAAGAGAGCACAAACCCCCCTCTCCCAGCTCCTTCTGTAGGGCTGTCTTTCTTACACACGATCCCCCACACACAAGCCTGCATTTTCTGCTAGGTCCTTTGCTCAGGAACAGTTTTCTGCTCCTACACTAAGGCTACCCACCCGGAGCAGTGAGTGCCTGCCTACCAGGCAGGCCTCAAGGACCCCCAAAAGGGAGCAAGCCACAGCTTCAGCTTTTGCAGCAGGGTGTCCTGTGTTCTACTTGTCCCCACCCTGCCACCCAAGTTCTCCCTTTTGTCCACGGGTCATTGGACTACCAGGCGTCCATGTTAAGGTGCTGAGGAGTTCCATCTGGACGGGACAGTTCCTACTTCTACACTGAAGAGATACACCCAGAGAGTCAGTCACAGCAAAGACTGGACCAAGACACCAGGGCTCTCCTGGCTCCATTTGAAGGAAGAGATGGGAAGATGCCAGTGCAAGAATTCCTTCAACAACCTGAAAGGCAACAGGACATCACCAGAATCCAGGGATCCCGAAATAAGAAGAATGGTACACCCCACTCTAGAAAAATAAGAAGAAATCGACTCAAAAGTGAATTATATGAAAATAATAGAAGATCTTAAACAGGAGGTGAAAAACTGCCATAAACATTTAGAGATCACAAACAAAAAGGTAGAGGAAATTAATAAATCTCTCAAAGATACCGAAGAAAACAAAGAGAAACAAGAAAAAGCAATCAAACAGGTAAGGGAAGTGGTTCAAGACTTGAAGAATGAAATGGAAGTAATGAAGAAAACACAAACTTCATGAAGGATGGACATGGAAATTCTGGGTAAACGAACAGGAACTACAGAGACAAGTACTACTAACAGATTACAAGAGATAGAAGAAAGAACTTCAGACAATGAAGATACCATAGAGAAAATAAACACACTGATCAAAGAAAACAGCAAAACGAACAAATTCTCATCACAAAAAAATTCAGGAAATCTGGGACACAATAAAAAGACCAAAACTAAGAATAATTGGGATAGAAGAAGGAGAAGAAGTACAGCTCAACAGTCCAGAACATATATTTAATAAAATTATAGAAGAAAACTTTCCAAACTTAAAGAAAGACATTCCTTTGAAGGTTCAAGAAACATACAGAACACCAAATAGACTGGACCAAAAAAGAAACCCATCTCCTTGCCATATAATAATCAAAACACAAAACATACAGAATAAAGAAAGAATATTAAGAGCTGCAAAGGAAAAAGGCCAAGTTACGTATAAAGGTAAACCTATCAGACATACACCTGATTTCTCTATGGAAACAATGAAAGCCAGAAGGTCCTGGATAGATGTACTGCAGAAACTAAGAGACCATGGATGCAAGTCCAGACTACTATACCCAGCCAAGCTTTCATTCACTATAAATGGAGAAAACAAAATTTTCCAGGATAAAAACAAATTTAAACCATACATAGCCACAAAGCCAGCCTTACAGAAAGTAATAGAAGGAAAATCACAAACCAAGGAGTCCGACAATGACCAGAATAACTCAAATATATAGAGACCCTTCACCAGCACAACTCAAAGAAGGGAAACACATAAACTCTACTAAACAAAAAGTGATCGGAGTTAACAACCACTGGTCAATAATATCACTTAATGTCAATGGACTCAACTAACTGATAAAAAGGCACCGGCTAAAAGATTGAATACGAAAACAGGATCCAACATTCTGCTGTTTACAAGAAACACACCTTAACCACAAAGACAGGCACCTACTCAGAGTAAACGGATGGGAAAAGGTTTATCAAGCAAATGGACCTAAAAAACAAACAGGTGTGGCCATAATAATTTCTAACAAAGTTGACATCAAACTTAATCAGAAGAGATGGGGAGAGACATTTTATACTCATAACAGGAACAATTCATCAGGATGAAGTCTCAATCCTGAACATCTATGCCCCTAATAAAAAAGCACCCACATACGTAAAAGAAACATTACTAAAACTCAAGGCTGCCATCAAACCGCACACACTAATAGTAGGAGACTTCAACACTCCTCTCTTACCAATGGACAGGTCAATCAGACAGAAACCTAAGAGAGAAATAAAAGAATTAATGGAGGTAATGAATCACATGGACTTAACAGACATCTATAGAACATTCCAACAAAGTAGGAAAGAATATACCTTCTTCTCTGCAGCTCATCGAACCTTCTCAAAAATTGACCACATACTCGGTAACAAAGCAAACTTTCACAGTTACAAAAAAAATATTCGTAACCTCCTGCATCTTATCAGATCACCATGGATTAAAGTTAGAATTCAACAACAATGCTACCCCCAGAAAGCCTACAAACTCATGGAAACTGAACAGTCAACAACTGAACCACACCTGGATCAAGGAAGAAATAAAGAAAGAAATTAAAGTCTTCCTTGAATTCAATGAAAATAAAGAAACAACCTATTCAAACTTATGGGACACTATGAAAGCAGTCCTAAGAGGAAAGTTCATAGCACTAAGTGCCCATTTAAAGAAAACAGAAAAAGCACACATTGGAGACTTTACAGCCCACCTGAAAGCTCGAGAAAAAAAAGAAGCAGACTCTCCTAGGTGGAGGAAAAGACTGGAAATAATCAAACTGAGGGCTGAAATCAACAAAATAGAAACAAAGAAAACAATCCAAAGAATTAATGAAACAAAAAGCTGGTTCCTGGAGAAAATCAACAAGATTGATAAACCCCTATCCAAACTAATCAAATGGCAGAGAGAGAATATGCAAATTAATAGGATCAGAAATGAAAAGGGGGACATAACCACAGACACAGAGGAAATTCAGAGAATCATTAGATCTTACTACAAAAGCCTGTATGATAGAAAACTGGAAAATGTAAAAGAAATAGAAACTTTTTTAGATGAATACCATATACCAAAGTTGAACCAGGACCAGGTGAACAATCTAAATATACCTGTTAGTCACGAAGAATTAGAAGCTCTTATCAAAAACCTCCCTACCAAAAAAAGCCCAGGAACAGATGGTTTCAATGCGGAATTCTACCAGAACTTCCACGAAGACTTAATACCTATACTCCTTAATGTATTTCACAATATAGAAACAGAAGAGTCATTGTCAAATTCCTTTTATGAAGCTACAGTCACTCCGGTACCAAAACCACACAAAGACTCAACCAAGAAAGAGAATTATAGGCCAATCTCACTAATGAATATCAATGCAAAAATCCTCAACAAAATACTGGCAAATCGTATCTAAGAACACATTAGCAAAATTATCCATTATGATCAAGTAGGCTTCATCCCAGAGATGCAGGGCTGGTTCAACATACAAAAATCTATCAATGTAATCCATCATATAAATAAACTGAAAGAAAAAAAAATATGATCATTTCATTAGATGCTGAAAAAACTTTTGACAAAATTCAACATCCATTTATGATAAAAGTAATGGAGAGATTAGGGATACAAGGGTCATACCTAAATATAATAAATCTATATACAGCAAGCCGACAGCTAACATCAAATTGAACGGAGAGAAACTCAAAGCCATCTCACTAAACACAGGAATACGACAGAGCTGTCCACTCTCGCCATACCTCTTCAATATAGTGCTTGAAGTTCTAGCAATAGCAATAAGACAACATAATGTGATCAAGGATATTCAAATTGGAAAGGAAGAAGTGAAACTTTCGTTATTTGCAGATGATATGATAGTGTACATAAGCAACTCCCAAAACTCCACCAAAGAACTACTACAGCTGATAAACACCCTTGGCAGGATACAAGATCAACTCCAAAAAATCAGTTGCCCTCTTATATTAAAAGGATATGGAAATAGAGAAGGAAATCAAAGAGTCACCATTCACAATAGCCACAAACAGCATAAAATATCTTGGGGTAACTCTAACCAAGGAAGTAAAAGATCTATTTGACAAGAACTTTAAGGCATTGAAGAAAGAAATTGAAGAGGATACCAGAAAATGGAAGGACCACCCTTGCTCTTGGAATGGGAGGATCAACATAGTAAAAATGGCAATTCTACCAAAGACAATTTATAGATTCAATGCAATCCCCATCAAGGTCCCATCAAAAATTCTTCACAGATCTTGAGAGGACAATAAACAACTTTATATGGAAAAACAAAAAACTCAGGATAGCAAAAACAATCCTATACAATAAAGGATCTTCTGGAGGCATTACCATCCCTGACTGCAAACTCTATTACAGAGCTACAGTAATGAAAACAGTGTGGTACTGGCTTAAAAACAGAGATGTCGACCAATGGAATCATATAGAAGACCCGGATTTTAACACACAAACCTAAGAACACCTCATTTTCGATAAAGGAGCTGTAAGTATACAATGGAAGAAAGAAAGCATCTTCAACAAATGGTGCTGGCAAAACTGGATGTCAACCTGTAGAAGAATGAAAATAGACCCATATCTATCACCATGCACAAAACTCAAGTCCGAATGGATCAAAGACCTTAATATCAGTCTGAACACTGAACCTGATAGAAGAGAAAGTGGGAAGTACCCTACAACAGATGGGCACAAGAGATCGCTTCCTAGGTATAACCCCAAAAGCACAGACATTAAGGGAAACAATGAATAAATGGACCTACTGAAACTGAGAAGCTTCATTAAAGCAAAGGACACTGTCATTAGACAAAAAGGCAACCTACTGACTGGGAGAAGATCTTCACCAATCCCACAACAGACAAAGGTCTGATCTCCAAATATATAGAGAACTCAAGAAACTTTAAAATGCTAATTAACCCAATTAAAATATGGGGCACTGACCTGTACAGAGAATTCTCAACAGAGGAAGTTTAAATGGCCAAAAGACACTTAAGGTCATGCTCAACCTCCTTAGCAATCAGGGAAATGCAAATCAAAACAACTTTGAGATATCATCTTACACCTGTCAGAATGGCTAAAATCAAAAACACCAATGATAGCCTTTGCTGGAGAGGCTCTGGAGGAAGGGGTACAGTCATCCATTGCTGGTGGGAATGCAATCTTGTGCAACCACTTTGGAAAGCAGTGTTTCAGTTTCTCAGGAAATTCGGGATTAACCTACCCCTGGACCCAGCAATACCACTCTTGTGAATATACCGAAGAGATGCCCTGTCATATGACAAAAGCATTTGTTCAACTATGTTCATAGCAGTTTTATTTCTAATAACCAGAACCTGGAACCAACCTAGACGTCCTTCAATGGAAGAATGGATGAAGAAATTGTGGAATATATACACATTAGAGTACTATGCTGCGGTAAAAAACAATGACTTCTCGAATTTTGCATGCAAATGGATGGAAATAGAAAACACTATCCTGAGTGAGGTAACCCAGGCCCAAAAAGATGAACATGGGATGTACTCACTCATAATTGGTTTCTAGCCATAAAGAAGGGTCACGGGGTCTACAATTAATGAACCTAAAGAAACTAAATAAGAAGGTGAATCCAAGGAAAAACATATAGTTATCCTCTTGGCTATGGGAAGTAGACAAAATGGCCGGGGAGATATTTGGGAACTTGGGGGTGGGGTGGGATGGGGGTAAAGGGAGATGGGGAGAGAAAAGTGAGAAGGGGAGGATGGGGGGAACTTGGGGAAACAGGATGATTGGGATGAAAAAAAGGTTGGATAGGGGAGCATGAAAGCACAATTCTTAGTTAAGGGAGCCACCTAGGGTTGGCAAGAGACTTGAACCTAGAGTGGCTCCCAGGAGCCCAAGGCAATGTCCCCAGTTAGTTCCTTGGACAGCTAAGGATAGGGAACCTGAAATGACCCTATCCTATAGCAATACTGACGAATATCTTGTATATCACCATAGAACCTTCATCTGGTGATGGATGGAGATAGACACAGAGACCCACACTGGAGCACTGCACTGAGATCCCAAGGTCCCAATGAGGAGCGTAAGGAGGGAGAAGATGAACCAGGAAGTCAGGACCACGAGGGGTGTACCCACCCACTGAGACAGTGGGGCTGATCTATTGGGATCTCATCAAGGCCAGCTGGACTGTGACTGAAAAAGCATGGGATAATACCGGACTCTCTGAACATGGCGAACAATGAGGGCTGATGAGAAGCCAAGGACAATGGAACTGGGTTTTGATCCTACTTCATGTTCTGGCTTTGTGGGAGCCTAGCCAGTTTGGATGTTCACCTTCCTAGACATGGACAGAGGGGAGAGGACCTTGGACTTTCCTCAGGACAGGGAACCCTGACTGCTTTTGGACTGGAGAGGGAGTGGAGAGGAGTGGGGGGAGGGGGAGAAGGGTGGGAGGAGGGGGAGGGAAATGGGAGGCTGGGAGGAGAGGGAAACTTTTTTTTTCCTTTTCTCTATAAAAAAATAGAAATTAAAAAAGAAAGAGTACTACTCAGCGGTAAAAAACAATGACTTCTCGAATTTTGCATGCAAATGGATGGAAATAGAAAATACTATCCTGAGTGAGGTAACCCAGACCCAAAAAGATGAACATGGGATGTACTCACTAATAATTGTGTTCTAGTCGTAAAGAAAGATCAGTGAGTCTATAATTTGATATCCTAAAGAAGCTAAATAAGAAGTTGAACCCAAAGAAAAACATATAGCTATCCTCCTGGTTATGGGAAGTAGACAAGATTTTCGGGCAAAACATTGGGATCTTGGGTGTGGGGTGGGAGGGGGGTAAGGGGAGATGGGGAGAGAAATGTGAGAAGGGGAGGATGGGAGTACTTGGGGAAACGGGATGATTGGGATAAAGGAAGTTTGGATAGGGGAGCACGGAAGCACATATCTTAATTAATGGAGCCATCTTAGGGTTGCCAAGATACTTGGACCTAGAGGGGCTCCCAGGTGCCCATGGCTATGTCTCTAGTTTGTTCCTGGGGCAGCTGAGTATAGGGAACCTGAAATGACCCTATCCTATAGCCAAACTAATGAATATCTTACATATCACCATAGAACACACATATTATTAATTAATTTATGACTATTATATCACATTTTCTGCTCATCATATTTATCATATTTCTCTAATGAAATTCTTCTCATAAGAGATAATAATACTTAAGTGACTTAACCTCAGACACAAGTAGTAAGAAGCCGAGTCAAAATTAAGCCAAGCCTTATATGTGGATCAGTTTATAGAGTGCTTGCCTAGCATGTGTGAAATCAAGAGCTCCATCCTTTTTAAACCAACTATGTGTAATTCTACCCTATGGTTTAGATGAAGTGGTATCAAACATTGAAGGTAACCCTGAGCTACATATTGAGTTCCAGGCAACTCTGAGATAATATGAGGTCTTCTAAAATGACTAGAGAGGAAGAAAGAATGAGAGAGAGAGACTGAGAGAGAGAGAGAGAGAGAGAGAGAGAGAGAGAGAGAGAGAGAAACTTTAAAAACCTACATTGTTTTACTTTTGACAAAATGAGTTTAATAATGATTGCTTTTGTGAGCATAATGAGAAGGCTATTTACTGAAAGATATGGAATTTATCAGTATATACAACACTGAAGAAAATGATATCCTCTCCCTAAGAACCCACAATCTATTCCTAGTCCTTTAGTAAATGGTAGGGCCTCAAGAGTCTTTATCAGTACACAAAGAAATAGTGACAACTTGAATCTTAAGCAGATCTTCCACAGCTAATCACAGCCACTGTGTGCTCAAGACTGTAACAGCCATATCATGTTCAGGAGACTGTGTTTCACCACACTCCTCTCCATCCTCTGTCTCTTACATTCTTTCTGCCTCCTCTTTCACTATGTTTCCTGAGCTTTTGTGGGTAGAGGAAGTATATACACCCTCTCCATGACTAAGTAAAGCACTCACTTATTCTCAGCACTTTGTACATTATGATTCTCTGGGTTAACCGCCTCCCATTGCAGAGCAATGTTTCTGTGATAAAGGTTGAAGGCCTCACTAATCCGTAAGTGTAAACATAAGTATTTACCCTGTCCAGTTAGCAAAAGAAAAGAGTATGTTTCCTGCCAGGGCTTATAAACTCCCAAGCATAAATGAGCTTTAGATTGGGTATACAGTACAAATTATGAACTGTCTTTTGAATATATAATCAGAACACAGTTATTTCTAAAATACTCATTATCTATTTTACTGGTAAGCATCTTACTAGAAAGGCATTATTTTAACTTGTGGAGCCCACAGACAGAACTGTAAATAATTTTTCTCACCGTGTAGCTTACATAACATCTGTCATTATGATATCAAGCCAGTTCAGATCAATCTTGATGACTCAATGAACAGCACACATCCCAAGTGTGTAGTACCTTTTCATGTGGGATTCCCCTCTGTATGCTGCAAATATCATTGATTAATTAGGAAACTGGTTTGGCCTGATAGGGTAGAATTTAGCTAGATTGGGAAAACTAAATTGAATGCTGTGAGAAAGAAGGCAGAGTCAGAGAAAAGCCATGTAGCCCTGCCAGAGACAGAACACTAGTCAGAAGCTTGCCAGTAAGCCACAGTCACATGTCAATACACAAATTAATAGAAATGGGTTGAATCAAGATGTAAGAGCTAGCAAATAAAAAGTTAGAGCTAATAGGTCAAGCAGTGATTTAATTAATACAGTTTTGTGAGGTTATTTCAGGGCTGAGAAAACTAGCTCTATCTTTTCACTGTCTTAACACTTTTATCTTAATTTAACCCATTTCTAGTAATCTGCGTATCACCATTTTACTGTGGCTTACTGGATAAAGTTCCCAGTGTCTGTCTATCTCTGCCTATCTCAACTCTACCCTATCACAGGCCAAGGCAGATTCTTTATTCATTAACCAATAAAAGCAACACATATACAGAAGGACTTCTCATACCATGTATCTATCTGAATTTTTATTTATATGTATTTAAGTATAAGCAAAAGATTCAAGAATTGCACAACCTTACAAAAGTTAAATCCCAAATCAACATAATTCTGAACCTCATGATATTTGCATCAAGCTATAAGTATTATTACCAGCAATATTTTTAGGTTATGTTCTCATCTGTGGAAAGAACATGATCCTTTTCCCAAAATAGAAATAATAATACTGTTTTGGAAAATTTTATTTACACTGTGGGTATATTATGTCAAATGAATGATAGGTTCTTGCGATCTTCAGAAGACATTATAGGCAACTTGTTAAGCAATAGTACTCCAAGTATATTGAACAACATTATGTCACTAAATTTACATTATAGTAATAGTAGTAAATTGTATCAATTCTGGAAAATTAATACAAATTTGTTAAAATATTATACTAGGCCCTAGTAAAATGTCTCGGCATACAGACTCTGGATGTAAGTGAACGTTGGCTAGATAATAATCTATTATTTAGAAAAATATGTCCATGATGGAATTACCAATGTTTTCAAACGTCAACCTCAGAAAATAAGTGTTTCTTCCTGTGTCATTAACTTAAGGTCCAATGGTGGAATACCTTAATTTAGATACCCATTATTTCATGGTCAGGAAGAAAGGAAAGAAATCTACAGCTTTGAATTGAGGGATGATATGTTCAGGTAGTACACAACTCAATTATTCCTTGGATGATAAAAGCCAAAATATAGCAATTTTCTAGTATATCCATTCAGGTGGCTCTGAATCATTTCTCCCAGTGTTCTTTAAATGTAAAGGTTGGTTACTTTATACATTCAGAGATAGGATTATAAAATAGGACATATACCACTTTCTACATAATGCTTCTTTTAGTGGTTTCCTGGAATGATTTATAATAAAAATGTGCATTAGAATATATATTTATATGTTTTTATACATACACATACTCTTACAATAAAAGACAAAAGGTATTTAATGTTTGAATATATATTCAGTATTTTATGCTTTTTTTGTTCTACTAATTGTACATTTATAACAATGCACAATTTCAGAAGCTTTTATTATAAATAGCTGCTATTGATCACATTTCTGAAAATATTTTCAAGTCTGTTATTGACAACTCTATCACAAAACTAGCTTTTCATATTTATCATTGTCCATGTCTAGTGATGGTTAAAGTACTATTATGTTACTTGGACACCTATATATTTCTATTGTACATATTAACCAAAAGACAAAAACCATTTACAGAGATGAACTTATCTAATCACAGCAACTTATCTATAGCCTTCTAAAAACCAAGAAGCAAAAGCAGGAAATGTAGCACGTAAAATATTAGTTCTACATTTAATAGTGGTTTAAGTGTGTATATGAAGGGCCTAAAGCTGTCAATTATTGAGTGCAATATACACTTCACTAATATATTCAATAATCTATTCAAAATGTAAGAAATTTTTGAAATTGGATTTATTGTGTGTTAATAATGTGTTTAGACTGTAAATAGTACATGTCCTGTGACCAAGATTGCCAACCAAGTTAAATAGTACATTAAATAATGAACAGTGAGAATTGTAAAGTGCTCACTTTTGCTAATTCACTTATTAAAATAATACCATACACTGTCCTGGGAATTGCACTAAATACTACAATTATGCTAAATAAATGGAAATTCTACTGCCCACTCACTACCTGTCAATCCCTGATGGATTTGATTAGCACAGATAAACTGCCAAACTGGCAAAGAGGACTACTGAGAGGAAAAGAGACACTCAGGGACTTGGAATTGGGTTTCCCGTACTCCCCTTGGCTCTCACTATGCCAAGAGCCAGTGAAAACCAACCAGGCTTTTCCATCCAGAATTGTTTACAAACCTCAAAATCAACGTGAATATAAATCTAATTTGCTTATACCTCTTCTATTTGTCTATATTCCTTTGTTAATGAAAAGGATTAATAAAGACATATATAAAACAAATAAAAAACAGTTTCTCAGGGTAATTTAGCTCTTATTTCTAAATTTAATAGAAATAAAACATTCAGTATTCACTAAAAGCTGTATAATTAGACTCAGAAATGACTTTAGGAAGCTAGAGCCCTATAGTTTCTTAGCTAGAAAACCATATTTTAGAATTTCTTTTTTATTATCCCTCCTCACAAGCATTTCCTTACCAAAGAATCTTAAAGAAGAAAAGAGAAAGTAATGATGGTATATATAGGACAAACTTTTCAGTTTGATGAGAAAAATAGCATTTTAAAGATGTGGATGATTATTTTTTTAAATGCTAAATTATATATTACTGAAGAGTATCATGGGAATTGTGTGACAATTAATTTAGTTTTATTTATTCTTAGCTCATAGAATATAAAAGTTGACTTTCCCCACAAGACATAGAGAGTAGATTCATTGATTTTTAAGGCACTGCATATAAAAGCAAGGGTGTCACTTCAGATCCAAATAGGGGTAAAAGAAACCTAAAAGAGAACACCAACTAAATGGCATATATCATGCATTTGTGAAGATATATGATAATGCTAAACAGAATATAATCATAGGTAAAGGATGATTTTTTAAAACGGAGCTTTTAGGTACTACTCAACCAAAAAAGTAAGGGTTATTTTTCTTTCCTAAAATCATGGAGCTTTATAGATATGCCTCTCATCACAGATGCATAGAAATTTTTTAAAGGGCATTTGGTAAAGCAAAAGCACATTGGAAGAAAGCTGTGCACCTGGTTTTCCTTATTATATGCATTTGTGCAATGCCCAACAGAAATGCACACAAAAATTAAGATTTTTAAAAATGTAGCTTAGAAAAATGTAGTTGACAGGCAGTGGTGAATCATTGAAGACACTGAAATGTGAGCACTTAGGCTGAAAAAGAAGAGGGATCCTTGTGTATGTATGTTCATTGACATCTGCCAAAATTTGAAAAGGTGACCACTTTGATGGGAACTGTGAAGTGGCATAGTCATCATGATTATATTTCAGGTGTGAAACTCTTTGTGATAAGTATAAATCATGCAAAAAGGAAAATTTCACCAGAACTGTTTATTTATGCATCTAACATATCAAATGAGTATCTTTGACACATCAGGCCATATGAGAACACAGGGTACATTTGATCTATCACCACCCAATAATCAACATGAGAAGAATGACATGCTAATGGCACTTTTTTTCTGTTTTATTAGTTCTTTGAGAATTTCATACAATAAAGTTTGATTGTATTCATGTTACCTCTTGTAACTCTTCCCACATCTAATCTCCCTTCACTTCCCACCCAATTTCTTATTTTTCCCACAAAGACAAATTTGTCCTGCTCAAATTGCTTGGTTAAATATCCTTCTAGTGGAAGGTAGTTAACTAATTTAGAGGCTACTCTCTTAGAGAAAACTGACCCTATTTTTCCTAACAACTAACAATTGCCAATAGCATCTCCACTAGGGTTGGTACAACTTGGTGCTAAAATCCCCTCTCCAGCTAGAGAATTTGTCAGTCATTGGTTTGTATAGATCTTCTGTATGCTGTCATAAACCATTTAAAATTATATCTGCAACCACCATGCTGTGTCCAGAAAAGACTCTTTTACTTGTAGCCATCCATGATTTGGGGCTCTAAAATGATCCCTAAGCCTTTGGCAGATATAGTGCAATATATATTTTCCCTATGGACTGAATTTCTATATTTACTTATTCTCTGCACCTTGGTAAATTGTGGCTCTTTGCATTTGTCAACATCTTCTGCAGCAGTGTTGCTGATGAGGATTGATGTATGCCTTAATCTACGGATATAAGTATCTCATTAGAAATTGGTTTAACAGTCTTTCCATTTAGCAGCTTATAAAAGTAGTAGGTTCCCTCCTAAGTTCTATGATATGTGTATTTATAAGGTTTCGGACCCCCAATAATGGTGCCAGTAATGGGTTTTATGTCATTAAGTAGGGCTTAAATACAATTTTTAAAAGAGGTTTATTACTACTGCCAAGCTTTTGGGACCACTATTGCATAGTGTGTATGTCTTATCAGGTCTATCATTACATTGTTCACAGGGTTCACAGCTAATGAAGGCTCAAAATGAGTACCAGCTTATTATCTGTGTCCTATGTCTAAAGAATGTGTTATCTTCAGAAACATGTTCTTACTGTCAAGTTATAGAAAGTACCCAGGAGCACTGGTGATAACCTGTAATGCTCAGGGCTCTATGGAAACTTGTCCATCTGCCAACAACTCCAAAAGAGGTAACCCGTTCCTGAAACTGAGTCTATAATTTGTCAGCTACTAGTGTCTAGTACGAAGAATATCATTCTCCTATAGTATAACTCCATTTTACCTCTTTTCATGTATGTATTTGTATTATTTCAGGAAGCATCTACATTCTCATCATTTCCTGTTAATCCTTAGAAATAATGGATTCATAAAAAGATCAGAAACATCTTCCATATATTTCTAGTCATATGCATATTACTAGTCTAATAATTTTAAAGGACTACATAATCTACCTGATTTTAGAACTAATACTATTAGTATCAGAAATTTTAGTTGAGAATATACATAAATTACCATTTTCATCTTGTAAACTAAATGAGTCATGGTCTTCTTTTCTTTTCTCTTTTCTTCTTTGTTCTTTTGAATAATATTCTGTCATGTGGCATTTTAAAAAAATATTCAACATATTTGGATTTGGATATCAATTGAGAAATATAAATATACAAATGTAAAGGAGAATAAAAATAAATCATGGATAATGTAAAAGAACTGGATGCCAAAAACCAGTAGGATTTTTTTTTAATATCCAATCATTAGGAACATCCTGTCAGTTACAAACAGAAGGGTCTACCTATAGAAGAGCTGAATCAGACATCAGGAAAAAGATTGAAACCATCAAGCGCATATTAAATAATGTGTGGTGGCAACCCCAGGGGACTGGCATCTGGAAGCAACCAGAATGAGTTTTTAAATCACTTTCATTGGAACTCTTCAGCTGCAGGTAATGGCTTAAGGGCTGTAGAATATGCATATTTGAAAGAAATGCAATCTTCCTGTTTCACAGCTTTCTCTCCCCTGACTGTCTGCAAGAAATTCTCAAAAATGTTTCTGCCACCTGCATGCCTGGCACATTTTCTCATTTTTCACATGTTTCTCTATTCCTTCCATGTATCACTAGATTGTGGAAGTGAAAACTTCTACTTGTGGTTTTTTAACTAAACATAAAATTTTGCAATTAAAAAAATAACACCCCAACAATGTAGAATGCATTGAAATTTCCTTTTGTTTAATTTAATTTGAACAAACCATCTTATCCATAAATATCTTTAAGCCAATTATAACTATTGATGTTATTGTTTACCAACCATCTCTATCTTGCGCTCATAATAATATTCAGACATGAAAATTTAGATTTTATTCAGCCTACTATACAATATAATTACATTTATATAGTATTTTTACATTTCATAGGAGTTCTTTTTATGGAAACTATCATTAATTCAAAATTAATAATTTTATTGTTTACATAATATTGAAAGAAATCTATACAATTAAAACTACAAAATAATGAAAATCTATCTAATGAAAACTACACAATACTGAAAAACACCTGTATAATCAAAATATGAACACAAAGACAAACAAAATAATGAAAAATTGGTAATCCAAATATAAAGAGCTATGCTTTTCTTGATTATTATTATGAAAACTTTAAACTGATCCTGTTCTCTGTCATTAATTTTCCAATACCTTTAATTTTCTGTTGTTTTATAGATATCCATATTTGAAGCCTCAATTTTGTGATATCTGGTGTGGGATATCCTTCTGTATATGTGCTACTTTTATATTTTATTTGTGAGCCTAGTCTTTAACAGTTGACCCATCTCTCCAGCCTATATGCTGGTTTTATTGGTTATTTAACAAAGAAGTTGCTTGAGGCTATGACAGGAAAGATAGAGCAAGGCAGAATTTCCAAGCAGAGATAGAGCAGAAAAGAAGACATATTAAGGAAGATGCCTTGTAACTGCTGAGAAAGAAAGACACCCTGGAACATTACCAGGAAACCAGAGCCTCAAGTAAAATAAGAAATAATAGGAATGGGTTAATATAATATGTAAGAGTTGGTTAATAAGAAGTCTGAGCTAATAGACCAAGCAGTGTTTTTATAATATAGTTTCTGTGTGATTATTTATGTGTGAGTGGCCATGAACAAAGGAGCAGTCTCTACCTACAAAACAGCATGCCAACATGGGCTGACTACACCGACATAAACCCTAAGAGAGCTTGGGAAGGAATTCTAAACACAAGAAACAGAGTTAAGCATGGATTCATGATAGCAGCATTTTCTTGGGTGAAATCTGTTTGCTAAAAGCAATCAGAGGCACGATTCCTTTAAGAGAAGACTTCCTGACTCAGCAGTAGCAGCAAAAACTGAGCAGCTCCTTTAAGAATGCTTTATTGTTCATGCTAGTTGAACAAACAGCTCTGCCTTTTTCAGAAGCCCAAGCTCTTGTTTGGAGCTTGTGGGCAGAATGTTGCAATTTATTTGGTGGCAGGATAGTCAAACTGCTTCCCAGAGTTGAGGTGGTGAGGATGGCTTCCACATTGTGATCTCAGAGCTGGCAATAAAGGTACCTCCACCATACTGAAAGGCTGAAAGAGGTAAAGCCAGCATCCAGGGCTGCTGTGATCAAGCTGCCTATCATTTTAAAAGCACTACCAGTCAAAAAATGATTACAGATATACAATAAAGACAGATTCAGACAGAAATAAACCTCTGAAGAGGTTACAGTGTGTTTAAAAATGTATGTAGGCTTGACACACAGAAGAAAAACAGTATCAACAGTTATAAAAAGAAATAAATAGTTTTTAAGAATAAAAAAAAGTCATTAAAGAGACAGAGTAGAGACAGTTACAGATTAAAGGAGTAAAGAAAAATAAGCCATGTAAAGATGTAAAATACACAGAGTCTGGATTATGTATATAATTGTGTTTTTTGAATTTTTAAATATGAATGAACTAAGTACACAGAGACATTTCACTGTAAAGACTGCTAAGTTAAACTAACATATATAGTTTAAAGGTATTTTGACTTCAAAATTGTGGTCTAATTGTGGTCTATGTTACTTTGGAAAAGAGGTTTTGCTTTTGTTTCCACAGAGGAACAAAAGCTTTGGATTCCTTACCAGTTAATATGGTTTTATTAAACAAGACCCCCGAAGCAATGGCACAGATAGTCCAACATCCATGACAGCTTCAGGATTGCTGACTGAGATGGACCTACCATACAGGATAACCCATGAAAGACCTGATTAACAGTGCTCCCAATCAGCAGGAAGTAGTATAAAGAACAATGCTCAAATTCTTTAAATTATTGTTAAGATTTAAAGGGGGATATGCTATAAAAATAAATAATTTGACTGGTATGTATCTTGGTTTATTGATACAAATTTAAAGTCAATTTTGATACATGTATATTTCTGCTCTTGATTAGGTATTATGTTTGTGCAGCTCATTTAAAAATGTAATGTATAATTAAGAAATACAGGTTAATAGATGTCTTCTATACTAGCCAATGTTGCAGTCATGTTAGTTACATTTTCTAGATATACAGAGATATAATCAGATTGGTGACTATCCTAATTATCATTAAGAACCTGTATCCAGTAACTGATGGAAGCAGATCCAATAACCCACAGCCAACCATGGGACAGAGCTCCTGGAGATCAGTTGAATAGAGGGAGGAGGGACTATATGAGCAAGGGGGGTCAAAAGCATGATGGGAAAAAACAACAGAGACAGCTGACCTGACCTAGTGGGAGCTCATAGACTTGAAATGACAGGTGGAGAACCTGAATGGGACCTCTCAACATGCTAATTTACAAACAAGTATGGATGGATAATTAATGACAAGTAAATTCTGGAAAAAAGTTAAACAGATGACTTTGTGTCTGCATATAATATGAGAGAAAATTTATAAATCTAAGATCAGAGGTACTAATAAAATTCAGTTCTAATTTTCCTTCAAGAAAATTGAAGCCCAATGTTTGGCTGAGTCTCTTTTCTCATATCACCTGCAGACAAGCATTACTTTTCTTTAGTTAGGTAAAACTTATTTTTTTATACTTTCAAGGAATAAAGCTGATACAATATGGAGAAAAGAAGTACCAGGTAAAGTAATTATTTGGATCATAAATATTTACTTAGCTATACTAGCAAGAAATATTCTTAGATAACGTTTTCCTTTCACTTGTGGTTTGAGTAAGAAATGTGTTTCATTGGGTGGGCTATTTTGAACACTTATTCTCCAGTTGTTGGTGTTGTTTGGGGGAAGTAGTGAAGCCTTTCTAAAGGAACTACATCACTAGAAGCAGGTTCTGAGAATACATAGTTTTGGTTGTTATTTCTGTTTCATCTTTGGAGTTAAAGATGTAGTCTTTCAGCTTCATGTTCGTGCTTCTATCCCTCCCTGCAATGATGAACACTTTTCCCTTTAGAACTATAAGCCCAAGTAAACTCTTTCTTCAGTAAGTTGCCATGGTCATCATGTTTTTTGCAACAATAGAAAAGTAATTAATATGCTAGTGATGTAACAATAAATGTGAAACAATTAATGTACAAAGAAAGCAACTCATTTTGGATCAGTTTTGAAGTTATCCTTACTCAGTTAACTGTCCTATTTTGGGTTTGAGATGAGCTTGTCATTATGTATGGTCAGAATATAAGAAGAAAAGTCGTCACATAGCTAGGATGTGGTAGAGATACAGAAAAATTCTTGATCTTATCATCTCCTTTAAGGGTATACCTCAAAAATAAGACACCCCACTATGCTTTAAGTATCCCACCATCTCCCAATAGTGGAATATCCTGGATTATATGCTGTTGTATCATGAGCAGCATGGCTGCGTCCCCGGCACCCAGCCGCCCACATGGCTAGCTTATGCCCAAAATAACAACACACAAACTGTATTCATTTAAACACTGCTTGGCTTCTTATTGGCTAGCTCTTACATATCGATCTAACCCATTTCTATTAATCTGTGTGGCTCCACGAGCTCGCTTACCAGGAAGGATCTTAACCTGTGTCTGCCTGGAATGGGAGAACCATGGCGACTCCTTGACTCAGCTTTCTTTCTCCCAGCATTCTGCTCTGTTTTCTCCGCCTACCTAAATTCTACCCTATCAGAGAGCCAAGCAGTTTTCTTTATTACTTAACCAATGAAATCAACAGATTGATATATGACACTCCCACATCACTTCACCTTTTTCTGTTTAAACAAAAAAGAAGGCTTTCATTTTAACATAGTACAATTACATATAGCAAAACAGTTATAAAGCAAGAATTACAGTTACAATATTTATATCTATTTTATCTTTTATCATAACTAATAAAAACTTTAACTATCCATTCTTCAACTCCATCAAAGACTCCAGAAGGATATAATACTACCTACGTAAACAAGAACTAAGAAACTATAAACTCTAGAAATGACAAAGACATCTCATTGTCTGGACAGTCACCCAAAGTTCCTCTGTATCGTTGGGGCATCCATCTTCAGCCTACAGGCCCATAGTTTCCAGCAGACATTTCCATGAAGCAAGAAATTTCAAAGGCAGTCACTATCTGCTTGTCCTGAAGAATGTCTTGCAGACTCTTTCATGAATCAGGAACCCCGAAAGACCATCTCACCTTTAGGCAAGTTCAGCAGTCCTCTCTCTGCAGGTTCTTTGTGTCCAGTTTATGCAATAGTCCAGGCTAGAACAGTTTCTTGCCCAAATGGCTATCAAACTCCATAAGGATCCTCTTCAATGCCCATCTTCCTCTTGAAGTAGATTGGTGCCGCCAGGAGCAGACATGTCTCATTGTCATGAAAAGTCCTAAGTTATTAAAATATTTTAAATGCCATATTCTGTAGTCTTTGAAAGATATGAAGAATGTCTATCTAACTGAAATATATCTCTATATATCTAGAAAATCTAACAAGACTACAAGCTTTACTATTATCGATGATTATCCATTAACAACCTATATTTCTTAATTATACAGTACATTTTTAAATGAACTACACAATCACAATACCTTAATCAAGATCAAGAAATACATATACATATAACAAAATTGACCTTAAAATCCATACCAATGTAAATTATTTATACCTATATCATTTCCCCCTTTAAATGTAAAAGACCTTTTATAAACAATATTTTGGGAACATGGGTGCAGTTTTTTCTCTCCAAGCTGCTTCCTGCTGAATGGGGGCGTCATTAATTAGGTCTTTCATGGTATAACCTGTGTGCTAGTTTTATCTCAGTTGGCAGTTGAGTGAAGTAATTTTTTGAGGGTGATCACAGCAACCTTTCAGGACGGCGAGGTCTATCATACCAAATCGGAATAGAAGAAATCCACAGGGTCTGGTCCTCTGTGAAAAAACAAAAGAAGACCCTCTCCGAAGCATCATATCCTTAGACCCAAATTTTGAAATCGTAATACCCTTATATCCATTCTGGTTTAGCTTGGCAGCCCATGTAATGAAATGTCTCTCTGTACTTAGCTCCTTTACAGTCAAAAATTTTAAAGAAAACACAATGTACATAATCCAGACTCTCTGTGAATTTTTTATTTTTACATGGCTTATTTTTACTTTATTTTTCTTATTTTATAACTATCTGTACTCTGTCTCTTTAAAGAGTTTACCCTTTTTTTTTTAAACCATTAACTTTATTCTCTCTATTTTTTTTCTCTCTCTCAAGCCTACGTACATTTATCCAACAGTGTGGTCTTTTATGTCTGAATCTGTTTTATTGTGAATCTGTAACATTTTTTTACTATCCAGGAGCATTTTTTAAAATGTTAAGCAGTTCTTAAAAACTTAAGTTGCACCATGTACAGGTAATACGGTACCGCCTGTTTACTGACAAGTCTAAACCTTAACTGCGCTGTTATTATGGTAATTACGGTAGTTCCTGCCTGAAGTCAGCACAGTTTAGCATGGAGCAGCTGCTCCTGCCTCAGATCCATTTGGTGCCCCTGAGCCAAGCACAGTTCCAGGCACACAGCAAGTCCACATTGGCACCGCAGTCAGCAGTTTAACTCTGAGACTGAGCGTGCAGCACAGAAACTCTTTTTATCCAAGTTACAGCCAAATCTGACAGGCAGAGCACTGCGTAGTCTGAAAACATGTCTCTCTATGTTGGCAGGAATCTGCCATGCTCTTTCGCCTGCCTAAGCCTGATTTTGCCTTCTGCCCAGCCACAGGCTGGGAGCGCTGAGCCATAGGCACTGTCTCAGAGCACTCTCCTTCAGATCCCAAGTGGGAACAGAAACATCCAGTCCCATAAAATCCACTGAAATGCTTTAAAGCCAGAGTTCATGCTGGCAGCACAGCCCCCAAGAAGCCTCGCTTTAAAATGACTCAGCGTTTTTTCTGCTGCTGTTGCCGAATCAGGAAATCTCTCTACAGCACGCCACCAACTAACAGCCAAAAGCTGTGTTAAACTCTCTCTCCCTTATTTTTAAGCCTTCTCAGGTTTATAAGTGGATTTAGCCCCATGTTGGGCACCAATCTGTTGTATCATGAGCGGCATGGCTGCATCCCCAGCACCCAGCCGCCCACATGGCTAGCTTATGCCCGAAATAACAACACACAAACTGTATTCATTTAAGCACTGCTTGGCTTCTTATTGGCTAGCTCTTACATATCGATCTAACCCATTTCTATTAATCTGTGTGGCTCCACGAGCTCGCTTACCAGGAAGGATCTTAACCTGCGTCTGCCTGGAATGGGAGAACCATGGCGACTCCTTGACTCAGCTTTCTTTCTCCCAGCATTCTGCTCTGTTTTCTCTGCCTACCTAAATTCTACCCTATCAGAGAGCCAAGCAGTTTTCTTTATTACTTAACCAATGAAATCAACAGATTGATATATGACACTCCCACATCAATATGCCTTTCATTTATGAATCCCTGACACATAATTATCTGAATCAAAGAGACTTAACCTGAGATAGTAGGCTTTCTCTGAACTAAATTTCTGATTTGTTCTACTTATTATTGTATATATTATATGGCATGTGTGTGAGTGTACATGTATGTGTTCACACTCCATGAAGTTCATGTGGAAGTCAGAGGCTAAATTTTTAGAGTTGGTCCTCTCCTTTGTATGTGTTAAACAGATTAACTGTTTATCAGGTTTCTGTGGGTAACACTTTACCCATTGAGACATTCCACAAGCCCCATGAATTTCTTCAATCATAGTGTTTACAAACCAACAAAGATACAAGTACATTATATTGATCAATATCTAGGTATTTTAGTCAATGTTCTATGAAAAGACACCATGGCCACTGTAGATCTTATAAAATAAAGCACTTAATTTGGGCTTGCTTACAGTTCAGAGGTTTAGTTCAGTCTCATCATGACAGAGAGTATGACTGTATACAGGCTGACATGTTATTGGAGAGGTAGCTGAAAGTTCTACATATGAATGAACAGGAAATAGGAAAAGAAAAGAACCATTGGGCTCTGCTTGGGTTTCTGAAACCTCAAAGTCCACCCCCAGTGATCTACTTTCTCCTAGAAGACCACACCTACTCCAATAGGTTATGCCTTCTAATCTCTTAAGTAGTGCCAATAACTGATAACTAAGAATTCAAATATATGAATCTATCAAAGTCATTCTTATTCAAACCACCACACCAGGCTTACAAGTTATAAACTCCCAAGGAGTGTTCTGGGAAAATTTTTAAAAATATTTCTGAATATGTGGACTGATTATGAGAACAATATAAGAAGGGACAAGGTAAAATATTTGGGCAAATAAAGAATAAAGAAAGTCATAGAAGTAGAAGTGAACTACAGAAGTTGACTGGAACTGCCATCTTGAAATGGAGTGATTATGTGGCCTCTTACTGAAATATCTATGTTGAATACAGAGTGAAGTAGGAAGAAAAAATATCACTAAACCTTATGGTCTTTCTTTTGTCCAATTAATCTTCTGGTCACTCACATAGTCCTAATCTGAAATTAATCAAGAAAATGCATAATGTCAATCTTCTAAAGCATAACACAAAGGAGAAAAAGATAACATGGGGATCTGGAGATAATAATTAATGTACACAGTACATAAGAGTTAGGAAGTAACAAAGAAAGAAGATAGCCATAGTCAGTCATATCAACAATAACTATGGGAGATAAGGTCAAGTCCTAGTGAGTTAATATAAAGCCTGGGATAAAAAGCACAGTATGTGTTTCTAAATGTTAATTCTTCTTTCAGTGCATTTCTAAGCTTAGCTAATTGAAAAGTGATTAATGAAAACTCAATACTTCATGAATCCACATGGGGCAAGTATTAAAATAGAAATCATAGTATATGTATACAAATATTCAAGAAGCAACTTCAAACTTAGCATTAATATAACATGTTACCATAGTATTAATTCACAATATACAGTGCTATAAATTTTCTCAGAGATATACTTTGGTAAATTTATCAAATGATATTTTAATTTATAATGCCAGTCAAATGCCATACTTACTATTGAGACAATTATTCATTAGTTAAATACATATGCTTTAGAAACCAACATACTTGAGTGTAATATCTTAGTTAATCATTCAATCACAATTTCATTTTCCACAAGTTTCCTAAGTTATCTAAGGTCTACTTCTACTTCCTTGAATGATATATTTTGTGATAACTATTTTATAAAAACTGTGATGGTTAAATAAGTCAGTCAATATTTCAGAGTGGCATTGTTAACTGCAATTCAACTGTCAACAGAAAATTTTTCTATGTGTGGCATTTTATTTTATTTACTTTTCATCATGTGATAAAAACATTATATATTTGGTATGGAAATTAATTCATCAATAATAAAACAATGAAGATAAACATTTAAATAGGTCATTTTCATATTTCTTGCCAACCAAACATGAATTCATTTAGAAATATAAACAAACCTCACTAAGATTTAGTATTTTATAGTGCCCATATTTAATCCTGGCTAGTTTTACAATAAAATTACCATATGTCTTCTCACTGTTGGCAAAAAATTTCAATTCTTGTTTGCCCAAGAGAACTGATTTACTTTATTTTCTAATTTCTGACTTATTAAGAATTGCAAATCAATCTCTTTCATTGTTTCAATATGTTCAGTCATGACATTGTTCATTAGAACTATGTCAAAAAACATACAAGGAACAGAAATGAGATGAAATATTAGCCAATCTGGTAAACTACATTTTATCACTTTGGTAAATGTTATAAAAAGATGGTAACCACTGAGTAAAATTGAACTTGTGAAATTTCTGTTGATTCTTCCATAATACCTTAATTAATAAACCCAAAGCTATATTTTAAACAACCATGTCAAAATACTCATAAATATTTAGCAATCAACCCCTTCCACTGGTTTTAATTTATCATATAATTTAACTTAAGATTTGAAATCTAAGACAACTGCAATGAAGAAGTGAGTGAATAGGTAAATAAATGAAGGTCAATAATAGTAAAAACTAAAAAAAAATAATTTAAAACTGAAAGTGTCTAGTATGTAAGATGTATATATTTGTGCATGTATGTGAGCTGGTATTATGTACATGGTAGGAAGTATATGTGTGTGAAAATTGATTGCTACAATTCCACCACTAACATTTTTATTTTACAGAGAAAAATGCATCAAGTTTCCTTTTAGCTCTCTGGTTTTTTATGATTTTATTAATACAGTATATTTATATTAGTAATAATATCAATATAGGGATATTTCACAAGAGCTATGAAAGAATTTATGTTTCCTTTTGAAACTAGGTTCATATTTTACTCTTAGTTAACAATAAAGCATATGCAGCTGCCCAAACTAGCAATGTTTGTACATCTATATGCCTTCATAATGGATAAAAGTAACCCACTGAATATCTATATCTTTCCCCTATAAATGGACATTTTATGTTCTCAACAGTTTCTCTGTTTGATTTTGTTTACAGATAATATGCTGACAGATATCCATGTACACAAATATATTTTCTGTTTTAACTTTGTCCGAGTAGAGCCTTAACAGATGGAACCACTAGGTTATCCCACAGAAAATGTTGATAATGCCTTCCCACAGATTTCAAAGTATTCACAACTAAATACACTCCTTTTCCAGGAATGTATAAAAGTACTACAGTATTGTGCATTACAGAAGTACATAACATTCCATTTTTTAATGTCAGATATTATATCAGTAAAGATGCTAATTCTGCATACAAAAATATCATTATGGGTTTTTTTGTCTGTATTTGTGGCTGCTACTCATGGAAAGTTGGTGACATCAACCCACTTTATAAGGCTACATGGCATAATATTGACTTTTTAAAAAGGCATCTTTCATTGAGTAATGTCCATAGAAATTTTTGCAAAAAACCCAGTTTACAGTCTCATTGTAATAAAGAAATTTCTTAATAGCTTACCTTTCATGTAGGTGCCCAGAAGACTTGTCAACACTATTGGTTGTCTCATTATATCTGAAGGCCATACAGAAATATTATGCTAATCTAGGAGATCAGACAAAAATAGAATCAAATATAATTATCCTCTTTGAATTTATACAAACAGGCATGACATCCTTTAATATAATTTATCAGCATTTTTTCTATTATTTTTTTTTAAATTAAAAATTTCTGCCTCCTCCCCGCCTCCCTTTTCCCTCCCCCTCCCCCCACTCCCCACACCCCACTCCCCTTCCCCTTCCTCTCCAGTCCAAAGAGCAGTCAGTGTTCCCTGTCCTGTGGGCAGTACAAGGTCCTCCCCCCTCCATCCAGGTCTAGGAAGGTGAGCATCCAAACTGGCTAGGCTCCCACAAAGCCAGTACATGCAGTAGGGTCAAATCTCAGTGCCATTGTCCTTGGGTTCTCAGCAGCCCTCATTGTCTACCATATTCAAAATATCAAAATTTCAGTTATAGTTGAAATTCCCAAAAGTCTTTTAATGATTGAATAATTTATGACAGACTTAGAATGGAATCTTTAACATTTTGTGTAGTAAAAACTGATAGTTTAGAAACTTGTCTTGTGGTAAAAGATTATTATTTATTATTGATAGTATATTTAACAAAAGATATACTAGAAATCATATGTATGATTTCTGATATATATCAGCATCTTGTTTCATTCAACAAAATGTGCTTAGGTACCAAGAAATATAAACACAGCTATAGGCGAGTAGCATGTACAACTAGGCTATATAATATGAGAGGTGGATATTTTCATTTTTGATTTTTTTACAGAATTCAATTAACTAATTCAAAATCTATTGATAAGTTACATCTCAAGAATATTTTATCAAATTATGAAAAGTGTGATAAGCTATGAAAGAAACCTTAAAGATTCTATGCCAATGATAGGTCATAAAAGAATAACAGAATTATATACATGTTACTAACATTGAAATTTAAAAGGGCAATGCAGTCTATTATATGAGCCACTAGAATTTTTAAATTTCTTAATTAAAATCATTAGTGTTACCTTTGTTAATAAGGAGGTTAATAAGTGATCACTATAATATCTGCTAACATTTATCTTAATACTTAAATTTTCATATTTACAACTAATTTGAAATTCATAGGAATGAAGTGGAAATTGGGATCAAAATGTGAAAGCCATTGATAGGAAAACAAGAACATGATTTGTACTAACTGACATGCCAACTTTTTCTCTGTAATAAAACTATCATAAGGAAATATGGTATAATGATGCAAATTCCTCATAGAAAGAACATGATGCTATTGTGGTATCCATTTTAAAGTTTGAAAAAAATCCATGCACAATAGAAAATCTGGCATACAATCTCCAAAATATCATCTGGGTGATGTTATCCAGCTTGAATGCATGACCTTTTTCCTTTCTGTACAATGTGCGGTCATATTGTTGCTAAATTTTACTGTGTTTCTTTCCTCAAAATTAGCTATTAACTCAAAGGAATGGCTATCTGTGGTCTTGAAATAATCTGGAGAGTAAACTACTGAATTAATATTTTTTTCATGTAGTGTTAAAACATTTTAACTCATGTAATAGTTGTAAAATCATTTGGGATGCAAACCCCCACTTTACTGTTAGATGTTCTTTATATTATTAAACAAAGAATCAGGATAAAAATAATGCCAAATGCTATAAGTCTCTGAAGACACTGGAAATAAACCATAAAAAGAGTTGTAGTGAGCCTTACAAACTCTCAACTATAAACCTTATAGAAAAGGTTCAGGTTTTGTTTGTCCTTCTTGTAAAGTCATTATTGTTTATCCATGATCTCTCTTCCTCATGTTAGTATACAATGTTCAGATTCTGAGAGCCCAAGCTATTTTTTTTAATGATTTGGTAAAAATATCTACTGATTTCAGAAAATGTGAACATTTGCAAATCTTATAAGAATGATGTATATGCAATTACATTATGGTATAGTAAATGCAGTGGCCATTTTATATGGAATAGGCTTTAAGAAAGAGTCCAAGAATTTTTGTACATAATGATCCACTCTCTGTTCTGCAGTTGAAAAGAAGATACAATATGGCACAAACTTTGATAATCTTAATTGCAGGAAGTTTTTAAAAAGCCCCAAGCAATAGACTGATGAAATGAGTGGTAACAGAAGTATTAACAAATTCTGTATTTAATATGAGCAGCACCATCCCCAAATAGAGTCAAACGTTTAAAGGGAACATTATATGAAATTAGACATCAGAGAAAGCTATAAGTAAATAGACTGGAAGTGTTCAGAGTGTCAAAATATAAAATGTCTGTGAAAGGGTAGGAAAATGTAACCATCCAACAAAAATCAAGTCATACCTCAATAAATTTTGATTATTATAAAAGATGGGACTGCAGCGGGGTGGTGGTGGTGGTGGTCCCAGCACTCAGGAGGCAGAGGCAGGTGAATCTCTGTGAGTTCGAGGCCAGCCTGGTCTACAAGAGCTAGTTCTAGTACAGGCTCCAAGGCTACAAAAAAACCCTGTCTCAAAAAACCAAGAAAAAAAAAGATGGGATTGTTAAAAGTAAGCAAGAAAAATATTCCTGGGATTTAATATGTGAAAATAAATATAACTTACCAGTATTATACATTTATTAAAAGTTAAGTACTAAATAATTTAAACCAATTATAAGAACAGTGACTGCATACATTGTGCTAAAAAAGAATCATCTCTATTTTTTTTTTTTTGCAACATCCAACAAGACCTCCAACTTCCTCTTAGGAAACTTCTATGTATTGTTATTTCAAAAGTTATTTGTGATATGTTGATGTTTGGTAATTCATTGCTTCTGATTTATTAAGTGAATATATATCTCAGTTCTGAAAAGCAACATTTTCATAGAATAAACTTGCTTATAAACATGTAATAAACATTTTACTTGCCAGTTTCTGCTCATATACCTGAAGGAATAGACATGTGTGACAATTTTGAAAGAGAAATATAGAATATAACTAAAATATAAAATGTTATTTCATTTATGAAGTTTAACCTGGTGTCTTTGATCATCCCAAAGCTATCCTGTGTTCCCATGGGTGACCCAAATAAATGGCATATTTTTCCTGTACTTTAATTAATTTAAAAGTCTACTTTGGCAACTACAAATTACTTTAAAAAGCTAAATGTCTTTTTTAAATGGCCTCTGAGCATTATTCAGTGTATATACCGCATGCCAAAACTGTAGCCTGGTGTGGACTAGAAATGGCCCACATGGTAGCAGATAATAATGCATCATTTCTCTGAAGACCCATCTATCAAAGGAAAGCAGAAATTAGGTGGATGTTGTTTGTTTTATCTTTCCGAAATTTACTATTTTAAAGTATACCTCAAAAACCTGGATGGTGTTTCATTCAACATCTTGATATGGAACCCAATTCTTCTATATGGTTGAAATAAGACTCTTTAATAAAACTACAACATACATGTGCATCAACAGGGTTGAAGGAACAAAAGGCATATAAAGGGACATCCAAGTCAAAGTAAGAGTATGACATTAGTAGCAGATTTAAGTCTATATAAAATAATACAAATAACAAAAGACTAGAACTTGGAAGGTTAGTGATCAAAAGGCTTTCCTTCTCTCTCCTTGCTTCTCTTATTTACTACCTGAATATCTCAATAATTGTTTACTTTCACTAAAAGAAATTCATGAAAGTTAGATAATAGGAGTTATAAGGAGATAGTTATTTGGAGTCAGTCTTCTAAAGCACAGAGAATGACAGAGATGAAGAACAGAGACTCTAGAAATCAAACGGATTAAAGACTAGCACATTAGAAATTTATTCAAGAAGAGAGCAAAAATATTCTTGGAAATTAAAAAAAGTTTCTGATGTCACTTTTGTGAAGAAATTAATAGAACAATATGACTTAAAACATCTCATTAAACCACTGTCACATAAAGCTTAGCCCAAACTGAGCAAAATCTGAACACTTGGATATCTACTCATTCTTCTTATATATAGTAGAATTTTAATATATGTATTTTGTGATTACAACACTATACTTTATATATGAGTTTTCTATGTCTACATGATAAATTTTCACAAGTTTTACAACTGAAAAGTATGAGTTATTATTTCCAAGATTTTGTGTATAAAGTATCCAGTGGCTGTGACCAGGGTTTTTGTTCTTGTTTGTATATCACAAGGCTACTATCAAAGTATTGTTCATGCAGAGTTCTACCTAGAGGCTGTGAGGCAGAGTGTCCTAGTGAGTTAATTCTTCTAAGAACAGTTTGGTTTCTTGTGATTGTTGAATTGATGTACCCATTTCTTTACTGGTTATCAGTCAGGGTCACTATCAGTTACAGGAGGTTAACTACATTCTTTGCCATGTGAAACCTTCCATCTTCATGCCATAAACAACTCACCACATTGTTATCATGTTTCTAACTTCTGACTTCCTTACTCTGAACTCTGAGTCCAAAGTGATAGTCATCATGGAATTAAATCAGATTAATCTTGTGTTCCTGTTCTAAGGTAAATAGTTTGAGACACATGACATATCACATAACCAAGACAACAATATTATGGCAAATTCAGCTTCCACCCATGCTGAAAGAGAGGAGACTATACAGATAGTATACACTAGAAGTTAAAATTTCCAAGAACTATCTCAGAGTTATGTATCTTATGCAAAGAAAGATAAAAAACACTATTTATATAACTGAATATCTTCCTTACATCCAAATTTTATCCATGAGGAAATATGCATGGTTCGTTATCATCCTTGTGTAGGTTTGCTTTTCTTTTGCTGTGATAAAATACAATGACCAAAAGCAAAAAAAGTAGTTTAGTGTTTGTAGTTGTAGAGAGAAAATTCATAATGGCAAGGAAGTAATATCATGTTAACAGAATCAGAGAACTGCCTCATCATACCTATATATACTCACTCTCCCTGTTACACAGAGAGAAAGACAGAGAGATAGACAGACAGAGAAAACAGGGACAGAGACAGAGAGATAGAAAGAGAAACACAAAGAGAAAACACACACAAGCTTATACACCCTCCAAGCCCTTCATCTCTGACATTTCCTTAATTAAGTATTATAGTAGGCTGCTCATTTGTTCCTGGCTGCTCAGACTTGAAATAATCACAAAGAAACTGTATTAATTCACTGTTTGGCCTATTAGCTCAAGCTTCTTATTGGTTAGCTCTTACATCTCAATTAATCCATTTCTCTTATTTTATACTTTACCATGAGGCTTGTGGTTAACTGGCAAGGTTTCAGTTATGGCTACATGGCTTCTCCCGACTCTGCCTTCTATCTCCCAAGATTCAGTTTAGTTTTCCCTAACTATGTTCTGACCATCTATAGGTCCAAACCAGTTTTATTAATTAATCAATGGTAATCAAAGCATACGGAGGGGAATCCCACATCACCTCCCATTTTCTGTGTAAATAAAAAGGAAAGTTTTAATTTTAACATAGTAAAATTACATATAACAAAACAGGTATCAAACAAGAATTACAGTTATAATATTTATATCTACTTTATCTTTTATGGTAACTAAGGAAAACTACAACAATCAATTCTTCAACTCCATCAAAGAATCAAGAAAGATATTACATTACCTAAGTAAACAGGAAGTGCATTATAAGCAACTTACAAAACTCTAGAATTGACAGAGACAACTTGCTGCCTGTACAGTCATCCAAAGTTCTTCTTTATTGTTGGAGTATCCATCTTCAGCCTATAGGTTCATAGTATCTGGCAGACTTTTCCATGAAGCAGGAAATTTGAAGAACTGTTTTTCCATGAAATGGGAAAGTCCATAAGTTGCTTTGTTCTATGTTCTGCAGAATGTTTGGCAGATTCTTTCATGAAGCAGGAATCCCAAGGTACTGTCTCACCTTCTGTAGGCAACTTCATCAGTCATTTGTCTCTGGGTTCTGCAAGTCCAGTCAAGCAATTCAGGCAAGAGCAGTTTCTTGCCCAAATAGCTAACAGACTCCAAAAGAAGCCTCTTTGATGCCCAACTTCCTCTTGAAGTAATTGGTGCTGACAGGGGCAGATGTGTCTCATTGTCAAAAAAGTCCTGAATTCTTAAAAGTTTTAAATACTATATTCTGAAGGTTTCTGAAAAATTTGAAGATTGTCTAGCTAACTGAAATTTATCTCTATATATCTAGTAAACCTAACTAACATGACTATATGTTTTGCTATTATGGATGACTATCTCTATTTACCTATGTTTCTTAATTACATATTACACATCTTAATCAAGAGCAGAAATATACATATTACAAAGTTGACCCTAAATTTTTATAAAGATCCATACCAATACAAACCTCTATAGCATGTCTCCCTTTAAATGTAAAGAAACAATTATAAACAATCATATAGAGAATTTGGGTGCAGTTCTCTATAAACTACTTCCTGCTGTTATTGGGCAAAGTATTTTGGGAAGTGTTTATGGTGACCTTCTGGTGGGTTTGGTCCATCAAACCACATTAGTCTGGAATTAATCCACAGTTTCTCATCTTCTGTTGAAACAAAAGCAGAACCTCTTTTCCAAAGCAACAAATCCTTAGACCCATATTTTGAAATCAAGATACCTTTAAAATATATAGGTTGGTTTAGCTTAGCTGCTCATACAATGAAATGTCTCTCTATACTTAGCTCCTTCACAGTCAAAAAATTCAAAGAAAACACAATAATATACATAATCCAGAATCTCTATATATAGTCCATCGTTATGTGGCTTATTTTTCTTACTCTACTACTTTTTCTACAAGTTTAATATTTATTTGATTATCTTTACTCCTTTAGTCTATGTCTGTACTTTTATATATTACATTTACTGTCTCTTTATTCTTTTTCTTCTCTCTCCCAAACCTATGTAAATTTTTTAAACATACTGTGTCTCGTTTAGAGGTCTTTTATGTCTGAATCTGTCCTATTGTGTATCTGAAATCCTATTCTGTTTAGAAGTAATTCTTCAAGTTCTAGCACTTGGGAGGCATAAGCATGAAGATCTCTGTGAATTTGTGGCTAATCTATTCTACAAAGTGAATTTCAGAATGGCTAAAGCTATTTCACAAATGAAATATCAAACTAAACCAAATCAAACAAAGTCAAAATGAAAATTAAACAAGCACAAAATGAAAACAACTCAACAAAAATTAAGGAAAAAGAATTTAACAAGAATAAATGACTGAGTAAACTTGAAAAGAAAAAAAGCAAACTTAAGGTAGTCGGAAACGATGAAGACAATCCATGATTTGAGAGTGGAAATTAATAAAAAAGTTAGAAACACTAGTCACCCCAACAAAAACACAGGCAATAGATATTCCCATACCAGTAAAACCCATGGAAGGAAAAAACCCACACAATACCACCACCATCAACAAAACCAAACATAGCAGGTACTAACAATCACCAGTTATTAACATCTTTTAATATAAATAGACTCAATTCATCTATAAAAAGACTTCAGGCTAACATGAATATGAAAACAATATCTATCCTTTTGCTGTATATAAGGAACACACCTCAACTTCAAAGACAGACATTACCTCAGTGTAAAGGGTTGGAAAAAGTTTTTTCAATCAAATGGACCTTAGAAACAAGCTTGTGTAACTATCCAAATATATAACAAAATAAACTTCAAACTAAAATTAACCAAAAGAAATGAGGAAGGACATTTCATATTTGTCACAGGGAAACACTAACAAGATGATATCTCAATACTGAACATCAATGCCCCATATATAAGCTTAAATCATACATTAACCCGCACACACACTAATAGTGGGAGACTTAAACACTCCCCCTCTTACGACTGGACAGGTTAGTCAGACAAACATGAACAGAGAAATAAGAGAACTAACAGATGTTATGACTCAAATGGACTTAACAGGCATCTATGGAACAATCCACACAAACATAAAAGAACATTCCTTCTTCTCAGCACGTCATAAAACCTTCTAAAACTTGATCACATACTTGGTAACAAAGCAAACCTCAACAGTTACAGAAAAATTGGAATAATCCCTAAATCTTTTTGAATAACCATGACATAACATTAGAATTTAAGAATAACACTAAATGCATAAAATGTATAAGTGAATAGAAATTGGACAATGCTCAACTGAACCATCACTTCATCAAGGATAGAATAAAGAAATTAAAGACTTCCTAGAATTCAATGGAAAAAATCCACAGCATACCCAAATTTATGGGACACTTCGAAAGCACTAAGAGGCAAGTTCATAGCGCTAAGTGCCTACATAAAGAACCTAGAGAAATCTTACACTAGTGAATTAACAATATACCTGGAAGCTCTAGAACAAAAAAGTCAAACTTATCCAGGAGAAGTAGATGCCAGAAAATAATCAGATTGAATGCTGAAATCAATAAAATGGAAACAAAGGAAGCAATAAAAAAGAATCACTTGGACTAAGTGTTGGTTTCTTGAGAATATATGAGATAGACAAACCCGTTATTCAAACTAAGCAAAAGGCAGAGAGAGAACATCCAAATTAACAAAATTAGAAATGAAAAGAGGGACATAACAACAGACACAGAGGAAATCCGATGATTCATCATGTCAAGCTTCATAAACCAGTACTCCACAAAATTGGAAAGCTGAAAGGAATTGAACAATTTTCCGGATAGGTATCACATACCAAAATTAAATCAAGAGCAGATAACCAATATAAATAGACCTATAATCCCTAAAGCAATAGAGGCAGTCATCAAAAGTCTCCCAACAACAACAACAAAAGGCTACGACCAGATGGTTTCACTGCAAAATTCTACCAGAATATCAAAGACAAGCTAATGCCAATACTCCTCAAATAATTCGACACAATAGAAACAAAAAGAACATTGTTGCCATCACAAAGAAAGAGTTACCCTGGTAACCAAACCACTCAAAGACTCAACTAAGAAAGAAAACTACAGACCAGTGTCTCCCATGAACACTGATGTAAAAATACTTAATAAAATACTGGCAAACCAAAACAAATAACACATCACAAAAGTCATCTACCATGATCACGTGGACTTCATCCCAAAGATGCAGGGAAGTTCAACATACAAAAATCCATCAATGTAATAATCCCCCATATAAACAAACTTAAAGAAAGACAACACCATGATTATCTCATTAGGTGCAGAAAAGTACTCTGAGAAAATCTAGCACCCCTTCATGGTAACTAAATGTCTTGGAGAAATCAGGGATCCAAGGAGCATACTTAAACATAATAAAGGCAATATACAGCAAACCAAGAGCCAACATTAAATTAAATGGAGAGGAACTCAAAGTAATTCCACTAAAATTAAGAACAGGACAAGGCTGTCCACTCTGTCCATTTCTATTTAATATAATACTCAAGGTTCTAGTTAGAGCAATAACAAGCAAAAGGTGTTCAAGGGGATACAAGTTGGAAAAAAAGAAATTAAACTTTCACCATTTGCAGATGGCATGATAGTTTACATAAGTGATCCAAAAATTCTACCGGGGAACTGGTAAGCTGATAAACACCATCAGTTATGTAGTAAGATACAAGATTAACTCTAAAACATCAGTAACTCTCATATATACAGGTGATAAATGGGCTGAGAAAGAAATCAGAGAAATATCGTCCTTCAAAATAGCCACAAAAAACATAAAATATTTTGGGGTAACACTAACCAAAGAAGTGAAAGACCTGTTTGACAAGAACTTTAAGTCCTTGAAGAAAGAAATTGAAGAAGATACCAGAAAATGGAAAGATCTCTCTTGCTCTTGAATAGGTAGGATAAACATAATAAAATATGGCAATGTTACCAAAAGTAATCTGCAGATTCAATACAATTCTCATCAAAATCCAAACACAATTCTGCACAGACCTTGAAAGAACAGTACTCAACTTCATATAGAAAAACAAAAAGCCTAGGACAGTCAACAAAATACAATAAAGGAACATCCAGAGGCATCACCATCCCTGACTTCTAGCTCTAGTATTGAGGCATAGTAATGAAAAGAGCTTTGTAATTGCACAAAAATAGACAGGTGAATCAACTGAATTAAATCAAAGACCCTAATACTAGTTCACATACCTATGATCACCTGGGTTTTGAAAAAGAAGCTAAAATCATACAATGGAAAAAAGAATGCATCTTCAACAAATGGTGCTGACATAATTGTATGTCAACACATAGAAAAATGCAAAGAGATCCATATCTATTCCCAAGCACAAAACACAAGGACAAATGAATAAAATGCCTCAAGAAATATCCAGCCACACTGAACCTCATAGAAAAGAAGCTGTAAAGTCACCTTAAATGCATTTGCCCAGGAGATCAACTCTTAAATACAACATTATTTGAACAGACATTGAGATCAGCAATGAATAATTGGACCTCCTGAAACTGAGAAGCTTCTGTAAGGCAAAGGACATGGTCAACAAAACAAATCAACAACCTACAGAGTGGGAAAAAAATCTTCACAAACCCCACATCTGACAGATGGCTGATCTCCAAAATATATAAAGAACTCAAAAAACTAGATAGCAAAATATTAAATAATCCAATTAAAATGATGTACAGATCTAAAAAGAGAAATCACAAATGTCTGAAAGGCACCTAAAGAACTGGTCAACATCCTTAGCCATCAGGGAATTGAAAATTGATACTACTTTTGGCTACCATCTTATACCTGTCAGAATGGCTAAGATCCAAAACATTAATGAAAGCTTATGGTGGAAAGGATGTGGACTAAGGGGAACACTCTTCCATTGCTGGTAGGAGTGCAAACTTATACAGCCACTTTGGAAATCAGTATTGTGCTTTCTAAGAAAATTTGGAATCAAACTACATCAAGACCCAAAACTATCACTCTTGGGCACATACCCAAATGATGCACACTTATACTACAAAGACATTTATTTGCTCAACAATGTTCATAGCAGCATTATTTGTAATGGCTAGAACCTGGAAACAGCCTTAATGTCCCTAAACTGAAAAATGGATAATGAAAATTTGGTACATTTATGCAAAAGTGTACTACTCAGTGATAAATGACATCTTGAAATTTGCAGGCAAATGATGGAACTAGAAAAAAAAAATCCTAAGTGAAGTAAACCAGACCTAGGAAGACAAATGGATATTGGGCATGAAACAAAAAATAACCAGCCTACATTTCACAATCCCAGAGAAGACAAGAAACAAGGAAAACCCTAAGAGAGACATACATAGATTCCCCTGGGAAGGGGAAGTAAACAAGTTCTCCTTAGTAAATTAGTAGACTGGAGGGAAAGGAAAGGGTAGTAGCTAATTGGAAAGGGAGAAGGAGAGTGTAGAGGAGAACATGAAGCATCAGGAAGATCAACTTTGTTAAAGGACAGAGAGAGAGTGCAAGGGAAAGAAATACTTTGAAACGGGGAGTCATTATGGGGTTAGTGAGAAACCAAGCACTAGGAAAATTCCCAGGAATTCACAATGAAGAGTACAGCTAAAAATCTAATGGTGCAAATGGTACCTAACTATGCTTCTGCTGTAATCAGATTGATGAACACCTAAATTGCCATCAAAGAACCTTAATCCAGTAACTGGTAGAAGGAGAAGTAGAGATCTACTGTGATGTACTGACCTGAACTCTTGTAGTCCAATTATATGGAGGGAGGTACAATATTATTAGCAAAGGGGTCAAGGTCAAGGTGAGAAACCCCACAGAAACAGCTGACATGAGCTGGTGGGAGCTAATTGACTCCAGACTGACAGCTGGGGAACCTGAATAATACAAAACAGGGCCCTCTGAATGTGGGTGACAATTGTGTGGCTTGGGCAGTTTGTGACACCACTAGCAGAAGAACCAGTATTTACCAATAGTGCATGAACTGGCTCTTTGGAGTCCATTTCCTATTGAGGGGTTCCTTGCTCAGTTTAGAAACAGAGGGGAGGTCCTTGGCCCTGACTCAAGTGATGTGACAGACTTTATTAACTCCAGTTGGGAGGCCTCACCCTCTCTGAGGAGTGGATTGGGGGTGGGGAGGAGAAGGTAGAGGTAGCTGGATGAGATGACGGAGAGGAAACTAGGGTTGGTATGTAAAATAAGATTGTTTAAAAAATAAACGTTAAAAAAAGAAGATAAAAAACCTAATAATACAATTAGAAAATTCAAAGGAAAACATTACAAATAGAATGAATTAAGAAGATAAAATGTCAAGATTGCAAGATAAAGTACAATTTCCAAACCAAATACACAAGGTATATATATTTTAAACACAGAAAAAGAACACAGAATATATGGAATAACATAGATGAAAGATTATTATATTGCATGTATGAGGATCTAGAGGGAGGGAAGGAAAGTAAGAAGGGATATAACTATATTATAATCCCTAAAATAATAAAAAACATAGAAATAAAAAAGAAAAATCTTTAAAAAAGAAAGACAAAAGGATAACAAGAAACAGAAACAATGGATTTAGTAATTTCTTCAAACCAAATCCAATTCAGAATTAATCCTAAACTACTATTCAGTGTTAAACTATTTAGACCTATGAAAAACAATCCTATGTACTTTAAGTCTACATTAATCAACACTGTTTTTCTGAATGAATAGGCACAAAAACTTAACATCTTCCTCACCTTCAGGGACTGAAATTTTCCAGTGGGGATGTGGCTCATTGTTAGGGCATAGATAAACATATATATTATAGGTGCCTCTGTTTGAATTACTAAAAGTATTTGATCCAGAACTCAAATTGTAACTGGCCCAGGGTTCTGAAGTGGTTGATCAAATTAGTCAATTTAAGAGTGAATGATGTATGGTGTCCTTTGTTAAGTGAATTAGATATACCTTACAAAGTAATAGTATAAATACAGAGAAATGGTAATCGATAGACTGCATTCCCCTTGTGTATATCAAAGAATCATTAAAGTTCTAATAAACTATAAGAAAAGCCTGTAACTATTATGATTACTAGTGACTGTTCCATTTCATTAAAGGCAAGGATAATCACTGTTTTTGCGACAAAACTGAAGAACTCTATTACTTCATGTAAACAGATCTCCATACACACACACACACACACACACACACACACACACACACAATATATATATGGACAATCTTGTTTAATAAGAGCATGCAATCCAAGAGAAAAAAGACAGGAAATTAAATTTGTTATGTCAAATAAGACACAATGTGGCTATACTAGCATTTTTCTTTAAAAAAGAAAACAAAATATATTTTTTTTATTTTACATACCAATCCCAGTTCCCACTTCCTCCCCTTCTCCCCTTTACCTTCCCCCACTCACCCCCATCCACTACCCAGAAAGGGAAAGGCACATTGCTCTCAGGAAGAACCAAGACCCTCCCCACTATATCCAGACTGGCTATGGTATCCATCTAAAGAAAATGGGTTCAAAAATGCCAGTACAAGCAGCAGGGAGAAATACTGCTTCCACTACCAGTGGTCCATACAACTTTCGCTCACATTCACAGGGTCTATCTTGGTCCTATGCTGCTTCCTGCTCTGTCCAGCCAGAGTTGGTGAGCTTCTATTAGCTCAGGTAAGCTGCTGTTTCAGTGGGTATCCCCATCATGGTCTTGACCTCTTTGTTAATATTCTCACTCCTCCTACTCTTCAACTGAACTTTGGGAGCTCAGCCCAGTGTTCCACTATGGGTCTTCGCCCCTGTCTCCATCAGTTATTGGATTAAGAGTCTATAATTTGACATTTAAGACAGTCATCAATCTGGCAAGGCCTGTTCAGGCACCCTTTCCACTATTGCTTAGGGTCATAGCTGAGGTCATCCTTGTGGATTACTGGGAATTTTCCTAGTTCCAGGTTTCTTGCTAGTGCCATAATGGCTCCTTCAATCAAAATAACTTTCTCCTTGCTCTTATCTCAGCCCTTCCCCCATCTCAATACCCCATTCCCTCAAGTTCTCCCCCTCCCCTTTTCTCTTCCTCCTCCTCTTTCATCCTCCATTCTCCCACCAACCCTATGCTCCCAATTTTGTCAGAAGACCTTCTCAATTTCACTTTCCCAAGGAGACCTATGTATGTTTCTTATAGGGTTCACCTTGTTACTTAACTTCCTAGGGTCATGGACTGTAGGTTCATTATCTTTGCTTTATAGCTAGTATCCACTTATGAGTGAGTACATACTATTTTCATCTTTCTGAGTCTTGGTTACCAGACTCAGGATCGTTTTTTCCACTTCCATCCATTTGCATGTAAATTTCAAGATGTCATTGTTTACCACTGAGTAGTACTCCTTAGTGTAAAGGTATTACATTTTCTTTGATCGAGAGACATGTATGTTGTTTCCAGGTCTGCCAATACAAATAATGCTGTTATGACATAGTCGAACAAGTATCCTTGGAGTATGAACAAAAGTGATATTGCTAGGTCCTGAGATAGGCTGATTCCCAATTATCTGAGAAACTGCCATACTGATTTCCAAAGTTGTGGTACAAGTTTACAATCCAACCAGCAATAGAGGAGTGTACCCCTTACACCACATCCTCTTTAGCATAAGTTATCACTGGTGTTTTCAATCTCAGCCATTCTGACATGTGTAAGACAGTATCTCAGAGTCATTTTGATCTGCATTTCCCTGATGGCTAAGAATGTTGAACCTTTCCTTAAGTGTCTTTTGGCTATTTCAGATTCTTCTGTTGAGAATTCTCTATTTAGATCTGCACCACATTTTTAATTGGATTATTTGGAATTTTGATGTTTAATTTTTTGATTTCTTTGTATATTTTGGAGATCAGTCCTCTATCTGATGTGGGGTTGGTGACAATCTTTTCCAATTCTGTAGGCTGCCTTTTTGTCTTATTGACCATGTCCTTTGCTTTACAGAAGTTCCATAGTTTCATAAGGATCAGTTTATTTATTGTTGATCTCAGTGTCTGTGCTACTGGGGTTATATTTAGGAAGTGGTCTTCTATGTCCATGCATTGAATGTTACTTCCCACTTTCTCTCCTATTAAGTTCAGTGTGGTCAGATTTATATTGAGAGGTCTTTAATCCACTTGGATTTGAATTTTGTGCCTGGGGACAGATGTGTATCTATATTCATTCTTCTACATGTTGACATGTTCCAGTTATGCCAGCACCATTTGTTGAAGATACTTTCTTTTCCATTGCATAATTTTAGTTTCTTTGTCAAAAATCAGGTGTTCATAGGTGTGTGGAGTATTATCTGTGTCTTTGATTCAATTCCATTGGTCAACCTGTCTGTTTTTATGCCAATACCAAGCTGTTTACATTACTGTAGCTCTGTAATAGATCTTGATGTCAGGAATGATGATGCATATGGAAGTTCCTTTATTGTCCAGGATGTTTTCTATCCTGGGATTTCTGTTTTTCCATATGCAGTTGATTATTATTCTTTAAGGTCTGTGAAGAATTGTGTTGTATTTTTATGGGGGTTGAATTGAATCTATAGATTGCTTTTGGTAGGATTGCTAATTTTATTATGTTGGTCCTACCTATCCAAGGTCATGGGAGACTTTTTCATCTTCTGGCATCTTCTTCAATTTTTTTCTTCAAAGACTTCAAGTTCTTGTCAAACAGGTCTTTAACTTCTTTGGTTAGTTTTACCCCAAGATATGTTATATTACTTGTGGCTATTGTAAAGGGTGATGTTTCTCTGATTTCTTTCTCAGTTTCTTTATCATTTGTATATAGGATTTCTACTTATTTTTAGTTGATCTTGTATCCTGTCACCTTATGGAAGTATTTTTTTTTATTTTTGAGACAGGGTTTCTCCGTAGTTTTTTTTTTGGTTCCTGTCCTGGAACTAGCTCTAGTAGACCAGGCTGCCCTCGAACTCATGGAGATCTGCCTGCCTCTGCCTCCCGAGTGCTAGGATTAAAGTTATGTGCCACCACCGCCGGGCTTATGGAAGTATTTATCAGCCGGAGGAGTTTTCTGGTAAAGTTACTGTGGTCACTTATGTTTCCTATCACATCAATTGCAGCCAAAGTTTGACTTCTTCCTTTCCAATTTGTATGGAACCAGAAATATCTATGAGTCCAAGCCAGAGTTGGGAAATCTGAGGAAGTAATCCTGAGCCAGGTCCCCTGCAGGTCATGGCACACCCAAGCCTGGGAACTCTGAGGAATAGACCAGAGCCAGAGACATATGCAGGACTAACTCCAAGCCAGGAACTTCTGCAGGAACGGGTCCAGACAAAGATTTACAGAAACAGATCAAAGCCTACAATCTAGGCTACAGCAGGTCTGAGAGAACAAACTCCAAGGGAGTGGAGCAAAGCCAGGGAGTATTGAGCGACCACCAGGAACATGGAGGTTTGCTTTGTTTGGGTATGTGATCAGTTTTAGAGAAGGTTCCATGAGGTGCAGAAAAGAAGGTATATTCTTTTGTCTGGGTGAAATATTCTATACATGTCTTTTAAGTTCATTTGAGTCATGACATCTCTAAGTTGTTTTATTTCTGTTAAGTTTCTATCTAGTTGACTTGTCTATTGGGAAGAGTGTGGTGTTGAAGACTCCTACTATGAGTGTGTGGGGTTTCATCTGTAATTTAAGTTTTAGTAATGTTTTTTTTTTACTTATGTGGGTGCTCTTGTATTTGTTCATAAATGTTCAGAATTGAGATTTTATCCTGTGGTGAGTATAAAGTGTCCTTCTCCATCTCCTTTGATTGCTTTTATTTTGAAGTCTATTTTGTTAAATATTATGTAACATGAGGGCCTTCTTATTGGGGTTTATTTCCTGCCCAGTTCCCACAGCCAGTAAGTCCACAAAGAAAATCACACAGAGATCTCCATAAGATTATAAACTGATTGGCCCATTAGCTTAGACTTTGTATTAGATTTATAACATATATTAACCAATTATCCTTATCTATGTTAGCCACATGGCTCAGTACCTTTTGCAGTGAAGCAGGTCACATCCTGCTTCTTCCGTGGTCTGGGCAGGACATAAACCCCAATAAGCAGGCCCTCATGTTACAGAATGGCACCAATGTGGACAACTACACCCATATGAAGTCTGACAGAGCTTGGGAAGTAATTCTGGGCAAAAAGAATAGACTAAAACATGGCTTCTTGGTAGCAGCAATTTCTCGTGTCTGCTCTGCTTGCTAGAGACAAGCAAGTACTCTCATCTAAGAGAGGCTTCCTGACTCAGCTTTAGCTGTAAAACCTTACATGTAAAAGAGGTCCTGCCATGAACACTTAAATAGTGTTGCTGAAAAGCTGACTGCATGCTTTTCAGTTTTCAGCCTTAGCAGGAAAAAAAATACTGGGCCGTTTTGAAATACTGGTTTTCTGGGCTGTCCTGACAGGGCAAACTCTGACTCTTTCAGGCAGTTGGTCTGACTACAGAGCATTTGAATGTGGTTTGTGAGCAGAATGCTGAAGCTTACTTGCTGGCAGGGACATTGAAATGCCATAGAGTTGTGGCAATAAATATGACTACAGTCAGAACCTCCACCATGAGGATGGAACCACAGAAAGCTAAGAAATGGGCTGGATCCCACTGTCAAAGCCACAGCTTTAATCCTACCCATATTGCTTGGTAAATTAAAGACTCATGTGGTCAGAAAAGAGAGATATACAGTAAAGAGAGATTCAAAGATGAAGAAAACCTCTAAATGATTTACAGTGTGTTAATAATATATGCAGGCTTGAACAAAAAAGGTTAAAGACCTTAAAATAAGAAAAAAAAGAAAAAAGAGTAGTTGCGTATGGTAGTACACACCTTTAATCCCAATGTCTGGGAGGCAGAGACAGACAGATCTCTATGAGTTCAAGGTATGGTAGCACATACCTTTATTCCCAGCACTGGGGAGGCAGACAGGCAGATCTCTGTGAGTTCAAGGATAGCCTGATCTTCAGAGGGAGTTCCAGGACACAGAGAACCTGTCTCAAAAAGCCAAAAGTTAAAAGTAAAAATAAAAGAAATAGAGGGTAAAATAAAACCACATAAAAATGGAAAATACACAGAGAATCTTGATACTATATATTATTATTCTCTCTTTCAATTGAATGCTGAGCAAGGAGCAACAGCTGCTAAAAGATAATTGCTTATAAATGCTGCTGAATTAATCCAAGATAGTTATTTTGAAAATACCTTGAGTTCAAAATTGAAGTCAAAATGTATGTTTCTTTGGAGAAGAGATTTTGCTTTTGTTTCCACAGGAAAGGAGAGGCTGTGGATTTATTCTGAATTAAGAAAAAATAGGTTTGATCAAGGAAGACCACCTAAGAAATCTCTGGTAGGAACAGATGGCCCAGATGTCAGAATTCTACATCTAGAACAGGTTCAAGACTGCTGCCTGACATGATCAAGACTCACAGGATACTCTAGTCAGGACTTGATCATAATTCAAAATTTTCTTTAGGTCCCCATAAGATTATCAGCTCCCTCAACCAGCAGGAAATAGCCTGGATAACTATGCCCACATTCCCAACAAATAGACTATGGATATTTTCCTTTGTTTAAAAAAAAGAGGGGGAAATGGTGGGGGACAATTCTGTATTCTGTCAATTACATTTTAAATAAACACTGATTGTCCAGTAACCAGACAGGAAGTAGAGGTGGGGAAATAAGAACAGGAGTATTCTGGGAAGAAGGAAGCTCTTTCGGGTGTCCTGCCCAGTCAGATCATGGAAGAAGCAAGATGTGACCTGCCCCACAGAAAAAGGTACTGAGCCATGTGGCTAACATAGATTATTTGAATAAGGGGTTAATATACATTACAACAGTTAATAAGAAGCCTGAGCTAATGGGACATTCAGTTTATCATTAATATAGACTCTCTGTGTGATTTCTTTGGGACTTGCAGGCTGTGGGAACTAGGCAGGACAGAAACCCCAACAAAGCAAGTCCACCCCTCATGTTTTCTTCTGCTTCTTTTGGGTTAGGATGATCAAATCATCCTGCCATATGACCACTGGGTTCTGGTGTTACCATGTTCCTTTTTAGGTTGCTGCATGAATTCTTGCATTGGTGTCTACAAATCTCTTCCTCCAATTCGAACCTGCAGTGTTTTTGCCTCTTGGTCCTTATAGTTGCTGTCTGTGTCTTTGGGAACTGGGTTTTTTTTTTTTTGGTCTGCTCTATACTGTCACTGTCTATGTCTCAGGAAGCTGCTGAGTTCTCCCTTGGCCCACTCTCTTGGTCCACTCTCTTGGTCTGCTCTCTTGGTTTACTCTTGTTCCACTCTGTGCAGTCACAGTCTGTGTGTCAGAATTCCTCTCTTTGTTGTCTCTGTGTAGTCACAGCCTGTGCTTCAGAGTTCCTCTGAGCTTAAGGGGGATAGGAGAGTTTGGGGTCAGAGTTGGACTTATAGCTTCCAGGACGCATCAATGGGGTAGGGATGTTGGAGCAGCCTCCCTGAAGAAGGCTTGCCTGCTGGCTGGCTAGAGAAGCTGAGGTAGATGGGGGAGGTGCCCACCCAAGTTATGGAGATCTAGAGAGTTGAGTGCCTTGCTGGATTGGTGGACACTCACATCTTGGTCCTCTCTGTGTAGTTGCAGCCTGTGTTTCAGAGTTCCTCTAAGGTCGTGGGGGCTAGAAGTGTTTGGGAGTAAAGTGGGACTTGTAGCTTGCAGGGCCCTATTGATGGGCGGGGGTGTTGAAGCAGCCTTTATGTGTATTTTGATTTGTTGGTCATTGATGTGGCTCAAAGCTGGGTAAGGATGGTAATTGTTCCTACCTTTGCAAGCTTATATGGGAACTTTTGTTACTATGGAACCTAGACTGCATGAAGGAGGCTTTTAGATTAGATTAGATGTGGTTCAAATTATCTAAGTATTTTCCTAAATGTGTAGTGTGCACCCAAGTGAACAACCATAACATTTATCATTTTGGGAGTCACTCAGACTATAATGACCAAGTACTTGAAAGGTGAATTCTAGTGCCTGATATTGTTTTTTTTTCCTCTTTGGAAGTGTTGTCATCATCCTTACTTTATTCGATTCATAATTTTGGTTAAATATAAAATAAAATTATTCATTGAGCCTTTATCAAATGATTTTGCTGTCATTTGTAACTCATTCTTCCTAATCTTCTCATTTATGATGCATGGTAGCATTGTGCTTCCCGGACTCCTTTAATTTAATAATGGACATGTGGTTCTTTCTAATAAAATACAAGCATAAATTCAAGTGTCTGATTAAGACAGAAAATTTAATAGGTAGTGAATAGTTTTTAAAATTCCCTTTTCCCATTATGTTATTGACACAGATTGCAGTGTACATTGCTGAATGACACTAAAACCCAAAACTTCCTTTTGACATATATCGGGCTTATGAAAAGGGCAAACTAAGCACTACTACTAGTTAGGCCCTAGACATTTTTGGATAATTGTTTCCTCACTGCACACCACTGATAGAATGGCTTCCTTTCTCAAATTAGAGAAGGGCAATTGGCATTGCTTTTAGAAACATAATATTTCATTTTTTTCTAGAAATGTACCTCTCTAAATTACTACTTTTGTGATTTATTGTGACTTTCTTAAATCACCCTTTTAAACTACTAGTTTATGATATTCAAGCTATTTCCATGTATGTATCAACCAATGAACACTAGAGTATCGTAAGCAACAAGGATATTTTCTGAGTCACTCTGAAATAGGTTTCTAAACCGCTCTGTATTCCTTGACAAATTATTGACATTAAAACATCCATTAAAAATAAAACACAAAATTAGATTGTTTGAGGGCATGTCTTGATTTTCAATAGCAAGAAAACTTATATGGTAAAAGCATATGTAATAAAAACAATTTCATCAGAAGATGAAGCTGTCAAATAGATCTCAAGAGTGCATTCAGATGAGTTAAAGTCATTTTTACTGACAATGAAATGAATAAAAAGCTGCTTTGGGTGGGAGAATTGGTTCCACTTAAAATCTTATAAAAAATCTCAAAGAATCTAAAATAAGATTTCATATCTTTATTTAATTAAACATTTGCCTTACACCAACTTCATTCATGCTACCACTCATTTGGAGCTCAATTTTAATTAATAAATTTATATTTAAATTATTATTTTAAGTCTTTCTTGTTCCACTTTAGCACATGCTTCTAGCCTCTGTTCAGTTCAAGATTGCCTTAACATTTTGATAAAAAAAAAGAGCTCAAATCATGTTTACCATGATCATATAACTACTCTGTCCATTCTTTATTTTTTCACAACCACCAGGAGATCTATGTCCTAATATCTGTATCCTTATTTAAAATCATGGAAATTGAGGTTCAGGTATTTTGAGATTTTGGTAAAATCTCATACTTAAGTTATTTTCTCTGCCCCCTACAGTCATTCCTCCAATTCCATCTCCCTTTATTGTGACTTTTGCCAAACTGAGAAACATCTCTGAACCATCTATAGTTGCCTCACTTGGCTGGGACTGAAGTACCCTATCTATGTCCACCTTCCCTTCCTCCATTGTGGTATATTCATGATACTTTTAGACATACTGTCTACCAGTAACAGCCCTGACTCTTAGCCAACTTCCATGCCTGTTGAAATCCTTGACATTCTTGACCAAAACAAAAATAATCCTATTTCTGCCTCTATCATGTTTACTGGAGCTAGAGCGCATGTCCTGCTCACGAGAACTCCAGAATAAGTACCTCCCATCATGCTAACCTATCATTCCACTGAACTTCCAATTCATCACACCAAACTAGGACAGCTTTCATCTGAACCCAGAGTCCCAACCAGAACTTTAGATCTAGGATTAATAGGGGTATGCACCCTAAAACTTAGAAAGGTCCTGAGACTGAAAAATAAGTATAGTTCTTCCAGTCTACAACTTGTCAGATTGGGGTAACAGCAATCAAAGAACTGAACACCTACCCTTCAAAGTGGAGACCTATGCTTTTTCAGACCCAGGCCAGCTGGCCTTGGTGAGATCCCGATAGAACATCCCCTATGTCTCAGTGTGTGGGAGCACCCCTCGCAGTCCTGAGTTCCTTGCTCGTGCTCCCTCTCCTTCTGCTCCTGATTTGGACCTTGAGGTTTCTGTCCGGTGCCCCAATGTGGGTCTCTGTCTCCTTTCATCGCCTGATGAAGGTTAATATTCAGGAGGATGCCTATATGTTTGTCTTTGGATTCACCTTCTTATTTAGCTTCTCTAGGATCGTGAATTATAAGTTCAATGTCCTTTATTTATGGCTAGAAACCAAATATGAGTGAGTACATCCCATGTTCTTCTTTGTGGGTCTGGCTTACCCCACACTGGGTCTGAAAAAGCATGGGATAAATCTGGACTAGCTGAATATAGTGGACAATGACGAATACTAAGAACTCAAAAACAATGGCAATGGGTTTTTGACCCTACTGCACGTACTGGCTTTGGGGGAGACTAGACAATTTGAATGCTCACCTTACTAGACCTGGATAGAGGTGGGCGGCCCTTGGGCTTCCCACAGGTAAGGGAACCCTGATTGCTCTTCGAGCTAATAAGGGAGGGGGACTTGATGGGGGAGGGGGAGGGAAATGGGAGGCAGTGGCGGGGAGGAGGCAGAAATCCTTAATAAATAAATAAATTTAATAAAAAAAAAACAAAGTGGAGACCTAATATCTACACCAACAAAACCACAGATGTTGTAGCTCAAGATTCTTAGATCCCAGTGCAAAGGCACAAACGTGAACAAACAAGAAAATATGCCTTCTTCAAACACCATCAACCCTACTTTAATATTCCAAGATAATAAAACAATTTAATTAAAGCATAATACAAGGAGTTCAAAACAGCAATTAGGAATATGTTCACCTACATTAAATAGGTTATAAATATATTCATCAATGAAGATCATTTAAAACACAATCAGCTTCACTCTTAATGACCATTAACCCCCTCAATTTGACATTTTGGTCCTTGTTTCCAAAATTAATTTTTTCCCATATTTTACGAGACTGAGATTTGTTGCCTTCTTTCTTGCCTTGCCAGAGCACTTTCCTCTTTTTCTCTTACTCAGCAAATTTCACTGGATTCACAATGGCTGGGTTATAGAAGTTATGGGCAAAGCTATGCCAGTCTCTGCCAAGGCTTTAGCATGCAGGGCTGCCACAGCTTTCGGAGGAATCACTTGTGTTTCTGACAGCAGTAGTGGAGCAATTACTTGTTTTTGCTTTCATCCATTTCCTTTTCTCATTGTTATTGTAACTTTTTGCCCTTTCTGATCTCCTAGCTAAACATTCCTGATATTTTACAGTTTCCTGGGCATCCATTTCTGGGTTTCTGCTTCGGAAGGTACAAGGCTTATGTGTCCAGTCTAGGCTTCTGCTAAATCTTCCTAGTTTTTCAATTCTCTTCTTTCTATCTTGACTTTGACTACTTGATCTGCTCCTGCTTCTAGCCCTATGCCTGTGTCTAGATATCAATCTGGATCATGTTCTAATCTTTCATTTTCTAACCCAGCTTCTAGATCTTGACTTCCTGTCTCTGCTCCAGGATTGAGTCATTTTTTTGATCTCAACTCCTGGACAGAGACTTCTTCCTCTCCCTGAAACTACTTTGATGGTGCCTTTCATGAGATCTATCTAGTGATTTCTGCCTCCTGATGACTTCCTTTCTTTGCTTTTGTGTCCTTCCTCACTATTTTCAGAAGAATTTAATTGCTCTCTTCCTTTGCCAGCAGAATGTTCTTTGTCATTGTGTGCCTCAGATTAATGTCTTTTAGAGGACATATCTTTGGATTCATGTCTTCTTGCCTCTTTCCTTCTGCTCTGGCTCCTGTGTTTTTCTCCTTTGTTATTTCATTTTCATTTTCTGTCTCTTGACCTTGACCATGACCTTGAATACTGATGTTTTGAGGTTATTTGAGAAATAAATATATCTGACTGCTCTTTTTTCCTTTCTCTATCTGGATATGTCTTTTCTGGCGCTAGTCTGTCTTCTCCTGTATCAGTAGTCTCCATTATTTTTGAGTCTCATTCAGTAAGGTACTGTGATACTGGTGTTGGTGTTGCAATCAGAATAAACTCATTTCCATTAAACTTGACAGGACTAGGCAGGACAATTATTTTTAGTTCATAAATTCTATTTTTCAAATATATTAATGTTTCTGGTGGGATAAAATCTCATACATAGATTTTCTTATGTCTGCTATCTTGTGTACTTTTGTACTAAACCTTGTATAATCATTTTCATCTCTGGAAAAATAAAAGACATGTGTTATGTAGATGTTTCTTAGAAGGTCTGGAAATTTGGTACACTATCTGTTCACACAACCTGGGCAGTGATAATACAAATGATTTTCTCAAAAAGAAAACCACAATCAACTAAATGAAACAAGGAAAATAATACAAGATATTAAAGTAGAATTGTACAAAGAAATAAAATCACTGAACAAAAATTCAAACTGAAATAAATATCAAAATGAAAAATTCACAAACAGAAAAATAGGCACGGAAGACAGAATTTAGATCTTGATAATAAGATAGAAGAAATGGATATCTCAGTCTAAGAAAATATAGAGGCTTTCTAAAATATATAATATCCAAAATGAGTTTAAATGGACTTACCATATGATAAGGAAGGCAATATTCAAACTAGACATCATATGGTACCAAATAAAACCACATAAATGGATTACCATTTTTGAATTGCCAGTCAAAAGTGTTCTATATTCCCAATAAAAATTATAAGTAATTATCTATATAATCTGTTACCCTATATAGGCAGAAGATCAGACCCTATTGCTGAAAATACCACATATTCATGTCATTGAATGTCCTTGAATATCAATAAATTGAGCTGATGTTCAACTTGAAACTCTACCCTTACCTTACTTGCATTTAACATGATGGAAAATACTCATTCAAATACAAACCTTGTTGATGGAAGCTGAAGACCCTCAGACCCTGCACTTTTTATGACCTTTTCCCTGCTGTAGTAAGCAACTTGTTTTTCTACACTTGCAGCTGCTCTGAACACGGAATGTTTTGACCTTCTTCGTTAGTTCCTGAAAACAAGGAAGTGATTTTAGTCATCTGATAACTGGGGGGAGTGCAGTGGAATATCCCCAGAGTTAAGGCGTGGCTACTAGTCAAGGAGAACACTATATAAGCTAACTGAGAACATAATAAAATTGGCATTCTTGCTTCAAGAGTGACTCGCATCTCTGTGTGTTCTTTAACCCAAAACCCTTGCCCGACCGCTGTTCCAGGTGGTGCAGGCACCACACCTTATGAGCTCTAACAGTGACCTACATGTAAGATATTACCACTGGTGTAGTAGTGGCAAAATATTAACCACATTTGTTATTGGAATATTCATGATATAGAACCTGTACCTTTAATTATTAATGAATCCAAGAACCTGAGACTAGATTGGCCATGGGTCATGGGGGAACTACTATTATTCTGCTAAATGAACATAGCAATAAAATTACTCCTAATGGCATATTGCTATAACCACACATTAGTATATTGTAGAAGGATCACTAGAGAAGTTTTTTCTTATAACAAATGATAATGAACATTAAGACCCACAATTGCCCACTAGATCATTTTATTCAAAAATGTTAATTATACACATAAATGATAAAATCCAACTATCATTTTGCCAAAAGTTTTATTTGTTAACTCACACAGCCTTTACATGTATAGGAATGTTCTACTTATAGACAACTTTTTAAAGATTCCAAATAGCACAGAGACAATATAGAATATGTTTTTCTGCATCTGCCTTCTTTTACTTGACAGTGTCTTTTAATTCTGTTTATTTGGCAACAAATGACAGCATTTAATTATTTTTTGATAGATAATATTCAACCACTTATCCATACCAGCTTTTATCTGTTCATCTTTTGATGGACTAGTAAGCTGATTAAGCAATAATTGTCAAGATTTAATTATTTTATTTATATGGGTATATATCTATAAAATATCTATATATACGGCTCTATAGATGTACAATATTATAATTTATCTGCTTATCCATTTATGGATAATTAGCATAATTCAGTATCCTACTTATTGTTAATACTACAGTAATAAATACGGACATGTGGATACCAATTTGATATATTAATTTTCTTTAATTTTGATATATATTCAGAAATTAGGTAGGCATTTAATTTTAGAGTTCTTTTTTTGTAGTCTTTCATTCTTAAGGAATCCCTGTACTGTTATCCATAAGGGCTGGACTTACTTGTTAATATTTCTAGGAAAGAAGTACATAAGTTCATTCTTGCTACATCATTGCTAGAATTTTTATGACCGTTAATAAATATTCTAAGTAGGGTAAATGATACATCAGTGTAGTTTGGGCTTATATTTTTTGATGGCTACTGCTCTTAAATTTTTTCATGCATTTGTTGCCATATATATTTCTTCTTTTGTGAAGTGTCTATTCAGATCATTTGTCCATTTTTGTAATTAGATTACTTGAGTTTTATTGCTTAGATTTTAATGTTTACCTTATTTATTATTACTGACAGACAAATACATGGAAAAAATACTTTACCTCACTATTTAGGTTGTTTCTTCTGTGGATTGTTTTATTCACAGTACAAAAACTTTCAGTTCAATATAATCCATTTGTTAAATTTCACTGTTGTTTCCTTTGCTGTAAGTGTTCTTTCCAAAATTCACTGCCTGTAACAAAGTCTCTCCTGTGCTTCCTGCTAATACTTTCCAAGTTTTAGATGTTACATTTTTAGTCTTTGATCCATTTTGAGTTGAGTTTGTACAGGATGAGCAATGAAGGTCAAGTTTTCTTCTTCTGTGTGTGAACATCTATCCAGCTTTTGCAGTATCATTTATTGAAGGGGTTGTCCTTTCCCTAGTGCATGTTTTTGGTGCTTTTGTGGAAAATCAGTTGGCTGTAGAAACATGGACTTATTTCTGGAACTCTATTCTGTTTTGTTGGTTGGTATGTCTCTTTTTTATGCCAATGTCATGCTGTTTTGGTTACCATGACTCTCTATATATTGAAATCACATATTTATGATGTCTCCAGCTTGTTTTTTTTATCCAATACTGTTTTGAATATTTGGGGTCTTTTGTATTTCTATGTGAATTTTAGGATTTTGCTTTTTTTTTTGAGGTTTGTGATGAATGTCGTTGGTATATTGGTGAGTTTTTGAATTGAAGTAAGATAGGTAAAATGAAAAGAGTATTGATGTGTAAAGATGAGCCTTTCACTGTGTCTTGCTTACAACAGTCAGCAGGAATAAGGTGGATATTTTAAAGTGTTCCCCAGTATGAAGTTAAAGTTATTTGTTATGCTCAAAATAGTATACTACTACATAGTATACATGATGGTAAAGTGATGAGAACTAACACCCAGGGTACAAACCCTCCTCAAATTAAAGCTTTGCTGTTTCATAAAATGCCATATTTAGAAAATGATGTCACTAAGAGCTCTTCATTGGCTTTGCTCACTTTTGAGCTTTAAATTGTATTTGATCATAACTCAACTCATTTGTTCCTTTAGTAAGAAAGTTTTTCTTTTTAATATTTAAAAGTATAATTTCTCTTTAAATCTGGCAAATGCTTTCACTGGTTAAAGAAAAAAATCTTGTTTTCTTTCTTTCTGTGATCAGACAGCTGGTAGACAAAGAAATGGAGAATAAGAAGTTTTAATTATACCTTTCAAAGCCCAACAGATTTGAAAGCTATTCAGTAATTACATGTGGGTTTTCTCAGTATTAACTTATCAATGTTTAAGAGATTGTAGCTCTTGTTCTCTAAGGTGAGGTAGCAAGACTTGTTAATTGAGCCACAGTACTAACGGTTTAAATTACAAAAGTATTATTAATGTTTATTTTTTTTCTCCAGGAATTTCTTGCATCTTTTCTTTTTATTTCTAGTTTCCATATTTAAGAACATCTCAAACAAGAAACCAACTTTTTAAATAATACTGCAGCTTTTCTACTTCAACTACATAAAATAGCATCAGATGCCAAATTAGAACATACACCAAGCAAAAATAAGGTGTTATAATACCCCCTACTTGACACAAAGAGTCAGAAAGAAAAACCAGTGAGGCAGGTATCGATGACATAAAAAAATCTTTTGTAAACTCAGTCCTTGACTTTTAGGGGAAAAAAAACATACTGGCATTATTGATTCTAAAGGTTAAGATTCTGATCTGAAGGTAGAAATGAGCAAGATTACAGAACATCATTCCAGTATCGTTCATATGTTTTTAAGTTGTTAATAATACAGTATTACATAAAGTGCTGGAGAGTCCGATGCCCTGATAATCTTCTTGCTGGAAGAGTTCATATATGATACATCATATACATTATAAAAGACAAAAAACACTCATTGGCATGTGTTTCATCACTGATTTTCTTATAAAGAAAGCAGAATTCATAATGGGGGTCCCAATCCTAGTACAGTATTCTTGAAAAGCTTTCAAAAGCTCACCTCTAAATGTTATGGTAGTAATAGGTACTAAATTTGTTAATACCTAAAATTGGAAATTAAATTATAGCACATGAATCCTTAGTGAACACCTTAATTATATAAACTATGATGCAATTTTCCTCATCCAACTGAAACATCAGTAGTGATCACCATCAATGCTTAAGAATGCCTTTATAAAAGCTTACAAAACCAGATTAGAAATGGCAGTATCTGAATATAGAGAATAAATAAGAAAAGTTACACTGAATTTGGCAATAAGGACAGTTTAGCATTACCCTTTTCAAACTTCCCTCTATCCAAAGAAGTAGAGAAAAAGTAGAAGGAAAGTAAGTGACTTCCATATTTAGGAGGAGGAAGTGAAAAATGAATATCCACTTGTCTCAGGCTACAAAATCAGGACCATTGCAACACAATTCAACATGAGTAAATTCACATTGCTTTGGGATCCAGCCAAGAATGCATGGACTGGATCCATGATTGCCTTTGAGAAAGGAGAACCCAGGAATCACAATGTTTTGTACCAACCCAATGTTAGACTTACTTTTGACAACTAAGGTACAGTGGGATATTCTAGGGCCCTAAGACTCATGTTATGTTCATGGACCTAAAGTCAATGAGGTTCCTGTTGACTGCTATTGAAATAGACTCCATGACGGACCCTTCTAATTCAAGCTACAGCACTGAGTTAGTGGCCTATGTTCTGTTACATATTTTATCCTTTTAAAATCCAATCAGCTCTAGAAGACCAACTCACCATTATAGCACCTACACACTTAGTTTTTAGGCCAGCCTCTTTAGAGCACATTACGCTGTTTTAGTTATCAAGCTTCTATTGTTACTGTGAAAGCTCATGACCACATCTCTCAAACCTAGTATCCATAATTGTTAAGGCAACAGTTAGGTCTCATGATTCACATTAATCTCAAGGATCCTAGAGACTGGTAGATTCATGGATCAGAACAAGTGTCAGACAAGTCCCCACAGACTTATTTTAGAATTATCCTTATAGACTGAGACTTCATTCCAACATGATGGAGACAGAGCACAAGCCTGTCTGAATAGACTTGGATTCTAGTCTCATCCTTCTATACTCATGGTGTTTAGACTTAATGCTAATACAGTTGTCTAGTCAGATTCTGTGTTAGACACAACTGTGATACAATCCTCTCTACGAAATACATATATTCATACATCAGACCCATCTACATGCATTGTCGACTAAATTCCAACAATTGGCACCAAAGTTTATAACTTCAGAACCATTTGTACAGAACCAGGTCTATTATCCCACCCACTTCTTATTTAGTCCTAGAAAAGTCAGTCCTCAGGCTAGCTCCCATGGTTATTACAGTTCCTAGATATGCTCTTTAGCGATTGGGATCCCTAGGTTTCTCCTTGGCTGACTCAGGAATCAATCCTGGCAGGCTAAGAACTACAGCAAGAAATCTGATTCAAGATCATGCCAATTAACTTGTCAGGCATCTCTGAAGAGGCTGATTGGCAAAACCTTTCTAAGATAAATCTGCAAAATCTAGACTGAGTATCTACAGTTTAAAAATCTAAAGCATCAATATATAGACAATGAAATCAGGAAAAAAATCATGTAAATATGACATCAAAAAAGTAAAAAAATAATGCAACTACAACTGACTCAAACCAAATGGAAATCTATGGACATCCTAGCAAAAGATATCCTTGGTTTTAGAAAATTTATTGAACTTTAAAAATATACAAAGAAACAATTCAATCAAATCAGGAAAATAAGTTGTAATCTTGTGAAATATGTTAGAAAATTTATGATAGGAGTTAATGTCCATGTAGTAGTAATGTGTGTGTGTGTGTGTGTGTGTGTGAGAGAGAGAGAGAGAGAGAGAGAGAGAGAGAGAGAGAGAGAGAGAGAGAAACAAAAGCAACTTCATTGAAAGACATCACATAAGCTGAGTAAAAATTGGGCAAAGGAAGTTAGTCAACATTTCTTAAAAGTAGACATAAACTAATTTTTAAATCCCCATTCCTGATAAAAATGCTATTTATTCTCAGTAAACATTACTTACCACAAAAAGACATGAAAATGGCAAACAAATACATGAAAAATCTCTACAATACTAATCTAATCATCAGTGTAATAAAATTTATAATCAAAATGAGCTATTGTCTCTCATGTTAAAATACATATCATTAGAAACATGAAAGACAACAAATGCTAGAGTAATGTCCTGGAAAAGGAACTCTTAAACACTTACTCACAGAAGTGTAAATTAGTAGCATCATTACATAAAAATATGTAAGTTCCACAAAAGAATGAAAATAGAATTACTGAATTACAGAGATATCTCAATTAATAGAGTATACACTTAAATGGACAATGTCTTGAATTTATCACCCAGAACTGCATAAACAGATCAAGTTCGACACATATATAACTTCAGTACTCAAAATATAGAAGAAGAAATATTGAAAATTCAAAGTCATCCTTAGATCCATAATGAGTTCAGGGTTAGCTTGTAATACTATGCCAAAGACACTGGTAGAAGAAGATGAAGAAGGAAAAGAAGTAGTGGAGGGGGATGAAAGAAATAGAAACAGGAAGAAAGAAAGGAATGAAGGAAGGGAAGGAGGGAGGGAAGGAAGGAAAGAAGGAAGGAAGGAAGGAAGGAAGGAAGGAAGGAAGGAAGGAAGGAAGGAAGGAAGGGAAGGAGGTGTAGCTTGAGTTCTCATTTATCTTAATAAGAAAAAAGCAGTCATATATTAAGGGGTAAATGTTGAGAGATCAGAGAGGCAGAGCACCCAACCTCTATGAAATTTTCATAACCAATGTGGTATCCTGTCTCTAAAAGTCTTCAGACTGAATGCCCTCTCTACAAAACCTCAGACTGAATGCTGAGCTCCTGGCTCCTGCTGCCTTATATTCCTCTCTCTGCCCAGCCATATCACTTCTCTTCTCCACCTCCCTAGTGCTGAGACTAAAGGTGAGAGCCACCATCGCTTGGGTCTGTTTCTCTTTTAGATTGATTCAGTGTAGCCCCTTGTACCCCTTGAACTCACAGAAATCCATCTGCCTCTATCTACTGAGTGTTGAAATTAAAAGTGTGTGCCACCACTGCCTGGCCTTTAAGAATAACTAGTGGCTCTCTCCACACTCTGATCCTCAGACAAGTGTAATTTGTTATAGCACCAAACAAATAATTACCACAAGAATGGAAAGAGGACAGGAGGGAAGGAAAAAGAAGAGAAATAGAAATACGATGTAATCCAATATTTCAACTATTAAAGAATATGCAAAAGGAAATTAAATTTGCACAGTAATTGGATATTTGGTGCACCAATACATGAAATAATTTAATAGTTCATTAATTAAAAAGCGGGATTAAACAATGTGATGTATACAAGACTTAGACAAGATCAAGCCATTCTGAAAGAGGGAAATTCTCCATCCTATACTCAGGAACTATTTGTAGTTGATAGCTACTGAGGGAGGGAGAATCATGCTATTTTCAGTGTCTGTCTCTTGACACGTTTTCCTTGATCCAGTGTGTTGTCATTTAAACATATGGGCGATACTAGTTGGAGTAAGTGTGTTTTCATAAATTGGCAAATATTATCTAGATCATCACAAATAATTCACTTTTCCCCTTTATCCATCATTTTTATTGTTCTCTTATTGTGCTATAGTTTTTTTGCTTTATGACAGTCATCATAAAATAACATTATTTTTTCATTATTTATTAATTTATCATGTATTACTTCCACTGAAGTATGAGCCTTAAATGAGAAAATATCAAAACTCACTCTCAGTTTATAATATTTGATAAATGCATATATATTGATTAATTATTAGCAATTTACATTTCTTCATCTTCAAGCTATTTCAATCAAATGTGCAAGTCTCCAAAAGTTTAATCATTCCCTTCATCTTAGTATGAATCATCTCACAGTAATTTTTGGCACTTTTGCTGCCAACTTGTTCTGTCACTTTTGTTGAAGCAATATTCAATATACCAAATTTCATAAAAATTGAAGAATATATCTTATTGAAATTATTTTTCACAATTTTACTATTTTAGAAGACTAGTGCATCCTAACTTCATCTTGAAGATTAAAAAGTAATATATTTTTTTAAATAAAATTAAATATAGTAAGGTAAAAGCAAATCAGAGGAGTAGAGCAAAACAAACAGAAGAAAACAAAGAAGACATAAAAAACAGATATAGATGCAGATATCCACTCATTCACACGCTTAGGAATTCTATAAAAAACACAAATTGAAACCTATTATATATATATATATATATATATATATATATATATACTCAATTAATCTGGAGAGTAAAAGAAATAATATTAAATTAAATAAAAACATGTTTTTGTTTTTTGGGTACACCTTCCTATTTAGCTTCTCTAGGATCATGAATTATAAGCTCAATGTCATTTATTGATGGCTAGAATCCACTAATGATTGAGAACATACTATATTCATCTTTTTGGGTCTGGCTTACCTCACTCAGGATAGTATTCTCTATTAACATCAATTTGCATGCAAAACTCAAAATGTCATTGTTTTTCACCGATGAGTAGTACTCTAATGCGTATATATTCCACACTTTATCCATTCTTACATTGAGGGGCATCTAGGTTGTTTCCAGGTTCTGGCTATTACAAATAATGCTGCTATGAACATAGTTGAACAAGCGCTTTTGTAGTATGACAGGGCATCTCTTGGGTATATTCCCAGGAGTAATATTGCTGGATCCTGGGGTCGGTATTGGATATTGGAAGTATACAAGATTTCCAGGCAAAAATTGAGCGGTTGAGGGTGGGGATGGGACTGGGGTAAGGGGAGATGGGGAGAGAGAAGTGAGAAGGGGAGGATGGGGAGAGCTTGGGGGAATGGGACAATTGGGATGGAGGAGCAGTGGATATGGGAGCAGGGAAGTATATATCTTAATTACGGGAGCCATTTGAGGGTTGGCAAGAGACTGTACTCTAGAGGGGTTCCCAGGTGTCCATGGAGATGTCTCCAGCTTGTTCCTTGAGCAGCTGAGGAGAGGGCACCTGAACTGGCCCTATACTATAGCCATTCTGGTGAATATTTTGCATATCACCATAGAACCTTCATCTGGCGATGGATGGAGATAGAGACAGAGACCTACACTGGAGCACTGGACTGAGCTCCCAAGGTCCCAATGAGGAGCGGAAGGAAGGAGAAGATGAGCAAGGAAGTCAGGACCACGAGGGGTGCACCCAGCCACTGAGACAGTGGGGCCAATCTATTGGGAGCTCACCAAGGCCAGCTGGACTGTAACTGAAAAAACATGGGATAAAACCGGACTCTCTGAACATGGCGAACAATGAGGGCTGATGAGAAGCCAAGGACAATGGCACTGGATTTTGAGCCTACTTCATGTTCTGGCTTTGTGGGAGCCTAGCCAGTTTGGATGTTCACCTTCCTAGACATGGACCTTGGACTTTCCACAGGGCAGGGAACCCTGACTGCTCTTTGGACTGGAGGGGGGGGGGAAGGAGTGGGGGGACAGGGAGAAGAGTGGAAGGAGGGGAAGGGAAATGGGAGGCTGGGAGGAGGCGGAAACTTTTTTTTCCTTTTTCTCAATAAATAAATAAATAAAAAAAAACCAAACAAACTTTCTGAACATGGCGGACAATGAAGGCTGATGAGAAGCCAAGGACAATGGCACTATGTTTCGATCCTAATACATGAACTGGCTTTGTGGGAGCCTAGCCTGTTTGGATGCTCACCCTCCTGGACCTGGATAGAAGTGGGAGGACCTTGGACTTCCCGCAGGGCAGGGAATCTGGACTGCTCTTCATTCTTGAGAGGGAGAGGGAATGGAGTGGGGGGAGGGGGCATTTTGTGGTAGGAGGGGGAGGGAAATGGGAAATGGGGAGGAGGCAGAAATTTTCTTTTTCAACAATAAAAAAAGAAAAAAAAGAATGTTTTCAGTTCTCAATGTATATTCTTCCTAAAACTAAAGACTGTCACATCTGAGTGGAAAGTAACATAATCGAGATAACACAGCTTTAATTTTGTAACTGGTTCATAAGTTTGGGTAGGATTAAGAGTGTGTTATACTTCATCTAAACAAATGTACAATTTCTCTTTCATATTAAATATACTTAATATAGTACATGAACTGGTCATGTATAATAATCTATTTTTATAGCATAATGAAGTGATCTTTAAAAAAAGCAGTCTTCTTATTTATTTTATGTGCCTTTTACATCTTGTATTTTGATCCTATTCATTTCCAAGGTCATTCATATCTTCTCTCTATCCCTGTACCACCCACCCCCCAAAATAAGACAAAATTTAAGAAGAAAGAAAGAATTAGAAAAGGGAAGATTAAAGAAAAATCTCATCATGGAAGCTGCCTGTGACAGAGTGAGCTATGCAGTAAAAACCCTTTTGTCTGTGTCTTTACTCTCAAGTGTCCATTGGAAAGAGTCATTTGTCTGGTCTAAGGTCTCTGCTATACTATCAATGTTGGACCCTCACTGAGACTCTTTTCTTGGATATCCCGTTGTTGCCCTGTACTCTGCAGATCCTGTAGCTTTGGTTCTGCAGGTCAGGTTACTTCATGTGCTCCAGTAGGTCATAGATGGGGTGGATGTTGGGTCCAGTCAAGTTATAACCCTGGTTCTGGGCTTGGGCAGCTGCAAGGTTGGTCTGCCCACCAGCTCTTGCCTGTCCTCAACACCTGGTTGAGCTCTCCAGCATTACCCTGGCTAGTTCACCCCTTACAACAATGAGCAAGGGCTGGGGTCATTTCTCCTGCTTTCAGAACTCAGGGTTGGCTCTCCTACCTACAACATCAGGGCCAGGTCTGTTGTGTTGCCCTGGCAAAGTACAGGGATGACTGCGATTACTGCAACTGGCAAGAGGAAAGAATACCCCTCCTGCTCTTTTTACCCCATGGCCAGCTCCTCCACCTGTCTCAGGAATTGATGGGGGGGGGTCTCTCCTTTACCCATGCTGCCACATGCCAAGTGAGTAAATGAAACATCTCTCTGTGCTCACAAATTCGGGGCTGGCTCACCTACACCTCTGAAAACAACAAGGCCAGCTTTCGATGATGTTTAGACAAGGAACAGCGCCTGCTTTTCTCAGTACTTCAGCTGGTAAGAGAGAGGGTCAGCTTTCTTGTCCTTTGTAGGCAGAAAGGGATGAGGGTGGCATCTCTCTCCTATACACACCACTGCATGACAGAGGAGTAGGGGGACAGCTCTCCCATGCTTACAACTTCAGGGCTGGCTCAAGCACAATTAATAAAATATCAGAAAGAAAAATTGGGATTCAACCTGAAGGTCTGAAAAGCAAAACAGCCAACCATTGGCTCTTACTTCTACCTCAGTCCAAAATGATGATTCTATCTCCAGAAAAATTCAGACTGAGACTGTGACTGAGAGCTATCTCCTCCCATTTATAATCCTTTCTAAAGCTGATATTAATAGCATGCACCACTTAGATTAAAGGCATGCCCTGCCCAGTTTTTATGGCAACTACTATGTCTATTGTGATTAAAGGTGTGTGTCACCACTGCCTGGTCTGTAAGACTGGCCAGTAGGGCTGTTTTACTTTCTGATCTTCAGGCAAGTTTTAATTATTAAAATACAAATATAATGCCACTACAGCTTTCTGACCCACATCTCCCCTAACAAAACTGGCTCTATTGTGCTGCCCAAGTAAGGTTCAGGGCCTAGTCTTCAAGTGTTACAGCTGGTGATAAAATAATCTTTATAAAATATCAACACTGTTTTCATCATATCAGCTACTAAATAGTCATAACATATATAATAGCATATAAAAATCAAAGAGGTAGAAATGAGGTCAAAGTAATTGTACTTAAATTAGTTTTCTTGGATCACATATCTGTGGAAACAAACATTAGAGTGACTTCAACATTAATATAGAATTTCCAGATATACTCTTTATCTTTAGTGATCACTACTATTCTCAAAAATGTATATATTAAAAGAATAAACTAGGGACTATGGTATATAATTTTTCCTGAATGTATAATCTCACTCACTTGTAGTACCACAAGTATGCATTTAGTCTCAAATATCTCTCCCTCTTGAATTCAAAACTCTTATTTTTAATATCTGAGTCTACTAGATAATAGCTATATTGTCACAAATTATTTAAATTTATATAACATATGAAAATGTTTTTGACAAATTTACTTTTTATATTGTATATCTCATTGTGACATAAATATAGATTTAACTACAGATATAAGTAAAGAAAACTTTCATATATTCAGTTTAAGTCATAATTAGAGCCATTTAAAACATATTTCACTGGTTAATCATCAGATATAGGAAAAGTTATATCCTTTATATATCTATAACTAATCTTTCATGTAGTCTCCACCTATATAAGAAATGTATCATACTGTATGTTGGAATATAAAATATAAAAAACAAAACATTAAAAATAAAAATTGTACCAGGCATTCTCAATGTAACATGTTTAAAATTTAACTTATTTTACAACCATCATTCCAACCCATAGACAATTATCTTTCTTTTACAATGTTTCTAATCCAATTTATATTAATAACACCATCCTTGTCAGCATATAAGTTAAAGAAAATAGAGTCTGTGTCAATTTGACAAGATAAAATATTATTCAATGTGCAATAGACCAACTTTGAAAAATAAAAGGGACAGTATTTGGTATTTTAAACCATTACTCCAGTGAGTAATAGATGCAAAGGAAGAAAGACTTAAAGAATAAGAAACCACTACAATGTTACAATGACAATAGAGAACTGAATTGCATTGGAACGTAAATCAAAGTATTCCCAATGAAGAATCTGAATACAAGTATTTAGAAAGTTGAAAATGCTATAATGCTAAGGAAAATAACTTTTGTGGATGTTTTATTTAACCAAATTAAGACTAAGAAATGCTTACAGGATTCTACTAAAATCTATTCTCAATTTTTGTTGTTGTCATTATTATTATTCTCAGTCTCCTCTTCGAATTTTCTCTTCCTCTCCTTCTACTTTCTCCTTCTCTACATCTTCCTCTGCCCTCACTACTGCTCAATTTATTTCTTTTTTATATTTTGAGAGAGGATATTATTCTATAGCCTAGACCGTCCATGAACAGACCATGTAGCCTTAGCATGCCTTGAACTCACAGCAATCTGAAATGTCCACATAAGAGAATAACATGAGATACAAGCTTATCTTGATCCATTTATTATTTCCCAGATAACTGAGGACCATTCAAAAGTTTCACAGCTGCCACATATGCATTAGATTGAAGATAGTAAATAAGTGTCAGATAGGAAGCTTGCAACTTGGGAAAAGATCATATACTTCAGAATAAAAATTCCCTGTGAGGTAAATTATATAAAATGTGGAAGAATCTAGGGAAAAGGGAATACAGATCTTCTAGAAAACAGTAATTTTCTATGTTAATGGAGAAGGGTTTCAGTTTGGTTTAGATTGTTCATGGAACTTTCAAGCTTATCCTGAAGACTAGTTCGTAATTATGTTGTTATTACATTCCCAAACCAGGTCAAGACTATTTATACATATTAACTATTTGTTTTTCTACAGCAAAACTGTTAAGTAGTTGCAAGTATTTTTATTTTACAAAGAATTTGAGACCAGATACTCAACAAAACACATTTATATGGATTCTCTTATTTATCACTGCAATAATTCTATGAGATATATGTTGTGTTTTCATCCTATTTTACAGATAAGATAGTAGGATAATCAAGAACTTAACAAACTTTCTCCAGGTCACAGAACTAGTAAATGTACTATCAACAATATAAATTCCAGTTTGTTCTGAGCTTTCACTCCCCTCTGATAAGTAGCATTACCCCATGCTTCTCCTAGTAGTAAGTAATGGTCCAAAGAACTGAGATTCTGACTGGCTGAAGTATTATAGATCTCTTTTCTAACAATACAGATATTCTAAAGACGAAACTTGTCAACTATTAAGGAGAGGATTCTGAGATCAATAGGAAGTTTTATGAAATAAGCATCAAGCTAGAACTCTTCTGAGAAGATACCCCAAGGCTACATCCTTCCTTTAATTCACACAGAGACACTTTTATTTCAAGTAACCAACACAGGCAAAATCCAGCCCAAAGGCAATCTTGATAGTTCACTGGCTTGCAATGGAAGAACATTTTAACATTTACCTGGTCCATTTCTTCTACAATACTCTACAGAAATCATTACCTTTAGTGTTTAATGCAGCAGCATTAGATAAGCAATTACTGCAAAATAAGAGGAACAAGAGTATAAATGGTTTGTTCCTTTCATCTTAGGACTTGAAAGCTTATTACAAATATCAGTTAATGATTGCATCAATCTTCAAAGGTAAACACATCTTCAGATGTACTTTAAGAGGGATAAACCAGAAGGCAGAATCACCTAATTAGTGACCACTCAAGACACAGGCCCATGGGCCAATGATGTCTTGAGTCCCAGTCATGTTCTACCCATTTGTACAACTAACATATTGGGTAGATATCTCAATTTTAGTATAAGTATTGTCTTTCTTGATAAGTAAATGGATATTTAACAAATATTATTAAGTAACATATGAGAAGTATGGTTCCAATATATCAACCATCAGAAATTATACAATACCAAAAACTTTGTAAACTCTCAACTGAGTATAATGTTTGAGATTATCACACATTTTATTTTATGGGGACATCTGGTCATTTTATTTTGTAGGTTTAGAATAGAGAAGATAAGACAAATTATCCTTGATTCATTATACTCTGTTCAATTATTGTCCAGTATCTCTCTCTCTCTCTCTCTCTCTCTCTCTCTCTCTCTCTCTCTCTCTCTCTCATTCTCTCTCTCCACCCCCCCTGGGGGTATATTACACAAGGCACTGGAGTCTTTCTACAATATATCTGAGACCCACATCAGAGCACTGGACATAGCTACCAAGGTTAAGTTTAAGAGCAGGAGGGAGAAGATGAGCAAGGAAGTCAGGACCACGAGGGGTTGAATCACCCACTGAGACAGTGTGCCTGATCTAATGGGAGCTCACCAAGGCCAGCTGAACTGGGACTGAACAAACTTGCAATCAAACTGGACTCTGAATGTGGCTGACAACGGGGGCTGACTGAGAAGCCATTGATAATGACACTGGGGTTTGTTTGTACTGCATGTACTGGCTTTTTGGGACCCTAGTCTATTTGGATGCATACCTTCGTAGGGCTGAATGGAGGGGGGGGGCTTCGACTTCCCATGGGGCAGGGTACCCTGCCTTCTCTTAAGACTTGAGGGAGAGGGAGGAGTGTGAGTGGGGGAGCACGAGGGAAATGGGAGGAGGGCAGGAAGTGGAAACTTCTGAGTGGAAAAATAAAAAAGGTTTAACATGATTGATGGCAATATGGAAAAGTGACTATAAACAATTACTAACAGCAACCAAATTTCTGAAATCCTCTAACATTATTAGAAATATGCTACTATAATAATTATCCCAAACTTCTGTTACACCTAACAGCATTTATGATAACATTAAAAGAATGCAACACTATTCTTTTGTTTGGAGGCATCATTTAATGTTACAAATGCTAAAGCTGGATCTTTTTGCAATTCTACCAAAGACAATTTATAGATTCAATGTAATACCAATCAAGGTCCTATTAAAATTCTTCATAGATCTTGAGAGGACAATAATCAACTTTATATGGAAAAACAAAAAAAAACCCAGGATAGCAAAAACAATCCTATACAATAGAGGATCTTCTGGAGGCATTACCGTCCCTGACTTCAAACTCTATTACAGAGCAACAGTAATGAAAACAGTGTGGTACTGGCATAAAAACAGAGAAGTTGACCAATGGAATCGTATAGAAGACCCGGATTTTAACCCACAAACCTATGAACACCTCATTTTCGATAAAGGAGCTAAAAGTATACAATGGAAGAAAGAAAGCATCTTCAACAAATGGTACTGGCACAACTGGATGTCAACCTGTAGAAGAATGAAAATAGACCCATATCTATCACCATGCACAAAACTCAAGTCCAAATGAATTAAAGACCTCAATATCAGTCCGAACACTGAACCTGATAGAAGAGAAAGTGGGAAGTACCCTACAACAGATGGGCACAAGAGATCACTTCCTAGCAGCACAGACATTGAACAAATGGGACCTACTAAAACTGAGAAGCTTCTGTAAAGAAACGGACACTGTCACTAAGACAAAAAGGCAACATACTGACTGGGAGAAGATCTTTACCAACCTCGGAACAGACAAATGTCTGATCTCCAAAATATATAGAGAACTCAAGAAACTAGACTTTAAAATGCTAATTTACCCAATTAATAAATGGGGCACTGAACTGAACAGAGAATTCTCAACAGAGGAAGTTCAAATGGCTAAAAGACACTTAAGGTCATGCTCAACCTCCTTAGCAATCAGGGAAATGCAAATCAAAACAACTTTGAGATATCATCTTACACCTGTCAGAATGGCTAAAATCAAAAACACCAATGATAGCCTTTGCTGGAGAGGCTGTGGAGAAAGGGGTATCCTCATCCATTGCTGGTGGGAATGCAATCTTGTTGTGCAACCACTTTGGAAATCAGTGTTTCGGTTTCTCAGGAAATTTGGGATCAACCTACCCTGGACCCAGCAATACCACTTTTGGGAATATACCCAAGAGATGCCCTATCATATGACAAAAGCGTTTGTTCAACTATGTTCATAGCAGTATTATTTGTAATAGCCAGAACCTGGAAACAACCTAAATGTCCTTCAATGGAAGAATAGATGAAGAAAGTGTGGAATATATACACATTAGAGTACTACGCTGCGGTAAAAAACAATGACTTCTCAAATTTTGCATGCAAATGGATGGGAATAGAAAATACTATCCTGAGTGAGGTAACCCAGACCCAAAAAGATGAATATGGGATGTACTCACTCATAATTGGTTTCTAGCCATAAAGAAGGGTCACGGAGTCTACAATTGGTGAACCTAAAGAAGCTAAATAAGAAGGTGAACCCAAGGAAAAACATATAGTTATCCTCTTGGCTATGGGAAGTAGACAAAATTGCCAGGGAGATAATTGGAATCTTGGGGGTGGGGTGGGATAGGGATAAAGGGAGATGGGGCGAGAGAAGTGAGAAGGGGAGGATGGGGGGAACTTGGGGAAACAGGATGATTGGGATAAAGTAAGGTTGGATAGGGGAGCACGGAAGCACAATTCTTAGTTAAGGGAGCCACCTCAGGGTTGGCAAGAGACTTGAACCTAGAGTGGCTTCCAGGAGCCCAAGGTGATGTCCCCAGTTAGTTCCTTGGGCAGCTGAGGATAGGGAACCTGAAATGATCCTATCCTATAGCAATACTGACGAATATCTTGCATATTACCATAGAACCTTCATCTGGTGATGGATGGAGATAGAGACAGAGACACACACTGGAGCACTGAACTGAACTCCCAAGGTCCCAATGAGGAGCGGAAGGAGGGAGATGATGAGCAAGGAAGTCAGGACCACGAGGGTGCACCCAGCCACTGAGACAGTGGGGCTGATCTATTGGGAGCTCACCAAGGCCAGCTGGACTGTGACTGAAAAAGCATGGGATAAAACCAGACTCTCTGAACATGGCGAACAATGAGGGCTGATAAGAAGCCAAGGACAATGGTACGGGATTTTGTTCTTACTTCATGTTCTGGCTTTCTGGGAGCCTAGCCAGTTTGGATGTTCACCTTCCTAGACATGCACGGAGGGGGGCGGACCTTGGACTTTCCACAGGGCAGGGAACCCTGACTGCTCTTTGGACTGAAGAGGGAGGGGAAGAGGAATGGGGGGAGGGGAGAAGAGTGGGAGGAGGGGGAGGGAAATGGGAGGCTGGGAGGAGGCGGAAACTTTTTTCCCTTTCCTCAATAAAAAAATAAAAATAAAAAAAAGATTTTTAAAAAATTGTCCATTGCAAAGTGACTTCTAGACTAGACTATGAACATTATCAAAGCAATTGTGAAGCAATATATTTAATTCATAATAAAACAGAGTTTTAAATGTCTGTTTGTGAAGACTGAAGAAAATATCTCATATGGAAGAGCTTGACATAGGGCCTAGAGTGAATATGTATATAAAAATCAAATGAGTTTGTTTTCTTGCTTCAAATTGAATTAGAACCTAGGCTTTTAACAACCTTTTGAAATTTGATATCAGGGAAGGGCTAATTTCTGTTAGTTTCTACAATGGATCAGCTCTTAAGAAACTATTTTATTTCATTCTTGGAATATGAAGACTGGGCCCCATGATCTTCTGAACAACACTATTATGATAGAAATCAGGGAGTACTACGCTATTTCAGAGTTACATACATTCCTCATCTTAGGAACTGAAGGGAAGTATCTGTTTTTAGCTGTAGTATATTACTGGATAATCTGTGAAGTTCTAGTGTAAGACAGAAGTCAAGAGAGCAAAGTGATGACAGAATGACCTTGTGTCTTTGTGACAAACTTGCTGTCTTAAAGGTGTAAGCATATTGATGCACAGTTTGCACAGTTAAGACTTTTTACCCTTTTTCATTTTACTAATCTTGTCATTGGCCTCAAATGTAGCAAAACACAGCACTTTATAACAATTCTTGTTTTTGTAATTCATGAATCACTAACAGTGATCCAACAAATTGCTCGTATAGTTCCATACACATGCACACACACACATTTTTTGTATGTATTATTCTGACTCTGACTAGAGTTATGATTTTTTAACTTTCTTTTTATTTATTCTTTGTATCTTTCACATCAGGCAACTTGATCCCATTCATTTTCCATTCCTGATTATCCACCCTTTGCCCTTGCATCCCCTCATAAAATTTAGCAGAAAATAAAATGGAAAAGTCGTGTCATGGAAGATGTGGTCTGAGATAGTGAGTCACACAGTAAACCGTTTTGTCCATGTATCGTTATGTGCAAGTGTTCATTGCAAAGAGTCATTGGTCTGGTTCGAGTTCTCTGGCATCTGCTACACTGTTGATGCTGGACCCTCACTAGAACTCCTCTTTATTATCTTGCTGTTGCTCTGTGTTGTAGAAATCCTGCAGCTTTAGGAGTGCACAACGTGTCCATCATGCACTCTAGCAGATCACACATGGAGTGGATATTGACATGGGCCAACACCTGACTCTGGATCTGGTCCTGAGTAGTTGTATTGCTTATCAGCTTGCCAGTTTTTCCTTGTCCACACTACCATGGTGAGCTCTCCTGCATCCCACCACCACAACCACCGCAATTTTGATTTCACCCCTTGCAACAAGGAACAAGGAGCAGGGCCAGTTCTCCTGCTTTCCTGTCCTCAGGGTTAGATCTCCCACACCTACACCTTCAGGGACAACTCTACTGTGTTGCCCAGGCCAGGTGAAGAGGCTCCCTCCTGAGTGCTGCAGCAGATAAGGGGCACTCTTATGACTTCAGGACCAGCTCTGTCACCCGCCTTAGGCATTGATGGGAGCAAGCATCCCTCTTCTGCCCATGTCGCTACATGACAGGTGAGTAATGGAGACAGCCCTTCAATGCTAACAAAATTAGGCCTGACTTGCCCACATCTCTGCCAATGGGTTGGCTTTATTATGCTGCCCATGTAAGGTGTGGAGCCTGCTTTCCTGAGTCCTGCAGCTGGTGGCAGGCAGAGGCAGCTCTCCTACCTGACACATGCATTGATGGGAACAGGAAGGGTATCTCTCCACCACCCGTGACTCCATATGACAGATGAGTAATGGGGTCAGCTCTCCCATGCTCACATAGTCAGGGCTGTCTCACTCATACCTCCACCAAAGGGGATTGCCTCTATATTGCTGTCCATGAAAGGTACAGGGCCAGCTCTCCCAGGTATTGCATCTGGTGGCAAGCAGGGGCAGCTCTCCTGCCCTTCTGACCTCAGGGCTGGCTCTATCACCAGCCTCAGGAGTTAATGGGTTGGATGCAGAGGGCATTTCTTTTCTGTCCATGCTACCACATGACTCTCTGCCTAGTGATGTTTTGACCTCATCCCAAACACTGTATTTTATTTTCTCTAGGCTTTAACAAGGAACATCTTTTAGCTATGGTCCGATACTACACAATGTTTTCTCAGTACTGGTTTGTATCCTATTTCTAGGTTTCACTAGTGCCTAGAGAGCAACGTGATATGCATCTCGAAATGGAGAAGACAACACAATACATCAAATGTAACACAGATTCAGATACATTATAGATATAAAATGCAATAAATACAATTAGGTCTAATCTGTGAGCTTAAAGTCTACTTCAATGGAAGAAAAACTTGCATCTCTTGGTACAAAGGATCACTAATCACCAGTTCCATATTTTTATGGGTTTCTTTAATACTCATTAAATAATGTTCATCTTACTAAGCTTTGGAGTGGGAGAAAAGAACATTGTTTATCTGTAGTGGACTTGATTTAAAATTTAGCAATTTTTAATTATGTAAAGAGGAAAATTTAAGTGTTCTCCTTTGCAGCCTGTAAGTTCTTTGTTAATCTTATAACATAAGTAATGTCATTGAACAAGAAAATCTCAGTAGAACAATGTCATTTTCCTATGTCCATATTGTACATCTTTTCTATCTTGAGAGTTCTATTTGAAGTAAACTGGAGATACTCCATTTAAAAGCTTGAACCAATGTTCTTAATCAACATTACTGGAATTGCCACTCTTGTGGCTAAAATATGCCCCTTTTTGAGAAAATTTCTTTATCTTGAAGTAAAAAAAAATGAATGACAGAAATTCAATTTTTTTTCTCCAAAGGGAGATTATTCTTCTATTTTACTGTCTTTTTTTATTTATTGCTTAAAAAAGTCTTTTTCCAATTTGCATACCAATCCCAGTTCCCACTCCCTCCCCTCCTCCAATTCCTTCCACATTTCCCCCATTCCTATCCAGTCCTCACAGAGAGTAAGGCTTCACATGGGGAGTCAACAAAGTCTAACACATTGCTTTGAGGCACGACCAAGGTTTTCCCCCACTATATCTAGGTTGAGCAAGTTATTCCTCCAAAGAGAATGGGTTCGAAAAAGTCAGAGCAAGCAGTAGGTATAAATCCTGGTCTCACTGTCAGTGGCCCCACAGTCTGGCCCAGCCATATAACTGTCACCCACATTCAGAGAGCCTCGTTTGGTCCTATTCTGGTTCCCTTGCTGTCAAGCTGGAGTTGGTGGGCTCCTAATTAGCTAAGCAAAGCTGTTTCAATGGGTATCCCCAATTTGGGCTTGAACTCTTTGCTCATATTCTCACTCCTCCCACTCTTCGAATTGATTTTGGAAGCTCAGTCCAGTGCTCCACTGGGGGATCTCTGCCTCTCTTTCCATCAGTTGCTGGATGAAGTTTCTATGGTGACATTTAAGTCATCAATCTGACTACAGGGCAAGACCAGTTCGGGCACTCTCTTTAGTATCGGTTATGGTCTTAGCTGGGGTCATTCTTGTGGATTCCTGGGAATTTCTCTAGTGCCAGGTTTTTTGTTAGCCCCATAAAGACTCCCTCAATCAAAATATCTCTTTCCTTGCTCTCTGTCTCTGTCCTTGCCCCATCTCAACCATCCTGTTCCCTCATGTTCTCCTCCTACCTTTCTACCCTCCCTCTCCCTTTCTCCCCCCCCTTTTCCCTCCATGTGCATACTCCCAATTTTCTCAGGAGATATTGTCTATTTCCTCATCCCAGGGAAATCAATATACATTTCTTTTAGGGTTCTCCTTGTTTCTTACTTTTTCTGGGGTCATGGACTATAGGCTAGTTGTCCTTTGCTTTACAGCTAGTATCCACTTATGAGGGAGTACATACCATGCTCATCTTTCTGGATCTTGGTTACTTCATTCAGGGTTTTCTTTGTCTAGTTCTATCAATTTGCATGCAAATTTCATGATGCCATTACTTTTTTCTTCTGAGTAGCATTCCATTTTCTAAATATAGCACATTTTCTTTATCCATTCTTGGTTTGAAGGACATCTAGGTTTTCCCAAATTCTGGCTATTACAAATAATGCTGCTATGAACATAGTTGAACAAATATTCTTGTAGTATGATTGAGCATCCTTTGGTTATATGCCCAAGACTGGTATTGCTGGGTCTTGAGGAAGATTGTTTCCTAATTTTCTGAGAAATTGCCATGCTGATATCCAAAGTGATTGTTCAAGTTTACACTCTCACAAGCAATGGAGGAGTGTTCCCCTTACTCTACATCCTCTCCAGCATAAGTTATCATTGGTGTTTTTAATCTTAGTCATTCTGACTAGTGTAAGATTAGGTATCTCAGAGTTGTTTTGATTTGCATTTCCCTGATGGCTAAGGATATTGAACATTTCCTTAAGTGTCATTCTGCCACTTCAGATTCTTCTGTTGAGAATTCTGTTTAAATATGTACCCCATGTTTTAATTGCATTATTTGTGTTATTAACCCCTAAACCAAGAGGCCAATGGATGACAGAATACCTAAATGAAAGGTATGTCACCCAGAGAACTGCCTTTCAGAGTCAGAATTTTTATATACCATCTGCTTAGAAAAAACTTTCTGAGAGACATTAAGCTTAAAAAAAAGAATCTTTTTCCTACTTCTCTTATGCCTTGCAGGCTTCTATGTTATGAATATATTGCTAATAGTTTTGGAAGTCATTCATTATTTCCTGTTTTCTTCAGATGGTTTGATATACTGAAGGTGGAGGGAGGGGAAAAAATCTTCAGTAACTATGGCCCTAGAGGCTTGGAGCTTGAGGGACAGCAATCTGCTTACTTGATATTCTAGTTAAGATATCTTTATTCATGTAGATAAACAGATAGTCAGTCTCCTGTTGTTCTACTTGTATTTCATGGTCTTTTCAGTTTTCATTTATGTGACATTTCTCAATAGTATCTTCTGTTTTGTTCTATAAGCTGAGTTCAATTTCTTCAGGGATCTGTTCATCACACAGGATACATGCTTATCATCTTTAGTAGTTTGTGCCCTGATACATAGAGAAAAAAAGGAAAGAATACTACTTCACAGTTATAATGCCTATAATGATTTATTATTCATGCTTTCTTTCTTAGAATTTTACCTTAGTCTGGGCAACTAAAATAAAATTGCAGAAGACTCTTCCCTTCTTTCTCTTTCTTTTCTATCTCTCTCCCATCCTTCATTTTTTTCCTTGTTTATTCGTCACTTCCCTATTTTGTTTCCTCTCTCCTTTAGAAAATATTAACTAAGTCAGGGCTTAAGAGATGAATCTGATAGGTTTTTAAAGTGCAAAGAATTAAGTAGTCACCTGGCATACTTGTATATGATACACTGGAATAAGTGCTTGAAAGGAAAATAAAAGCATAAGGGATACAGATGAACAGAAAAAAGCAAACAAATCTTTAATTTAAAAGAACCAACCTGAGTACTCTTAAATATAAAGACCAACTTTATAGACATAATACAAAGATTAAAAGAGCTTAGAACTTAGGAAAGATATGTTATATATTAGTTTACATCACTTAAATGTTGCTTTTATGAGAGAAAAGTAATGAAAAACTTCCAATTTTATACACTTCAGTGTAATGCTAAAAGAAAAGGACAGAAATTAAAAAATATACCTAATACAAAATAAATACAAAATAGTAACTTAGCTGATAGAAATGAGAAAAAAATAGTGCTAGCAAAGGGGCAGAAATGAGCTTTGGGAATACAAGTTTAAAATGACCAGATTGGTGAGATAGTAGTTGGCTAGGTTTATAGAAAGTGAATATAAAGTTTACCCACAAAGATTGGAGCATGCAGCAAAAGTTGAATCAGTAAAAAACATGGAGTGTACAGCAAGCAGTTGATAATTTAGCATGAACAAAATGTGAAGATATGAAAGCAACCATGGGTCATAGAATAAATATCTTGGGGTTACTCTGACCAAGGAAGCGAAAGATCTATTTGACAAGAACTACAAGTCTCTGAAGAAAGAAATTGAAGAGGACACCAGAAAATGGAAGGACCTCCCTTGCTCTTGGATTGGGAGGATCAACATAGTAAAAATGGCAATTCTACCAAAAGCAATCTATAGATTCAATGCAATCCCCATCAAAATCCCATCAAAATTTTTCACAGATCTGGAGAAGACAATAATCAACTTTATATGGAAAAACAAAAAACCCAGGATAGCCAAAACAATCTTATACAATAAAGGACTGTCTGGAGGCATTACCATCCCTGAATTCAAACTCTATTACAGAGCTACAGTTTTGAAAACAGCCTGGTATTGGCATAAAAAGAGAGAAGTTGACCAATGGAATCGAATAGAAGACCCTGACATTAACCCACAAACTTATGAACACCTGATTTTTGATAAAGGAGCTAAAAGTATACAATGGAAAAAGAGAGCATCTTCAACAAATTGTGCTGGCAAAACTGGATGTCAACCTGTAGAAGAATGAAATTAGATCCATTTCTATCACCATGCACAAAACTCAAGTCCAAATGGATTAAAGACCTCAATATCAGTTCGAACACACTGAACCTGATAGAAGAGAAAGTGGGAAGTACTCTCCAACACATGGGCACAGGAGACCACTTCCTACGTATAACCCCAGCAGCACAGACATTAAGGGCCTCATTGTATAAATGAGACCTCCTGAGACTGAGAAGCTTCTGTAAAGCAAAGGACACTGTCACTAAGACAGAAAGGCAACCCACTTACTGGGAGAAGATCTTCACCAACCCCGCAACTTACAAAGGTCTGATCTCCAAAATATATAAAGAACTCAAGAAACTAGACTGTAAAAGTCTTATGAACCCAATTATAAAATGGGGCACTGAGCTGAACAGAGAATTCTCAACAGAAGAAGTTCAAATGGCCAAAAAAACTTAAGGTCACGCTCAACTTCCTTAGCGATCAGGGAAATGCAAATCAAGACAACTTTAAGATACCATCTAATACCTGTCAGAATGGCTAAAATAAAAAACACCAATGATAGCCTTTGCTGGAGAGGTTGTGGAGAAAGGGGTACACTCATCCATTGCTGGTGGGAATGCAAACTTGTGTAACCATTCTGGAAAGCAGTGTGGCGGTTTCTCAGGAAATTCGGGATCAACCTACCCCTGGACCCAGCAATACCACTCTTGGGAATATACCCAAGAGAGGCCCTATCATGCAACAAAAGTATATGCTCAACTATGTTCATAGCAGCATTGTTTGTAATAGCCAGAACCTGGAAACAACCTAGATGCCCTTCAATGGAAGAATGGATGAAGAAAGTATGGAATATATACATATTAGAGTATTACTCAGCAGTAAAAAACAAGGACTTCTTGAATTTTGCATACAAATGGATGGAAATAGAAAACACTATCCTGAGTGAGGTAAGCCAGACCCAAAAAGAGGAACATGGGATGTACTCACTCATATTTGGTTTCTAGCCATAAATAAAGGACATTGAACTTATAATTCGCGATCCTAGAGAAGCTAAATAAGGTGAATCCAAAGACAAACATATAGGCATCCTCCTGAATATTAACCTTCATCAGGCGATGAAAGGAGACAGAGACCCACATTGGGGCACCGGACAGAAACCTCAAGGTCCAAATCAGGAGCAGAAGGAGAGGGAGCACTAGCAATAAACTCAGGACCGCGAGGGGTTCTCCCACACACTGAGACATAGGGGATGTTCTATCGGGATCTCACCAAGGCCAGCTGGCCTGGGTCTGAAAAAGCATGGGATAAATCCAGACTAGCTGAACATAGTGGAAATGACGAATACTGAGAACTCAAGAACAATGGCAGTGGGTTTTTGACCCTACTGCGCGTACTGGCTTTGGGGGAGCCTAGGCAGTTTGAATGCTCACCTTACTAGACCTGGATAGAGGTGGGCGGCCCTTGGGCTTCCCACAGTTCAGGGAACCCTGATTGCTCTTCGAGCTAATAAGGGAGGGGGACTTGATGGGGTAGGAGGAGGGAAATGGGAGACAATGGCGGGGAGGAGGCAGAAATCCTTAATAAATAAATAAATTTAATAAAAAAAGAATAAAGTATAGAAATGATTAACACTACCTCATATAAATATAAGAGTTTAGTTTTCAATATATAAAGAGCCTTTCAATAGTGATAATGCTAAAGTTTCATCAGAGCAGAGTTGGATCCCAGATGCTTAGTTGTCAGTGGAACACATGATGCATTAATACTGAATGTAATGGAAAACAATGTGAGAGCCCCAGCAGATGGTCAGCATGTAGTAATCTTGTGGGAATTCCCTGCACCTGACCTCCCCATCACCCATTCCACTGCAAATGATACAACCCATGGAATCAGAGGCCCCCAAGGGAAAGGCGTCATCTGCACTGTTTGGAAGAAGAACCCCAGAAGTTGGTCAGCAGTGGCACCAGGTACACAGATACCACCTCCATTGATTGGAGAAAGAATCAACACGTAAACCTATAATTTCCCAAAACCTTGTTGGGTAGATGGCAATGTAAGAATACATTCAGCAACATAAAGAACAATACGACACTATCATAATCTAATGGTTACATAACAGCATGACGTAAAACGCTCAATACAGATGAGGCAGGAGAAAACAATTCTCCCACTCCAGATAGACGCAGGTTAAGATCTTCTCTGGTCACCTCGTGGGCTACACACATTATTAAAAATGGGCTAGTCCAGGTGCGAGAGTTAGCTGAGAAAAGGCTAGATATAATGGGCCAAGCGGTGTTTAAAAGAAAAAAAATAACTTTATGAAGATGATAGAGGCCTTTAAAGAGGAAATGAAAAATTTCTTTAAAGAAATTGAGTAAAGACCAACAAACAGTTGGAAGAAATCAATAAATCCCATAAAGAAAGTCAAGAAATCCAAGAAAAGGACAATCAAACAAATGAAGGAAACTGTTCAAGGCCTAAAAACTGAAATAGAGAAAAATCAAAAGAATTCTGGAAATGGAAAATCTCAGGCATTGAAGATACAAGAGTGAAAATGTGTTCACTGGTCAAAGAAAATATTATTTTAAATCCCACAAAGTCTTAACATAGAATATCCAGAAGATCTGGGACACAATGAAAAGAAGAAGCCTAAGAATAATAGGGATAGAAGAAAGAGATTAATACTATCTCAAAGGCACAGAAAATGTGTTCAACAAAATCATAGAACAAAATTTTTCCAACCTAAAGAAAGACAGGCCTATGAAGATACAAGAAGCTTTCAAGACTCCAAATACATTTGACAAAAAAGTTTTTTGCCACATAATAATAAAAATATTAAACATACAGAATAAAGAAAGATTATTAAAATCTGTGAAGAAACAATCAAGTAACAAATAAAGGCAGGCCTATAAGAATTAAACCCAACTTCTCAATGGAAACTCTTAAAGCCAGAAGGTCCTGGACTGATGTGCTACAGACACTGATAAATGATGGTTGCAAGCCCAGACTACTATATCCAGCACAGATTTCAATCATAATAGACAGAGAAAACAACATATTACATGACAAAACAGATTTAAACAATATTTGTTGACAAACCAGCCCTACAGAAAGTACTAGAAGAAAACTCCAACCAAAGAAGTTAGCTGCACCATGAAAACATAGGCAATAGATAACCTAACACCAGAAAATCCCAAAGAAGGTAAATATGCACACTATCACCACCACCAACAAAACTAAAATATAACAGGAATTAGAAATCACTGGTTATTAATATCCCTTAACATCAATGGAATTAATTTGCCTACAGAAAGATACAGGCAAATAGAATGGGTAAGAAAACAGGACACATTCGCTGTTGCATACAAGAAACACATCTCAACTTCAGCTATACCTTACCTCATAAAACAAAACTTTCCCAACCTAAGGAAGGAAATGCTTATGAAGATACAAGAAGCTTTTAAGACTCCAAATACATTTGTTGAAAATACAGAAAACCAATTGCCAACATCAAACTAAAAAATAAAAACTCAATGCAATTCAGTTAAAATCAAGAAAAAGACAAGGTTGTCTATTCTCTCCATATCTATTCAATAAAACAGTTGAGATTCTAGCTATAACAAAAAGACACAAAAGGAGATCAAGGGGACACAAATTGGAAAGGAAGAAGTCAAACTTTTGCTATTTGCAGATGATATGATAGCATACATAAGGGACCAGAAAACTCTACCTGGGAATTCTCATAGCTGATAAATACCATCAATGTGGCAGGATGCAAGATTAACTAAAAAAATCAGTAGCCTTCCTATATACAAATTACAGAAAGACTGAGAAAGAAATCAAAATCATGTCTGTATCACGAGTTCAAATGGGGCTTAATAATAAAAGGCCAGACTCAAATATTGGGAAAAATGCTGAGAGATCAGAGAGATGAAGGAGTATAAACACAGCCACTTTACCTATACAACTTCCCAGGCAAAAAGAGACTGACTTCCTGTCTCTTCCATCCATATCACTTCCTCTCTCTACCCAGCCATATCACTTCATGTCTGTCTGTACATGCTGCCAGACTTCTATGCTTAGCTAGTGGCTAACTCTGCCCTCTGATCTTCAGGCAAGCTTCATTTGTACAAACAAGATGTTACCATTGTGCCCCTTTTTGTCTAAAATTTAAAAAAGTTTAACACTAATATAAGAGAAACTACATACAGTAAGCACAATAACTATATACAATATATACAAGCAATAAGTTCATCAACAATATCTAGTCCATTGACAACTGAAATATTCAGAGAAATTGCTCTATATCTACTCAATATTGTTGAGTTCAAAAGTTGTACCAAATTTACTTTTTATTCTAATTTTTATTACCAAAACTATCTTTTTAAGCCTCTCAACCTTATATACTAGACATTTCTGTGGTGAATTTCTTTTCTGAATCTCTTAACAAGGAAAACTATAACTATAAAGTTTTTAACTCAATTAGAGACCTGATATGGAAATAATATTACTTGAGTAAACAGGAAATTCAAGCAATCAAATTCCAAAAACTGTAAGAAATGACAGAATCAGCTGGCTGTCACCCAAGGTTCCTCTGCAAAGTCAGAGAATCCATCTTTGGCCTATAGGCCTTGAATATACTCAATAGACTCTTCTGTAAACAGGGTATTATTAAGGGCTGCCTACCTTGGCTTAGCAAAGATGAGCAGTCCTTTCTTTTGTGTCCTGCTTGTCAAAGTTTTTATGCATACTGTCAGCATTCAAGGCAAGGAACACATTTTTACCCAGAAGCTAACCTTTGCCACAAAGAAAGTAAACTCTATGTGGAGTTTCTTTGATGCGCATCTTCTTTTCTGAAATAGATTGATGCTGCCAGGAGCAGGTACGTCTCATTGTGAAAAAGAAAAGAACTTATATTATTAAAACATGCTATACACTATATTCTGCAGATCTCTGAAGTTTTGAAGGCAACTTGTCTTTCTAAAATATATCACTGTTTGACCATGAAAGCATACCTAAATGGACTACAAGTTCATTTGTAGTAGGTGACTAATTGTTATCCTGCTTTTCCTAATTACCTTAAGTAGTTGGTAATAATAATTTCCAAAGGCTAGAAATTTGTATCATATTGTTAAATGATGTATTTTTATTACACCGTGTACAAGATTAGAAATGTATTCCATTGGCCAGGCACTGGTGGTGCACATCTTTAATCCCAGCACTCGGGGGGCAGAGGCAGACTTTATCTCAGTGAGTTCAAAGCCAACCTGGTCTACAAGAGCTAGTTCCAGCACAGGCTCCAAAAGCTACAGAGAAACCCTGCATTGAAAAACCAAAAAAAGAGAAATGTATGTACAGTATGTTCTAAGAAAAATAATCTTGACTTTGTCAATATACAAAGAAATACAAGCCACTGTAAAATATTTAAACCTAGTAGTTGCTTTTTTGGTTTAAAAGTAGATTCAATAATCTATCTTTTACTCCTCTTTCTATATGTTCCCTTATATCTTTTTAGAGTAGATTAAATACTCTACCCTTATATTCTATCATCTTTATATCCCCCACCCCCTTGATTTCAAAACAAGAACTCTGAATCTAATGTCCTTTGTTCAACTTTATTCTGAACCATAACGAATAACAACTTGTAACCAACCCCTCTAAACAATGACAAATATCCTTAATCCACTGAATGACGAAAACCCACCCTCCTCACCTCTTGGGAATGTGGGTGTCATATTCTTAAATTACTTCCTGCTGTCTAGGCACAATGCCATCTTTAGGGGATCCTGAAAAGAAAAATTGAGGGTCATTGTCAAGTCCTGGGAGACATATGTTTATTATTTGTTGTCCAGTACAGTCTCTGAGTAATGGGAAAGTGCAAGGCTTTTTTCAAGTCCTAGCTAGAGTAACTCATAAAACTGGATCTTCTCAGCTAATTATCTTGAAATTGTCCTGAGCAGTTTGTAGTCCAAAGCTGATAATTTTGTAGTGCTTTTAGGCTTAGATGTGTTATCAGAATCCTGGTAGAATCATCATTATGAAGCCCCATCAACCTCTTGGAGACTTCAAAAGTTGCTGTTATACATGGTCATGGCTCACTGCAGAAAACAAGCATTTTAAATGTCAAATGTAGTAGATATCATAGAAGTTAATTGATCATAATTTGTTAGGTACATTCAGAGTACTAAAACTTAATTCTTAACTACTTAAGAGAGACTCAAACCTGAAATAAATTAAAGGAAGCTCAATGGCCCCATGTTGGGTGCCAAAATGCAGCCTGAGTTCTAATAGTTCTTAATAATAAAAGTCTGAAGTCAGATATTGGGGAAAATGCTGAAAGATCAAAGAGATGAAGAAAAAATACCACAACCACCTTACCTACTCAACATCCCAGCCAAAAAGAGATTGAGTTCCTGTCTCCTCCCATGTTATCACTCCCTCTCTCTAGCCATATCACTTCCTGTCTGTTTGTACCTAGCTCTAGCTCTCTATGGTTAGCTAGCAGCTAACTCTGCCCTCTGATCTTTAGGAAAGCTTTATGTATGTAAACAAGATATCACCACAAATATCATTTTTTAAAATAGCCATAAATAACATAAAATAGCTTGGAATAACTCTAACCAAACAAGTGAAAGACCTGTTTGACAAGAACTTGAAGTGTTTGAAGAAAAAAAATTCAAGAAAATATCAGAAAATGGAAAGATCTGCCATGCTCTTGGATAGGTACAATCAGCATAGTAAGAATGGCTATCTTACAAAAATAAATCCACAAATTCGAAGAAATCACCATCAAAATCACAGAAATATTCTTCACAAACCTCAAAAGAACAATACTCATCTTAATATGGAAAAACAGAAAGCCCAGAATCACTAAAACATCCTGTACAATACAGGAAATTCTAGATGTATCACCATCACTGACTGCAAGCTCTACTATAGAGTTACAGTAATAAAAAAAAACAGCTTGATATTGGCACAAAAGCAGACAGGTAGACCAATGGAACAGAATCAAAGACCCTGATTTTAATTCACATACCTATGAACACCTGATTTTTGACAAAGAATCTAAAAGTGTACATTGGAAAAGAGAAAGCATCTTCAAAAAATAGTGCTGGCATAACTTCATGTCAACATGTAGAATAAAGCAAATAGATCCATATCTATCTCCATGCACAAAATTCAAGTCTTAGTTGATCAAAGACTTCAACATAAATTCAAATAAACTGAACTTCATAGGAGAGAAAGTGGGAAGTAGCATTGCACATATTGGCCCAGGAGATCACTTCCTATAAATAACACCAGCAACATAAACAATTAATAAAAGGAACCTCCTAAAACTGAGAGATTTATGTAAGGCAAAGAACTTGGTAAATAAGACAAAATAGCATCTTACAGAATGGAAAAAGTTCTTCACCAAACCCATATCTGCCAGGTGACTGATCACCAAATTATATAAAGAACTCAAGAAAGTAGATGTCAAAATACCAAATAAAACAATTAAAAATTAGATACAGATCTAAACAAAGAATTCTCAGCATAAAAAAAGTCAAGTTGCTGAAAAACATTTAAGGGATTGCTTAACCATCATGGAAATGCAAATCAAAGCATATCTGAGATACCATCTTAAACCTATTAGAATAGCTAAGGTCAAAGACACTGATGACAGCTTAATCTGGAGTGTACAGCCACTTTGGATATCAGGATGTCAATTTCTCAGACAATTGGGAAACAATCTACCTCAAGACCCAGCAATACCACTCTTAGGTATACACCCAAATGTTGTACAATCATACCACAAGAACATTTTCTCAGCTATGTTCATAGCAACATTCTTAACAGCCAGAACCTGGAAACAACCTAGATACGCCTCAGCCAAAGAATGAATACAAAAATTGTTATCAAAGGGCTCAGATCTCCCATTAACTGCAGTAGGTTCTAGGAACTGAATATTTGTCCTCTGAATGAGCAATAAGTTCTTTTAATTACTGGGGCATTTTCCCAGTCCAAGATTCAATTGCTTTAAATTAGTAGAACTACTGGGACTTCAATTTTTATCCCCTCTTAGCTTCCATTTTATATGTCTCCATGATGGTTAATAGAAGATTCTTGAATTTGACCTGAAAATCAAACAGCATACATATTCATTACCTGACAACTAATTTATTATTTTTCAGTGTGATGAAGAGAGTTACGAGAATGGTATATTTTGAACATCATCTTTCAGATCCCTGTCCACTTGCTCTACATACCTCACATTAGAAGCACCAGAGATAAACAAATCCATTCATAGGCTTTATATTAGCAGGACTTTAAAATAACACTAAATAGACCTGAACATAGAGAATCTTTCACAGCTCTAATCCTTAATATCAGCAAAGTTCAGAAGCCATCACAAACTCCCTTTTTCTTTTTCCCCTTTTTTACTTAAAATTTTTAATGCTGCATATTTTTCTCATATTCTTTTTCTTCATCTAACTCTTCTTAGAACCTCCCCACATTCCTCCTATTCAACCAACTTTATTCACCCTCTCTAAAAAAATGAAAATTCAAGCAAACAAATAAAAACCAGTAGGTCAAAAATACCAAAACAAATCATATCACTTACTAAGAAACTGCTCATAATTGATGCCTGCCGGGGAAAAGAAAAATTAGTTGTCTCCAATGGACAATCACCGGGAAAAAACATACTCCAAGGCAGATCCATACTCAGGGGAAACTGATCAAGACAGAAGAACTCCATATTTTTGGGGGGGAGATTTTTGTTTTGATCTAGATATTATTATTTCACTTATTATAGAAACTAAATGATATCTCCTCTACTACTAAAAGTTCTTAGCTTTTTTTGAGTACTGTATATATTTTATTTACATTCCATGGTGATTTGTTGTTTTGATAATCTAAAAGGGGAAGTGAATTTGTTCATGTTTGGGCATTTATATTCAACTCTGGACTGGCTAGTGCAGAAAAACTGTGTGCAGACTTTACTTCTTGCAGATTCTAGTATATATTAACACATTTTTGTCTAGGTCCCCATTGACAATAATGCATTCTTTTCCTTTAACCTGGTGACTTATAGTATATGTCTATATTTTGTATCATATTTGTGCTCTTTATAGATCTCTATTCCAGTTTAATTCCATGCTTATAAATATTCATGTTTCTTTCATTTTTTTGACTTTATAACACTATCACCAGTAAGGTTAATGATATCTTTCATAAATTATATGAGTGTTCCATAGAGAAAGGATATAGAAAGCAAAATCCAGAATGAGAAACTCATTCCTAAATAACAAACTTTTTCTTCTAAAATTGCAAAAAAAAATACTTTTCATAACATTTAGTCATTCTTGCTTCTGTATTGCAATACTATTTTTGTGTTGTTCTGTGAATGGGTGTTCAGGATGTCATTTTAATTGAGAACCATCATTCCTAAAAGAGCAGCTGTCCAGAATTTATATTTCTAAAGGGTTTAAAAACTGTTTCAAATAGATATTTTGAGTGCTCCACTGACAACAAAAAATCTGTTTGTGAATTCATAAGCAGTGTTTTTCCCTTTGGGTTTCTCTATTTCTAAATGTTTATGGCATTTTTCAGTTTAAAATAGTCCTATGAAATGAATTGTTTCACATACATATACACACAAAATCCACTCCTTTCAACAGTATCTATCTTCAATATGCATGTGTCACAAAAACATTTGGGGGAGTACCACTTATAATGCAGGATTAATGGCACAAAACTAGCAGTGCCAATGGCATGCACATGCTTCCTGAAATAATGACCCATTTTATAATCTTGGTTGTTATACAGACTTAGAATCAAAGCTTTGTATTTGTTGGACTGTATGATCCTGAGATACTTGTAGAAACTCTCTGAGCTAGATTTCCTAATAGTCAAAATTTAATATTAGTTATTTGTGTATAGTAAAGCACCCACAAACCATAGTGATTTAAAAGAACAACTGTTATAACTATTAAATTGAACAATTTAAGACACATTTGCATAGCAAATTTGCACTAGAGTGCTTAGTGATTTTTACTCATTAGACTCCTTTATTCATCTATAGTGAGCAATAGATGTGTTAGTAGACTGTTCTTTGAGGGTTGTTTTCAATCAACTAGGAATTCATGACTAGCAATGTCACACATGGCCTCTCATACTCCAGTAAGATCAGCCACTGTTTCCCAGTATTGAAGATGGAACATGGGGTATTACACAGGCTAGTCAAGTGCTTGATTACTATACTCCCAGTGATAAGTATAGTTTTAAGATAGAAAAATAATAGAGAAAGGAGAAAATGGCTTTATGAATCTTAGATCTTTTCTAGTATATCATTTTAGAAACATTTTTGGGAAAATCAAGAAAAAAATAAAATGTCATATTAAAAGAGTGAGGATACAATCTAGCCAATGAGAAATATTTCAAAACTATAAATATGGAAAGAACCGTAATGATAGGGACATTTTCAGTAAGTTCACCAGAAGTTAAGAGTGATTCTACATTGATGTCATTTTGAAACTGATTGGATAACACACATGAAGGTTTTAGAAGACTGGTTGATGCATTCAAAATTACATAAGTATTTGTTATTCATATTATTCCAGTAAGGTGCTTGAATCAGAGAGTTATATTACTATTGTGTTAGACCTTACATAAATACTTAAATTATGAATAACTTGATGAGAAATTATGATTTTAGACATTAAAAAATACCCTATATTTTTGATCATTGGTCATAAAAGACTAAAAAAATGTATACCTAATTTGCTTCCTTTATGATATTGCAATTATAAAAAGGCTTGTAATCATCTTCAAGTAGTATATGATTAATGATCACTCTAGTATGTTGGTCCCTATAGGTTAATCCATAGCTTCGTTGATTGAATAAAAATAGCAAAAGAGAAATCATCTATACCATAAACTGAAAGTGCTATAATGAATCAAAAAAAACTTTGAAGTAGTCACATTTCAGGTATTATATAAAGTCTAAATGTTTTTTTGATTTTCTCAAGTGCCATCTCATTATACCATTAAGAGAGAACACCAACAGTTTCAAACACGAACATTTGCCGACACCTAACAAATGTGAAAAAAAAAGAGAGTAATAAGGATGACTATCCATATATGAATTAATTTTTTTGAGAAGTCACATTTTTAAAAATGTGTCTGAGGAAAATCTACATCCTGATCACCATCTTTCATCTCTTCTGAGGTCCAATATGTTTATTAGAAAGAATAACTTTAAAGGTTTTAGAAGTCACTGTATAATGTTTCTTTCAGTATAAATAAGAATCCCTGGATAAAAGCACTTTTGGAAAACTTCACCTATAATGAACACCAGTTTATAGAAGTAATACAAGATCATCCCACATGGCTAAGGAGATTTATTGGCGATGTAATAACTAATGATTTGCAATTTCCAGAAACATGCTTCAGATGATGTACGTAAAATTACAATTAATTCACATATTGTTGTGGTCACATAATGTCAAAGATAGAAAAGTTCACTACAGCCTTGCTCTTCTGATCTCTGGAAGATCTAAATAAGTCCCAGTCCTCCACATCAACTTATTTGTAAGCAATAACTTTGAAGTCACAGTATAAAAAACAAAAGAAGAAAAAAATTAAATTTAAAAATTTAAATTTATTTAAAATGTATTTATACTCATCCCAACTACACTTAACAGATCTCATGTATTTTGCTTTAAATGCCATTCGAAAATGAAAAAATTTATTTCAGGTAAATTAATCATAATTTAGCTCATGATTTCATTTATTTAATTGATTAGTAATTTTTTCTGCCAGTAATGATTATTAGATAACTTCTATATATCTAGCAATACATTAGTTATTGGAAATATAACATGTGTTAGACAGATGCAATCATAGCTCAGACAACTCAGACTTACTCTATTACACATTTAACTTGTACTTTTTCCAGCACCTAATCAGCTTTTGAGCAAGACATCTTAATGAGATTCACACTCATTATTGTCCAAATTCTTCAAAATGCCAAAATTTTAATCTGAACAATCATCTTCTTTACATTGATGCTGAAAAACTAAGATTATCTGTTTTAATGTATGTTTCAGTCTATAGTATGAGGGAAGGCATTGAGGAAATATAGTCTCAACTGCTTAGCTCAAAGTGTCATTATGTCTATAAGAAATTGTTTTAGCTAAACATTTTTATCTCATACATAATTAAAAGACTAGGAGTAAGTTTGCAAAAATCTGTAGTTTTGTTCAGAAAGAAATTATATGTATAGTTCTTAGTTTTATTTCAATTATTATTATTATCAAGGACTTTCAAGAAGAAAACTAAAAGGTTCCACTGCCACACATTAAATACAGCTATTTTCCTTGGTCTTCTAAACAGTAGAGCCTGCAGTGTTAATGTAGGATTTCCTTGGTTGTAGGGCAGTTATTCCACCTGGAATATTACGTGATGCTAGTCTATCCGTGGCAGCTAAAGGACGCAGTGGGTTAGTTGGGTATTTTTCCCCATCACTCCTAGGCCCTAAGGGCTTGAGTGAATGATTGCATCAGTCTAGTAATGAAGTCCCTGGAGAACCTGTAGAAGACAGATTTTAAAGGTTTAAGTTTTCACTGCCCAAGATGTAGTGAGGTGGCTACTGCAGAATACTGATTTTAGGGCACAATACATCCTGGTTGGTGAATAAAAGAATAAAATTACAAAAGAATAAAAATAATTTAAATATATTTGCTAACCATATCAATTTTTATAACCATATTTTAATTTTTGCTTTTAATACCACTGCATAAAGGCAGAGCGTGTCTTTCTCTAGTATTTAGCTGGCAGTACTTTGGAGTTAGCTCTGTCCTACAGATAACAATCTGATGTGTATTTACTTAAATTCTTGGATGGATCCCATTAGCTTATTGCTTACATAAGACACTGGCACCTTTATATAACTACCATGTGCAGAATCACAACTCTAGTTGAATAGTTTTATCTGATATATTTCACATCTCAGTGTTTTTCAAAATTAAAGCAAGTCTTATATGCTTCTTTTACTTATGTAGTACCCAAAGCTTAGAAGTAGTACTTCTCTGTTTTTCTCCTTATTGGTGACACTTGCAACATTGGACCACTTTCCTAAAAGAAAAATGATAAAACGCCCAATTATTTCCCTACAGCTTTATTGTTTCCATTGTCTCTGGATAAAAATCTAACTCCATTATATGAAATTCAGGGCCAGGCCATTATTATTTCAGTAGTTAGATGTTTATTTCAGGCCTTTCTCCATCTTGCTTTCCTTTCCAGCCTCAGTGACCTTCTTTTGATCTTTTGAAATATACTATGTTTTTTTTTCTATCCTCCAGACTTCTGCATACTCTGTTGTCTTTCCTTCGAATTTCCACATTCTTTTTCCAATTAACACTTACTCATTTTTTCTTCAAAAATATCTTCCTAGGCTGTGACATAAGTAGTTATTTTACATTTTCTTATTGATGGTACCATGCTAAGTAGCCAGGCTATCCTCAAATTTCCAATCCTCTTGCCTTACTTCCTGTATTCTGGTATTATGGGAATACACAATTAATTCCTCTTTATATAATCCCCTTTAGTCCCAGTACTTATCCTATAGCAACTGTGTCTTTGCACTTTATTAAATGTATAAAATCATTTTAAGGGTCTACACCACATGATTAAATTATACACATCCAAAGATAAAATGAAAAAAATCTCTTCAATTTACAAATAAATCTCTGAAGCCTAGCAATTTATACAGTATCATTTCAACCATCCAATTTTATATGAATTTTATATATTCTATAATAACAAATCAAGTGTTAATTGCTTATATGCCTAGACAGTATCAGCCCTCTCAGTTCCTATACTGTCATACAATATTCAATGAACATTTCATTACTTTAAATAAGTATCTTGTTTGCTTCACTAATAACAATTGCTTCACTAAAAGACAATTATTTGAAATTGGTGCAGGAGAATTGTCTATAATCTCTCAATCATGTTTTAAATAAACACTAATTGGCCAGGCAGGAAGTATAGGCGGGAAAACCAGACAGGAAGTAGAAACGATGTAATGAGAACAGGAGAATTCTGGGAAGGAGGAAGTTGATTCCTCCCACTCCTGCCCAGATCACCAAAGCAGCAGGATGTGATCTGCCCCACTGAAAAAGGTACTGAGCCGCATGGCTAACATAGATCAGAAAAATGGCTTAATCAAGATGTGAGAGTTAGCCAGTGAGAGGCTAGAGCTAATGGGCCAATCGTCTTATAATTTATGGAGACCTATGTGTGATTTTCTTTGGGGCTAAACATCTGGGGGTACCTGGCAGGACAGAAACCAACAACAAGCAGGCCCCTACTCATGTTACAGAAATCACATTTACATTTCAATTTATTGGTATCAGACTATTGATAGAAAATAAAATATAATAGAGTGATAGCGTTTAAGAGCAAAAATTCGAGTGACAGACCATATGGATTTAACTACTTGTTGTGCCAATTATTTGCTTCATGAACTAAGCAAAATGGTTGCCATGTTTCCCCTTTACCCATAAATCACACAATGGTGTTTCAAAGTTTTATTAAATTAATCAAAAATATCTAGTATTTGTCAAGAGGCATATATTAAGTTGTTATTATCACATCTGTAACATCACTCATTTTGATGCCTGCTGTTCTCTTATGATTGGGTTTTAGATTTTATTTCTGTTTTTATACTTTAGAGTAAATGCAATTATTGACAGACAAATGAGTTACTCAATGATTTATATATAAACAGTTATTACACAGATTTTTAAAAACACAGACTATGAGTAATATAAAAAACTAAGTGTAAAAAAAAACTAAGTGTAAGATGTGATTCCAAACTATCCCTCCTATATTTAAAATTGTTATTTACTGCTTCTTTATATTCATAATCTTCAGAAACTCTTTAGTTATATGATATGTAGTACACATTATCTACTCACTGTAATATCCACTGACTATTCTAATACTTTTCAACTAAGTTTATTTGATTAAACCAGTAAATTAATTGATAAATAAGCAAATATCCCATTCAAATATTCCAAAAGGTGTGTGAGTTTCAATAGTTTTTTTCCCTTAGGAGTATTTAGTTGAAAACAGTATTTTACTTTTAAAATGACAGAAAATATTATATAATTAGAAGATATAGTATAACACTCCAATATATGTATACAAAGTATAATGACCAAATCAGCATTTTCTGGATAACTAACATCTAAGAAAAGTACTCTAACTCTAGTTTATTAAAGAATGAAAGGCACTGAAATAATTCAAAACAGAATAAGCCCAATTTCTTTTCTTTATTTTCTTAATTTTTTATAATATTTTTGCATTTCTCAATAATCTGATTAAAAACAAAACTAACTTGAGCAACAAAATTAAATCAATAATTTGATGTATAGTTAAGACTTCAAAATTATATTGTTTATTTTAGCATGTTGATCGTGAACTAACTTGTAGAATATCTTGTCTATACCAATCTGTTGTTTTTAATCTTTTTCCCATGAAGAAATTATTCCCTTGACAATATATTATATCACTTTATGTTTTTTAAAAGTATGAAGTTATGCCTATAATACATATTAACAAAATGTATAACTTTTATGACATGATTATATCTAACATATTTCTAAACATAAAGTATGCATGAAAAATAAGATAATGTGCATTTTAGCAGGGATGTGCTCAGTTAGAGTAAACAACATAAAAATCAGTATGTATGTCATAAATACCTTATTATTTCTTCAGAATTCCTTGTTCAAAGTGATACTTCTCCTCAAACACTTCAATAATCTCCAGAAAATACAGTACATCTATGTAGAGCCAAGCTTATGGCTCTTCTACCATTTTTAAAAATGTGAAACCTGTAACTTATGAAAAACTGCCTTGCAGATGAACTAGAATGAAACAGGGTGTGGCCTAAATGATGCACTTCACCATGTCAAAAGTAAATTATAAAATGTTACTAGCATCTGTTCTACAACAATAGTCAATGTCCTGGTTGCATATTGAACTTCTCCAGGTATTAACTTCTAGTTTTGGACTTTCTAGATTTTATTAACTGTTGTAGTCAATCACCACAATTAGTCAACATTCTAAGCTACTATCTCATAAAAGTCTATGAAAATTCACAACTCAATTTGTTTAAGCAAAACAAATTTCCCAAGACTGTAAAAGACATTTATCAATCTATTTTATCTTGTCAGTCAAGCCTAACACTAGAACTCACTATTTAATGTCTAATTATCCATCTAACATTTTCTCAGTAATGCCATTTTTAAAGGCAATAAATGGTAGCCCTTCAAAATTAGATTGAGTGTACTGCTTTATCAATGAATGACACACAATCATGCTTTTTCATCATCTATAGCACAAAGCATAGACAGGGCATGCAATAGAATCTCAAATCTACTATCCTGTTATATTTTATATTGAAATATGGCTTACAAATGCATCAAAATGTCTTTTCTAATTTGATCACTGAATTGAAATTGTTGCTGCTTTTTTTTCAATAACAATATTCCTGTTCTATAGATAATGTCTGATTCATTCTGGGTGTTGTGACTTGCCAAAATTCAAATGACCTCCCCAGCTGGTTCATTAAACATACTGGACTAATACTACAACTGAATTCCAATTCAGAGTTCTTTTAGAATAAGACATATTCAGCATTTTAAAAGAAACTAATAACTCATGCATTCATGTATAAAATAAATTTTTATTGCATACCTTTCATGCCTGAGACAGGAAAAGAATACAAAGATCCAAATATGTGATTTTTTTGAATATTTTGCTCTACAAACACAATTTTGAAGGGGTGAAAATGATAATGACTCAGTATTAGCTCTCTCGGGAAATTGCCTTTGTTGATTATGGACTAAATATGATAAATCCTCAGAAAATTTACTTTGTGTCCTCTTAGGACTACTCTGTCCTCACAAGTTCAGAAAGCACTTTGCCCATTTTTCTAAGCCAATATTCAAGTTCTTCTATTTTGGCTCATCTACCCCATTCAACTGCTAGAATAGAAAAACAAAAGTCATTAACATTGACTAAGTACCCACAGCATGAACATTTTGCTGTAAAACTCCATAACTCAATGGTATCACAAAAGACAGTATTTTCCTTAACTAAGGGTAAACATACCCTACAGAATGGAGCGTCAAGCACATCTCCATAAAATTCTAACTTTTGCCATGTTATAAAGCCCATGAAAAAATCCAAATATGATCATTTTTTGGGTGATGAGAAATGTTTCATACCTTACTGAATTTTATCACAATAAGAAGCACAAATGAAATTTACCATTTAATTTGTTATTATTTTTTTTTATTTTTGAGATTATATATAATTACAGAATTACCTTTTTTCTTTCCTCTGAATCCTTGAATCCTTCCATTTATCTCTCCCTTCTGTCTTTCAAATTTATCAACTCTTTCTTCATTAATTTTTGATATATATATATATGTGTGTGTATAAAGTCATATGTATGTATAAAGTCATAAATGTATATATATGGCTTTATACTCACACACACATACATGCATGCACACACATTCTTAATATGTAAGTATAATTGGATAGCTATGAATTTGACTAATTTATTTTTAATTAATTCATCTATTTTAAATACCTCTTATAGGTTGAATTATTCAACATTAGCTGTTGTGTTTTTTTCAGGATTGTAATAGTCTCATTTTAAATATAGTATGTCACATGAATTTTTGGAAGCCAAATAATATTTATTGCATTAGGTATTTATTAATCCCTTCACACATGGATAAACATTTCAGGTGCTTATACCTCTTGATTATTTCCCCTCCTATCTATACCATTGTACATCTTCAGTGATGGTACATAGTACCAGTCTCTCCACAATATTAGCACTACTTCCTTTCTCAATTTTTTATCTTATTTTTCATAAATGTCTAAATGGGAATGAGGTAATGTCTCATTGTCGTTTTAATTCTATAGTAATGTTGACTTGTTTAATATGAACTCTCTCAGCCTTTTATATACAATATTAGGAGAAATGCCTTGTCAAATCCTTTGAATATATTTAAAACTAGCTATTTGATTTCTTGTTATTGATTTACAGAAGTAAATACTCAAAGTATTAACTCAAGCAGTCTCAGGTTTGGGTTCCATCTCATGGAGTCAGTTGAACCAGATATTGGCTACTCCCACAAGACATTTGCCACCATTTTCTTAGCATATCCTGAAGGCAAGAAATCATTGTAGATCAAAGACTTTGTGTTTACATTCCTCTTTTAATAGAGTGCAGAGCACCTTCCTAAACTGAAGTGGCTAGAACTTAGGGGTAAAGGCTCCATGAAGGCACCAACTCAATATCTCCATGTTCAAGGAGTTATATATATGTTGTCTTCAGCAAACATCTTGCTGTCAGTTTGTGGAGAGCAGTCTATAGTATTGGCAACAGCCTAGGTTGCTCAGGGATTCTCATGGGATACATTTGGCAAACAACTCAATTAGCTGTAACTTACTTCTAGTACTGAAGCTTTATTTGATGAAAGAGATGGCAAGTTGGGAGACATTGTCTTCTGTATTATTTGGAGATGTCTTTCATATTACCTTTATAATTGTATATATTTTAGGAAGTGTCTAATATGTTAGGTTTCCATATTACACTGACTGTGGGCATACAAAAGAGTACCACAATAGCCCAGAATGGAGTATAACAAAGGTTTATTTATTTAGAGATAAACTCAAAGAAGAGTAGCAATCCACAATCTTCTGCACCTAATGGGAACTGGAACCAAATCCAGCAGCCAAAAGGCCCACACATACTTTTTGTCTACATTTATAGTACATGAGGCCATGCCCAAAATGGATCAGTATCTAAAAGGCTATTGCCTGAAGGAGTTCCCACAAAACTTTCCTCTTTTGTCTAAATAAGAAAGTTCTAAATCTAATACAAAGCTATATACAATAAGAACACATATAAAGTATTGTCCAAGGAAAAGAAGAGGCAAAAACATACATAATAATTAGAATTACAACCAACATGAACTACATCAAACAAAAAGTATATGCTATATATTTCAATAGTTATCATATCCTAAGGAGTCAAGTACTATTTTTACAATAGCTTGGATAAATCATGAAAGGAATGTAACTAAGACTTCAACCCCATCAAAGACCTAAGAAGGGAAATAATATTACTTGAATAAACAGGAAGTGAAATCAAGCAACTTCTAAAAGGTGCAAGAAATGACAGAGACAACTGGACACCTAGGCAATTACCTAAAGTCTCACTTGCAACATTGGGACATTCAACATTGGCTAAGGCCTAGAGTATCTGACAGACCATTTACAGAGGCAGGAAAATTTGAAAAGCCATCTTACCCTGTCTTGGCAAGGTTTTGTGTTCTTTTTGCTTGTATCCTGCTTGTCCAATCTGGACACCATGCATTTTGTCAGTGGTTGAGGCAGGAGCAGTTCTTTGCCCAAAGTCTAGTTTTGCCAAAAAGAAAACAAGCTCCAAGTGGAGTGTCTTTGGTGTCCAACATTCTCTCGGGAATATATCAGTGCTGCCAGGAGCAATCATGCCTCATGTCAACAAAATTCTAACTTTTTAAATGCCATATTCTACAGTTCTTTGAAGTGTTAGAAGATTGCCTGTCTATGTGAAATACAATATCTATGCATCTAAAAAACCTGACTAGCCTAAATATAAGTATGAGAAATAAAGATAACTATTGGCCTGTAATTGGCCTGTAATTCTTAATACCTATATAGCTTAAAAATTAAGGTTTCATTTTTTAAATATTAAATAATCTTTAAACAAATGTGCATAAGATGAGAACAATGACCTCAAAATGTAAACAAAATATAAGTATCTTGATCAGAGGTAGAAATGTATAATGCAATGTGATAAATATTTCCTAAAATTTCACTATGTCAAATATCTTAAGCAAAGGTAGAAACATACATACATACAATATGACAAAATAAATTTAAATAGGTGCACAAGTATTGTAAACAGAAATAGGAGCATATACATAGGTGCACAAATATTGTAAACAGAAATATATAAGAATCAATACCAATGTAAATTGTCTACAAATAATAGCTCATAAGGAATCTTACTATTACTCACTATTATTAGTGTAAGCACACTAATCTATTATCCCATCCCATTTACTTTTTTCTAAGAGAGATCTATGAAGCTACTTTATTTCCAATCCCAACCTTATGCCACTTATAACTAACTCCCCTGAGAACAAACTTTGTTGGGAGAAGGGATGTCATTCTCTAAAATTACTTCTAGCTGTCATAGGAGTGATATTATTTCTGTGGGATCTTGTAAAAAATGAAATAATGGTTAAGTTTCAAGATTATTGTCTTCTATAATTGTACAAACCCTTGCTTTTGGGGGAAGTACTGCACTTAAATGAGGTTTGTGAGCAGTGTGCTACTAATGGCTTAATGGTGACATATACCCATTACATCCTCGAGCTGGGGCAGATAGCATGGCTGGCAATGTTGGTAAACATACCTCTGCCAGTTGTACTGGGTAGAGCAAACAAGCAGTGTTTTCTAAGGTCTTCGGTCCTGACTGGTTTCTGTCCTCCCACCAGGTCCCACAGCCATTTAGCCCAAAAGAAAATCACACAGAGGTCTACATTAGTTATAAACTGATTGGCCCATTAGCTCAGGCTTCTTATTAACTCTTTCAACTAATATTAACCCATTATTCTAGTATATGTTAGACACATGTCTCGGTACCCTTTTCAGCAGGGCAGGTCACATCTTCCTTCTTCTGTGTCTGGGCAGGACTGTGGAGGAAGGGGCTTCCTTCTTCCCAGAATTCTCCTGTTCTCATTGACCTACCTCTATTTCCTGTTTGGTTGCCCTGCCTATACTTCCTGCCTGGCTACTGGCCAATCAGTGTTTATTTAAAGCAAAATTGACAGAATATAGACAATTGTCCTGCACCAAGGCAGAGCTATGAAGTTGGTCGTAGTCACACCAGTATAGCATTTAAAAAAATAATTGCTCCTGGTCAGAAAATAATTACAGATATACAATAAAGACAGATTCAGCAAAAAAAAGGACCTCTAAATGGAACACAGTGTTAGATAAATATATGTGGGCTTAAGAGAGAGAGAAGAAAATACATACAGTCATAGATTAAGGGAATAAGGATAATAAAATCCATATTAAATTGTTATAGAGCTAAAAAATAAACCATGAATGATGGAATATATAGAGTCTAGATTATATATATTATTATCTTTTCTTTGAATTTTTTGACTGCATATTGGTGTAGGAGGGTCTTCTGTCTATGTGTTACTTTCATTGGTAAAATAAAGAGGCTGCCTTGGCCTTTTGATAGGGCAGAAAATTAGGTGGGCAGAGTAGACAGAACAGGATGATAGGAAGAAGGCAGGCAGAAAGAGCTGCCTACCATGAAGCTGCCAGGTCAGACATGCTGAAAATTTCCCAGTAAGCCACAGCCTTTGATGACATACAAATTATTAGAAATGGGTTGAATCAAGATGTTTGAGAGTTAGCCAATAAGAGGGTCAGGCAGCAATTTAATTAATACAGATCTCCATGTGATTATTTTGAACATAATCTAGCCAGGTGGCCATGATGACAAGCAGCCCACCAGCCCAGGTGTAAGCCAGTTTGGTGGCAGGATGCAGCCCGCCACTCCATCTACAACAGAGTGGTGCTCCAACTAACTCCACATAAAACCTGATCATGGGGGCTGCAGGCTGCTAAGTTACACCAACATAAAGCTATCTTCAAAAGGATATGTTTATTTGTAAAAGAGGTTCACTTTTGTTTCCACAGAAGGAAGATGAGAATCTGTGGATTCCTTCCAAGCTAATGTTGGACCCTGAAGTCCAATCACCGAGAAGTCACCCCAAGAGACTACTCTCACACAACAGTTCATGTAAAAACATGAGGATTTAAATTCTTTTGTGACAGGGTCACTCAGCATTCAAACCAAGGACCCCTAATGGCTGGTACAGGCTACTTTTAAAGGAAAAAACAACAGAAGCAAAGGAGGAGTCCAGGAGTCATTTGTCAACTATTGTGAGTGGTTCATTTAATGATCAGCTAACTATGATTGGCCATTGCTATGGTAGTTGCTGGGTTGGTTGAGCAAGGTGAGCAAGGAGAAATATCTGCAGGTCATCTGCAGGTCATTTTGCCCCAGTTCCAGGACCTGGGTCTATTGAAAAATTACAAAGGGGATGGAGATTTCCTGGTTCCCAGGGGAGGGGGCTCTTATGTTGAGGTGGCCCAGAGTCTTTCACTAATGTGGTTTGATGGAACAAGATCCACCTGAAAAATCTCTTTGAACCCTAAAAATACTTTTCCTAACAAATAGCAGGAAGTAGTTTCTGAGAAAATGACACCTAAATTCTTAAAATGATTGTTTATAAATGTTTGTTTCCATTTTAGGTGTGTTGATTATAAATGTTTAATGGTCACAGTCAATTTTTAAAAAGAAAAAAATATATAAGGGGGATGATAGATGATATAGAGATGAATACTTTGCATTGATATGATCTTGTTCTATTGATACAAATTTAAGGCTGATTTTATTACATATATATATTTATTATATATGTATATTATATATATATATTTCTGCTCTTGTTTAGGGTATTATGTTTGTACAGTACAGAGAAAAATGCAACTGATGGACTTTGTCATTACAAGGCAGAAGAGATCTTCAAATTTCCTGCTTCATGGAAAAGTCTACTAGATACTATGGAACTGTAGGCTGAAGATGGATGCGCCAACATTTCAGAAGAACTTTGGGTGACTGGGCAGTGAGATGTCTCTGTCACTTTTAGAACATTGGACATTGCTTACAATGCACTTCCTGTTTACTTAGATAATATCATATCCTTCTGGAATATTTGAAGAGTTTTAGACAGATAGTTATAGTTTTCCATAGTTATGATAAATGTTAAGTAGATATAAAACTTTAAACTCACGCCGGGCGTTGGTGGCACACGCCTTTAATCCCAGCACTCGGGAGGCAGAGGCAGGCGGATCTTGGTGAGTTCAAGGCCAGCCTGGTCTACAAGAGCTAGTTCCAGGACAGGAACCAAAAAAACTACGGAGAAACCCTGTCTCGAAAAATCCAAAAAAAAAAAAAACTTTAAACTCACAAAGATGGGATAGATGATAGAGTATCTTCCTTGCTTTATCAAATGTAAATGGACTAAATATTATAACTAAAATTTTTGCTTGATAACTGTTTTGTATATGTAATTTTACTATGCTAAAGTTAAAGCCTTCTTTTATGTTTTGACAGAAAATGAGAGGTGATGTAATATTTCCTTCTTTATATTGGCTAATGAATAAAGCTGGTTTTGCCTATGTCAGGGCAGAATATAGCCTGGCTGAAAGAGACAGAGAGGGAGAGAGGGAGAGAGAGAGAGAGAGAGAGAGAGAGAGAGAGAGTAGTCAGAATCAGGGAGACACCATGTAGCTGCTGGAGCAGTAATATGCTAGCACAAATAGGCCACAGTCTAATTGCAATATACAGATTAATAGAAATGGGTTAACTTAAGATGTGTTAGCTAGAAGTATGCCTGATTGGTTGACCAAACAGTGTCATAATTAAAATAGTTTCTGTGTGATTATTCAGGTCTGGGTGGCCATGAACAAATAAGCAGTCTCTGTTTACAAGTTACCAGGGATTAAAGACTAGATACCCCAAAGATCTAGGATAAAACCAAATAGTTGAAAAAAATACTAACATTAAATTAAACTGACTCTTAATGATATTTTGCTATACTCTTAGAAAAGTGTCTTGCTCAGAGAATCTTCTTCCTGAGGCAGAGGCAAACAAATGCAAAGCCAGAAATTATGTCAAAAGTGGGAGGCCTTGGAACACTCAGCCCTAAATGTGATGACTACATCAAATCCTTCCTGTTGGAGTTCATGTAACTCCCCTTTAAGGGGAGGCAGAAAGAGAGTAAAAGCCAAAGGGAATGGAAGACACTAGGAGAAACTGTTCCTCTCATTCAACATTATTAATGCACATATTAACTCAGACTGAGGTGCCATTCACAGGGTCTGCACTGGTCTGTACCAGGTCCTCTGTGAATATATCATGGCTTCCTGCTTAGTGTTTTTATGGATTCTTGAATATGTACACATGTGGATCACTGTCTTTTATGCTTTCTCTTGGGCTTTTTTCTTCTGTTTGTCTTGTCTAAGTTTGATATGAGAGTTTTTTGTTTTATCTGACTATATTTTATTTCAGTATATTTTCTAATTATCATTTAGAACCAGTTTGATTTTTTTTGACCATTGAACTCTTTATTTAAACCAATCAAGTATTTTAGACAGACAAAGTAACAGAGCTTCACAGAGTTAAACAAATGCAACATAAAAGACTGCAACACATCTTTGCATCATTAAAAAAAGTTACACAGCATAAACAATGTAACACATCTAAATATTCTACAAGATTTCACCCATTTGTCTAAATAAAATTGAATTTTTTTAACTTTCATATAGTAAAACTATATACAACAAAAACAATTGTCAAGTAAGAATTACACTTACAATATTCAGTCCATTGTACTTATCAAATTCATAGAAAATATCCCATTAAATATCTTATTTTAGTGATGAGAGAAAGAAAGGAAGTGGACCCAAATAAATGAAGAAAATAAAGCAAACAGCATTTAAAAATAAAAAAATAAAATATGGGAAAATAAAAAAGTAAAAAAGGATAACATGGGCAAAAAATAAACAAACAGAAAACAAAACATAGCAGTATTTTTCAAAAATGAGGGGCCTAGCAAAGCACAAGGAGTACATACAAATGCTGAGACATTTCTACTCTTGCATGCAGAAAGTGCAAAGTTATAAACCAGAAACCATACTATATAATCAAAAATGTTATATAAAACATAAAAAAAAATTGAAGGGTATCATTTTAGATCATTTTTCATGCTGAGAACTTAGAGCATATGCAGTGGATTTTTAGAAAAAATTGGTAAAGTTTAAGAACCAATGAAATATATCATTTCAGTCTGTTTTGTCATATGTGATTTAAATTAAATCTCAATTTTTGAACTATAAAAACTATATTCACTCATGAGATATATGATATAAAGATTATCTTCCAACTTAAAAATGGACATTGAATTTGCAAAAGATTAATAAGCGATATATGGAAAGGTTTCAAGGTATAAAAAGAATGGGAGACATGGTGTAATTATATTATAATCTCAAAAAATAAATAGAAATAATTATCATTATTAGTTTTATATATGGATGGAAATAGAAAACACTATCCTGAGTGAGGTAACCCAGACCCAAAAAGATGAACAAGGGATTTACTCACTCATAATTGGGTTCTAGCCATAAATAAAAGTCAGTGAGTCTATAATTTGTTATCCTAAAGAAGCTAGATAAGAAGGTGAACCCAAAGAAAAACATATAGCTATCCTCCTGGGTATGGGAAGTAGACAAGATTGCCAGGCAAAAAATCGGGATCTTGGGGGTGGGGTGGGAGGGGGTAAGGGGAGATGGGGAGAGAAAAGTGAGAAAGGTAAGATGGGGAGAACTAGGGGAAATGGAATGATTGGGATAAAGGAAGTTTGGATAGGGGAGCAGGGAAGCACATATCTTATTTAAGGGAGCCATCTTAGGGTTGGCAAGAGACTTGGACCTAGAGGTGCTTCCAGATGTCCAAGACGAGGTCCCCAGTTAGTTCCTGGGGCAGTTGAGGATAGGGAACCTGAAATAACCCTATCCTATAGCCATACTGATGAATATCTTGCATATCACCATAGAACCCTCATCGGGCGATGGATGGAGATAGAGACAGAGACCCACACTGGAGCACTGAACTGAACTCCCAAAGTCCCAATGAGGAACAGAAGGAGGGTGAACATGAGCAAAGAAGTCAGCACCACAAGGGGTGCACCATCCCACGGAGATAGTGGGGCTGGTCTATTGAGAGCTCACCAAGGCCAGCTGGACTGTGACTGAAAAAGCAGGGAATAAAACCGGACTCTCTGAATATGGCAGACAATGAGGGCTGCTGAGAAGCCAGGGACAATGGCACTGGGTTTTGATCCTGCATCATGTTCTGGCTTTGAGGGTGCCTAGCCAGTTTGGATGTTCACCTTCCTAGACCAGGATGGAGGGGCAAGGACTTTGGACTTTCTACAGGGCAGGGAACCCTGGCTGCTCTTCAGACTGCAGAGGGAGGGAAAGAGAAGTGGGGGGAGGGGGAGAGGAGTGGGGAGAGGGGGAGAGGAGTGGGGGAGGGGGGAGGAGTGGGAGGATGGGATGAGGCAGAAATTTTTTCCTCAATAAAAAAATAAATTAAAAAAAAGAATGGGAGACATGGTGTAATTATATTATAATCTCAAAAAAATAAATAGAAATAATTATCATTATTAGTTTTATAAAGTAAGTAATATATGGAAGTAGATGCTAATAATTTAAACATATTTTTAACAAATTGCATTTTTCATAAAAGAATACTTTCTGGTTTGAGCTTGTCACTTCACATTATTGTATCATTTGACATAACAGCATCTTCTAAGGTGATAGAATGTTATTCGTGTTTTTTTTTCTTTTTCTCTGTGCATTTAGTGTCACTTAAATGACAGTATCAGGATGCCCAATGCTATGATTATTTCCATTATGATTCCTTCTCAGAAATTCTGTTTTATTTATGTTTCGATCTTTAGTATATTTGAGTTCCTATTTATTTGCATGTGACTCATATAAAAATACACACACAATGAGAAAGGAAGAAGAGAACAACACTCATTTGCTTATGGACTCCAATATTTCTAGTGCCAATTTTTTTCTCCATTGAGTAGTCTTAGCATTATTTTTAAGACTGATATTATGATTACTTATTTATATTTTATCTACACTATCTCCTTTGTATACATGCCCTCATCTATACATTGTTATGTGGCTTAAAATATAAAAACCCAATTTGTTCAACAATTTTCAAATTACTTTTAATATTAATGTTGTGATGTGGAATAATCACTGTGTGAATATATGTTACTATGATTGGTTTAACAAACAAGCTGACTAGCCAATAGATGAACAGAATAAAGTTAGGTGGGAAAGCCAAACTGAGAATGCTGGGATGAGGAAGGGCTGAGTCAAAGGAGTCAATAGCAAGATGGAGAACTAGTTGGACACACAGAATGTGATAGAGGTAAAAGCCACGAACATCAGGGCAACACACAGATTAATAGAAATGGGTTATATTGTAAGAGGTAGTTAGTAACAATCGTGAGCTATTAACCAAGCTTTTATAATTTTTATTTGTTGACCAAGGTTTCTGTCCTGCCCAGTCCTGCAGCCATTCAGTCTCAAAGAAATACACAGAGTTCTACATTAATTATAAACTGGTTAGTCTATTAGCTCAGGCTTCTGATTAAGTATTTCTTACAACTTACATTAACCCATTATTTTGTTTATGTTAACAATGTAACTTGGTACATTTCATCAGTGAGGCATTCTCATCCTGCTTCCTCTCTGTCTAAGTGAAGACTGCAGACTGAGCATTCCTCTTCCCAGAATTCTACTGTTTTCATTACCCCACCTCTACTTCCTGGCTGGTCACCCTGCCTACATTTCCAGACTGGCTATAGGCCAATCAGCATTTTCTTAAAATGGAAGTTTCAGGGTACAGATCATTATCCCACAGCATTCCCCCCTTTATTCAAAACAAGAACTCTGAATCAAATCTCCTTTGTTTAGCTTTTCTTATGACCATTATACATAACAACTTGAAACTAACATTAAAAACAAAGACAAACATCCATAATCCAATTTTTGGGAATGTAGGCATAGTTTTCTAGGCTACATCTTGCTGATTGGGGCATGGAACATCTTATGTGGACCTAAAGAAAATTTAGAATTATGATCAAGTCCTAACTGGCAGCAGTCTTAAATCTGTTCTGGATGAATTCTCCTGTTCTCAGACATCTGAACCATCTATTCCTATCAGAGATTTCTCAGGAGATCTTCCTTAATCAACCCTGATTTTTCTTAGCCCAGAATGAATCCATAGCCTCTCATTTCCTGTGGAAACAAAAGCAAATCATCTTCTCCAAAATAACATATCTTTTGACTTCAATTTTGATGTCAAGGCATTTTCAAAATATATATGTTGAGTTAATCCAGCAGCATTTATGAGAAATTGTCTTTTAGCAGTCATTAGTTCTTCCTTAGCATTCAAACAATTCAAAGATAACATGATATCATACAGTATCTAGACTCTCTGTGTATTTTCCATCTTTACATGGCTTTATTTTAGACACTATTTCTTTTAATTTTATGTTTAATTTTTGGGTTTAGAGACTAGATTTCTCTGTGTATTTTTGGCACTCACTCTGTAGACCAGGTTGTACTTGAACTCACAACTATCTGCCTGCCTCTGCCTCCCAAGTGGTGGGATTAAAGGTGTGTGCCACACACCAACTATTCTCTTTCTTTTATATTTTAAAGACTTTATCCTTTTTTCTTTTCTCTCCCCAGCCAACATGTATTTTTAAACACACTGTAAATTGTTAAGAGACTTTTTTGTCTGAAACTATATTTAATGTATCTCTGTTTTTCTGACCACATGTTCTTCAATTTTCAAAGCAATAGGGCTAGGATTAAAGCTATGGCTTTGACAGCTGAATCAACCCCATTCCTTAGCTTTCTGAGAGTTTTGTAGGGTTAAGCCAGCCCCTTGGGGCGGGCTTACCTCAGGCGAATGTTGACTTCTAAATTGGGTGCACGGGAGCCTGCATGTCCCTTTTCCTGCTTCCTGTGCTACTCAGGAACCTCGGTTCTGTAAGTTTATTTCTTCATTAAAGCTGTATATATTTCTTTTCAATCTGCCTGCATTTATTTACGCTGTTACATATTTGGCGCCTCGTGAGTCTTTGCAGATACCCGCCCCAAATCAGAGGCTCCTGGGGGGCGACCGCTGGGAGCCAGCGGCACTCCCCCTCCGGAGGTCTCCCTTGGCACGCAGACTGTACCCTCTCAGCACTGCGCCTTGCCGGGCAGACTACGGCTGCAGAAGCAGCTGAGATTCTGAGCAACTCAATTTTTCCTGGTGCCTGCTAGAAAGTCGCCAAACAGGACAGGAGAATTAGCCCTCCCCAGCAGTTTGGAATCGGCCGAGTCTGTGCGCACTGCCCTGCCCGACAGTGGTACAAACACCTCTGTAACAGTGTGATCAGTCTCTGTTCCCCACCCATCTCCGCCCGGTGCTCAGGTCACGTGCCAGCAGCCAGGAGGCACTGCAGTCCCTGCAAGGCGGCTCCACGCCCTGCGTCCCTTTGATTTGTTCACTTTGGTGGCTTTCTCTCTGTTCCCCTTCCGGCCCAATTGCTATTTATCAGCCTGGTGTCTGCTCCAATTTTTGTTTTTGAATCATTTATTTCAGATTTATGCCACATGAACCCAAGTGGACTCTTTTGCCAGCACTGGCAGGAACCAGTCATTACAGGTAAAAGAATTTTTTCTTTTATAAATAAAATGTCTGAGAACGTGACTATTTTAGATTTTAACAGCCTTTTTGAGTGTACCATGTGGGAGACTTTACAAGAGGTGTCTATCACCCCACATCTATGGATATTTCTGGGATATGTAGTTTTCCTTGGCACTATATGGTTTGACAATAGAAATATGATAAAGTCTTTAAGAGACGAATCCAGGATTCTTAAGGCAGAGGTTGAACGTTTAAAAACTATTGAGAATGACAACAATCTTCTCAAGAATCAGCTTGAAGTTCTCCAGGAAGAGAACAGATCTTTGTTTAACATGACTTGGTTAACTGAGCAAAATTTAGAAAAGGTACAGACTAATGTTAAGGAGAAATTCATTACTATGGAAGAAGGAACAGCTGATTTGGATCATAAGCTCCAGCAGTCCCTTTCTGTAGGAACCGAAACATTAACTGAGAGAATCAAAACTGCTGAATGTGACAATCAAATTTTGTCTAAGGCTTATGACAGATTGGCAGAAAGATATTCAATACAAGAAGGCATGGTTTATGCCATAAAAATTATGTCCAAAGATGACAAGTTATCTCTAATGGACAAATTTCATACTTTAGAATCCTCAATGAAGGCTTTGGAACATAATTCTGGACAGGAGATTCAGACATTGCAGAAGGCAATGGTGAATAGAATTGAAAAGATTGAGGAATTTCTAAATTCTGATGAAGAAGAGCAAAGGGTAGAAAGGCAAATTTGAACTACATCTGTGGATAAATCCCTCCAGGACAATTTCCACAAAGCTCTACTTATAGCTCTACCTGCCTTTCCAGTAATAATAACAGAGAAGGTGATTGGTTCCAGAAACCCTAGGGTCATCAAGGAAGATACATGGGAGCCTCAAAGAAATAAAACAGGCTGTCATGACTTTTGGGATGCATGCCTCTTTTGTTAAAGAGATGCTAAAATCTTGGGCCACAACAAGCAGAGCAACCCCCCTCGGACTGGATCCTTAAGAGTGGACCGCAATTGAAATGGAAATGCTTATTCAGGCAAGAGGCTAGACTTTTAGAACAGCAGGAAAAGGCAAAGAGAATTGACATTTCCCTAGATAAAATTCTAGGTGAAGGGCTCTTTTCCAACCCTCAGGAACAAGCTAATTTGGATGAAAACACACTCTCCATGCATACTACAGCAGCTTTAAGGGCTTGGGACAGGGTACAAGACCCAGGACAGAGAATGGAATCATTTGTCAGAGTTAAACAGGATCAGAGAAAACCCTTTAGTGACTTTTTACAAAGACTAACTAAGGCTGTACAAATAGGGATATCTGACCCAGAAGCAAGACGTATAATGATTGAGTCTTTTGCTTATGAAAATGCAAATGTGGAATGCAAAAAAGATCTTGCGGCCTTTAAAGTTCAGATCAGCACCCTTGGAAGAATGGGTCTTGCATACACTAAATGTTGATATATTTGACTATGTCACGGAAGCATGGGTAGAAGAAGCAATTTCCAATAGTAAAAGGAGACACCAGAATACCAAATGTTTTAATTGTGGCAAAATGGGTCATATGAAAAGGAATTGTAAACAATGGATTTTCAGAAATAATAATAATGCATCTTCTAGAAATAACAGAAATAGGAAGACTCAGCCTTCAGGTTTATGTAGAAGATGTGGAAAAGGCAGACACTGGACGAATGAATGCAGGTCCACAAGAGATAGACAAGGCAACCTGATACAGATGGGAAACGTGAGAGGGGAGCCTCACAGGCCACCATGGCAAACATGGTTTAGTCATTTCCAGTTTCTGCAGAGAACGTTCCTCGTCAGGACAATTAGGAAGCCACATGCCCACTGTTACAAGCAATAATGATCAAAAAGATGAGTTACGTGTGTTTTGACAAACTTCTATAAATGATCAAAGACCTAAGCTGAGAGTGTGTGTAAATGGAATTTTTATTACTGGCCTGCTGGACACAGTTGCTGATGTAAGTATCATTACCCCAGAATCTTGGCATCCATATTGGCCTCTTCAGAATGTAAATGTTCAGCTCCTGGGAATTGGAACCCTATCTCGAGTAAGGCAGAGCACGAGATGGGTTGAATGTATAGGGCCAGAGGGACAAATAGGAAAATTAAGGCCATATGTAGCCAATATTGCAATAAATTTATTACAACAATGATATACCCAAATTAACATTCCTGCTACTTCTAGAGCCTATATTTCTGAGAATAATATTAAAAGATATTACAAACTGAGAAAACCGGCCATTCGGGCTGTTCAAGAACAAGCAATTGATGTCCCTTCAGAGATACCAACAGCCTTGCCTCTAAAATGGTTGACTGAGAAACCAATATGGACAAAGCAATGGCCTTTAGCTGAGGAAAAGTTGCAGGCTTTAGAACAGCTGGTACAAGAGCAATTAGATGCTGGACATATAGAGGAATCTACCAGCCCTTGGAATTCTCCTGTATTTGTGGTTAAGAAAAAATCAGGTAAATGGAGAATGGTGACAGATCTCAGGGCCATCAACAAGGTTATTCAACCTATGGGCCCTCTGCAATCTGGAATTCCTTTGCCGTCTTTATTACCAAAAGGATGGCCTCTCATAGTTATTGATTTAAAGTTTTTTTTTCACTATACCTTTACAAAAAGAAGATAGAGAAAAAATTGCCTTCACAGTGCCTACTTATAACAATTCTCAACCTTCCAGGAGGTAGCACTGGGCCGTCCTCCCCGAGGGTATGTTAAATAACCCCTCCTTGTGCTAATATTTTGTGAATCAACCATTGCAAATGATCCACAAAAAATTTCCCAAATCAATAATATATCATTACATGGATGGCATCTTGTTATCTGATTCAAACATGTATACCTTGAACAGACTGTTTGAAGAAATAAAGACACTTTTACCTAAATGGGGATTGCAAATTGCTCCTGAAAAGATTCAGAAGGGAGATTCTGTTAACTATTTAGGTTATAGAATAGGTTTGCAAAAAATTAAGACACAAAAGGCACAAATTAAGACAGATCGCCTACGGACTCTTAATGACTTTCCAAGATTGTTAGGAGACATTTCCAGTCTACGACCAGCTATTGGGATAACACCTGATCTAATAATTCATTTGAACAAAACCTTGGATGGTGATAAAGATTTAAACAGTCCCAGAGAATTAACAGCTGAAGCAGAAAAGGAACTGACAATGATTGAGGAGAAATTACAACAGGCACATGTGGACAAAATCAATCCAGAGCTCGATTGTATTCTGGTCATATTACCATCAAAAATTTCTCCTACAGGAATTTTAATGCAGAGAGATGATATTATCTTGGAATGGATCTTTTTACCACATAAACCTAGTATGAAACTGAAAACTTATGTGGAAAAAGTCTCCGAGTTAATTATAAAAGGAAAGCTGAGACTTCGTCAACTAGCAGGCATAGACCCAGCAGAAATTCTAGTGCCTTTCACTGCTGATGAACTAAAGAAATTATCGGAAGATAATGAACCATGGCAAAGAGCTTGTGCTAATTTTTTGGGAGACATTAATAACAATTATCCAAAAAGCAAGCAGCTTAACTTCATAAAGAGAACTTCTTGGATCCTTCCTCGAATCATCTGTGATGCTCCAATAACTGGAGCCCATACATTTTATACTGATGCCAATAAATCAAGGAAGGCAGGTTACAAATCAGAAGACTTGGGTAAGGTGGAACAAAGTCCTTATGATTCTGTCTAGAAGGCAGAATTATATGTCATTCTTATGGTACTAAGAGATTTTAAAGAACCTATTAATATAGTTACTGATTAACAATATGCAGAAAGAGTTATTTTACATATAGAAACTGCTGAATTTATACCTGATGATACAGAACTTAACCTCATTGTTTATCCAGGTTCAAGATTTGAACAGGCTTTGCCCTATGTACATAACACACATCCAATCCCATATGTGTCTGCCAGGTCCTCTAGCACAAGGTAATGCAGAAATTGATCAATTATTGATTGGTAGTGTGCTAGAAGCCTCTGAATTTCATAAAAAAATCATGTTAATAGCAAAGGTTTGAAGAAAGAGTTTTCTATTACATGGCAACAAGCTAAGGAGATTGTAAAAAAAATGCCCTACTTGCTCTTTCTCTAACCAAATGCCACTGCCAGCAGGAGCCAATCCGAAGGGCACCCATAGGAATGAAATCTGGCAGATTGATGTGTTCCATTTTGCTGAATTTGGTAAATTGAAGTATGTTCATCACACCATTGTCACTTATTTAGGCTTTCAGTGGGCAACTGCTTTAATTTCAGGAAAAGCTGATTCAGTAATAACTCATTTATTAGAAGTCATGACTATCATGGGTATACCTACACAAATAAAGACAGATAGTGGTCCTGCTTATGTCTCTATGAAAATGAAACGGTTTTTTGATTATTACAATATCAAGCATGTTACAGTTATACTGTACAATCCTTCAGGTCAAACAGTCATATAAAGATCAAATCAAACTATAAAGGATATGTTGAACAAACAGAAAGGGGTGGAAAACACCCCCAGAATATGTTACATAATGCTTGGTTAACCTTGAATTTTATCAGCGCTAATGAGAAGGGAACAATGGCAGCAGAAAGACATTGGATAAGGGAAAAGTCTACTGAACTAAATCAACCAGTTTATTTCAAGGATGTGCTGACCTCACAATGGAAGCCAGGAGATGTGCTGCGTTGGGGAAGGGGTTTTGCTCTTATCTCCACAGGTGAGGAAAAATTATGGATACCATCAAAATTAATAAAGGTCCAGTTTGAAGAAGAGAAGCCACTTGGAAAAGATAAATAACAATTCATTCACAAGGATGGCGAGCATACTGATGGTAAGGAATACAGATAGGTTGGGGGCAGGGTTCTTTTCTTATCTCCACAGGAAAATACTCATCTTCAAAGAATTTAAGGGACCCTGAATATTTAATTACTGATGGATGGAAAATAGTTATGACCCACTAAGGATCAACAATAAAATTCTATACATTCTGTAAGTATTGATTTATATATATATATATATATATATATATATATATATATGTTTTATTGAACACTTCTTTATAAATGTGTAGAGCTGGTTTTGGAGTTGGACTATGGCTCAGTCCCTCTTCAATTCCAAGCCTGTTGATAAAAGATATTTCAGAGTTTCTGTCTCAGGTCAGGAGCCATGAAATGGGACAGAATAAGAATAATTTTATACTTGATAAACTTTCTTTGCCTTTCCTCATATCTGTGTCTTTCTTTATATGTCAGTATATGTCCTTGTTGTTAATGTTTAAATTTCCCATAACAAGCAACAAATTTTCCTACAGTAATCTTTGAAGTTTCCACGATGAAGATGGGGCCCCACAACATCAACTCAATCTGGTTTTTATGACGTCATGAATATTTTTTAAGCACTAATATTAGACCTGTTTTTTGGTAACAACTGCATGAGACAATTTCGAATATGCACACTTTTGACAACACTCTGGCCAGACCTTCTCAAAACACTCAGAGACTAGTTATAATTTTCTTAGGTCAAAGGTTAATTTGGGAATTTTACCATCATTTGCTTTCACAGGGTCCCCTAAGAAGAATGTCGCCCCCATGTCACCTAGAAGCAAGCTAAGAGGACCACGTCCCCTCTCCCAACAGAGTTTGCCCACAGGGTTAGGGACATCTTTTAGTGGTTGGTTTAGGGTTGAGGGAATGGGGAGATATTTTATGGAATTAGGGGTATATTCAAAAAAAAGGAGGGGGATTAACTGGTTTCATGGGATGATTGGTATTTGTGACTTACTGTTTTTAGAAAATTATATTGGTACTGTTTCTTGTATATTGATATATTGAATATTGAATGTGAGTGTTCCTACCCCTATTTTTGTATAAGAGTATGCTTATATTGTATTGATACATCTACCATATCACAATGTACATTTCTACCTCTGATACTATTTATGTAATAACATTGTTTATATTTGATATGTAATGACAGTGTTTACAGGTAAAGATCATTGTCTTCATATAATGCACAGTTGTTTATTCTCTTAGTTTTCAAATTAGATAGGTATTGAGAATTTTATGTTTGTCATATTTATTCTTAGGTTAATCAGGTCTTTTAGATACATAGAGATTATATTTAGTATAGATAGTATAATCTTCAGCCTCTTCGAAGAGCTGTAGAAAATGGCCTTTAATCTAACCTAGAATTCTGTGCCAATGGGACACAATTACTCCTGGCAATGCCACTCTACTCCCGAGAGAACGTTGAGCACCAAAGACACTCCACTGGGAGCTTGTCTTCTTGGCAGAACTGCCCTTTGGGTTAAGAAAAGCCCATACCTCAACTACTGACTAAGATATGAAACAGGAATGTCTTATCTTGCCAAGACAGTGTAGGATAATTCTAAGAAAGTTCCTTGCATTTGATAATGGTATGTCAGTTATGTTAGGCCTTATCCAAATTGGTTGACTCAACATTGCAAATGAGACTTTGGGTGATTGCCCAGGTATTCAGTTGTCTCTGTCATTTGTTGCACATTTTGGATATCTCTCATTTGTTAAGTAATATTTAGTCCCTTCTCAGATCTTTGACGGAGTTGAAGATTATTTAATTGTAGTTACTCTCTACATTATTTAGACTCCTTGAGATAGAATGTCTAGCAAAACTTTTGTTCTCAATATTGTTTGTTATATTTATCATTTGTTATTATTGTTTATAGTTGTATTTGGTTTAATTCTGTCTTATTTAGACAAAAGGGGGAGATGTAGGTTTAAGCCAGCCCCTTGGTGCGGGCTTGCCTCAGGAGAATGTTGACTTATAAATTGGGCACGCGGGAGCCCACGCGTCCCTTTTCCTGCTTCCTGTGCTACACGGGAACCTCGGTTCTGTAAGTTTATTACTTCGTTAAAGCTGTATATATTTGTTTTCAATCTGCCTGCATTTATTTACGTAGTTTAGCCTCATGGTGGAGATATTTGTCAGAGTCATGTCATGTTTATTGCCACAAATTTATGGAGTTTCAAGGTCCCTGCCACCACCAAGAAGCATGCTGTTGGCTATTTATAAACACCATTTAAGGGTTGGGTGGCAGGGTCTCTTAAAATAGCTGCAAGGTTTCACAACTAAAGCTGAGTCAGGAAGCCTCTTTTAAATAAGATGCACTCATTTCTAACAAAGAGAGCCTACTCGAGAAAGTGATGTTATCAATAAGCTATGCTTACCTCTAGTCTTTTTTCGTCTAGAATTACTTCCCAAGATCTTTCATGCTTTATGTGGATGCAGTTGTCTTTTGTGGGTGCCATTCTGTTGATAGAGGTTTCTGTCTCACCAAGTCCCACAGTCATTTGGTCTCAAAGAAACATACAGAGATCTACATTAATTAGAAATTGGTTGGCCTATTCGCTCAGGCTTCTAATTAACTAATTCTTACATCTTACATTAACCTATTATTCTTGCTATGTTAGCAACATGGCTTCTTACATTTCATCAGCAAGGCATTCTCATCTTGCTTCTTCTCTGTCTGGGTGCCAACTGCCAACTGAGTTTTCCTTTTCCCAGAATTCTCTTGTTCTGATTACCCCACCTCTACTTCTTGCCTGGTCACCCCATCTACACTTCATGCCTTGCTACTAGCCTCGGGGCAACACACAGATTAATAAAAATAAAGGTTTAGGTTGTAAGAGGTAGTTAGTAACAATCCTGAGCTATTGACCAAGCATTTATAATTTATATTAAGTCTCCATGTCAGTTTTTTGAGAATTAGCTGCTGATCATTTGGGAACAGGTAGTCAGGACAAGAACACTGCCTACAAAGTTCTTTTGAGATTCCCTATGAATTTGTCCTGTCATAAAAACCATACCAAAATTCTACTTTAACTTTAAGTCCCTTATTTCATTTGAAATTTTATAAGACTTTTAGGGGCTAAGTTTCGTTCTTTATCTCTTTAAATATCTATTATACTATACCTTCTATATTTAATTTCTATAGATCATTCTATGTACAATATGACTAGTTACATGTAAGAACAATGTAAGAGCTTGGGTGTTGATTTAATTCTATAAAAATTGAAGTTTTAGTGTTTAGTCCATTTCCAAATACTTGTATGTGCTTGATTTTGCTGAATACTGAATTAATTCAGAAGAGAGCAGTATGCTATGTAGGCCCAATACAAAAAGTTGAAAGTGACACAATAATATATATATATATATATATATATATATATATATATATATATAATTTCCCATTAATTGGAAAGATTCATAAAAACTGTAAACTCACAAATATGAAAAATCAAATCGGTGCACAAAGTTATTATCAATAAAAGTCACCTCCAAGCTATGCAGTGGTGGTACAGGCCTTTAATCCCAACACTCAGTAGGCAGAGGCAGGTGGATGACTGTTTTTGAGGCCATTCTGGTCTACAGAGCAAGTTCCAGGATAGTTAGTGCTGTTACACAGGGAAAACCTGTCTTAAAAAAAAAACCATATATTCATACATACATACATAAATAAAAAATCACCTCCATCTCCATCTGCTTCCTGTATTTCTGCTTCCAGAGGTAACAATTGCCTAATAAGTCTGTTCTTTCTTTTGTACATATTTTTCTGCTTCCAAATCTTAAATTCATATTGATACATAAAATTTTTATTTTTTAAAATTAGACATTAAACATCTATTATGGAAAGCAGAGGTTTATATATTTTATATCCACAGTCATATGCACACAGATGCATATGTATGCTGGTACACACATACATATTCACCTGCATTATTATATTTCTCAATTATCCCTTTATATTTCTTAGCAAAATCAATGTTCTTTGTTTATGCTAAGATAAACAACTAGATTACCAAAGAATATTACATTTCCTTTCATGTGTAATAACACTTGTCACCCCTAGAATGAATTCTTGCATTTATTTTTTTGTGATTATTTGTACATATTTTTCACTATCCCAAACTCCTCACCAGATATGTAAATTTCATCTCAATTCTTTAAGTTAGTTTAGTATTCCATAAATTTAATTACTTTTGTTGTAGGAAGTTTTTTAAGAACCCTTTATTACTCATGCTGTAATTCAGAGTGGTAGCTCACTAAGTCTATTGCATAATTACGATATTTACTTTCTGTCCTTTTCAACATCATCCTAGGAATTTATTTTCTAATTTTCTCCATATCCCTATACTAAGATTGTTTTAATTTGTACAAATATCAGAAATTATGCAACTGGAGGTTTCTCCCTGCCTTCCAGTTCTTGGATAAGCATTCTGAGGCTTAATTACAAACTATCTACATATAAATTAACCCATTTCTATTCATCTATATACTGCCACGTGGTGTTGATGGTACCTCATTTTCTCCATGTCACTGTTTGCTCTGATTCTACCCAAGGGCAATATTATTCTCTGGTTAGCACAGCATTGTCAACTGATCTAGGGTTACATATAACATCAAATTGACTACCTGGGTCCATGTTTATTTAGTAACCTTTAATGAAAATTTATTGAATGAAGAAAGATGGATGATAGAAATGATTTTTATAAACTCTATTGTCTTCTGTATACTTTTAATATACTAGCTGATTTTGTTCAACTTATATCAACTACTACTATTTATGCATATTTGAGTAAAACACATAAGTGCTAATTGGAAAATCTGTACAAATGGTTAACATTTTGATTTACCATAAACATGTACATCAAAAAGGAATAAAATGGAATTACTCAATAATAGAACAACAATGACCCCATTAGACAACACAGGATAATTAAAAAGCTCATTGTCAGGAATTAGTTACTTCTTTTACTGGTGTTAGTCAATGAGGTCTCATACCCCATCCAAAAACATTACAGGTTATAGAATTATTCTTGGTGACCCTATGAACTTGATGGTAAGATACTATTGCTGAAAAGACTATATACTTGAGTCATCAAGCATGACGAAATCAGGCTGGTACAGACCAGGAAACTATCCTTACTGGCTTAGTTTCACAGTGCTATAAGTTACTTCCCAGAAAAGTAATCATAAATCACATCCAGCTGTGAAATCTGTGAACTCCAATAATGAGTGTTTTAGAAAGACACTGATGAAATGGTGGAATGAATCTCATGGAAATAACCAATCACATTCTCATTAGACTTAAGTCTTACTTCACAAGATATAACCTCTGTTTCTATCATCATTGAGCTAAGAACCTATGACTACATAGAACATAGATCTTAGGCAAATACCTATTAATATTATGCTGTTCAATGGACACAGTATTGAGCTGCTCAACCCTAAAGAAAACACATACACACACACACACACACACACACACAAAGAGAGAGAGAGATCATTGTAGGAGATGGTGCTGAAAGAGTACATTTTAAAGGCAATGGATGAGTACAAGAAACATCTTGACATAGACTTAAAGATACACATATGAACTGGAGACAGTGACAACCAAAAATTTCAAGCCTAAATTAAACCAAATTCTAGCATGGAGCAGAAATTTGGGAAAGATCTCCCTCTAATCTCCTTCCATTGAGCAAAATGTCACTTTTAAACTGCTGGTGGAAGGAAAGACACACTTCTATAAGAGTATATATTCTGATAATTTGACCCTAGTCAAGTGGAAGATCACACATCCAAGAAGATTTGGTCAGCACAAATTCGTCTTGAAGGGTTTTTTAAAGGATCCAAAGTTGGATGGGTAGGGAAGGGGATCTGGAGCTGAGATGAGTCAGAGATGGACAGTGGTGAATATGACCAAAACACATTACACAAAACTTAAAACTTATAAGTAAAAATATACTAAAAGAAAGTATCATGAAGATACAATACAAATTATTTCCCATGTGACCATTTGGTTTATATTTTGAGGAACTACAAAGAATCAGTTTTGTAAAGTTCTTCTTTTCTGTAACTAAGGTTTTTTTTATTTAATATTGTCATCAAATGCCTTGACTAGGAGGTGTAAGTCTATTTGCCTGAATTCTGTAGTATCAATGACTTAGTTCTTTTGTGACCTGTAACTTTGCATTATGATGAATTGGAAGTCTTCTACTCCTAAGTTTTTATTGTTCATGACTTCTAAGAAAACACCTAGAGCGTTCTTATATGGTACAGAGAAGGATTTCTTCAAATATATAAAAAATTATATAGGGTAAAAAAAGGTTGCAGCCTACTCTCTTTCCATATTTAGGTGTTTGATTCTAGTTTATGCATATTTTTTGATGCTCTGAGGCCACAATGGTCAGTTTTTTTTTAGTTGTTTTCGTAATATTCTTCAATTCTTGTTTTGAGCTTAAGCTACCTCTGGTCTGACAAATTATACTTCAGGCAGTTTCACAAATTTCTCTTTTCTACTCAACTTTCTGTATGGGCTATAAAATCCATTTTGATGTCCTTCAATATCCTTTTACTGAGATATTATTCTGAGATAAGTAGTTGCAATATGAGTGTTTTACATTAATTTCTTGCGATTTTTCCTTTGTTGTAATTACTTCTTTGAGATTTTCATCCAATGTGTTTTGCCCCTATTCACAGAGCCCCCTTCCATACCCAACAAACTTGGTATCCTCTTTGTTTTTAAACACATCAAGTCTAATTTTCATTGCCCATATATTCTCAACTATGTGGCCTCCAATACAGTGTGGTCAGTTTACGAGGATTATAAATTCGGCCATGAGTTGTGAATATCCCTGGGAAACCAGCTCTTTTCTGAAGGGAAACAGAGAGAAATAAATCTGGGGGAAAGGGGAAGTGGAGTAAGGAACTGGAGGGAATATACAGAGGGAAAATGAAGTTGGGATATAATGCATGAGAGAAGAATAAAAGTTGAAAGAAAGGAATGAAGTTAGGTAGGGAGGGAGGGAGGGAGGGAAGGAGGGGAAGGAAAGTGACCCAGTCACTGCCAGAAGCTATCAATTGCCAATGTCTCCTCAAGTAAGAATGGAGCTTCATGTCCACTGCCCTATCCATATTGTTTTATGGGTTTGAACAGATCCTGTGGAGGCTATTATAGCTATGTACCTGCCATGCTATATCTTAAAAATACTGTTTCTTTTTAGTCATCAATCATTTCTGGCTTTTACACCCTTTTAACCCCATCTCATATCATGATCCCCAAGCTGTGAAAGGGGTGTGTGTGTGTGTGTGTGTGTGTGTGTGTGTGTGTGTGTGTGATAGAGATTCCATTTATGGCTGACTGAAAATGCTTAATAACTATGATTTAAAGTTGTTTTCTGCAGATCTCAAAATTTGTAGAAATTTTTCTAATGCTTAAAAACCAGATTGCAAAGTTCATGTAAGTTGGCCCATATTTCACTGACAGAAAGAGCTTGCTTTTCTTTGAACTTAATTTGTTATTTCGTTTAGCCCAGGAAAATTACCCACTTTATCATAATTAATGATATATTCAGTCTCTATATCTATTAGAGTCTCTGGGAGGAAAGAGCACTTAGTTTTAAATAATATAGATACTACGAAGCCTATCAAACAATTATGATCTATTTGCTTTCTTATTTAATAATACTTGTCTTAGTTAGGGTTTCACTTTTACCAATGGCTTTTTTTCTGGACTTTCAAAGTACCAAGCCTCAGTTGCTTTCTATGATCCCTCCCATATCTGCAAAACTAGTACCACCGAAGATTAGCTACTATAATGATAGTCAGCCTCTGGGTCCTGCCTACAATAGATTCTGTGTGATGAACATGAGGAAATGCTCCCAGATTTATGATCCTCAGTGATGCCACAGTTTTTCTTAATCACTGCTAATTTTTCAACTCCAGCTAACCAACATCAGTTTTTCCATAAAACAAATATTTTACTTCAGTGATGCAGATGTCTTGTTGTTAATTGTGGTTGGTTCTTCAGACTAAGATGACCAGAGTCACAGATTTTTTTGAAAACACACACACACAACAACAACAACAACAACAACTTGGCTCAAGCTGAGCAGCAGGAACAAGGAACAAAGGTCTTAAATGGCAAAAATGTACAATCATGCAGGAAGGCACAAATGAGTCTCTAAAGGGTCACAGTGGGGTAGAAGAGAGAGGACAGAAGGTTAAACATGTCTCAAATGCCACAAAGATTGGAATAAAATGCAGGATTCTGGGTTCCCCTGTGGTCTACATTCAGCAATATCACTCAAACAGTCCCTTTAGAATCTTTACTTTTCTCTGAAACATCACAGACACCTCCATGATCTTCACTGCTTATCTTCCAAGTTCCCACAACAGCTCTCTAAATTTGGAATGATGGGTTTTCTAGCCCAATCCTTCCAAGTCCTTTCCAACATCCTTTCATAATCCTCCCCAAAATATGATCAGGTCTGTCACAGAAATATATTAAAAATCTAATAAACTGTGCATTGTTATTATCCATATTAAGAAAAATTACAGAAAATTATTAAGTATTTGAAACTGATTCCTATCACTTTTTAAAATAATGTAACTTAGAATTGATGCTGTTATAGAATGTATTAGCCAATTCTATTACAGATTATATATGAAAAAATACAATGTAACACATATGCTCATAGATATCAACATATGTTACAAACCTACAGTAAGACATGTAATGGTGTTGGATAATATTTAAACTTTATAAGACACTAAATTGAAAATAAATGAGTGGTCATTGCATCTTCCTATTAAAATCTCTATAAAAATAGAGCAAGAAGTATCAATTCAAACAGCTTGAAAAGGAGATACATTTTGTAGAGGAAAAGGACTAGGAGACAAAGTGTGTTAGTATCTTAAGAGGGGGTAAGTTCCTATCATAACAACATATACAAGTAAAATACAGATAAAAATATTTGACTGGACATCATTCTATAATTCTGAAAAATAAGAACACATAAAAGTAAATATATTGAACACTTCCATTTTGCAACCCTTTAAACTGAACTCATAGATAAGTATCTTCATGTGGCCTTCTTAACTATAAGCTTCTAAATTTACTTTAAAAATTCCAGTGATACAAAAATGCAAGGTTTAAAAGAAAATTATCCCTAAACAAATCAATTTTCACAAATTTCTGAAGATGTCACAGCTCATATAGTTTGTAAAAATGTCCTGCTTGAATGAAAGTCCAAATCAAATGTAGGTCTATAGCAATCATCTATAGCACATAAGCTTATAATGAAATGCTGATATAATAATTATAAACAATTGTAAGAAATAACCTGATACATCATAATATAATGCTACAGAGCTGGGCATGGCAGCTCCTATCTATAATATTAGAGGGCAGAAATGAAAGGATTGCCATGAGTTTGAATCCAGTCTATATCACATAATCAGTTCCACAAGTAAAATATTGCCTCAGAAACAAAGTAAATAAACCAGGATAAAACTATGACAATGTTATAATGAAATATCACAACAACAGTATTTTAGTTTTATAACCCTAAATTGTTTTGTTATACATTTGAAATCCTGAAAGACTGTAGTAACAATTACCAAATGTTTAAGCAAATACAAGTATAAATCAATTCTATTACAGTATTAACCAATTTTTTAATTATAGAAAACATGTGCCAACAGATATTTTCTTAATTTAGGTTTTCATTACTGTGAAAAGATACCATGGCAACTCATAAAAAAAACACATTCATTGGGGTGTCTCGCAGTTTCAGAGGTTCAGTCCATTATCATCATTGTAGGGGTCATGGTGGCATACAAGCAGATGTAGTGTTGAAGGTAGGAGTGCAACATCTACAGGCTGCAGGAAGTCAACTGATGTTCACATTGACGGAAGCTTGATCAAAAAACCTCTAAGCCAAGCCCAGAAGTGATACACTTCCTCCAACAAAGCCACAATTCCTAATAGTGCCACTATTTTCTTTCAAACCACCACAGATATAATTTAATAATTTTTTAAAATAGGCAAAAATAAAAGTAAGATATACCAGATATCTAATTTCCTTAGTGATTTTTTTCAATGACACAAAATCAAATTATTCTCATAGACTGTAGGAATATAAATTGATATAATCTCTGAAGTCTAAATTATGATAATATGCAATAAAATTATCATACTCACTTAGTTGTTTATCTTGGAAGACAACACAGTGAAGTTGAAACTCAGACAAATAATCAATGGTACACATTAAAATAATGTTCAATGAAGTATTTTTGATGATACATACATGTGAGTATCAAAATTAAAACAAATAAAATATCTAATAAGTAAGAAACAGAAATACAATCTGTAATGCTTCATTTTAGTTGTCAACTTGATGGGATCAGAAGTCAACTAAAATGTAAGCACTGAGTACGTCTGTAAAGGAAAGTTTTTACTGAATTATTTGAAGTGTGAAGTGCTTAGCACAATCTGGTGACAGCTCAGGTAAAGGTTGGAAGAAAGAAGAATCTTTTGCCAGCTTAACCTGTGGCTCACTGGAGAGTTCATCTACACTGTTGCTATCACTGCTACATCCCTTTACTGATGGTAGGACTCACATTCAGACTTACAATGTGGATTACATAGAATTGACTCTCCTGGAATCTTCCAGGACTTCAGTACCACATCAGGATTGGCAACATAGCCAAACAAATGGACTGACCAATGACCTACTTCTCAGCCTCTCCAGTGAGACAGCCATTGTTGAATTACCCAGACCATAGCAATAGGTCACTGAATAAATATTTTAAATAAATATCCATTCCTTTAATATATTCTTTTAAATGTATTTATTTCTCCAATCCTTGTATTCATTCTTATAAATACATATTTACTCTTCCAAGTGAATTTTATTAATATTTACAACATATATATATATATATATATATATATATATATATATATACACACACACATACACACACATATATGCTTGCTGGTATATATAAAGTGTTTACTGTTATATATGCCTATCAACAAGAGCATATGTTTCATTGGCCAAGGAATAACATTGACAATAACAAATCAGTTCAGAAATTATTGCTCCCAGTTTCCAACACACACAAACACACACACACACACACACACACACACACACACACACACTACCTTAAATTGACGTTTTTGTTTTTCTGCAAAGCAGTTTCACCTGTTATAAACAAAGCTGGCATTGAACTCATGGCAATCCTCTTGTCTCATTCTCCTGAATGCTCAATTTCCATGTCCAGCTGTATATCCTACTATGGGTTATGATAAAAAGAAAATATAAAATTAATTGTATCTAAGAATAAATTAAAATCAGAAAATATTTTGGCCAACAAAACCAAGTGCTCTTGCTGTTTCTGTTACAAAAATAAAAATAAATATGTTGCTATTAGAGATACTTGAATTTTTGAAATATGGCTCTTTGTTTAGAGCTAGCAGCTCACATTTCCATAGGAAAACAAACATGACTGAGAACTCCAGCAGTGATCCTTCAAAGGAAGCATGCTCCACACAAAATTTCATTGATTCCTAATTTCAAACTGCTCCACCAGCCAATTACTCCATCTGTAAGCCATTTCCCATTATAGGATTTTTTCCAGGAAAATAGGAAATTTGAAATATACACTAAATTTCTAAACATACACAGCAAACTTCAACTACAGTATAGTAGAAATACATAGTATATGCAAACATTCTTACTAGCAACTTGAAGATATATATGCTGCAGATTGAAAGCATCAACACAGCAAAGTCACAGATTCCAAACAGCAGGCCATGATGACAGTGAGGTAGTCTTTAATTCTTTGTGTGGCATGTCACAGAGCTTTGGGGAAACACTAAGAATGGGACAATGTTAGAAACTTATAGTGAATAATTTTCCCTGATCTAAAATGAATATATATATATATATATATATATATATATATATATATATATATATATATATATGGGCTGGAGAGATCGCTCAGTGGTTAAGTTAAGAGCACCACCTGCTATTCCAAAGGTCTGGAGTTCAATTCCCAGCAACCACATGGTGGCTCACAACCATCTGTAATGAGATCTGGTGTCCTCTTCTGGCCTGCAGGCAGAGTACTGAGAATACTGTATCCATAATAAATAAATAAATCTTTAAAAAATATATAATAGGTTTCTTCAGATTCCCCATAGTGTGTATATACTGGCTATCAGCAGCTTACATTTTTTCAGCTATTACAATACCCATCTGATTCTTGAGAGCATTCATATGGCTTTGAAAATTATTTGTTAGAAAGGTGATAATATCTGTAGCTGTAGAAATAGTAAAGATAATAAAATGGAAAAAAAAGAGAACAACTCACAATGTTAGCTGGCCTCTTCTGCGTCAAATGAAGTCGAAGGCTTTATTTGAAGACTCAGGGGTCCAAAGGGTTAGACTCTGAAATTTTGAGAATATGTTCTATCTTTGATGTTATTTATCTTTTTAGTTCCTAAAGTTAGAATGATGCCAAAAATATAATCCCTTCACTGGCTTAGTATGAAGAATAAATAAGGTCATCTATTGAGTTGAGGATGGTAGTTATGATCTTAGTATTTAGGAGGCATTGAAAGAGAATGTCAATGAACACAAGGACAGATTAAGTAACACAGGGATATCAAAAAAGAATATTAACAAAAATGATTGATTTCCAGATATCCTCGACAAATATTAATTATTGGTTTTACTAATATAGTTAGGTTTTCATAAATTCCTTCATAATTCTATTTTTCAAAAAATATAATTCCATTGAATGCATATTTCTGATTTCCATCTTTGAAAATATTGTCTCCAAATAATTTTGTTACTAAAGCTTCTCCTTACCTGCTATAATCTTTTCTGTTGTGCAAGGTGTACACCATCATTCACATGTTGCTCCTATGTCTCAGTCCTTTAACTGAGTCTCAGTAAGATCTCCCCTTGACTCTTTGTTTGCCCTTGAAAATGATATGGATATGATTTTGAACTCATTTCTTATACCTGTGGAATGACTGTTACCAAATTTAGTGAATTAAGCATATTATATTATGTCTCATGTGTGTTTTTCAAAAAAAGATATGAAAAGGTCCAAATTTTTTCTGTTCTCCAAAATTATTCGCTTACACTTAAACAAAAGATGAGATGACTTAGGAAGTGCAGCTTAACTTTATTTAAATGGATTCTTCCTTGGGAGAAATAATTGTAAGTTTAAGTTTAACTGGCATCTTCAGCTAAAGAGTCGGTTGCTCCATCATTTTACATGTGTTTTCAGCCATGTAGTGTATTTGTATAAGTAAATATACTTTTTAAATGATAATTCAAAATTTGTAAATCAATATACAAGTGAAACTACTATAATATAAAATAATATAAATATTAAACTACTAAGATATAGAACATATATGTCACTCTTCATTATTATAAATCTTTAACCAATACTTTTCTAAACAAAGACCTTAAGATCTCAGGGCAGGGAACCCTGACTTCTCTTCGGACTGGAGAGGGAGGGGGGAGGGGAGTGGGGCATTGGGAGTGGGGGGAGGGGAGGGAAAAGGGAGGCGGGGTGGAGGCAGAAATTTTTAATAATAATAAAATTAAATTAAATTAAAAAAGAAGTTAGAAAAAAAGATCTCAAAAGAAGCAACAATTAAAGAAAAAGATGCTATAGATTTGAAATAGAGCAAAGTAATACCTGGAAAGGTTTGGAAAGAGGAAATGGAAGGGGAAAATGATGAATTATATTATAACCCCCTAAATTTTTTAGATTATTAAAGTATAGAGTATCTATCTGGTACTGATAATAATAGCATTTAGATTACATTAGCTTTTTGACATTCATCTTTGGTGACTAAAACAAATATTTATCAAATTTCTGTGTACAGAAATTTGTCAAATTGCTATAATCATTGGTCTCTGATAAATTACTTACTGTGCTTAAAGTTTATCAGTCAGTATACATTTTTTAAATCTAAATTATTTCTTCTGGAAAATTTTATTCAATACATCAGAATCCCATAGGAATGAGTCTTTTATCTCTTACTTTTTCATGTATCATTTGCTAGTTTGAATAAGAGGTTTCTTCAACCTCACACAGTGAGGCTCAGCTCATGTTTCCCAATAAACCTGCCAAATAGAATATTCAAGAAGAATAACATGTCATCTACAGCTTTCCCAGCATAGACTTTTCTATACCCAGCTCTATTTAACTTATGACTAGAGGTTTAGAAATGAGCATAGTATAAGGAGAACATAGGAGTTGTTTCTTTCAAAATAAAAATATTTGGTCAAGTTTTATCATATTATAGATTGTTTTTGGTGAGGACTGGTGTTAATACATTAACACAAGCATCTTATTTGTTCTAACATCACTAAATTATATTGTGCCTAGTACAATGGCCATAAAATAATAATCAGTCAATGAATGGTTATCACAATTAATTCATTAAATTATAAAATTATTTCACATTATAATCTGTATTTGTTTTTAGTGGTTAAGCCAAATACCAAAGTAACCATTTTTGTTCTGTAGTCTGAAACAAAAAAAAAAAAAACACTGATTGTTTGGCAGCTCTGCCATTGATTAATGATGCAAATACAGCTGTAATAAACCTTACCTATTGTTGAACATTTAACTGTCTATCATGATGTGAGTTCTTCGGTCAAGAGCAAGCTATTTTATTATGAACAGTCTCAGTAGCAAACTGTCATTCATACTTTAAGTGAACACCATAAAAATAGCAAAAAGAGATTCATATGTGCAGTTTCCAACACAAAACAAGTTTTCCAATGGCTCCAGAGTGACTGATTATAAAAAGAAAAAGGGAGAAAGCATAAATACATCCAATAAAACCTTACTCCTGCCAAACTACTAAACAGGACTCATGAGAAAACTTGATATTGAAAAACAACAACAAAAGTAATAATGGGTATATTGTTTTTAAAAAGCAATGAAAGGAAAGATTATAAAGTAAGGCATCACAGCAATGTAATATAAGAAATACAAGAAAAAAAGCCAGAATGCTTTTAACTCTTTTGAAAAAATAATCTACTACCAATGAAGTAAATCACTCATACTGAAATATCACAGATTTAGCATGACTGTCAACTACTTTAAGAATTTATGTCATTTTAAAACAGATTGATGTTTCAGATGGATTATCTTTCTGCAATTAAAAATTATAATTATTTAAAAATATTTCTTTTTTTTAAAAAAATATTTCTATACTGCATTCAATGTCTAGAATTTAGTAAATTATAATTTTTCAACAAATTTATGAAGAGGTAGCACAAGAAATGTTGAACATTTAATCTTCTTAAAATTCAGGTTATATTAATAAATAGGCAACATTTGAAAATCTTGATATTTTTGCTTATCTGATGCTGTTATACAGAAAAAGAATTTAATTCTGTTTTCTAAAATTATCTAAGCATAGCTGATGTTTTTTATAAGCATGGTCTATGTCAGTTTTATGCAAAATATCTGTAGTCGATAAGAAGTTATTTTCTATTTTTTTTTCAAAATCATCTAAGTTCTAAGGCAATGATTTTTGAATGTATAGTTAAATTTGGGGCTGAAGTGATGGCTCAGATGTTAAGAGCATGCATTATTCTTACAGAGGACCTAGCTTTGGTTCCCAGTACCTATGTTGCAGCTTACTACCATCTGTAGCTTCTGCTCTAGGGGATCCAATGCCCTCTATGACTGCCTCACTGCCGTGGACATCAGGCACACATAGCACACACACATGCAGAAAAAAAAACACATATATAATAAAAATAAATAAATATTTATTGACAAAATAGATAAAGAAGCTGAAAGTAAGATATAAATGCAAGTATAAGCACACATTTTCCTGTTATAAATTTAATGATATTGATATGTCTATATCAAATGGCTGTAAAACTATCTAGAGATTATATCTATATAATTCTCTTCTTGCCCTTTTGCAAATCTGGCTCCTTCATCACTTCATGATTCTCTTGTTTAAGATGATAATTAAGAAGATAATATTTGCAAAATATGCAGTTAAGGAAACAGAAAAGCCAAAACTAAAGTAGATAAAAAATGAACTTTTTTCATATAGAATACTGTGTGCTGTGTATTATTGAAAATACTGTTCACTATTTACTTGAGTCAAAGAAAATATTTATTTGTTTTACATAATGTATAGATCATTCTTTACAAGAACAACATATAAAACAATAATACTTCCCATGTCTTCTATACCCTATAGGGATTACTACACTAATCATATCTACAGGAAATAATCTATCTGATTTAAAAATTAAAATTGTTTTAATAATATAAAATTAAGACAATTAAAAATTGAATTTTAAAATAATATTTAATTTCCATTAAAATTTATGTATAGCTAGATCTGTCAGTCATCTACTAGGCATCTACAGAGAATCTACCATCAGGTGATACAATACTAAATTATTAATTGTTATGTGTTCATAGTTTTGCAAAAAGGCTAAAGGGTGAAGGAACTCAATGCTTTATTAACATATGTTATACGTTTTTACAAGAGCTCATAAGCGACTTCATTTTTCTTTAGATGACAATAGAGGAAATTTGTTACTTTGTGATTTTTTTACAAAGCATATTTTCAAAAGCTTAAGATTATTAACATGGAATTTGTAAGAATCTAGGAAGCCAAGTTCTGTTTTATTCGTAGCTATGCAAGCTGTTAGGAATCTGACAAAAATTATCAAATTTGAAAATCTACAAACTTTAAAATGTACATGCATAATTTTACTTGTGTTAGCTGGTTTTTAATATATCTTCTCCAATATACACTAATATTAATGATCAGAAAAATCCATATCCTTGTCAGTGCAAATGTTATTTGATAATCTCTTTTTCTCACATAAGAACACACACTCATTAAAATTAGTAAGCACTAAAATAATATTCAACCCTGTAAGTTATGAGTCCTCTGGCAGGGTTAAGTAAATAATTGACTTGCAGTATTTGCAGTATTTATATTATAATTTTTGGAAAGTTTGTCAAAAATTCTTGGCAAGGTTGACTTCATTGTCCAGAGTTGGGTAGATTTCAATGTTTTTTTTTAATATCTTTTGGTATGTGCACATGTTTTGGACACTATAGAAGTAGTTTTTAAGTAGTACAATTCATTTCTATGACCAATATTTCTTATAATTTGCAATTCATAGAAGCTATGTACCTCACAATAAGAAGTTATTTTGCTGGTATAATTCCTTTACCCACTAAGTCTTTGTGTTTGTTAAGAATTGAAGTTATTTCTTTACCTTTGAAAATATTTGCCATCTCTTTAAAATAGTAGTGGTCATAAATTGAGTAAAATATTGCTCAGGGAAGTAACCAGAATGAGTAAATGCCCTCCTACTTTCTAATTTTTGGGTATTTTAATAACTTTAATATGAAACATCAAATCACAAACTCCACTTTTATCCATGTTTTCAAATTATTGTTAAGAAAACCTCTATATAGATATTTGAGAGAAATATTGAAAAATCTACCTTAAATAAATTTTATTATGTTGAAGAGATGGTTCAAAAGTTAAGAGCAACTGTAGTTGTTACAGAGAACTGGAGTTCAGTTCCCAAAACCCACATTGACCAAATCATAACCACCCTCAAGTCTGGCCTTACAATGGATAGAATACTGTTTTATTAAATGGTCATTGCATAAAATGACCTTCTAAATACTGTAGTTTATACTGACTTATTAGTATTGCTCATATCTTTGTTTATAGAAGCTTCTGTTTTAGTGAATGCCAGAAACTCATATTTGATCAATGTATGGAGACATACTGCTGTTGAGTGTTCAGTCCAAAGCAAGACGTCTATATAATTGCCTCCAAGGTTAAGAGAGCATTGTGGAAGAGGAGGTGAAAAAATGAAAAAGGCAACAGAAGAGAAGGAGTGCTTTAAAACACCACTGCATCTGATATGACTGCTGCACCCATAAAGTAGCGGAAGCAGTGGTTATTTGTACAAGACATGGCCTATCAACATTATATAGCTGTCCTCATTGTTGTCTAAGTTCTCTTGGATTGTGATTTGTAGGATGGTTTTCTTTATTTTGTGTTTAAAAACCAATTAGGAGTGAGTACATATGATAATTATCTTTCTGAGCCTAGGTTACCTCATTCAAAATAATGTCTTCTAGCTCCATTCATTTTCCTGCAAATTTCAAGATATCATTATTTTTTCCACTGAATACTTCTCCATTGTGTAAATGGATCACACTTTCCATATCCATTCTTTGGTCAAGGGGCATTTAGGTTGTTTCCAGTTTCTGGCTATGACAAACAATGCTGCTATGAACATAGTAGATCACAGGTCCTTGTGGCACAATTGAGCATCCTTTGGATATATAGCCAAAAGTGGTATTACGAGATCTTGAGGATTGTTGTTTCCTAATTTTCTCTGAAATCAGCACACTGACATCCAAAGGGGTTGTACCAACTTGCATTCCCACCAGCAATGCATAAGTGTTCCCTTTGCCCCATAGCCTCTCCAGCATAAGTTGTCATCAGTGTTTTTTATCTTGGTCATTTTTACAGTTGTAAGATGGAATCTCAAGAGTTGCATTGATTTGTATTTCTCTGATGACAAAGGAGGTTGAATATTTCCTTAAGTATCTTTCAGTCATTTTAGATTCCTCCATTAAGAGTTCTCTGTTTAGGTCTGTACTTTATTTTTTTAATTGGATTATTTGTTCCTTTGATGACCAATTTCTTGAGTTCTTTGTATATTTTGGAGATAAGACCTCTGTCTGATGTGGGGTTAGTGAAGATCTTTTTCCATTCTGTAGGCTGTCGTTTTGTCTTATTGACCATGTTTTTTGCTTTACAGAAGCTTTTCAGTTTCAAGAGGTCCCATATATAAATTGCTTCTCTCAGTGTCTGTGCTGCTGGGGTTATATTTAGGAAGTGGTTTCCTGTGCCAATGCGTTCAAGTGTACTTCCCACTTTCTCTTCTATAAGGTTGTGTGTGGCTGGCTTTATGTTGAGGTCTTTGATCCATTTGGACTTGAGTTTTGTGCATGATGAAAGATATGAGTCTATTTTTATTGTTCTACATGCTGATATCCAGTTGTGCCAGAACCATTTGTTGAATATGCTTTCTTTTTTCCATTTAATATTTTTTGGTTATTTATCAAAAATCAGGTGTTCGAAGGTGTGTGGATTAATATCTGGGTCTCCTATTTAGTTCCATTGGTCCTCCTGTCTGTTCTTATGCCAATATCAGACTGTTTTCAGTACTATACCTTTGTAGTAGAATTTGAAGTCAAGAATTGTGATGCTATATTTTTTAATCTATGTTCTTTTATGTGCCTCGGTTACCTTTACTCTGTACTGCCCATCCTACTTCCTCTGCGATTCGCTCTCAACTCTGCCTTTTTTCCTCTCCAAGTCTTCTCTGCCCCAGAAGTCCTAACCACTTCCTGCCTAGCAAATGCCCATCCAGCTCTTTATTAAACCAATCACAATGACATATTTTCATACAGTGTAAAGGAATATTCTGCAACAGCTTTTAGACTTAAGATTTCTTTACCTCACTGCTTTCCTCTACAAATAACAATATATAAATAGTTCAATTCCTTTTTTGTGGAAAGTTGAGATGTACTTTCAACAGCTTTAAAAGATATAATTGACCTCACTCTCAAGCCTTGGAAATTTTGTGAAAAGTTTCACTTAATATCTTGTTTTGTTTTTGTTTTCAAGACAGGATTTCTCTGTAGCTTTGGAGCCTATCCTGGACCTAGCTCTTGTAGACCAGGCTGGTCTCAAACTCAGAGATCTGCCTGTCTCTAGCTCCTTAGTTCTGGGATTAAAAATGTGCACCACCACTGCCTGGTATCACTTAATATTTTATATTCAAGGAGGCAATATAGGTCAAGAAAGAATTATCAGAAATTATATCATATAAAACGCACTTTGAGAAGTAGAAATTTTTTTTATTTATTAAAGATTTCTGCCTCCTCCCCGCCACTGCCTCCTATTTCCCTCCCCATCCCCCGATCAAGTACCCCTCCCTCATCATCTCAAAGAGCAATCAGGGTTCCCTGAACTGTGGGAAGTCCAATGACCACTCACCTCCATCCAGATCTAGTAAGGTGAGTATCCAAACTGCCTAGGCTCCCCCAAAGTCAGTATGTGCAGTAGGATCAAAAACCCATTGCCATTGTTCTTGAGTTCTCAGTAGTCCTCATTGTCCACTATGTTCAGCAAGTCCGGTTTTATCCCTTGATTTTCAGACCCAGGCCAGCTGGCCTTAGTGGGTTCCCGATAGAACATCCCCATTGTCTCAGTGTGTGGGTACAATCCTTGCGGTCCTGAGTTCCTTGCTTGTGCTCTCTCTTCTTCTGCTCCTGATTTGGACCTTGAGATTTCTGTCCGGTGCTCCAATGTGGGTCTCTGTCTCCTTTCATCGTCTGATGAAGGTTAATATCCAGGAGGATGCCTATATGTTTGTCTTTGGATTCACCTTCTTATTTAACTTCTCTAGGATCGCGAATTATGAGCTCAATGTCCTTTATTTATGGCTAGAAACCAAATATGCGTGAGTACATCCCATGTTCCTATTTTGGGTCTGGCTTACCTCACTCAGAATAGTGTTTTCAATTTCCATCCATTTGTATGCAAAATTCAAGAAGTCCTTGTTTTTTACTGCTGAGTAATATTCTAATATGTATATATTCCATACTTTCTTCATCCATTCTTCCATTGAAGGGCATCTAGGTTGTTTCCAGTTCCTGGTTATTACAAACAATGCTGCTATGAACATAGTTGAGCATATACTTTTGTTGTATGATATGGCATCTCTTGGGTATATTCCCAAGAGTGGTATTGCTGGGTCCAGGGGTAGGTTGACCCCGAATTTCCTGAGAAACTGCCACACTGCTTTCCAGAGTGGTTGCACAAGTTTGCATTCCCACCAGCAATGGATGAGTGTACCCCTTTCTCTACAACCTCTCCAGCAAAGGCTATCATTGGTGTTTTTTATTTTAGCCATTCTGACAGGTGTAAGATGGTATCTTAAAGTTGTCTTGATTTGCATTTCCCTGATCGCTAAGGAAGTTGAGCATGACCTTAAGTGTCTTTTGGCCATTTGAACTTCTTCCGTTGAGAATTCTCTGTTCAGCTCAGTGCCCCATTTTATAATTGGGTTGATTAGCTTTTACGGTCTAGTTTCTTGAGTACTTTTGGAGATCAGACCTTTGTCAATTGCAGGGTTGGTGAAGATCTTCTCCCAGTCAGTGGGTTGGTTGCCTTTGTGTCTTTGCGACAGTATTCTTTGCTTTACAGAAGCTTCTCAGTCTCAGGAGGTCCCATTTATTCAATAAGGTCCTTAATGTCTGTGCTGCTGGGGTTATACATAGGAAGTGGTCTCCTGTGCCCATGTCTTGTAGAGTACTTCCCACTTTCTCTTCTATCAGATTCAGTGTGTTTGGAATGATATTGAGGTCTTTAATCCATTTGGACTTGATTTTTATGCATGGTGATAGATATGGATCTATTTTCATTCTTCTACAGATTGACATCCAGTTTTGCCAGCACAATTTATTGAAGATGCTCTCTTTTTTCCATTGTATACTTTTAGCTCCTTTATTGAAAATCAGGTGTTCATAGGTTTGTGGGTTAATGTCAGGGTCTTCTATTCGATTCCATTGGTCGAATTCTCTGTTTTTGTGCCAATACCAAGCTGTTTTCAATACTGTAGCTCTGTAGTAGAGTTTGAAGTCAGGGATGGTAATGCCTCCAGATGATCCTTTGTTGTATAAGATTGTTTTGGCTATTCTGGGTTTTTTGTTTGTCCATATAAAGTTGATTATTGTCTTCTCCAGATCTGTGAAGAATTTTGATGGGATTTTGATGGAGATTGCATTGAATCTATAGATTGCTTTTGGTAGAACTGCCATTTTTAGTATGTTGATCCTTTCAATCCAGGAGCAAGGGAGATCCTTCCATTTTCTGGTGTCCTCTTCTATTTCTTTCTTCAAAGACTTAAAGTTCTAGTCAAATAGATCTTTCACATCCTTGGTCAGAGTTACCCCAAGATATTTTATGCTATTTGTGGCTATCGTGGAAGGTGATGTTTCTCTAATTTCCCTCTCTGCTTCCTTATCCTTAGTGTATAGGAAAGCCACTGATTTTTTGGAGTTGATCTTGTATCCTGCCACATTACTAAAGGTGTTTATCAGCTGTAGGTGTTCTTTGGTAGAGTTTTTGGGGTCGCTTTTGTATACTATCATATCATCTGCAAATAACGAAAGCTTAACTTCTTCCTTTCCAATACGAATCTCCTTGATCCCCTTATGTTGTCTTATTGCTATTGCTAGAACTTCAAGCACTATATTGCAGAGGTATGGGGAGAGTGGACATCCTTGTCGTGTTCCTGATTTTAGTGGGATGACTTTGTGTTTTTCTCCATTTAATTTAATGTTAGCTGTCAGCTTGCTGTAAATAGCTTTTATTATATTTAGGTATGTCCCTTGTATCCCTAATGTCTCCCAGACTTTTATCATAAAGTGGTGTTGAATTAAGTCAAATGCTTTTTCAGCATCTAATGAAATGATCATATGTTTTTTTCTTTCAGTTTATTTATATAATGGATTACATTGATAGATTTTCGTATGTTGAACCAGCCCTGCATCTCTGGGATGAAGCCTACTTGATCATAATGGATAATTTTTCTAATGTGTTCTTGGATACAGTTTGCCAGTATTTTGTTGAGGATTTTTGTGTCGATGTTCATGAGTGAGATTGGCCTGTAATTCTCTTTCTTGGTTGAGTCTTTGTGTGGTTTTGGTATCAGAGTGACTGTAGCTTCATAAAAGGAATTTGGCAATGACTCTTCTGTTTCTATATTGTGAAATACATTAAGGAGTATAGGTATTAGCTCTTCTTGGAAGTTCTGGTAGAATTCTGCATTGAAACCATCTGGTCCTGGGATTTTTTTGGAAGGGAGATTTTTGATAACAGTTTCTATTTCTTTGTGACTAACAGGTCTAATTAGATCATTTACCTGGTCTTGGTTTAGCTTTGGTATATGGTATTTATCTAGAAAAATGTCCATTTCTTTTGCATTTTCTTGTTTTGTGGCATACAGGCTTTTGTAGTAAGATCTAATGAGTCTCTGAATTTCCTCTCTGTCTGTGGTTATGTCCCCCTTTTCATTTCTGATCTTATTTATTTGCGTGTTTTCTCTCTCTGTCGTTTAATTAGTTTGGATAGGGGTTTTTCGATCTTGTTGATTTTCTCCAAGAACCAACTTTTTGTTTCATTGATTCTTTGGACTGTTTTTTGTGTTTCTATTTTATTGATTTCTGCCCTCAGTTTGATTATTTCCAGTCTTCTACTCCTTCTGGGCGCGTCTGCTTCTTTTTTTGCTAAAGCTTTCAGGTGTGCTGTTAAGTCTCCGATGTATGTTTTCTCCATTTTCTTTAACTGGGCACTTAGTTCATATCCTCTTAGCACTGCTTTCAAAGTGTCCCAGAGATTTGAGTATGTTGTCCCTTTTTTTTCATTAAATTCAAGAAAGACTTTAATTTTTCTTTTTTTTTTAAAGATGAAGGCATTTATTTGGAATTTACAGTTTCAGAGGCTGGGTCTATCACCATCATGGTGGGGAGAATGGCAGCAGGCAGTCAAGGGACTAGAGCAGTAGCTGAGAGCTTACAACATATCCATAAGTAACAGGAAGAGAGTTATAGCTAGAAATGATGTGAGGATTTGAATACTCACAGCCCGCCCTCAGTGAGACAGCTTCTCCAACAAGGTCCCACCTCCTAATCTTCCCAAAAGTTTCACCCAACGAAGGTCAACTGCTCAAGTATTTAACATATGCCAGCCATTTTCATCCAAATTTCTCATAGAATCTAACAGATATAAAAGGCTATTTGAGTACTAATATTTCAAATTCAGAATTTCTTATTTTTTCACTGTAAATAATAATTTTACTACTATATAAAGGAATATTGCCTGACCACAGAAAGATCTAGATTTAACTCAAAGTCATTATCATGTTGTGGAATCCTGGTATAATTATTATTTACAGTGAAAAAATAATTTCTTTCTTGATTTCTTCCTTGGCCCAGGTTTGGTTCAGTAATTGACTGTTCAGTTTCCATGAGTTTGTCAGATTTCTGGGGGTAGCGTTATTGTTGCCTTCTAACTTTCATCCGTGGTGATCTGATAAGACACAGGTGGACATTGATTTTTTTTGTATCTGTGGAGGTTTCCTTTCTTTCTGAATATGTTGGTCAATTTTCGAGAAGGTTCCATGAGCTGCAGAGAAGAAGGTATATTCTTTCATATTTGGGTGGAATGTTCTATAGATGTCTGTTAAGTCCATTTGATTCATTACCTCCAGTAGTTCTCTTAATTCTCTATTAGTTTTCTGTCTGATTGACCTGTCCATTCCTGAGAGAGGTGTATTGACGTCTCCTACTACTAGTGTGTGTGGTTTGATGTCTGCCTTGAGTTTTAGTAATATTTCTTTTACATAAGTGGGTGCTTTTATATTAGGGGCGTAGATATTCAGGATTGAGACGTCATCCTGACAAATTGTTCCTGTTATGAGTATAAAGTTTCCATCTCCATCTCTTCTGATTGATTTTAGTTTGAAGTCCGTTTTGTTTGAAATTAATATGGCCACACCTGCTTTTTTCTTAGGACCATTTGCTTGGAACACCTTTTCCCAACCCTTTACTCTGAGTAGATGCCTGCCTTTGTGGTTGAGATGTGTTTCTTGCAAACAGCAAATTGTTGAAACCTGTTTTCTTATCCAATCTCTTAGCCTGTGCCTTTTTATAGGTGAATTGAGACCATTAATGTTAAGTGATATTAATGACCCGTGGTTGTCTACTCTGGATATTCTTATTGGTTTTGGTAGTAGAATTTGTGTATCTCCCTTCTTTGAGTTGTGCTGGTGATGGGTCACTAGATGCCTCAGTTATTGTAGGCAGTGTTGGCAATTTTGGATTCCTTGGATTGCGATTTTCCTTCTATTACTTTCTGTAGGGTTGGATTCGTGGCTATGTATTGTTTAAATTTGTTCTTATCCTGGAATGTCTTGTTTTCTCCATTTATAGTGAACGAAAGCTTGGCTGGGTATAGTAGTCTGGGCTTGCATCCATGGTCTATTAGCTTCTGCAGTACTTCTATCCAGGACCTTCTGGCTTTCATGGTTTCCATAGAGAAGTTAGGTGTAAGTCTGATCGGTTGACCATTATAAGTTACTTGGCCTTTTTCCGTTGCAGCGCTTAATATTCTTTCTTAAACCTGTATATTTTGTGTTGTGATTATTATATGGTGAGGGGATACTTTTCTTTGATCCAATCTGTTTGGTGTTCTGTATGCTTCTTGAATATTCAAAGGAATATCTTTCTCTATGTTGGTAAAGTTTTCTTCCATAATTTTGTTAAAAATATTTTCTGGGCCTTTGAGCTGTGACTCTTCTCCTTCTTCTATTCCTATTATTCTTAGGTTTGGTCTTTTTATTGTGTCCCATAATTCCTGAATGTTTTGTGATGAGACTTTGTTGGCTTTGCAGTTTTCTTTGATCAGTGCGTTTATTTTCTCTATGGTGTCCTCAGAATCTGAGATTCTTTCTTCTATTTCTTGTATTCTATTGATTATGCTTGTTTCTGTAGGCTCTGCTCGCTGACCTAGATTTTCCATATCCAGCTGGTCCTTGGTTTTTGTTTTCTTCCTTGTTTCCATTTCAGTTTTCAGTTCTTGAACTGTTTCCATTATCTGTTTGATCGTTCTTTCTTGGTTTCCCAGGGTATTATGTACGTATTTACTCATTTCTCCAAACCTTTGGTTATACTTCTCATCCATTTATATTAGAGCATTTTTCACATGTTGTTTAAGGGACTCTATTGCTTTCATAAATTCAATTTTTCCACTTCTTCTGTGTTAGGGTGTTGAAGACCTTCTGTTGTAAGATCATAGGGTTTTGATGTTTTCATGCTTTTTTTTTTTCAGATTATTGGGTGAATTCTTGCCTTGGCCCCTGCCCATCTCCTCCTATCGATGCTATCTAATGGGTCTTTTAAAACTATTTTAGGTTTCCCTGCTGGCCAGGGGCTCCTCTTACAAAATGCCCTTGCTCTGTTTCCTGGTTCCTGCTGGGGGGCCAAGATCCCTCTCACCCCTCAGAAGGGTCTTCAGGAATAGGACCTGGGTCTTCCTATGCCAGGGACCTTGCCAACCAAAGGCCTACCTCTTTGATTTAATTGTAGTGGGGCGATCTGCTCTCGGTGTTACGCGCGGACCCTGCAGCCTGTGTCTGCTATCACGAAGGTTCCTGCCGCCTGCGGCCTGCGTCCTCTGCTGCTGCTCTGTTCCCAGCCGATCCCCGCCGGCTGCAGTGGATGGGCTGCAGACCTGCCGCCTCCGCCATCCGGGTTCCGGCCGCCATCGCCTTCCGGGTTCCGGCCCAGTAGAAATATTTTTGAATTCAAATTCCTACAAAGATTTCAGCTGTAGATGTTTAATTTGTTATTTTTAAAAGAAACATCTATATGTCAAATAAGGAAGACACATTTGGGTAAATGTAAGAATAATATCAGACCTCTAAAATAATATTTGGAATATGTAAATTTTTTGATCTAATAAAAATTGTAGAAACTTTTTTCATCAAAAATAAAACAGTTTATTTGGTGAATTAAATGGTCAGTAACATTTGAATGTTTATACAAATGTTGCAGAGTTTATGGCATCAATCTTCAAATTAAATATATGATCTGTATTTAAAAGAGAAAACTGAAAATAAATAGTAGTCAAACAAATTCTAAATAAACAACAAATGATTCTGTCTGTACTGTTCAGTATTTGCTGCAGGAAATTCCTGTGCTTATCAGTTTTAAATGATAAGATGTAACTCAAATTGTATATATTAAGTCATGCATTATTCTGATAAGAGAGTAAAAATGAGTTCCCTTTTTCCATTCCATGTCATGTGCATGAGAGGGCACACACACACAGACACACACACACACTCTCTCTCTCTCTCACACACATACACCTATATAAGCATACATAGACTTGTTAAAGTAGTCTTCATTTTTTTCATATCCTTCAAAGTTAATAAAAATAGTAAAGGCATAAATATGAAAACAGACATATAAAAGATGCTAATTTAGAAAATGTCCTGATTCTCACTGGACTTCTGATTTTTTTTAAAAAAAAGTTTGGATGCTCACCTTCCTGGACCTGGATGGAAGGGGGAGGACCTTGGACTTCCCACAGGGCAGGGAATCTGGACTGCTCTTCAGACTGGAGAGGGAGGGGTAATTGAGTGGAGGGAGGGGGAGAGGAGTGGGGGAGGGAGAGGGAAATGGGAGGCAGGGAGGAGGCAGAAATTTTTTCAATAAAAAAATAAAAATTAAAAAAAAAGAAAAAGAAAGAAAAAGAAAAAAGCTAATTAAATGATCCCTATATTCAGGTTAGTGACTAGCCAAACTGTTTTCAGAGAGGCTTCCTCCAGCAACTGATGGGAGTAGATACAGAGACCCACAGCCAAACATTAGGCAGAGCTAGGGCAATCCCACAGGATAGGAAGAGGAAGGATTTTATGAGCCAGAGTGTTCCTACTGAATGTGGCCCACAGAATCAGCTAAGAAGGGCTAATAGTGACTGAAGTGGCAGTCATGGAGCCTGCATGATTCTACAACTAGGTTTTCTGTGTACATGTAATGCTTGTGTAGCTTGGTATTCTTGTGGGTTTCCTAAAAGCAGAAGCCATGTGTGTCTGACTTTTTTACCTTCTCTTCAGACCCCTTTGCTCCTGCTGGGTTGTTTGGTCCAGCCTTGATATTAGGGTTTATGCCTAACCATATTTAACTTCCTATTCTGTATTTGATGGTTATTTCTGAGAGGAATGCTATTTTCTGAAGAAAAATAGAGGAGGGGTGGGTTTCGCTGAGAGGGGAGGTAGAGAAAGGAGACTAAGAGGAAAAGAGAGAGGAAAATTGTGGTTGGAATGTAATATAAGAGTGAATACATTTTAAAAAATAAAAAAAAATATGTTTGTTAAACTGTTCTTTATTTTCTAATAAGATACAGTTGGTTTGTAACATAAGACATTCACATTTCCTATCATGAGAATACGATTACCCTACACATGTTGTTTGAAAGTATTCCTGCATCTCTAATTGATTGACTCTTTATAACACACAATGCCACAATTATATAATTTTTATGGTCTGGAGTAACTGTGAATGAAATAATCTATTTGGAGAAAATACCTAAGAGGGGATCGCAGGTGTCCAGGGAGATGTCCCCAACTAGTACCTTGAGCAACTGAGGAGAAGGAACCTGAAATGACCCTATTCTATAGCCATACTGATGAATATCTTGCATATCACCTTAGAACCTTCATCTGGCAATGGATCGAGATAGAGACAGAGACCCAAATTGGAGCACCGGACTGAGCTCTTAAGGTCCAAATGAGGAGCAGAAGGAGGGAGAATATGAGCAAGGAAGTCAGGACCACGAGAGGTGCACCCACCAACTGTGACAGTGGAACTGATCTATTGGGAGCTCACCAAGGCCAGCTGGACTGGGACTGAATAAGCATGGGATGAAATCAGACTCTCTGAACATGGCGGACAATGAAGGCTGATGAGAAGCAAAGGACAATGGCACTAGGTATCAATCCTAATGCATGAACTGGCTTTGTGGGAGCCTAGCCTGTTTGGATGCTCACCTTCCTGGACCTGGATAGAAGTGGGAGGACCTTGGACTTCCTGCAGGGCAGGGAATCTGGACTGCTCTTCAGTCTCAAGAGGGAGGGTTAATGGAGTGGGGGAAGGGGGAAAGGAATGGGGGGGAAGGGACAATGTGTGGGAGGAGGGGGAGGGAAATGGGAAACGGGGAGGAGGCGGATTTTTTTTCAACAACTAAAAAAATAAACTAAAAAAAATAAAAACCAAAACAAAAAAAAACAAAAAAGAAAATACCTTGAAATATTAAGTACCTGCAAATAATTATTTCAGATGTTTTGAAAACTCATTTATACCCAAAATGATGCATTCATATTATTTTACATCCTGATACTGGATATAGATAAATAGAAAAAATAATTACATATTCAGAAAGAATCCATGTCTGCTTAAAACTCGCACACCTACACCTGCTTGTCATTTTCATTTTTATATTTCTGAAATTCCAAAATATATCTCTGAGCTGAGCTGAATCAGAAGTGTCAAAGCATGAGAATAGAAGCTATTCACAAGCAGCCTAATTATCATCTCTGTTTATAGCCCCAAGATTAAATCAGATCTAACAAAGACTCCTAGTTTTATCTAATTAGTACTTGCTCCCATCCCCAGAGCTCTCCAAGTATGGAGAATCTTTTTTGGTCAAGCCTATGTCTACCACTGCCAATCAGATTATATTGTTTGAATGTCACTCTAATTCCCTTGTATAAAATGTTTAACGCTAGGCCAAAATCATCTCTCAAGAAAGTTTTCAGTTTGTGGCACCACAAATATTATAGCCCATTGATTTCAGAACCTGAAAGTCATCTACTATTTATTCCCATACTTTATTGCTTATTGTCCCAGTTCTGGTTCTGTTGCTGAGGCAAAATACTCTGAAAATATAATTTAGGGGACAAAATACTTATTTTTGCTTACAGAACCAGAATGAAAATGATATGAAGGACATGGTGGCACGATCGTGATGAGGCTAGTCTATCACATAAAATCCACAATCTTGAAGCAATGAGAGAATGGGAAATTAATACTCACTATTCAAGCAAATACCCTGTACACAGTGACATACATCTTTCAGCAAGGCTCTACCTCTTAAAGGTTACACAATCTTCCCAAACACCACAAACAGTTGGGAACTAAACTCAGACATCTGAGCTGGTGTGGGAACCTTAAGCATTCAAACAACATTTTTTATGAAGAATCTACCATGAGAATTTAAAAATATTCTTTATAATTATAATCATAATACTTCTTTGATTCTCTTCTTTCCTCCTAGGTCTATTTGTCTCATACAGCATCTGGACATAAAACTTTCTGATAGTAACCCAAATGTTCATATTAATATATTTTTTGTTTTACCCATGTATAAACTCATATAGGAACACAGATCCACACACTATGGATAACTCTAAATACTCTAAAATACATTTTTAATCCATACATCTCTGTGTATAAATTTAACTCATTTAAGCATCATGTACTGTAAATTTTTCTACTCCCTCCAAACTCAATTTGCTGACACAACTTTCACTTCATATTTTAGAGATTAATCTTTTTAAAAATAATATGCACAAGGATTGGAACATGGTTCAATTGGTAAAATACTTGCTGCACAAGAGTGAAGACCTGAAATAGAATCCATAGCATGTACACACATATTAGACATAACCATGCATGGTTGAAATTCCATTGTGACATATGGACCATTGGAGCTCACTTGATATCCAGCCTACCCAAAGCAATGACACTGTCTGAAGAGAATAAATAATATAGAGAACTATAGAGTAAAATACTCAATGTCATCCTCTTACTCCAATATGTCCACACATGGCTACACACACCCACACACACCCACAGACACACACACTCATTAATGCATATACCATACACACACACAAAAAGACATACCATAACACATCAGTACTTGAAATAGTGTCAAAATTCAATACATGGAAGCAGTGGAGAATAATTAGATTATAACAATTGGTAGATATATTTTTAGGTATTTATCATATTCTTAGGTTAGAAACACCCAAAATCACCTCAGTGGATATTGGGAAATATTTATTAAAGTCAAGTTTAGTTATTATCATTCTATATAACAATTTTATCCTTTTTTATTTTGTTAGTAAGCATTCTAAAGAACTGATGCTATCTAATTCAGAGGAGTGTAGCTATTTGAACATAAAATGATAGCAGACATCACTGGTGACTAGATGAATTGCATATTTCAGGATGATATTGAACTCATTTTTACATATAAAGGTATTTGTGAAAAGGTTGCTATCATTTTGAGGAGGGAATTTCTCTCCTCCTACCCCTATCCCCCACCCTTTCCCTCTCCAGTTCAAAGAGCAGTCAGGATTCCCTGCACTGTGGGAAGTCCAAGATCCTCCCCCCTCCAGCCAGGTCAAGGAAGGTGAGAATCCAAACAGATTAGGCTCCCACAAAGCCAGTACATATAGGAGGATCAAAACCTAGTGCCATTGTCCTTGGCTTCTCAGTCAGCCCTCATTGTCAGCCACATTCAGAGAGTCTGGTTTGATCACATGCTCCATCAGTCCCAGTTCAACTGGCCTTGGTGAGCTCCCATTAGATCAGCCACAACATCTCAGTGGGTGGGAGCACCGCTCATGGTCCTGACTTCCTTGCTCATGTTCGCCCTCCTTCTGCCCCTTATCTGGATTTTGGGAGCTTAGTCCAGTGCTCCAATGTGGGTATCTGCCTCTATCTCCACCCATCGCCAGATGAAGATTCTATGGTGATATGCAAGATATTCATCAGTATGGCAATAGGATAGGGCCATTTCAGGCTCCCTCCCATCAGCTGCCCAAGGAACTAGCTAGGGACATCTCCTTGGATACCTGGGAACCCTTCAAGAGTCCAGTCTCTTGCCAAACCTAAAATAGCTCCCTTAATTAAGATATATACTTCCCTGCTCCCATATCTACCCTTCCTCCATCTCAACCCTCCCATTCCCCCAAGCTCTCCCCATCCTCCCCTTCTCACTTTTCTCTCCCCATCTCTCCTTACTCCCACACCACCCTGACCTCCAAGGTCCCAATTTTTGCCTTGACAATCTTGTCTACTTCCAATATCCAGGAGGATAACTATATGTTTTTTTGGGGGGTCCACCTTCTAATTTAGCTTCTCTAGGATCACGATTTATAGGATCAATGTCCTTTATTTATGGCTAGAATCCACTTATGAGTGAGTACATACCATATCCATCTTTTTCAGTCTGGGTTACCTCACTCAGGATAGTGTTTTCTATTTCCACTCATTTGCATGCAAAATTCAAGACTGTCCAATCTCACCATATCTCTTCAACATAGTTCTTGAAGTTCTAGCAATAGCAATAAGACAACATAAAGAGATCAAGGGGATTTGAATTGGAAAGGAAGATGTCAAAGTTTTGTTATTTGCAGATAATATGATAATGTACATTAGTGACCCCCAAAGAACTCCTACCACTGATAAATAACTTCAGTGATGCAGCAGGTTACAAGATCAACTCCAGAAAAATCAGTAGCCAAAAAAATTAAAAAAAAATTAGTAGCCCTCCTATACACAAAGGATAGAGAAGAAGAGAGGGATTCAGAGAAACTTCACCTTTTGTGGCTTTTATGATAGCCACAAATAGCATAAAGTATCTTGGGGTAACTATAACCAAGGAAGTGAAAGATCTATTTGACAAGAACTTTAAGGCATTGAAGAAAGAAATTGAAGAGGACACCAGAAAATGTAAGGATCTCCCATGCTCTTGGATAAGTAGGATCAACATAGTAAAAAATGGCAATTCTCCCAAAGGCAATCTATAAATTCAATGCAATCCCCATTAAAATCCCAACAAAATTCTTCACAGACCTTGAGAGAACAGTAACCAACTTTATATGGAAAAACAAAAAACCCAGGATACCCAAAACAATCTTATACAATAAAGGAACTTCTGGAGGCATTACCATCCCTGACATCAAACTCTATTACAGAGCTACAGTATTGAAAACAGCTTGGTATTGGCATAAAAACAGAGAAGTCAACCAATAGAATTGAATAGAAGACCTGGACATTAACCCACAAACCTATTAACACCTGATTTTTGATAAAGGAGCTAAAAGTATACAATGAAAGAAAGAAAGCAACTTCAATAAATGGTGCTAGCATAACTGGATGTCAACCTGTAGAAGAATGAAAATAGATCCATATCTAATACCATGCACAAAACTCAAGTCCAAATGGATTAAAGATCCCAATATTAACCTGAACACACTGAACCTGATAGAAGAGAAAGTGGGAAGTACTCTACAATACATGGGCACAGGAGACCACTTCCTACGTACAACCCCAGTAGCACAGACAATAAGGGCAACATTAAATAAATGGGCCCTTTTAAAACCTAGAAGATTCTCTAAAGCAAAGGACACTGTCATTAAGACAAAAAGGCAACCTACTGACTGGGAGAAGATCTTCACCAACTCCGCAACAGATAAAGGTCTGATCTTCAAAATATATAAAGAACTCAAGAAACTAGACTTTAAAATGCTGATTAACCCAATTAAAAAAATGAGGCACTGAACTAAACAGAGAATTCTCCACAGAAGAAATTCAAATGGCCAAAAGACACTTAAGGTCTGCTCAACCTCCTTAACAATCAGGGAAATGCAATCAAAACAACTTTGAGATACCATCTTATACCTGTCAGAATGGCTAAAATCAAAAACACCAATGATAGCCTTTGCTGGAGAGGTTGTAGAGTAAGGGGTACACTCATCCATTGCTGGTGGGAATGCAAACTTGTGCAATCACTTTGGACATCAGTGTGGTGGTTTCTCAGGAAATTCGGGATCAACCTACCCCAGTACCAGCAATACCACTCTTAGGAATATACCCAAGAGATGCCCTAGCATACTACAAAAGCATTTGTTCAACTATGTTCATAGCAGCATTATTGTAATAGACAGAACCTGGAAACAACCTAGATGCCCCTCAATGGAAGAATGGATAAAGAAAATGTGGAATATATATGCATTAGAGTACTACTCAGTGGTAAAAAAACAATGATATCTTGAATTTTGCATAATTCTTTAGTTACTAAGAATATAAAGCAATACTATATCCTAAATCTTCCAATACATAAATCCGAGATACTTTTCTTTTTTTCTGTATGCTAACATTTATTTCCTCATTGTTTTATAATTTTTACAGAATATTCACATGCTTGTTTAAATTTATTCCTGGAGTGGGGTATTTTTATTTACTGTTAGTAGGGTTTCTTTTACTGATATTCTCAGCAATCTCTTTATCATAACACTAAAAGTTACCAGTTTTATATGCTATTTACAGCCCCAAAAAGTTTTCAGGTAAATTTATTTCTCAATTCTAACATTTTTGTGTGGGCAGAGGGGCATTAGGTATAAAACCACTTTCTGTGCAAACAGGGAAAATTTCATAATTTTTAAATTAATTTTTATTGAGCTCTACATTTTTCTCTATTCCCCTCTCTGCCTCTCCCCTCCCCCCTTCAACCCTCTCCCATGGCTCCCATGCTCCCAATTTACTCAGGAGATCTTGTCTTTTTCTATTTCCCAAGTAGATTAAATCTATGTCTCTCTTAGTGTCCTCATTGTTGTTTAAGTTCTCACAGGTTGTGATTTGTAGGCTGGTTTACTTTGCTTTATGTTTAAAAACCACTTAGATGTGATAATTGTCTTTCTGTGCTTGGGTTACCTCACTCAAAATGATGTTTTCTAGCTCCATCCATTTTCTTGCAAATTTCAAAGCATTGTTATTTTTATCTGCCATGTAGTACTCTATTGTGTAAATGTACCACATTTTCCTTATCCAATCTTTGGTCGAGGGTCATTTAGGTAGTTTCCAGTTTTTGGCTATGACAAACAGTGCTGCTGTGAACATAGTAGATCACAGGTCCTTGTGGCACAATTGAGCTTCCTTTGGATATATAGCCAAAAGTGGTATTACTGGGTCTTGAGGATTGTTGTTTAGTAATTTTCTGTGAAATCACCACACTGGCATGCAAAGGGGTTGTACCAACTTGCATTTCCACCAGCAATGCATAAGTGTTCCCCTTTCCCCACAACCTCTCCTGCATAAGTTATGTCATCAGTGTTTTTTTCCCCTCCCTCTCCAGTCCAAAGAGCAGTCCAGGTTCCCTGCCCTGTGGAAAGTCCAAGGGTCTCGCCCCTCCGTCCATGTCTAGGAAGGTGAACATCCAAACTGGCTAGGCTCCCACAAAGCCAGAGCATGAAGTAGGATCAAAACCCCATGCCATTGTCCTTGGCTTCTCATCAGTGTTTTTTATCTTGGTCATTTTTTAGGTGTAAGATGGAATCTCAGAGTTGCTTTGATTTATATTTCTCTGTCTATATTGGGAATCAGACCTCTGTCTGATGTGGGTTTAGTGAAGATCTTTTCCCATTATGTAGGCTGTCGTTTTGTCTTGTTCACTGTATTCTATGCTTTAGAGAAGCTTTTCAGTTCCAGGAGGTTCCATATATCAATTGTTTCTCTCAGCGTCTGTGCTTCTGGGTTTATATTTAGAAAGTAGTTTCCTGTGTCAATGTGTTCAAATGTAATTTCTCTTCTACAGCTTGTGTGTGTCTGGCTTTATGTTTAGGTCTTTGATCCATTTGGACTTGAGTTTTGTGCGTGGTGATAGTTATGGGTTTATTTTCACTCTTCTACATGTTGGTATCTAGTTATGCCAGCACCATTTCTTAAATACGCTTTCTTTTTTTTTCTATTTGATATTTTTTGCTTCTTTATCAAAAATTGGGTCTTCAATTTGTTCCAATGGTCATCCTGTCTGTTCTTATGCCAATACCAAGCTGTTTTCAGTACTGTAGCACTGTTGTAGAGTTTGAAGTCAGAGACTGTGATGTCTCCAGAAGTTTTTTTTTAATGTACAGCTATCCTGGGTTTTTTTTGCTCTTTCATATGAAATTGAGAGCTGTTCTGAATGTTGCTCAGATTTTAATGGGTATTACATTGAATCTGTAGATTGCTTTTGGTAAGATTGCCATTTTTACTATGTTAATTATGCCCACCCAAAACATGGGTGATCTTTCCACTTTCTGGTGTCCTCTTCAATTTCTTTCTTCAAACGTTAATGTTCTTGTCAAACAGTCTTCCACTTGTTTGGTTAGAGTTACTCCAAGATATTTTATGCTATTTGTGACTATTGTGAAGGGTGATGTTTCTCTCATGTCTTTTCCAGTCCTTTATCATCTGTGTACTATAGGACTACTGATTTTTTTTTGAGTTAATCTTGTTGTATCCTGCTACATTACTGAAAGTGGTTATGAGATGTAGTAGTTCCTTTATAGAATTTTTGGGGTTGCTTATGTAATCTATCATATCATCAATAAATAGTAAGTGTTTGACTCTTCTTTTCCAATTAGTATCCCCTTGATATCCTTTTGGTATCTTATCGCTCTAGCTAGGACCTCAGGAACTATACTGAATAGATATGGAGAGAGTGGACAACCTTGTCTTGTTCCTGACTTCAGTGGGATCCTGGGAGTTTCTCTCCATTTAGTTGATGTTGGCTGTTGGCTTGCTGTATATTCCATTTATTATGATAGGTATGTTCCTTGTATCCCTGCTCTCTCCAAGACCTTTAACATGAAGGGATGTTGTATTTTTTTCAAAAGCTTTTTCAGCATCTAATGAGGTGATCATGTGGTTTTTATTTTGTAGTTTGTTTATATGGTGGATTACATTGACAGATTTTCATATGTTGAACTATCCCTGTATCTCTGGGATGAAGCCAACTTGATCATGGTTGATAATGGTTCTGATGTGTTCCTGGATTTGATTTTCCAGTATTTTATTTAGTATTTTTGCATCAATGTTCACGAGTGAGATTGATCTGTAATTCTCTTTCTTAGTATTGTTTTTTCTGTGGTTTCAGTATCAGGGTAATTATAGCCTTATAAAAAGAGTTTGGCAATGTTCCTTCTGTTTCTATTGTGTGCAATATTTTACTTCTCTGTTTTGATGGCCTTTGTTTCTAAATGTTGATTTTTAGACCTATATTTTGAGAATTTTATCTTAACATCAACTTTAATTTTATTGAATTGTTTTGCTATATTTATTGAAGTTATTGTATGTTTTTATCCTTTGTTATATACATGTAAAGTTTTGTATTAATTGATTCCTATATATTGAATCTTTTCTGTATAACTTTGATAAAACACACTTGGTATTCATAAATATTGTTTTAGTTGGAGGCTCAAACAGGACTTAGAAAATAGATTTTTTTCTATGTTCTGCTAACAGTTTTGAAAATTGATACTCATTCTTTCAGATGTTTTGTACAACTCACAATCTGTTTATCTATTTATCAGTCTAATCTATCTACTTGTGAAACAAAAATCTCTATTATTTCCTTAGGTGGCATTAAATTCATCCCACATATGATTTAATATAGTTTTCTTTTATTTTCAGTTGTTTCTGGAATAATTTTTTTTTTTATTTCTTTACTGTCTTATGGATAACTCAAGAAAATGCTTTGCTGTTCTCTTGTATTGGTACAGATTGTAAATTTTTTCTGGTTCACATTTTAATTCTACAATACTGCAGTCCTAGAAGACAGATGCTACATTTTCATCTTCTTACAATTCAATAAAATTTGTTTTATTCTTCTTTAATCTGGTTAACATTCTATGAATTGACAATAATGTGTGTTCTGCAAGTATCTAATGCAATATTCTGTAATATCCACCATTAGGTTTTTTTTGTTGTACATAGCTATCTCAATCTTATTTTTCTTTGTTTACAATTAGTTTTTCTGTTTGGATAACTTACCTGTTGAAAGAAGCAAGGAGTTAAGATAGTAGCTCCTGATAATGGCTGATAGCTGTAGAATATCTTTCTTTTTCCTTCTTCTCAGTGTCAGCCATGTATACACTTATTTTATTTTCTTTCATATAGATTAATTTGCTTTCTTGTAGATAATTTAATTCTTCCATTCTTCATTTTTAAAATATGCTTTTAATTTCAATAGTTTCCTCCAGATTCATACTCCCTCAAACCCTTCCCATATTATCTTTTAGTTGATATTTATCATTGCACACACACAGATAGATAGATAGATAGATAGATAGATAGATAGATAGATAGATAGATAGATAGATAGATAGATGTACATTCAGAATATATATATATATATTACTTCTGAGTAATTTTGTTTCTTATGTTTCAAGGATGACAACTCTGAATTAGACAACCAATCACATGGTTTATTTCTGGAAGAATCTGATTCTCTTTCTACCAAAAGTCAACAGTTTCACGTAGTTTGTTGTCTAGGGATAAAACCTCACAAAAATTTCCCCCTTCCATTTTATCATGTCCAGTGATAATGTAATCTTTTTTTTTTTTTTTTGGTTTTTCGAGACAGGGTTTCTCTGTGGTTTTGGAGCCTGTCCTGGAACTAGCTCTTGTAGACCAGGCTGGTCTCGAACTCACAGAGATCCGCCTGCCTCTGCCTTCCAAGTGCTGGGATTAAAGGCGTGCGTCACCACCGCCCGGCTGATAATGTAATCTTATTCAAGTATAGTTTATGCAGCCATTTCTAGGAGAGATTGTTTCCTAGTAAAATTCTTGGTATCCTTGTTCTTAGAGTATTTCCTACCTCTTTTCTGTGATATTTCCTTAGCCATAGATGTAAGTGCTGTTATATAGATGTATCTTTTGGGGCTGGATTTCCTACATCTCATACTCTTCATTGTTTCCACATTTTTTTTTGTCATGTTTTCCATTTGCTGCAAAGATAAACTTCTTTAATGAAGGCTCATAGCAATACTTATATGTGGGTGTAAGGATAAGATTTAGAATGTAGTAAGGAATTATGCTGGTCTAGTAAAGTGGTAGTAGCAGATTCTTTTCTAAGATCCATGACTTCACTATGTCTACATTGTTATTGTTGATGAATAAAACATGTTTTGTAGTTTAGATTTTTCTATGATTTTTTGCTGTTTCTCTTTTGTTTGCAGGATTAAATGTTATTGACTGAATCTATGACATGAATAGATTTTGGGAGAACACGTCTGCTCCAAATTGAACACATTTTAAGGGCTGCTGTGGGACAATGGTCTGTATCCTGTCAATTATATTTTAAATAAATGTTGATTGGCCAGTAGCCAGACAGGAAGTATAGTCAGGGTGTCCAGGCAAGAAGTAGAGGCACAGCAATGAGATTCTAGTAAGGGGAAAGTTCTTTCTGTAGTCCTGACCCAGCCAGAGAAGAAGCAAGATGTTACTGTCTGGCTGAATAAGGTACCAAGCCACGTGGCTAACATAGAGTAGAATAATCACCTAATATAAGTTATAAGAGTTAATAAGAAGCCTGAGCTAATGGACCAATCTGTTTATAACTAATGTAGATCTCTGTGTGATTTCTTTGGGACTTAACAACTACACGAACTGGGCAGGACAGAATACTCAGTCAACACTGGGCTGACTGTGACATTAAACTTTATGTATTTTTTTCTTTTTTATAAGACTAACATGTCTTTCTATGCTCTATAATGTCTATAATACTTTCCTTTAATGACAAAATTGAATATCTATAGCATTTTTACTGTTTTGTTCCTTTGTTATGGAGCTAAGTGTGTCAGACACTTTTAGTCAAATATTTTGCTGATGTGACTATGTCAATTGATTCTTTAACATTAACTAATATAATTTGAAGCAACATATAGACAGCATAGAATTTAGTGCAGTTTAACCATTGGAAAACATTGTAAACTAGAAGATATATCAGTAAAACACTCTGAAATGAAGCATAAATTCAAAATGACTGGAATCCAGAGGAAATAAAAATGAGTTAAGGCCAAAATTATTTAATGAAACATAGTCAAATGTGTTTTTCTAAATATGATGAAAAACATAAATTTGAAGATACTATAGACTCTATGAGAGTAAACCTAAAAATATACCATAATTTAATTCTTTTGAAACAATGTTAAACAGAATATAAAGATATTCAATGAAAGTGCATACATGCAGAGAAAAAATAATGATCAGACATCTTTCCTGAGAAAATATTCCACTAAGTTCATTAGCATGTTCAAAATATAGCAATAGCAAAAACAAAATTAAAACCTCAAAGTACAGTATATACAAAACAAAAATGCATTTAAAGTAAAAATTACATTTGAATAATCAAGGTCTAAAAGCATAAATGCAATTGAGGAGAAAGAGAGTTCATTGCTACCAGATTTGCATCAAAGAAATATTAAAAGAAATCCTTCAAGAAAAATAAAAAGGGTGGTGTTTGCAAATATGGATCTAAAGATGAAAAAATAAAATATGAATGGCATATGCCATGGTATATATAAATATATTTAAAAATTTAAATCTCCCTAAAAATCAACTGAATTGCTAAGTTAAAACTAGGATCAATGCATTTATGTGTTTATCACATATAGAGAATTAAGATGCCTGAGGAATTTGAACCAAGAACAGAAGGGAAGGAATGACACTATAATGTAATAGTTTTACACTATGCACAAATTAAAATATTTTGGAAGTCTGACGATAATAGGGCAAAATATATTTAATAATTTTATATTATATGTGGATATTTAATTATATGCAATATATGAACATATAACAATTATTGGGGATTATTAATAAAATAAAACAAAGAAATGTAGGAAATAATCTAAAAGAAAAATAACTTGGACTAGCAAAACATTCAAGAATTTAAAAGTCAAGAAAAATGAAAATAGAATAAACAACAGATGGGACAGATGGAAAACAAATAGCAATATTTTAGATTTCTATCTAACTAAAATGAAAAATAAATTAGGCACAAATTGCTTGAATGTTTAAACTGAAAAGTAGACATGAGATTTAAAATAAAATATACTGTGATTAAATAGCATGACTTTAGGCCATGTGGTGGTGGTGTATGCCTTTTATCCCAGCACTTGGAAGGCAGAAGCAAGTGGATCTATGTTTGAGGCCAGTCTGGTCTACAAGAGCTAGTTTCAGGACAGGCTCCAAAGTCACACGGAGAAATTCTGTCTCAAAAGACAAAAACAAAACAGAAAAAGAACAGCACTTTAAATTAAATAATACATATAGGTTGAAACAAAAAGTACATACTGTACTAAAACTGAAATAAAATGGTAGTTTTATTAGTAACCTTGGGTAAAAAATAAGAAATTACAAGAGAAATAAATGATTTAAAGAAACAGTTTTGACTCATTCACAGAATAGTGGTCTACAAATCCAAAATGAGTATGCCATCAGGGATAATTCCTTCTGAAATTTCTAAGAAAGAATTTATTCCTTGCTTTTCTATAGATCCGGATATATTCAGTGCTCCTGGTAGTTAGTCATTGGCTTGGAGGTGCGTAATTCTAATGTGTGCCTTGACCTTTTTGAGATTATACATCATTTCTCCTAATCTTTTCTGACTCAAATCATACACAAAAAGTACAGGCAATAAAGAAATGATGAAAATGGGAGAAATAATATTCTTCAAGGAAAAACTCTAGTTGTCCAGTCCCAAAAGCCGAGCCCTAAAGACAGGCATACTATTGGGATTGTTCTGAATGGGCAGGCTGTATCTGGGAACACATGTCTACTTTGATAATCTAAGTTGACAACTCTGTTTGGTTTGTAAGTCTCTGGGACGTCCAACTTCTGGGTCCTAGCAATCCAGGCAGTGGCAAGGGTGGGTTCAATATCATGGCATAGGTCTGAGGCTGGACAATCATTGGTTGACAATTCCCACAATCTCTGTGCCACCATTACCCCAGCACATCCCACAAGTGGACAGACTGTAAGTGAAAGATTATATGGCTGGGCTGTTGTCTCAGTCCTTTCACTGGTAATCTTGCCTGGTCACAGGAGATGATCAGTTCAGGCCCTATAACCTATGTTGCGTAGAGTCTTAAATGGGGTCATCCTTGTAAATCTTTCCCCATCCTGTAGCCAGCCATTTGTCCTATTGCCAGTGTTCTTTGCCTGACAGAAAATTTTGATTCATGAGTTTCAATTTATTAATTATCAGTTTTAATGCATTTGCTATTGCTGTTCTATTCAATAAGTCATCTCCTGTGCCAATGCGAAAACTTTCTGACACTAGGCTTCTTTTGGTTGGGATAATATTAATTACTGCTTTGAATATTTTGGGCACTTAAATGTTTATTTAAATTGTTTATTTGATCTTTATTCAATTTTGCTATGTGGTATCTATCAAGAAATTAGTCCATTTCTTTTAGATTTTCCAATTTTGTGAAGTACAAGCTTTTGAAATGTGACTTAATGCTTCTCTGAATTTTTTCCATGTAAGTTCTTATGCTCTCCCTTTCCTTTCTGATTTTGCTAGTTTGGATAGTCTCTCTGTTTTTTACTTAGTTTTGATAAGGGTTTGTCTATCTTGCTAACATTCTCAATGATCCAACTCTTGTTTTATTGGTTATTTGTATTGTTCTCTGTGATTTTATTTTATAGATCTCAGTCCTCATTTTGATTATTTTCTTCCATCTACTCCTCTTGTTTGTATTTGCTTATTTTTTGTTCTAGATCGTGTGCTTTTAGGGTCATAGTATGTGATTGCTATTTTATTTTTGTTTTGTTTTGTTTTGTTTTGTTTTGTTTTTATTTGTTTGTGTTTTTTGGTTGTTTTGTTTTGTATTGTTTTTCTTATGAAGGCACCTAGTGCTAAGAACTTAGCACTGCTTTCATTGTGTACCATCAGTTTGGGAATGTTGTGTATTAATTTTCATTGAATTCTAGGAAGTATTTTATTTCTTTCTTTAATTCTTTCTTGACCTAGTGGTAATAAAGTAGAGAGTTGTTAAGCTTACATGGGTTTGGGTTTGTAAGCTTTCTGCTATTTCTGTTGTTGTTGAAATCCAGCTTTAATCCATGGTTGTTTGATAGGATACATAGGGTTATTACAATTTGTATCTGCTGATACTTGTTTTATGACTGCATACATGGTCAATTTTGAAGAATGTTCCTTGAGGTTTTCAGAATAAAAGTATTCTTTTGTATTGGAATGAAATGTTCTGTAGATCTCTGTTAGGTCCATTTGAGTCATAACATATGTTACATCCAATATTACTCTGTTTAGTTTTGTCTGGTATCCACTGGTGAGTGTGTCGTGTTGAAGTCTCCCACTTTCAATATGTGGAGGTCAATACATGATTTAAGCATTAGAAGTATTCCCTTTACAAAACCTGTATTTGGGGCATATATGTTGAGAATTGAGATATCATTTGGTGGCTTTTTCTTTTGATGAGTATGAAGTGTTCTTTTTCATCATTTTTGGTCTGAAGTCTATTTCTGGCTGTTAGGATTGCTACTCCAGATTGTTTCTTGAAGCCATTTTCTAGGAAAATTTTTCCAATACTTTACTCCGAGCTAATGTGTTTCCTTGATCTTGTGGTGTGCTTCTTATACGTGACAGAAGGATGGATCTTATTTTCACATCCATTTTGTTAATTTGTCTTTTTTATTGGGGAAGACATTTTATTGATACAGAGAGATTTCAATGAGCAATGATTGCTAATTCCTGTTACTTTGCTGTAGTTATTGATGGTGGTAGTATGTGTGGGTGCTTGTTTCCTTCTTTAGGTAATTCTGGTGAAAGATTATTTACTTCCTGTGTTTTCATGGATGTAGTTATCCTTAGGTTGGATGTTTCTTTCAACCACCTTCTATAGGGCTGGATTTGTAAAAAAAGATCTTATTTAAATTTGACTTTATCATGGAAAACCTTGTTTTTTTCTTTCTATGTTGATTGAAAATTTTGCTGAGTATAGTAATCTGGCCTGGAATTTATGCTCTCTTAGAGCCTTTAGCACATCTGTTCAGGCCCTTCTATCTTTTAGAGTCTTCATTGAGAAGTCGGGTGTAATTCTAGTAGGTCTACTTTTATGTTATTTGGCATTTTTTTCTTGCAGCTTTTAATATTCTTTCTTTTTATATGTGTTTAGTGTTTTGAATATTATGTGGCAAGTGGTCTTTCCTTTCTGGTCCAATTTATTTGGTGTTCTGTAAGCTTCCTGTACCTTCACAGGCATGTCCTTCTTTAGGTTTAGAAAGTTTTGTCTATGATTTTGTTATAAAATTTCTATAACTTTGAGCTGGAATTCTTCTCCTTCTTCTATCCCTATTATTCTTAGGTTCAGTCTTTTCATTGAGTCCCAGATTTCCTGGCTGTTTTATGTCAGGAATATTTAGGTTTCACATTTTCTTTGACTGATTAATCTACTTCTTCTCTCAGGTCTTCAATACCTGAGATTCTCTCTTCTATCTCTTGTATTCTGTTGGTGATTCGTGCATCTGTCATTTCTGTTCACTTATTTTTTTAATTTTTTATTGAGAAAAAGAAAAAAAAGTTTCCGCCTCCTCCCAGCCTCCCATTTCCCTCCCCCTCCTCCCAACCTTCTCCCCCTCCCCCCACTCCTCTCCCCTTCCCTCTCCAGTCCAAAGAGCAGTCAGGGTTCCCTGCCCTGTGGAAAGTCCAAGGGTCTCGCCCCTCTGTCCATGTCTAGGAAGGTGAACATCCAAACTGGCTAGGCTCCCACAAAGCCAGAACATGAAGTAGGATCAAAACCCCATGCCATTGTTCTTGGCTTCTCAGCAGCCCTCATTGTTCACCATGTTCAGAGAGTCCGGTTTTATCCCATGCTTTTTCGGTCACAGTCCAACTGGCTTTGGTGAGCTCCCAATAGATCAGTCCCACTGTCTCAGTGGGTGGGTACACCCCTCGTGGTCCTGACTTCCTTGCTCATGTTCTCCCTCCTTCTGCTCCTCATTGGGACCTTGGGAGCTCAGTCCAGTGCTCCAGTGTGGGTCTCTGTCTCTATCTCCATCCATCACCAGATGAAGGTTCTATGGTGATATGCAAGATATTCGTCAGTTTTGCTATAGGATAGGGTCATTTTAGGTTCCCTATCCTCAGCTGCCCAAGGAACTAACTGGGGACATCACCTTGAGCTCCTGGGAGCCACTCTAGGTTCAAGTCTCTTGCCAACCCTAAGGTGGCTCCCTTAACTATGATTTGTGCTTCCCTGCTCCCCTATCTAACCTTCCTTTATCCCAATCATCCCGTTTCCCCAAGTTCCCCCATCCTCCCCTTCTCACTTTTCTCTCCCCATCTCCCCTTACTTCCATCCCACCCCAGCCCCAAGATCCCAATTTTTCCCCCGGCAATTTTGTCTACTTCTCATAACCAGGAGGATAACTATATGTTTTTCTTTGGGTTCACCTTCTTATTTAGCTTCTTTAGGATCACCAGTTATAGACTCTGTGACCTTTATTTATGGCTAGAAAACAATTATGAGTGAGTACATCCCATGTTCATTTTTTTGGGTCTGGCTTACCTCACTCAGGATAGTGTTTTCTATTTCCATCCATTTGCATGCAAAATTCAAGAAGTCATTGATTTTTACCGCAGCGTAGTACTCTAATGTGTATATATTCCACACTTTCTTCATCCATTATTCCATTGAGGGGCATCTAGGTTGTTTCCAGGTTCTGGCTATTACAAATAATACTGCTATGAACATAGTTGAACAAATGCTTCTGTCATATGATAGGGCATCTCTTGGGTATATTCCCAAGAGTGGTATTGCTGGGTCCAGGGGTAGGTTGATCCCGAATTTCCTGAGAAACTGTCACACTGATTTCCAAAGTGGTTTCACAAGTTTGCATTCCCACCAGCAATGGATGAGGGTACAACAGATGGGCACAGGAGATTGCTTCCTATGAATAACCCCAGCAGCACAGACATTAAGGGCAACATTGAATAAATGGGACCTACTACAACTGAGAAGCTTCTGTAAAGCAAAGGATACTGTCACTATGACAAAAAGGCAACCTACTGACTGGGAGAAGATCTTCACCAACCCCACAACAGACAAAGATCTGATCTTCAAAATATATAAAGAACTCAAGAAACTAGACTTTAAAATGCTAATTAACCCAATTAAAAAATGGGGCACTGAACTGAACAGAGAATACTCAACAGAAGAAGTTCAAATGGCCAAAAGACACTTAAGGTCATGCTCAACCTCCTTAGCAATCAGGGAAATGCAAATCAAAACAACTTTGAGATATCATCTTACACCTGTCAGAATGGCTATAATCAAAAACACCAATGATAGCCTTTGCTGGAGAGGTTGTGGAGTAAGGGGTACACTCATCCATTGCTGGTGGGAATGCAAACTTGTGCAACCACTTTGGAAATTAGTGTGGCGTTTTCTCAGGAAATTCTGTTCACTTATATTGATTTTTCATTTCCAGAATTCCCTCTCAGTTTGCAGGGTTCTTATTATTGCTTCTATTTCCATTTTCATGTTCTGACCATTTTTATTTGTATCTCTCAACTCTTAATTATTTATTGGTTTTCTTAAAATTCTTTAAGAGATTTATTGATTTTCTCCAAATTTGTGAATGTCTTATCCTCAATTTCTTTAAAGGATTTGTTCATTTTCTCTTTAAGGACCTTTATGATCACGATAAAGTTATTTTAAGGCCATTCATTTATGCTTCATCTGTGGTGGAATATTCAGGGCTTACTGTATTGGGATGACTGAGCTCTGTTGGTGACATATTGCCCTGGCTGTTGCCTGTGTTCTTCCTCTTATGTTTAGGCATCTGTATATAGGGTGATTTTAACCCTAGGTTTCATTTTTTTAAATTTATCTTTGTTGGATGAATATTTTCTTCTTTGGTTTATGTTTATTCTCTGATCTTATAGGTGATATGACATGTCTTTGAGTAGAAGGTCTCCACTCATGATGGAAGCTAGATTTCTGATGGGCTGGATGGCCTCTGGTCCATCAGGGTGTTGTTATCCAAGTTTGGGACTAGAGTTTTGTCTATGTGCTTGGTCTCTGATCTAGCTACTGTCCTATGGGGTTCAGTATCCTGCCCTTCCTTTGGTGCAGTAGAATGCTTCTTCCTGATTTGGGGGCAGTAGACCTGGTCTCAGGGTTACAGGATGCTGGTCTGACTTCTGGGCTTCAAGGTTCTGGACTGACCTCTGATAATGTAGAAAGAAGTCTCCTGCCTCATGTGTGAGCTGAAACACAGTGATGAGGAGAGGAAGGGCAGCTGTAGTTTTGTGAGAAAGGGTGAAGTGGGTGGCATTCTTACCTATGGTTTTGGATGCTGGTGGATTCTGGTGGAATAGGAGTATTCCTTCAGAGGTGTGGACTGGGTTATAATGGCAAGGAGAGGAGGGTGGTTGGACAGAAATTGGCATGGTGGGCTACCATCTTACCTTTTTGCTTCAGGATACTGGCATGGCCTCTGATGGGATAGAAGGCTTCTGTTAGAGGTGTGACAAGGAAAGGAGGAGCACTTGGGGTTAAGCAGGGCAGGCACAGAAAGGGCAAGGTGGCTAAGGTGTTGTCTTAGTTGGTTTTCAGGTAGCTAGCCTGACCTCTGATGGTGTGGAAGGCTTTTAACAAAGGTGAAATTATCAATGATATTCTTTTTTATTTATTTATTTTATTGATTTTTATTGAGCTCTACATTTTTCTCTGCTTCCTTCCCTGCCTCTCACCTCCCCTTCAACTCTTTCCCAGGGTCCCCATGCTCCAAATTTACTCAAAAGATTTTTTCTGCTCCCCATGAAGATTAGATCCATGGATGTCACTCTTAGGGTCTTCATTACTGTCCAGGTTCTCTGGGATTGTGACTTGTGATCTGGTTTTCTTTGCTTTATGTTTAAAAACAACTTATGAGTGAGTACATGTGATAATTGCTTTTCTGTGCTTGGGTTATATCACTCAAAATTATATTTTCTAACTCTATCCATTTTCCTGCAAAATTCAAGATATCACTATTTTTTTCTGCTGTGCAATACTCTATTGTGTAAATGTACCACTTTTTCCTTATCCATTCTTTGGTCAAGGGGCATTTAGGTTGTTTCCAGATTCTGGCTATGACAAACAATGCTGCTATGAACATATTTGAGCACATGTCCTTGTGGCATGATTGAGCATCTTTTGGATATATACTGAAAAGTAGCATTACTAGGTCTTGAGAATTGTTTCCTAATTTTCTGAGAAATCACCACACTGACATCCAAAGGTACTCTACAAGTTTGCATTCCCACCAGCAATGCGTAAGTGTTCCCTTTTCCCCACAACCTCTCCAGCATAAGTTGTCATCAGTGTTTTTAATCTTGGCCATTATTATAGGTGTAAGATGGAATCTTAAGAGTTATTTTGATTTGCATTTCTCTGATGACTAAGGATGTTGAACATTTTCTTAAGTGTCTTTCAGCCATTTTAGATTTCTCTGTTGAGAGTTCTCTGTTTAGGTCTGTACTCATTTTTTAATTGGATTATTTGTTCTTTTGATGACCAATTTCTTCAGTTCTTTGTCTATACTGGGAATCAGACCTCTGTCTGATGTGGGGTTAGTGAAGATCTTTTCCCTCTCTGTAGGCTGTTGTTTTGTCTTGTTGACTGTATGCTTTGCTTTACAGAAGCTTTTCAGTTTCAGGATGTCCCATATATTAATTGTTTCTCTCAGTGTCTGTGCTACTGGGGTTATACTTAGGAAGTGGTCTTTTGTGCCAATGTGTTCAAGTGTACTTCCCACTTTCTATTCTATTAGGTTCAGTGTGACTGGCTTTATGTTTTGGTCTTTGATCCATTTGGACTTGAGTTTTGTGCATGGTAATAGATATGGGTCTATTTCATTCTTCTACATGCTGATATCCAGTTATACCAGCACCATTTGTTGAAGATGTTTTCTTTTTTTCCATTTGATATTTTTTCCTTCATTGTCAACAATCAGGTGTTCTAGCCTGTGTGGATTAATATCCACGTCTTCGATTCAATTCCGTTGGTACTCCGGTCTGTTTTTATGCAAATACCAGGCTGTTTTCAGTGCTATAACTCTGTAGTAGAGTTTGAAGTCAGGGATTGTGATGCCTCCAGAAGTTCTTTTATTGTACCGGATTGTTTTGGCTATCCTATGTTTTTTGCTTTTCCATATTAAATCGAATACCATTCTTTCAAGATCTGTGTAGAATTTTCCTGGTTATTTGGTGGGCATTGCATTAAATCTTTATATTGCTTATGGTTAGATTGCCATTTTTATTATGTTCATTCTACCTACCCAAGAGCGTGGGAGATTTTTCCACTTTCTAGGGTCTCTTCAAATTTGTTCTTTAGAGATTTAAAGTTCTTGTCATATATGTCTTCCACTTGTTGGGTTAGAGTTACTATGAGATATTTTTGTAAGTCCTGATCCTGGCCTCCATCTTTGGAGGCCCCATTCCTGTGCCTGCCAAAACCTTGATCCTAACCCAGAAGAGAGTCAAGACAGCCAGACAAAAGCTTGATAACTCCCCCAGTCTATTTAAACTATTTCCCCAGAAAGTCCCTCACAGTCTTTCCTCTCTCCTCAACACCGGGCACCACTTGGTCACTTTTGCAGCTTCCCAGTTCCCCTAAGAGCCAACTGAGAGCACAGGAATCCCATTAAAACTGGATATCCTTTAATTTGGCTTGTTGTTATTTGGCTTGATTGGGATTTTTGTGTCAGCAGAGAGCTTGTGTTAGAAAATATTCCTAACAATTTTATGCTATTTGTAGCTATTGTGAAGGGTGATGTGTTTCTGATTTCTTTCCGAGCCCTTTTATCATCTGTGTACAGAAGGGCAACTGATTTTTTTGAGTTAATCTTGTATCCTGCTATATTACTGCAGTAATAAGAGTGGTGGGGCTGTATCCCTAGCACCCCAGCCGTCTGGCTAGCTTATGCCCCGAAATAACAACACACAAATTGTATTCTTTTAAACACTCATTGGCCCATTTCTATCTAGCCTCGTCTCGGCTAACTCTCACACCTGGACTAGCCCATTTCTAATAATCTGTGTAGCCCACGAGGTGGCTTACCAGGGAGATTCTAGCCTACGTCCATCCTGGGTCGGAGCTTCATCGCGTGTGTCTGCCCGGGAGCGGGGAGCATGATGTCTCTGAGCTCACTTCCTCTTCCTCCCAGCATTCTGTTCTATTTACTCCTCCCACCTGTGTTTTAACCTATCAGGGCCAAGCAGTTTCTTTACTGCATAACCAATGAAATCAACAGATTGATATATCACACTCACACGCCACTTCCCCTTTTTCTGTTTAAACAAAAAAAGGAAGGCTTTAACTTTAACATAACAAAATTACACATAACAAAACAGTTATCAAGCAAGAATTACAGTTACAATATTTATATCTATTTTATCTTTTATCATAGCAATGGAAAATTATAACTATCTATCTATTCTTCAACTCCATCAAAGACTCCAGAAGAATACAATATTACCTAAGCAAACAAAAAGTAAGCAACTTTTAAAACTCTAGAAATGATAGAGACATCTCGCTGCCTGTACAGTCACCCAAAGTTTCTCTGTACCGTTGGGGCATCCATCTTCGGCCTACAGGCCCGTAGTTTCCAGCAGACATTTCCACAAAGCAGGAAATTTCAAAGGCAGTCACTATCTGCTTGTCCTGAAGAATGTCTTGCAGACTCTTTCATGAATCAGGAACCCCGAAAGACCATCTCACCTTTAGGCAAGTTTAGCAGTCCTCTCTCTGCGGGTTCTCTGTGTCCAGTTTATGCAATAGTCCATGCAAGAACAGTTCCTTGCCCAAATGGCTATCAAACTCCATAAGGATCCTCTTCGATGCCCATCTTCTTCTTGAAGTAGATTGGTACTGCCAGGAGCAGAGTGTCTCATTGTCATGAAAAGTACTAAGTTATTAAAATATTTTAAATGCCATATTCTGCAGCCTTTGAGAGATATGAAGAATGCCTATTTAACTGAAATACATCTCTATATATCTAGAAAATCTAACTAACATGACTACAAGCTTTACTATTATCGATGATTATCCATTAACAACCTATATTTCTTAATTATACAGTACATTTTTAAATGAACTACACAATCACAATACCTTAATCAAGATCAAGAAATACATATACATATAACAAAATTGACCTTAAAATCCATACCAATGCAAATTATTCATACCTATATCATTTCCCCCTTTAAATGTAAAAGAACATTTATAAACAATATTTTGGGAACATTTGCGCAGTTTTTTCTCTCCAAACTGCTTCCTGCTGAATGGGGGTGCTGTTAATCAGATCATTAGGGTGTAACCTGTGTGCCAGGTTTATCTCAGTTGGCAGTTGAGTGAAGTAATTTTTTGAGGGTGTTCACAGCAACTTTTCGGGAGGTTGTGGTCTATCATACCATATCGGGATAGAATCAGTCCACAGGGTCTGGTCCTCTGTGAAAACAAAAGAAGACCCTCTCCAAAGCATCATGTGCTTAGACCCACATTTTGAAATCGTAATACCCTTATATCCATTCTGGTTCCGGTTGGCAGCCCATATAATTAAATGTCTGTCTGTACTTAGCTCCTTTACAGTCAAAAATTTTAAAGAAAACACAATGTACATAATCCAGACTCTGTGAATTTTCCATTTTTACGTGGCTTATTTTCACTTTATTTCTCTTAATCTATAACTATCTGTACTCTGTCTCTTTAAAGACATTACCTATTTTTTTAAAACCATTAACTTTATTCTCTATATTCTTTTTCTTCTCTCTCTCAAGCCTAAGTACATTCATCCAACAGTGTGGTCTTTTATGTCTGAATCTGTTTTATTGTGAATCTGTAATTTTTTACTATCCAGGAGCGCTTTCGATTTTGTGCGTTAAATTGCTAAGCACTTAAGAATCTAAGCTGTAACATTCTTAAAGTGTTTATGAGTTGTAGAGGTTCCTTGATAGAATTTTTGGGGTTGTTTATGTAAACTATCATATAATCAGCAAATAGTGAGAGTTGGAGTTCTTCTTTTCTGATTTGTGTCCACTTGATCCCATTTTAGTGTATTATTGCTCTAGTTAGGACCTCAAGAACTATATTGAATAGATATGGAGTAGACAACCTTGTCTTGTTCCTTATTTCAGTGGGATTTCTGTGAGTTTCTCTCCATTTAGTTTGATGTTAGCTTGCTGTATATTCCATTTATTATGATACATAAGTTCCTTGTTTCCCTGCTCTCTTCAAGACCATACTCATGAAGGGATGTGTTTTTTTGTCAAAAGCTTTTTCAGCATCTAATGAGGTGATCACGTGGTTTTTATTTTTCAGTTTGTTTATATGGTGGATTATATTGACAGCTTTTCATATGTTGGACTATCCCTGTGTCTCTGGGATGTCGCCAACTTAATCATGGTGGATGATGGCTCTGATGTGTTCTTGGATTAGATTTGCCAGTATTTCATTGAGTATTTTTGCATCAATGTTCATGAGTGATATTGGTCTGTAATTCTCTTTCTTAGTTGAGTCCATACCAATTTTCAAAATATGACCTGATGATCTCTGTATTTATTCTGTGTCTGTTGTTATGTCCCCCTTTTCATTTCTGATTTTGTTAATTTGGATATTCTCTCTCTGACTTTTGGTTAGTTTGGATAAAGATTTGTCTATTTTGTTCATTTTCTCAAAGAACCAACTTTTTGTCTCATTGATTCTTTGTGTTGTTTTCTTTGTTTCTATTTTGCTTATTTTAGCACTCAATTTGATTATTTCCTGCCATCTAGTTCTCTTGGGTGAGTTTGCTTTTTTTTTGTTCTAATGTTTTCAAATGTTCTGTTAATTCACTAGTGTGTGATTTTTCCACCTTCTTTCTTTTATTGATTTTTATTGAGCTCTACATTTTTCTCTGTTCCCCTCCCAGACTCTCCCCTCCCCTTCAACCCTCCCTCAAGGTCCCCATGCTCCCAATATGTCAGGGCCCATGGGCCCCAACATAGAAAATTATTTTCCCTAATTGGACTGGTACAGAGGTGTGAGGAATAACCAGACACAACTTACACAGTCTTATACTCAGAAGATCTTGTCTTTTTCTACTTCCCATGTAGATTAGATCTACATATGTCTCTCTTACTGTCCTCATTGTTGTCTAAGTGCCCTGGGATTGTAATTTGTGAGCTGATTTTCTTTGCTTTATGTTTAAAATCCACTTATGAATAAATATATGTGATAATTGAATAGCCAAGATCAAAAACATTGATGACAAATTATGTTATAGAGGTTGTGGGGTAAAGGGAACACTTATGCATTGCTGGTGGGAATTCAAGCTGGTACAACCCCTTTGGATGGCAGGGTGGTGATTTTTCAGAAAATTAGAAAGCATCCTTCCTCAAGACCCAGTAATACTGCTTTGGGATATATATCCAAAGGATACTCAATTGTGCCACAAGGACATGTGCTCAACTATGCTCATAGCAGCATTGTATGTCATAGGAAGGACCTGGAAACAATCTAAATGCCCCTCAATTGAAAAATTGATAAAGAAAATGTGATACATTTACACAATGAAGTACTACACAACAGAAAAACATAACAACATTTTGAATTTGCAGGTAAATAGTTGGAGCTAGATAGCATCATTTTTAGTGTAGTAACCCAGACCAAGCTTCTTCATGTAGGCATTTAGTATTATGAACTTTCCTCTTAACACTGCTTTCATTGTGTCCCATTAATTTGGGTATGTTGTGTGGTCATTTTCATTGAATTTTAGGAAGTCTTTAATTTCTCCCTTTATTTCTTCCTTGGCCCATTGATGAGTCACTGAGCATTGTTTAATTTCTATGTGCTTGTGGGCTTTGTGTAATTAGTATTGCTGTTAATGTCTAGTTTTTAAACCATGGTGATCTAATAGGATACATAGGGTTATTCCAATTTTTTTTTGTATTTGTTGTGGTTAGTTTTGTTACCAAGTATGTTGTCAATTTTTGAGAAGGTTCCATGAGGTGCTGAGAACAAGGTATATTCTTTTATGTTTGGCTTGAATATTGTATAGATGTGTGTTAAGTTCATTTGTGTCATAACATCTGTTAGTTCCCTTATTTCTCTGTTCATTTTTTTGTCTGACTGACATGTCCATTGGTGAGGGCAAGTGTTGAAGTCTCCCATTATTAGTGTGGGGTTTAATGTATGATTTAAGTTTTAGAAGTGTTTCTTTTACATATGAGGGTGCCCGTGTATTTGGGGCCTAGATGTGCAGTATTGAGATTTCCACTTGATGGATTTTTCCTGTGACTAATATAAAATATCCTTCTATGTCTCTTTTGATTGATTTTAGTTTGAAGTCTATTTTGTTAGATATTAGGATAGCTATGCCCACTTTTTTCTTAGTTCTATTTGATTGGAATATTTTCCCAACACTTTACTCTGAAAGAATATCTGTCTTTGAGGTTGAGGTGTCTTTCTTGTATGCAGAAGAAGGATGGATTCTGTTTTTGTATCCAATATGTTAACCTGTGTCTTTTTATAGGTGAGTTGAGTCCATTTACATTAAGGGATATTAATGACCAGTGATTGCTATCTCCTGTTAATTTAGTTTTCATTGTTGGTGATGATAATTAGTGTCATTTTCCCTTCTTTGGGATTTGCTAATATGAGACCATTAATTGTCTATGTTTTTGTTGATGTAGCAAACTTCCTTGTGTTGGAGTTTTCCTTCTAGTATTTTGTGTTGGGCTGAGTTTGTGTCCAGGTACTGGTTAAATCTGGTTTTGTCATGGAATATCTTGTTTTGTCCTTCTATGGTGATTTAAAGTTTTGCTGGGTATAGTAGTCTGGGCTGGCATCCATAGTCCCTTAATGTCTGTACAACTCTTGACCATGACCTTCTGTATTTCACTGTCTCCAATGAAAAGTCAGGTGTAATTCAGATATAAAAGTCTGCCTTTATATGTTACTTGGCCTTTTTCCTTTGCAGCCCTTAATATTCTCACTTTACTCTGTATGTTTAGTGTTTTTATTATTAGGTGGAGAAGGGAATTTTTTTTGTTCTAGTCTATTTGGTGTTCTGTCATCTTCTTGTATCTTCATAGGCATATCTTTTTTTAGGTTGGGAAAGGTTTCTTCTATGATTTTGATAAATATCTTTTCTGTGATTTTCAGTGAACTTCTCCTTCTTCTATACCTATATATACCTTAGGTTTGGCCTTTTCATGGTATCCCATATTTCATAGATATTTTGGGTTAAGCTTTTGTTAGATTTAATGTTTTCTTTGTCTGATGAGTCTATTTCCTCTATTGTATCTTCAGCACTTGAGATTCTCTTTTCCATCTCTTGGATTCTGCTGTTTATGCTTGCATTTGTGGTTCTTGATCATTTTCTCATGATTTCAGTTTCTATAATTCCCTTGGGCTTGTGTTCTATTTATTGTCTCTATTTCAGTTTTCAACTCTTAAATAGTTTCTTTCAAATATTTGATTGCTTTTTCTTGGTTTTCTTTAAGGGATTTTCTGATGTCTTCCAATATTTTGTTTGCCTTTTTTTCCATTTCTTTGAGGGAATTTCTCATTTCTTTAAGAGTTTCAAATATTCTCCTGAAGTTATTTTTAGGTCATTTTCTTCTACTTCATCTATATTTGGTTCTTCAAATCTTGCTGTTTAGGTTTTACTGGTGTCATACTGCTCTTTGTGGTATTGTGTGTGTTCTTACCTTTTCTACTCATCTTTTCTTCTAATAGGTGTGATTGGGGCTGTCAGTGATTCTTTTGATTAATCTTCTAGGTGCCAATGAATCCAAGCTCAGATGGTTGTTACTTGTGGTATAGTTAGTGCCACGGTTCTAGTTACCCCTTTTGTTACTTTGTTCCTGGAGGTCGCTGAACACTCCTGCGATTTATTCCACTCCCTTGAAATTTGCTCTCTCAGGCCTGCTCTAGCTTAGGTTATCAGCTCAGACCTGTTTCTGTAAGTGTCCCTGGTCTGTAAGAGGTCCCTGCTTGTGATTGTTCCGGTAAAGTACTCTGGCTCTGGTTTACTCCCTTGGAGTTCTCAGCCTCAAATCTGTCCAGACCAGCAGAGAACCTGGCTCTGGCTTTCCTCAAATTTCCCAGACTTATGCTTGATACATAGAGGTTTCTGGTTCATGCCTATTCCCTTTGATGTCCCAAACCAATGCCTGGACCCACAGTGGTCCTGGCTCCAGGCCTACTCCCTCTGAGTTCCCAGACTCATGCTTGGACACACAGAGATCTCAGGTTCCTACCTACTCCTTTGGAGGTCTTAGATTCGTGCCCAGACATGCAGAGGTCCTGGCTCAGGCCTAGTTTCTCAGAGGTCCTAGACTCATGTGCAGACCCACAGAGTTCCTGGCTTAGGTCTATTCCCTTGAAGGTCCCAGATTCACGTCCAGACCCTCTGTGGTCTTTGTCTCTGGTTCATTCTCTCAGCTGTTGCTACCCTGTACCTGTTCCTATAGAGTTCATTGTCTCAGATCTTCTCTAGCCCAAGTCATTGGCTCAATCCTGGTCCCTCAATGTCCCTGAACTGTATCTGCACCCATTACCATGGAGATGGCTTTCTCAGACCCACTCTGGCCTAGATATCTGGTTCAGTCTCTGTCCTGTGAATGTTGTTGCCTCAGGCCCTCTCCAGCCCAAGGTGGAGTTTGATGCCTCAGGCCTACTTTCACCTAGGTTACTAGCTTTGATCTGTTTCTTTAAATCCTGGTCTGGATCTGCTCATGCAGAGAGGACCCTGGCTGAAGTTGATCCTGCAAAGGTCTCTGGCTCTGGTCTCCTGATGTGGGAGTGATTTCTAATTAATAAAGAAACTGCCTAGACCCATTTGATAGGCCAACCCTTAGGTAGGCAGAGAAAACAGAACAGAATGCTGAGAGAAAGAAGCTGAGTCAAGGACTCGCCATGATTCTCCCCCTCCAGACAGATGCAGGTTAAGATCTTTCCTGGTAAGCCAGCTCGTGGAGCTACAGAGATTATTAGAAATGGGTTAGATCGATATGTAAGAGCTAGCCAATAAGAAACTGAAACTAATGGGCCAGGTGGTGTTTAAAAGAATACAGTTTCCGTGTAATTATTTCGGGGCATAAGCTAGTCATGTGGGCAGCCGGGTGCTGGGGACGCAGCCCCGCCACTCCTATTACAACAGTCTCCTCCTTCAGAATTCCTAGGCTCAGGTACATCCAGACCTACAAAGGATCTGCAGAGCTTTCTGGTTCCTACCTATTCCCTTTGACCTCCTAGATCCATGCCTAGACCCACAGAGATCCTGCCTCAGGCCTACTCCCTCTGTGGTCCCAGACTCCCATCTGGACATGTAGAAATCTCTGGTTCCTGCCTACTCCCTCAGTGATCCTAGACCCATGCCCAGACCCACAGGGTTCCTGGCTTAGGTCTACTCCCTTTAAGGTCCCAGATTCACATCCGTACCATCAGCGGTCTCTGGCTCTGGCTCACTCACACAGTGGTTGTTCCCCTGTACCTGTTCCCATGGAGTTCCCTGTCTCAGGACTACTTTGGCCCTGGTCGCTGGGTCAGTCCTGTTTCCCCAATGTCCCTGAACTGAATCCGTCCCACTCCTGTGGAGCTTGTTTTCTCAGTCCCACTCTGGCCTAGGTCAATCAGTGATATTCTTTTTTTTAAAAGATTTATTTATTATGTATACAATGTTCCTCCTGAATGTACACCTCTATGCCAAAAGAGGGCACCAGACCTCATTACCGATGGTTATGAGCCATTATGTGGTTTCTGGGAATTGAACTCAGGACCTCTGGAAGAACAGTCAGTGTTCTTAACCTCTGAGCCATTTCTCCAGCCTATCAATGATATTCTTATAAATACATTGGTCCTCAGACTTTGGATGATTTTAAATTCAATATTCTTTTAAAAAGTATATTAGACTGGTTATAGCTGAATAGATATCATTTATAAAGAAGATCACATTCTGAAATTCATGATATTCAAAATTTTGGAAGCAAAATTAATAAAGCCATTGAAGAACTTTATAATACCAGTAAAGATTGATTTTAGAGTAAAAACAATATTAATATAGGTAAAATTATATTACCATAATATTGTAGAAGTTATACTAGATAGATGCCAAACTAAAAAACTCTTGTTCCTAATTCTTACATTTTTTTCATAGGGACAGAATAAAATAAATTTCAGAAAATAGTTTTTGGATTGCTATGGTATCCAAGGGAATATCAGTTAAAAACATTTTTTTTTTCAAAAAACATTTCATGTTCTATTTACTTTTTTGGCTCAGCACTCTGTCTCATGCAGGGGAACGTAACACTTGAGTTCCAAATTTCTTCTATTTAGCCAATACAGAAAAACAAAATTTACTTATGAATTTCTAATATATCTTTGAGATTCATAGGGAATTTGTTTTGTCTATTTCTATTGTCTGTTTTTAATCTCAAGAATATAGAGGTATAAAGGTGGCTCAGAGGGTAAAAAGGACTTGCTTTTAAATCAATATGCCCCAAGATCAATCCCTCAACTTTTGGAATTCATGTTTATAGTATCAAAAAAATCTATCAGTAGAAACTTTGGAAGTCAAAAGTAATTTAGATTAATATAAAAAATATCAAGAAAAATTCTCACTAGATATTGTACATCATGCAAAACTGCTCTTTGAAAACAAAGAATAAAATGTTAGTAGTAATAAGAATAATCGAGTTCACTACCACTAGACAATCTTAGAAAAATACTAAAAGGAATATTTCAAGTCTATTTTAAGGAGCACAACATAGTGACTCAAAGCATATAAAAATATAAAGGTTTGGAATAAAGTTAAATATATTTTTATGCATATGGAAACTATATCATACCACTCATTTATAACTCCACTCTCCATATTACTTAAAATAAATTCATAAAATAATTATTAAAATACATAAATGGTTTAAATATATAAAGAAGGAATTCATGACACCAATTGCATGGATTGAACTGAATCCTCTTAAAATAGATTACAATAATTTCTATGATGCTATATGTGATTTTCCTGGAAATCAGAAAAACAATCTATATAATATATTTTTTAAAAGTTAGAAATAAATCACCATATAATACAACACCAAGTCAAACAAACACAAAGGAAGTTAACAAGAGACAAAGTAAGGAAAATATTCTAAGACTGATAGGAAACAGTACAAATTGGCCAACATTAATTTTCCTAGTTTGACTCTGCCTTTGAGAACTCATGTTTCTGGTATTGATGTGGGAGTGCCATATATCAATCTGTTGATTTCATTGGTTAAGCAATAAAGAAACTGCTTGGCCCTGATAGGTTAAAACATAGGTGGGAGGAGTAAACAGAACAGAATGCTGGGAGGAAGAGGAAGTGAGGTAAGACGCCTCAGAGAGGCCATGCTCCCCTCTCCCGGGTAGATGCACGTGATGAAGCTCCGACCCAGGATGGACGTATGCTAGAATCTTCCCGGTAAGCGCCCCTTGGGGTGCTACACACAGATGATTAGAAATGGGCTAAATTAATATGTGAGAATTAGCCTAGAAGAGGCTAGATAGAAATGGGCCAAGCAGTGTTTAAATGAATACAGTTTGTGTGTTGTTATTTCGGGCATAAGCTAGCAGGCGGCCGGGGTGCTGGGGACGCAGCCCCACCGCTCTTATTACAACATGGTATTGTTTTGGTACAAACAAAAATGAATAGTACATCCCTCTTTGGATTCTTTGGAATGAGAATAGATGGAAATAGCTTTAAAAGACAGAGAAGCCTCTACTTCCATGTTTCTCAAATTAATTTGGCTGAGTTGGTTGCTTTGAAAGAATTAATCAAAAACCAAATCCCATATTCTAATCCAATTCTGCCAATGCTTCCTTTGCTTCAGCCTTGGCTGGGGTTGCAGCAGCAGCAGCAGCAGCAGCAGCAGCAGGAATAGCCTTAAGGTCAAGTAAATCAAGTAAGAAGGCCTTAATCTTTTCAGCGTGTAGGTAGGTATACTCAGTCTCAACAGAAAAGCCAAGACTTATCTGTATCCATTGATCATAGAGTATGATACTGAGGCAACAATCGCCCAACCAGTCTGCAGTAAAACAATAGTAACATTTCAGACACCCTCCAGGAACTGCAGAGTCAGTTCTGTGATGTCAAGCACTTCCAGGTTGTAAATGCCACCATTATCAAACATCTGCTGGATGATCAGTCCAAAGCAGCTAGGGGGGATGTTCACTGTGTTCAGCAGTGTTGTTCTGTGGCTTCCACCATGTCCTCAGTTTTTTCAGCTGCACATCACTCAGAATTTCATTGATACCCATGGAAATTTTAGTGGTGATGTTTAAAGCCTCCAAGAAAGAAGTCTTCTTATTCCCCAGGCCAGTGTTTTGCACTCACACAGTGACCTTACATGGGAAAACGGCAAATGGAAAGATCAATTAAGAAATATAAAAGATGAGCATTGTAAACCAAACAGAAAAAGGACATTTACAGGACATTCCAGAAAGTGTGACTGAAAACAAATAAGGTATTTACAATTGACAGTAACCAGGAAAGGGGAAATCAGTTTTCTTCACTGAACTGACTACACTCCAGTCTAGGCAGAACTCATGCTCAGGAGTACTTGGCCAACACAAAATAGACTACATGTTATGCTTTAGAGGGTCTGTGCAAGGAAGATTGTGTTTAGTTTGGCTGTGTTGTTGTGTTGTTTTGTGTGTGATGCACTTTGTTGGTTTGCTTAATGTTAGTTTGCCTAAGAGAGAAAAAGAACATGAAGTTGCATGGCTAAGGAGGAGTTGGGTAGGGAAGACAATATGAACAAAATATTGTATAAACAATTTGAAAACTAAAAACTACTTAAATATACATTTTTATTAACCAGGAAATATTTTCTTATATAGACCACAGAAAGCTTTAATAACTTGTTATAACACAAGGCATCTTTTTAACATATATAAAATAGAAAGTTACAACAAAAGTACAGTTGAAAATTTATATACATGGAAGTTGATTAATATATTTGTGGCAACAAGTGTAGTGAGGAGGAAATCTATGAGAAATTTAAGAATTTCTTAAAAATGAAACTGAATTTACAATGGATCAAAACTTATAGAACATGGTGAAGATGTATTGAGTCTATTGAGCCTTGTGGAGATTTATGTGAACACAAATGTGACAATATAAAATTAAAGCCTTATTCTGTATGTAAGAACTAGAAATAAAGAAAAAATATAAACTCAATGTTTCCCGAAAGAAGGTAATAATATTCAGATTTTTTTAAAGAAAATTGGGCAATGGGTAAGCAGAGGAGAAAACAACAAAGTTAATTATTTAAAATATTTGCCAAAATTGACTAATCATAGTTTGATTAAATAAGAAACAAAGGCGTGAGTGAAATACAGTATGAAGTGAAAGTTGCTACATTACTACTCATTTTATTGCATTCAAAAAGAATATGAGATGAATAAAGAGTTTTACACATTAACTTGGATAACCTAGGCAAGATAGATACATTCTTAAGAACTCACAACTCCCCCTACCTGGAGAGTTGAGTATCTTTCTCCCAGGCTAGAGAGTACTACTCTCTAGGTCATAATCTCTGGAGATACATCCTGTGCCCCACTCTTACCCACGAGAGTCCAAGAGACACGTGAGTATCCTCAGAACACCTCTCATCATCCCCTCATGACATCCAGGACTACCAGAGCCTTGGCCCCACCCCTAGTTAGAGAGGTGAGTATTTTACTCCAGGGCTGGAGGGCCCTACCCTCTGGGACATAGTCCCTGAAAGCAGATTCCGAGTTCTACTCCTACCCAGCATGGCTGCAGAGACCTTGAAGCAGCCCCTTCACACACCCATGGAAGGCCCACCTTCTTTGAGGAGTGGATAGAGGGTATGGTGGTAAGAAGGTGGAGGGAGCAGGACGACATGAGAGAGGGGGATTGGTATACAAAATAAGATTGTTTTTTAAAGAAAAAAAAAAACTCTCCAGAAAAAGGAACATTCAAGAATAGGTTGCATCATTGGTAAATTATATCGAACCTTTAGAGAAATAATACCCAAAACATTTAGCTTCCAAATAATAAAAGAGGAAAAAACACATTCTATTCTAGGAGACCTGTATTAACCTAACATGCTATATACAAATTTCTGTTTTGCTATGTAATTCTTTGAGTTTTCCAGATTTTGAAACCATGAAAATGATTTTTTTATTGTAAACACTTCTAAAATCTTAACTGTCGGGAGAATGACATCTCAGAAATTCCAGGAACCAGATACCTGTAAGGTCAGAGTTACTTAGAAAGACTACGTGGCATCACTGCTGAGATCAACTAAGGCTGCTGTCTCTATTATTTACAGTGAAGTACTCCATGGCTACTCTAGCCATCACTGGTGAGCTGAAGCATGGATCATGACTTAATTGTGATTCTGCAGATAGAAAGATTTGTGTTTGGGACATTTTGTAGCACTAATAAGATAATGCCTTCAAAATCAGGTAGAGTCTTGGCATAAGAACAGGACATTTAGAGTTGCTTCGGATTCGTGGTGCGGATAGTCACGTTTCGTGCGTGGTCACTCAGCAAAAATGCCTGAGGAAACCCAGACCCAGGACCAACCAATGGAGGAGGAAGAGGTCGAGACTTTTGCCTTTCAGGCAGAAATTGCCCAGTTGATGTCCTTGATCATCAACACGTTCTATTCGAACAAAGAGATCTTTCTGAGGGAGCTCATTTCCAATTCATCAGATGCTCTGGACAAGATCCAATACGAGAGTCTGACAGACCCTAGCAAACTAGACTCTGGGAAGGAGCTGCACATTAATCTCATTCCCAACAAACAAGACCGAACCCTCACCATTGTGGATACTGGAATTGGAATGACCAAGGCTGACTTGATCAATAACCTTGGTACCATTGCCAAGTCTGGCACCAAAGCCTTCATGGAGGCTTTGCAGGCTGGTGCAGATATTTCTATGATTGGCCAGTTTGGTGTTGGTTTTTACTCTGCGTATTTGGTCGCTGAGAAAGTGACCGTGATCACCAAACACAATGACGATGAGCAGGACGCCTGGGAATCCTCAGCCGGGGGATACTTCACTGTGAGGACTGACACAGGGGAGCCAATGGGTCGTGGAACAAAGGTCATCTTACACCTGAAAGGAGAGCAAACTGAGTACTTGGAGGAAAGGAGAATAAAAGAGATCGTGAAGAAACATTCTCAGTTTATTGGCTATCCCATTACTCTCTTCGTGGAGAAGGAACGTGATAAGGAAGTCAGTGATGATGAAGCTGAAGAAAAAGAAGATAAGAGGAAGAGAAGGAAAAAGAAGAAAAGGAGTCTGACGACAAGCCTGAAATAGAAGATGTCGGTTCCAATGAAGAAGAGGAAGAAAAGAAGGACAGTGACAAGAAGAAGAAGAAGAAGAAGAAGAAGAAGAAGAAGAAGAAGAAGAAGAAGAAGAAGAAGAAGAAGAAGAAGAAGAAGAAGAAGAAGAAGAAGAAGAAGTAGAAGATGATGATAAAGGAAAAGTACATCGATCAGGAAGAGCTCAACAAAACAAAGCCTATTTGGACCAGAAATCCTGATGACATTACTAATGAGGAAAATGGAGAGTTCTACAAGAGCTTAACCAACAATTGGAAAGAACATTTGGCAGTAAAGCATTTTTCCGTTGAAGAACAATTGGAATTCCGGGCCCTCCTTTTTGTCCCAAGATGTGCTCCTTTTGATCTGTTTGAAAACAGAAAGAAAAAGAACAACATCAAGTTGTATGTGCGCAGAGTTTTCATCATGGATAACTGTGAAGAGTTAATTCCTGAGTATCTGAATTTCATTAGAGGAGTGGTGGACTCTGAGGATCTTCCTCTAAATATATCCCGTGAAATGTTGCAGCAAAGCAAAATTTTGAAAGTTATCAGAAAGAATTTGGTCAAGAAATGCTTAGAACTATTCACTGAGCTGGCAGAAGATAAAGAGAACTACAAAAAGTTTTATGAGCAGTTCTCAAAAAATATAAAGCTTGGAATTCATGAAGACTCTCAAAATCGGAAGAAGCTTTCAGAGCTGTTGCGATACTACATGTCTGCCTCTGGGGATGAGATGGTTTCTCTCAAAGATTATTGCACCCGAATGAAGGAAAACCAGAAGCACATCTACTTTATTACAGGTGAGACCAAGGACCAAGTTGCTAATTCGGCTTTTGTGGAACACCTCCAAAAGCATGGCTTAGAAGTAATCTATATGATTGTGCCCATTGATGAATATTGTGTGCAACAACTGAAGGAATTTGAAGGCAAGACCTTGGTGTCGGTTACCAAAGAAGGACTGGAGCTTCCCGAAGATGAAGAGGAGAAAAAGAAGCAAGAAGAAAAAAAAGGCAAAATTTGAAAACCTCTGCAAAATTATGAAAGATATTTTGGAGAAAAAGGTTGAAAAGGTGGTTGTATCAAACCGATTGGTGACATCCCCATGCTGTATTGTCACAAGCACATATGGGTGAACAGCAAACATGGAAAGAATCATGAAAGCTCAAGCCCTCAGAGACAACTCAATGATGGGTTACATGGCAGCAAAGAAGCACCTGGAGATAAACCCTGATCACTCCATTATTGAAACCCTCCAGCAAAAGGCAGAGGCCGACAAGAACGACAAATCTGTGAAGGATCTGGTCATCTTGCTGTACGAAACTGCACTCCTGTCTTCTGGCTTCAGTCTGGAAGATCCCCAGACACACGCTAACAGGATCTACAGGATGATCAAGCTTGGTCTAGGTATTGATGAAGATGATCCTACTGTGGATGATACCAGTGCTGCTGTAACTGAAGAAATGCCACCCCTGGAAGGAGATGACGACACTTCACGCATGGAAGAAGTAGACTAAGCTTCACCAGAATTCTTATGTTTGCTTACTATCATTCCTTCTGATAATATATTTCCCAGGATTTTTATTTTTGTTAACATTAAGACATCTGTGTGGCATGAAAATTTAAGGGGAAGATAAAATTTCTTTCTACTTCTGTGATACTGTGATACTATAGGTTTGATTCAATAGGTTGGTAGAACGTTTGTTGTAAGACGTAATGTAACCTATTAACTTTGTGGTCTGAAGTGTTTAGCTGTCAATCGAGCTGGATCCCTTATTTTTTTTTTTTTTTAATTAATTAATTTATTTATTTTTTAATTAAAGATTTCAGTCTCTTCCCCGCCACTGCCTCCCATTTCCCTCCCCCTCCCCCAATCAATACCCCCTCCCTCCTCAGCCCGCAGAGCAATCAGGGTTCCCTGCTCTGTGGGAATTCCAAGGAACCCTCACCTCCGTCCAGGTCTAGTAAGGTGAGCATCCAAACTGCCTAGGCTCCCACAAAGCCAGTACGTGCAGTAGGATTAGAAACCCATTGCCATTGTTCTTGAGTTCTCAGTAGTCCTCATTGTCCGCTATGTTCATCGAGTCCAGTTTTATCCCATGCTTTTTCAGACCCAGGCCAGCTGGCCTTGGTGAGATCCCAATAGAACATCCCCATTGTCTCAGTGTGCGGGTGCACCCCTTGAGGTCCTGAGTTCCTTGCTCGTGCTCTCTCTCCTTCTGTTCCTGATTTGGACCTTGAGATTTCTGTCCAGTGCTCCAATGTGGGTCTCTGTTTCTGTCTCCTTTCATCGCCTGATGAAGGTTAATATTCAGGAGGATGCCTATATGTTTTCTTTGGGTTCTCCTTATTTAGCTTCTCTAGGATCCCTAACTATAGGCTCAATGTCCTTTGTTTATGGCTAGAAACCAAATATGAGTGAGTACATCCCATGCTCCTCTTTTTGGGTCTGGCTTACCTCACTCAGGATAGTGTTTTCTATTTCCATCCATTTGCCTGCAAAATTCAAGAAGCCCTTGTTTTTTACTGCTGAGTAGTACTCTAATATGTATATATTCCATACTTTCTTCATCCATTCTTCCATTGAAGGGCATCTAGGTTGTTTCCAGGTTCTGGCTATTACAAACAATGCTGCTATGAACATAGTAGAGCATATATTTTTGTTGTATGATAAGGCCTCCCTTGGGTATATTCCCAAGAGTGGTATTGCTGGGTCCAGGGGTAAGTTGATCCCGAATTTCCTGAGAAACCGAAACACTGATTTCCAAAGTGGTTGTACAAGTTTGCATTCCCACCAGCAATGGATGAGGGTACCCCTTTCTCCACAACCTCTCCAGCAAAGACTGTCATTGGTGTTTTTTATTTTAGCCATTCTGACAGGTGTAAGATGGTATCTTAAAGTTGTCTTGATTTGCATTTCCCTGATCGCTAAGGAAGTTGAGCATGACCTTAAGTGTCTTTTATTATACCAAATAATTTCACTTGGAAGTGTTCTGAGATAACTTCATGTTTAACAGGAAAAAATTAAGATGGCTTAAGTTTCATCTTAAAATTTTTCATCCCCTATAGTTCTGCATGTACTAGTCTTAGAAGTAAGTACACAAGCTAAAACAACAGGAATTCCCCTTGTGGCTTGTACCAAGAACAAAATCCTAAGCTTCCCTAGGCCTTGTAACTGAGCAAGGCTTGTGAGTGGAAATACAGTGCCCAATCACATTCTGCTTTAAAAGGTAAATACAGATGAGAAAAAAAGGTGTGAAAAAAAAGAACAGGACATTTAGAGGTATAGTCCTCTGGGATGCTAAGTACACTCTTGGAAATAGAATCATAGATAGTATGAAAGGGAGGTAGAACTATTAAAATGACCGAACACCAGGTTTTCCAAGGCACCAGCTACAGAGCAGTCAAATAAATTGCAACTAGTAAAGCTAAAAGGACACTGTATCGCAAGACATTTATAGCATACTCCCACTGCAGTGTACAAATAATACCTGAATTAAATTGTTAACATTTAGTATCGACCTTTCTAGCTTCACACTTATTTTGGATGTGGTATTCTTTTGTTAACAGAGGTTTCTGTCTTGTCTGGTCCCACAGCCATTCAGTCCCAAATAAACCTACAGAGGTCTACACTAATTATAAACAGATTAGCCTATTTGCTCAGGCTTCTTATTAACTCTTACAGCCTACATTAACCCATAATACTTTTCTATGTTAGTCATGTGGCTTGGTACCATTGCTTCCTCTGTGTCTGAGTGACACCTGCAGACTGAGTCTTTCCTCTTCTCAGAATTCTCTTGTTCTCATCACCCTCCCTTTACTTCTTGCCTGGTTACCCTACCTATACTTCCTGCCTGGCTACTGGCCAATCAACATTATATTAAAATACAAGTAACAAATCTTTACAAAGTACAAGACTATTCTCCCATAGCAGTATCCCTTTCTAGAAAAGTAATTAATAAACAATGAATGTAACTAGCTGTAAGAATGAGTTACTCTCCAAGCAAAAGACAAATATGATTTAAAACCAATTCATTCACTAGCAAGCTGCTACTATATTTTAGGTCCCCAAGGTTCAACTATATAGAAAGACAGGTGTTTCCTTTATTAGTTTTCATTTCAGTAGGTCATGCTTCTACAACACATAGTTTCACAAAAGAGGCCATCACTCAGGGCCTCTGGTAGAGCTACTTTATAGGACATTGAGAGCAGGGTTACATCTCCAGCAGAATGGTAATGACAGAAGATAGTATGCAAAAAGAAAATGAAAGGAACCATTTGAAGCCATCTGCTTCTCAGGAGCCACCAGGAACATATATAAAAAGCTTCTATTGCTAGGAATGATCATTGTTTTCTGATTGTAGATATCAGCTGCCTCCAGTTTCAGGAACCCACATTTCACATAAATCCCAACCTGCTGATACTCTCTGATACAAATAACATGGTTAATAATCATAATAACCAAATGGCTTGGCCAGTAGTTGATAATACCCTTTTGATATGAACAGTGGGCTCTTTCCTTGCTGAAACAAGGCTCTTGTGATAAGAAACATAGAGTTTCTTCATAAAGATGACCAAAAGTGTAAAGGCACATGGGACATTTGAAAACATGATAATGGAAGGAGTGACTATGCCTTTAATAAGAGATGAAATTAAACAACACGAAAGCTCCACTTTTGCTGGAGTTCCTTGCATATACTCACTATTAACCTTGCTTGATTTGAGCTTTAATTTACAAAACAAAACAAAACCTATAACCTGTCCACAAAACACACTTTTTACTCATACCCTTTTCCAGATGCTGGCTAAATCTTGTGTTGACTTGATCTGGAACTCCATGCATTATAATCTCTCTCTTTTTCTCTTAAGATACCATCTTCCCTTTAAGCTACTTACAGACTTCTGTTGTTATGTATGCCAGATTTTTTGACCTCTAACCTACAAAATGTAGCTCTTTCTTCCTTTCCCATATTCTTCCTTCTAGTAGCTAACAAGAACTTCAGCTTCTGTGCCTTGTTGTTTTATCTCTTATACTACAATAATACTATCTTTAGATTTCCTCCTGAATTCCACTGTAAGTAATTTTATCTAAGAGATAAAGAACCTACAAGAGAGAACAATTTCACAGTAATAGTCAGACTACGACCAAGTTATGTTCAAACTATGCAACATCAAGGAAAGAGAATAATTCTAGAGCCTTTAAATGCTACAGAATAGCCCATCAATGGTTTGGGTTTGCTTAGAAGTAGTAATTTTATTTCCTTTTCTGGTTTTGAATTGGAATGCCTATTGTATACAATTCATATAATCACTATAAGTATGCTATATCCACAGTCAGTAAACATGATATGTCAATAAGATATAACAGTTAAATTTGTTTTTAGAGCAGAATAAATTATCTGGTTGTTGGATAAATGGGATGAATGTGTTTTATATGTGAGGTTGACATAAATTTTGGGCTTAAGCGAGCAGATTTGTTCTAGAATTAATTGTATTCTTCAAAAATTCATATATTGAATGCCTAACTCAGAATATCTCAGAATGGGGCTACATATGGAAGAGGAACATTTTTAAAAAATCAATTCAAGTGAATAATTTAAAATGATAATTAAGTTAAAAATAGGCTAACTGGGATAGCCTTATTCCAATCTGTTTTATATACTTTAAAATACTATAGCAAACAAAGAGATACCAGACAGGCATGAAAATGAAAGAAGATCTTATGAAAAGAGATAGAGAAGACAAGCATGGGTAAGCATAGGAGAAATACTTCAGCAAGTTCCTATCCTCACACTTATATCAGAGTTTCGTGCTTAAGAACTCTAACAAAATAGCTTTATCATGATTAAGACAAATATTTTATAGTGCATGATTCTGGTAACCCTAGCAAATTAATAAAGCCAGAGAGAAACAAAATAAGTGATAGCTGAGTGTCCATCCCTATGCTATTTATAAAATGTAAGAACTGGACGACAGGAAGACGGCAGCAAAATTCTATCTTAAGGGGAGGACACAGCCATTGCAAATGATCTCACAGAAGCTGTGTTGCCTGCACTAGGCACACATAAGATTTGTGTACATCAAGAACTAATCATGGATCATGGAAGGTCTCATGGGGTCCTACTTTTTACAGCTGAACATTTGGTGTCTTTATAAGGGTTACTATTGTTATTATGAAACACAATGACCAATGGCAGGCAGGTAAGGGAATCAAGAGGGGTTTTTTTTGTCTTACACTTCCACACAATAGTCCATCATTGAAAGATCAGAGCAGGTACTCAAATAAAGCACTATTCTGGAGGAAGGATCTGATGTAGAGTCCATGGTAAGGCATTGCTTACTAGCTTGCATATCACTGGTGCTCAGCCTGTTAACTTATAGGACCTCTACACCAGTCAAGGGACGGTACCATCCACAATGAACTAGACCTCCCCCATTAATAATTAATTCAACAAATGTCCTATGGCTAGATCTTATGGAGTCATCATTTTTATCAATTTGATGGTTCATATATTCAGAAGACTCTAGCTTGAGTCCAGTTCCCATAAAATTAGTCAGCACAGTTGGCTACTGATTCTTGGTGTATCCCAAGTAGGGAACCTACCCAAGTCCAATGTAACATTGATAAAGTGTGACTGAAAAGATAAACCTGGTTAAACTAAGGGGTCACAAAACAAAAAGAGATGAATGTGGGAAAGTGACATATATAAAGAGGGGGTGATGTCAGGGATTCAGAGGAGATAGAAGTGGCTGTTTGAGAGTAAACACTATATGCATGTATGAAACTGCTAAAGAGCAAATTTATTGAATAAAATATAAAGAAATCAATAAACAAATGCATCTAATAATGATTTTTACAAATTTAAACAATATATTAATAAACATAAATGAGATTTCATACTAAGTAGACAAAAAGCATTATTAATTCATAATCATTAGAAATTTTATTTGGAATGAATGTAATTTACATTTCTCATTGCTTTGACCTAATATTTGGTAAAAGATAAGAAACTTAATTGATTCTGGTTCACAGTTCAAGAATAGATACAATCCATTATTGTCACGAAAGTATGACAATAGAAATGTAAGGGAACTGGATATTTTGTGGCAAAAATCATAAAACAGAAAATGAACAGAAAGCAGAATGGGCTATAAAACCTAAAGGCCTACTCATGGTAACCTATTTCCTTCAGTAGGGTCCTCTTCCAACTTGGAGCCAAGTTATAAAGAAACAATCCTCTGGAGGATATTTCACAATATACTACATTACTTGAGTGAAGAATAATGAAATGTATGAACATTTCAGTCAATACAAGCAAGATAAGAGTTTAACAATATCCAACACCTTTGCCTTAGAAAACCACATCCAAAAAAGTAAAAGTTTCTGTCTGCTTTACAAGCTCAAGCTTCCAACTTTGCAATTGCTACTGCTAGCATCATATCAAGAGATATCCATATTCAATTTAGATAACAAGGAAAAGAAATATGACTGGTTTTTCCATTTACACTCAACCTAGTAGTGAAACTTCAGTGATAATAATTACAAAAACAGAGAAACTAAAACATTTCAACATTATCTCTGATCTGTGATGAAATGATTCTAAATGAAAGCAACAATGAAACTGCTAATTCTAAAACAGCCATGTTAGTATAAATATTTCAGAATATACAATCAATATATAGTCTAAGTTACCTTGAAGGTTACACTAGAAAAGCTCACAAACAGTAAAATAAGCAAACAATTATTTATTTGAAATAACTGAAAATGGAAAATCTTCATAGAAATTTTGAGGACCAAATAGCTTCAATAATGAATCTTACCAAACATTAAAGGAAGAAATAATTGCAATCCTACAGATTATTTTCTAAGAAGTACAAAACTCTGAAGCATTTCTAAAACCAACATTCTAATATTAAAGTCAATAAAAGAATCAATATAGTAAAATACACTTGAATATATTAAATGACTGGCATAATTCATAATACTGTTTTGGAAAACTGAACCTTAGCAATATATCACAAGGATAAAATTTTATGATCAAATGATATTTACAGGACAGCAATCTAAAAAATAGATTCAAATTCTGATATTAATTTTTAAAACTTATAATCATCCCAATCACTATATAAGAAACATTTGGTATGATTTAGGTAATTTGTCATGATTTTGTTTCCAGTTGTAATTAAAGAAAACTTACTAAGCAAAGTAAAAATGGAATGTGATGCTAAAGTGTATTGAACAAAGGTTTATAGAAAATATCATATTACAAAGAAAGAATGCATGTCCCCCTTACAAATTGGAATAATATAATCATGTATACTTTCACTGCTTCTATTTACCACTATTATAACCATATTAGCTATGGAAATAAATAATAAAAATGGTTTAAATAGAAAAAAATCTCAAAGAACTGACTAAATGCAACTTGAAAAAACAAATTTAGTAAGATTGAAAGAGAAACATCAGTATAAAATAATAAAATCTATTTTATTAATATCAACAAGTATTAAAATGTAAAAGTATAAAGTATTATGTATAATAAAATAAAATGTTAATAATTAGGGATATATTTTATCAAATATTTGTAATAATTGCAAACTGAAAACTAAAAATCAGAGAAGGATTAAAATATAAAAATGTGGATGCATAGAGTATTATAAACAGAAAATTTCAGCCTTTTCAAATGATATTCAACAGCAAAATTCATCTACTTCTCTTATGTAATCACAATCAAAGCCAGATAAGTTTTCTTTTTTTATACCACAGATAACATTTAAAAGGGTACAATACAAAGGAATATAATATCATACTTAAATTATGCTATAAAATCAGTACTGAAATACTGAAAAGCAAAATATAAAAAAGCAGAACAGTAAACAAGACAATGTGGTAAGGCAAGATGATCGAACAGTGGGTACCCTGCTGTTATACTCCTACAGTGACAATAATTTGGCATTTATCTTTGACAAAAATCAGACTTTGCAGGAGCTTTGGAATCCAGGTAGGAGGCTCAAAATGCTGACAGATCCCAATAAGGCTGGAATCATGCCTGCACCCCCTAGGAATTGACTCTAGTCCCATTTGACTGTAATCTAAAAACCAACATCATCAAACAAGAGACCCAGAAGAGAACAAACCCACTAAACTTCAGGTAACAGACCCAGCTGTGTTCTGACATGGCTTTTTATCTGGCCCTTATATAAGGGAAGCACTGCATATCCAGGAACTCCACAGGAGACATGCCCACATGTGCACATAAATGCAGGCCTGTCAAACAACAATGCCTACATATCCTGAGGAAACCATATAATTAAGTTCCAGTTCCTCCCAACTAAAGTGTGGGTGTAGTCTTCTTTGCCCAAGGACTTAGAGAGAAAGACATTCATCCGTATCCCTGAAAGGCAAGGCTGCCATCCTTGGTCACGAAGTAGCCCTATGAATTGTCTTCAGTCACTTTCAGCATCATTGGAATAGCATATCTGCCAGACCATTGATCTTTAAAGAAACATTCTTTTTCTTGTCACTGAATGTGGACTCCCAAGTAACTTTGTGAATGTAAATCTTGAAGGCTCCCCATGGTCTGGGTCAATACCACTAAATCACAGTCCAGTGATACTCCTAGTCACCAACTAACCCAGTGAAAGGCATAGCAGATCTGTAGACATGCTGAAGAGTATAGTACTAGGTCTGGTTTTTAAGGTGCACCTAGGGATCAGTTTCTAAACTTAACTATAGTCTAAGACTAGTTGTGTCTGCCTATAATCCACCAGGGGACAAAAAAGTTTAAATTCCTTTCATGAACGTCCTCAAAGTTGTATCTATTACTGAACCACTTACGTAGTCTACTATATGCATACCTTAAGTAAGGCACCTGTGCCAGTGCCAGGCCAAATGACCAAGTTCCTAGAATTTGCCACTGCCTTATCAGTAAAAAGTGAGCTTATAAGCTTCTTTGAACACCTAGAATGGATCTGAAAAACATAGTTTTTACAGTGTGCCTATAAACAGACACATGAAGCAAGTGCAATATCATTTAACTGTGAACTTGGAAATATTCAATTTATAGATCAACTGCCAAAACTCACCTGTAGAGACTGAAGGCTATATCCATGTTGTTCTTTCAAATCCTCTGAACCTAATTCAATGTTGCAAGAATAACAATGAGATAAACATGATACCACCGAAAACTTTAATAGCTATTAAAGCTCTAGAGACCAACTCCAAAGAAGTAGAAATGCATGTGTTTCTTTAAAAAGAATTAAAAACAAACACCATAAAAAAGCTTAATTACAACATATAAATATGTGAATAAACAAAATCAAAGAAGACATATATTCACAAAAAGAAAAGTTTATTAAAGTAGTATGAATCACAAAACTGAACCAAGTGAAATCCCTGGAGCTAAAGAACAAAATAATAGAAAAGTAAATATGTCAGGGAGCTTCAGAAACATTCTTGAGTGGTGAATTCTGGGAGAAACCATAAGAAATTGGATATATATTGGAAAACAGAAGAAGGATAATTAAAAGGTGAGAAACATGCATAAAAGCCCCATAAGACAATACTAAGTTTAAAAATTGAATTATTAGAGTTTTAGGAGTAAAGAAGAAGGGGGGGATGAATTTAAAGTTCTTTGTTTCTAAAGACATCTCAAATATTAAGATAGATACATTCATGAAATTCCAAAAGACTCGTGGTTTGGGTTTCTATTGCTGCAATGAAACACTACAATCAAAACAAGCTAGGGAGGAGAAGGTTTATTTGACTAACACTTTCATGCTGTAGTCCATTGGTGAAGGAAGCCAGGACAGGAACACAAACAGGGAAGAAACCTGGAGGAAGGATCCAATGCAGAGGCTATGGAGGGGTTCAGCTCGCTGGGAATACCAGCCCAGGGTGGCTCCAACCAAAATGTACTGGGCCCTCCTTCATCAATCACTAATGAAGAAAATGCTTTATAGCTGCATCTTATGGAGTCATTTTCTTAATTGTAGCTCCTTCCTCTCTGATGACATGTGCGTGGGTCTTCTTGACATAAAACAAGCCAGTACAGACTCCAAATTAAATAAACCGAAAGAATACTCTAATGAATATCACAGTTGAAATTGGGCAATAGAGGACTTTGGAAGTATAAAACTCAGTCAACAATTCCTTTGTAATGTTAAATTTATCAAAATGTTTACCAATATTGTGCTATTGTCCAGAAGCCTTATCATTAATATGAACAGCAAATTAACACATATTCCATGTTCCGGGTGAAGTATGACAGCTGTGAATGATCACTTTTTACGGTGTGTTATGCAATTTACTTAAGAAACAAACTATTCATATAGATGTGATTAGTATCAAACAATGTATTAAGTAAATACTTAATACTTGCACACATTGTAATAGCAACAGGAGGCTGAGACATTTTATGCAGTTATGATATAATATTTATAAACTTATGTTTGTATAAGTCTCTACTGTGATTGATGTAGTTATCACCGCTCATCAAAAAAGCTTCTCTTGCCGGGCGGTGGTGGCGCACGCCTTTAGTCCCAGCACTTGGGAGGCAGAGGCAGGCGGATCTTTGTGAGTTCGAGACCAGCCTGGTCTACAGAGCTAGTTCCAGGATAGGCTCCAAAACCACAGAGAAACCCTGTCTTGAAAAACCAAAAAAAAAAAAAAAAAAAGCTTCTCTTTACAGCAAATGTAGACAATTACATAACACCACAACAGGACACTATGCAGAGATCAACAGATTGCATGGAGCCCAGCCCCTACATAAATGGTTCAGGAGCGATCAAAAAAGAGAGAGAGATTGGTTTAGGAAATACCCTGAAAGAGGTTCTGGAAAGGTTTTAAGACCCATGATAGTAACAAAACTGCTGTGAAACAGAATATTGTGGACATGACTGAAATAACAAGACTAGAACAATAGCAATATCAATGGATATGTTAACAGAAGTTTAGATTGTGAAATTTCTTAGGGTCCCACATCAAGTTAAGGAACTACAATCAACTTAAGACTGCAAGGAGAAGGAAACTAATCTCTTCAGGGAGAAATCCCCTTATTGGTATCCAATGGGGGTGCTCATCCTAGAAACGATATACACATTACCAACAAAAATAATATCAGTAGGATACATATATACATATACATGTGTGCACACATATGTAGCAAAAATAATTAAAATAAAAGAGGCTATCAACTTGTGGGTGGAGTAAGCATGGGAAGGGTTCAATAGAGGGAATTTGGAAGGAGCTAGAGAGAAGAAAAAAGAAGTATTGTAATTCTATTTCAGTTTAAAGCATAAAAGAAGACTCATTATATACAAAAGAAACTCATGAGAATGTGAGCATATTTCTCAGCACTTTAGTAAATTTTTCTTTAAAATTTATCTTATAGAATGCCAGGCGGTGGTGGCGCACGCCTTTAATCCCAGCACTCGGGAGGCAGAGGCAGGCGGATCTCTGTGAGTTCGAGACCAGCCTGGTCTACAGAGCTAGTTCCAGGACAGGCTCCAAAACCACAGAGAAACCCTGTCTCGAAAAACCAAAAAAAAAATTATCTTATAGAAAATGTTGAAGTGATTTTCTTTTCATGCTAGAATTAAAGGTTTTTAAGAATCCAAATAATCTCATATGAAAACATACAATTCAGTGGCAAAGCCATATATGACAAAAATCAGAATACCTTGATATTTTAATTGTATGAAAGTTATTTTTAACTATATAATAAAAGATGAAAGAAGAAACAACTCAAGTATAATAATTAACTGGTGGAAAGATGCTATAGTTTGATGAATGTTGAAGGTACATTCAATATTAATTAAAACAGACAGCAAGGCAATAGTATCACGAGATTTGGATTTTGGTTGATCCCCACATCATGAGGATTTTGGTCTCACACATGAGACATCAAGCCTTAGAAAAACATTTCAATTTAAAAGATAATATTTTAGAACTTTTTCTTCTGCCAATGTTAGAATACAATAAGAAAGTTTTATTCTAGAAAGAGTAAACAGCCCTTAAATGCTGTGTCAATGCTTATCATCTTAAACATATCAATCTACAAATATATGAGACCTTAATTTTTGTTACTCATTACACAGTTGTGAACATTCTGTAACAACTCCAGAAATATATCAGGCATTACATAATATAAAATAAAAATGCTATATTAATAGGATCAAATGTGTGAGAAATTCTGTATACAGTTTATTTGTCAATTGTTACCAGCTTAAAATGAACTGTAAAAACTGTGTTCTGTAATATCCTATTGATAACTAAAAAACAACACTAATATAAGCAAGACATGAAAGGTCAAGAATGAGAACATAATATTAAAACACAATCATTAAGAATAGAATTATAAATGAGACGTCATGAGACTGAAATGTTTATTTATAGCTTAAAATTAGAAGTCCTACCAGTTCTATATCTGGTGGAGGGATGATATCTAGAACCTGTAAAGAACTCAAAAAATTAAACAAGAAAGAAATCAACCTGATTCCAATTAAAATGGACTATAGAACTTAAAATAGTATTCTACAAAAGATAAAATATAAATGATTGGGAAATATTTCCTTAGCCATTACAGAAATGCAGATTAAAACTGCTAAGACAAATATACCACTCTTGGGTATATAGCCAACTGACTCCATGTTCTACACTAAAGATACTTAATTATCCATGTTCACTGCTGCTTTATTTGCAAAAGTTATGGAAATGAAAAGAGTGTAGATGTTCATCAATTGATAAATAAATAATGAAAGATAGTGTAGTTATACAATGGGATAATATCCACTTATAAGAAACGTAAAATTCACAGATCAATGAATGAGCAGGAAATAATAATTCTAAGTGAGTTAACTCAGACCCAGAAAGATAATTGTCACATGTTTTTCTCTCATCTGCAGATGCTGCCTTTAGATATAAATCTTTCATTCAGAATATACATAGAGGTTAGAAAATTACTAATGATCCTGTGGGCAGTGGTGCCCAATGGAGGTAAGATAGAATGTACAAATATCAAAGATTTAAATGGCACAATGAAAGCAGGGGTATTAAACTGTGGTGATGGAGTTCTTGTTAGGATAGAGAGGGAAGTATATGGTGGGATAAAGAAGACTAAAGACCTTGTGGGAAAGGAGATTCCTCTCTCTCTCTCTCTCTCTCTCTCTCTCTCTCTCTCTCTCTCTCTCTCTCTGTGTGTGTGTGTGTGTGTGTGTATGTGTGTGTGTGTGTGTGTGTTGAAATTTAACTACCCTAGAACAAGACAATGTCATCCTACTGGACACAGAGGTTAACAAAAAAGCTTATTGCCAAAAATGATTTACTTCTCGTAGACTTTTTGACCAATGAAGTGCCATAGACATCTCCCCAGATATTAAAAAGCTATTATCACTGTTCTCCGTTATCCTTTCTTTAGAAATGTTTTATTTTAAAGGTTTTTTTTTTCAGTTTACAATGCCAACCCAGAGTTTCCCCTGTCAATCTCTCTCCTGCTCCCCGCCCCAACACTTCTCCCGATCCAATCCCCATCCAACCCTCAGATAGGTTCAGGCCTTCCATAGGAAGTCTACAAAGTCTAGCATATTCAGTGGAAGCAGGATCAAGCCTCCCCCCCCACCATATCTCAGCTGAGTAACGTAATCCCTCCATACTGAATCGGCTCCAAAAAGCCAGTTCATGCACTGGGGATAAATCCTGTTCCCACTGCTAACGACACCACAGACTACCTAAGCCACAGAGCTGTCACTCACATTCAGAGGGCCTAGTTCGGTCCTATGCAGGTTCTCTAGCTCTCAGTCCAGTGTCAGTGAGCTCCCACTAACTCAGTGCAGCTGTCTCTGTGGTTTTCTCCATCATGATCTTGACCACTTTGTTCATATATTCCATCATCCCTCTCTTCGACTGAACTCCAGGAGCTTGTCCCAGTGCTTAGCTGTGGATCTCTGCATCTGATTTCATCAGTTACTGAATAAAGGTTCTGTGAAAACAATTAGGGTGGTCATCAATCAGACTATAGGGGAAGGGCAATTAAGGTACCCTCTCCAATATTGCTAGGAATCTTAGCTAGGGCCATCCTTACAGATTCCTGTGAGTTTCTCTATCATCCAATTTATCCCTATCCCAATAATGGTTCCCTCTATCAAGATACCTCTTTCGGCATCAAAATCCCTGACTTCAAACTCAACTAGAGAGCTACAGTACTGAAAATAGCTTGGTATTGGCATAAAAACAGACATGAGGACCAAAAGAACCGAATTGAAAACACAGATATTAATCCACAAACCTTCGAACATCTCCTTTTTGACAAAGAAGCAAAAAATACAAATGGAAAAAGAAAGCATATTTAACAAATGATGCCGGCATAACTGGATATCAACATGTAGAAGAATAAAAATAGATCCATATCTATCACCATGCACAAAACTCAAGTCCAAATGTATCAAAGACCTCAACCAAAAGCCAGTCACACGAAACCTCGTAGAAACGAAAGTGGAAAGTACAGTTGAATGCATTGGCACATGAGACCACTTCCTAAATATAACCTCAGCAGCACAGACTCTGAGAGAAACAATTAATAAATGGGATCTCCTAAAACTGAAAAGCTTCTGTAAAGCAAAGCACATGGTCAACAAGACAAAACAACCGCCTACAGAATGGGAAAAGATCTTCACCAAAACTACATCAGACAGAGGTCTGATCTCCAAAATATACAAAGAACTCAAGAAATTGGTCATCAAAAGAACAAATAATCCTATTTAAAAAATGGAGTACAGAACTAAACAGAGAACTCTCAACAGAAGAATCTAAAGTGACTGAAAGACACTTAAGGAAAAGCTCAACATACTTAGTCATCAGAGAAATGCAAATCAAAAGAACCCTGAGATTCCATTTTAAACCTGTAAGAATGGTCAATATCAAAAACACTGATGACAACCTCTCGGTTGTAGGGTAAAAGGGAACACTTCTACATTTTTGGTGGGAATGCAAATTGGTACAAACCCTTTGTATGTCAGTGTGGAGATTTCTCAGAAAATTAGGAAACAACCTTCCTCAAGACCCAGTAATACCACTTTTGGGTATATAGCCAACAGATGCTCAATTGTGTCACAAGGACAAGTGCTCAGCTTCGTTCATAGCAGCATTGTTTGTCACAGCCAGAAACAGGAAACAACCTAAATGCCCCTTGACTGAAAAATGGATAAGAAAAATGTAGTACATTTACACAAAGGAGTACTACACAGCAGTAAAAAAAATAATGACAACTTGAAATTTGCAGAAAACTGAATGGAACTAGAAAACATCATATTGAGTGAGGTAACCCTGACCTAGAAAGACAATTGTCATATGTAATCACTCATAAGTGGTTTTTAAACATAAAGGAAAGAAAATCAGCCTACAAATCACAATCCCAGAGAACCTAAACAAAAATGAGGACCCTAAGAGAGACATACATGGATCTAATTTACATGGGAAATAAAAAAAGACAAGATCTCCTGAGAAAATTGGAAGCATGGGAACCATGGGAGAGGGTTGATGGGTAGGGGAGAGGAAGGGAAGGAAGCAGAGAAAAATGTATATGTCAATAACATCGATAAAAATAAGAAAAAAATACCCTTTTCATTGTTCTCCCTCTCTCTCTTTCCCCCTGTTCAACCATCCAGTTCCCTCATGTTTTGTTACCCTCCTAAACTTGATAAGATCCTGCTCCTAAATAAACCACATGTTTGAGGTATTGAGCATGGCAACACGAAGTTAGTATGTACTTGGAACCTTCATTCCCAGTAGGTAGTTTTACAGCACTGAAGGGGTGCTATGAAAACTACTAGAGGAGTACTTCCCACTTTCTCTTCTATCAGGTTCAGTGTGTTCAGACTGATATTGAGGTCTTTAATCCATTTGGACTTGAGTTTTGTGCATGGTGATAGATATGGATCTATTTTTATTCTTCTACAGATTGACATACAGTTATGCCAGCACAATTTGTTGAAGATGCTCTCTTTTTTCCATTGTATACTTTTAGCTCCTTCATCAAAAATCAGATGTTCATAGGTTTGTGGGTTAAAGTCCAGGTCTTCTATTCGATTCCATTGGTCGACTTCCCTGTTTTTATGCCAATACCAAACTGTTTTCAATACTGTAACTCTGTAATAGAGTTTGAAGTCAGGGATGGTAATGCCTCCAGACTATCCTTTATTGTGTAAGATTGTTTTGGCTATTCTGGGTTTTTTGTTTTTCCATATAAAGTTGATTATTGTCTTCTCAAGGTCTGTGAAGAATTTTGATGCTTGTTTGTAATATCCAGAACCTGGAAACAACCTAGATGCCCTTCAATGGAAGAATGGATGGAGAAAGTATGGAATATATATATATTAGAGTACTACTCAGCAGTAAAAAACAAGGACTTCTTGAATTTTGCATGCAAATGGATGGAAATAGAAAACACTATCCTGAGTGAGGTAAACCAGACCCAAAAAGATGAACATGGGATGTACTCACTCATAATTGGTTTCTAGCCATAAATAAAGGACATTGAGTCTATAATTCCTGATCCTAGAGAAGCTAAATAAGAAGGTGAACCTGAAGAAAAACATATAGGCATCCTCCTGAATATTAACCTTCATCAGGCGATGAAAGGAGACAGAGACAGAATCCCACATTGGAGCTCCGGACTGAAATCCCAAGGTCCAAATCAGGAGCAGAAAGAGAGAGAGCACGAGCAAAGAACTCAGGACCGGAATGTTCTATTGGGAACTCACCAAGGCCAGCTGGACTGGGTCTGAAAAAGCATGGGATAAAACTGGACTCGCTGAACATAGCAGACAATGAGGACTGCTGAGAAGTCAAGAACAATGGCACTAAGTTTTGATCCTACTGCATGTACTAGCTTTGTGGGAGCCTAGGCTGTTTGGATGCTCACCTTACTAGACCTGGAAGGAGGTGGGAAGTCCTTGGACTTCCCACAGGGCAGGGAACCCTGACTGCTCTTTGGGCTGATGAGGGAGGGGGACTTGATTGAGGGAGGGGGAGGAAAATGGGAGGCGGTGTCGGGGAGGAGGCAGAAATCTTAAATAAACAAACAAATAAATAAATAAACAAACAAACAAACAAACAAATAAATAAATAAATAAATAAAAGAAAACTACTAGAGGAGAGAAATAATCATAAATAATTCCCAGCTATGAACCCTGTAATCTCCAACAATGACTGACCTCACAAAAAAATGTCCACTAATACAATAGTTTCATGAGCAGCAAGGGATTAACCAACTAGTTTATGACTGGATTTAGTCCTTATCTACAAGATGAAATTCATATCTGGACCCACTGTCAGTCACAGAACCTATGGCTAGCCAAATTATAGGCCCTATAAAGGAAAATGCTACTATTATCCTATTAAATTTACATTGTATTTAACTGAGTTCCAGCAACCTATTTTTATTCCCATATATTAATATGTCTATGTTCATCAGAGGAACTTTTGTTTGTATTAAATAATCATTAGTACAGTGACCCACAATTGGCCAGGGTACAGAGAATAAGAGATGTCAGAATTCTAAACCCCAAAGGGAACATATAAATTTTACTCCCCAATTACACAGAGATAAAACTCAAGGACAAAAATAATGTGGTAGAATCTTTGATTATAAGGTATAAAAGCAATAGGCAAATGAAAACAGTGTCTTCTGGAATCAGTAGGATAGCTGCACATATTAACTCATAGCGATTCACAAGAATTGTACAAATTCAAGTTCAACCAAATCCCAACAGAAGAAAATAAGATGGGCAAGTTACACTGGAGATAAGGAGATATTGGCAACCAAAAGCTCCAGAAAGAACAAGAGTCAATTTTCCTTGAGTATGACCCCTACAGTCAGTGGACCAGGAAGACAGCTTAGAGATAGAGTCTCCAAATTATGATATAAAAGCTGTACCTATAAAATCCCAATGACATGGTTGCCTAAACAAGACAATCACAATAAAACCACCAGTCTACAAGTTAGTGCAAAAGTGGAAAATTTTACAATGCCTCCTACTCAGATGAATAGTTATGGCAACCAATGGCGACTGAAGGAAAAAGAATCCATATTCAGTTATCTAATACCGAGTTGTCATTCCTAAGCACATGTACAGTACTAACAACAGTAAGTTGACTTAATATCTTGTGTGTGTATATATAAGTGTGTATAAATATAATAATTAAAGAAAAGTCCATGAATTTGAAAGGGATTTGTGGAAATGAGAAGAGTCAGAGGTGAGAGGGGGAAGAGAATTGTGTAAATATAGTATTCATGTGTAGAAATTTTTAGAAACCTGAGATTAAAATAAATATGAAGAAAGCTCCAGGACTACATTAAATACTAAATACTACTCCGTTTAAAAATTTATAAATTTAAGTGGGTGTGTTGTATAGCAATAAAAATTAAATAAAATGTGGCCATAATTTTGAGAAAGAGGTAACTAATAGTTAAATGGGATTGGAAAGAGAAAAGGGAAATGATGTAATTATATTTTAATTTTAGTTAATATAAAATTATTAATACCAGTATGTCTCAAAGTATCTTAAACAATCACATGGAAAGTAACACACCCCTAGGTTTATTCTATGAAGTCAATATTACTCTGTCACCAAAAATGATGATGACATAACTGAATTACAGAGTAATTTCCTCAAAGATGATTGAGACCAAAATTATTGATTATAGGCTTATAAACAAAATTTAGTACTAAAGAGATCATATTCCATGACTAAATTGTTCTCATACTAAAAATACAAGGATGCTTCAGTCTGAAAAAAGTATCAATTACGTTGTTACAGATTTCACATGCATGCACACAGACAAACATGAGTATGAGTAGAAGGACAGGTTTCCACATATCTACATAGATGGATAGATAAATAGACAAAATTCACATGATTATTTTGGTACCTATAAAAATTCAGCATGGATTCATGACAAAGATCATTAAGAATTAGAAATAAAAATATACTTTAATATAATAAAATTTATTCCTTTTGTTCTTTTTTGAAGAATTGCATTGAAATTAAATAAAAACATTTTTAAATTTTTAGTTTGCTTTTGATATGATGTCTACTATCATAATATTATTTCTACCAACCTGTAGACATGAGACATCTTTCTAACTTCTGGTATATTTTCTCTTTTTCATTATATTCATGCTTTCATTGTAACAGTCTTCTACTTTCTTGGTTATATTTTTCCACGGTATTTTGGAAGTAAATGAGAATGATATTCTTTTATTTCATTATTGATGTGGTTTTCATTTGTACACATACTGTCTGTTAATTTTGTAACTGATTGTATTCAACTGATTGCATTATCAGTTCTTTAAGGTTTTTGGAGGAATTTTAAAGGTACTTTCTATATATCGAATCATCTGTAAATAAAGGCACATTGAGTCTTCTTTCCTTATTTATCTTCCCTATCTTTTTGTTCTTATTGCTCTTGCTAAAACTTCAGTTATTGTGTTGAATAGGAGTGGGGAGCCTTGTCTTGTTCCCGATTTTAGCGGAAATCCTTTTAGAATTATTTTTCTCAACTTTAAGTTGTATTTGTGAAAGAATTCTGGCAAATCGCCTTTATTGTGTTAACATATTTTGCTTGTATCCCTATTCTCTACAGGATGTGAATAGATTTTGGATTTTCTCAAAGGTCTTTTATGCATCCAAGGAGATGATCATGTGGTTTTGTCCTTTTACTTATGTGATAGATTTCATTCACTGATACTCTGTTCACAGCAACTTGGATGTGGAACAGCTTAGATGTCCACCAGCCAATGAATAATTAATGAAAACATGAAATAGTTACACAAGTGAATATAATTTAATTTACTTTTTTTGGAGTTATTAGACAGGTGGATCCCTTAGAATGAAAAACAGTACAAGCTAATGCCATTGTTACTGGATACCCTCCAAAACTTGATGGCAAGAACCCATTACTGAAGACACCATATATTTGTGCCACAAGGCATGCAAAAATCAACTTTGTAATGACTTGAAAGCTTTCAGAGTGTTGAAAATTCCTATTTGGGTGAAATAGAAATAGAAGAGAAAAGTAATTATGCACAACTGTGAACCTTGTAAGCTACAGTAACAACTAGCCTGGCAGACATGCCGACAGCAGCAATAGCAACATGAACATCTCAAGTAAAAAGCCACTTTCTGATTGGATTTAAATATTGCTCCAAAGACAAAATCCATATTTGATGCTGTTACTAGGCCAAGAACCTATGGCTAGACAGGACATATTCCCTTAGGGAGAACTTACTACTATTATCTTACTAAATGCTCATAATATAAAACCAACTGCTGATGACTTATCTCAATATCTTTAGATAAATGCATTTATCAACCATTATCTGAGAAACTTCTATTTACAGTAGATGGTAATTGCTAAAGTGGCCCACCACTAGCCAAGGAGCAGAGAATAAGAGACTACAGAATGTTCTGTACTAAAAGAGACATATATGCCAACCCAAACTCTCCAAGACTCAGAGATCATTGCAGTTGAGAATGATCAGAAATTATAAGAGCCCATATGGTGGATGACTATAAGAGAACATCTTTTGAATATAGCAAGGCAGCAGCACAATGGGACTTACAGCAATTGCAACAGTATGCATAATACCAATGTAAGAAAGACCAAATCCCAGGATGGAAATTGAAATGGAGAGCACAAACCCACCCCTATACCTAGAGCTAATGTCTGGGGAACAGAAAGACAGCTATTCCTAAGAGTATATTCCTTGAGAAGTTGAACATACTCTAGTGGAAAACCACAAAATCAAGAGTATCAGAGTAACACAAATTGGTCTTGAGTTTTTTAAATAATAAAAACACACAAACAATGGGTTTGGGTAAAGATGGGAAGTATGGATCATTGAGGAGTTAGGTATGAAACTCAATTCTCACAAAAATATTGCTAAAAATGAAATTAGAAAAACAATTTCATTCATAATAATAAAAATTAATTAGCATCAATGTAACAAGGACTGCTATACAGAAATTACAAAATAGCAAAGAAAGAAATTATAGATGAAATCACAAAATAGGAATATGCTCACATTCATAATCTAAAGATTATTCTGTCCTTCAAATTCAAAAAAAAAAAAAGAAGACTTTGGCCTTACCAGAGGCCAGGCCACCCACCTCCAGATGACACTCCTGAAAGCCTGCGCAAAACACCATATTGCATCCTCTAGATGTCCTTCAACTGAAAAATGAATAAAGAAAATGTGGTACATTTGCACAATGGAATTTTACTCAACTGTTAAAAACAAAGATATTATGAAAATTTCCGAAAAATGGATGAGACCTAAAAAAAAAAATTCAGAATGAAGTACCCTAGACCCAGACAGACAAACATGGTATATACTCACTTATAAATGGTGATTAGCTGTAAAATCAAGGATAAATATGATAAAATCCACTCACCCAGAAAGACTAGGTAATAAAGACTGTTCAAGGGGAACACCCAGATCTCCCTGAGTGGACTGCAAGATGGTGGAGATGGGATCATGAGCCATCAGGCTGTAAAAAGAATAAAAGAGACTACTGAAAGGGAGGGCACACTTTGGGGTCAGCTAAATACCTGCCACAAAGGAGTGTCCCACAAATCTACAAAGATGATACCAGCTAAGATTCCTAAGGTCTATGTAGCTTAAACTGGCCATCTTCCAGTGGAGCGATTGGGACACCAACCCAGCCATGTAACCTTTGGCCTACATTCCGTCCTGCCTATGGGATATGCTGGAGTAAGGGTGGCCTATAGATTGAGGGAGTTGCCAATCATTGATTGGTCTAGCATAAAATCCATGCCAGGAGAGTAAGCCCACTCCTAATAATGCCTGGACCACCAGGACCCAGAGACTGTATGACTCAGAGACCTAGGGAAGCACGACTGGAGGAAAAATAACATTGATGTAATGATGTCTAATGTTTTTTTGTTATAGCCATAGATTGGTACTTAGCCCAATCGTCATAAGAGAGGTTTCATCCAATAACTAATGGAAACTGATGCAGACCCACAGCCAAACATTAGACCGAGCTGGAAAAATCCTGAAGAAGATGGGGAGAAAGGATTTTAGGAGCTAGAGGGGTCAAGGACACCACCAGAAAATTTACAGAATCAACTAACCTGGCTTCACAGAGGTTCATATAGACAGAACTGACAATCAAGGAGCCTGCTTGGGACTGATTTGAGCACTCTACATATATATAGGGTTGTACCTATTGTGAGATTCCTAACAATGGGAACAGGGACTGTCTCCGATTCTTTTGTGGTTGTTGTATGTGTTCGCTTTTGTTTTGCTTTGCCTTTCAACACAGGGTTTCTGTGTCGCTTTGAAGCCTGTCCTGGAACTCACTCTTAAGAGTAGGCTAGACTCAAATTCACATAGATCCTGGGATTAACGGCATGCGCCACCACTGCCTGGCTTGTCTCTGACTCTCTTACTGGGGTGCTATTCCTCATACTGGGTTGCCTTGCTGAGCCTTAAAATATGAGGAGGCACTTAGTCTTACTGCAACTTGATATTCCATGTTTTGTTTATACTCATAGAAGATCTATGGACAGAATGGCGGAGGAGTGGAATGGGGGTGACAGTGAGGGGAAACTGGGTCAGGGATATAAAATATAAACAAACATACAAACAAATAACTGAATAAATAAAAAGATTCAATAGTCAGAATGACTATCATAAACAAAATAAAGAGAAATAAAACAATAAAGACCCTAGCAGAAAGGAATTCTTATACTTTACTTGTGGGGATGTAAATACCAGACATTATGGAAATCAGTATGACATTTCTTCCAAAAATTTAGAAATTTTAGAAAATTCCATATGATCTGTCCATTCAAATTATACATATGAATGACATTCAGCTTGCTATAGAAGCAAATACATAATAATGATTGTTGCCTCACTATTCACAATAATTAGGCAATGGAATCACCATAACTGTTTAACAACGGATAAATAGATAAAATATAGATACATCTCATGTTATACAGTCATAAAGTAGGAAATACTGTTTATCAAGGGAAAATGGACGGAACTGAGATTATCATTTTAAGTGAAATGAATGATTCTCACAATACATGCATCACATTTTCTCGCTTATTCAGAATCTAGCAGGAAATAAACACGATAGTATGAATAGAATTATGTGGAATATTAAAGTGGGTGAGGTGAAAAGAAAAGATAATGAAATTATGATCAGGGTCAAAGTCAATTATTTGTATATAGTGAACTGTCATAATTAAAGCTTTTTGAAAAACATATCTTTGTTATACAACACTATTTAGCAATAAATAAGTTGGCTATTGATGCACTCAGTATCAATTAACATCATCAGAAGCAGATGCAAGAGGTTACATATAATATTAATCATCCTCATAATTTCTAGAAAACACAAATGTACTCTTTTAAAGTCAGGTCTACTGTTGGAAAGGCATACTATTGGGAGAGTAAATTAAGAGCAAAATAACACAAAGCAAATTTGGATGTTATGGGAATGTCTTGTGAAATTTGATATACGTATAAAACTTCACAAGGCATACACTCACAGTTTAGTGCCATTATATGTAAATACATAATGCAAAAAGGAGAATTTTAGATGAGTCAGAATGGAAAGAATCTTACAGTAGTATGGGACATTTTGAACACTTATTCTATTCTGGGTATTTTGTTGAGGAGTACATGTACACAATTCTATATTTCCCATAACATCCTAAATGTATGAGATATGATACTGCATACCAACTTTCAGGTAATTTAATTAGTGATATGAAGGTTAATGGAAATGAAGGAACTACCCAAAGTCACAATGTAGCTCAATTATCATTAGAACTAGCATTTGATTCCAAAATGGTCTGAAAATCAAACCTCATCCAATTTATTATTTTGCTTTTACATGACTAAGTATATAGTAAAATGCTATCAAAATATATTGTTTTAGATTGAAAAAGTTAATTCAAAGAGTAATCTATTAAGAGGGAGTGGAAAGTTTTGAAATGATGTAAAACAAGACATATTAAAAATCATGCCCCAACACTTCTTTATGACTAACATCTAAATTTTTTTAATTTTTTATTTTTTTTATTGAAAAAAAATTTCAACCTCCTCCCAACCTCCCATTTCCCTCCCCCTCCTCCCACTCCTCTCGCCCTCCCCACACTCCTCTATCCCTGCCTCTCCAGTCTGAAGAGCAGTCAGGGTGCCCTGCCCTGTGGACAGTCCAAAGTCCTCCCCCCTCCATCCTGGTCTAGGAAGGTGAACATCCAAACTGGCTAGGCTCCCACAAAGCCAGAACATGAAGTAGGATCAAAACCAGGTGCCATTGTCCTTGGCTTCTCAGCAGCCCTCTTTGTCCACCATATTTAGAGAGTCTGGTTTTATCCCATGCTTTTTCAGTAACCGTCCAGCTGGCCTTGGTGAGCTCCCAATAGATCAGCCCCACTGTCTCCGTGGGTGGGTGAACCCTTGTGGTCCTGACTGCTTTGCTCATGTTCTCCCTCCTTCTGCTCCTCATTGGGACATTGGGAGCTCAGTCCAGTGCTCCAGTGTGGGTCTCTGTCTCTATCTCCATCCATCACCAGATGAAGGTTCTATGGTGATATGCAAGATATTCATCAGTATGGCTATAGGATAGGGTCATTTCAGGTTCCCTATCCTCAGCTGCCCCAGGAGCTAAAAGGGAACATTGCCCTGGGCACCTGGGAGCCACTCTAGGTCCAAGTCTCTTGCCAACCCTAAGATGGCTCCCTTATTTAAGATATGTGCTTCCCTGCTCCCCTATCCAACCTTCCTTTATTCCAATCATCCTGTTTCCCCAAGTTCCGCCCATCCCCCCTTCTCACTTTTCTCTCTCCATCTCCCCTTACCCCCTCCCACCCCACCCCCAAGATCCCAATTTTTTGCCCAGCAATCTTGTCTACTTCCCATAACCAGGAGGATAGCTATATGTTTTTCTTTGGGTCCACCTTCTTATTTACCTTCTTTATGATAACAAATTATAGATTCACTGACCTTTTTTCATGGCTGGAACCCAATTATGAGTGAGTACATCCCATGTTCCTCTTTTTGGGTCTGGCTGACCTCACTCAGGATAGTGTTTTCTATTTCAATCCATTTGCATGCAAAATTCGAGAAGTCATTGTTTTTTACCGCAGCATAATACTCTAATGTGTATATATTCCACACTTTCTTCATCCATTCTTCCATTGAAGGACATATAGGTTGTTTCCAGGTTCTGGCTATTACACATAATGCTGCTATGAACATGGTTGAATAAATGCCCTTGTTATATGATCAGGCATCTCTTGGGTATATTCCCAAGAGTGGCATTGCTGGGTCCAGGGGTAGGTTGATCCCGAATTTCCTGAGAAACCGCCACACTGCTTTCCAAAGTGGTTGCAGAAGTTTGCATTCACACCCATAATGGATGAGGGTACCCCCTTCCTCCACAACCTCTCCAGCAAAGGCTATCAATGGTGTTTTTGATTTTAGACATTCTGACAGGTATAAGATGATATCTCAAAGTTGTTTTGATTTGTATTTCCCTGATCGCCAAGGAGGTTGAGCATGACCTTAAGTGTCTTTTGGCCATTTGAACTTCTTCTGTTGAGAATTCTCTGCTCAGATCAGTGCCCCATTTTTAATTGGGTTAATTAGCATTTTAAAGTCTAGTTTCTTGAGTTCTTTATATATTTTGGAGATCAGACCTTTGTCTGTTGCGGGGTTTGTGAAGATCGTCTCCAAGTCAGTGGGTTGCCTTTTTGTCTTAGTGACAGTGTGCTTTGCTTTACAGAAGCTTCTCAGTTTCAGTAGGTCCCATTCATTCAATGTTGCTCTTAATGTCTGTGCCGCTGGGGTTATACCTATGAAGCGATTGCCTGTGCCCATATGTTGTAAGGTACTTCTCACTTTCTCTTCTATCAGGTTCAGTGTGTTCAGATTGATGTTGAGGTCTTTGATCCCATTATGTTGTCTTATTGCTATTGCTAAAACTTCAAGCACTATATTTAGAGGTATGGAGAGAGTGGACTGGCTTTTTGTGTTCCTGATTTTAGTGTGATGGCTTTGAGTTTCTCTCCGTTTAGTTTGATGTTAGTTGTCGGTTTGTTGTAAATAGATTTTATTATATTTAGGTATGTCCCTTGTATCCCTAATCTCTCCAAGACTTTTATCATAAAGGGATGTTGAATTTTGTCAAAAGCTTTTTCAGTATCTAATGAAATGATCATATGGTTTTTTCTTTCAGTTTATTTATATGATGGATTACATTGATAGATTTTCGTATGTTGAACCAGCCCTGCATCTCTGGGATGAAGCCTACTTTATCATAATGGATAATTTTTCTAATGTGTTCTTGGATACAGTTTGCCAGTATTTTGTTGAGGATTTTTGCGTCGATGTTCATGAGTGAGATTGGCATGTAATTCTCTTTCTTAGTTGAGTCTTTGTGTGGTTTTGGTATCAGAGTGACTGTAGCTTTATAAAAGGAATTTGGCAATGACTCTTCTGTTTCTATATTGTGAAATACATTAAGGAGTATAGGTATTAGGTCTTCTTGGAAGTTCTGGTAGAATTCCGCATTGAAACCATCTGGTCCTGGGCTTTTTTTGGTAGGGAGGTTTTTGATAACAGCTTCTTATTCTTTGTGACTAATACGTTTAATTTTGGTATATGGTATTTATCTAAAAACGTGTCCATTTCTTTTACATTTTCCAGTTTTGTGGCATACAGGCTTTTGTAGTAAGATCTAATGATTCTTTGAATTTCCTCTGTTTCTGTGGTGATGTCCTCCTTTTCATTTATGATCTTATTAATTTGCATATTCTCTCTCTGCCGTTTGATTAGTTTGGATAGGGGTTTATCAATCTTGTTGATTTTCTCCAAGATCCAGCTTTTTGTTTCATTGATTCTTTGGGTTGTTTTCTGTGTTTCTATTTTGTTGATTTCTGCCCTCAGTTTGATTATTTTCAGTCTTCTCCTCCTCCTAGGTGAGTCTGCTACTTTTTTTTCTAGAGCTTTCAGGTGTGCTGTTAAGTCTCCAAAGTGTGCTTTCTCTGTTTTCTTTAAGTGGGTCCTTAGTGCTATGAACTTACCTCTTAGGAATGCTTTCATAGTGTCCCATAAGTTTGTGTAGGTTGTTTCTTTATTTTCAATGAATTCAAGGAAGACTTTAATTTCTTTCTTTATTTCTTCCTTGATCCAGGTGTGGTTCAGTAGTTGACTCTTCAGTTTTCATGGGTTGCAGGCTTTCTGGGGGTAGCATTGTTATTGAATTCTAACTTCAATCCATGGTGATCTGATAAGACACAGGAGGTTACGAATATTTTTTTGTAACTGTGGAAGTTTGCTTTGTTACTGAGTATGTGGTCAATTTTCGAGAAGGTTCCATGAGCTGCAGAGAAGAAGGTATATTCTTTCCTATTTGGGTGAAATGTTCTATAGATGTCTGTTAAGTCCATTTGATTCATTACCTCCATTAATGCTCTAATTCCTCTGTTAGGTTTCTCTCTGGTTGACCTGTCCATTGGTGAGAGAGGAGTGTTGAAGTCTCCTACTATTAGTGTGTGCGGTTTGATGGCAGCCTTGAGTTTTAGTAATGTTTCTTTTACGTACGTGGGTGCTTTTATATTAGGGGCATAGATATTCAGGATTGAGACTTTATCCTGTTGAATTGTTCCTGTTATGAGTATAAAATGTCCCTCTCTATCTTTTCTGATTGATTTAAGTTTGAAGTCAACTTTATTAGAAATTAGTATGGCCACTCCTGCTTGTTTCTTAGGTCCATTTGCTTGATAAGCCTTTTCCCATCTCTTTACTCTGAGTAGGTGCCTGTCTTTGTGGTTGAGGTGTGTTTCTTTTAAACAGCAGAATGTTGGATTCTGTTTTCATATTCAATCTCTTAGCCTGTGCCTTTTTATAGGTGTGTTGAGTCCATTGACATTAATTGATATTAATGACCAGTGGTTGTTAACTCTGGTCACACTTTTAGTATTAGAGTTTGTGTGTTTCCCTTCTTTGAGTTGTGTTGGTGAAGGGTCTCTAGATGTTTGAGTTATTGTGGTCATTGTTGGACTCCTTGGTTTGTGATTTTCCTTCTATTACTTTCTGTAAGGCTGGATTTGTGGCTACGTATTATTTAAATCTGTTTTTATCCTGGAAAATTTTGTTTTCTCCATTTATAGTGAACGAAAGCTTGTCTGGGTATAGTAGTCTGAGCTTCCATCCATGGTCTCTTAGTTTTTGCATTACATCTATCCAGGACCTTCGGCTTTCATTGTTTCCTTAGAGAAGTCAGGTGTAAGTCTGATAGGTTTACCTTTATAAGTAACTTGACCTTTTTCCTTTGCAGCTTTTAATATTCTTTCTTTATTCTGTATGTTTTGTGTTTTGATTATTATATGGTGAGGAGATTTTTTTTGGTTCAGTCTATTCGGTGTTCTGTTCGCTTCTTGAACCTTCAAAGGAATATCTTTCTTTAGGTTGGGAAAATTTTCTTCTATAATTTTATTAAATATATTTTCTGGACCATTGAGCTGCACTTCTTCTCCTTCTTCTATCCCAATTATTCTTAGATTTGTTTTTTTTTATTGTGTCCCAGATTTCCTGAATGTTTTGTGATGAGAATTTGTTGGTTTTGCTATTTTCTTTGATCAGTGTGTTTATTTTCTCTATGGTATCTTCAGTGTCTGACATTCTTTCTTCTATCTCTTGTAATCTTGTCTCTGTAGTTCCTGTTCGCTTACCCAGATTTTCCATCTCCATCCTTCCCTCAGTTTGTGTTTTCTTCATTACTTCCATTTCATTCTTCACGTCTGAATTGCTTCCCTTACCTGTTTGATTGCTTTTTCTTGTTTCTCTTGGTTTTCTTGGGTATCTTTGAGAGATTTATTCATTTCCTCTATCTTTTTGTTTGTGATCTCTAATTGTTTATGGCAGTTTTTCACCTCCTGTTTAAGGTCTTCTATTATTTTCAAATAATTCACTTTTGAGTTGATTTCTTCTAATTTTTCTAGAGTAGGGTGTACAATTCTCCTTATTTCGGGATCCCTGGATTCTGGTGATGTCATGTTGCCTTTCATGTTGTTGGAGGAATTCTTTTATTGGCGGCTTCCCATCTCTTCCTTCAAATGGAGCCAGGAGAGGCCTGGTGTCTTGGTTCAGTCTTTGCTGTGGCTGACTCTCTGGGTGTATCTCTTCAGTGTAGAAGCTGGAACTGTCCCTTCGAGATGGAACTCCTCAGCACCAAAGTATGGACGCCTGGTAGTCCAATGACCCGAGGACAAAAGGGGGAACTTGGGGGGCAGGGTGGGGATGTGTAGAACACAGGACACCCTGTAGCACAAGCTGAAGATGTGCGTGCTCCCTTTCGGTTGGGTCCTTGAGGCCTGTCCGGTAGGTAGGCACTCACCGTTCTGGGTGGGTGGCCTTAGTGTAGGAGCAGAAAACTGTTCCTGAGCAAAGGACCTTGCAGAAAACGCAGGCTTGGGGGTCTGGGTCATGTGTAAGAAAGATAGCCCTGCAGAAGGAGCTGGGGGAGGGGGTTTGTGCTCTCTTCCAGGACAATCCACCCCTGGATAGCACACACTCACCCATCCAGATGGAACTCCTCAGCACCTAAACAGGGCCACCTGGTAGCTCAATGATCCAGGGACAAAAGGAAGAACAGAATGGGGCAGGCAGTGCGGGATCCAGGAGAGCACAGGAGACCCTGGAGCAAGAGCTGAAGGTGCCTGGGCTCCCTTACAGGGGACCTTGAGGCCTGCCCGGTAGGCAGGCACTCACCACTCTCCCTACATCTAATTTTAATAGCAAAATCTTACTACCAAATTCCTATAGCATCCATTAAATTTTTCATTGGAGAGAATCTTCACAAGACCATACGCTTGGATTTTTATGCAAGTATATCTTATACAGTTTAGTGTACATTGTTTTTAAATATTGAAGGACATTAGCACAAAATTGAAGATCAGAATCACAGAAAAAACTTTTACCAGTAAATGAAGACATTTCCTGAAATAAACTGTGAATAAACTGACAAACAATTTAATTCCATTTGAATAAGTGTTCAGATGGAAAAAAATCTAGGAAATTAAAAAGAAATAGAATCTCTTATTTAAATATCTATTAGCAGAAAAACTGGGGTTTTTAGAACATCTGAACATGCATCAAAGATCTATTCTTGGCGGCATACTCATTTGAGTATTAGAGAAAATAATTAACATATTTATTAAATAATTTGCATTCATTTGATCAAACTCCAAAAGAATAGAAAATTAAAATGTGATAATCTTGAATTCTCAATCCATGATGTCAGAGAATTTGACAAATGTGTGTTTGCCATTCAGACTTCTTCCTCTTTCCAATTTCACATACAGTAAAAGAAGAAGGAATTTTCAGGTCAATTATATACAAATAGAAAGAATTACACAGAATAAAAAATACAAAGATAACAATTAAAGACGTTATAGGTAGATAAACATACCAATCCAAGAAACAATTTAGATAATCATATCAACATGTACACAAATAATTCTTAAGATCTGTAAGAGTAGGTTTGTCAGTAACTTCTCACAGAAAGAATACTTTTCCAAATCAAGCAATGTGTGATGCATTTCCTCTGTGAAATATGAACACTGGAAATGGGAGTAGTTTTTTTAATAAATATAATAAATACATGACTACATTTCATCTGTGCTCATAATCCAGTTTCTGGTAGTATGGCTAGGGTTAATATGTTGATAAAATTTAAATTTTCAATTCATGATTTTGTCCAAAATATTTTTTTTTGCTGTGTAATGATGTGATCTGTTTATTTAAAATGATTTCCCAGTACGCCCAATAATTTAGCAGGCTTTCTTTCACTTCTACCTCAAACAATCAACAAAACTTTGTATTTTATTTTAACCATGTATGCTATTTTGACATTTTATTAATACCAGATTTCAATACATTGACCAATGGATAATACAGATTTCAATTAGATCCTTGGTAGGCATGGTCTCATTTCTGGATTCTTGGGATTTTGGTGATGGTGGCTGTTCCTTCAGGCCCTGTCTCCAACCTGCTGTAAGACTTAAGCAGCACACTCCTCCCTTCAAGGCATCTTTATTGCCTTCAAAATGTTATACATTCAAGAATAATTTATTTCCTTTAAAATAAAATGCAGCATAAAGACCCTCATGAAAGACATCATATAGTGTGCTTAGAAAAATATGCTTTAGTGCTAGAAGAAAAAAATAGTGACTGGAATGATAGTTCTAAAACTCAGCTTTGCACTTCATAATGGGTCTAATTGAGGCATTATTTACATATAATCAAGCATATTTAATAAACTTATAGCCTAATAAATTCTAAACCTAACTAGATCTTCCCAAAATCACATCTCTAAAACTAATTTTAAATACTATTCAAAAGAGAAAGAAGACAGTTTTTTGCTCATAAGTTTTAATAATTTGGTTTAGTTAAGCTAGGGCTCATACTACAAAGTGCTGGGTTTACATCTCAAAAATGAGCAAGTAGTAATTTTCCACAAAACAGTCCCATTAATCTTCTTGGCTAATGTGACATTTTATGAACCTTCATAATACAGAGCAAGATGTGTTTTACTTTTATACTAGTTGTGATGAGATGATAAGATAAAACACTTTTCAAATTTCCTTAAGTGTAAAAAGGCAAAAAATAGAGTAAAGAGCTTCGTCTAAAGTGAAATACTATACATATGAAACTATAATCATTTTCTCTTAGGCAATATATGATTCCCTTGCTGTGACAGGACTGAATTTACTGTGAATCTTAGGCTGGTCAAACTCTTGGAAATCCTCTTGCCTTAACATTCAAAGATAAAGATTACAGGTATGTGCCACCATGCCTGACTCACTGTTACTTTTAACATTTTAATAGTCAAAGATAGGGTTTAATATGATTTTTAAAACCAACCCTGATTATAATCCTTATATTATGCAGTAGGATTTTAAGTCATTTACTATGCTTTTTATTTTATATGCTGAAGAAGAAGCACATAATTTATCTTAGAAATTAATGAAGTATAAATAATATTTGGATACAGCTATAAAATCAATCAATAAACACAAAATTTAAATGATTGTATGGACATGTTATTTGTCAAAATTAAGAAGGATCTTACTTTCCATATGATCAAAAGTATATTCTCAAGTTCTCCATAAGGTGATGGAGTTCATCTGTCAGCGATCAACTGTTCTAATATAGAAGTAATGCCTTTAAGTGACTCATTAGTGCAGTGTTCCCACAAATGAATTGTTATAGTGTTTCAGTCACAGAATAGAAACTTGGTTTTATTATACAAGTCTCACATAAGGCTGAATTTCCATGTTTGCTTCATCTTCAGGTCACCTTAAATCACACTCTTATAGTAAGATAATGCATACTGGAGTCAGGAATGATCAGTCAACCACTGATCATTGTAATCATAATGTCTTGTTATTTTTTCATGCACAGTGAATATTTGTTTTGGGTGACATTAAATGGAAGAAAACACCATTCAAATATTCAAGTAAGTGACTCTAGTTAATGTGAAAGTAAATTCACATTAAAAGCTATGAGAAATGACTCCTATATTACAAACTCAACTATACATTAGTAGTACATGGAATTGCAGATCATTCTGAGAATCACACAAAGAAATCAACTGGATACTCTGGTGGTGGAAAATGTAAAAGGCAGAACACTGTGTTTTAATATAGGAACAATTACCATGGAAAGTAATATGATGATAGAGATTTTGTGCTTAAGGCTTCATCAGCTCCATGCATGTCAGAAAGAAAAGGAAAACTAATACTGTCATGAAGAGCAAAGGACATCGTTTTCTCTAGTTGCAAGTCATTTGAGATGTGCTGTATCCCCAGGCTTCCCAAGGTTTTTACAATACTGAGCAACTTTTTTTCCTAAACGGGAGCCTGTTTTTTCATGTTAAATTGTAGTCAGCTTCTTATGACTACTGAGGTCATACAGGGTTAACTATGTGCTGGGTCAACAAGCAAGGTCATGCTCAGCTCAGTGAGTGGCTAGACTGGAGTGTCATAAATCAGGAGTTCCAGGAGCTCAGACACAGACAATATGATCTCTTATAACTGAGGTCTATTCCCAGTCAGGTGCATACTAAAATGAGGAAAGTCACAGACACCCAAAATATCAGGGGATATTAGCAGTCTCTCACTTCTAACCTTATTTTCCAGATATATGGCAGCATTTTCTTAAACTCTTTTCTCATTTTTAAAGTATTCTGATACTTCGAATGCTATGGCCATATTCAATAAACAGGGAGAACTATGGATATGTGTTTTAAAGACTTTCACAAGCCCAAGCCTGGAATAGTTCTTTATACCTATGATTGTAGCTGTCAAAGAGGATATCTTGAGCTTAGGAGACAAAGCCATGTCTAAGCAATATAGAAAAAGACCTGTCTAAAAACCAAAGACCTTTTTTGAACCACTCATCTCCCTCATTCCAAATATTTGTCTAAAATAGTAATCCTGCCAAATATAAAATATCCCCTCTTTGTAATCCTTTAGTTTACTTAATGGTAGAGTTTTGAAATAGTCACCTAGTATATTCTCCTTACTCCACCCACCTAATTTTCTGCCCTATCAACTAGGCCAAGGCAGTCTCTTTATTTAACCAATAAAAGTAACACCTAGACATAGACCCTCCTACACCATTTTTTCAGTAAATACTTTCACATTTGGCTAGAACTGTATATTTCGATAATTTCAGCCTCAGCATTTTTCCTGGATTTCCAAATAGTATATGTTTTTACATTTTTGAGTACATTATGGGTAGAGAGTGAAGAGATCTAGAAATAGACAGGACTACTGTAACATAGGTACATATGAGAGTACCTCAAAGACATCTTTTTTTAAATTTATTTATTTATTAAGGATTTCTGCCTCCTCCCCGCCACTGCCTCCCATTTCCCTCCCCCTCCCCCATCAAGTCTCCCTCCCTTATTAGCTCGAAGAGCAATCAGGGTTCCCTGACCTGTGGGAAGCCCAAGGGCCGCCCACCTCTATCCAGGTCTAGTAAGGTGAGCATTCAAACTGCCTAGTCTACCCCAAAGCCAGTACGTGCAATAGGGTCAAAAACCCACTGCCATTGTTCTTGAGTTCTTACTTTAGAAGTATCTTAATTTTGTACTGATTCAAATAAGTTTTTATTACCTTTTATTTATATAACAAAAATTTCCATTCCTGTTGTACCTAGAAAAGGCATTAAAACCTAAGTGAATATATTCATATTATCATTAAAGTACATTAAATATACTTATACATGCATATATGTATATATGCACATAGTCATAATTTTGGAAGTTCATTTTGATACTAGTCAAAATGACAAAATATTCAAGGGGCTGGAGAGTGGCTCAGAGGTTAAGAGCATTGCCTGCTCTTCCAAAGGTCCTGAGTTCAATTCCCAGCAACCACATGGTGGCTCACAACCATCTGTAATGGGGTCAGGTGCCCTCTTCTGGCCTGCAGGCATACACACAGACAGAATATTGTATACATAATAAATAAATAAATAAATAAATAAATAAATAAATAAATAAACATTTAAAAAATATTCAAGTATTTATCAATAGTAAAATAAGTAATAAAGTTATTAAATCATAAATTGAAATGTGATGTCACTATTAAACAGAAATTTCTACATATGTTGAAGTAATTTCCAATACACTTATATTATGCCATGTGTGAGTCAGCCTATAAAATATTATAAATGTATATATATGCTTATATATATATATATATATATATATATATATATATATATATATATATAATTTACAAAAACTCTGGTGGAATTTTGATAACATTTGTATTGCTTTAAAATATCAAGATAAATGGGTAAGTAAATTACAAAGCATTTCTCCTTTTTTAACCTGTATATATTTAAATGAACATTAATGACTACATTTTAAACACTCATAAACAGTCACTTAGAAGTCTCACTAGACCAAAAATTCACTGTGTCAGATTAGCAAGATTTTCTTTAATGAAACCTGAATGAATCTTCAAGGCATAGTTAAATAAATTTTCTAGGTTTGCCAAAGTCCAGAAACACTGTCTTAGAACTCTCTGAAGGACAGCCCTGCTGGTATCTAAAAACAATGGAAGAGATAACATTCTGACTCAGCATATTCTGGGAGCTAAACTATCTGTCTAAATGCCGTCTTTAGAGAATGGGGTTTCAAAGCTGAGGTTTAATGTGTACACTAATGACTTGGTAATTGTCTTAATAACTTTTCAATGAAGTGTGAAATTCTCTGTTAACATGTCAACAATGTGTAAAATGTTGTACAAGCATGGTTTTATTATTAAAGTGTATATCTACTCTGATATTCTCATCAATATACTTTTAAAAACATCTTGAATTATGGATTTCTTTTTTTGTCACTTAAAAAAAGACTTATAGTAGTGAAGTTTGTTACACAACCCAAAAATGTCTCTGGTTACATTCCAAGCATGTGATCAATTAACATTTCTATTGACTTGTTGCCGGACCTCCTCCTGGGCTCTCAGCCGCTATTGGCTGAAGGAGCAGAAGGAGCTCCCGCAACATTGACTGATAATTATTCTTCTTCCTTTTAATATTTTTTTTATTATTTCATGTATCTGAATGTGCTTGTGCCTATGTACATGTGTATGTAATGATATGATTGTGTACACATATGCCAAGACACATAAGTAGCACTCATAAAATCTTCATGGAGTCAGTTCTCTCTTTTTGCTTTAATCTGGGTTCTCAAGGATCAAACTCTTGTTGGGAATTGGGAGTTTAGAAAAGGAAATAAGCACATCATAGAGGGGAGACAGTCTTTGAGAAGATGTGCAGGATCTGCTGAAGATGAGGGCAGAAAGGGACAGAGAATCCACACCAGGATGTCTGCTATAGAGCTAGGGGTAAGACTGGGTACTGGATTTGAAGGAGAGAAGGGAGAAGTGCAAATCTACAGTTAGTCTTCCTGCTGCTCTGCCCTGTGTGCTTCATCTGATATTTCTAAATTTACTTAGCATTTTCATGAACAGCAAGTTTCATAATTTCTTTCCATGAGAATAAATCTATACTAATCATCAAGTTTTATACTTCTCCAAGCATATCATTATTCTTCTATCAATTTTTAAAAGCTATTTATACTATATATGAGAGTCTAGATTTGACAATAATGTAGTTTTTGAGTCTTTAGGTATTATTTCACTGGTTTTTGACTTCTGCAATACCTGAAAGTAAGCTGTCTTTCTTATTATCCTTTTAAAACTAATCTTTATTTTTTCTCATTTACTATTTTATTGTTGTTTTAATGTTCTCAGGTTTGGCTATAAAATGCAAAACTCTGAATTTTATTTATATTAGTTAATATCCATTAGTCCTCTTGAAACTAAATGAAAATTTCTATCCTAACCAATTCCGAGAACCATGTTAAGGTTTTTTGCTCTTTTGTATAATTAGTTTATCTTCATGCAAGTACATACAAATAAGTATTAGATCATAAAAATGCTCTATGCCAAAAGTATTTTCTGTATATCTGGTATCTCATATTAAATAGAATTAGAAAAATTTAAAGTAAGTATTTGCTTTAAATTACAAATTCTGTTATTTCAGGAACAAATGTGTCTTTGAGTTTGTGGATGTATTGCTAGACCTTAATTTCTAATATTCTGCTCAAATTTCTACATCTATTTTATAGACTCAGTTGATATAATATGCTCATATACTTCAAATGCATACCTATTATCAAAGTTTCCATTTTCATTGGGGAAGATGCTATCTTGAGACAAGATCTTATTCAGAAGTTAAGCCTGTCCTATAACTTAATAGATAACCCTTGCTGGCCTCAAATTGAGAATCCTCAAATCTCTCTCTCTCTCAGGTACTGGGATTCTAGGTATATATCACAGGCCTGGCTCTATTCTTTCTTTGTGTCTTTTAAATAAATATTCATAGAAGACAGGAACAAAATGGATGACATATTTGTATCTAAAATTTTCCCCCAAAGACTTATGTGCTAAAGTTTTTTCTCAGACTTGGTATTGTTATGTGGCAGGGAAGAGCAATATGTGAAGTCTTTAGGTCATTGGAGACATTCTACTAGAGAAAATTATGTGATTTGGCCCTATTTTTTCTACACTATTACTTGTAATCCACAAGAAAAGCAGTTTTGTGTGACTATATACACCTCTCAATTACATGCCACTACACACTCAAAACAATGATGCCAATTTTTTTATGAATCTCTAAAATTAGGAATCAAAATCTCAGGTATGCGTTATAACACAGGAAAATATCACTAATACCTGGGGTTTGTTGGTATTATGTATATGAAAATATGGAAACAATTTCATTCATTGACAGGAGAAGTGTGGGAAAAGTTACAGGAATTTAAAAAAAGTTAAAAGAAATTATAGGAAAAGTAATACAATTTATAGGAACTATTATAGGAATTAAATAATGTCTAGAAATCTGTAAGCAGAGCTTGACAGATTATTCTGGTGGTGCCTCAGAAAATAAAAATGATGATTAGACAGCCAATAATAAAAGATAGTCTGACATAGGTTCAGAGAAATATGAAGATTCTATTGGGAAATAGAATAAAGATCATACTTACTGCAGTGTGTCAAAAGGTTTTTTCTATGTCCTTATGATTTTGAATACTGGGCTTACAAGTGAAGGACTAATTTATGTGGCAGAGAAAAATGTCTAAGTAGCAAAACACTCAGACAGTAGAAAAATTATTAGTTATACTCAGCCAAATTTATATGAAAATATTGGCAACAGGAGAAATATTAATGTAGAAATATTTGAGAACTCATCATCTCAGAAAAAAAAAATGGTCACATGTAAAAGTAAAAGTGTTGTCCAGAGAGGATGCTGTTACAGTTTCTAATGTTTGCCAAAAGAATCCAAGTATTTTACAATGAAGCAATAGGAAAGATGCTTTGTCAAAATTTAATGCAAGGTCACAAAGTTAGAAATGCCCATTTGTTTTCAAGTAAGAATTCTTTAGGACAACAGCCCTGGGGATCCTACATGTTCAAAAGTACCTATGCATTCAGTTTTCTGATTTCAGTCCTCAATGAAGAGAATGAAGAGATTCCTGCAGTCATGGTTTAAAAATGTTCAAATTTAGCACTGCTGGTGGAAGATGCTAGATTTACAGAAAAGCCATGTAATACAGTCATGGGGCCATGGGAGTTTCCAACAATATTTCAAAGGAAAATTCAGGGACCAAGCATTATTTTGCATGCTCAGGTTTCTGTTCTTAGACTCTGAAGCAATATGTAAACACACAGGAATAAAGAAAATGCTGTCGATGTAAGGAAGAAATGTTAGGAGCATGACAACACCAGTGGCATGCAGTCACATTAAAGAGCATCCATGCATGGCTTTCTCAAAAAATATTTTAAAATGGCATAGAAATATTGTTTCTTAAATAATAAGTGAAAGGAAGAGTATTTTGGTATAAATTACTTAAAAACAATGTGGCTATGTGTTACAAAGAGCAATGCCACACTAGTAGTTCTTGTGAAGTTCTGTAGAATTCAAACACTATTACAGCATACAGTAAAGATATAATGTTGCTCTTACAAGTTTTGGGTATTGCCTTAGTTTGAACCATATTCAGTAGGTTTCTGTTTTCTATTTTGAAATAATAATGTCTGTCCTCTGCTTAACATAATTTCTAACTTGGATGCATATAATTAAAAAGTTATTTTTAGGACTTCACTGCTGACATTAACTTGATTCACAAAGAAATGGACTTGAATTTAAACAATAATGAATTAGAATTTGAGGAGCTCCTTTATATGTACTGAACTATTTTTTTCTGTTGTTGTGATAAAAATATTAGGAGTCAGTTTGAATTTGAAGGTTAGGGGACTTCGGGTATAATTAGGTCCCTTTCTCATTGATGGAAGCACAATAATTAACAAAGAGCAACTTACGAGAAAAAGGACTCAGTTTGGCTCACATTGTGAGCAGGTCATGCCACAATGGCAAAGAAGACATGGTAGAATTTGTTGTGGAGGTAACATATAGCTTAAACATTTTACATCTTTTTTAATTGATTTCAATTCTATCTATTTTATTTGAAATTGTTATGCATTTGTATCATCTCCTCCTTCCTGTTCCTCTTTCCAAATGTTCCCATGTACACCACTTTAGTGATTTGAAAGAAAATGGCCTGCAAAGGTAGTGGCACTGTTAGGAGGTGTGGCCTTGTTGTAGGTATGGCCTACAAAACTTATGCCACAAACTACCAGTGTGACATTACTGTTTGCAACACACATATCCCCTTTGTTTTTAAATAATTTATATAAAAATACTCTTCAATTATTTTTAAGAAACAACATTTTTAATTAATTGAAAAAGATTTGGAAGCCAGGCAGTGGTAGTACATGCCTTTGATTCTAGCACTCAGGAGGCAGAAACAGGCAGATCTCTGTAAGTTCCAGGCCAGCCTAGTCTACAATAGCTAGTTCCAGGAAAGTCTCCAAAGCCACAGAGAAACTCAGTCTCACAAAACTAAAAAAAATTATTTTGGAGACAGATTACTTCCTGTTGCCTGTGAGTCAATATATAAGAACTCTCAGCTCCCTGTCCAGCACCATGTCTGCTTGCATGCTACCATACTTTTAGATAACATGCTCTACAGCATGATGTTAATGGACTAAACCTCTGAACTGTGAGCCACCACAATTAAATGCTTTCCTTTAAAGGAGTTGCTCTAAACATGATGTCTCTTCACAACAATAAAATCCCTACTGAAGACAACCTCCTTGCTCTCTTTCAAATTCAGGGTCTTTTTACATTAATTATTGTTACACACACACTCACAAACACTTATATATTCCTATATATACTATATGTATATAAATAATATACTATATAGACTGAGCAGCCTGCCTTTATGCATTTAGGAATACACACACACATAAAACACAACACACGCACACACACACACACACACACATACACACACACACACACACACACACACATATATATATATATAAAACTTACTCAGTCCGTATAGTATATTATTACTGTGTTTGTATGATTTCAGGGACTAGCCATTTGGTGTTGGATAACCAGTTGCTATGCCCTTCCTTGAAGAGATCTATTTCTCCTACTCTCAGCATTTCTTCTTGACTGTGTAGTTCCTTTTGTAAGGTTGAGAACTCCTGGGCTTTTCCTTACTCACTTTGGCACTTTGTTGTCTTTGTTCAGCTCATGTTTGGGCAATCATGTTGGGAAAGCGTTAGGAGTGCAGCATCTGCCATTCTTAGGAGACACGATGTAACATTAAACCCCCTGCTCTTCTGGCTCTTAGAAACTTCCTGCCTGCCCTATCTTCTGCAATATTTCCTAAGCCTTAGCTTCACTTCTTTTCTTGATGTATCCATTAGGAGTGAACTCCATAACTCTGATTTTTGATTGGTTGTTGTTTCCTGTTGCAAAGAGAAGTTTCTTTGATGAGAGCTGAAGAATACATTTATCTGTCAGCATAAGGATAAATATTTAGAATGCTGTTAGGGATTGTATCAGATTAGTAATGCTGTGGGTGTAGGTTCCCCTCCACGATCCATGACTTTACTAGCCCTGGAGAGTTGGCTAGGCTTCTTGTTCCCCACATGATTTCCTTCCTGTTAAGTGGTTCTTAATTCCAATTATAGAGCTGTTGATAACACTAAAGTACATGTGCCACACTATATACTTAAGCTTATCCTGACATGCTGGTTATTTTGTAGCCCACAGGCATCAAGACTTTTTTTTTTTAATTCCTCCTTTGGAAACTTGCATGGCTCCTTCTGATACCATGACAGGGAGGAGGCATTTGGGTTAGTTCTAGCCAAGGGGCTTTTGGGCCCTATGTCTGAAATGCATAAAATCTAGAATGTTTATGCACCTCTGGAGGAGTGGGTGGCAAACAAGGACAATCTCAATAGCCTATAATGTTTTGGGAATCCCTCAGAAGGCCATGACCAACAACTCAAAAGACAGCATCTCATAACTGGTGTTGGGGTTTTGTTAAATGGTCTTTGGATTCAGAAGAAGCATTATCAGCCTAGATGAGAAAAATTTGGTAATCAATGTCAAGAATTTTCAAAACAATAAAAATCAATCTACCATATGACCCAGCTGTACCATTATTTGACATATGCCCAAAGTATTCAATACCATACTCCACAGATGTTTTCAGCCACGTTCATTCTGTCTTTTTCACAATAGCTAGAAAAGGGATGCAAACTAAATGTCCTTCAACCAATGAATGGATAATTAAAATGTAATGTATGGATATTGTGAAATACTATTCAGTAAAATGCAATTATGAATTTTGCAGGTAAATGTATAATACTTAAAAAGATTAAATTGAGTGAGGCAACTAAGACCTAGAAAAAAGTTGCTTATTATATTTCTTTTATTGAATTAATTTTTTCAGATAATATATTCTGATCAGAAGCACCTCAGCTTCTTCCTGATCATATCTACCTCCCCACTTGTCCAACTCTATAGAAAACAGACAAATAAACAAAAACCCAAAAATCAGATTTTTTTAAAAAGTAATGCTCACAAAGAGAAATAAAACATAAAACATAAAAAACACATTCCAAAATATACACACAGAAGACCAATAAGAAAAAAACACCCAAGCAAAGCAATATGAGATAAAAAGTGTACAAAAACATGTTTGAGATTGTTTTGGGTTGACAAACTACTCCTGGTTTTGGAGCCTACCATTTACATGGTTAATAAACCTACTGAGACTCCATTAGAGAAAACTAATTTTGGTTTGCAAATGGATGTCAGTTGCACAGAGTTTTTGTTTAAGGGTGGGGAACCCATGACTACTTCCTACTTTCAGCAATAAAAACCTTTCTGGTTGGAATCATGCTGCCACAGTCTCTGTGGGTTCATATGTGTATCTGGAAGACACTGTTTCCTTGGATTCATCCAACCCCTTTAGCTCTAACATTCTTTTTGCCTTTGATTCCATATAGCTTCCTAAGTCCTGAGTGAAGGGGTTTGATGAAGACCCCAAATGAAAGATTGAATGGTCCCAATTCTCTCGTTTTCCGTATATTGCCCAGTTGTGGGTCACCATGTTAGTTCACATATACTGCAAGAGGAAGCTTCTCTGATAATGGCTGAACAAGGCATGGATCTATGAGCTTAGCAGCATGCCATTAGGATTGATTTTATTGTTATATTCCTTTATAAGAAGAATAATATTTGGTTTTCATCTTACCCCATGGTCTCTCCACTCTAAGGTTCTTGCCCACCTGAGTAATATCTAGTGGGGATGAATTCCATCTCATGGAGTGGGCCTTAAATCCAGTGAGTAAGTGATTGTTTACTTCAACAACATTTGTGACAGACACTATTACACCAGTATATCTTTTTAGATAGGTTACCATTGTAGATCACAAGGTTTGCAGCTGGGTTGAAAATTAGCTTTTTCCTCTGGTAATGTACAGAGTAACTTTCAGTGATATAAATGCTTGTCTCTAAGGGTGAAGTCTCTAATTAGGCACCAGGTTGATTTCTCCATGTTCACTGAGATTTAAATGTTGTCTTCAGGAATAGGATTTTACCATTAGTTTATGGAGAAGAAAGAATAACCTGAGATATTTGTGGGTTTCCATAGGACATCTTGGGTCAGTGCCTAAACTACATGGGATATTGTTTCTCCAGTTATTTTATATGAACTCACATATAAAGATTTGGAGTTGGATCCTCAGATTAAAGAGAAATGTGCTCTCATCTGAGGCTCCAACTTCAAATCTTCAGATGTCGAGATCATTTCTTGGAGTAACTTCAGAAACCAGGAAAATAAAAATAGACCATTGCCAGATCGGGTTGGGAGGAATAGAAGTGTAGAAGTGATTTGATCAGGAAAATGGAAAAAAAAGAACAGGAAAAATCACTAACTATGGTAGCAGATAAATAAAAAAGGAAGGTAAAATATCTGTAAGGATGTCTGAAAAATTCATAGGGAATTATATTATCAACTATCTAACTTTAAAAACCCTATAATACATATAATTCTGTTAATAAATAAACAAATATATACTCACATCTTAGCAGAAAAATGATTTGACCAAATTTAAACATTCCCCTTTTTATGTAATCTCTACTAAGTCTAGAAATCAAAGGGGACTGTGATATATAGCTGGCTTTCCCTCCTTTACCTTTGCAATAAGTTCTAGAATCTGACTTAGTGGATGTTTCCACTCACACTTAAAGTGAGCATTTCTTTCTTATTAACTCATTTGGAAAAGGCCTCATAGAGGTGTCTAGAAGTGTGTCTCTTAAGTTTTATCAAAGTCAAAGAAGTTGAAAATGAAGATTAACCATAACACTCTACTACTCAGTTATGATCTATTTCCTTTTTCTTGCTTTTGGTTTCACATAAGGATCTTACTGATTTTAGTACAGCCTTGAACTTCCTTTGTATCTGAGTCAGGCCTTTTGAACTTTTGATCATTCTATCTTGGGCTTGCAAATCTCTAGGATTAAGCATTTAGTAACAAGTCTGAAGTGGGAGTCCTCTCTGTGCTGTGATTACCATTAATGAATAAAGAAACTGTCTTGGCTTGTTGATAGAGTAGAACTTTAGGTAGGCGGACAAGACAGAACTGAATGCTGTGAAGAAGACCATGGAGCCGCCAAAGTCAAACATGCGAAATCTTTGCCGTTAAGCCACTGCCAATAAGAATTAGATAACTCTTAATATAAGAATTAGCCAATAAGAAGCTAAAGATAATGGATGAAGCAGTGTTTAAATTAATACAATTTCTGTATGATTATTTCAGTTCTGGGCGGCAGGGTCAAACAAGCAGCTCCTCCTTCTACACAAGTCTAATTATAATTTGAACAGTTCCTCAATGTCAATATATTACAGGCTTAGACCTCAAATTGTTACAATTTATAGAATCTAGAGGAAAGTCCTTATATCAATAATGATGTACCCTCAAAAACTAAATGTGTGATTCTTGTCACTTTTACTTTCTCTTTTTTTCCCCTTTCCAACAATTCATGAATTGTGCAGTTTTGCTTCACCATATGTCATAGTGTGTTACCTGAGGAGCAAATCCATGAGGCCAACTCATAATTGACTGAAACCTTTAAAACTTTCTATTTTGACTATCTTAAGAATGTATTGTAATAATGAAAGCTTACACAATTTTCTTTGAAACTTCAGTGAACCAGAAAGGTTATATATTTATATGTATATATGTATATGTATATATACATATATATCCATTAAATAAAGTTTCTTAGAATTTTGATAAATTTTGATAGACAATTACATTTTTGACTGATGTCCAATTGAATCAGTGGGGTAGCAGCATTATAACTTCCCATGGTTAATTAACTCGTGGTTAATGAGTGGTAAATGTACTGCTTCACAACATTATCCAATAACAATTTATTTATAATTATATATTTATATAAATTAGTATGCCTCAAAGCCATGTTATCATATTTGCATAAATTTAAAACTACCAAATATATAAGCAAAATACAATTACTTGTCACTGTTTATCATCAGTCTGCTTCCTCTTTAGTAATGATTTTTTCCAAAAGGGTCTATTTCATTTGATATTGTAATAACCGCATTAGATCTCTAGTCTTTGCTAGGTTCCTGAAACATTTTTCTACTCCTTTGTCTAAAATTTTGCACTACTTAACTCTAATAAGAACCCTCCATTTATGTATTCTGCTTCCTGTATTATTTTCAAGTTATTGGATACATTGTATTTTATTATACCATCATCAATATTTCTTAAATATCTTTGAAATTTTCCAAATTTTCATCTCTGATAAATTGTGATCTAGTATTTACTTCTGATTCAGGAAGTCTATATTATCTTGTTTAGTCTTCTATTGAGTTTGTCCATTTTACTTTATTTCTCATCTGATATGATATACATATATATATATATATTTGAAATTATACTTTTAATTATCTTTTCCTTTTTCTGCTCATTACTAAATTTTACAGGAATATTTTCATTTCCACCACTACCCCAAGTTCCTAGATCTATTGTCTTTGTTGTGATTATTGATTGCCAGTGAAGGGCTATCATTATTGGACATTGGTTGTAATTTTTGTTTTTATGTTTTGAGCTCATATTTTTCAAAAAGAAAATTCTCGTAGAAACTAAATAAGAATTGTGTCTGGCCAAGGATTTTCTTCTAAGTATCTATTATCTTCTTTGAAATTCACATGATGGTGATGATAAAAATGCTATTTATTCTCTTGTAGCATGAAAACAATAAGATGAGTCTTAAAGATGGCATAGTTTGTGTTTTTAAGTTTCATAGAGTAGAGGTGATTTCCCTATAAATAATGATAGATAAAATATTTTTACTTTCCCTGGGACAAAGTGACGAAATTTCCAGGTCTCTCTTTCAATTTGAGTGTACCTTTCAAGATTCATCCATGGTTTAATAGAGGATCCTCAGGCCTAACCACTTAATTTTAAATGATGAATGAATTAAAGTTATGCTTTAATTTCCTGGCTGTGAATGGGATAAAAATAAGACTTAAATTTGTATTTCTGACTGTGGTTACCATGATAACAAACTTTTGAGATTTCTATCAGTATCTCTCTACTTCTCAGACCTAGTGACTTCCTTGTTCTCCCTTTAACCAATATATTTTAGTACACAGTTCAGCAACTTTTTAAAATTTTCTAAACATATTATGTGTTTTTAATGGAGAGCGATATAGTTAGCAGTTTTCTATACTTGAATAATACCTTGATATATGTATCTTTAGTTAACTCAGATCCATAAAGACAAACTATGAATGTTTTCTCTCATCGTGAATGTTAGTTTTAAATCTTCAAATATGTGTGTTTCATTTGAAATATCCATAGAAACCAGGAATTAGTAAACAGCAACAGTGGAAGGGTTTTAAGGGAAGGGAGATGTGTATCAGCGTAAATGAATGCAGACAGAAATTGTAATAAATATATACAGCTTTAATTGGGAAATAGACTTACAGAACCAGAGGTTCTAGTGAAGGACAGGAAAGCAGAAGGGGCAGCCGGGATCGCGTTCGCAATCTTTATAAGTATAAAATATCCTCGGGGGACCCCCGCCCTATAAGTAAGGTGATTGGCTGGGTCTCTCCTACAGAGATGGGAACTGGTGGTATAAAGGCTTAAAGGTAATTAATAGGACAAGAATAATAACAAAGTGGTGAGAATGGGGTTGCAGGGTAGAGGAGGGAATTTAAGGAGGAATAAATAAGAACTAAATTTACTTCAAAAAACGTCATATAGAAACCTTATTCCTGTAAAAAAAAAACATATATAAACAGGACAACAATGCCTCTACTAGCCACCCCGAGCTAACTAATAAAAGTTCAGTGTCAGGAATGGATTACCTATTTTGGGATCATGGTTTGGTGAGGTACCAGGTATCTGTACATATTGTAAGCTATTGACAATGCTTTTGGTTCAAAAATTGATTGTAAGATTCTACTATTGAAGTCAGCATGTGCATGAGTTATAGAAAGTACAGATACTAAGCTTGAATCAACATAGAAAATTTATCCCCACTGCTTAGTTTTCATAGTGCTGAAAGGTGTTATTCCACACTACTGGAGGAAAAAAAAGCAATTATCAGCCTTACCCAGCTGTGAAATCTAAGAACTAAAATAGCCATTGCTCTGTCAAGATGTACCCAATGGTGCAATAGTGGCATGAACATCATGAGAGTAACTGTCAACTTTCTGACTGTATTCAAGTATTGCTCCAGAAGATAAACCCCATAACTGACATTGTTATTGAAGCTAGCATCCTATGGCTAGACAGGTCATTAGTCCAAGGGGAGAACATACTACAATTATTTTGCTAAATTGGTGTAACGTTAAAGTAACTTCTAATTACTTATCATTATACCTATACATTAATATATTTCTCAACCATCCTCAGAAAAGCTTCTGTTCAAAGTAAATGGTGATTAACAGAGACCCACAACTGATCAAGGTGTGGAGCATTAGAGCCTGCAGAATAATTAGCTCTAAATGGGACATTTATAAAATTCACAGTGTTCAGGGGTCATTGCAAAGGAACAGAAAATATGTAAGAGCCAAATGCAGTGAACAATCACAATGAAACATTGTCTCTGGAAATAAGGCAACTGAAAATATGAATTCATAACAAATATGACAATGTGCACAGTATATGTGCAGGCTCAAGCCAGACAAAAATCACAACATGAAAATGAATAGTGTATATTAAATGTCATGCCGACTCACTGATCTTTTGGCAGTTGATAGCTTGAGAGAGGGGGCAATTAAGAAAGGGGAGGACAATTAAAATATATTGTACATTATAAGTTGAATTTATATGGAAGATGCATTTAATATATATGTATGACACAGATTAGTGGATCAGAAAAGTTACCCTTTATAAACAGGCTTTCCAATAATACTACATGAAATTCTCTGAATGAAATTAAAGTAGTTCCTCTGATATCTAAGAATTTGTACTACCAACTCTATAATCTACTGCTTTTTATTAAGAGTATCTACTCATCATGTCTAGCAATATGTGATCTAAACTAGGAACAAGAGAGAAAAAAATATTTTTGAATTTTCTTGAAAATGCTACCAAGTCCATGCCAGTTTATGAGAGTCCATGACTTATGAACCTCAAAACAGTGGAAAAATATTCCTATAGAGATTAGTTTGGGAAGTAATCACACTTTAGCTAGAAATAATCTTTATGTATACCTTAATAGCCCAGGCAGTGTCATTTGAGACATTTATAATCTTGGGTAAATGTTGTCCACTGGATGTTGTGATGACCCAGGTACTTTTACTTTAAGCCTGTATTCACTTTTATGAATGTTAAACATTATTTTCCATTTTTTTTGTTTTGGTTTCTATGTTTCTAAAACCCCAAGACTACACTGAACATAGTCAAAGCCTAATGGCAAAGCTTTCCATATGCCCCAAGAAAAAGCATTTTCATCTTTAAATCAGAGGGGTTTCTTCTATTTTTTTTTTTGCTAAGGATAAATGTGGTTTTGTGAATTACTTCTTTTAAAGAAGGGTTCATTCACATTGTAAGGTTATCTTCTACTGGAATATCACCCTCTACAAATTTCTGAAGTGGAGACAATATTTGGAAACTTGTCTCCCAGGACAAAGAACTTAATGATCAATGATTGAATCAATGTTCCTAAACTTAATGTCTTTTATCTTCTTTTGAATTTCATAAAACCTAAGAGAATTTGTTGCTATTTTTCTTTGCAAAGGTGAAATGTGACATAGATCTATTTCCTTCAGTGGAAACACGTTACACTGCTGTGTTAAGTTCATCTGTTTCTACTAATATACATAGAGTACTAATGCATTGGGGTGATTTCATTTTTTCTCATGCATGTATTTGTTTTGCTAATGTATTGTTCAAACTTCATCATTATTGGTCTCACATAGTAGTAAAACATAAAAAAGTCAGTAAAAATTGAGCATGTCAAAAGTATCTAGCCTTCAGACAAATTATGTCTACCTTCACCTTTTAGAGTTGGATAATAGTACCCAGGAGATATTCTCAAGTCAATTCTAACCCAGTCTGAACTTGATCTATCACTGTCCTGTTTCACTATCCTTTAAGGATGTCTTATTTTTGCAACCATTTATTCTGTTCCTAATTCATTAAAACTCCTAGATTTTTCCCTAAAATATGCATATCACAAAATTCTCACCTTAAGTAAGTGAGATTTACCTAATAATTATTTGATATTGTTTTAAGCCAATCTTTCATTTACAGTTATCAGATACTTTCATATTGTCTGCAATCACTTGGTAGAACATTATGTTGTTAAAGGTCCTGCCCTCTCCCCATTCTTTTCTATACGTACTCTTGGATATTTTTAATTTAAAATCTTCCGGTGATGCCTTGGATTTGTCAACTGATTGGGGAATAACACATAACTTTTTCTCTAAGAGCAGTTATCTTTTATGTGTATTAGATTTCACTGGGTTCTAGTCAATTACTTCTTATTTTTTATTTTTTTTTAATTTATTTATTTATTAAAGATTTCTGCCTCCTCCCTGCCACCGCCTCCCATTTCCCTCCCCCTCCCCCAATTACTTCTGATCTGGTTAAAAGCTGTATACTTTTTACTTTAATAAAGTCCTGTTCAGAGAGATTAGATACAGAACAAACTTTATTTCCCTGGCATATAATTCTACTCCATACTTTGAGATCTCATTTTCATTTTACAAAAGTAAGGTCTGATATGCCCAAGATCTTTCTCTACCTTCTAAGCAAACTTTTGAATTAATTTAATTCTTCCATAATTTTTATTCTGACACTATTATATTAAAAATATGACAAAAGAAACTTTGAATCCTATTTCACACAGATGGAAAAATCTTAAATCAATAATGAAACAATATGAAAAATACAACAAAATGAAATTTTTTAACTATATTGATTTGGTTCTCACATTGCAAAAATGCAGTGATATTAGAAAATTTATTAATCAAAATAACAGTACTCATTAACATGTTTCATTACAAAATAAAACTTAGATGAAAATAGTGTACTATCTTCAAATTTGGAGAAAAGTTGATAAAATTCATCAGTCATTCATAAAATATCAGAGTAAAATATTGAAGATTATCATTACTGGAATAAAACTATTGGTGAAAGCTTACTACTTTACAATCAAAATAAAAGCAAGCATTTTCAGTGTAAGTCAGAGCTTTTCATTAATCTGTATCCAGAACCAACATGGTGGCTCACAACTGCCTGAAACTACAGTTCCAGGGGGTCTGATGCTGTTTGATTTACAATCTCTAGTACTGCACATAAATACTACACATCCATGCCCTCAGTCACACATATACATAAAATAACATATATTAGAATCATAAAATGTTATCAGTATGGGAAAATTAACAAATTAAATGGTTTCATTTACATTTATATTATCTACGCATTATGAAATAACAATCCATATTATTTATAATATATTAACATTATGTTATTTCTTAAAACTATGTATATTAAAAGTTATGTCAACAAAAATTTGAAATAGAACAAAAATAGTAAAATTAATCAAACAGAAGTAGATTTAATATAAGTTTTTTCTTTAGTGTATATAATAAGGGCCACTGCTGAGTTATACTAAGAAATATGTTACACTCATTTAACCAATGTCAAAATTAAGGAAGCTATTCAGTAACTTCTGGGGAAAATACTAGTTTACATCCCTGGACTTTTCTGCTCTTCTTTTAAAAACAACAACTTTAAATGAATTGAATTGTTTTTGAAAATTATTAATCAAACATTATTGTAATTATTTTTTGAAAACCACTAAGTTTAAGTGGGATCATCTGTGTGATTATCCATTGGAGGCTGGTAAGCACACCAGTGACTGCCCAAACATCAGAATCCGTAACTACCTAACACTTCAGCAGGAAAGTATGGCACTCCTGGACACATCTCCAACCCATTACTAACTGTAGGTGGCCTAGTCTTGGGTAGGCCTATCGCAGAATGCCATTGGTGCTATGAAGCCACAACATCATGATTCTTTGGCTGTTCAATGCCAAAAGTCAACATTTAATTGTCCCTAACCCTATCTTCAAGCTCTCCCTTGTCTTCCACAATAATACATGACTCTTGGAAGTTAAAGTATAAAATGTCATCTTTGGACCCAAACACTCAAGCATTACTTGTACTCAGCATTCTGAGAAGCCAAGCATGTCTCTTTATGGGCATTTCCAAGACAGGCATCTCTGAATAAGATTAGGCATAGCTTTTGTGCATGTATATAAATATAAATATTTAGAAGGTAGATCATCACAATATTAACTTAATGAAAGAACTGTAGTAAATTCACCCAATACCTTCTCAGCCACAGGTTTTTTTCCCAGATTCAAAGTACCAGATATGACTTTTGTCTTGTGGTGGAGGCCTAAAATCCTATGAGATAATAATTGATTACTGCATTAAAGTCGTATCACTATTGCACAGGTTGGCATTCCTTGCTTGACAAGTTGGTATTGTAAATTGGAGCATAACCCTTAAAGGTGAAACTGCCAATTCCTTTTCACTCCTACAAGCCCATATAGTATCTTTCAATCCTTTTAGAGTTGGTCTGTAGGGAGTGAGTTTCCCTATCAATTCTAGCTTCATTAATCTTTATATTACAACCAAATTATATGCAGAATAGTTGACAAGGATACAGTTGCACCTTAACAACTAACTGTGGTGGTTAATGAATGAGAATGGCAAGAGGTATTATTTTAGAGAACTCTAAGGCCTCCTTGACCTGATATAATTCAGGATATAATGCACACTTGACACCAGATTTCTGTTTAATGACCCTTGGCTTTGAAGAGTATTACCATCCAGAAATGCAAGAAATCTCCCTTCAATACTTTTTTTCTGGAATGATTCAAAATTTATATTTATGTGTATGAGTGTGTGTGTCTGCGCATGCATGCACATGAGTGTGCAGGTACTTGAGGAGGGACAGGAGAGAGTGTCGGATCCCCTGAAGCTTGAGTTACAGGCAGTTGTGAGCCACACAACCAGGGTGCTCAGAACCACACACTAGTTCTCTAGAGGAGCAGCAAGAATTGAATCACTCATTTACTTCTCTAGCCCCTAATTAATAAAGTAATATTTACATTTAGCATTTTAATGAATCCTTAGTTTTGGCTAATCCTCCCTCTCCGGGCCTTCCTCATACCTCAGTTCCCATTTAGGCTTAAACATTCCACACCAAAATCACCATCTTTGTTTATAGCATCTATTTTCTATTCACCAGTCCCTCCCTGTTAAGACAACCTCCAGCCCAATCTTGCTGATGCTACTTTCTTTCTACTAAGGATACTTACTTAAACACACAAATCTAAAGACTTGAAAATAGGAAACTCAAAGCCATCCCACTAAACTCAGGAACACGACAAGGCTGTCCACTCTCTCCATACCTCTTCAATATAGTCCTTGAAGATCTAGCAATAGCAATAAGAAAACATAAGGGGATCAAGGGGATTTGAATTGGAAAGGAAGAAATTAAACTTTCGCTGTTTGCAGATGATATGATAGTCTACATAAGCGACCCCAAAAACTCCACCAAAGAACTTTTACAGCTGATAAACAGCTTTAGTAATGTGGCAGGATACAAGATCAACTCCAAAAAATTAGTCGCCCTCTTATACACAAAGGATATGGAAGCAGAGAGGGAAATCAGAGAAGCATCACCTTTCACGATAGCCACAAACAGCATAAAATATCTTGGGGTAAATCTAACCAAGGAAGTGAAAGATCTATTTGAAAAGAACTTTAAGGCATTGAAGAAAGAAATTGAAGAGGATACCAGAAAATGGAAGGACCTCCCCTGTTCTTGGATTGGGAGGTTCAACATAGTAAAACTGGCAATTCTATCAAAGGCAATTTATAGATTCAATGCAATCCCCATCAAGGTCCCATCAAAATTCTTCACAGATCTTGAGAGGACAATAATCAACTTTATATGGAAAAACAAAAAACCCAGGATAGCCAAAAAATCCTATACAATAAAGGATCTGCTGGAGGCATTACCATCCCTAACTTCAAACTCTATTACAGAGCTACAGTAATGAAAACAGTGTGGTACTGGCATAAAAACAGAGAATTCAACCAAAGGAATCATATAGAAGACCAGGATTTTAACCCACAAACCTTTGAACATGTCATTTTTGATAAAGGAGCTAAAAGTATACAATGGAAGAAAGAAAGCATCTTCAACAAATGGTGCTGGCACAACTGGATGTCAACCTGTAGAAGAATGAAAATAGACCCATATCTATCACCATGCACAAAAATCAAGTCCAAATGGATTAAAGACCCCATTATCAGTCCGAACACACTGAACCTGATAGAAGTGAAAGTGGGAAGTATCCTACAACAGATGGGCACAGGAGATCTCTTCCTAGGTATAACCCCAGCAGCACAGACATTAAGGGCAACATTGAATAAATGGGAACTACTAAAACTGAGAAGCTTCTGTAAAGCAAAGGACACGGTCACTAAGACAAAAAGGCAACCTACTGATTGGGAGAAGATCTTCACCAACCCCGCAACAGACAAAGGTCTGATCTCCAAAATATATAGAGAACTCAAGAAACTAGACTTTAAATTCTAATTAACCCAATTAAAAAAATGGGGCACGGAACTGAACAGAGAATTCTCAACAGAAGAAGTTCAAATGGCTAAAAGACACTTAAGGTCATGCTCAACTTCCTTAGCAATCAGGGAAATGCAAATCAAAACAACTTTGAGATATCATCTTACACCTGTCAGAATGGCTAAAATCAAAAACACCAATGATAGCCTTTGCTGGAGAGGCTGTGGAGAAAGGGGTACCCTCATCCATTGCTGGTGGGAATGCAATCTTGTACAACCACTTTGGAAATCAGTATTTCGGTTTCTCAGGAAATTCGGAATCAACCTACCCATGGACACAGCAATACCACTCTTGGGAATATACTCAAGAGATGCCTGATCATATGACAAAAGCATTTGTTCAACTATGTTCATAGCAGTATTATTTGTAATAGCCAGAACCTGGAAACAACCTAGATGTCCTTCAATGGAAGAATGGAAGAAGAAAGTGTGGAATATATACACATTAGAGTACTAAGCTGCAGTAAAAAACAATGACTTCTCGAATTTTACATGCAAATAGATGGAAATAGAAAGCATTATCCTGAGTGAGGTAAGCCAGACCCAAAAAAATGAACATGGGATGTACTCACTCATAATTGGGTTCTAGCCATAAATAAAGGTCACAGAGTCTATAATTGGTGAACCTAAAGAAGCTAAATAAGAAGGTGAACCCAAGGAAAAACATATAGTTATCCTCTTGCCTATGGGAAGTAGACAAAATTGCTGGGGAGATAAGTGGGATCTTGGGGGTGGGATGGGTTGGGGGTATGGGGAGATGGGGAGAGAAAAGTGAGTAGGGGAGGATAGGGGGAACTTGGGGAAACAGGATGATTGGGATAAAAGAAGGCTGGATAGGGGAGCATGGAAGCACAATTCTTAGTTAAGGGAGCCACCTTAGGGCTGGCAAGAGACTTGAACCTAGAGTGGCTCCCAGGAGCCCAAGGTGATGTCCCCAGTTAGTTCCTTGGGCAGATGAGGATAGGGAACCTGAAACAACCCTATCCTATAGCAATACTGAAGAATGAATATCTTGCATATCACCATAGAACCTTCATCTGGTGATGGATGGAGATAGAGACAGAGACCCACACTGGAGTACTGGACTGAACTCCCAAGGTCCCAACGAGGAATGGAAGGAGGGAGAAGATGATCAAGGAAGTCAGGACCACGAGGGTGCACCCACCCACTGAGACAGTGGGCCTGATCTATTGGGAGCTCACCAAGGCCAGCTGGACTATGACTGAAAAAGCATGGGATAAAACTGGATTCTCTGAACATGGTGAACAATGAGGGCTGATGAGAAGCCAAGGACAATGGCATGGGGTTTTGAGCCTACTTCATGCTCTGGCTTTGTGGGAGCCTAGCCAGTTTGGAAGTTTGGATGTTCACCTTTTTTTTTTTTTTTTGGTTTTTCGAGACAGGTTTTCTCTGTGGCTTTTGATCCTGTCCTGGAACTAGCTCTGTAGACCAGGCTGGTCTCTAACTCACAGAGATCTGCCTGCCTCTGCCTCCCGAGTGCTGGGATTAAAGGCGTGTGCCACCATAAAAAAAAAAAGAATAGTACTGTGAGCATCCACTGTGAATTTTTGTGTAATCATACGTGTTCATTTCTCTGGGGAGCACAAGAATGAGAGAGATTGCTGAATCAGTTGATAACTACTTTCTACTTTTTGAGGGAACTGTATTCTGTTTCCAAAGTGACTGCATTGTCAGTGATGACTGAGCACCCTAATTTGCCAGGTACTTCCCAACCCTTGCCATTTGCCCTGTTGTGCATGCATGTGTGGTGGCTGAGAATCAAACCGAGGACCTTGTATATGCGGCGTAAGCTCTATGCCGCATGAGTCACATGCCCAGCCCTGTCTTTAGAGGCAGCCATCTCAGTAATCCAAGTAGCTGGCAATCTACTGCATGCCAAACCTTGATTGTTTGCTTCAGTCTTGGCCGACTGGTTCATTGATGAGAGAAGATAAGTTGGGTAGACTCGTAATTGTGTTCCTCACATGTGAGTCTGTGAGAGAAAATGCTGCTCCTTCCTTGAAGAAGATTTATTCTCCATCTATCAATAACCATTAATCACTTGTTTCTCTTCACCTACAGCTGCGTCCATGTGGGATTTCCTCGGTCCATGTTTGAATGTCAGTTGGTGCTGTCATTATGCCGGTCTTGTTCAAAAAGCCATATTGTTGGGAGTTAATGTGTGCAGATTCCCTGTCATATATAGAAGACAGTATTTTACAGAAGATGTCCTGGTCGTCTAGCTTTTACAATTCTTCCACCTTTTCTTCCATTATTTTTCATGAGGCTTAGGTGTAGGGATTATATTGCAAATATATCATTTTTGGAAGATTGCTGATTACACTTCTCCCTTTGGCAGCTTTTTCAATACAGTGTTCAGAAATCTTAGAATGAAGAATAAGAGGAACAATTATAAGACATATAAATAAGAAAACAACAAGGTAAAGTTCTTTATTTTCAGATGACATAATTCTTTAATTTAAAAGACTGAAAAGACTCCCCTAGAAAACTCAATTTGACACACTTTCAGCAAAATACCAGGATAGGACATCTGTAGCCTTTCTATATACCCAGTAACAAACTCCCTGAGAAGTAATTCAGAAAAGAATTCATTCAGTTCTCCAAGAAATTAAATATGTAAGAATAACCCCAATCAAATAGTGAAAGTCATACTCAACAAAAACTAACATGAGATCCAGATGTACTACTCCTAGATATATACTCAAATGATTCTAAGTTGGTATACCAACAATTGCTAACAAATAAAACCAGCCAAGATATCTATCAAAATATGAATGGGTAAAGAAAATATGGTAGCTATTCAAAATTAATTCTTTTCAGTCATAAAAGAAAATGGAATCACGCTACTTTCAGTAAAATGAGAGCAACTTGAACTCATTCTGTTAAGTGAAAGAAGCTATGCTTAGAGAGACAAATACCACAGGTATTCATGCCTATGCAGTGTCTAAGTTTAAATTTGTCTGTTTGAGTGGATCATGGAAGTAGAAGGAGATCATCAGAGAGGAAAAAGAGATGTGACTTGAGTGGGGTATAAAGAGAGAGTAATAGAATGTACTTGATATGAACTCAGAAAGGAGGAGAAAAGGAAAGGGATTGGCAAGATAGATCAATATGAAGGAAGGCAGTAGGTAAGGGACATGAATAAAAATAAACTTAAATTATATATATATATATATATATATATATATATATATATATCATAATGAAACACATCTCTTTATATTCTGGCTTTAAAGAATTAACTTAAATGAATAATTATCACAATACGATTTGCTGAGTCCATTAAGTGCTGCCACACACACACACACACACACACACACACACACATATATATATATACATATATATATATGAAATATATATATTTGTAGGTAGGAACAATTGTTAACCAATTAAAGAGTTTCATCCTTGAGAAAGACTGATTATCCCTTTAATAGCAGCGGCTAATTGTCAATAGCTCCTCATCTAGGCTCATGGCTAGATTCATAAAGAAAATAATATTTCTTTGACATAAATTCTCCAGATAGATGAATCATGTCATTTTTGCTGATTGCTTGGACAGCATAAGTCTCTTTACATTGCATTCACCCATTGTTTTCTTTTGTGTATATATGTATATATATATACACATACATATATCCTTTAAAAATAAACATTTTGAAGAATATTAATATAAAAGTTAAATTTCAAACATGTAAATCATATCTTATGCTATGGTAACAGAATAAAAAATTATAACTATGAACATCTCATTATACATATAGAAACATATAACTGACAAAATACAACACCCTTTCATTATTAAAGTAGTGCCAAAAGTTCTAAGAACATAAAAAATATACTATCATGCAGGGAGCCGGACAGGATCGCCATTACAAGATGGCGCCGACATCCTGTCTTGTTGGAAACAAACAACTCCATATTTGGCTAAGCCTTTGAGAGCCACGTGTCCCCCGCTTCCTGCATGCACGGTGGATAAGGGTCCTTGGGCCTATCCCGATGCAGTCTGGTGTCAGCTGTCTGTGGCAGCCAATCACAGGGCGACCCGTGTGCCAATTCCCTATTTAAGCAGCTGCCGTAGTGCCCCCTGGCCCCTTCGTTTCTTCCCCTCCTTCCCTTTGCTTCCTTCCCTTTGCTTTCGCCCCTGGCCCCTTCGCCCCTTCACTTCTTGCCCCTTCCCCTTCGCTTCTTGCCCTTCCCTTCCTGCCTCTCGCTTCCTGCCCCCCTCAATCAAGGACTCCAGTAAAGCGTGATCTGAGTAGAATCCTCATGTGGTGGTGTTCTTTCTCGCCGGTCGAGAGAGGTTCGCTGCAGCTGGTGTCGGAAACCCAGGAACTTCGGTCGCCAGGCGAAGGGCGGGAGAGGATTCAGAACTCAACACGTGGAGTGGCGACATCGGTAAGTTTCTCCCAGTATGCTGATTTCGGTCTCCCCAAGTATGCTGTTTGCGGGAGTTGATCCTTGGGTGTTTGGTCTCGTGTTCTTGGCATTTGTGGTGTTCCTCCTAGCCTGCTATTTCTGGTTGCATGGCCGTCAGTCAGGCCGCGGCCTCAGGGAGGAAAACAATGTGGATGTTCCAAGAAAGGGGCGGAAAGCCCTTGTTAAACACCAGGACAGTCATTTAGAATTAGATTCAAAGGGAGAAAACTTGGATAGGCCTAAAAGAAAAAAGGAAAAGGTAAAAGAAAAGGATCCTGATACAGTCCTCCCTAAAAGGGAGGCTAATGAGACTAGGGGAGGTCCCCTCTATCCAGTGCTCAAGGAATTTGTGGGCCTGGATCGGTCTGAGGAGGAGTTAGACCCTCAGGAGGAGGAAGAACTGGAGGAAACCGCCGCTGGCTATGAGGAGAAAAGATGTGGGTGGAGGCGGCCACCCACACATAATGCATCGACAAGGGTGGGTATGGGCCCATTGGCGCCTCGGGAACCATGCCCGCCCCTGTGCCTCCTTCCTACTCGCAAGCGAGAGAAGGATGTAAAGAAAATAGGAGATCTTTCAAGAATTAAATTTCTTATCATACAAGTTTTTCCATTTGTACGGCCCGCTCTTGGGTGGGAGTCGTATTGTTTCAGCTTGAGGTCCTTCCCTGCTGCTAGGTGTGGCTTCAGGGTGGCCTGCTGAGACTCAGGCCTCAGGTCTCTTAATTAAATTTATCAAGGGCCAGAGTTATACTCTAACAAGTGATAATCGTTAAAAATAATAAAACATTTCCGCCTTCACAGGCAGAGATGACAGGACCCAAAACTTCTGTCCTGCTTGATTAAAGTTACTCCAAGATATTTTCTGGTATTCATGGATATTTAAAAGGATGATGTGTCATTTATCCTAGATGTAAAAGAGGTACATCTGGGTTATTTTCAAATTCTAGCTATGATAAGGTAGTTCTGCTGTAAGCAAGGCTGAGCACATGTTTTTATGGTTAAACAACTTTGTATTTAGGCCCAGAAGGGGTATTGCTAAGTTTTGAGGTAGATATTTGCCTAATTTTAAAAAATAGACAAAATGAGGGTCCCTCGGTGCTGGGGAGACTCTCACTCGGGTCTCGGGATGGTGCGGACCATCCTCACTGAGGTCTCACACGTGGCTTTGGTTGCCGGGGGAGGAGTTTGGCCTCTAGTAACCTGGAGAGAGAATTTTTGAGGAGAGGGGCCACAGCCCAGTGGTCCAGGAGGGTCATAAATTCCAAAAATCCAATGATGGTCGCAGGAGGACAGCTCTCTGCCTCGGGACCACTCCCAAGGTCCTAATCCTCTAGTTCCTAAAACAGTAGTGTGATAATTACAGCTGGAAAACCTGTTTTTCAAGGTTAAGGTCTGGTTTTGTCTTAGGCTAGTTCCTGGCGCAGGGTCACTGAACAGGCTAGTCCTGTATTTTTGATTTTTCTCTTCCTGCTGGAGGAGTCTGGATTCATCCAGGTTTTTCAATACTATGTGTGATCCAAAGGTGGCTGTGTCAGTTTACATTTCCAGCCCCAGTTTACACTTCCAGCAATGGAGTTTTTTCCCTACCCACATTTTCTTAAGCATAAATTGTTAACAATAATTTTTAATCTTGGTCATTTTTACAAGGATAAGATAAAATCTCAGAGTTTTAAACTTACATTTCTCTGATGGTTAAAGCATGTTATGTTTAAGAATTTTTTGAGTGCCTCTTAGTCATTTTTGGGTTCGTCTGTTGAGAGTTTTCAGTTTAGGTCTGCAACAAATATTTTTATTGGATTAATTTTTAATAACTAATCTCCTGAGTTCTTCATATATTTTTGAAATGGGTTTATGACAAGTAAAGATCTTTTCCCACTTTATAGCCTTGTTATACAAAAGCTTCTCAATTCAGGAGATATAATTTATGGTTTCTCACAATGTTTGTGCCACTGAGGCTGTGTTTGAGATGTGGCAAAGTGTGCTTCAAAAAATTTTTCTCTGAGGTTCAACATAATTTTTATATGCTGAGGCCTTTGGCTCATTTAAACTTAAGTTTTGTACATGGAGATGGATGTAGATCTATTTTCATTCTTCTACATGTTGGTGTCTAATGAGGCCAGCATTATTAGTTAAAAAATGCTTCCTTTTTCCATTTTCCTATCTGTAAGGCAGACTTAAAACTTAAGAGGAGGATAGCTTACAAACTTTTGGTTGGATGTCCAATGGTTAAAGCCCTAGTTATAATATTCTTATGGGAGACCTTGAGCCACTAGGTAAAATTCTTACAAAAAAAAAAACAGTTTCCAATAGAGAGCTTAAAACAGCTGCCTAACAGGTACTCAAGCAAGTAAAATATAAATCAACAGGTAAAATATGCAATAATCAACAAATACAGTATATTATAATTCAGCTATGGCAAGTGTGTAAATTAAATGTAAAACTTATTCTACAACAGTTTTATAAAAAATGCTGTTTATGGCTAAACCCTCCCAGTTTTGCCAGTTAAGATATTAAACTCTTAATTTAAAATAGCCTGTCTGGTACAAAAGGGCAGGATAAAAGCTGGAAAATGGCTTGACAAACTATTGACTATGATCAATGTTTCTTATACTAAATAATAGATTTCATTGATAATTTTAAGACTGATTCCTGGACAATTGTGTTTGCTCAATTCAAGGGCAAAAACAATAATCTTTGCCCAGATGATCATTGCTACAATTCACACACCTGTATTTTGCTAATGTTATAGCAAAAAAATCCCTTAAAGGATTTTATGCTAAATTTTACAAATGGCTCTTCCAATGGAAGAACTACATATATGGCTAAAAAAAAAAAAAAAAGATTGTGGAGCATAACAAGGCTCCTTCAAAGCAACTCATATAAGTTGCAAACAGATCCTGACACAAATGGATCTAACTTGATAACACCAAGCTAACCTTTGCTAAGGCAAGGTAAAAGGGCTCTTACAATGCATTATAAAAAAAAAAAAAACAAAAAAAACCGACCTATATATATTTGGGGTCGAGGATATGTTTATGCTTTTTTTCACAGAAAGAAAATAAAAGCCGGACCTGATGACGTGGCTGCAGACGCCCACAGAGGAGTTCCATAGGCAACTGGGGAGAAGTCCTTGGTCTGGCCTTTCCTGCCCCCAAGGAGAGGAGTGCCTGATAACAAAACCTGCTATGCCACTCTGCAGGGTGTCAATTCTGCTTCCAGAGTCCCAGGAGACCCAGCTGAGATAAGTGCCAGGATGTGCTTCAGATAGCTGAATCCAGCTCACCTCACTCAGAAATCTCACTTGCCCTGAAGCACAAATGCTGAGCTGCTTCTGATGCAGACTAAACAACTGTTTTAACCTTTGGGACACAAAACTCATTTTAATTAAAATATTAATGCCTCTTCACTTAAGAAGGGGGAAGAATGGGGTTCCTATCACTGTTGCTCAGAGACTGGAACTGGTGGTATTTGATGACAACTATGTATGTCCTTGTACTCTTACTGAAATTGACCTAATGATATTTGGAACTGCTTATAGATGTTGGAAAAGGTTTAACACACGCTGTAAAGTGTTTGGGTTTAATGCATATGTTAAAAATTTTAGATTTTGATCCCTTTTACACCTCCCTAATTTTTGGCAGGCAGCACTCGTAATTTTATGTGGAGTAGGCATTTAGGAAGGAGGATACCTAAGGCCAGACTAAAAGGTGAATACTGGGTTTGGAAAATGCCCTTTCTTCTTGTCTGGAGATGGAGTTATTGGTGCCAAAATTATATCATTATGTCTTTTGTTTGTGGAGCTACTCACAGTCTTTTCACTAATGATTGATGCAGGGACCCAATGACGGGAGATATTGTGGAGTCCTCACCTGAACAGCACACCATACAGAGGCTGTACTGGCCGGCTCAACATGGATGGTGCCAGGCACGAGGAGTGCCCTCCACATGGCCTAAGACAGGGTGCCCTGTGATCTGCTTACTTTAAATCTTGCTAGATACCTTTTATTTGAGGAGTTCCAAGGATGGGTGACTTGTGGCAGGACATCCCCTGACCTAAGACAGGATACTGGGAATCCTAGGACGGGTAAGGGGGAAAAAGGCCTGGTCCCCATTCGACCTAAGAATCGTAAAGCACCCCTCTGTTCCCAGGAGAGGTAAATTGCTTCACCATTCGAGAGAAGGGTCTCCTTGTCCCAGTCCCTTCTCCTTTAGATCTGACACCATGGTTGGACTCTGACCTGGTGCCCTCCACTTAATAGCTGCCTGTCTTTATAAAAGAAAGGGGGAACTGCAGGGAGCCGGACAGGATCGCCATTACAAGATGGCGCCGACATCCTGTCTTGTTGGAAACAAACAACTCCATATTTGGCTAAGCCTTTGAGAGCCGCGTGTCCCCCGATTCCCACATGCATGGTGGATAAGGGTCCTTGGGCCTATCCCGATGCAGTCTGGTGTCAGCTGTCGGTGGCAGCCAATCACAGGGCGACCCGTGTGCCAATTCCCTATTTAAGCAACTGCCGTAGTGCCCCCTGGCCCATTCGTTTCTTCCCCTCCTTCCCTTTGCTTCCTTCCCTTTGCTTTCTCCCCCTTCCCTTCGCCCCTTCGCTCTCTTCCCCTTCGCTTCCTTCCCTTTGCTTCTTGCCCCTTCCCTTCCTGCCCCTTGCTTCCTGCCCCCTCAATCAAGGACTCCAGTAAAGCGTGATCTGAGTAGAATCCTCGTGTGGTGGTGTTCTTTCTCACCGGTTGAGAGAGGTTCGCTGCACTATCAAAATATATTAAATTTGTATGAAATTATTAGTGAATGAATAATGAAATAGTCTGGCAATCGCTAATGTTAGGCAGATTATTTTGGATTCCACTAATCTAGGGCATGAACAATGAGTAAGGAGGCCTCAATCTATTTGGAGCTCAGTTCTGCCCTTACAAATCCTTTACTTCTCCAGCTTCTTGAATACCAACTGCTTGATGTCATCAATTAGACAATCTGAGAGATTCAGCACATCAAAAAAGAGTTTGAATGTGTTGAAGACTCATACCTGCTTATCCTGCAAAAGGAGGCTCCCACTACTGACATTTCATGAGTCTTTTTCAGTGGAGACTGGAGCAAGTCAAGCAATATAGCAGAATGCCATCTCCCTCAGGAATTTGCCGATTTGAGTGGAATAGAAACAGCAGAAGAAAAATGTTCCAAGTCTTCAGAAAATTGAATTCCATTCTAGCAAAAAGCTTAGAATATAGTTCTTTCCATTGCTTTATTTCATAAGATATTTTTGAGAAGATAGGCTTGGTTTTAGAGAATAACGGTTTCAGATCTAAGCATAGTAATGAACCCCTACAAAATGCAAACTTCTATGGAATTATAACTTCCTTGGAAAGAAAGAAGAGAATTCAAGATATTATATTAGTACTTTTATAATAATAGGGGAACATAAACAAAATGGAAAATGATTTCAGAGCTTTTTTAAGTTTGACAAGGAAAGTACAATGTATCCTGCATAGTGTTTTCAAAGCAATATTGACAATGTTACATTTTATTTGGGGTAATTCATGACTGTTTCAAAGCCCCTTCCTGGTTTTGTTCGCTGAGGTTCTGAAGAGTTATGTGACTCTCCTGTTTAAGACACTGAACTAGATAGCAACCATGGGATAAGTGTGATGTTTAAGTACGAAAAACGATGATGTTTTTCCTACTATGTCAATACCCCACTTAATTTTGCTTTTACTAAAAATGAGGAAACAAAACAGAATAGATTTTTTCTTTTTTTTAAATACATCATCTTCCACTTGATTTTTTTCCCTTTTTTTTCTTTTTTTAGATTTTATTTTATTTATTATGTATACAGTGTTCTGCCTCCATGTATGCCTGCAGGCCAGAAGAGGGCACCAGATCTAATTGCAGATGGCTGTGATCCACCATGTGGTTGCTGAGAATTGAACTCAGGACCTCTGGAAGAGCAGCCAGTGCTCTTAACCTCTGAGTCATCTCTCCAGCCCTAGATTTTTTTCTTAATAATATCAGAGGAATATTATATAGGATTCAGGCTCTTACATGAAAAGATATAGGGCTACTTTTTGGGGTTGTGTTGTTGTTTTGTTTTTGTTTCTTTGTTTAACCTGTGGACTCTTTTATGATTGACATCCAAAGCACCAATTACCAGTTACATAGGAAATTCCTGAGCAAAGAGTTTTAGCTTGTAAAAAAATCAATAGGTTACTGTAGCATCTTACACTGGAAATATAGGAGAGAAAATACCTAAACTACAGACACTTTGGAAAACAGCACAATGTTCACAGACCTGCAATCCATAAGGTAGTTTTAACTATCAGGATCAATTTGATCTGGTGGCTGCTACTAGTGATTGATAGCTTCTATAACTCTTTTCCCCAAACACCAGTTTGGGAGAGATGTAAACCACAATTCCTGGCATTGATTTGGCAGGAAAATATGCCTTTCTTTGGCTGAGCATAGTTCACTTAGGTACACTGCTGACACAAATAGCAATTGCAGTGCCATCATGGGAATTAGCTTACCTTTGGAGATGTGAAGGCATGACTTTGTTATTCCTATGCGGTATGTATTAGAAAGAGAGATTTCTGTTACTCCTGATAGAAAACATTATGTAAATATTATTTCCTATAAAGTAGATTGTGTGTGTTACAGTACTCCTCTTCACTAAAATGATTGAGAGGTCTGACTTTTTCAGGAAATAATATTACTGAATCAATTAATCAAACAGATGTTCCTCCAAAGTGAAAGAGATTGAAAGCATAATTTAGCTACAGAGACTAAACCCCCACCATTTTGTCTTCTAGATATTTGAAAGGAGATTATGATTTAAATTTATCACTAAGTTATTTTGGATACTTCTTTCCTTCAAAATGAAAATGAAATTAAGAGTCAAAGTTGAAAAATGTTGGACTTTTTTCTAGCTTTTTAAAGAAATAGACACTTTTGAGGTTTAGAGACTTCTATTCTTTTACTAAATAACACAATCTGTATTTCTTTTCTATGTTGAAAATAATGTCAATAAGATCTTTGTGGAAGATAATGCACTGGACTAAGCTATCTTGAATATCTTTTAAGATAGTTATTTTTTATAGTTACCTTTTAAGATGCATGTAAGAATTTTGTGTGGTGGCCCTATGATTCTAACAATAAGAGGCTAAGGCAAGAGGTTGAATGATTTCAAGTTTAGCTTGAGTTACAGTGTAAAATCCTGCTGGTGGTGGGGAGGAGGCAGAAATCTTTAATAAATAAATTTAAAAAAAAATCCTGCTACAAAACAACAAACCAACTCCATCATCTAAATGTCTGTGATTCTTCTTGAGGTAATATAAATGTGCAGTATCTATAAGTTTGAGGTAAAACTACATATTCTAGTCCAATTCATAATAAGCATTTACTTTTTTAAAGTTAAAAATGTAGGGGCTGTAGAGATGGCTCAGCAGTTAAGAAGAGTAGCAGCTCTTCTAGAGGACCCAGATTCAATTTCCAGAACCCACATGGCAGCTCACAACTGTCTTACACAGACATTTAAATTAATTTTTACATTGGCTTACTTATTGGATGACTTGATTTTTCTCTCCCATAACACACACAAACACAAAATATGTCATGGAACTTGTTAATAGAAAAATAAACTAAAAACTACTTAAACTAGTTTCCATCTTCATATTTGTTACTTGAATATCATTAAATAAAGCTCAATTTGATTCAAACTTCACAATTATTGTCATTGTGTTACAATCCTTAAAAAGTTCTTGTAAGACAGTGTCCATCAAGAGGTTAGATTTTCTTGTCTATGTTCAAATAAAAAGAATGCATTGTCTACTCAAAGCAGAATAAAAGATAAAGACAAAACAGAATCATTTTATCTTCTAAAAATATGTAAATTGAGAACAAACAGTGTTTTCAAGTGATTGTTTATGCTGCTTTTGGGTTGTGAATAATTTTCTTACAACTGCTGAACCATCTGTTAAACAGAGTGGTCTTGCCTGTTCAAAAAAGCTGAATGTAGTATTTAAAAAATTTCAACAAACAGCTTTTGTTTGACTCTTCTAAACAAATATTCTAATAAATAGCAGTTCATGTTATTCATGGGTCAAATTCAGAAGAGAAGAAAATAAGCTATCTTCTGAAAACGGTTTTAAAAGTGTTTTCCATAGAGAAAGGACAACATGCTCACAAATTCTGGCTCTTTCAGTCATACCATCTGTGTCCAAGTAAGAAACTGTCATATTTCAGCATTTTTTGACCTTGAAAGACTAACCTTTAACTGAAAAATCTGGAGGACTACATAACCAACATCATCATTCCTAGATATACAGTCTTCTCACCATCAAGTTGTGCCCTGAATCTCTTCACTGAGTTGTGCTTCTAACTGCTAAATATAGTGCTCTAACTTGTATCAAATAAAATTTATGTTACTGTCACAGTAGAGATTTTATATACATACATATACGTATGTGTTTTAGGATTTGTAAACATCCTGTAATCAGGCTGCACATACCTATCTGCCCAAACATTTATTATATTTTTTTCAGCAAAACTATTACAAATCCTTTTCTCTAACTTTTTGTGATTTACAATACATAATTGGTATTTATAGTGACACTACTAAGTGATAGCACAATATAACTTTTATTCATTATCTAACTACAATGTAGTACTCAACAATCAACCTTTCTCACTCCTCCCCAGCATTATGGTAAATATTCCAAAGAAAATTACTTTTGAGTCTCTAAACTTTCTGTGCTTGTAGAAATGATTCAAGGCTATATATTATTTGGTGTCTTAATTCTAGGCATTTTTTTTGATAGAGTTCAAAATGAAACAAAATGTCATTCAAGTGTGTTCAATAGTATCTGTTACCCAACTGTGGATCTTCTTGCTATCTTTAATATACCTTTTATTCAAATAAAAGAGGAGATAATTTGCCTAATTTACCTAATTCAAAGATCATCTTTTATAGTTACCTTCATTTTAAATTAATCAGAATTAACAATAGTCATCTTTTTACTGCAAATATTATAGTCAGTAACAAGTGAAAAGGAGGTGTTTTTACAGACAAGAATATTTTTCTGCCTAAATGAGAATGTGTTTGTTATTTAATACAAGTAAAATATACCAAGTATCTTCTACAAATGAAAGAAAGATGTGATCAAATCTTAAAAAATACAAAGACTTTAAACATATTTTACCAAAAAAAAAAACATACTTTGAAGAATACTTGCATTTATCTACTTTGATTATAATGTCTCTTTATGTTTCTCAGGCTTTTCATGAATCAAGGTAAAAGAATGATATCCTAGTTTGTTTTTTATTGCTGTATAGAAACACCATGATCAAAAGCAACTTGAGGGAAAAGGTTTACTTGGATAACAGATTACAACTCATCATTAGAGTAAGCCAACGCAGGAACATGAGGCAGGAACTTAAACAGAAAACATAGAAGAATATTATTTACTAAAACACTCCACGGTTTCCTCAACTTTCTTTTTTTTGAAAAAAAAATATTTTTATACAATATATTCTGATCACAATTCACTTCCCCCAACTCCTCCTAAACCCTTCCCATATCAACACACACCAAATTCCATGCCCTTTCTCTTTTTCCTCAGGGAACAACAAACAGTAACAACAAATAAAAATTTAAAAAATCAGAAGAAACATATACACACAAACCAAACCCACAACACACAAATTCAGAAAGCATAATATACAAGGAAAAGTCCAATAGGACAAAAATTCCAAAACAAAGCAATATAAGACAAAAGGTCTACAAAACCACCAGTGAGTTTGTTTATGTTGGCCTCAGAATGAAATCTGCCTGGCATAGAGCTTACTCAAATGTATTTAATAAACCCAGTGAGACTCCATTGGAAAGCACTAATTTTCCTCTACAAATAGATGTCAATTGTAGATGGCTGTTTGGCAAGGCATAAAAATCAGTGTCTACTCTCAGTACAGAGAACCCTTCTGACTTGAATCTGTGCAAACTGTGTTCATTTTGCTACAGTATTTGTGAGTCCATGTATGCATTAATCCTATTGTGTCTGGAAGATACGTTTCCTGGGAGTCATCCTTTCCCTCTGGCTTTAATAATCCTTTTACTTCATTTTCTATATAGCATTCTGAGCTCTGGGAGAGGTTAACTGAAGACTGTAACATGAGGGCCTGCTTGTTGGGGTTTCTGTACCACCAAGTTCCCACAGCCGGTAAATCCCAAAGAAAATCACAGAGGTTTCCATAAGTTATAAACTGATTGGCCCATTATCTCAGGCTTCATATTAGCTCTTATAACTTATATTAGCTCATTATTCTAGTATATGTTATCCACATGGCTCAGTCAGTACCTTTTTCAGCAGGTCACATCCTGCTTTCCATTTAGGACTGTGTTTTCCAAATTTTTTTCACTTTTTACACATTATTCAGCTGGGAGTCTCTGTATTAGCTTCCATCTATTGCAAGAGAAAGCTTCAGTTGATGGCTAATTGAGGAACCTATCTATGAATATAGCAGACTATCATTATGAGTTATTCTATTGGTTAGTTTCTCTAGTACAACAAAGTATTTGGTTTCCATCTAGTCCCATGAGTCTACCCAGTCTCAGGTTTTTGGTCCAAAGCCATGTCAGGCATGCGTTCTGTATAATGGAATTGGCCTTTAAAACAATTGAAGAGTGGTTGGTTATTTCTACATTTATACCAATATTATACCATCATATCTTATAGGCCGGTTACCATTATAGATGACAGAGCCTGATAACTTGTTTTTTTTTTTCTAATACAACCCAGAACCAACCGACCTGAGGTAATGTATTCCACAGAGGACTGTGCCCTCCTACGTCATTTACTAATCAAGAAAATGTCCCCACAGACTAGCCTATAGGCCAATTTGATGGGGAATTTTTTTTCAATTGAGGTACATTTTTCTGGGGTGACATTGGCTTGTGTCAAGTTGACAAAAACTAATTAGCTCATAGGGGGAGGAAAATTATCAAAACACCAAGGGTTATTGAATGTAAGATGGCAATTGATTTAAGTCCCAGTGAAAACATTATTTTAGAGGAAAAACTAATGGGCTACTGACTCATTGCAATATAATAGTTTTGAAATTCTCATACAAGAAAATATCTATGGCTACAAATTAGAGAATTATCAGAAAGGACATGTTTATGAATGGTATATTCATTAATCCATGAACTAGATAAAGAAATACAATATCCTACTTGATTTTGTGCCCTTTCAAAATTCTCTCCACTAACTTCTTGATCGAATCGTAGTAGCTTCTCAAAAAGGAGCTGTTTCATAGTTGCTTAAAAGAATGAAAAGAGGGGCTGGAGAGATGGCTCAGCAGTTAAGAGCATTGCCTGCTCTTCCAAAGGTCCTGAGTTCAATTCCCAGCAACCACATGGTGGCTCACAACCATCTCTAATGGGGTCTGGTGCCCTCTTCTGGCCTGAAGGCATACACACGGACAGAATATTGTATCCATAATAAATATTTTTTAAAAAAAAAGAATGAAAAGAGAATCAACAATGAAAGAGATGGAATAGGGGCAACATCAAGAAAGATTGAAGCCTCAGTTTAGTTTAGCACATCCAAGAGCAAAGATGGCACCTACTTGGACATTTTTGCTTCTAGAACTGTAACTTAGTGCTTTACTATCTCAGTCTCAAAATAATACTCTATTTTTCAGAAGTATTTGAAGACAATTTATTAAATTGTTTTTGTTTGAAAGTTTTATACATGCATATAATGTGTTTTGATCAAATCTAATCCCTTCCCCCTACCCTCAAATTTCTCCTCTATCTCATTCAGACTATTTTCTCTTAAATTCATGCTAATTTTGTTTCAAACCCACTGAGTTCACCTAATACTGACTTTATATGTATAAGTGTAGAACCATTTATTAGAGTATGGTTAGTTCCTGTCTGGTTCTTCACGCTTGAGGAAAACAGACTCTCTCTATCACAAGAGCAATTAGTTGCCAATTGTTTCTCTACTACTGGTAGGCCTATTTTATTTTCTTTTTTCAAGGCAGGGTTTCTCTGTGACTTTGGAATACTGATCTTAATAAGCCTTCCTCCTGTCTATGCTGGTATTTTGGCCGACTTTCAATCCTTTGTATATTTTAGACAATACTCACAAATTTATGAGTATAAAGATAAGAGGTAGTTTAATTCAATGCCCACTAAGCAGAATAATGATATCATCTTTACACCTAGGGTTTATAATACGGGAAAGTGATGATTCCTTCCCTCTCCCAGTTAACATTGCAAGTTATGAGGATCCAGGTGTGGAGTGAGCTTTAAATATAACCATAACTAGTTGGTTACTCTCAAAAGATTTATACCACTGGTTGAAAAAATGGCCATGTCTTGTCAGGTTAGCTCTTATTGTAGTTCGCTGGGCTCAAAAGCTGGGTAAGATTGTTGGTTACTTTTCTCCTCTGGTAGTGTACCCAGAATCTTCCAGCGCTATGAAAGCTATCGAGTAGGGATGGCGTTTTCCAGTGAGTACCAGCTTCATTTTTCCATGTCCCATGAATCATATATTTGGTATTTTCACAAACAGTCTTTTTATGAAATTTCTGAAAGTAATCAGAAGTGTTAAGTTTAACCTGCTACATTTGAGGTGGTCTATGTGACCCAATTAAACAATAACTCAAAAAGCGATAGCTTATACCTGGCACTGGGTTTTTTATCTGATAATCGATAATATCTACAAGAGACATTGCCCCCCACCAAGGGGTAAGGCCACTTATATTTTTATATATGAATATGCATGTGTGTATATAAGTGTACATGTATGTATATGTATGTGTACATGTACTTATACATATATGCATGTGTATAGTTATATACCATAAGAAGTTTACACAATAGTACATTTCTATATGACATTTTCAAAAAGTGTTTAGTTTTATTTAACCCTCCCCATACTCCATCCTCCACCATGCCTACCCACACTATTAAACCCTTCCTGTTCTATTACTACCCAATGTCACAATCAGTTATCCAACGGTATTTATATGATTATCTTTTTTAAATTGAATTATTGATAGCCTATTTTTCTATAATGTATATAAATAGGACCTAGTATATTCAATGAATATTCCAAATCTCCCATAAAAGATACGGTTTTGATCCAATCGTAATGCCTATTGTTTAGAATGTGCTCAAAGATGATAGCTAAAATTTTTAATCTTCTCTCTGTTAGCCTTAAAGATTAACTTCTGTGTCATATGGGTAAAATGTCTACATTTGCTATTGGACGTTTATGAATGAAATTGAAGTTTGGATTTTTTGGCAGAATACAAATCTCATTAACTAATGTCAGTTTTGACAAGATGTACCTATCTGTCATGAACTAATGTCTCAACTAGCCTGACATGTTCTCCCCAAATAGCACATTATACCTTTAGTAAATGTTTTTACAAATTTAGAAAAATAAATATAAATGAGTGGATCAGACTCAAACTGACTAAGAAGCAAAAGAAAAAATGTGAATATGACTATGTTTTCAAATTTGAAACTAAATATTCTTCCCTTTATATTATGCCCACTGAATCTAGCATCTGCTATTTTTCTAAGCATATAAAACATATTTAAGACATGCATATGTACATATATTCATATATATGTAAAGAACAGCAGAGAGAGGCCTGCAAATCTTATAAATATGTAAGAAATCTGTGAAATTTCCATGAACTATATTTTCATAATTTAGAATTTTACTAAAGCAATATATTTGATATGTTTTGATGTTTTTTATTTCTCTTTTTGTCTCTAGCTTTGTTTTATGTCATTGTTTTTCTAATCAGTAATCTAAAACAAACAAAATTTTTCAGAAATAGGAGAAAAAATAGAAAAGTGAGAAGGATGTTTAATGTCCTCAAGGCATTGTGATTAGAAACATGTTGTGAATAAAAGACTCCTGGTTTATAATTATGAATTTGAAAATTTGACATTGAGAAAATTGAGACTTAAGCAAGATGTCTACTCTATATTCTTGATTTTCTTTTTACTCACATTCAAGGGACAGTAACATATAGATTGAAATTAAAAGTATATATGTATATATAGTGGAACATACCTTAAATGTGTGTTTATTAGTAGTAGCAATTACTATGGCCATTACTACAACTATCATTATTACTATAGAGTGTTTTAAGCGGTAGAAAGTAATGGTAGGAAAAATTAATACAGCATTAATCGGGGAGGTTGTGAAATTTGGACACACTTCCTCTAAAAGGTTATACATTGTTAGAGATCTTTTAATAGTGACACTCCCTGTAGGTAGAGAACTGTTTGTTGTTCCTGGCTACTCAGACCGAAATAATCCCACAGAAACTATATTAATTGCAACACTGCCTGGTTTATTAGCTTAGGCTTCTTATTAATTAACTCTTACATCTTAAATTAACCCTCTTCTATCAATCTGTGTATCACCACAAGACTGTGGCCTAATGGTAAGATTCTGGTGTTCCAGTGTCTTTCTCCTTCGGCAGCTTTATGGTGTCTCCCTGACTTAGCCTACTCGCTCTATGTAAGATTTCCTGCCTGGCTTTACTCTGCTAAGCCATTTGCCAGAACAGCTTTATTTCTCAACCAATAAAAGCAACACATATACAGAAGGACATCCCACATCAACTCCCTATGAGATTATGGGACCTAATTAAATTCAAACAAACACTTTTTACTCCCTGGTCCCTATAAGTTTATAAAAATGTCAAAATCCAAAATACTTTTAGTCCAACATCCTCTAACAAGACTATACCCACTCCAACAATGCCATACCTTTTAATGGTGCCACTCCCTATGAGGCTATGGGGACCAATTACATTTAAACTATCACAGAAAATAAGGCCTAATTAGGCTAGAGGAGTGTACACTGAGATACATAGAAAGTAAGTAGTAATTCTAAAATGGCTACCACAAATTAAATTAAATGCAAATAATATACTTATCATCCCAAATGATAATCTAAAACAGACAAAATGCAGAGTGGATATGCACTGCTATGTGAAACCAAGACTATACCAATTGCCTCAATCATTATCAGGGAATATAAATGAGCATATTCTGTATCTATTCCATAATTACATTCAGAGCCACATTTACACTAGCAATTGATTATCTTTAATTTTAACACATGCCCTCGCATGTATCTGGAGATATATTTCATAAATTTTTGAATTGAGTTGATGTTTGATTTTTACATTTTATTTGTTCCTATAGAACAGTGTTAAGGAAAGAAATGCAAATCAATAATTCTATTTATGAAGAAAATATTCTAATACAATAGGCGTCAGTTTTATCAGTTATATAAAGTCTAGATAATGTGAAATATTAATGATTTCTATAACTTTTAAAAGATGTATTTATTTATATTTAAATCAATACAAATTTACTACATTCTATTTAACAATTCTAACATTTACTGAATTTAGCATGAAACAAATTTATAAGTTTCCTTAGTTTCTTCACTAACCCATCAGTCATATAGTCTTCTCAAACGGTTTGTTCTTCCATATGTTGCTATAGTCCCTTCACTTTCATAATGAAGTTGCCCTAATAACTCAGTCATTATCTCCCTAATGATATCTTCATGAATTTTTTCTTTTTTATTTATTCTTCTCTAATACAATACATCCCAATTGTAGCCTGACCCCCCTACACTCTTCTTATACCTCCAATCTTCTCTCTTGCCATGATTCATTTCTCTTCACATTTGTGTATTATTAAGGTGGAATTTTTACCCTGATAACAGTTTTCATAATGGTGCAAAAACTTTTTTATTGTATTTTGTTGATGTCCAGAATAATTGACAGTTGCATAGATGTTGTAACAAGAGTGGCGGGGCTGCGTCCCCACCACCCCGGCCGCCTACATGGCTAGCTTTATGCCCCGAAATAATTACACGGAAACTGTATTCTTTTAAACACCGCTTGGCCCATTATATCTAGCCTTTTTCTTGGCTAACTCTCGCACCTGGACTAGCCCATTTTTAATAATCTTTGTAGCCCACAAGGTGCGCTTACCAGGAAAGATCTTAACCTGCGACTGTCTGGAATGGGAGAATCATGGCAAGTCCTTGACTCAGCTTCTTTCTCCCAGCACTCTGCTCTGTTTTCTCCGCCTACCTAAATTCTACCCTATGAGAGAGCCAAGCAGTTTTCTTTATTACTTAACCAATGAAAGCAACAGATAAGATACAACACCCACCTCCATCATTTCCCCTTTTTCTGTTTAAAGAAAAAAGAAGGCTTTCATTTTAACATATTACAATTACATATAGCAAAATAGTTCTAAAGCAAGAATTACAGTTACAATATTTATATCTATTTTATCTTTTATCATAACAATGGAAAACTATAACTACCTATCCATTCTTCAACTCCATCAAAGACTCCAGAAGGATATAAGTAAAAAAGAACTAAGGAACTTCAAACTCTAGAAATGACAAAGACATCTCGCTGTCTGAACAGTCACCCAAAGTTCCTCTGTATCGTTGGGGCATCCATCTTCGGCCTTAGGCCCATAGTTTTCAGCAGACATTTCCATGAAGCAGGAAATTTCAAAGTCAGTTCAGTCACTATCTGTTGTGTCCTGCAGAATGTCTCTCAGACTCTTTTATGAGTCAGGAACCCCGAAAGACCATCTCACCTTTAGGCAAGTTCAGCAGTCCTCTCTCTGCGGGTTCTTTGTGTCCAGTTTATGCAACAGTCCAGGCAAGAGCAGTTTCTTGCCCAAATGGCTATAAAACTCCATAAGGATCCTCTTTGATGCCCATCTTCCTCTCGAAGTAGATTGGTGCTTCCAGGAGCAGAGTGTCTCGTTGTCATGAAAAGTCCTAAGTTATTAAAATATTTTAAATGCCATATTCTGCAGCCTTTGAGAGATATGAAGAATGCCTATCTGAAATATATTTCTCTATATATCTAGAAAATCTAAGTAACATGACTACAAACTTGACTATTATTTATGATTATCCATCAACAACCTATATTTCCTAATTGTACATTACATTTTAAAAATGAACTACACAATCACAATACCTTAATCAAGAGCAGAAATACATATACATATAACAAAATTGACCTTAAAATCCATACCAATGCAAATTATTCATACCTATATCATTTCCCCCTTTAAATGTAAAAGAACATTTATAAACAATATTTTGGGAACATGGGTGTAGTTTTTTCTCTCCAAACTGCTTCCTGCTGAATGGGAGCATCGTTAATTAGATCATTTAGGGTGTAACCTGTGTGCCAGGGTCATCTCAGTTGGCAGTTGAGTGAAGTAATTTTTTGAGGGTGTTCACAGCAACCTTTCAGGAGGGCGAGGTCTATCATACCAAATTGGGATAGAAGAAATCCACAGGGTCTGGTCCTCTGTGAAAACAAAAGAAGACCCTCTCCAAAGCATTATATCCTTAGACCCAAATTTTGAAATCGTAATATCCTTATATCCATTCTGGTTTTCTTGGTAGCCCATGTAATGAAATGTCTCTCTGTACTTAGCTTCTTTACAGTCAAAAATTTTAAAGAAAACACAATGTACATAATACAGACTCTCTGTGAATTTTTCATTTTTATGTGGCTTATTTTTACTTTATTTCTCTTAATCTATAACTATCTGTACTTTGTCTCTTTAAAGACTTTACCTTTTTTTTTAAAACCATTAACTTTATTTTCTATATTTTTTTTCTTTTTTTTTCTCAAGCCTATGTACATTCATCCAACAGTGTGGTCTTTTATGTCTGAATCTGTTTTATTGTGAATCTGTAACATTTTTTACTATCCAGGAGCATTTTTTAAAAATGTTAAACAGTTCTTAAAATCTTAAGTTGCATCATGTAGGGGTAGTACGGTACTGCCTGTTTATTGCCAAGTCTAAACCTTAACCGCTGTTATTATGGTAATTATGGTAGTTCCTGTCTGAGGTCAGCACAGTTCAGCATGGAGCAGCCACTCCTGCCTCAGATCCATTTGGTGCCCTTGAGCGGAGCACAGTTCCAGGCACACAGCAAGTCCACATTGGCACCGCAGTTAGCAGTTTAACTCTGAGACTGAGTGTGTAGCACAGAAACTCTTTTCATCCAAGTTACAGCAAAATCTGACACACAGAGCACTGCGTAGTCTGAAAACACGTATGTTGGCAGGAATCTGCCATGTTCTTCCACCTGCCTAAGCCTGATTCTGCAGTCTGTCCAGCTGCAGGAGGGGAGAGCTGAGCCATTGGCACTGTCTCAGAGCACTCTCCTTCAGATCCCAAGTGGGAACAGAAACATCCAGTCCCATAAAATCCATTGAAATCCTTTAAAGCCAGAGTTCATGCTGGCAGCACAGCCCCAGAAAGCTGCGCTTTAAAATGACACAGCATTTTTTTTGTTGCTGTTGCCGAATCAGGAAATCTCTCTACAGCACACCACCAACAAAGAGCAAAACTCTGTTAAACTCTGTTTTTTTTTGTTTGTTTAAAATTAAGCTCTCTCAGGTTTTTATGTATATTTAGCCCCACGTTGGGCACCACTCTGTTGTAACAAGAGCGGCGGGGCTGCATCCCCACCACCCCAGCCGCCTACATGGCTAGCTTTATGCCCCGAAATAATTACACGGAAACTGTATTCTTTTAAACACCGCTTGGCCCATTATATCTAGCCTTTTTCTTGGCTAACTCTCGCACCTGGACTAGCCCATTTTTAATAATCTTTGTAGCCCACAAGGTGCGTTTACCAGGAAAGATCTTAACCTGCGACTGTCTGGAATGGGAGAATCATGGCAACTCCTTGACTCAGCTTCTTTCTCCCAGCACTCTGCTCTGTTTTCTCCGCCTATCTAAATTCTACCCTATGAGAGAGCCAAGCAGTTTTCTTTATTACTTAACCAATGAAAGCAACAGATAAGATACAACACCCACCTCCATCACATAGATATCTAAGGTCTTTGTCACCAGAGTAATACATAAAATACTGTCTACACTGGGAAGAGACTAAGTAATAAAGCACCAGGAAAAAGAGAAAATGAATCTGCATTGCATGGGAATTCAGTTAACGCTGTTGTTTTGGGTATGAGGAGAGGCTTCTCATTATTTATGGTCAGAGAATAAGAAAAAAATCACCACATAGCTAGAATATGGTAGATGGACAGAAAAGGTCATTGTTTTATCATCTCCTTTAGGGACATATCTTGACCATGAGACATTCAGCTATGCATTAACTATTTCACCATCTCCCAATAGTGAAACAGCCTGGGTTCTAAGCCTTTAATTCATGAATCTCTGACACATACTTATCTGAACCAAAAGAACTTAACCTGAACTAAATTTCTGTTTTGTTCTACTTATTGTTTTTGTATGCATAGTATGGTGTGTGTGTGGGTGCGTGTGTGTGTGTGTATGTGTGTGTGTGTGTGTACATGTACTCACACTCCTTGATGTTAATGTGGAAGTCAGAGGCTAACTTTGTGGAGTTTGTTCTATCCTTTGTATACGTTAAAGACTTAAAACACTGATTATCAGATTAATATGGCTAGCACTTTAACTACGGAGACATCTCACCAGCTGAAGATAAATTTCTTGAACCATAGGGTTTACAAACCCACAAAGATTTAGATGCATTGATTTATATCTAGGTGTTTTACTCACTGTTATTTTGATTGAAGAGACACTTGTGACTACAACTAGAAATGTTATCATAGAAAGCTTTTAATTGGATGCTGGCTTACCAATCATCATGGTAGCAAGCATGGTGGTGGCATGTAGGCAATTATGCCCACAACAAAAAAAGAGAGACATTGTGCCTGACATGAGCATTTGAAACCCCAATGCCCAACTCCAGTGACATATTTCCTCCACCAAGGACACACCCACAACAAGGCCACACCTCCTAATTCCTATCACATGATACAACTCTCTGATGACCAAGCATTCAAATATTTGAGCCTATAATTTGAATGAAGTTTCACCATTTGTAGTGATAATGTTCCTAAAAGAGCCATAGACTAACAAAAACCCAATTATGAGGCAAAGGAAACTCCATTCATGTTGTTTGTCAGAGCTGCCTAAGAGATTCCCAGAATAATATAAACTACTGCCATTGTCCTTGATAGACTATCAGAAATTGGTGGTAGCTTATTGCTGAAGGAACTAAAATATTTTTTGGCATCATATGTGGAATGAGCATTGATACATATCTTTTTGTGTCTGATTTATTTCACTTAACATGTGCAGCATATTAAATAAAAACCTAGAGACAGATATTGGGGTTCAACCTCTACCTCAGTCTAAAATGGCTATCCTGCCTCCAGGAATCCCCAGAATGAGACTATGTCTGAAAACTGTCTCCTCCTGTTTTATATTCCTCTCCAAAACTGGGATTAAAGTGTGCACTACTATTGCCTGGTTTCTATTTCAAACAAATATGGCTACTGCGATTAAAAGTGTGTATCACCAGTGCCTGGTCAGTAAGGCTGACCAATGGGACTGATTTACTTTATGATCTTCAGGCAAGCTTTATTTATTAAAATACAAATGAAACATCACTACAAACATGCATTTCAGGTCCATCAATTTTGTGAAAATTATAGGATTTAATTTCTATTCATGACTTAATAATATTATAGTGTGAATAACTACACATTTTCTTTATTTTATAATTTGTTAATATCAGGTACATAGTACTTATTCAATAAGTAGAAACTTAGGACAATAAATCAAGAGAGTGTTAATTTCTGAACTAGAGTAGTGTTTCATTTCAGTGTTTGCTACTTATTGTTGCACATGACTTATAATTACCTAGATTAATTTTTTATTTTAGCTATTATGAAAAGCACAGTAATCAACAGATATGTGTATTTGATATTCTTATTTGATTTCTTTGGAATACATACTAACCAATAGGATACCAGAATCATTTAGTAGCTCTATTTCTAGTTATTTGAAGAACTTCTTCATTATGGTGTGAATAATTTTTATTTTTATTCCAAGTGTATGAGATTTCCTTTTTTCTAATTCTCACCACCATTTGCATATTTTTTATAATAGCAATTCTAACTGGGGTGAAGTAATACCTCATAGTACCTTTGATTTCTAGTTCCTTGATAACTAATAAAATTAAGCAATTTCTATATATTTATCATTCATGTTTTTGAGAAGCATCTAATCTCATCACTTACTTCTTTTTCATTAAATTAATTTTGTCCTTATATATTTTGAGATATTTATATATTCTCTTTGATAGAAGAAAATTAGCATTTTCTTACCAATCTTACATTGTTATTTTACTCTGCTGAATTTTTCCTCTGCTGTTTAGAAGCCATTACAAATAACCTATCTCCCCAAAATATAGAATATAGTGAGTGAAAAGTATAAAATTGTACTTTTTATAAAAAGTATAAGATATGCATAGTACCCTCAATTCTCATTATACCTAAGTATATTACTCTTCCATTATACTTGGTGTATGTGCCTTTGTTACATTTTGAATAAACACAAAGCACTAGTTTTCATAATATATTTTGAAATTATATACAATATCTAGAATAATATCAGGTACATAGTACTTATTCAATAAATGCATACTTAGGAAGATAATGATAACAAAGTTATTAATGAAAGACTTATTATATATCAAGAGTGGTAGCTCCCAAATTATAGTACTGTTTAGCTCAGTGTTTACTCCTTACTGTTGTCTTTAGTTTGTAAACTTTAGTGTTCAAAAAGATTACTTTTCAAATTTACATTTTCTTATGTTTAAAACTCTAATTTTACCTCCTAGTATCCAACACATGTAATGACACCTGACACATAATTTCATAGAAAAACTCAACAGAAAACTCAAGACTATTCAAAGAATATTAAAGTTTTCAAAATTGTTTTTATAAACTAATCAAAATTGTGAAAGACATCAAAGTATTTTTAACTTTAAATAATGATTCATAAAAATAATAATGTACAACTCTTCTGTTAAGAGGCTTTCTTCAAACAGCAAACACCAGCCAATATTCCTTGGGAGCATAATACCTGAATAGTATATAACACTGTGTATTAAGATTAAGAAAGACACCAGTAAACTAAGATATAAATTTTTCATTATCTTTCTTAATTTATAAAATTTCTATCACTTCCTACATTTGTTTAAGAAAGCTAAAGTTTTCTTGACATTTAAACTGATCTTGGAATTTATCTTGACAGAGAAGTATTTTTAAATGATTTAACTCATTCTGTAATTAGAATATATGATCTATCCAAAATGAAAAATGGATTGGCAATAATTTATGTCTGATCTTAAGAAAGAAAGAAAATTGATGTTTGCACATGCACAAATACTTATCATCAAATTGCTAGGATTCAAATGTATTGATAAAAGAAACCTGTAACTTCTAAGAAGTTGAAATTAGTTTCATTTATTATGGATCACTGAAAAATGCAAGGTCACTAAAGATATAAAACTTCTTCAAATTAAACAATTGTTTCATGACATGCTGGCATTCTTTCAAAATTAGATACTGTCATAAGTTTCCACAATTTTGTGAACTTTACATTATTTCATAAATTATATTTCTATTATTCTCATATCTCTTGAGATTTTAGAAAAGAATGTCAGACACTAATAAGCAAACAATTGTCAAAAGTGTAAAAGTATGTTTTTCTATTGCTGAGATGGTGGTTTTTAAAAGATAAAAATACATCTTGTGTCACTAGCACATAAGAGTAGCCACTACAATTGCAATTAATACATTTGTTAAAATATTTGTTGTCTTAATAAGCAATAGTGATCTTGTAATTAAGTGAATGCATAGAATTGAGAGGTTTTCTTTCTATAATATTTACAAAATCTTACTTTTTCATAAAACAAATATATTTTATTATAGTTTTCACAAAATCCTTATTTATGAGTATATGAACTGGATACATTGTGCCTCTATAGTCTGCCTGAACTTAGCATTTATGTGACAGGAGCATTTTTGACAGATACCTTGATTCTTGATGCAGTTAATCGTGGCTGAAGTAATTTTAAGACATTGGACCTGAAGAATTATACCAATCAGTGACTTTGTGTAATGAATAACAAACAGAGAAAAATGGAGTTTTTGCACAGTTTCTCAACTTACTAAAGATTTTGAGATTCCATCTTCCAGCTTTTGAAAAATTGTTGTGAAGTAGAGCACTTTTAATAATATTTTGAAAAAGAAAATACTGTGTTATACTATGTTTAACCTTGCTCAATAGTTAATCTTAGAAAAACATCAACTGTCTACTTTTTCTTCCCAGTTGTAGAAATATCGTTGGTGGACTTTTTGAAGTAAAATGATTATTTTTCTTAATTTCTGCATATATGTTCTTTTACTCCTGACAAAGAAGAAATTAACAATAAATCATGAAGCATGGTTAAAAGAAAAAGAAACCCAGAGAGAGAAATTAGGGCTCAACCTGAAGATCTGAAAAGCAAAGCAGCCAGCCAGTGGCTCTTACCTCGACCTCAATCCAAAATGGGGAAATGCCTCCTGGAATAGCAGAATGAGACTCAGACTGAGAGCTGTCTCCTCCCGTTTTATATTACTCTCTAGGGCTGTCATTAAGGGCATGCATCACTGGGGTTAAAGGCATGCACCGCCTGGTTTCTATGGCAAGTAGTGTGGTTACTGGAGTTAAAGGTGTGTGTTACCATTGCCTGGTCTATAAGGCTGACCAGTGGGGTTGTTTTACTCTTGGATCTTCAGGCAAGCTTTATTTATTAAAATACAAATGAAATGCCACTACAGAACCAGAATAGAGGGCTATATGAATGTACTTCTGTAGCACAAATTGTAATTGTTCTTGATAATAAAATCCCAGAGTCAGATAGACAAGTTAACACTGAAGGCAGCCAACCATTAGTGAGTTATCTCTACCAATGCTCAAATCAAAGGCTCAATCCTAACTCGACGAATTCTCAGACTGTTGCTATTTCTTCAGAACCTCAAATTGCATCCATCTTTTTGTATCCTCAGATTACATATGAGCTCCTGTCTCCTCCTGCTTTGTATTCCTCTCTTCACCCAGCCATCACTCCTGTCTCCTTAGTGCTGGGATTAAAGTCATGTAATCCCAAATGCTAGTATCTGCTTTGTGTGCGCTCTGTTTCTCTTTTAGACAGATTCAGTCTCGTGTAGCCCAGGATGGTATTGAACTCACAAAGTTCTGTCTGCCTCTGTCTCCTGAGTGCTAGCATTAAAGGTGTGTGCCACCACTGCCTGGCCTCTATGGCTAACTAGTGGCTTAGCTCTGCATTCTGATCTTCAGGAAAGCTTTATTTGTTAGATTACAAATAAAATATCATTATATGTTCCTAAAATTAAAACAAAAACTAGAAATCAACTTCATAATATTTTCATCTTTGTCAAGTATAATTTTCTTTCACTGTTTATATTTAACTAGTTAAAATATTCCTCCACTCTCTCAACATAATCATTCTTCCTGCTAACTGACACACCACAATCCCATTAAGGCAGCCCAAAAGACAAGCTTTCTTGTGACTTTCAGCCATTTTTGGCAAAGTCAGCAACATGCAGTGTCAAACTTATAACAGAAGATTAGAACACCAAAGCCAGAGACAAAAAATTCTTAGTGGATTGAATTCAAAAAGCAAATGTGTACAGAACAAAGTGGAGAGATTTCTGCAAAATCAGTGGCATTAATCGGCATTATTTCAAGCTTAGCCCTTTTATACAGCAATCATTCTGCAAGTTGCCTTTCGGAGCATTCCCTATCATAAAACACTGTGATTTTCAAAGACTAAAACAACAAAAGGATGAGAATAACTTATGTAAAATAGAAGATCAGTGGCAGAGATGCCACTTTAGTATGGAAACAACTTACAGAAAAATGTCAGAAATTCAGAGATTAGTAATTAATATTGTTCAGTGATTGAGGCCACCCATCCATGGCCTTGCAATTTCAAGAACTTGCACACTCTTCAATAATTGGGGAAATCTTCCCTGATATTAGGTTGCTAATTGATTTGAAAGTTTCCTTTTCCTCAGGCTCAATTCCTCCTATGTGATATATAACTTCTGAGATTTGTTATTTTTTCATTTTTAATAAAGGCTCTGATATAAAAACTAAACGAAAAGCAAAGCTTATTGTTTCCATTGATCTGTGCTGTGCAAGCCTAATCTTTTTATTTTCTTTATTATAGAATTTTCTTAGGCCTCTCTTTCTTCTTACTTTGCTTCCTGTGCAAGCTGAGTTTTGCCTGTACCCTCTTTGACATGCATTTGTACATTTGTGAACGTTTTCCTTTTTAAATGATAAAGCCACTCAAAGGATTCCAATCAAAGACAGATTCATATTAAGGAAAGTCTATTTTAACATCTATGACTTAGACATTTCCACTAGCTAAGTTCTGAAGTATCCATTTCATATCTCTCTAAATGCATTCAGTAAGGTCGATAAGCCTTGTATTTGGAAATGTAAGTTAAATCATTGCTTGGAATTTAGGACAGAGTTTGTGCCTGTAGATATACCTAAGAACTTAACTGGCATCCCTACAACACAATAGAAAACACACCTCACTGAAAGAAGACAAGAATGACACTAGACAGGTGCACTTTTTTCATGTCCCAGTTAATTGCTTCTCAAAACTCCCTAGTTCATTTCCAAGATACAAATGGTTGTAAAAGGATACCATTTGCTTAATGTTTTAATACTAAAACTTATAATCTAATTAGAAATATTATTCTTAACCTATTTCCTGGAAATTTCTACTTTCTTCACATTATACTCTTGCAAAGAAGCGAAACAATAAAGCAATTAAGAAGGGAAGAACTATGAATTCTAATATTGTTATATGATTACGTATTCTATAATTCTCTATCTAGTAGCTTCCCTGTATTTGGCTAAGAACCAAGAAATATTGTCATTCCACAACTGAAAGGAAATGGAATGCAAGTTTCAACTCTTTCTAATTTAACCTACTCAGTTACTGTTTTCCTCAGAGTAGGAATTAGAATGTGTTCTCCATTCCTTGCTCTCTCAACACGTATATCAAGCATGAAAAGCAGTTTTCCCTCCCTCTATAATATTAGACTTAAATTTAATTAGATCTGCCACACATTGGGAGAGAGACTATTTATTTGGTTTTGAAATTGAATTTGTCTTTACCAAATATGTCAGTAGTTCATCATTGTTTCTGAAATTATATTGCATAGCTCCCTCTTTGTTACCACTGAATTAAACTACTAAATGTAATACATACTGACTTCTCTTCAGAGACATTGTGTCGTTATAAAAGTGTGATCATCCTCTCTTTAAAAGGTGAAAGAAGTCCTATGCACGAGTGTGCATGCACGAATAAAAGCCACGTAGGGGTCAAGTGTGCACTGCAGAGATGGCTTGCCAGCATTCCATTAATTGAAGCATTCTTGCTTTTTTCAAATTCAGAATAGTTCCCATCTGCCTTGGCTCTCTCTAATCATAAAATCTAAGTTCTCAGTTAAGGATGAGCAGAATTGTAGATGAGAGAACTAAAGCAGGTAGAGAGTGCTACTTCTGACTCATGGGGTATACAGAGGAGAGTTTCCAAAGGACTTCTCAGAATGTGTGCTTCTCCTCTAAACAACATGCAGTTACAGAGATAAGATAATTTGTTGCACTAATTGCCAACTAAATTTTTTCACATGTGGGTTTATGTGCAAATATTTCCTCCCATAATTGGTGCAGGTGCACTATGTAGCTTCTTGCTACATCTGACTAAAAATAGCTTCGAGTTCTGTGCTGGTGTTATAATTTAATTCCTCTATATAGAAGTCTGTCACCTCCATTCATATAGAGTTCTTCAATTTTATATTCTCCAGGCAATCTTATGAAATTGCACCACTCCTCCCTTCAGCCACCCATTTGCTTTTCCTTGATAGGAAGATGGGATCTCATTCCTGAATCAGCAGCTTTTTAATTTATTATTTACCCCACTGCACATTCAGGTTTTCCATAATAACAGTTCTTAAATTCCTGTGCCCAGAGTGCACTGGTGCCTTCCACTCATTTCTTTTCTAGGCCCCATATCAGTTTATGAATTTCCTGAATTTCCTACAAACAGATAATGATCCACTATCATTTTATTGCTCATTACAGGTAAGTTTTCAGGACCACTGCTCTTTTAACTTTCTCTTTTCATCATCACACTGCCTGTAATGGCTCTTCCATCCAAATTTTAGATTACTGCATTTTTACCTATAAAACTTGCTCTGGAATAATGAGTCATGTCAATTATATAACTGCTTAAAATCGGGTCCTGCTGTTGATAATTCACCTCTATCAAAATATGTCACATACATTTTTTCTCATATTCCACAACTATTCATTTCAGTAATTTATTTGATTTCTGCAAAGCCAGAACAATTTTCTCAAAAAGAGATTCTTGACTCAAGTTTGCTTGGACTGTAGTTAATATTTATAAATATGTATAAATTCCATAATTTTAAACATGAAGCAGTTATTTTCCCAGAAAACTCTGGTCATTCTTATCCTTAAATAATTAATACAAATTTATCTCCTACTTCAATTGCTGACTCATCTTTATAGGTGTTTTCTTATTATATTTATAAATTCTGTTTTGGATACAAGAGTCAGAAATATTGCAATGGTTCATAATCAAAGACTTGTTAAGCAAAATGAAAGTTCCCATTAGCTGAAGACATAACGGGTTGTTAGGTATAGGGCTAATAATCTAAGTAATGAACTAGTAGTAATGCCTTGATAAGAAAAAGACTATTTTTTCCCAAATTACTGTAGGAATGCCACAGAAACAAAGCCCACTGCTATGCTTTATTTTGCATTTTAGATCATTATTGTGTTTTAAATATAAATTATGTTTTACACTCTATAAAGTTACCAACAGAGTGAGTTTGATGTCCTATATAATTTTATTCTATACAACATAGGTGCCAGTTACATTTATTTTTAGTGAAATGATTTCTTTTTGCAAGAAATGATCATTATTATTTTGACAAGGATATTTTCTATATTCACTTGATCTCCCAAAAAAAAACATAGAGCAAGAAAATCTTCCAAATGAGAAAAATCAGTTTTACAAGTACAGTTTTTAGTAATAATAACATAAAAAGAATCTGTAATGGAGAAATGTCGTGACCTTTGGAGAATTTCTTCTGACTCAACATCAAAAGTATTGGCACAGCATTATTTTGTCTAGTGCACAAATTCAATTCATAACTAGGCACTTAGTTGAGCAATGTCAGCTACTGTAGAAATTTTATTTGAACAAACTAATTACTTACAAATGAACACTCTTTGGCTTATTACTGAAATTATATCTCTCTTTTATGTTCTTCAATTGTAAACAAGTAGTTGTTATCTAATTTCTAACAACAAAAGAGAAAAGAAGTATAATAAACGCTTTACTTGGGGCCATGGAACTTTTTACCATATTCAATTGAGCGTATTGGTCTGCATTATCCTGCACATGACCATGTTTTACTCATTCATTACTATCAGGGCTGGTGTCACAACATATAAAGTGAAGTTCTCTTCTATAGAATCAGTGAAGTGATATAAATCCTTTATCAATGTAAACTAAAGCTGAAAACCATCAGTGATCAGAAATTGGTGAGAGAATGTAATATGATAACATAGTTTTTAATCAGTTATTAAAGGGAAACATTCTTTAATGATTTTCGAAAAGTGATATACAATGAGCACTACCAACAGTTTGCAGATATAATAATATAGTTTTAAATATTATTATTATCAATAACATTAATATATTTCAAATATATAATTTATTATTATTAAGCTGACCTAGCCCAATACTTCTAAACTGTATTTTATTACTTTAAAAGGAATTAATGAATTTCTATTAAATCTGGAAAAATATACAGGTGGTGGTGGCACATGTCTTTTATCCAACACTCAGGAGGCAGAGGCAGCTTCAAAATATTTATACTTCTACCCACAAATTAGCATAGCTTTCATCCTTCATCAAGGACCTCTCTTTGTAACAGGTGTAGACAGAAAAGTACAACTGATAAAAAATGCAAAGAACAAGATATAGTGGAATGCCCAATCCCAAGTGCTGCATCTACCACTCCTTTCCCTAAAACTCAGCAATCATTGCAGAAGGGTGAGGAAAGCACATAAAAAGCAGAGGAACAGGGAATTTATTGTGAGACTGCAACTACTACAAAATCAGAAGCTACACTCGTGAAGTCTCAGCTACATGACTGACTAAACACGACTTAAGCTAGGACTACATCAATAGACATACTGACATGTGAAAAGGGAAGCTCACATGGCCCCAACCTTAGACAAATAACTTGAAGCAAGAAAGGACTGCTGACAGCAGGAAAAAGTCTTCCCCAGGGAAGAGTACATCAATTGGTTATTTAATACCAAATGGTTGGCCCTGAATATATATTAATAAAAGTAACATTTGACAGAGCAGTTTGCATTTATATATCTGTAATACTATATATGTAAGAACAATTAAAGAAAAGGAGACCATGAATTTGAGAATGAACAACAGCAGTAGGTGGATGGAGTTGTAGGTTAAAAAAAAGAGAGAAGGCGATAATTACATTATAATTCAAAAATATAATATATAATAAAAATAAATTTCATATGAAGTAGCTAGAGCTGAAATGATCAAGAACAAATAAGATAAACTGATGCTAATGAATAATTAATCTACTATATGGTAAAATGAAGATGACATTCCCACTTGTCTCTCATATACTATGCTAAAATATATAAGAAAAGCTTGATTGGAATCCCTGTGCCTCAGTACCATAACCTATGACCTTGTCTTAAAGCTTTATTTGTAGAATCAGCTCAACATCATATTCTATAATATGACTCTAACTTTTATTTATTTTTTATTTATTTTATTCTTTTAATTATTTATTAAAGATTTCTCCCTCCTCCCCGCCACCAACTCCCATTACCCTCCCCCTCCCCCGGTCAAGTCCACCTCCCTCATCAGCCCAAAGAGCAGTCAGGCTTCCCTGCCCTGTGGGAAGTCCAAGGACCAACCACCTCCATCCAGGTCTAGTAAGGTGAGCATCCAAACAGACTAGGCTCCCACAAAGCCAGTACATGCAGTAGGATCAAAAACTCATTGCCATTGTTCTTGAGTTCTCAGTAGTCCTCATTGTCCGCTATGTTCAGCGAGTCCGGTTTTATCCCATGATTTTTCAGACCCGGGCCAGCTGGCCTTGGTGAGTTCCCGATAGAACATCCTCATTGTCTCATTGTGTGGGTGCACCCCTCACGGTCCTGAGTTCCTTGCTCGTGCTCTCTCTCCATCTGCTCCTGATTTGGACCTTGAGATTTCAGTCCGGTGCTCCAATGTGGGTCTCTGTCTCTGTCTCTGTCTCCTTTCATCACCTGATGAAGGTTAATATTCAGGAGGATGCCTATATGTTTTTCTTTGGGTTCACCTTCTTATTTAGCTTCTCTAGGATCAGGAATTACAGGCTCAATGTCCTTTATTTATGGCTACAAACCAAATATGAGTGAGAACATCCCATGTTCCTTTTTTGGGGTCTAGCTTACCTCACTCAGGATAGTGTTTTCTATTTCTGTCCATTTGTATGCAAAATTCAAGAATTCATTGTTTTTTACTGCTGAGTAGTACTCGAATATGTATATATTCCATACTTTCTTCATCCATTCTTCCATTGAAGGACATCTAGGTTGTTTCCAGGTTCTGGCTATTACAAACAAACAATGCTGCTATGAACATTGCTGAGCAAATACTTTTGTTGTATGATAGGGCATCTCTTGGGTATATTCCCAAGAGGTGTATTGCTGGGTCCAGGGGTAGGTTGATCCCGAATTTCCTGAGAAACCGCCACACTGCTTTCCAGAGGGGTTGCACAAATTTGCATTCCCACCAGCAATGGAAGAGGGTACCCCTTTCTCCACATCCTCTCCAGCAAAGGCTATCATTGGTGTTTTTGATTTTAGCTATTATGACAGGTATAAGATGGTATCTTAAAGTTGTCTTGATTTGCATTTCCCTGATTGCTAAGGAAGTTGAGCATGATCTTAAGTGTCTTTTGGGCATTTGAACTTCTTCTGTTGAGAATTCTCTGTTCAGATCAGTGTCCCATTTTATAATTGGGTTGATTAGCCTTTTACGGTCTAGTTTCTTGAGTTCTTTAAATATTTTGGAGATCAGACCTTTGTCAGTTGCAGGGTTGGTGAAGATCTTCTCCCAGTCAGTGGGTTGCCTTTTTGTCTTAGTGACAGTGTCTTTTGCTTTACAGAAGCTTCTCAGTCTCAGGAGGTCCCATTTATTCAATGATGCCCTTAGTGTCTGTGCTGCTGGGGTTATACGTAGGAAGTTGTCTCCTGTGCCCATGTGCTGTAGAGTACTTCTCACTTTCTCTTCTATCAGGTTCAGTGTATTGAGGTCTTTAATCCATTTGGACTTGAGTTTTGTTCATGGTGATAGATATGAATCTATTTTCATTCTTCTACAGGTTGACATCCAGTTTTGCCAGCACAATTTGTTGAAGATGCTCTCTTTTTTCCATTGTATACTTTTAGCTACTTTATCAAAAATCAGGTGTTCATAGGTTTGTGGGTTAAATTCAGGGTCTTCTATTAGATTCCATTTGTCTACTTCTCTGTTTTTATGCCAGTACCAAGCTGTTTTCAATACTGTAGCTCTGTAATAGAGTTTGAATTCAGGGATGGTAATGCCTCCAGAAGTTCCTTTAAAAATAAAATTGAAGAGGTCTATGTGTAGTCTAGTTGGACATGGATGATACAAGGAGGAGAAAGCTATTGTCTGATTCTCAGAGGCTACAAACAGAGATTCAAAGTGGACTGCATTATGATATGTTATCAAAAGCCATTAGGAATTAAAACAAAGGTCAGTAAGGAAAGACAAAAAATACAATATGCCACTAAAATAGATTCTGTGGGGTTGTAGATAATTGGGTTAAGCCAAGGGCATTGTAAAATGTACTGGAATAACAGTAATTGGAATAGAATGCAATATTTAAGAGAGAATAAGGGTAGAAAGTTTTCATTTATATAGGTTCCTTGCCCTTTGTCCCACAGTTCTTCAGATAATCATGATCATGATTTTCTTTTATTTTCTTTGTTTAGGGTGGCAGGAGGACAGGAAGACACCTATATATTGAATGAGGGTTCTTGTGCATGATGGATCAGCTCTGCACCACAGACCTGAACCATTACCATAACATAATGCAGCTTAGTATATCAATATTTTTATTTTTATAAAAATCCAATTAATAAAACATAAGCACTCAACCATAAAAATAAAATTAAGTAGATTTATTTTTCAACTTAAGTAGACTGTTGAAAACACTAAAATGATAGGCACAGAATATCATCAGAACAAAATAACAATTTATTTTCAAAAAGAAGTATGATTACTTAGAATCTGCTCAAGATTCTGCTTCTAATAATTAGAATATAGGTCTTCCATTTTCATCTTTTTTGTTGTTAATTTTCTCCTTTCAAATAATTTCTACATAAACATGTTCTCTTCATAAGCTAATCTAGGCTTCATTCTTTGCGCTGTAGCCAGAGTTGACCTGCTTCCTGATTATATAGACTTCTATTTTGAGAGAGTCTCACCATTTTTAAAATCAGTATCCAAGAGAGTATTATTTTAGAAAAAGAAACCCATCAATAAGGTGCCTAGAAATTGTCAGAAGTCATATCCAATCGGGTTTCTGTTTGTTTCAATCAATCTGCTACTGGAGACCTCGATAACACTAAGAAAGGGAGTCACTTGAAAATGACAGTGGATAGTTAAATTGAAAGAAAGACAGATTGGTAAGCCATCTGTGGCCTGACTAGCATTGGGAAGAAATTAGATCAGCTGGCTCTCTGTCACTGCTCTAATTTATAATTCCCAGCAAAAACTACACTGCCATTTCCAGGCTTGTTCTCTTGCCTCTCCTGCATAAAGCCTAAATAGACATATGCAGGTCTTATAAATCAAGTAGTCTTCACACTTCAGTTTCTTCATCTATAAATGATGATAGTGTTCATACCCACCTCACAATGTTATGTGAGGATTTGCTGAGACAGAGTGTGGCAAGGTTCTGAAAGTAATGAATATTGTAACTGACAAAAGGCCTTAGTGTTACATAAATATAGCCCTGCATATTATTTTAACTAATAATAGCAGTGCTAGGGATGGAAACCAGGGCCTCAGATATTCAAAGCAATAGCCATACTACTGAGCTATCTTATCAATCCATATTCTACTTCTTATTGTCTAGTATCTTATGGAAAATAGTCTGTCAATCTTGCCATACTTACTGTATTGGACATTAAATTATCCTTAAATAATTGTTTTTCACAATTATACTTAAGGTAGGCATATGTTTAAATCACCTTTGAACTCACAAACCTATGTGTAGGTTTTTGTATAAAATACTGACATTTACTAAGATCTTTCCATTATTTGTTCCTACTCACTACTAGGGTATGAAGTGAAATGTCAAATCCTTAGCTAAAAGTAAAACAAATTATGCCTGTTCTTTTTATGTATAAAAGAAAAGTGATAGCTTTGAACAATCAATCCAGTCTCATTATTTATATAAACCAAAATTTTTGCTAGTATTACTGAACAGGCCTTATAGGTTTCCCTCAAGAGACCACAGTGTACAGGGTTCTTTAATTTGTAGTATGTTTTCTGCAATCTATTATATTATTTACTATTATATTCATTTTTCTCTCATTACATTAACAGACATCAAGTCTTGCTTGCCTTACAAATGTGGAAAGCCAAAGCCAAACCCAATTGCAGTTACATGTGTAATAGTTGATTATTTAATGAAGGACAGCAGAAGCAGTCTGGTTCACTAACAATGGCCATGATTGTGCACAAAAAACAATGACTATTTACTTAGTAATCATTTAATATTCAATTTATAAACATTAGACGTATAAAATGTGTTACAGTGAGTTCTCTTAAGTGAAGAATGGATATCCCCATCACTGTGCTTCAAAGACTTCCCACTTAAAACTACATCTTCAAATCCAGCATGGATTTTGTGTTTCTGAGTTATTTAAGAAAGAAAATTCGATTGTAATATAAAGCATGCCTTAATTGCTACATCTAATTATCAAGAACAGTAAATAACTCTCAAGTTAATTGACTTAAACATAAGAAAATGAATAATTTATTATACCAGACTAAAATTTCATCAATACAATGTCAAGCAGAACAAAAAAAAAAAAAAGAAGAAAAAACCTTTAACCTTACCTAGCCATTGACTTTACCCAGATCACCTACAAGTCTTCTGGAGAAAATATCTGTCAGTAGAAATTACCTTTTTAACGTGAGATTTCATTGGACTTTAAGCTAATGCTTGTAATATATTCTGAATTAATTGGATGAATGGAATTAAATATTAATAAAACATCACTATTTTAGTTAAGGCTTGATCTTATTAAACATCTCTTGCCAGTCACTAATTATTTTTGTCTCCCCATACCTTGTTTTTCCTCTCTCACCATATCACTCCTTTTTAAAGTACCAAAAACCATTTTATTTTGGAATTCTGGGATTATTTTCTTTTTATGCCTCAAATGACAACTGTTCTTTGAAATGTGTTAACTAACCCAAAGGTTCAACTACTACACTTGGAACCTTGTTCATGCAACTGAAAGAGCCAGTCTAGGAAGAGGTTTTGAGCAGAAATGTCAAGATCTGGGAAGTTCTACTATGTTGTCAAAATGTAGACATTTTCCCTGTTGTGACAAGCTCTTCATTTTTTAATGCAATTAGATTTTTAACAGCTCACTTGCTCTAATGTCAGTGAACTGTTCACTCAAGAGATTTTGTCTAACCATTTGAGTTAGCCATAAAATTCTAGCATGTTAGTGATCTATACATAAATAGCTGGATGGAGAAAGGGACTACATTTCTCTTATATTTCTCTTTCCACAGCACAGTTACATCCTATATCATTTGCAACATTAAACAATGGGGACAGAGAGAAGAGTAGGACATTATATACTGGCTTGGGGATCATGCTATGGAAAACTGACTTTTTTATAAAAGCATGTAGAACCAAGATGAGGAAGGTTTGGTAGCACAGAATTAAATGTAGGAAGAATGAAAGAGGTAAATTGGCAGCCCATATGTGAAAAAAGCTAACAATCATATCATACTTTCTAAACAGCAAGAACTCTGATAGATGTCCACTCTGTTATCATGGAGGTATTTTTCTATTGTAAAATTCCATCTGGCACCTCTTATACAAGTAGCCATGGCCAGTATAACAAACAAGCTTGGCAAAGCAGTGGCATACATAAACTGCAGCTAATTCAGAACCTCCATACTCAGAAATCACCATCTAAGAAAAGAACCATGTCTCCATTACCAGTGAGGAAAAATAATCCCTTAGGGTGGCTTTGAACATCTATGTCACTTGGAACCTTTTCCACCCCTTCTGGCAAATAGTCAGAAAGAGTACTATCAGTGCTACAGGCTAGGTCAAGTAAGAAAATCCCTTTTTTCTCTTTGCTGCAATACTATAGTTTGGTTATTTAATGAATTCTATTGATTTCACTGACTTCCTAGCTTGAGAGGCAGAACAGTGATAATAGCTTATATCTACCTTTGCGTTTTTCTACTAGCTCATTATTTACTTCTATATACATACAATAATTATTTAAATTTTTATTTTATAATATCCTTGCATTTTCAAACCATGTTTAGCTCATGATTTCATAGGTCAAAATATATATTGTTTAAGTTTAGTTGAATTTTGTTTTAAAAAGAACATGGAATTTTCTGAGTCTTCATTTTTACACCAAACACATTATTTCAGTGATAGGCATCTGGCTATTTCTTGTATTTTATGCATATTGGAATTGTGTTCTTTCTTCCTTTTAACACCGTGCTATTAAATGGTTGTATTAGAAATATGTATTTTTATCTTTTGCAAGAAAAAAAAATCTTGATGGAATACCTAGGAGTAGAATTGCTGCATAATGGGGTATGTGTATATCTAACTTTCTTAGATTATGAAAAATATTTCCAAAGTGGCTATAGTATTTTATGCTCCACTAAATCCTCTGATAATATCATCATTCATCATTCTTGATGCTGTTTACTACTGAAATTAGTGTTTTATATGGTATCTCTTTGAATTTCACCTTTTAAAAATGTTTCATTTATCATAAGTGTATGTAGTGTGTGTGTGTGTGTGTGTGTGTGTGTGTGTGTGTGTGTGGTTTACATGTGTATGGGCATGTGTGCGTCATGGCACACTTGTGAAAGTCAGCAGGAAACGTGTTATACCTGCCTCTCTCCTTCCACCATGTGGATTCTCAGAATCTAACTCAAACGTTCAGCTTTAGTAGCTAGAGTGGATACCCTCTGAGCAATTTCACCTGTCCTTATGTATAACATTACATATTTTACATTAAACTGCTGTGTAAATTATTAGTACAAGCCTCTGTGTACATGTTTAATATTCATCTGCAGATTTTTATATTCTGTGACCCAGCATATCTTTTGCTCCAATTAATTTAACTTATTTTTGAGAATTTCATCCATTCATGTGATGTGTTTTGAATAACTCAAATCCCTATTTCCTCCACTCAAATGCTTCTTTGATCCCTGCCACATCTTTTCTGTCACAATATCATATGCTCTTTTGGTTCAAACCTACTGAGCTCACTTAGCGCTGCCCGGATGTACATGGGTTTATGGGTAGCCTCTAAGGGCCTGTATACTTTTAAAGAAAACTAACTCTCCTTCCTCTAGATGTCGAAAACTGCCAATAGCTCGTCATCTAGAGGTGGGACTTCTTTTGTGATGCCCCCCCCACACACACACAGACACACACATTCTGGGATTTTGACTATCTTGATCTCTGATAGGCATTGCACATGCACTACCAGACACTGTAAGTTCATGTCTGTACTGTCCCTGCCATGTCCAGAAAGTACTGTTTTACTTTAGATATCCACTATTTTTGATTAGCACAATCATTTCACTTCCTCTACCATGATGCTCCCTGAGCCTTGCAGTAGAAGGTGTGGTACTGTTGTCCCATTTAGAGGGAAGCATTCTGAAGTTTCTTCTATCTACACTTGTTTAGTTGTGACTCAATTGTTAAGAATATAAACAGTATAGTCAATATTTTTCTTTGGGGATACTGTTCAATATGATTGAAAAAGTTGTTCATGTACCCTAAAATGATTATCACATAAGTTTTATAGTTTATGTAAGTTGCACTTAAGTTTGATTTTCACATCAAAGCACTTATTCCACCTAGAGTTGAGTTTTGTACATATCCTGAGATAGTTAACTCATTTTTATTTTTTTGCTATATAATGAATCTTTTACATTAATTAATGGAATAGTTCATCTTTTAATTAAAGACCTTCTCAATATCACCATTAAATATCAACATTTCTAACATTAATGATATTGAGCTACCTGCCAAAATATAATTTGAAATCTTCCCTCCTAATATATAAAAGGTGGATTCATTTTCTCTAAATGAGGCACTTGCAATAAAATAGAACATTTCAAAAGTTCATTCAAGTGAAAAAAGGCAAGGTTCTGTATATACTTTCCACCCCATCATTTGTCAGCCAGGCTTCTGCTTTGTAAAGTAAAGTCATGGGGAAGAAGTGACTGAGGCAGTGAATCTCCTCTGTGTTTGTGCCCCTAACCATAGTCAGTTTATGAGATATTTGGCAGGAGCTGAAGAGGATAAGATATTTAATTTCGCTGAATGCTGTCAGATGACTAGGTCATGAAACTTACTAAGGAAATTCACTGAGGGTGGATTTTTATAAATTTAAAGAGCTCTGAGGGGCTAAACTTTTTGGACACTCCCCCCATGATTCATAATATTGTACTTTCTCACTGCTCTGACAAGATATCTGACTACACTGAACGTACAACATGAAGGAGAAGAAAAAGCACTGTTGATGCATTCAGAAAAGTATAGCTATTTGAACATAAAATGATAGCAGACATCACTGGTGACTAGATGAATTAGACATTTCAGGATGATATTGAACTCATTTTTACATATAAAGGTATTTGTGAAAAGGTTGCTATAATTTTGAGGAGGGAATTTCCCTCCCCCTTCCCCCATCCCCCTCCCTTTCCCTCTCCAGTTCAAAGAGCAGTCAGAGTTCCCTGACCTGTGGAAAGTTCAAGGTCCTCCCCGCTCCATCCAGGTCTAGGAAGGTGAGCATCCAAACAGGCTAGGCTCCCACAAAGCCAGTACATACAGTAGGATCGAAACCCAGTGCCATTGTCCTTGGCTTCTCAGTCATCCCTCATTGTCAGCCACGTTCAGAGAGTCCGGTTTGATCACATGCTCCATCAGTCCCAGTCCAGCTTGCTTTGGTGAGCTCCCATTAGATCAGCCCCACCGTCTCCGTAGATGGGAGCACCCCTCGTAATCCTGACTTCCTTGCTCATGTCCTCCCTCCTTCTGCTCCTCATTTGGACCTTGGGAGCTCAGTCCAGTGCTCCAATATGAGTCTCTGTCTCTAGCTTCATCCATCGCCAGATGAAGGTTCTATGGTGATATGAAAGATGTTCATCAGTATGGCTATAGGATAAGGCCATTTCAGGTTCCCTCTCCTCAGCTGCCCAAGGATCTAGCTGGGGATATCTCCATGGACACCTGGGGACATCTCTAGAATCAAGTCTCTTGCTAACCCTAAAATGGCTCGCTTAATTAAGATATATACTTCTCTGCTTCCATATCCACCCTTCCTCCATCCCAACCATCCCATTCCCCCAAGCTTTCTCCATCCCCCCTTCTCACATTTTTTCTCCCCATCTCCCCTTACCCCCACCCCCAAGTTTCCAATTTTTGCCTGGCAATCTTGTCTCTTTCCAATATCCAGGAGGATAACTATATGTTTTTCTTTGGGTTCACCTTCCTATTTAGCTTCTCTGGGATCATGGATTATAGGCTCAATGTCCTATATTTATGGCTAGAATCCACTTATGAGTGAGTACATACCATATTCATCTTTTTGGGTATGGGTTACCTCACTCAGGACAGTGTTTTCTATTTCCATCCATTTGCATGCAAAATTCAAGATGTCATTGTGTTTTACTGCTGAGTAATACTCTAATGCATACATATTCCATACATTCTTTATCCATTCTTCCATTGAGGGGCATCTAGGTTGTTTCCAAGTTCTGGCTATTACAAATAATGCTGCTATAAACATAGTTGTACTATGGTAGAACACCTCTTGCATATATTCCCAAGAGTGGTATTGCTGGATCCTGGGGTAGGTTGATCCCGAATTTCCTGAGAATCGGCCATACTGATTTCCAAAGTGGTTGCACAGGTTTGCATTCCCACCAGCAATGGATGAGCGTTCCCCTTACTCCACATCCTCTCCAGCAAAGATTATCATTGGTGTTTTTGATTTTAGCCAGTCTGACAGGTGTAAGATTTTATCTCAAAGTTGTTTGATTTGCATTTCCCTGATCACTAAGGAGGTTGAGCATGACCTTAAGATATAAATTATATTTCAAATTTGTTTAGCAAGAAAATAAAATTAAAACATAAAACCAAGAAGTATATAAAGTATATCTTTGCAACACACAGCCATATTATAATTTTGTAAGGTTAATTATAAATTAATAAGAAAAAAGAATAAAAATTATTAAAATAATAGACAGGCATCATGAAAAGGAAATTAACCATTGAAGAAATATAAATGGAAAACATATACATAAGATGATTTAATTTTTAAAATATGAAGTACCATATTAATAATAGCTATAATTTGAAGGATTGGCAAAAATACGAATGTGAAATGTCAATAAGTGGAGAATTTCAAAAGTTATTAAGAAGAGTAAAAATCATAATAGTATTTGAGAGTATCATTTTGAACATTCCTTACAATGCACACACATTATAAGTCAATAATCTTTTGGGGGGAAATTCTCCACTCCATTAGTCTCTATCGCTGTAGATCAGGAAGCAGAAGCACTGACTGTCCTTTGCTTACATAGTAGAAGAGTGAGAAATGTTGCTTGTGAATTCCAAGAAGCAGTTTGTCTTACAAACTGAAAGACTGAACTGTCTGATACCTGAAGACTATATCTCTCTCCGGACAAAAAGATACATATGACGACTTTCTACCCAAGGCAATCTTTTTCTTAAGACTGGAGTTTCTCACCTGAGAAGCAATTTGTTCTGTGTGAAGATATCATGTAGCATTCTTAAAATCATATTGTAGGAATCTAATTTAAATTTTTTTGGCTTTTTTTGAGACAGGGTTTCTTTCTGTAGCTTTGACTGTCCTGGAACTCACTCTATAGACCATTCTGGATTCAAACTCACAGAGATGCAGCAATCTCTGCCTCTCTGAGTGCTAAGATTAAAGGTATGCATCACCAGCAAGTGGCAAATTAAAGATTTTTTTATGTACACAAACACAAAGATTTCTTACAATATGGAACATTAGAAAGCTTGATTTGCAAGTAAGGTGAAGAAATCTGATTTTAAATCCACATTGACAAATATCAATTATTAGAACTTTACCTTATTATGACACTATAACAAAATGCTATTTTCACAAATTTATTAATGCCAGTAAGTTTTTATTGCTTAAATCTACCTAAAAGATTATGAAAAGAAGTTAGTAACATTACATACACACAGTAGAATACTATGAAGCAGCATAAAGAAATATATGGACTTGGTAAGTACTAAAATATCTATGACTACTTCATTTTAAGCATAAATAAAAGTTATAAACATTATAATATAGTTATTCTTAGTAAGAAATCTCACTCAGCCAGTACATATACATTTGTAGATAGTTACATATGATTATATTAGTGATGGCTAGCAAAAATTAGTGCAAGAAGGGGAAGAATAGATTTAAAATGATTTACTTATCTTTAATTCCTTGTTTTCCTAAAATGTTCATGTGTTATTTGTGTATTTAAAAAAATCGATGATTCACGCTTAAAAAAAAACCTGCAGCTGCCTTTGGAATTCATATATCAGGAAGTATCTGAATTATCAAACATCTGACCCATTACTGAAGCTCATTTCAAAGAGGAACTGATTGAGCTGAAAGTAAACTATAACCACTACGTAGACATAATGTCCTTCAAATTCTGGAGAGGAAATATAATTATACAAATAATTCTAAAATTTCTGACTATGAGGCCAAACTCCGAGCTTTGCTTGGGACCATCTGGCTTTCTGAAAGCAAATTTTCCCTTATGTAGCTTTTGAAGTCACTGTTAACAGTATAAGAAGTAGAAAGTTAGGTTTTTGGAGTTTGATTAAATTCATTATAGTCTCCATAATAGGACCTCTATTCATAGCAATATTTCCATTGACTTGAAACTGGACACTTCATACAAATACAGGGCTTAAAAATAAGTTTATTTATTAAACCCCACACACAAATAGTGGGAGACTTCAACACCCCACTCTCACCACTGAAGGGGTCTGTCAGACAGAAAATTAACTGATAAATAATTGAAATAACAGATGCTGTGACACAAATGAATATCTAAAGAACATTCCATCCAAACAGAAAAGACTGTCTATACCTTCTTCTCAGCACCTCACGAAACCTTCTAAAAAACTGACCACATACTAGGTAACAAAAAACCCTCAACAGATACAAAAAAAATAGAATAACTCCATGTATTTCATCAGATTACCATGGCTTAAAATTAGAATTCAACAACAACACTAATTCCAGAACGCCCACAAACATGTGAAAATGAAAAAAAAATGCTCACCAGAAACATCAATCGGTCAAGAAAGAAATAAAGGAAGGAATTAAAGACTTCCTAAAATTCAATGAAAGTGACCACACAGCATACCCAAATACATGAGACACACTGAAAGCAGGGTTAAGATGAAAGTTTATAGTACTAAATGCCTAAATAAAGAAGCTGGAAAAATCCCACATTAGTGAATTAACAGAACATTTGAAAACTCTAGAACAAAAAGATACAAACTCACCCAGGAGAATTAGACAGCATGAAATAATAAAATTGAGAGCTTAAGTCAACAAAATAGAAACAAAGAAAACAATATTAATGAGAATTAATGAGAAAAAGAATTAGTTCTTCTAGAAAATCAACAAAAAAGAAAAACCTTTATCCAAACTAACCAAAAAAACAGAATCAAATTAACAAAATCAGAAATGAAAAGGGGGACACAACAACAGACATGGAGAAAATCCAGAGAATCATTAGGTCATATTTTGAAAACCCGTACTCCACAAAATTAAAAATTTAAAGGAAAAGGACAACTTTCTGGATAAATATCACTTACCAAAATTAAATCAAGAGCAGATAAGCAAATTAAACAGACTTATAGCTGCTAAAGAAATATTAAAACAGTCAGCAAAAGTCTCCCAACCAAAATGTCCAAGACCACATGGTTTCAGTGAAGAATTACACAAGATTTTCAAAGAAGAACTAAGATCAATACTCCTCAAATTGTTCCATACAAAAGAAAGAGAAGGAACATTACCAAACTCTTTTTAAGAGGCTACAATTACTCTGATATCATAACCACATAAAGACATTACTAAGAAAGAGAATTAACTTCCATTCTTACTCATGAACATTGATGCAAAAATACTCAATAAAATACTGCCAAACTGAATCCATGAACACATCAGAAAATTCATCCACTATGATCAAGCCAGCTTCATCCCAGAGATACAGGGATGGTATGACATACAAAAATCTGTCAATGTAACCCACCATATAAACAAACTGAAAAACAAAAACCACATGATCATCTCATTAGATGCTGAAAAAGCCTTTGACAAAATACAATATCCCTTTATGATAGGTCTTGGAGAGAACAGGGTTACAAGGAACATACCTAAACATAATAAAGGAAATATACAGCCAGCAAACAGCCAACATCAAAATAAATGGAGAGAAACTCCCAGCAATCCCACTGAAATCTGGCACAAGACAAGGTTGTCCACTCTCTCCATATTTATTCAATATAATTTTTTAGGTTCTAGTTAGAGCAATAAGACAACAAAAGGAAATCAAGGGAATACAAATTGGAAAAGAAGTTAAACTCTCACTATTGGCTAATGATATGATAGTTTACATAGCGACAAAAATTCTGCCAAGAAACCTCTATAACTCATGAAACACTTTCAGCAAAGTTTTAGTATACAAAATTAACTCATAAACATCAGTAACACTCCTTTACACAGATGATAAATGATAAGAGAAAAAATTCAGAGAAATATCACCCTTCACAATAGCCACAAATAGCATAAAATATCTCAAAGTTACTCTAACAAAACAAATAGAAGACATGTATGACAAGAACTTTAAACCTTTGAAGAAAGAAATTGAAGACAAAACTGGAAAGTTCTCCCATGCTCTTAAATAGGTGGAATTAACATAGTAAAAATGACAGTCTTACCAAAAGCAATCTATAGATTCAATGCAATGCCCAGCAAAATCCTTCACAGATCTCAAAAAAAAAGTACTAAACTTTATAGCAAAAGCAATCCTTTACAAAGGAATTTCTGGAGATATCACAATCCCTGACTTCAAACTCTAATACAGAGCTACAGTACTGAGAAAAGCCTGGTATTGCCATAAAGACAGACAGGAGGTTTGTTTTTTAATTGAAGACCCAGATAGTAATTCACACACCTTTGAACACCTCATTTTGGACAAAAAAGCAAAAAAAATATCAAATGGAACAAAAAGCATATTCAGCAAATGGTGCTGGCATAAGTTGATATCAACATGCAGAAGAGTGAAAATAGATCCATATCTATCACCACATACAAAACTCAAATTCAAATGGATCAAAGACTTCAACATAAAGCCAACCACACTGAACCTCATAAAAGAGAAAATGTAAAGTACATTTGAACTCATTGGTACAGGAGACCACTTCCTAACTATAGCCCCAGTAGCACTAACACTGAGAGAAATAATAAATGGGACCTCCTGAAACGGAAAGGTTTTGTAAAGCAAAGGACATGGTCAACAAGACAAAACACCAGCCTACAGAATGGGAAAAGATCTTCCCCAACCCCACATGAGACAGAGGGCTGATCTCAAATATACGTAAAGAACTCAGGGAATTGGTCATCAGAAGAACAAAGAATTCAATTTTTAAAAAATGGGGATAACATTCCCTAGCTCAGCCTGCTCAGGCGCTGGGACAGAACCCGAATTGGGAGGGCAGTAGTTCCTTTGTTTCCATAGCCTGCCTGCAGCAAGCAAGGTAGGCCCTTTGTTTACTAGCTACCCAAGAAGCATGGAGATCCGTTCTGGACACCAGGAGAGCCATCACTGGAAAGTGACATCACTGGGAACGTGCATCAGTGGGCAAGTGATGTGGGAGTGTCATACATCAATCAGTTGATTTCATTGGTTAAGTAATAAAGAAACTGCTTGGCCCTCATAGGTTAAAACATAGGTGGGTGGAGTAAACAGAACAGAAGGCTGGGAGAAAGAAGCTGAGTCAGTGAGGAGTCACCATGATTCTCCCATTCCAGGCAGATGCAGGTTAAGATCCTTCCTGGTAAGCGAGCTCGTGGAGCTACACAGATTAATAGAAATGGGTTAGATAGATATGTAAGAGCTAGCCAGTAAGAGGCCAAGCAGTTTCCGTGTAATATTCCGGGGCATAAAGCTAGCCATGTAGGCGGCCGGGGTGGTGGGGACACAGCCCCATCGCTCTTGTTACAACAGGCAAGAAGAACTGATCCTGTAAAAGAAGATCCATATGGGAGCATTTGGAGGAAGAGATGGGCAGGAGTCAATGCAAGAATTCACCCAACAATCTGAAAAACAACATGAAACCACCAGAACTCAGCGACCTCACAACAGGAGGACATGAACACCTTAATCAAGAAGAAATAGAAAAAACTGACTTTATGAAAGTGTTAGAGGCCCATAAACAGCATGTAAAAAATGCCCTTATAGAAATGGATGAGAAGTATAACAGAAAGTTTGAAGAACTGAGTAAATCAGTGAATGATACCCTAGGAAACCAAGGAAAAACAATCAAGCAGTTAATGGAAACTGTTTAAGACTTGAAAACTGAAATAGAGGCAAGGAAGAAAACACAAACAGAGGGCCAGCTGGACATGGAAAATCTAGGTAAACGAATAGAGACTACAGAAACAAGCATATCCAGCAGAATATAAGAGATAGAAGAAAGAATCTCAGATTCTGAAGATAACATAGAGAAAATAAATGCACTGATCAAAGAAAACAGCAAGTCCAACAAAGTCTCATCACAAAACATTCAGGAAATATGGGACACAATAAAAAGACCAAACCTAAGAATAATTGGAGTGGAAGAAGGAGAAGAAGTGCAGCTCAACGGTCCAGAAAATATACTTAATAAAATTATAGAAGAAAACTTTCCCAACCTAAAGAAAGATGTACCTATGAAGGTTCAAGAAGAATACAGAACACCGAATAGGCTGGATCAAAAAAAAATCCCCTTGCCATATAATAATCAAAACACAAAGCATACAGAATAAAGAAAGAATATTAAGAGCCACAAAGGAAAAGGGTCAAGTTACTTATAAAGGTAAACCTATCAGATTTACACCTGACTTCTCTATGGAAACCATGAAAGCCAGAAGGTCCTGGATAGATGTACTGCAAAAATTAAAAGACCATGGATGCAAGCCCAGACTACTATACCCAGCCAAGCTTTCATTCACTATAAATGGAGAAAACAAAATTTTCCAGAATAAAAACAATTTCAACAATACGTAGCCACACATATATCCTTACAGAAAGTAATAGAAGGAAAATCACTAACGAAGGAGTCTAACAATGACCACAATAACTCAGACATCTAGAGACCCTTCACCAGTGCAACTCAAAGAAGGGAAACACACAAACTCTACTACTAAAAAAGTGACCAGAGTTAATAACCACTGGTCATTAATATCACTTAATGTCAATGGGATCAACTCACCTATGAAGAGGCACAGGCTAAGAGATTGGATACGAAAACAGGATCCAACATTCTGCTGTTTACAAGAAACACACCTCAACCACAAAGACAGGCACCTACTCAGAGTAAAGGGCTGGGAAAAGGCTTATCAAGCAAATGGAGCTAAGAAAAAGGCAGGTGTGACCATACTAATTTCTAACAAAGTTGACTTCAAACTTAAATCAATCAGAAGAGATGGAGAGGGACATTTTATACTCATAACAAGAACAATTCAACAGGATGATGTCTCAATACTGAATATCTATGCCCCTAATATAAAAGCACCCACATACGTAAAGGAAACATTACTAAAACTCAAGGCAGCAATCAAACCGCACACACTAATAGTAGGAGACTTCAACACTCCTCTCTCACCAATGGACAGGTCAATCAGACAGAAACCTAAGAGAAGAATTAGAGAATTAAGGGAGGTAATGAAGCAAATGAACTTAACAGACATCTATAGAACATTCCACCCAAAGAGGAAAGAATATACCTTCTTCTCTGCAGGTCATGGAACCTTCTCGAAAATTGACCACATACTCAGTAACAAAACTAAATTACAGGGCTGGAGAGATGGCTCAGTGGTTAACAGCATTGCCTGCTCTTCCAAAGGTCCTGAGTTCAATTCCCAGCAACCACATGGTGGCTCACAACCATCTGTAAAGAAGTCTGGCGCCCTCTTCTGGCCTTCAGGCATACAGACAGAATATTGTATACATAATAAATAAATATTAAAAAAAAGAAAAAAACAAAATTAAATTACACAGTTACAAAAAAAAATTAGTAACCACCTGTGTCTTATCAGATCACCATGGATTAAGGTTAGAATACAACAGAAAGCCTATAAACTCATGGAAACTGAACAGTCAACTACTGAACCATACCTGGATTAAGGAAGAAATAAAGAAAGAAATTAAAGTCTTCCTTGAATTCAATGAAAATAAAGAAACAACATACTCGAACTTATGGGACATTATGAAAGCAGTCCTAAGAGGAAAGTTCATATCACTAAGTGCCCACTTAAAGAAAACAGAGGAATCACATATTGGAGACTTAACAGCAAACCTGAAAGCTCTAGAAAAAAAAAGAAGCAGACTCACCTAGGAGGAGTAGAAGATTGGAAATAATCAAACTGAGGGCTGAAATCAACAAAATAGAAACACAGAAAACAATCGAAAGAATCGATGAAACAATAAGCTGGTTCCTGGAGAAAATCAACAAGATTGATAAACCCCTATCCAAAGTAATCAAACGGTAGAGAGTGAATACGCAAATTAATAAGATCAGAAATGAAAAGGGGGACATAACCACAGACACAGAGGAAATTCAGAGAATCAATAGATCTTACTACAAAAGCCTGTATGCCACAAAACTGGAAAATGTAAAAGAAATGGACACGTTTTTAGATAAATATCATATACCAAAGTTAAACCAGGACCAGGTGAACAATCTAAATAGACCTGTTAGTCACAAAGAATTAGAAGCTGTTATAAAAAACCCTCCCTACCAAAAAAGCCCAGGACCAGATGGTTTCAATGAGGAATTCTACCAGAACTTACAAGAAGACCTAATACCTATACTCCTTAATGTATTACACAATATAGAAACAGAAGAGTCATTACCAAATTCCTTTTATGAAGCTACAGTTACTCTGATAACAAAACCACACAAAGACTCAACCAGGAAAGAGAATTACAGGCCAAACTCACTCATGAAAATCGATGCAAAAATCCTCAACAAAATACTGGCAAACCGAATCCAAGAACACATTCGAAAAATTATCCATTGTGATCAAGTAGGCTTCATCCCAGAGATGCAGGGCTGGTTCAACATTCTAAAATCTATCAATGTATTCCATCATTTAAATAAACTGAAAGAAAAAAACCATATGATCATTTCATTAGATACTGAAAAAGCATTTGACAAAATTCAACATCCCTTTATGATAAAAGTATTGGAAAGAAAGGGATAAAAGGGTCATACCTAAATATAATAAAAGCCATATACAGCAAGCCGACAGCTAACATAAAATAAAAAGGAGAGAAACTCAAAGCCATCCCACTAAACTCAGGAACACAACAAGGCTGTCCACTCTCGCCAAACCTCTTCAATATAGTGCTTGAAGTTCTAGCAATAGCAATAATACAACATAATGGGATCAAGGGGATTCGAATTGGAAAGGAAGTAGTTAAACTTTCGTTATTTGCAGATGATATGATAGTGTACATAAGCGACCCCAAAAACTCCACCAAAGAATTTTTACAGCTGATAAACAGCTTTAGAAATGTGGCAGAATACAAGATCAACTCCAAAAAATCAGTCCCCCTCTTATACACAATGGCTATGGAAGCAGAGAGGGAAATCAGAGAAGCTTCACCCTTCACGATAGCCACAAACAGCATAAAATATCTTGGGGTAAATCTAACCAAGGAAGTGAAAGATCTATTTGACAAGAACTTTAAGGCATTGAAGAAAGAAATTGAAGAGGATACCAGTAAGTGAAAGGATCTCCCTTGCTCTTGGATTGGGAGGATCAACATAGTAAAAATGGCAATTCTACCAAAGGCAATTTATAGATTCAATGCAATCCCCATCAAGAACCCATCAAAATTCTTCACAGATCTTGAGAGAATAATAATCAACTTTATATGAAAAAACAAAAAAAAAACAGGATAGCAAAAACAATCCTATACAATAAAGGATCTTCTGGAGGCATTACCATCCCTGACTTCAAACTCTATTACAGAGCTTCAGTAATGAAAACAGTGTGGTACTGGCATAAAAACAGAGAAGTCGACCAATGGAATTGTATAGAAGACCCAAATTTTAACCCACAAGCCTATGATCAACTCATTTTTGATAAAGGAGCTAAAAGTATACACTGGAAGAAAGAAAGCATCTTCAACAAATGGTGCTGGCACAACTGGATGTCAACCTGTAGAAGAATGAAAATAAAACCATATCTATCACCATGCACAAAACTTAAGTCCAAATGGATTAAAGATCTCAATATCAGCCCGAACACACTGAACCTGATAGAAGTGAAAGTGGGAAGCACCCTACAACAGATGGGCACAGGAGATCGCTTCCTATGTATAGCCCCAGCAGCACAGACATTAAAGGCAACATTGAATAAATGGGACCTACTAAAACTGAGAAGCTTCTGTAAAGCAAAGGACACTGTCACTAAGACAAAAGGCAACCTACTGACTGGGAGAATATCTTCACCAACCCCGCAACAGACAAAGGTCTGATCTCCAAAATATATAGAGAACTCAAGAAACTAGACTTTAAAATGCTAATTAACCCAATTGAAAAATGGGGCACTGATCTGAACAGAGAATTCTCAACAGAAGAAGTTCAAATGGCCAAAAGACACTTAAGGTCATGCTCAAACTCCTTAGCAATCAGGGAAATGCAAATCAAAACAACTTTGAGATATCATCTTACTCCTGTCAGAATGGCTAAAGTCAAAAACACCAATGATAGCCTTTGCTGGAGAGGCTGTGGAGGAAGAGGTACCCTCATCCATTGCTGGTGGGAATGCAATCTTGTGCAACCACTGTGGAAATCAGTCTTTCGGTTTCTAAGGAAATTCGGGATCAACCTACCCCTGGACCCAGCAATACCACTCTTGGGAATATACCCAAGAGATGCCCTATCATATGACAAAAGCATTTGTTCAACTATGTTCATAGCAGCATTATTCGTAATAGCCAGAACCTGGAAACAACCTAGATGTCCTTCAGTGGAAGAGTGGATGAAGAAAGTGTAGAATATATACACATTAGAGTACTATGCTGCGGTAAAAAACAATGACTTCTCGAATTTTGCATGCAAATGGATGGAAATAGAAAACACTATCCTGAGTGAGGTATCCGAGACCCAAAAAGATGAACATGGGATGTACTCACTCATAATTGGTTTCTAGCCATAAAGAAGGGGCACAGAGACTACAATTGATGAACCTAAAGAAGCTAAATAAGAAAGTGAACCCAAGGAAAACATACAGTTATCCCCTTGGCTATGTGAAGTAGACAAAATTGCCTGGAAGAAAATTGGGATCTTGCGGGTGGGGTGGGATGTGGGTAAGGGCAGATGGGGAGAGAAAAGTGAGAAGGGGAGGATGGGGGGAACTTGGAGAAAAAGGAGGAGTGGGATAAAGGAAGGTTGGATAGGGGAGCATGGAAGCACAATTCTTAGTTAAGGGAGCCACCTTAGGGTTGGCAAGAGACTTGAACCTAGAGTGACTCCCAGGAGCCCAAGGTGATGTCCCCAGTTAGTCCCTTGGGCAGCTGAGGATAGGGATACTGTAACGACCCTATCTTATAGCAATACTGACGAATATCTTGCATACAACCATAAAACCTTCATCTGGTGATGGATGGAGATAGAGACAGAGATCCACACTGGAATACTGGACTGAGCTCCCAAGGTCCCAATGAGGAGCAGAAGGAGGGAGAAGATGAGCAAGGAAGTCAGGACCACGAGGGGTGTACCCACCCACTAAGACAGTGGGGCTGATCTATTGGGATCTCATCAAGGCCAGCTGGACTGTGACTGAAAAAGCATGGGATAAACCCAGACTCTCTGAACTAGGTGAACAATGAGGGCTGCTGAGAAGCCAAGGACAATGACACTGGGTTTTGATCCTACTTCATGCTCTGGGTTTGTGGGAGCCTAGCCAGTTTGGATGTTCACCTTCCTAGACATGGACGGAGGAGGGCGGACCTTGGACTTTCTATAGGGTAGGGAACCTGGACTGCTCTTTGGACTGGAGAGGGAGGGGGAGAGGAGTGGGGGGGAGGAGGAGAAGGGCGGGAGGAGGAGAAGGGAGGGAGGAGGGGGAGGGAAATGGGAGGCTGGGAGAAGGCAGATACTTTTTTTTTCCTTTTCTCAATAAAAAAAAGATATTTCAAAAAAATAAAAATAAAAAATAAAAAAATGGGGTATAGACCTAAACAGAGAATTCTCAACAGAGGAATCTAAAATGGCTAAAAGACACTTAAGGAAATGCTTAACATCCTTAGTCATCACAGAAATACAAATCAAAAACCCCGATGAAAACTTATGCTGGAGAACATGTGGGGTAAAGGAAACACTCCTTCATTGCTGGTGGGAGTGCAAATTGGTCGAGCCCCTTTGTATACTAGTATGGAAATTTCTCAGAAAATTAGGAAACAACCTTCCTCAAGGCCTAGCAATACCACTTTTGGCTAAATAGCCAAAGGATGCTCAATTGTACCACAAGGACATGTGGTCAACTACGTTCATAGCAGTAGCATTGTTTGTCATAGCAAGAACGTGGAAGCAACCTAAATGCCCCTTGACTGAAGAATGGATAAGGAAAATGTGGTTCTTTTACACAATGGGGTATTTTACAGAAGAAAAAAATAACGACATCTTGAAATTTGCAGGCAAATGGATGGATCTAGAAAACATCTTACTGAGTAAGATAACCCAGACCCAGACAAATATTATTTTTACCCACTCATAAATGGCTTTTATACATAAAGCTAAGAAAACCAGAATACAAATCACAACCCCAGAGAACCTAGACAACACTTAGGACCCTAAGAGAGACTTACATTGATCTAATCTACATGGGAAGTAGAAAAGGACAAGATCTCCTGAGTAAATTGGGAGCATGGGACCATGGGATTGGGTAGAAGTAGGAGAGAGAATGGGAGAAGAACATAGAAAAATGTATAGCTCAATAAAATCAATAAAAAATAGATTTATGTTTATGCTTAAATTTATATTTCAAATATGAAAGGCTATAGCTTGCCATAATCAACATGTATACTATGTGGTTATTATTTCTTTTTTTTTCTAGTCATTATCTTGAAGTTACCAAAAATATAAAATATCAATGTATTTCTTGAAGCTTTTAAAATTATTTCTTTTATATTTTGAGATTGTAATATAAATTTATACTTATGCCCTTCTTAATTAGAGCTCCTCTGTTTGTTGATTTCTCCAGGGAGATGACTTGCACCATCTCTACTGTTTCCCCACTTCACACCCAAAACATGTAAATGCTCCCTTTTTCTATCCTGGTTTCTGCAGTTATTCCAGGCTATGTATTTAGATATGAAGTTTTGTAGATAGGAGCTGAAGATGAGAAAGAACATGTGAAGTTCATCTTTCTTCATCAGGGGTGTCTCATTAAATATGATTTTTTTAAGTTCCATCCATTTACTGTTCTCAGATTTTTATACCATCATTCTATCTTACATTGTCAGTTCTCTTGCTATTCTTTGTATTACTGTATATAATAGTATATTGTTTTTTCAAGACAGGGTTTCTCCATGTAGCCTATTATGTAACTCACTCTGTAGAACAGGGTAGTCTTCAGATCTCCTGCCTCTGCCTCCTATGTGCTCGGATTAAAGAACATTCTTAATAGGATCATGTTTGCCCAGAAATTAAGGCCAACAATTGACAAATAGGACTCATAATTCTAAAGCAGTGTCAGTACAGTCAAGGAAACAAATACTCAAGTGAAAAGGAAGCTCACAGAGCAGGAGAGAATCATCTAAATTCATGGATTCATATGCAAAACATATAATAGAATACAAGAGACAGAACCAAGAATCTCAGGCATTGAAGACAGTACAGAAGAAATACAAAGACAATGTGAAATCTAAAAAAAAAAAAATCCTCACACAAAACAGCCAGGAAAACTGGGAAACTATGAAAAGACCAAATCTAAGAAGAACAGAAATGCAAGGAGAAATTCTAATCACAAAGGCACAGAAAGTACTTTTAACAAAATCATAGAAGAAAATTCCTAACCTAAAGAAAGACATGCCTCTCTAGGATCACGAAATATAGGCTCAATGTCCTTTATTTATGGCTAGAATCCACTTATGAGTGAGCCTATAAAGGTACAAAAAGGTTAGAGAACACCAAATAGATTGCACTAGAAAAGAAAGATCCCTCATCACATAATAACCAAAACATTAAACACACAAAACAACAAGTGAATGTTAAAAGTTCGAAGAGAAAAAGGCAAAATAACATATAAAGGTAGACCTATTAGAATTACATATGACGTCTCAATGGAGACTCGAAAAGATAGAAGGGCCTAGACAATTTGCTGCAGGCTCTCAGAGACTAACTACAGATACCACCTACTATACCAAGCAAAACTTTCAATCTACCATGGATGAAGAAAAGGATATTCAATGAAAAAGTCAAATTTAAACAATATCTATCCACACATCCAGCCCTGCAGAAGGTACTAAAAATAAATCTCTAACCTAAAGAGATTAATTACACTTGCAAAAACACAGCCAATAAATAATCTCACACCTGCTTAACCCAAAGAAGAAAAATACACGCACACACAGACACACACACAGGGACACTACCACCATAAAAAGTACAAAATATAATAGGAATTAAAAATCATTGATCATTGATATCTCTTAATATCAATGTAGTCACTCCCCCAATAAAAAGGCATAGACTAACTAAATGGATGCTAAAAAAGAATTTGGCTATATCCAACACCCATTCATGATAAAAGTTTTAGGGGAATCAAAGATAAAAGGAACATACCTAAATATAATAAAAGCAATATACATCAAGCTGATGTCCAATATCAAATTAAATAAGAAGAAACTTAAAGGAATTCCACTAAAATCAGAAACAAGACAAGGCTTTCCACTCTCTCCATATCTATTCAATGAATACTTGACAATTTAACTAGTGCAAAGAGGCAACTAAAAGGAGATTAATGGTATTAAAAATCAGAAAGGAAGAAGTCAAAGTATCATTATTCCCAGATGATATGATATTATACATAGGTAACTGCAAACATCCAATTCAATACAATCCATACTAAAATACCAACACAATTCTTTACAGACATTAAAAGAAAAATACTCAACTTCACATGGAAAAATAAAAAACCTAGGATAGTTAAATCAATCCTATACAATAAATGAACATCCAGAGGTATCATCATCTCTGATTTCAAGCTTTACTACAGAGCTATAGAAATAAAAGCAGCATGACATTACCATAAAAAAGACAGGTAGATCAATGGAATCGATTTGAAGTCCCAGATATAAACCCACACAACTATAGATACCTAATTTTCAACAAAAAAGCCAAAATTATATAATAGACAAAAAGAAAGTATCTACAAATAATAGTGCTGGCATAACTGTGTTTTGGCATGTAGAGGAATGCAAATAGATCCATTTTCTATCACCCCGTATAACACTAAAGTCCAAGTAGATAGAAGACCTAAACATAAATCCAGATATACTGAACCTTATAGAAGAGAAAATGGATGATAGCCTTGAACACATTATTAGCACAGGACACAAATTGTTGAATAGAATACCATTAGCACAGACACTAATATTGACAGTAAGTTGGACCGCAGGAAACTGAAAAGCTTCTATAAGGCAAAGGCTACCATCAAAAAGATAAAACAACAGTCTACAGAATAAGAAAAGATGTTAACCAACCCCACATCCAATCAAGGGTCTGATTTTACAAATATATAAAGAAGTCAAGAAACTAGACTAAGAAACTAGAAAAATAATTCAATTTTAAAATGGGGTACAAGATCTATATAGAAAATTATGAACTAAAAAACCTGAAATGGCCAAGAAACACCCAAATATCCCTAGTCACCAGGAATATGCAAATCTCAATGGCTAAGATCAAAACCACAAATTACAGCTTATGGTGGAGATGATGTGGAATAAGGGGAACAACCATCCATTGCCTGTGAGAGTACAAACTTATGCAACCACTTTGCAAAACAATGTAGTAAGGAGCAGTGGGCAGTGTTCCCACCCAGGTCCACACGGCTAGCTTTACCCGAAATAATTACACAGAGACTGTATTTTTTTAAACACTGCCTGGCCCATTAGTTTTAGCCTCTTACTGGCTAACTCTCACATCTTGCTTTAACCCATTATGAATAATGTGTGTAGCACCATGAGGTGGCTTGCCAGGGGAGATCTTAACTTGCATCTGTGTCGAGTGGGAGAATCATGGCGACTCCCTGACTCAAATTTCTTTCTCCCAGAATTCTGTTCAGTCTACTCTGCCTACCTAATTTCCTGTCCTATTAAAAGGCCAAGGCAGTTTCTTTATTTAACCAATGAAATCAACACAAAACAGATGACTCTTCTCCATTAAAACAATATGCTTGTTTCTCAAAAATTTGGGAAATGATCTAACCTAAGACCCAAGGATACCATTCTTAGGAGTATATCCAAAGGATGCTCAATCATATCACAAGGACACTTATTCAAATATGTTCATAGTATCTTTATTTGTAATATCCAGAAGTTAGAAACAACTTAGATATACTGAAACTGAAGAACAGATAAAGAAAATATGGTACATTTACACAATGGAGTATTACTAAGATGTTAAAAAAACAACAATATCATGAAATCTGAAGGGAATTTGATGTTACTAGAGAAAATCATTTTGAGTGAGGTAACCCAGACCCAGATAGATAAACATGGTATTTGCTCACTTATAAGTGGATATTTATTAGCTGTAAGTAAAGGATAATCATGCAACAATCCACAGATTCAGAGAGAATAAGTAGTGAGAAGAATTAAAAAGGAGTTCCTAAGGTCTCCCTAGGAAGGGGAAATAAAAGAGGTACTGTAGGAGGACTGGGGGTATATGGGGATGGAATAAGTTTGGGTAGATGGAAGGGGGAAATACTTAAAGAGATGACTGGAAAGCGGGAACATTTTGAGGTCAGATTGAACATAGTGCAAGGAAAATTTCCAGGAATCTACAATGATAACCTCAGTTAAGTCTTCTACCAACAGTTAATATGTAGCCTGGACTGATCATCTCCTGTGACAAAACTTCCAGCAGAGGGATTGGATCACCAACCCAACAACATGAACTTCAATCTACAGTCCGTCCTGCTTATGAGATATGCTGGTGGCACAGAGATTGTGGGAGTGACCAAGGAATGACTGGTCCAGCCTCAGATCCACCACAAAAGTAAGCCCCACATCTGACAGTGCTTAGAATACCAAGACCCAGAGACTGGAAGGCCCAGAGATGTAGGAAAGAATCAAACAGGACCTAAAAGAGAAAGAAATGACAACAAAATAATGCCTAACACTATTCTGTTGTGCTCATAGATTGGTGCCTACCCCAATTATTACCAGAGAGCCTTCATCCAGTAACTGATGGAAACATATGCAGACACCCACAGTCATACATTAGGCTGAGCTCAAGAAATTCTGCTGAAGAGGTGGAAAAGGGTTTTATGACTGAGAGGTTTCAAGAACATCACAAGAAAACAAATAGAATCAACTAATCTGAGCTCATAGGAGATCACAGGACCTGAACCAACAACCAAGTAGCCTGTGTGGGACTGACCTAAGACCTCTCCATAAATGTAACAGTTGTGTAGCTTTGTCTGCTTGCAGAACTCTTTGGCTGGTTTTGAGGAATGTGTTCCTTATACCGAACTCCCTTCCTCAGTCTTAATAAAAAGGGAGGTGTTTAGTCTTACTGCAACTTGATATTCCATGTTTTGCTGATATCCACATGAGGGCTACCATTTTCATAATAGAAATGGTGGAGGAGTGAATTGGTATATACAGATTGAAGGTGGGAGAAGGGACTGGGATGAGAGGAGGGAGGGAAAACTATGGCTGGGATGTAAAATAAATGAATTTAAAAAATAAAATAAAAGTGTCCTCTGGGTTTGGACATAGAGTTCCCAAAAGAAGAAATAAAAAGGGTCAAGACATATCCCAAAACTGCTCAACATACTTAGTAGTTAGAAAATTGAATATCAAAACTACATTGAGATTTTGTCATATCCCTTAACCTTCATCAGGTGATGAAAGGAGACAGAGACCCACATTGGAGCACTGGACAGAAATCTCAAGGTTCAAATCAGGAGCAGAAGGAGAGGGAGCACGAGCAAAGAACTCAGAATTGCGAGGGGTGCACCCACACACTGAGACAATGGGGATGTTCTATTGGGAACTCACCAAGGCCAGCTGGCCTGGGTCTGAAAAAGCATGCGATAAATCTGCACTAGCTGAACATAGCAGACAATGAGGACTACTGAGAAGTCAAAAACAATGGCAGTGGGTTTTTGACCCTACTGCACGTACTGGCTTTGTGGGAGCCTAGGCAGTTTGAATGCTCACCTTACTAGACCTGGATAGAGGTGGGCGGTCCTTGGGCTTCCCACAGGTCAGGGAACCCTGATTGCTCTTGGAGCTGATAAGGGAGGGGGAGGGAAATGGGAGGCGGTGGCGGGTGGAGGCAGAAATCCTTAATAAATAAATAAATTTTAAAAAAAGAAATAAAAGAATAGGAAAACAACAAATGAAAAATAATGTTGAAGATGTTGGGAAAGGGGAACACTCATTCACTGAAGGTCAGATTTAAAAATGATTCAGCCCTCCTAGAAATCAGAGTGAAGAATTTTCAAAAAGTTAAAAGTAAAACTTCCATATGACCACTACTCCCTGGTACAAGACAAAAGAGCTACATATCCTACTCCCAAGATACTTGCTCATTTGTATTCTTTGCAATTCTAGTCTCAATCAACATCTAGGAAATGGAAACTACTAACAAACAATTCCTTCAACAAATAAACAGATAATGAAAATGAGCCACATAAACACAATGGAATCCTGTTCTGCTATATAAAGAAATTAATTAATGAAATTTGCAGGTAAATGGATAAAACCAAAAATATATTATAGATTCAGCATATAGATTCAATAGTAAAAATGTAGATTAAAGGCTCAGTAGTAGTAAACATATCTTGGTGGTAACCAACAGTGGTTGAACTGGATTTAAAGCATACTCAATTGAAGAGAATTCATGCTTAGTACTACACCACTATTTCCTACCCATGTCCCTAAAAGAGATCCTACTGGTACAACTTGCCTAAACCAGTATAATTTCTAAGTGCATTCTAAATACTTACATTTAGGCTCACAGACAAATGCAGGTAAAATGTCTCATCAAAAAAGTTTCCTGTTGAAACAGACTGAGACTATTACAGAAAGACACAATTAGTCAAAATTCAGAGAACAACTGACCATATCATGTTGAGCCACCCCGGTTGGTACATCAATATCACATTCCATACACCTAACACTTATGAAAACCATGGGAGAACAAATAGAAATGCTAAGAGCCAGAGGGTAAGGATATCTGTGGGATGATATAGGATCTTCTTTGTATGACAAGAAGTCTGCTTTAATGATGAAACCACAATAAATATTGGTACCTGAACAATAACATCAGTTGACATGCCTATGTGGATGATGGAAAATTCACAAGAACCATCCTTAGATGAAGAACTATAAGCAGTTAATGGCTCCGACGAGAGGGAGAATAACCCTACTCTTTAGGCTCTCCATACCAGGGCAAAACACTGAGCCCCTCCCCCACCTACCTCAGCTCCTCTAGCCAGCCAGCAGGCAAGCTTCCTGCAGGTAGATTGCTCCAACACTTACCCATTTGATTGGACCCTGTAACCTACAAGTCCCACTCTGCCCCTAAAACTCCTATCTTCTGTGACCTAAGAGGAACTCTGAAACACAGGTTACAAATACACACAGAGAACCAAGAGGAGAGTAAACATACATCTGGTGCAGAACCACACTCTCTAGGCCCTCCATGCCAGGACAAAAGCCCAGATCCCTACCCCACCGCATCAGCTTTTCTAGCTAGCCAGCAGACAAGCTTCCTGCTCCAACACCCCTATCCCATCAATTGGACGCCAGTAAGTTACAAGTCTCATTCTGCCCCAAACCCTCTTATCCCCCAACAACCTCAGAGGAACTCTGAAACACAACTTCAACTACACAGAGGGGAACAAAAGAGAGGACCAAGGGAGGAACTCTGAAGCATGGGCCTTGACTGTACAGAGTGGACCAAAAAAGTGAACCAAGAGAATAGAACAAGAGAGGGGGTCAAGAGAGCAGGCCAAGAGAAACCTCAGTGGCTCCCTGAAACATAGACAATGACAGTAGAGAGCACACCAATAACAGTTCCCAAAGACACAGACAGACACTGCGAAGACTGGACCGACCAAGAGGCAAAGACACTGACAGCACCAATTGGAGAAAGAGATGGGTTGGTGCCAATGCAAGAATTCATTCAACAACCTAAAAAGCAACTTGGTAACACCAGAACCCAGTGGTCGTACAACAGGAAAACTTGATCATCCTAACCCAGAAGAAGCAGAAGAAAACAATTTTAAACAAAACTTTATAAGGATGATCAAGACGTATAAAGAGGAAATGAAAAATTTCCTTAAAGACATGGAAGAAAAGACAAACAAAAAAGTGGAAGAAATCAATAAATCTCTCAAGGAAACCTAAGAAAACTAAGAAAAAACATCTAACAGGTGAAGAAAACAGTTCAAAGAGTTTAAGACTTGAGGACTGAAATAGAGGCAATAAAAAAACACAAACCAAGGGAATTCAAGATATGGAAAATCTGGATAAATGAATGAGAACTACAGAGGCAAGCATAACCAACAGAATACAAGAAATGTAACAGAGCATCTCAAGTGTTGAAGATACTATAGAAGAAATAAATTTATTGGTCAAAGAAAACATTAAATCCAACAAATTCTTAAAACAAAACATCCATGGCCTTCTTTTCACTAATTACTATTCTGTGCATGTATGTATATGAATATACACATATATTCCTAATAAAACCTATAGAGTCTATATAAAGTTACTTGCATGTATGTTTTTAGGGATGAATATTTGAACTTGATAAGCAGTTGGTGTACTCTTCCCTGGGGAAGACCACCACTCCTGCTCCTAGCCTTCTTCAGTTGCCTGTAGTTCTTTTTGTAGACATGAGGTCTTGTGGGATTTTCTCTGTACTGATTTTGGTGTTCATTTGTATATTAGTGAGGGTTCTCTAAAGTAGCAGAACTTAGAGAGTGAATACCCTCCCTCTCTCTACCTCAATATCTGGACTAGAAATGAATCCACTTTTGGAGTCCTCAATAATTTAAAAACATTAGCCACTTACCTCACTTCTTCTGTTGAATGACCCTTGTCCCATATTCTCTGCAGTTATGAGAAGAACATTGGTTAAAAATTAAGACAAGACCCTACTTTTGTCAAGAGCTATGTTAAGATAACTGTAAACCTGTGTAAGCCAACTCCCTGTTAAGCTTCTACAAATACCTTGTTATGACAAATTTTACTACTAGCTGTAAAATATTATCACAAGATTTAAATTATCAGAATATACTGTCACTAAGACTTAACCTCAAATTGTAAAATTTCTTTGCTTGTATAACCTCTGACCTCCCTACTTCGTACATTTGCTTTAATAAGTACTCCCTTCATTTGGGGTCACAGTCTCAGAACTCGATATGCCCATGGCCCTAACTAATTAGAAGTTCTGGTACCACACAGTTATAGAATAAAGTTGTCTCTGCTCATCTAAATTTGGTGGTGTAGTTCTCAATTTTGGTGTGATTCCCAGACCCAAAACCACTCACTCTATATAAAGCAAAATATGTCTCATAGGTTTGCTCACCATTTCTGTATTGTAATTCATTCCATATATAGTCAAATTGACAACAAAAATAGACACCACAATTGGTAACATCCATGTTCTGTTCACATTTAAGCAGCTATGTTGGTGAAACTTTATGGATATAGCTTCTGACATTACTAGGAGATACAGTCTAACAGAAATCTCTCTGATATTCTGGCTCCTACAGTCTTTCTGTCCTTCTTCCTTAATGTTCTGAGCCTGAGGTACAGGATTGTTTTGTATATATAGCCACTAGGACTGGGATCCACATCTTTGCAATTTGATTGGCTATGGCTTTCCATCGTATTCTCTGTATGTTTCGAAGAGAAGTAGGCTTGATGAGGGGCAAAATATACAAGGTATTATTTCCTTTGTTTTGTGTATATCTTGTGTCCAATTTGAGAGGTGAGAGCTGTGGGTTACCTTCAAGTTATCTAACCTTTTAATAGTTCATTTCTAGCAACCTGCTTGCTCTGAGTCCCTCTCTATTTTTCTATGCCAGAAGAAAATATATGGCTCTTGCATTTGTCTCTATAGCTTCTTTTTGTCTTCAAAACGAAACACATAATATTTGATGATTTGAAAATGTGCTTTTTGCCTACTTTTTTAAAATGATAATAATGGGTTTTAATATTCTTATTCTGTGAAGGAAAATAAAAATGCATTCTCTAAACTGTAGGCAACTAGAAGATTGTTTGTCAAGATAAATAAATATCTCTAAACTATATTTTTGTGCCAATTAGTTCTGAAAGTAAGTGGAAGTGATTCAGTCTCTAAACAATTATTATATCATACAGTTATGCATTTTTATTTTAAAAGAGCTAAAATTTAAATAAAATACAGATAACTAAATTACATTTCAATCTCATAATTATTAAAACTTTAATCAAACCACGTGGCTGCTTTTTCTCTTTGCCAATATTGTGAAAGTGTTTTTAAAGGGCATTTCAACCTGCTTTCTGATAACATAAAGAGAAGATGAAATAGGTACTTGGCCTCTGGAAGTTCTATGACCACTCATGTGTACTTTTTATCCTATGCAAAAATAGCTCATTTTTATATGAATGTGTTATTTAAATGCAGGCAGATCTGACATTTAAAAAATGGTCATCAATTCAGAGAGAAATAAAGCACATGTTACCTTCTTTGTTCCTTTAGAAACTAATTTTATTCAAGGTCTCTTTCCCCCCAGAATTTGGCACTGGGATTTTAAATGAATGCTATCAAAGGCACTATTAAATAGGGATGTATCCAGTTGACCAAGGTTCATGCGAGGAACCATTTTAGAGATCTTCTAACATTGAAAATTCAATTCTTCAATTATACTTCCAGATAACATGAAATTACCTTGAATGCATGGTCTAGTGGGCTTCTTCCAGATAATACAATGCTAAATGATCAAATCCATCCTTATGGCAAAGCGGAGCTTCTCAAAAAATTTAATGCATCATAAAAAAGGAAAAGCTAGATATAAAACAAAAGACCCAAGAACTAGTAAAATATGATCTCTCCAACAGTTTGACATCTAAAGAATTTCATTTACCTCCTCTATGCTGATGGATGTAATTATGTTCTGGTTTTTGAATTTACCTTTTTCAAACTTATGCTTGCATTCACCATTATATTACAAAGCACATTTATTTGTCATGACCGTTTCCATTTTTGAGGGTTTTCAGGTTTCTGAAGTATTATTGAGTTTGTGCCTACAAAATCTTAAGGAATTAGAATAGTTGTTGACAGACTCTGAATGAATTTATATATATTTTGACAGTTTCATAGAAGAGGTTCATTTCAGCAATTCTGAATCATCACTTTTATAATAACAGAAAGTAATTTGGATATGGTAATATATGTCTAAATCCAATAACTCTGAAGACTGAAACACAAGGATTGCAAGTTCAAGTCGAGCCTTAACTACTGTGTGAGACACTGCAGAGCAGTAAATGAAACAAGAAAATCATCATAGATATATTTGAAATAATTTAGAAAATGCATTAAAAAAAAGAAATAAAATGAGGATTACTTAAAATCCTACTAGAAAATTAACATTTTTTCTTTAGTATTTTCTGTATATTTATGTATTCATAAACATAATTCTGAAATCAATTCAGATTCTGGTTTTGGTTTATGTTCTAAAATTGAGCAGTACATGTTTTCCATGTTAATGTTTCAAACACACTTTTTAAAAGTAAATACTTAGAATAATTGAGATTACATATTTATAAATAAATATGTGAATTAAAGAATAAAATTACACAGATATATGTAGTGTAGTATGATGGTTTGATTAAAGCATACATTACATAATAATCAAATCAGGATCATTATCCTACTTAAAATCTCATAAACTATTTTAAGTTTTTTATGCTGTTGTGATAAATACCATATCCAAAAGCAATATTGGGAGAAAAGATTTTATTTTGTTTAGAGTCCATAATCACGTTATGGAAAGACAGGAAATCAAGGCAGACATGTGGCGGCAGGAACTGAAGCAAAGACTATGGAGAAATAATACTGAGTGGTTGGTTGTCTATGACTTGCTCAGCCTGCTTTTTTATACAAGGCGGGACCACCTGTCCAATGGTGGCATTGTCCCAAAGTGTGATAGGCCCTCTCACATCAACCATTAGTCAAGAAAAGGCTTGTTTCCAGGTCAATTTGATGAAGGCAATTCTTCCACTGAGACTCCCTTTTCTTGTGTGATTCAAGTCCATGCAAATTTGACAAAAAAAAAAAAAACACCACATGAATCTATCAACAGTTTCTGATAATCTCTTTAAAATTTTCTCTTCCATGTATTTTAGAATACAGAGCATGCTACTTTTAACTACGTGTATTTGGCCATGCAACAAAACATTGGTTTATTCCTCATGTTTACTTGCACTCTGGTACCTATTGGTTGCTTCTCCTCATCCTCACAAGTCATCTTTCATTCCAAGTCTTTGATAACCACATAGTGTTAATTTTATATCATCAACTTTGCAAAACTATGCACATCAATATAATAATATAACATTTAACTTTCTATATGTAGTTCATTCCACTTAAATTGTCCTAAATCTTTGTTCATATTGTCTCAAGTGACAATTCTTTCCATAGAAAAATAATATTCTAATGCACATATACATACAAATATATATATACATATATATGTATATATATACATATGTGTATGTGTTATGTTTTCTTTATACATTCATTAACTGTTGACCACTTAGATCAATTTCAAATCTTGGGTTTTGTGACTATTGCTGTTCATAATATGGGGGGGGTGTGGAAAACTTCAATATCCTGAATTCATTTCTTTTGGACATATTTTAGCTGGGGTAATTAGAGGAAGAGAACAAATAATATAATGATTAAATATTATGGGGATTTATTAGATTCACTTACACATCATAGGACAGGCAATCAAAGGATAGCTGTCTGCACTCTGGAGAGAACTGAGGGCTACCTAGTAGTTGCTCCACAGAGTTGTATATCTCAGCAGCTTCAGTCTGGCATTCAGGGTTTGTTGACTTCCTGGAAAGCCATTGACCCTCAACTCACATTAGAATATCAAAGAAGCTAGAGTATCATTGCTGGACATTTGGGGTAAGTCCATCAGAGGTACCACACAGTACTGAGAAAATCAGGAACCCTTATCAAAGTTCTTAGTCTTGATAATAAAACAATTTAAGAATAGACTCAATTCTCAGGCTTTTCCTAAAATAAAGAAAAGAAAGAAACATTTCTTCAGTTCTCAGCAGTGATAAGTTGCCTGAAGTTCTTTGTCTAGAGTTGAAGCTTCCTGAGATTTGTCTTGTATCAATTGATATCTCAATGGGTGTTGTTTTTGTTCAAATCTTCTTTAGGCACCTGTATTAATGAAAATTCATGAGTATAGCTTTTCTGACATTACTAGGAGACAAAAATCTCAAAGAAATTTTTCTGTTCTTCTGTCTCTTAACATCCATCTGTCCTACCTTCCATTATGAAATGGTTGGAGGGAGGAAAACGAAGGGAGGAAATGACATAATTACATTTCAATGCATATAATATATACTATATCTGTAATGGAATGAGGAAAATGCTTGAGGACAATTTTATTAAAGTTTAAAAGAAAAATCTCAGGGCAGGCAAACTGTGAATCTCTATACATCCCCAAAGGGAGAAGATAAAAGGAATGAAAATCATGCCGTTTCAGTTAAGCCCAGTTATTTTAGCTAAAGATGTCATCCACGTTTCAGACAAGACACCATATTAAAAAAAAAACTGTGAACAGGAAAGCTTTAGATAAATAGTGAGGAAACCCAATATGGTAGAGAAAACATACATAGAAAAGAAATCAAAGACGGGCAGACTAAGAGAAGTTTCATGGCTATAATTCTGTAAACAATTTAACTGAAGGTGAGTTAGAGGGGAAGAAAAGTACATTATCTTATTAAAGTGATAAATATTCCTCCCTCTCTTTAGTGTAGCTTAAGATGACTCCATCATCATGAGAAGTAGTCCTAAAGCTTAGAATGTTAGGTCTCCAACCAAGGGTGTATTTCAGCTTTTGACTAGAAGAAATAACTTTTCCTTAATAAACCACCCATGGTGTTATAACATTATGATAGCAAAGAAAGATAGAAGCAGTAATGGGATGGATCCACTCCGGCCAGCAAGCAGCACTGTACTTTCCTCATGCATCTCTGCTTCTGAGTACCTGCTATCAGGTGCTGCCCACTCTGGGTGAGGGTCGTACCTCTTCAGCTAGTCCTTTCTGAGAATGTATTCTATAGAGTTTTTTTTTAGCTAATCAAATTGACAATCATGATTAAGCCTCACAGGCTATAAATCCAGTAATTGGATTATTGCATCATATGATCATTTTAATATCAATTTTTGAGGAACCAGTAAGTTGTTTTCTAAATTTGCTCTGTTACTTGTCATGTGCACTGACAGTATATAAGTTTTCCATTTTATAAACCAACACTAGTTATTTTTTTGTTTTTCTCTTTTTAGACTAAAAGCACTGTAACTACTTTGAAATAATGTCTCTGTTAAATTGCTTTGATTTGCATAATGATAATACGTGATTCTGAATACCTTTTCCCATATCTATTGGTCGTTTCTAGGTATTCTGAGAAATGTCTACTTTGTTCTATTACCTCTTTTGCAGTGGTGCTGAAGGTCAAACTGAGGGCTTTCCACATGCTAGGGAAGCTTATTACCACTGACCTAATGCCCCATATATATTGTCTATTTTTTTAATTGGACCATTTTCTTTTTGATTGCAAGGTGTATAGGCTCCCCATGTAATCTTGATATTGTTTCCTTTAATATGCATAGTTTGAAATATTTTCTCTCATTATATTAAATATCTCTCCACTCTGTTAAATCTTTCTCTTGCTGAGAAATTTTGTTACTATGTTTTAAGTCCATAATCTGTATGAATTGTTTTTTTGTGACTAGTGAGAGATTGATGTCTAGTATCCCAATTATGTATATGTATATTCACAATGCTCAGAATCATCTGCCCAAATGATTGTCAGGATTCTGTAGTCATGTATGTGATTCTAGTGCTATGGTTGTGAAGTCTCAGGTACAAGATAATGCAATGGTCACTTGTCTTCACATCAAAATATCCTCTAACAAAGAGTTCTAGTGTCAGTTTTATGTGACATGGAAGCCCTCTGAGTCTCAGAAGAAGACATATACTTGTCTATCACAGCCGTATCATATTGCCTGCTGTATACAATTTCCTAGGTTCACTTTAGAACTGTGAAGCACAATTTGTCAGCAAATACTGCATGTGTCTAGGGCTCTAATGAAAGCAGTAATGATAACTCCTTCTAGTTTTTGAGCTCTTTCCAAATAAGGATATAGAATAGATATATCATTCTTGCCTTTGAATTCCTAAATCTGTATGATGTGGAGCTTGTATCATTCTTTGAGAGCACTGCAGTCCTCACTCCCAGATAATTTACTGGGATTCTAACAGTTTCTCCACTTTTTTGGTTCTCTGAGTTCCATTAGTTAGCAATAATCTTGGTTTATCATACAAAACATACTTTTAATAGTATTGGCAGTCCACAATTACTTAAATAAACCTTGTTTTTGAATAATTAGGCTAATATCACACCCTTACTAGTGAGACAATGTTCAGAACTAACGATGTTTGAGAAAAGCCATAATGTAACATTTTATTATGTTGTACTAAAAATAGAATCTAATTTGATATAGATGATAGATGATAGATAGATAGATAGATAGATAGATAGATAGATAGATAGATAGATAGATAAACAGACAGATAGAATTTATATCCCTTACGTGATATACTTCTCCAAAATTCTAAACCCTAGTGTCAAGCATTGGAAACCACCTTTTGAGTTGTTGGTCAGAGGAATCAAGGAAACTTCCAAATAATAGCAATAGGCTATTAATGTTGCCCTTGGCACCCTCTCAGTATTTGAAGGTAAGAACCTATTGCTGAACACATCACATATTTCAGACATGCAGCTTGGAAGAATGTAAAGAAATGACCTGGAAGATTCTGCTTTGAAGACTAGATTTCATAGCATCTGAGGATGCTATGCGAGTTGTCTAAGAAAAACAATCCATTGTCCTACCATATATAAAGCCTATGAAGCACAAACTGTACATCATAGCAAGATATCCTGAATGGTATTTATCTCAGGAGAGGATAATTCTCATCTAATTGGACTTAAGGATTCTTCCACAGGAAGAAACTCCTGTCTGTTACTTTATGCCCAGATAATTTCCTGTGGCTAGTGAAGTCATGGATCCTAGAGAATATACCACCACCTCTTTAATAAACAAGTATAATTTCTGTGTTATAGGTACTTTTCCTCATAAGGAAGGATAAGTAAAATTCTGGCACCTCATCAAAAAAACTCCTTTTGGCTGTTGACAGTGACTACTATAGAAATCCACAACTGGTCAAATACAGAGCACAAGAGACCATGGGATGCCCATACCAATTGATACATTAACAATACAGCTCCTACTTCTAAGGCTCCCAGAACACTGAAAAAGAAGAGCTGGAAAGATTAAAGCAAGATAGTTCCTTCTATATATGCTAGGGAACAAGTTCTTCAAAATGACAACCTCAGCTGACATGTCAATGTAGATTAGGAAAATCACACTAGGCCCCAACCATACATGAAGAGTTTGAGGTAGTTAATATCTGCTTATAGAAAAAGAATCAGCCTTCTTTAGGGATGAAACCCTGAAATTTCCATCAAATCCAAAAAAAAAAAATCTACTCTGTACCCATATGAGGTCATCTCGGCCACTACTACAGCCAACAGAGTGTCAATCCTTGTGAGGCAAGAAGAAAGTCTAGTTCAGAGCAATTCAGTTGGCAGAGTGTTGGCTCAACTTTTGAAAGTCTGAGACGAAGCACTGTATTTTGGGCATATTTAAGGACAGAACAATTTGGAATAAAGGTTACTGGTGACAACTCAAACTCATGTGTAAAACAAAATTTAAGACATGATTATATTGAAGATTTTGTAAAGTACATATGACTTCTTCCATAAAGATGGAGTTTTTTATTTTTTGGTTGTGAGCTTAGCCTTTAATGACTGAGCCATACCTCCAGTCTGCTCCAGGATAGGCTCCAAAGCTACAGAGAAACTCTGTCTCAAACAACAAAACCACAGAAAAAGATGGGATCTATAGATTGACTATATGTGACATCTTTTTTTTTTTTTTTTTTTGGTTTTTCGAGACAGGGTTTCTCTGTGGCTTTGGAGCCTGTCCTGGAACTAGCTCCGTAGACCAGGCTGGTCTCGAACTCATAGAGATCCGCCTGCCTCTGCCTCCCGATTAAAGGATTAAAGGCGTGCGCCACCATCGCCTGGCTTTTTTTTCTTCTGTTTTTTTTTTTTTTTTTTTTTTTTTTTTTTTTTTTTTATATGTGACATCTTAAGAGTCTGGGCAGAAGAACTGGTGTGGCCTTACTTATAGAGAGCACAAAGGTCACCAGGCTATTTAAGCAACTTTGCTCCCATTTATAAAGTATAAGTATCTATAGATTGAATGAGAAAATAGTGCTCAAGATAAGGTTCTGGGGAAGATGACTTAGAAAAAGAGTCTGGGTAAACTAGATGTGGTCTGGCCATACAGATAGCACAGAGATCACAAGGTTATTGACTACATCCATTCCCAGCCTACTGGGCTGAAAATAGATTATACATCTCTTTCTTTGAAGAAACATCCAGGTGTATTTAACATTCCTAGTTTTCCTAGTATTTATCTGTGAGCACAATGGCCTTGAGTCTTCTATACACATATGTATTGAACAGACTATATTTATGTATGCATGTGCATATATAGTAATAATAGTTAAAGAAGGGTTCAAGAATTTGAAAGGAAGAGGGACATGAAAGAAGTTGAAGTAGAGAAAAGACGGATAGAAAAGACGTAAGTAAAGTGAGGATATGAAATCTTAAAAAATAAGTAGAACAAAAAAGGATCATAATCAGAGTGTCTTTTTAAATATATCTTTATAGATATTTCTGGTTGTTACTATACAGTAAATTTCAGTGAGTGAAATTACTAAGTCATAAGGTTAAAAACTGTTCAAGTCTTTGCACTGCCAAGTTTCCATCAAAATGATTTTTAGTGATATACACTTCATCTTCACTGAATATGAGTGCCAGTTTCACAATGTACTTGCCAGAATTATGTTTTCGTAGCCATTTTCTAGGTTGATTTTTTTTAAAAATTCTATCTCAATTAAGTATTGATTATTTGAAGATTAATTTTTCATAAAAAATAATCAATACTATCAAGAAGTATTCTCTTTATGACCCTTGTTAAATTTTATTCTGTTTTGTATTTTCTAAGTGGTTTGATGGAAACATGCTCATATATTTAGGTTATTAACTATGTATTTTTTATTTTTAAAATATTTCTTTTTTTAATTTATTTATTTATTAAAGATTTCTGCCTCCTCCCCACCACCGCCTTCCATTTCCCTCCCCCTCCCCCGATCAAGTTCCCCTCCCTCATCAGCCCAAAGAGCAATCAGGGTTCCCTGCCCTGTGGGACCACCCACCCACCTCCGTCCAGGTCTAGTAAGGTGAGCATCCAAACTGCCTAGGCTCCCACAAAGCCAGTACGTGCAGTAGGATCAAAACCCATTGCCATTGTTCTTGAGTTCTCAGTAGTCCTCATTGTCCGCTATGTTCAGTGAGTCCGGTTTTATTCCATGATTTTTCAGACCCGGGCCAGCTGGCCTTAGTGAATTCCCGATAGAACATCCCCATTGTCTCAGTGTGTGGGTGCACCCCTCACGGTCCTGAGTTCCTTGCTCATGCTCTCTCTCCATCTGCTCCTGATTTGGACCTTGAGATTTCAGTCCAGTGCTCCAATGTGGGTCTCTGTCTCTGTCTCCTTTCACCGCCTGATGAAGGTTAATATTCAGGAGGATGCCTATATGTTTTTGTTTGGGTTCACCTTCTTATTTAGCTTCTCTAGGATCATGAATTATAGGCTCAATGTCCTTTATGGCTAGAAACCAAATATGAGTGAGTACATCCCATGATACCATCTTACACCTGTCAGAATGGCAAAAATAAAAAAAAAACACCAATGATAGCCTTTGCTGGAGAGGTTGTGGAGAAAGGGGTATACTCATCCATTGCTGGTGGGAATGCAAGCTTGTGCAACCACTTTGGAAAGCAGTGTGCTGGTTTCTCAGGAAATTCGGGATCAATCTACCCCTGGACCCAGCAATATCACTCTTGGGAATATATCCAAGAGATGCCCTATCATATGACAAGAGCATTTGTTCAACTATGTTCATAGCAGCATTGTTTGTAATAGCCAGAACCTGGAAACAACCGAGATGCCCTTCAATGGAAGAATGGATGAAGAAAGTATGGAATATATACATATTAGAGTACGACTCAGCAGTAAAAAAACAATGACTTCTTGAATTTTGCATACAAATGAACAGAAATAGATAACACTATTCTGAGTGAGGTAAGCCAGACCCAAAAAGAGGAACATGGGATGTACTTAAAATATTTCTGACAGTATTATTTTTCCTTTAATGTTTCATTAAGATTTTTATTTTTTATAATTTCCTTTTGGTTTTATAAAATATAATTGCATCATTTTCTCTTTTCACATTCCCTTTTTCAACTCCTTTTATATGGTCCTCCTTTCTTTAATGTATACAGAGAGACAGAGAAGTAGTACATATAGAGAGAAATACATAGTGAAATAAATGTAGCCAACTGAGTTCATTTTTGGTATTTGCGTTTATATGGTTACACAGATGACTGCTTTGTATTGGATAACCAATCAACAGGTTCATCAGTGGGAGAAACTATTACTGACTCTCTCATGAGCCATTGGTTGCCTATGGTTCTTTGTCAACTGATGAGATTCCTTGAGATGGTCCCCTTACTGAGTTTTAATTGCTATTGATGCCATTGTTAGGGAAGAAGACTCCTAGGTTAGATCCAGTTAGAATAATCCGAGATCACCCACTCTCTAGGACCTTTCTGTAGGGATAAGTCCAGCCCCTTAGGGGGCATGTTCACCTCGGGCTAATATTTACCTATAAATCTGGCAAGCGTGCTTGCAGCACTTGCTTCTGCTTTCCTGGTCTCTGCGGGAACGGTGGTTCTGTAAGTCTATTTCACCACTAAAGCTGTATATATTTTTACAATCTGTCTGCATTAATTTATGCCTTTACATCTTGGAGTCCAACGTCGGGCTATTTTGCCCCCGCCCCGGCATGGGAGTGCAAGCTCGATCTTTCCCAGCCTTTGCGAGCAAGATTAGCTACCGGAGCTCAAGAAGGCGATTGGACTCAAGCACATAGCCCACTAGCTAACACAGCACACTTCCGTGTGCCGTTTTTTTAGTTCATGACTCGGGCCCCAGTGACGAATCCGAGATACACTCAGCCTACAGGCCCATGGTAGTGGTGCCCAGACATGTGGACAACTGAATCCACTGAAAGCCTGAGAAAGCTTGGGAAAGAGTAAAGCATGTTTTCTTGGTAGCAACAATTTCTCGGGTCTACTCTGCTTGCTAGAGGCAAGCAAGCGCTCTCATCTAAGAGAGGCTTCCTGACTCAGCTTTAGCTGCAAAACCCTGCAGCTCATTAAGAAGTCCTGCCACGAAACACTTAAATGGTTTTGATGAAAAGCTGAATGCATGCTTTTCAGTTTTCAGCTGTAGCAGGAAAAAAAGTTGTGCTGTTTTAAAATGCCAGCTTTCTGGGCCATCCTGCCAGGGCAAACTCTGACTGTTTGAGGCAGGAGGGCCAGCTACAGAGAAAGGACTTTTTGTCTGTGTACATAATGCTAAGGCTTACTTGCTGGCAGGAACCTTGAAATGCCATAGACTTGTGGTAAAAAACATGGCTACAACCAGTACATCCACCATGAGGCTGGAAAGCTAAGGAATGGACTGGATCCAGCCGTCAAAGCCACGGCTTTAGTCCTACTGATATTGCTTGGTAAATTAAAGACTCATGTGGTTAAAAAAGAGACATATACAGTAAAAGAAAGATTCAAAGAAAAAAGAAAACTTTTAAATGATTTACAGTGTGTTAAAAATATGTGCAGGCTAAAAGTTGAAGTTCTTAAAGTAAAAAACAAAAAATAGGAAGAGAGTTGTTGGGTGTGGTACTATATACCTTTAATCCCAACACTTGGGAGGCAGAGGGAGATTGACCTCTGTGACTTCTAGGTGTGGAAAGTCAGGAAATAAATCAGGAAAGTCAGGTTATGTCAGGAAAAATAAGTAAAGTGCTTCAAAGCCCTTATGATTGAGCTAAAAAAAAAACAGAATGCCTGGGAGGCAGAGACAGGCGGATCTCTGAGAGTTCAAGGACAGCCTGGTCTACAGAGTTATTCCAGGTCAAAGATACAGAGAACCTGTCTCAAAAAGCAAAAAATAAAAGTAAAAATAAACAAAATAGAGGTTAAAATAAAGCTGCAAAAAAATGGAAAACACACAGAGAATCTTGATACTGTATTATGCTCTTTGAATTGTTTGAATGCTGAGGAAGGAACAACAGATGCCAAAAGATATTTGTTTATAAATGCTGCTGAACTAATCCAACATAGATATTTTGAAAATTCCTTGACTTCAGAATTTGGATCTAAGGATACGATACTTTGGAAAAAAGATTCTTCTTTTGTTTCCACAGACAATGAGACCCTGTGGATTGTTTCTATTCCAATATGGTATGATGGACCATGCCCTGCTGAAGGGTTGCTGTGAAAACCTTCAGAAAATTACTTCATTCAACTGCCAACTGAGATGAACCTAGCAGACAGGTTATACCATAAAAGAACTAAATAACAGCGCCCCCATTCAGCGGGAAGCAGTTTGGAGAGAAAAAACTGCTCCCATGTTCCCAAATATGGTTTATAAACATTCTTTTACATTTAAAAGGGGATATAATATAGGTATGAATAATTTACATTGATATGGATTTTGCTTTAGTGATTTAAATTTAAGGTCAATTTTGTTATATGTATATGTGTTTCTAATCTTGATTAAGGTATTGTGATTGTATAGTTCATGTAAAAATGTAATGTATATAGGTTGTTAATGAATAATCATTAATAATAGTCAAGTTTGTAGTCATGTTAGTTAGATTTTCTAGATATATAGATATATATTTCAGTTAGATTAGCATTCTTCATATCTTTCAAAGACTACAGAATATGCTATTTAATGTTTTAATAATTTAGGGCTTTTTATGACAAGGAGACACTCTGCTCCTGGCTGCACCAATCTACTTCAAGAGGATGATGTGCATCGAAGAGGCTTCTTATGGAGTTTGATAGCCATTTGGGCAAGAAACTGCTCTTGCTTGGACTATTGCATAAACTGGACACAGAGAACCCGCAGAGAGAGGACTGCTGAACTTGCCTAAAGTTCAGATGATCTTTCAGGGTTCCTGATTCATGAAAGAGTCTGCGAGACAGTCTACAGGACACAACAGATAGTGACTGAACTGCCTTTGAAATTTCCTGCTTCATGGAAATGTCTGCTGGAAACTATGGGCCTGTAGGATGAAGATGGATGCCCCAATGGTAAAGAGGAACTTTGGGTGACTGTCCAGGCAGCAAGATATCGCTTTCATTTCTAGAGTTTGAAAGTTGCTTATTTCTTGTTTGCTTAGGTAATATTGTATCTTTCTGGAGTCTTTGATGGAGTTGAAGAATAGTTAGTTTAGTTATAATTTTCCTTAGTTATGATAAAGATAAAATAGATATAAATATTGTAATTTTACTTGATAACTGTTTTGTTATATGTAATTTTGCTATGTTAAAGTTAAAGTCTTCCTTTTTTTTTGTTTAAACAGAAAAATGGGAAATGATGGAGGAAGGTCATTGGTTAAAAAATAAAGAAACTGCCTTGGCCCATTTTATTGGTTAGAACATAGGTGGGTGGTGTAAATAGAACAGAATGCTGGGAGGATGAGGAAGTGAGCTCAGAGGCCATACTCCCCTCTCCCAGGCAGACGCAATGAAGCCAGCTGCCAGGTCAGACATGCTGAATCTTTCCCAGTAAGACTGGTGCTACACAGATTACTAAAAATGGGTTAGGCAAAATATGAGAATTAGCCCCTAAGAGGATAGAGCTAGTGGGCCAAACAGTGTTTAAAAGAATACAGTTTGTGTGTTGTTATTTCTGGTGTAAATCTAGCTGTGAGGGAGCCAGACGGAACGAAAAGCAGGCCCGCAGCTCCCTCAACACCTCCCCAGTGGGACAAAACCCCTGAGCCCCTTCTCCAACTTTCTTGGCTTTTCTAGCCAGCCAGCAGGGAGTTTCCTGTTGCTAAGCTCCCCCAAAACACAAACCTATGCAGCTGCCATCCAAACTACTAGCCACACTCCATCAACAAACCTGCCTATCCTCCTACAATCTCTGTGGAACTTTAAAAGACAATTTGCTCCAATACTAAGGGTACTTGGGAGGAACCAAGAGCTTGCTACAACACTAAGGGGATTAAGAGGGAGCACCAAGGCAACATACCAGTAGAGAAGACCAAGAGAGCAGGCATATAAAGACCACAGAGGCTTTCTGAGAGAGATATTGACAGTACAGAGCAGACAAAGAATAACTCCCAAACACTCAGAGAGCCACAGCAAGGATTGGATCAAGAAGGAAAGGCACTGCCAGCCTCATTTGAAGGAAGAGATGGGTAGACACTAATGTAAGAATACTTCCAACAACCTAAAAAACAATATAGTAACACCAGAACCCAGTGGTCACACAACAAGAAAACTTGATCATCCTAACCCAGAAGAAGTAGAAGAAAATGACTTTAACTTTTATGAAAATAATAGAAACTTTAAAGAGTAAATGAAAAACTCCCTAAAAGAAATAGAGGAGAAGACAAACAAAAAATTGGAAGTAATTAATAAATCACTCAAAGTAAACCAAGAAAACAATCAAACAGGTGAAGGAGACATAACAGAGAAATAAGAGAACTAACAGATGTCATGACTCAAATGGGCTTAACAGATATCAATAGAATATTCCACCCAAACACAAAAGAATATAACTTCTCAGCACCTTATGAAACCATCTCTAAACAAATCACATACTTGCTAACAAAACAAACATCCACAGATACAAAAAAATGGAGTAACCCCCTGTGACTTATCAGATCACCATAGATTAAAGTTAAAACTTCACAACAATACTACTCTCAGAAAACCTACAGACACATGGAAATTGAACAGTGAACTACTGAACCACCTCTGGGTCAAGGAAGAAATAATGAAAGAAATTAAAGACTTTCTTGAATTCAATAAAAATGAAGGCACAATATATCCAAATGTATGGAACACTATGAAAGCAGTGCTAAGAAGAAAGTTCATAGCACTAAGTGACCACATAAAGAAAAGAGAGAAAGCTCACATTTGTGACTTAACAGCACACTTAAAAGCTCTAAAACAAAAAGAAGTATACTCACCCAAGAGGAGTAGAAGACAAAAAATAATCAAATTGAAGGCTGAAATCAACAAAATACAAACAAAGAAAACAAAACAAAGAATCAATGAAACAAAGAGCTGGTTCTTTGAGAAAATCCACAAGCTAGACAAACCCTTATCCAAACTAATCAAAAGGCAGATAAAGAACATCCAAATTAATAAAATCAGAAATGAAAGGGGGGACATAACAACATATACTGAGGAAATTCGGAGAATCATTAGGTCATGCTACGAAAAAAAACTTGTACTTTACAAAATTGGAAAATGTAAAAGAAATAAACAATTTTTTAGATAGATATCATATACCAAAATTGAATCAAGACCAGGTGAGCAATTTAAATATGTCTATAAACTGCAAGAAAATAGAAGCTGTCATCAAAAACCTCCCAACCAAAAAAGCTTTTAACAAAATCTAACACCCCTTCATGAAAAAGGTCTTGGAGAGAGCAGGGATACAAGGAACATATCTAAATATAATAAAATTCAATATACAGCAAGCCGACAGCCAACATCAAATTAAATGGAAAGAAACTCAAAACAATTCCACTAAGATCAGAAACAAGACAAGGGTGTCTACTCCCTCCATAACTCTTCAACATAGTTCTTGAAGTTTTAGCAATAGTAATAAGACAACAAATGGAGTTCAAAGGGATTCGAATTAGAAAGGAAGAAGTCAAACTTTAGTTATTTGCAGATGATATGATAGTGTACATAAGTAACCCAAAAAACTCTACCAGAGAATTTCTAAAGCCGATCACCTTCAGTGATGTGACAGAATACAAGATCAACTCAAAAAAAATCAATAGCCCTCCTATACACAAATGATAAAAGAGCTGGGAGGGAAATCAGAGAAACATCACCTTCACAATAGCCACAAATAACAAAATATGTTGGGGTAACTCTAACCAAAGAAGTGAGAGACCTATTTGACAAAATCTTTAAGTCTTTGAAGAAAGAAATTGAAGAAGATACCAGAAAATGGAAAGATCTCCCATATTCCTGGATAGGTAGGATCAACATAGGAAAATTGGCAATCCTACCAAAAGCAATCTATAGATTAAATGCAATCCCCATGAATATCCCAACACAATTCTTCACAGACCTTGAAAGAACAATAATCAACTTTATATGAAAAAGAAAACCAAAAATACCCAGGATAGCCAAAACAATTCTGTACAATAAAGTAACTTCCAGAAACATCACCATCCCTGACATCAAACTCTATTACAAAGCTACAGTAATAAGAACAGCTTGGTATTGGCCTAGAAACAGAGAGGTTGACCAATGGAATCAAACCCAAGACCCGTATATTAATCCACACTCCTACAAACACCTGATGTTTAACAAAGAAGCTAAAATTATAAAACGGAAAAAAGAAAGTATCTTCAGCAAATGGTGCTAGCATAATTGGATGTCAACATGTAGAAAAAATGAAAATAGATCCATGTCTATCGCAAAGCATCAAACTCAATTGCAAATGGATTAAATACCTCAATATATATCTGACCACACTGAACCTGATAGAAAAGAAAGTGGGAAGTAGTTTCCAATGCATGGGCACAGGAGACCACTTCCTAGATATAACCCCAGTAGCACAAACACTTAGAGCAACAATAAATAAATGGGACCTCCCAAAATTGCGAAGTTTCCGTAAAGCAAAGGATACAGTCAATAAGACAAAAACACAGCTTCCTGGAGAAGATCTTCACCTACCCCATATCAGACAAAAGACTGATCTCTGAAATATATAAAGAACTCAAAAATTAGACATTAAAATTGTAAATAACCCAATTAAGAAATGGGGTACTGAACTAAACAGATAATAACTCAACAGAATAATCTCAAATGACCAAAAGATACTTAAGGGAATGTTCAACATCCTTAGTTATTAGGGAAATGCAAATCAAATCAACTCTGAGATACCATCTTACACGTGTTAGAATGGCTACGATCAAAAACACTAATGATAGCTTATGCTGGATAGGATGTGGAGTAAGGGGAATACTCATCCATTGTTGGTAGGAATACAAACTCATACAACCACTTTGGAAATCATTATGGTGGTTTTTCAGAAAATTGGGCATCAACTTACCTCAGGATCCAACAATAAACTCTTGGGCATATACCCAAAAGATGCTCAATCATACTACAAAAGCATATCCAAGATTTCTTTTTTATTTGCTAGTGTGTAACCAATATGCTATTTATTCATCTAACTTTGTTATTTTGTTTCCAATCTCAGCATTATTGAGTATGCTTCCTAGAATCAATTTTTTCAATGCCTCCATAACTATTTGAGTTTGTGTAAATAAACAAATCTAATACAAACAGCTTTATATTTGGGAGTGTGTATAGTGCCTTTTGGCCAAATACACAATAAGATATAACTAATTTCTGGTAAAAAGAGATTTTATTCAGTGACATAGATATTTGATATTGTGACTTTATTTAAATTCTTTTCATCTATTTATCAAATTTACAAAGTTCTACAGTTGGGGGCTCCATATGATTTTCAAAAGTCATTAGTGTTAGTCATATTCCCTCTTTACTCTGCCCTCCCTTTCTTACCCACTTAAATTTTCATATATTAGTTTCCTTTTTGATCTCTTTATAACACTACATTCTGTTTTCCCTTTCTTGGAAGATCCTCTCCCGCACTGTTTGTTCCCTTACTAGCTAACAAAACACATAATTTTTGTTAACTCAAAATTTAACAAATAAAGAAAAAACATGTTTATGTTTTTACAAAGTGTCACTGCTATAACAGACCACAGAGCCTCTGAATCTTACAAAAGATAAGGCATGAGGGTTTTTGGTTCACTGTCTCCAATCATTATTATCATGAACTCCTGCAATTTTTCTCTCCCATTACAAGAATGAGAAGTATTTAAAGACTATGCAATGAATTGTTTGCTATTGTTACAATGTTAATTTTTTTTAAAATGCCAGTTTCCTTTCTCAGTCCTACTTATTTCTCTTTGAAATAATATTTTTATTATCTTAAAATCAACCTATCCTTTAATATTATAAAAATGGAGCACCAAATACCTAACAAAGTTTAGACTACATTTTGACAATTTTGATTTCTGAAACCAAGTTTACCTGAGGATATCCTGAAAATTATATACATGCTTGCTGAGCTTATATTTAAAAACCTTGTCATATCTTAATTAGCTTTAGTGCATTGTCTAGAAAGCATGATCAAGAAACTCCAGGACTAAACTATAATGTATGAAAATATTTTGTTTTTAATTTGTAAAAACTATTTTAGTGCATGTGTGTGTGGGGAGGGGTGATGCATATGCCACAGGACATGTGTGGTAAGAAGAGGAAAGCTTTGTGGAGTACTCCCCTTACAGTTTTTTTGGCTTTACGTTAGGCTTTTGCAACAAATACTTTATCCTCTAAGCCCTCCAATCAGACTAGAACTTTTTTCATATATTTTAATCCATGTTTTGAAATCAAATATTCCTGCTTAGCTATTTACTGTTCTTCAGTATGGTGAGGTGATAATTTAAAAGTATAGATATACAATATTTTCAGTATTTATCTGTTTATTTTTTTATTTGAAAAAAGGATATAAAAATTCACTATGAAACAAATAGTTTTATTGGGTTAGACACTGAAAGTCACATGAATAAATGAATTCATTATATTTAAGGTATCAAAGTGCATAACCATCAATATTTCTTATTTGAAGAGTATATTTCTCACTTTAAAATATGAGACAATATCCATTAAAAATGCAAGCATGCAAACAATTGAAGGTAGGCATGTAAAATGTTCTTATAGGGGCAGTAGGTCAGTTTCCAGTGGAACTTTTCATTGATAAAAATATAATTAACAAACTCCACCAACATACAGAAGAACGAATATGTTTAACTACTGTAAATACCTAAATTGTCACTAATGTTTAAGTTCCATTATTTAACACATAGTCAGAAGGAACTGAGGCACTATTTTTACTTAAATATGATCTGTAAACAATGGGCCCACAGTTGCTGGGTTTTGTTCAGAGAGGATTTCATAACACTGAATGGCCTTGCAATTCATTCTCTAGCCCAAACTGACCTTTAAAACCATGGCCCTTCTTATGCCTTTAATGGTGATGAGCTTGTAGGCATGAGCCACACTGTCAGGATCTAACATGCCTAGAAAATTCTGTGTTACCCTACTGTTTGCAATATATCTTTTGAAAACTAAAATTGTTAACATTCAGAAGACATTCAGACACTATCAAGAATCTATGGATCTTTTTCCATTTCAGGCCAAAGATAATAGATGAAAAATCTAGTTAACTAATCTTTGATCAACACTACTGTGTCAGTCACTGTTCTCACACTATTAACAAAAGATATAAGCAGTGCAGACAACATTCCTGCCCTCTTAATGCTTTGTCTTTGACGCTGAACTTCTGTTTTAATATTTAAAAGGAAAATAAAGTTTGGGAAGCAAAAAGCAAATATTATTTTGGTGGTCTCTATTATTTCCAGAATGACAAATTAAAAATGATGAAATATGATCAGAATAAAACCAGACAGTTCTAAGAAGTAAAATTTTTAGAATAAGAAGTGTTATGGGTGAATGCAGAGCTGCACCGAGCCACTGGGCCATGACCAGTACTCACCAGGGGCCTTCTTGATTTTTGTAGACTGTGTTAGCATGGTGGACTGTCTTAGTTAGGGTTTCTTTTCTGTAAAGAGACAGAATGACCACAGCAACTTTTATAAAAGAAGATCATTTAATTGGAGTTGCTTACATTTTTAGGGGTTCACTCCTTTATTGCCATGGGAGAAAGAAAGGCAGCAAAAAGGCAGACATAATGCTGGAGAAGTAACTAAGAGTAAGAAATATTGACTCAAAGGCAACAGGAAGTGCTTTATCTCACTGGGCATGACATGAGCATACATGAGACTTCAAGACATACCTCCAAAGTGACATGCTTCCTCCAACAAGGCCATATCTATTCCAACAAAGCCACACTCCTAATAGTGCTACTCTTTCTGGGGACCATTTTCTTTCAAACCTCTATATTCCACTCCCTGGCATCCTAAAGTCTTGTAGTCATATCATAAGGCAAGCAAAAATGCATTCACTCCAACTTCAAAAGTCCCCAACATACTTCTATAACAGTACCAACTTTATTAAAAAGCTTAAAATTCAATGTCACTTCAGAGATTCATGCAATCTCTCAACTGTAATTCCTTGTAAAATCAAAATCAAAAAGCAGATCACATACTTCTAGCATATAATGGCACAGGATATACTTTACCATTCAAAAACACAGGGAAGGGAGCATAATGAGGAAATACAGGACCAAAGCAAGACCAAAAACCCAGATGGGCAAATTCTAAACTATGCATCTCCATGTTTGATGCCAAAATGCCCTTCTGATGTCCAACTCTTTTCAGCTTTGTTGACTGCAACTCACTTCTCTCTTTCTCTCTTGGGCTGGCTCCACCCCTGGCCAGTATCCCATGACTCTGGCAGCTCTAACATCTTGGGGTCTCCAAAGCAATCTAGACTTCAACATCGCAGCTCCATGAAATGGTTTCTCTAGGTCTCCATTCAGGAATACCGCTGACATATGCCTGGCTTCAGCTGCTTTCTTTAGATGACTAAAGGAGGAAAATTCCATAGCCCCTTTCTTCTATACTTAACTCTAAAGTCAGAACCATGTGACTGAAGCTGCTAAAATCTGCTGCTTACTGGGTCTTTTCAGAGGCTGTAAGTTCATTTCCCAACTTCCCGGCAGCTCAGACCCAAAATAATCACACTGAAACTATACTATTTAAAACACTGCTTGGCCAATTACTGTAGCATATTTCTAGCAAGCTCTTACATATTAAATTAACCCATTTCTATTATTTTATATTTTACCATGAAGATTGTGGCCTACAGGCAATGTTCAGATTGACAGCTTGTGTGATGTGGGACGCGATTCAGCTCCGACCCAGGATGGACATAGGCTAGAATCTTCCCGGTAATCGCACCTTGGGATGCTACACACCTTATTAGAAATGGGCTAGTCTAGGTGTGCAAATTAGCCTAGAAGAGTCTAGATAGAAACGGGCCAAGCGGTGTTTAAAAGAATACAGTGTCTGTGTAATTATTTCGGGTAAAGTTAGCCGAGCAGGCAGCCGGGGTGCTGGGGACACAGCCCCGCCGCTCTTATTACTGCACTTGTGTCTGTCTCCTCTGGGCTCCATGGCATCTCACTGACTCTGCCTTCTTTCTCCCAGCATCCAGTTTAGTTTTCCCCACCTAGCTCTATTTTGCTAAGTCACTGGCCAAAACAGTTCCTTTATTCATTAACCAATAAAAGCAACACATAGACAGTAGGACTTCTCAAAAACCAACTGGGGCTAGAACATGTCCTCTCATTCAATTATATCTTTACCATCTTTCTGTTTTCCATGATTTTATTCACTACTTAAACATGGCTTTCTTGAAACTTGCTCTGTAGACTAGACTGATCTCAAACTCAGAGATCTGCCAGCTTCTATGTTCTGAGTACTGCAATTAAAGGTATGTACCTTGCTCTAAGCTTTTCCTTTAATTCCTTTTCACAAGTCAGGAACTTAGCTGGATTGGGATTTTTCTCTGAGGTCACCACCCCCTTTATTCTATTTTTTAACATGTTTATCTCCTTGAATACAGGACTTGACTCAATTCTACTTTCTGGTGCTCCTTTTCTCCTCAAATAATTTTCCTTTCTTCTTCCATCATATATCTTCATTAGAGTTAGCACTAGTAATGACACAACAGAATCTATACTAGGCTGTTTTGAGATTTCCTCTGCCAAGGGAATTAAACCAAAACACTTCACTTTAGCCTCATGCACACTCTTCATACAAGGGCAAAAAGCAGCTGCATTCTTCACCAAAATATCACAGAACCAGTCTCAAAGCCACATGCTAACATTTATCTCCTCTAAAACCTCTTGATCCAGACATACACAGTTAAAATCACACTTGGCACCACAATCTTCCATGCTTCTACTAGGTTGGCCCATTAAGCAGCACTTAAATCATTCAAATGCTTTTCTAATTCACATCCCCAAGCTTAATATTCTTTCAAACCAAAACATAGTAAGGTTAATCACAGCAATGCCAATTTCTATCTTATTTAAGGTTTCTATTGCTATGAAGAGACACCATGACACATGACAACTCTTAGAGAAAACATTAATTGAGGTGATGGTTTACAGTTTAAGAGGTTTAGTCCATTATCACCATGGTGGCAAGCATGAAAGCATTCAAGCAGACATGGTGCTAGAAAAGTAGATGAAATTCCTACATCTGGCCTCAAAGGCAGCAGAAAGTTGTCTGAGACATTGGGCATGGCTTGAGCATATAAAAGACCTCAAAGGCCACCTTCACAGTAGCACACTTACTCCAACAAGGTCATATCTACTTCAACAAAACCATGCCTCATAATTGTGTCACTCCATTTAGGAGTCATTTTCCTTCAAACCACCATAAGGGTCATCTGGATGTCTGTGGCCTATGCAGCAGCCTGAAGCCATGTTTATGTCCATGGGCCATGCTGTCCCCTAGGGGCGAGATTGCTGTAGGTGATCTATGCAAACTCCTGGGGCCATGGTGATGTCCGGGTAAATCCTGTAATAGAAGAACATGTTTGGGTCCATGATTGTACTGAAGCTGTGTTCTGTGTTGATGGCCATGGCCCATGCTAGCAATGATGGCCATGTGAATATCTGTGGTCTGCACTGCCACCTGAGACCATGTTGGTATCTGTCAGCCATGCTTCTGCCGGGTGCAATAATGATCTGAGAGCTTGCACTGCCACTTGCAGCATGTTGCTGTCAGAGGTCTAGGCTTCCACTGAAGGCCTAGTCTTGACCTGTGGTCCCATTGTAGCCAGGAGCCATGTTCTTGATCTGAGCTGTCACAAGAGACAATCTGGAGACCTGTGATAGCTGCTGCTGCTGCTGCTGACTATGAAATGCATGGAGGCTGATTTTGCTGTGTTATCAATGACTGTAGATCCAGGGTTTATTTAGATGGAGGGACATGAAAGGCTTCTCTGACAACCCTACACCCAATCCCCCCACAACATAACAGCTTAGAGAGGAAGCCACAAAAGTGAAGTCTTTAAAAGTGTTATATGGATGGTGAAGTGTGATTCTACACAGTTGATGACTGCTGGTGGGTGTGGAGGAGGGGAAGGGCTCTGCTCTATTTAAGGGGAAGGGCACTGAGAGTTTGGGAATGACCAAGTGAGTAAACAGATAATATAAATTTGATGTTTTGTATTATTTTTATTTTTACTTTTTTTGGGGGGTGGTCACAAGATGGGAGAGCGGACATGGAAGGACTAGAAAGCAAATATGATCAGGATGCATGATATGGAATTCCCAGAGAATTAATAAAATGTTTGCTGAAAAAAGTTGAAATGATGATCTTTCATAGACTACAAAAATAAAGTGGAATGTAGTACACAAAATCAAGAAAAGTCTGTCATTTTTTTCTAAAGTTAATTCTTTTAGGGGATTAAAACTAGCCATATAGTAAAAGGCGAAAGATTTATACGATCTGAAGAGATAAAACTGGACTCTCTGAATATGGTGGACAATGAGGGCTGCTGAGAAACCAGGGACAATGGCACTGGGTTTTGATCCTGCATAATGGTCTGGCTTTGAGGGTGCCTAGCCAGTTTGGATGTTCACCTTCCTAGACCAGGATGGAGGGGCAAGGACTTTGGACTTACCACAGGGCAGGGAACCCTGGCTGCTCTTCAGACTGCAGAGGGAGGGGGAGAGGAGTGGGGAGAGGGGGAGATGAGGGGGGGAGGGGGGAAGAGTGGGGGGAGTGGGGGAAGAGTGGGAGGATGGGAGGAGGGGGAAATTTTTTTCTCAATAAAAAAAAACTATAAAAAAAACATTAAGTGAAAAAAAATAAAACTAGCCATATAATCATATATGACTGATTATACCTTAAACACATCTTCAAATAATTTTACTTAAGTAATTATTGAGCCTTTATTCTGTGTCAGAAACTATCTATGTTAAAGATACAGCAGTAAACACAGTATTTATACTCTGGTCTCTATTCTGGAGTGTATCTTCACAGTGGTGAATATGACGAAGTGTACAGGGTCTTGTCTGAGCATATAGTAAATTTTCCACAAGTTGAGAGGGTAAAAGAAGCAACATTTTTGAGGAAAGCAACATTTTATTTGATATAAGAAAGCTAAATTAGGAAGAGAGATAAGGCAGAGGAAAGAGTGTTTCAGACTAAAAGAATAGCATATGTGAAGGTCTAGAATAAGAGAAAGGGCAAGGCATGTTCTGAGAACAGAAAGAGGATCAGAGTGTCTGGAGGGGAAAAAGCCAGATTGTGCTGGGACTCTAAAAATAAGATAATGATTTTGGATGTTTTCCATTGAACAGAATTAGTCATGTGAATATTTTTGCATTTACATTTTCAAAAGATTATCCTGTAGAGTGTAAAGAATGGCTTAGTAAAGGCAAGAATATGGTAGAGGCTATGAAAAGATGCGTTTTAAAGTTCTATTTCCAAGGCTATCACTGGCAAATTTTTCAGTATTGGAAGGAAGGAATTTAGAAGGGTTTTAATAAAATTCAGAATTACAGGATTTAAAATTATATTTTCCTATAGATATTTATTTATGTGTGTGTGTGTGTGTGTGTTTATACACAATTTGCAGTAGTCAGTTCTCTACTTCTACCATGTGGGACCCAGGAAACAAACTCAGGTAGTTGGGCTTTGGGGAAAATACCCATACCCATTAAAGTATCTCCCAAGTCCCAGTATTATGGGATTTAAAGCAGGTGTTGCCTAAAGTATTTTTCTCTACATGCATCTTGAAATTCATGGATGAAAGAACCCAGAGTTCTCTCTCCTACTTCACACAATGTAAATCATATATTCCTTTGAAAGTGCATCAGCTCACTCAATAAATTTTTGACCTTATCACCTAAGATGATTATTTGCGTATTAAAGATAACATTGTTAGCAAAACAGCAATGTCTGTTATTCCTTGGATTATACCCTAAGGAAGACAGACAGGCAATAAAAGTAACATAATATCGAATAATAAAGATATAAAGAAATACTGTTTTATAGAAAGAACCATGACTACTATTGGCATATGGGATTGATTAAATATGTGCCTAAATTAGGTGGTCTGAGTAGGTATCCTTATCAAAATTATATTTTCTATAATTGAGATTCCAAGAATATTGTTCAAGATTATAGTGCAAAGTATTCTATGAAGAGAGACAAAAAACGGGTTCTTAGAAAAGCAAGAGTATATGTAATCAGAGAGTACAAGAGCCAGAGGCAATGGATGACTACAAGGAAGCAATATCTTCCGGACGCAGCAGGGAGCTGAGTAGCAGTGCAGGAAAATCTAACTTTAACTCCTGTATATGAACTCACGTCAGTTGTGACAGCATGTATAAGAATTGCACAATTTAAGTCAGACCAAATCCTAGCAAGAAGATGGGAAGTGAGTGGGAAGATCTACCTCTCGCTGTGGAGTTCTTAGTAATTGTCAGCTGGTGGAAGAGGAATGATCAGTTTTTTCTAAAAGTGTAGTCCCTGGTAAACGGACATGCTCCAGAAAAAGGCCAGACAATTGGCACAAATTGCCCTCAGTTAGAAAAAAAATAAAGAACGTGAAGTTGGCTAGAAAGGGAAAGGAAGTTGGATCCCAGATAATTTGGGTGTGGGAAAGGAAGGGTGAATGTGATCCAAACACATTGTGTGAAATTCTCAAAGAACTAATGAAAACATTTTAAAATTTTGAAAAAGAAATATTAACTAAAACAACAATATCCAGAAATATCAAAATGGACCAGTCTTAACAAGCAGGAGATTGGATCAGACAGTTAAGTACTGAAGACTACATAATTTAAGGCATCATGGGATATTGTGAGGAATTAGACTCTAATTTTAAGTTCTATGAGAAAGCACTAAATATAAGCAAAAGGAAAAAATATAGTTCAAATTTACCAAATGGATCATTTTTATTTTCAATTAGAAGGCCTTTAAAAGGAAATAAATCAACCCAAGGTTTGAGGAGCAGTAAAGAGATAAATTGCAGCCACCTGTGAGTTCAGATTAGCAGTAATGGTGTCTCTTAGGATGTGAAGTGAACTTATACCAGTTTCACAAAATCACAAGAAACAATCAAAAGGAAACATCATATACAGTAATCTAAAAATTTGATTCCATGGTTTAGAAAGGTTTGATGTCTGTTAAGTGGTAAAATTTAAAAATAAATTAAAAGTTTCAAGGATAAGCCTTGAAATTGTTTACAGATTTTTGGCTATACTTTTGACTGTCTCATATTCTGACGGTAGGAAAGTAAGATAACCTATTTGTTTCAGCCCAAAAAGCAAATAATACCAAAACTTCATTTGCTTTATAGCTTATTTTACTTATGAAGCAAGAAGAAAAAGAATTCTTTTCTTTGGGAGAAACTTACTTTTGCAACAATGAGCACATGTATTAAATCACCTTCTTTCTTGACATTGATAATAGACTGAGTAAGGCAGAAAGAAATGAGCAAAGAGCAGAAATCCTCGCATTTCAAATGTTCATGGTTCTAGCTTACAGTCTTCAGTAAATTCATGTCTATGTAGTCAGTCAGTTAAATTTGCCTTTCCTTGATTGTCTTCAATTCTTTTCCATAATGACTGTTACTCAAGTAACTGTCAAGCCTTTGCATTATGACAATTTAAATTAGTGTTTTGATAGTTCTCCTTTAGAAAGGAGGTAACAAAGAAGACAGATGACAAATAAATGACAAAAACTATACAAACTAGAGATACTGTACCCCAGTAAAACCAATCTAAGTTTCATCTTATTACTGGGTTGCTAATTACCAAGAATGTATCTAGCAACGTATTTAGTAGGTTCTTTATTAACATAAACTAAGATTTTTTTTAGTTTATCGAACATACACAATTGATAGGAACTTAATAAATGGCTGGTTATTTAAGCTCAGATATAACTTATCAAGTAATTAAGCAATAAGGGATTAAAAATTAAATTTCAATATCAAATTGTCCTAATTTTCACAATGTTTGGCAATGTTGAACCTATAATATGAACTGAAGTCTAATTCGCAAATGCATGCAGTTTCCTCATTATCACTGATCATTGAATGATGATGGAAATAATTGAACAACTCCATCAATGAAAGATTGCTTATCACTAGAAATAAATTAAAAAGTATTTTATTTAATCTAGCCTCTATAAACCATCATTTCAAGATACAATAATTACAATATACTGTATATATTTCAGGAGTCTTTGAAATCTGATGTGTATTTTATCACTTGATGGGTTTTACTCTTTTGCCTACTATCCTGGTCAGCTTTGTGTCAAGTTGACACAAGCTAGACAGAAGATAGAGTCATCTGAACAGAGGGAACCTCAATTGAGAGAAAATTCATCCAAAAGTTCCAGCTGTAGACCATTTCTTAATTGTTTCGGGAGGGCCCATGCCATTGTGGATGGTGCCATCCATGAGGCTCTAGGTTCCTGTCCTGCTCAAGTTCCTACCCTCAATGCTTTTGATATGGAACTGTAAGCAAAATAAACCCTTTCCTTCCAAATTTGCTTTTCCATCATGTTGTTTCATCACAGCCATAGTAACACTAAATAAGATACATAGTTTTCCTTTGTAAAAAAGAGAATCACTTTATTGTAATGAAACCACAAATAAAACAGCTGGACTGAGGTAGCTAGTGGAACAAACTCTGTACATCTCAGTGAACTTCTATGCACTTAGAATGGCCTTTCTGAAGTTATGATCTTCACTTCAGGGTCTTATATTTTCATTATTAAATACATTATATACACTCATTCACTGAAAAAAAGAAAGGAAAAAAGTTTTATATCCTCTTTCCAAAGTTGTATGTCCTTCTGTCTGCATTTAGTCCTTTCGCATGAACTAACATTACCCTTTCTTGGTCTTATTTCTTATACTTATAAAGATCACATGCTCCATTTAACAAGCTGCAAATTATTATATCATAATATAAGCACATAAAACCACAATGATTATCTGGAATGTTTAAAGTTCCCATTTATACCTAGCATTCAGTCATGAAACTTCTTTATGTATGGTTGATTTTATAGTCTTTAGCTAAGCAAATTAGAAAGGATATTAATAATAGTAACAAATAAAGGCACTAAGTCAGTGGTTCTCACACTTTCTAATACTGTGACACTTTAATACAGTTTCTCATGTTGTGGCGACCACTAACCACAATATTATTAAATTGTTAATTCATAACTATAATTTCACTTCTTTTAAGAACTGTAATGCAACCAAATATAAGTGAGTACATCTCATGTTCCTCTTTTTGGGTCTGGCTTACCTCACTCAGGATGGTGTTTTCTATTTCTGTCCACTTGTATGCAAAATTCAAGAAGTCATTGTTTTTTATGCTGAATAGTACTCTAATATGTATATATTCCACACTTTCTTCATCCATTCTTCCATTGAAGGGCATCTCAGTTGTTTCCAGGTTCTGGCTATTACAAACAATGTTGCTATGAACATCGTTGAGCATATACTTTTGTTGTATGATAGGGCATCTCTTGGGTATATTCCCAAGAGTGATATTGCTGGGTACAGGGGTAGGTAGATCCTGAATTTCCTGAAAAACCGCCACACTGCTTTCCAAAGTGGTTGCGCAAGTTTGCATTCCCACCAGCAATGAATGAGTGTACCCCTTTCTCCACATCCCCTCCAGCAAAGGCTATCATTGGTGTTTTTGATTTTAGCCATTCTGACAGGTGTAAGATGGTATCTTAAAGTTGTCTTGATTTGCATTTCCCTGATTGCTAAGGAAGCTGAGCATGATCTTAAGTGTCTTTTGGCAATTCGAACTTCTTCTGTTGAGAATTCTCTGTTCAGCTCAGTGCCCCATTTTATAATTGGGTTGATTAGCCTTTTACGGTCTAGTTTCTTGAGTTCTTTATATATTTTGGAGATCAGACCTTTGTCAGTTGCGGGGTTGGTGAAGAACTTTTCCCAGTCAGTGGGTTGCCTTTTTGTCTTAGTGACAGTGTCCTTTGCTTTACAGAAGCTTCTCAGTCTCAGGAGGTCCCATTTATTCAATGATGCCCTTAGTGACTGTGCTGCTGGGGTTATACGTTAGGAAGTGGTCTCCTGTGCCCGTTGAGCCTATAATTCATGATCCTAGAGAAGCTAAATAAGAAGGTGAACCCAAACAAAAACATATAGACATCCTCCTGAATATTAACCTTCATCAGGCGGTGAAAGAAGACAGAGACCCACATTGGAGAACCGGACTGAAATCTCAAGGTCCAAATCAGGAGCAGATGGAGAGAGAGCACGAGCAAGGAACTCAGAACCGTGAGGGGCGCACCCACACACTGAGACAATGGAGATATTCTATCGGGAACTCACCAAGGCCAGCTGGCCGGGTCTGAAAAATCATGGGATAAAACTGGACTCGCTGAACATAGCGGACTAGAGGACTACTGAGAACTCAAGAACAATGGCAATGGGTTTTGATCCTACTGCACGCAGTGGCTTTGTGGGAGCCTAGGCAGTTTGGATGCTCACCTTACTAGACCTGGATGGAGGTGGGTGGTCCTTGGACTTCCTACAGGGCAGGGAACCCTGATTGCTCTTTGGGCTGATGAGGGAGGAGGACTTGATAGGGGGAGGTGGAGGGAATGGGAGGCGGTGGCGGGGAGGAGGCAGAAATCTTTAATAAATAAATAAATTTGAAAAAATAAAAAAGAAAAAAGAACTGTAATGCAAATATCTTATGTATGCCGAATATATAATATGTAGCATTCAAGAGGGTAACAATCCACAGGTTGTGAACTGATACACTAAGTGAATAAATAAATGGGAAAAACTTAAATTTAAAATTTAAATTAAATCTGCCTTTAACCTCTACCTCAAAACATGAAAGAAATGCTATTTTTAACTTTGTATCTAAAATTATGCATCCATTTCAATAAAAACGAAGCACCTCATAAGACTTTTTCATACTTCCATCTTTTCAAATTTCTTTTTTGTAAGTTGAGAAAAGAAAAAAAAGTTTCTGCCTCCTCCCAACCTCCCATTGCCCTCCCCCTCTTCCCATCCTTCTCCCCCTCTCCCCACTCCTCTTCCCCTCCCTCTCTAGTCCAAAGAGCAGTCAAGGTTCCCTGCCCTGTGGAAAGTCCAAGGTCCTACCCCCTCCATCCATATCTAGGAAGGTGAACATCCAAACTGGCTAGGCTCCCACAAAGCCAGAACATGAAGTAGGATCAAAACCCGGTGCATTGTCCTTGGCTTCTCATCAGCTCTCATTGTTCGCCATGTTCAGAGTCCGGTTTTATCCCATGCTTTTTCGGTCACAGTCCAGCTGGCCTTGGTGAGCTCCCAATAGATCAGTCCTACTGTCTCAGTGGGTGGGTGCACCCCTGGTGGTCCTGACATCCTTGCTCATGTTCTCCCTCCTTCTGCTCCTCACTAGGGACCTTGGGAGCTCAGTCCAGTGTTCCAGTGTAGGTCTCTGTCTCTATCTCCATCCATCACCAAATGAAGGTTCTATGGTGATATGTAAGATATTCATCAGTATTGCTATAAGATAGGGTCATTTCAGGTTCCCTATCTTCAGCTGCCCAAGGAACTAACTGGAGACATCACCATGGGCTCCTGGGAGCCACTCTAGGTTCAAGTCTCTTGCCAACCCTAAGGTGGCTCCCTTAACTAAGAAGTGTGCTTCCGTGTTCCCCTATTCAACCTTCCTTTATCCCAATCATCCTTTTTCCCCAAGTTCCCCCAATCCTCCCCTTGGCCCTTTTCTCTCCCCATCTCCCCTTACCCCCATCCCACCCCACCCCCAAGATCTCAATTTTCTCCCCGGCAATTTTGTCTACTTCCCATTGCCAAGAGGATAACTGTATGTTTTTCCTTGGGTTCACCTTCTTATTTAGCTTCTTTAGGATCACCAATTGTACACTCCGTGACCCTTATTTATGGCTAGGAACCAATTATGAGTGAGTACATCCCGTGTTCATTTTGTTGGGTCTGGGTTACCTCACTCAGTATAGTGTTTTCTATTTCCATCCATTTGCATGCAAAATTTGAGAAGTCATTGTTTTTTATCTCAGCATAATACTCTAATGTGTATATATTCCACACTTTCTTCATCCATTCTTCCATTGAAGGGCATCTAGATTGTTTCCAGGTTCTGGCTATTACAAATAATACTGCTATGAACATAGTTGAACAAATGCTCTTGTCATATGATAGGGCATCTCTTGGGTATATTCCCAAGAGTGGTATTGCTGGGTACAGGGGTAGGTTGATCCCGAATTTCCTGAGAAACTGAAACACTGATTTCCAAAGTGGTTGCACAACAAGATTGCATTCCCACCAGCAATGGATGAGGGTACCCCTTCCTCAACAGCATCTCCAGCAAAGGCTATCATTGGTGTTTTTGATTTTAGCTATTACAACAGGTGTAAGATGGTATCTTAAAGTTGTCTTGATTTGCATTTCCCTGATCACTAAGGAGGTTGAGCATGACCTTAAGTGTCTTTTGGCCATTTGAACTTCTGTTGAGAATTCTCTGTTCAGTTCAGTGCCCCATTTTTTTAAGTGGGTTAATTAGCATTTTAAAGTCTAGTTTCTTGAGTTCTCTATATATTTTGGAGATCAGACCTTTGTCAGTTGCGGGGTTGGTGAAGATCTTCTCCCAGTCAGTAGGTTGCCTCTTTGTCTTAGTGACAGTGTCCTTTTCTTTACAGAAGCTTCTCAATTTTCGTAGGTCCCATTTATTCAATGTTGCCCTTAATGTCTGTGCTGCATTTCTTTTAATCTATGTATACATGCATTTGCCAAATATTTAGTAAGACTGTCAGTTAACATTTTACAAGTATACATGGCCATTTCTGACCCTAAATTTATGTTTTTGATTATGTTCTGTTAAGATATAAGCATATTTGGGAATGATAAGGAAACCTATATGCTCATAAAATGCGGTAATGCACTCCTAGTTTGCATTTTGATAGGCTAAGAAGAGATTATATAACTCTCCAAAAATAGGAATGTATCTAGAGAAAGGTGTCTTCCCACAAAAGGGAAAGACAGGAAAAACGTCAGAAGACAGGTGTACAAAACAGAGAAGTTTATATGTTTAGAGCAATGGTGAAGCCTCATCAGAGGTTTCCAAGGGGTGATAGAAACTTTGAGTCTTATAGTTGCAAGGTTTTTATAGTATTACTATCCAGCATTTAAAGAAAAAGCTGTTTTGGTTTATGCAAATGAAGAAGCCTCTAAATTTGTCAAAATATGCTTTGAAGAGCTAATTTAAAAATACTTATGTTTACAAAAATTTTGAACTCCACAATAGTTGAGATAGAAACAATAGGCCAAAACTCTGAACAAAAAATACAGTGCTTATAAATGGGTAAGACTATCTTCATTTGCAATATTGGCCTTTCAAATAGTATAAAGAGAAGAAATTTTATTTTCTGTTACTTATTAGACTAAAATATTCATAATTGCCTTCAGTTCTTAAGCTTCATTTCCCAAAAGACCCACCTCTCATATACTTCAGCATGAAGCATCTTCCTTGAGATCACAGTATGGCAAATGTTAACTCCTTTTTCCCTAGCATCCCTTTTTCCTGTAGCAATGCATTGCTTATAAAGTATCATGTCCAATAGTAACTAAGTAACTAAAATTGTTCTACTAAAACCATCCAAATTTAGGTGCTGAATGGTTAATATGTGTTCCACTTGAATAACATTATGTTCCTTAAATAATCAAATCAAACACATAGGCAATTAGATTACATATTAAAAACAGAAATTACTTGCGGTCAGAAAAACATTCAAAAGCCTCTCAAAATATAACATTGGATCCATTATTTCAAATTTTAATTATTCCTGATTTGACCTCATTAAATCAAGTAACTTAATTGATAAAATCAGGGATTAATTGTACTGATTTCTTTCCAATTTTATTACTTTATATTAAAAATTACTGAATCACGAATGTATATAATGCCAACTAATGGCATTATAGTGGAAATTATATAATTGTCCCAATAAAAAGTACCATAAAAATAAGTTATTAATAAGTTAAATAAAAATGATATTTAGACTTTAAAAACGGTTTAACTGTTTCAATTGAAATGAAACATAATCATAAGAATGATAAATCATAAAAATTTAAATTATAAATGAATTCAACCATAATACTTTATAAATATACATGAATAAGAGTCATGGTTATCTTATTAGTGGATTTATGGAAATTTTGATTTATTTATACATTTTATAACTTTTTAGATCAAAAGTGTGTGACTTCATTTTGATTAAGACATTTTTTTAAAATTAGTGCCTGATGTATTGCTTTAAATACATAACCATGAGTCATTTCATTTAAAAACAAAATATTCATCACTATAAAATCAACAATTATCCTGTCACCTAGAACACAGTAGGTAATTAAAATTTTAAGTCGAAGAAAAATCATATATGTTATTGCTTTTTGAGGCAAACATAACTAGAGTAATTAACTTGAAAAAGATACTTAGAGTAAAATGCTGCAGAATAGAAATAATGATTTCAAAGGTATAAGAGAATTTTGACCTGTGAAAGACGCTAAACTGTAATGATGAACTGCAAGTCTGCAAATTAGATTTAAAGTTCTTGACAGTTTTTCTGGATTAGCATGTTTGACATCTACATTCACTACAAAGAATCACTGATGTGATTTTTGTCAAGTGAGATTCTTGTTAGCTTGTGCTTATCATAACTCAATAAAGGTGATGTTTGAGTCTGAGAAAATCCCTAACTCAAATCTTTATTTTCACAATGTGGTTCATTAGCCACCCAACATTTTATTTGAATAGTAATGAATACATCTGATTAATGTCTTCAAACTGAAATCAACTATTTGACTTTGTTTGGAATGTAAAATGTACAGTCAACTTTGAATAATAAGAATCATGATTAATTGATGTCAGAGTAATAATGTGCACTGCAATTTTCCCAGTATTGTTGAAATATTAAACTACTCGATAGGGCTAAAACGGCATTATAGAAAAATTTCAAGATGAGCTATATAAACTTTACACTAAACAAGATCTTGAAGAGCAGCAATAGGTGTCACTTTTCATAACCAATAGGTAGATGGCATGGCATTTCTAAGCAAAAGAATATACAGACAACATTCCTTGTAACTTTAAAACACTAGGATATGTTCTTCCCACTTTCATAATAAGTGGTTAAGAAGAAATTCATAAAGCTTTCAGATTCATCTTGTTGGTGATTTCCCATTTGTCAAATTTTGTATATTAAACTGGCTGAAAATGAGTGAGGACTTCTATTTTAATAGGTATTTTTTCCTTAGTATTAATCATATTAATTCTCTCATACTTTCACCAAGCTCAACACTCTGTCATAAACTAAAGATTATATCAAATGCCATCTCTGCAACTCTTCCAAGAGAGAAATATACTTTTTTTCTTCTAGTAGGACTTCGCGTATATATGGTACTGAAAGACATTGTCAATATATATTTTTGGTTTTGTTCTTGCTGTTTTTGTTGTTTTGCTGTTTTCTGTCCTGACCACATACAAGCCCCTAATAAACCTAACCAGAAATTTCTCTCTGACAATTGGTAACAAACGAGATTCACTTATGTTTTTGTTAGTTTTTTGTTACCATGATGCAAAGCTAGACTATGTAAACATGGAAGAGGGAACCTCAACTGAGAAATGCTCCTACAAGGTTGATCTTTGGGCAAGCTTATGGGCATTTTCTTCCTTGGTAGTTGATGTAGGAAGGCATGGATCACTGTGGCCAGTGCTGCCCTTGGGTGAGTAGGTAGTCAGAGAATAATGTTGACTCAAAACATCTCATAAATTATCAGATACTATTAGACATTACTATAGTTTTCCTGAGAAAGGTTTGGAAAGCTGAATGATCTAGAATAAGAACAGCCAAAGCTTTCAGTCAAGTAGGTTGAACTAAGTTTTCAGTGCTTTGCATATTTAAATATCTTTGATTCAAGGATAATTTATGTGTAGGTGTTTATTTTTCTTCATAATTCCCAGTGCAGTGCTCGTAAACACATGATTTTCACTATACTTGTATTTTTCCTTTCAGGCATGGAATGAGACGTTTTCCTGCAGTTGCTATGTCCTCTTACATAAACAAATAAAGTTGATCTAAACAATATCCCAAACACACTTCTAATTCTTGTACACTCATAAGCAAAAGAAATATCCCTCCTAATTGATGACATCTACTTCGGAATTTGGAAAACGTGTTTCCAGCACTGCATGTAAGTTTACTGTAATCAGTGCCTTCTTTCTAGTTAGTCGGTCATTTATTTTTAGGAAGTGTTTATTCAGAAAAAAAAATGCTTTTTATTTAAAGAAATTTTATAGGAAAAATCAAGTCTTTGAGTTAGTCATGAGTGAAGAAAAGAAAAGGTCATTAGAAAAGATGTTAGTTGAAAGATGACCGGATAAAGAATATGTAAACGAATTCTAATTAGTCTGAAAGGCTCCAAGAATACTCCCTGCAACAAAAGTACTGTCTTTATTTTTTTTTACTGTTTTTTTCATATTTATTTATTTATTAAGGATTTCTGCCTCCTCCCCGACACCGCCTCCCATTTCCCTCCCCCTTCCCCGATCAAGTCCCCCTCCCTTATCAGCCTGAAAAGCAATCAGGGTTTCCTGACCTGTGGGAAGCCCAAGGACCGCCCACCTCTATCCAGGTCTAGTAAGGTGAGCATCCAAACTGCCTAGGCTCCCACAAAGCCAGTAAGTGCAGTAGGGCCAAAAACCCACTACCATTTTCTTGAGTTCTCAGTATTCCTCATTGTCCGCTATGTTCAGCTAGTCCGGATTTATCCCACGCTTTTTCAGACCCAGGCCAGCTGGCCTTGGTGAGATCCCGATAGAACAGCCCCATTGTCTCAGTGTGTGGGAGCACCCCTAGTGATTCTGAGTTCCTTGCAAGTACTGTCTTTAGAAGACAATACCTTTTGTTACCAATAAAAATCAAATTTTTATTATATATTTAAGTTTTTATGTTTTCTCACTGATACTATGCAGCACTGAGTAAAAGAATTAATCTGTTTTCTATAGCTGTTTGGAACCCCTTGAATGGACAAAGTATCTAGCAGAAGCCTTAAAAAGGAGATATTCAATGTTATTGTTCATTATCTAATGGCCGATAGTCTGAGTGGAAAGTGTCACTTTGATACAAATATTAACAAGTGAATATTAAATCGTGGTTGTTAAATCATTCAGCATTTCCAAAGGAAGACAAAATATTTTTAATTGATTCTTTGCCTGATAGTGATGGTTAGTTCAGGTTTGATCATGAGCCCTGTATCAACATCTAATACAGAAGATGGAGTAATATATGAGATGTAAGAATCTATAAAGGAAAACTTGCATCACTTTGAGAAATCTGAGCTTAAAAAACTTTTATTTGATTAAAAGAGTACAGGGCTGGCACTTTTTTGTTTGCTTTCATTTTTTTTTTAAACAAAATTAGTAAGCCTGCTGCTGGCATTTTCTGAAGATTACAGGCATGGGCCATCACCCCTAACTACATAGTATATTTTTAAAAAGTTAACTGTATGTGAAACATGTTATCTTAATAGCACCACAGACTCTTGCTGTGTTGTGCTACTTTCTATAGGTTTTCAAAAGACTTCTGGCTAGATTCTGGCATTTTACATTGAGAAGTTCTCCAACTACCTGTATGTGAAAGATTTCACAGCTACTGAGTATGATGGAATGTTTCCTAAACAGAAATATAAGCAATTAACACAGTTGAACAGTGATCTCAAACACTCATCAGAAATAAGAATTGAAAAAAATATCTTAGAAATCAAAAATAATTGAACAAAGTTAGTATTTTATATATAATATTTAATTAATGTGATAGGGTAATTTCAATACTAGAGTACATTGACACTTGCATAATTTTTCTGTTATTAAAACATAAAGGGAAACATTTGACTTTTAGAGAAATATCACTCTAAATTTTAGGGTTTCTAGCAAGTTTTTTTGTTTAATACCTATAACCTTATAAAACACAGAAAGCAATTTATATTTGCAAAATTTTCTTTGGACCATATATAAAAGAGTCCAAAAAAGATGTTTATACCTGAATTTCTCAAGTAGAGAAAAAAATTGTCAAAGTATATCTTTATGTTCTCCCTATATCAAACAGCCTCCCCTTGCTCAAGCCAAGAACTGGAATCATTATTTCTAAATTCATTCCCAAATTGATCCAGATTCATCCTCCAAACCTTATTTTGCAAGCATTTAGTTAGAAGTTGATATTTTCTTTTTCAGAAATCAAATTGCTACAATCAGCTGCATAGTGGCACCCTTTTAGAGTAGGCAAGCCTTCTACAGGTAGGCTGCTTCTACCCCACATCAAGTCCCCATTCTGCTCTCAAACCCACCCATTCCCTGTGACCCCAGAGGATCTCTGATGCACAGTCTGTGACTGCACAGAGCAGACCAAGAGGTGAGTGACCAGCTCTCCAAATAGACAGCCCAGTCTCTAGGCCCTAGGCCCAGGAGTAAAACCCTGGGTCTCTCCCCCACCTGCCTAATCTTCACTAGCCAGCCAACAGACAAGCCTCCTGCAGGTAGGCCGGTACAACTGCCATCCATTGAACCCTATAAGCGATAAGTCCCATTTTATGGCCAAACTCATAAATCACCCAAGACCTCAGTGGCTTTCTGAGACACAGACTGGGATTGCTCAGAGCTGACCAAGAGATGAGTGACCAGCTCCGCAGCTGGAGAGTCCAGTCTCTAGACCCCAGGGAAAAACCCAGAGCACTCCCCCCACCTACCTCAGCTTCACTAGAAAATCAGTAGGCAATCGACCTGTAGGCAGGCTGCTCCAAAACCCAGCCCCTATTGATCAGACCCGCTAATATACAAGTCCCACTCCACCCTCAAATCTACCCATCCCTGGAAACCTCAGCAGCCCCCTGAGAAACAAATAGTAACTGTATAGAGTGAACCAAGAGTGGCTCCCTAAGACACAGACAGCAACTACAATGATTGGTCCACGAGAGGATCCCTGAGACACAGACATTGACTGCAAGGATTGGACACTGCCTGCACCAATTAGAGGAATAGATGGGTGGGCACAAATGCAAGAATATATTCAGTAACCAAAAAGCAACCAGAACCGAGTGGCCTTACAACAGGAAGACCTGAACAACCTAACCCAGAAGAAGCAGAAGAAAATAAACTTGAATATAACATTATGAAGATGATAGAGATGCCTAAAGAGGAAATGAAGAATTCCCTTAAAGAAATGGAGAAAAAGAAAAACAAAAAATTGGAAGAAATCAATAAATCTCTTAAACAAAACCAAGAAAATCAAGACAAAACAATCAAACAGGTGAAGCAAACAGTTCAAACAGTTCCAGACTTAAAAACTGAAATAGAGGTATTAAGGAAACACAAACCCGGAGAATTCTGGAAATGGAAAATGTGGGTAAACAAATCTGATTATGCAAGCATAACCAACAGAATACAAGAGCTGGAAGGGAAAAACTCAGTCAAGGAAAATACGATAGAGGAAATGTTAAATCCAACAAATTCTTAACACAAAACATGCAAGAAATCTGGGGCATCATTAAAGGGATAGAAAAAGAACTACAGCTCAAAGACACATAATATATATATATACCAGCTTGATCATGGTATATATATATATATACCATGATCAAGCTGGTTTCAAGCCAGTTATATGGCTAGGATAATCTGTGGGGCCACTGGCAGTAGGGCCAGGATTTATCCCTACTGCTTGAACTGGCTATTTGGAGCACATTCTCTTTGGAGGGATACCTTGCCCAGCCTAGATAAAGCGGGGAGGCCTTGGTCCTACCTTAAAGTGATGTGCTAGATTTTGTTTACTTCCCAAGGGAAGTCTTACCACCATCTCTGAGGAAATGTTGAGAGTGTGGTGGAGGAAAGATGGAGGGGCCAGGAGGAGGGGAGGGAGTGGAAACTGGGATTTATATGTAAAATTTCAATTAAATAATAATAAAAAATATTATTGAAAAATAAAAACACATGATGGAAATTTTCTTGTAGCTACAGAATTATTTGACTTTAAATATTTTCCCAGTTCAATGTTTAAATTAACAAAATTTTTATGTTCATAAATATCTGATTCTGAATTTAATAAAATCATGCTGGATTAATCAAAAGAGAATCTTTCTTTCTATTTCTGATTCTCACTCAACACACAAAAGCACTCTGTCTAGTTCTCTTGCTGCCTTTCCTTAGAACTCCATCCCTCTTTCCATGCTTTCTTATTTTCTTTCATTTGGTAAAACACACAGAAAAAAATGATTCTCTACATCTCTCGAAAACCATTTTTTTATATCTTAAGTCACTACTCTGTACCAAAACTTTTTCACCTACTTCCCTGATACCAGTATCAAATATACACCACCAATATCAAAAATATATTTCCAAGGCAAATGTGTTATATCAGGACTTCTATAATTAGATAAAAATAAAGTGAAAGATAATTCTCTTCAGATGAAAGAAATTATAAAACATTCTTCAATTCTGTTATTTACTTGGAGTGTGAGTATTGCCTTTGACTCCCTCTTCTCATGTTCCTCCTACACTTCGCTATCTCTGGATTCTGTCAGATTTGCCCTTTTTACTTTTCAAAACAAAATACTTGGTGCTCCTTGTTCTGTTTGAAAAAAAAACTCATTGCATGTTTTTTTTTTCTCAAAAAACTATGGCAAAAAATAAAATAATTGATTTCACATTTTTAGAAATAACAATCATCAAAATTTTAATGTAAGGTCTTCCAAAGTTCATATGTATTTTTTCTCTCTCTCTGTCTCTATTCTCTCTTCCTTTTTCCCTTCTGTCTCCATTCTTTCCCTCCTCACTTTCTTCTTCCTCGGTTCTTTATTAATGACCTCTTAAATTTTAGTGTAACATGAAGGCTGGCTTTTATTAGGGTTTCTGTCCCACCCAGTACCCCACAGCCGGCAAGTCCCAAAGAAAATCACACAGAGGTCTCTATAAGTTATAAAACTGATTGGCCCATTAGCTCAGTCTTCTTATTAGCTCTTATAGCTTTTATTAACCCATTATTCTCATCTAGTTAGCCACATGGCTTGGTACCTTTCTCAGCTGGCTAGGTTACATCCTGCTTCTCGGTGGTCTGGGCAGGAATGGGAGGAATGGGCTTCCTCCTTCCCAGAATTCTGTTGTTATTGCCCCACCTCTACTTCCTGTCTTATTGACCAGCCTATACTTCCTGCCTGGCCAATCAGTGTTTATTCAAAACATGATTGACAGAATACAGACAATTCTCCAGCACCACTTCCCTCTCTCTATTTTTTTAAAACAAAGGAAAATATGCACAGTCCATTTTTGGGGAATGTGGGCATAGTATTTCTGGCTACTTCTGGCTGGTTTGGGGAAATGATAATCTAACGGGGACCTAAAGAAAATTTTGAATTATGATCAAGTCCTGACTGGAGTATTCTGTGAGTCTTGATCATTTCAGGCAGCAGACTTGAACCTGTTCTGGATGTAGAACTCTGACATCTGGGCCATCTGTTCCTACCAGAAATTTCTCAGGTGATCTTCCTTGACCACACCTAATTTTTCTTAACTCAGAATGAATCCATAGCCTCTCATTTCCTGTGGAAACAAAAGCAAAATCTCTTCTCCAAAGTAATATACCTTTTGACTCCAATCTACCTTTGCCTCCCAAGTGTTGGGATTAAAGGTGCGTACCACCACACCCAAACTACTCTTTCTTTCTTTTTTAAGAATTTTAACCTTTTTTTTCTTTTTAACACACTGTAAACCATTTAGAGGCTTTCTTCCTCTTTGAATCTCTCTTTACTATATATCTCTCTCTTTTTCTGACCACATGAGCCTTTAATTTACTAAGCAATATGGAGAGCCATGGCTTAGATGGATCCAGCCCATTTCTTAGCTTCCTGAGATTCTAGCCTCACAGCTGAGGTACCGGCCTGAACCTTGTTTATTGCCACATCTCTATGACATGTCAAGGTTCTTGCCAGCAAGCAAGTTGTAACAGCATATCCACAGATACTTAGTTCTCACAACAATACAGGGGCTTTGTTCACTTTTGCACTGTCAGAGTATATTACACATTCCTGAATACAGCTATATTTTCATATGTATGTTAGCAAGGATCTCTGTGTGACTATGTAGAGCAGAGACAATCATAAGCAGACATGTAAGTGGCAAATATGTGCTTATTTTGCTAAACTACTGCCTGCTAATGTTCTAGATTGCCACTGCTCCTTAAGATCCTCTAATTGCAAGATATTCATCATTATTGCTATAGGATAGGGTCATTTCAGGTTCCCTATCCTCAGCTGCCCAAGGAACTAACTGGGGACATCGCCTTGGGCTTCTGGGAGCCACTCTAGGTTCATGTCTCTTGCCAACCCTAAGGAGGCTCCCTTAACTAAGAATTGTGCTTCCGTGCTCCCCTATCCAACCTTCCTTTATCCCAATCATCCTTTTTCCCCAAGTTCCCCCAATCCTCCCCTTGGCCCTTTTCTCTCCCCATCTCCCCTTACCCCCATCCCACCCCACCCCCAAGATCCCAATTTTCTCCCCGGCAGTTTTGTCTACTTCCCATTGCCAAGAGGATAACTATATGTTTTTCTTTGGGTTCACCTTCTTATTTAGCTTCTTTAGGTTCACCAATTGTAGACTCCGTGACCCTTATTTATGGCTAGAAACCAATTATGAATGAATACATCCCATGTTCATCTTTTTGGGTCTGGATTACCTAACTCAGTATAGTGTTTTCTATTTCTATCCATTTGCATGCAAAATTCAAGAAGTCATTGTTTTTTACCGCAGCGTAGTACTCTAATGTGTATATATTCCACACTTTCTTCATCCATTCTTCCATTGAAGGGCATCTGACGAATATCTTGCATATCACCATAGAACCTTCATCTGGTGATGGATGGAGATAGAGACTGAGACCCACACTGGAGCACTGGACTGAGCTTCCAAGGTCCCAACGAGGAGCAGAAGGAGTGAGAACATGAGCAAGGAAGTCAGGACCACGAGGGGTGAACCCACCCACTGAGACAGTGGGACTGATCTATTGGGAGCTAACCAAGGCCAGCTGGACTGTGACCGAAAAAGCATGGGATAAAACCGGAATCTCTGAACATGGCAAACAATGAGGGCTGATGAGAAGCCAAGGACGATGGCACGGGGTTTTGATCCTATTTAATGTTCTGGCTTTGTGGGAGCCTAGCCAGTTTGGAAGTTCACCTTACTAGATATGGACGGAGGGAAGAGGACCTTGGTCTTTCCACAGGGCAGGGAACCCTGATTGCTCTTGGGACTGGAGAGGGAGGGGGAGAGGAGTAGGGGGAGGGGGAGAAGGGTGGGAGGAGGGGGAGGGGATTGGGAGGCTGGGAGGAGGCGGAAACTTTTTTTTTCCTTTTTTTCAATAAAAAATATCCTCTAATTTTCTTCAAACTTCATTGTGCCTAAGAATCACTTGGGAAAATTTTTTATATGACAATTTTCAAGATCCCACTTTCAGGTTGGGTGATGTTTCAAACTTTGCTTGTCACATGGCTTTGGTCTTAAAATGTAGGAGCCACACCTTGAGAATTACAATTCTATTTCACCAATGTAAGTGTTATTTTTAATTAAGCATTTATTCCATAAACACTCTTACATTTCAGCATTGCTTCTTAAATATCACTTTTATGCTAATTTGCTTAATACTTGTGCCAATTTCTTTTCTTCCATTCAATTTCATAGTTGCTTACTTAATCAAGCACTGACAGCCTACATACAATATTTGTAAGCACATGTTTTAATATTTGCTATGATCATCTTTACTTGCCACCTATCCCAAAGAACTTGCCTATGTTCCAAGGACCTTTATTTTTGGTTTTCAGATAAATATTAGAATCATTTTCCAAGATATAAATAAAAAGAACATCCTATTTTAGATTTGATTGGTTTATGTTAAATTTCAAGATTAATTTTGAGAGAATTATATTTTAAGTCATGCAAGTTTGAAGAATGCTTGCCCTCTGTTTAAATCTGCTTATATGTACCTTAGTGAAGTTTGCTTATCACCTCTTGCATGGGCTAATACAATAATCTTCTATAACTCTCCTACCAATTCAAATCTGACATGACAACATTCACAGATCAATCTGCCAAAAGCAGGGCATTCAATATAAATCTGCTGCTTGAACATTTTTGTGATATTGCATTTCAAAGCAAGTAGGTAAAACTCTTTAACCCATGCTCTAGTTTTTAGCTAAACTCCCATGATTAATGAAATTCTAATGCAATTGTCATTCAATATATCTAAAGGCAAAAGAAATTTGGAATCTTGGAATCTCAGAACTGCACAACATAGGATGTTTATACTAAATATGAATTTAATATATGATTGTTTTAGACAAGACTCTACCCTGTTATGATTGCACTGTTCAAACCTGTGTAAAGAGATCAATTCTTCAATTCAGCCACTCTGGGATTACTTTAGACAAGAAAGGATAATGAAAGACTGGGTCAAATATTAGTATTTTCTAACCTTCTTTTGTAATCACTTATTATTAGGTAAACAAGGAGAAGGAACTTATGCATTTGCTAATTACTTTGAATAATGGAGCATACAAATCAGTAAGCAATTAAATCCTGGGGACCTATGAGATGGCCTCTTGTTGAGGACTTCTGTAAAACTTTGTTCCATAGTATTTGGAGCAATACTAATTGCTGTAACAAAGAAATCCTGAAAGTGCCCATGGCTCAACAAAATAGAAGTTAATGTCTCATTAATGAGAAGAGTCAAATGTAATTGTTCTTCTTCAACATTCCACTTTCCTCCATATGGTGGTTGAGGAGCTAGTTCCAGAGTCCATTCCTGGGATTCCACTGCATCCACCTGGTAGAGAGATAAATTAAATACAGCAAAAGCATAGTGGCTTCATCAGGATATCCATCCCACAGTGACACACATTTATGCCCTCATTTCAGTATGGAAAACCACTAGTATTGTAACAAGAGAATGCATAAGGAAATGTTTTGGGGGTTGTGAAAATGCCATCATTGACTGGGCAGCTACATTATGATGGCAGCTCTACACTATGGAAATGTAGGAGTGTCAGTGTTTGGTGAAAGGTGAATTTGTTTCTATCAGTATCTTTAACTATGTTTACCAACTGATGAAATGCCAGTATTGGGCAACATACTTTGCTTAATAATGCTTTCTTATTACATTCAAGACATGTTATGCTCTAGTATTCATTACTAAATTTCACACTTTGTGATCTAATCATCCTGGTTTGTTCACTAATTCTTTCATGTGCAGATTTTTGTTTTTCCAAACAGATTATAAATTCATGTAGAACGGATTATATGTAGCACAGAATAGGCAGCAAGCATTATTATTAAATTCAATTGAATGCTCCCATACTTCTGAAAACTTTGCAAGAACTGTCATAAACCCTCACATCAAAATTAAGCTCCTTAGACTTTGTTGTTATTCTTCCAGCTACCCAGTCATCTGTATCTCCCCTCACACTACCTGAAGCTCTCAGCTCTCCAAAAGTCACTGATAATGAAGAGGCTTTTCAGAAGCAGTGACTTAAGATAAGCAAAATTCTCAGTATGTTTAATATGAAGCTGATATTATAAACTATACTAAATTTATTTGGAAAGGGGCATATAGATATAGATAATTTATGACTGCAAATAAAGCTAGATGTCTTGGAAAATAATTGTTTTTGTTTTTTTTTAATTTTTTTTAATTTATTTATTTATTAAGGATTTCTGCCTCCTCCCCGCCACTGCCTCCCATTTCCCTCCCCCTCCCCCATCAAGTCCCCCTCCCTTATTAGCTCGAAGAGCAATCAGGGTTCCCTGACCTGTGGGAAGCCCAAGGGCCGCTCACCTCTATCCAGGTCTAGTAAGGTGAGCATTCAAACTGCCTAGGCTCCCCCAAAGCCAGTACGTGCAGTAGGGTCAAAAACCCACTGCCATTGTTCTTGAGTTCTCAGTATTCGTCATTGTCCACTATATTCAGCTAGTCCGGATTTATCCCATGCTTTTTCAGACCCAGGCCAGCTGGCCTTGGTGAGATCCCGATAGAACATCCCCTATGTCTCAGTGTGTGGGAGCACCCCTTGCGGTCCTGAGTTCCTTGCTCGTGCTCCCTCTCCTTCTGCTCCTGATTTGGACCTTGAGGTTTCTGTCCGGTGCCCCAATGTGGGTCTCTGTCTCCTTTCATCGCCTGATGAAGGTTAATATTCAGGAGGATGCCTTTATGTTTGTCTTTGGATTCACCTTCTTATTTAGCTTCTCTAGGATCGCGAATTATAAGTTCAATGTCCTTTATTTACGACTAGAAACCAAATATGAGTGAGTACATCCCATGTTCTTCTTTTTGGGTCTGGCTTACCTCACTCAGGATAGTGTTTTCTATTTCCATCCATTTGTATGCAAAATTCAAGAAGTCCTTGTTTTTTACTGCTGAGTAATACTCTAATATGTATATATTCCATACTTTCTTCATCCATTCTTCCATTGAAGGGCATCTAGGTTGTTTCCAGGTTCTGGCTATTACAAACAATGCTGCTATGAACATAGTTGAGCATATACTTTTGTTGTATGATAGGGCCTCTCTTGGGTATATTCCCAAGAGTGGTATTGCTGGGTCCAGGGGTAGGTTGATCCCAAATTTCCTGAGAAACCGCCACACTGCTTTCCAGAATGGTTGCACAAGTTTGCATTCCCACCAGCAATGGATGAGTGTACCCCTTTCTCCAAAACCTCTCCAGCAAAGGCTATCATTGGTGTTTTTTATTTTAGCCATTCTGACCGGTATAAGATGGTATCTTAAAGTTGTCTTGATTTGCATTTCCCTGATCGCTAAGGAAGTTGAGCATGCCCTTAAGTGTCTTTTGGCCATTTGAACATCTTCTGTTGAGAATTCTCTGTTCAGCTCAGTGCCCCATTTTATAATTGGGTTGATTAGCCTTTTACGGTCTAGTTTCTTGAGTTCTTTATATATTTTGGAGATCAGACCTTTGTCAGTTGCGGGGTTGGTGAAGATCTTCTCCCAGTCAGTGGGTTGCCTTTCTGTCTTAGTGACAGTGTCCTTTGCTTTACAGAAGCTTCTCAGTCTCAGGAGGTCCCATTTATTCAATGAGGCCCTTAATGTCTGTGCTGCTGGGGTTATACGTAGGAAGTGGTCTCCTGTGCCCATGTGTTGGAGAGTACTTCCCACTTTCTCTTCTATCAGGTTCAGTGTGTTCGGACTGATATTGAGGTCTTTAATCCATTTGACTTGAGTTTTGTGCATGGTGACAGAAATGGATCTAATTTCATTCTTCTACAGGCTGACATCCAGTTTTGCCAGCACACTTTGTTGAAGAAAGATGCTCTCTTTTTTCCATTGTATACTTTTAGCTCCTTTATCAAAAATCAGGTGTTCATAGGTTTGTGGGTTAAAGTAAGGGTCTTCTATTCGATTCCATTGGTCGACTTCTCTGTTTTTATACCAATACCAAGCTGTTTTCAATACTGTAGCTCTGTAATAGTGTTTGAAGTCATGGATGGTAATGCCTCCAGACAATCCTTTATTGTATAAGATTGTTTTGGCTATCCTGGGTTTTTTGTTTTTCCATATAAAGTTGATTATTGTCTTCTCCAGATCTGTGAAGAATTTTGATGGGATTTTGATGGGGATTGCATTGAATGTATAGATTGCTTTTGGTAGAATTGCCATTTTTACTATGTTGATCCTCCAAATCCAAGAGCAAGGGAGGTCCTTCCATTTTCTGGTGTCCTCTTCAATTTCTTTCTTCAAAGACTTGTAGTTCTTGTCAAATAGATCTTTCACTTCCTTGGTCAGAGTAACCCCAAGATATTTTATGCTATTTGTGGCTATCGTGAAAGGTGATGGTTCTCTGATTTCCCTCTCTGCTTCCTTATCCTTAGTGTATAGGAAGGCAACTGATTTTTTGGAGTTGATCTTGTATCCTGCCACATTACTAAAGGTCTTTATCAGCTGTAGGAGTTCTTTGGTAGAATTTTTGGGGTCGCTTATGTATACTATCATATCATCTGCAAATAATGAAAGCTTAACTTCTTCCTTTCCAATACGAATCCCCTTGATCTACTTATGTTGTCTTATTGCTATTGCTAGAACTTCAAGCACTATATTGAAGAGGTATGGAGAGAGTGGACATCCTTGTCGTGTTCCTGATTTTAGTGGGATGGCTTTGAGTTTTTCTCCGTTTAATTTATTGTTAGCTGTCAGCTTGCTGTAAATAGCTTTTATTATATTTAGGTAGGACCCTTGTATCCCTATTCTCTCCAAGACCTTTATCATAAAGGGGTGTTGAATTTTGTCAAATGCTTTTTCAGCATCTAATGAAATGATCATATGGTTTTTTTCTTTCAGTTTATTTATATGGTGGATTACGTTGATAGATTTGCGTATGTTGAACCAGCCCTGCATCTCTGGGATGAAGCCTACTTGATCATAATGGATAATTTTTCTAATGTGTTCTTGGATTCGGTTTGCCAGTATTTTATTGAGAATTTTTGCGTCGATATTCATGAGTGAGATAGGCCTGTAATTCTCTTTTTTGGTTGGGTCTTTGTGTGGTTTTGGTATCAGGGTAACTGTAGCTTCATAAAAGGAATTTGGCAATGACTCTTCTGTTTCTATATTGTGAAATACATTAAGGAGTATAGGTATTAGTTCTTCTTGGAAGTTCTGGTAGAATTCTGCAATGAAACCATCTGGTCCTGGGCTTTTTTTCGAAGGAAGATTTTTGATAACTGTTTCTAATTCTTCGCGCATAATAGGTCTATTTAGATCATTCACCTGGTCTTGGTTCAGCTTTGGGATATGGTACTTATTTAAAAAAATGTCCATTTCTTTTGTATTTTCCAGTTTTGTGGCTTACAGGTTTTTGTAGTAAGATCTAATGATTCTCTGGATTTCCTCTGTGTCTGTGGTTATGCCCCCCTTTTCATTTCTGATCTTATTTATTTGCATATTCTCTCTCTGTCGTTTAATTAGTTTGGATAGGGGTTTGTCGATCTTGTTGATTTTCTCCAAGAACCAGCTCTTTCTTTCATTGATTCTTTGGACTGTTTTCTGTGTTTCTATTTTGTTGATTTCCTCCCTCAGTTTTATTATTTCCAGTCTTCTACTTCTCCTGGGTGCGTTTGCTTCTTTTTTTTCTAGAGCTTTCAGGTGTGTTGTTAAGTCCCCAATGTATGCATTCTCCGTTTTCTTTAAGTGGTCACTTAGTGCTATGAACTTTCCTCTTAGGACTGCTTTCATCGTGTCCCATAGGTTTGAATATGTTGTCTCTTTATTTTCATTAAATTCAAGGAAGACTTTAATTTCTTTCTTAATTTCTTCCTTGACCCAGGTGTGGTTCAGTATTTGACTGTTCAGTTTCCATGAGTTTGTCGGCTTTCTGTGGGTAGTATTGTTGTTTCCTTCTAAATTTAATCCGTGGTGATCAGATAAGACACATGTGGATACTGATATTTTTTTGTATCTGTGGAGGTTTGCTTTGTTTCCGAGTATGTGGTCAATTTTCGAGAAGGTTCCATGAGCTGCAGAGAAGAAGGTGTATTCTTTCCTATTTGGGTGGAATGTTCTATAGATGTCTGTTAAGTCCATTTGCTTCATTACCTCCAATAATTCTATTAATTCTCTATTAGGTTTCTGTCTGATTGACCTGTCCCTTGGAGAGAGAGGTGTGTTGAAGTCTCCTACTACTAGTGTGTGTGGTTTGATGTCTGCCTTGAGCTCTAGTAGTATTTCTTTTACATAAGTGGGTGCTTTTATATTAGGGGCATAGATATTCAGGATTGAGACATCATCCTGATGAATTGTTCCTGTTATGAGTATAAAGTGTCCATCTCGATCTCTTCTGATTGATTTTAGTTTGAAGTCAGTTTTGTTAGAAATTAGTATGGCCACACCTGCTTTTTTCTTAGGACCGTTTGCTTGGAACACCTTTTCCCAACCCTTTACTCTGAGTAGATGTCTGTGTTTGTGGTTGAGATGTGTTTCTTGCAAACAGCAAACTGTTGGATCCTGTTTTCGTATCCAATCTCTTAACCTGTGCCTTTTTATAGGTGAATTTAGCCCATTAATATTAAGTGATATTAATGACCAGTGGTTGTTTATTCCGGTTATTCTTCTTGTTTTTGGTAGTAGAGTTTGTGTGTCTCCCTTCTTTGAGATGTGCTGTTGAAGGGTCGCTAGATGCCTGAGTTATTTTAGGCAGTGTTGGCATTGTTGGATTCCTTGGGTTGCGATTTTCCTTTTATTAGTTTCTGTAGGGCTGAATTTGTGGCTACGTATTGTTTAAATTTGTTCTTATCCTGGAATGTCTTGTTTTCTCCATTGATAGTGAACGATAGCTTGGCTGGATATAGTAGTTTGGGTTTACATCCATGGTCTCTTAGCTTCTGCAGCACATCTATCCAGGACCTTCTGGCTTTCATGGTTTCCATAGAGAAGTCAGGTGTAAGTCTGATCAGTTTACCTTTATAAGTTACTTGGCCTTTTTCCTTTGCAGCTCTTAATATTCTTTCTTTAACCTGTATATTTTGTGTTTTGATTATTATATGGCGAGGAGATGTTTTTCTTTGATCCAGTATGTTTGGTGTTCTGTATGCTTCCTGAATATTTAAATGAATGTCTTTCTTTATGTTGGGAAAGTTTTCTTCCACAATTTTGTTAAAAATATTTTCTGGGCCTTTTAGCTGTGACTCTTCCCCTTCTTCTTTTCCTATTATTCTTAGGTTTGGGCTTTTTATTGTGTCCCATATTTCCTGAATGTTTTGTGTTGGGGATTTATTGGCTTTGCTGTTTTCTTTGATCAGTGCGTTTATTTTCTCTATGGTGTCCTCAGAATCTGAGATTCTTTCTTCTATCTCTTGTATTCTATTGATTATGCTTGTTTCTGTAGACTCTGCTCTTTTACCTAGATTTTCCATAACCAGCTGGTCCTCAGTTTGTGTTTTCTTCCTTGCCTTCATTTCAGTTTTTAATTCTTGAACTGTTTCCATTACCTGTTTGATCGTTTTTTCCTGGTTTCCCAGGGTATCATGCACATATTTACTCATTTCTTCAAACTTTTTGTTATACTTCTCATCCATTTCTATAAGGGCGTTTTTTACATGTTGTTTAAGGGACTCTATTGCTTTCATAAAGTCAATTTTTTCCACTTCTTCTGTGTTAGGGTGTTCAAATACTTCTGTTGTAAGCTCATTGGTTTCTGGTGTTTTCATGTTGTTTTTCAGATTATTGGGTGAATTCTTGCCTTGGCGCCTGCGCATCTCTTCCTATTGATCCTATCTAATGGATCTTTTAAAACCGGATCAGGTTTCCCTACTGGCCAAGGGTTCCAGTTACACGATGCCCTTGCTCTGTTTCTGGATCCTGCTGCAGGCCAGGAACCCTCTCACCCCTCCAAAGGGTCTTCAGGAACAAGACCACGCTCCCCGTTTGCCAGTGACCTAGCCAACAAAAGGCCTACCTCTTTGATTCAAATGTAGTGGGCGATCTGTTCTTGTTAATGCGTGCCTGTCCCGCCTCTTGTGTCTGCCGCCACGCCAGTCCTCGCTGGTCACCGCCGCTTGTGTCTGCAACCTCGCTGTTCCCTGCCGGTCCCCGCCGCTTGTGTCTGCCGCCGAGCCGGTCCCCCAAAGCCTATTACGGATTGGCGCAACTCTGTCTACCGCGTCTGCGCGCCAGGGCCTCTGTCCGCCGCGTCTGCACGCCGGGGCCTCTGTTTGAAAAATAATTGAATAAGGCATAAGGAATAAAGAATTGTCTTCATTGGTGGCTAAGTACTCCTCCTAAAAATAGATATAATGACAAAATTTGTCCATGCCACCAAAACTGAGTAATTAATTACTCTATTTGTTAACTCAGATACACAATGAAAAGGTAACTTGTCCTTTATACTTAGACAATTTTATATCCCAGTGTTTCCAGGATGCTTTTGTACCTGTTGTATAGAGCTAACAGTACTTGTGTTCACTTCTAAAAGTAGTCGCTCTTTAAAGGATAAATTATATGGTTATCTGATCCAGATCCCACATCCAAGTCCTCTCTATTCTCTGCAGTGTGGACAGAAAAAATAATACGACCTGGTGGATTCTGAAGCTTGCCTGTCACTATCAATATGACATTATTCCATACTGTTGCTGCACTAGTCAACCTTTTCTGAAGCAACATTGCCTGCCACTGCCAATATGGCTAACAAAATATGAAGGGTGCTGTTGTTGATGCCTTCATTATATATAAGCCACTGTTCTAGTGCTTTCTGTGCTCTACTTTCAGTCTCACTAATTCCATCCCACTTTACATTGGGAAAGCATATCTTTACAACAAGTAAATACAATCAGCTAACTCAGAGCAGTGTACCCTTGTGAGTTTTATGCTTTTGATTGGAGGTAATGTTAAATGTTTTTTATGGACCATTCATAAAATAAAATAAACCTCCTGGTCATTACCCGTGGAAAGTTAGAATGATGTTTCTCTGTCACTTTGTCAGAATTATAAATCCTGTTCTGAAGGAGTTCGTAGCCTTCAAATCTGCTCTTAACAGTTCCTTTGGATTATCTGTTTAAATATTGCATTGCTTTTAAAATTTGTGGGATGCAAATTAGAACTCCATGCTCAAGGAGTAACTCATTGCTTGATAGCAGAATTCAGATTGTTGAATGAGATCAGTTTTATAATTATAATCTATTGTTCTTTTCAATATCTTCTTTCTTTTATTCTGTCATTTTCAGTTGTTTTTGTTATTTTATTTGGATTTTTTAATATCATTAACATGAAAATACTTAATATGTGTTTTGACTTATGTTCTAAAATTTTAAATGCTATACTACACCAAGTATCAGTTTATCATGTGGGATTTACAAAAATAGTTGAATATTGCTGGGAGGAACGTAGTGGGATACGATATTTTTAGCTTACAAAAGAGATTGGATGGTTAGATAAAAGGATTTGGCATTTAGAATGGATTTCTGGAAAGAATTATTGATATGCTATGAGTACTACTTTCTCAGAGGGTGATTATTGTGGGAGGCTTGCACCTTATCATAAGCCAGGGGAAAGAGTCATCAAAAGAATCACACAGAGACCTTGAAATAAGCTCCCTGGAGGCTAACAGACAGAGCATTAACATATAACTTACATCAACTAAACAACCTAAAGGGCAAGATTTTAGGTTAAATATCAACATAACAAAGCAAAGATAACAATTTAAAAATTAAATGAACAAAGACAGGGCAAATAGAAGTTGCTGTAACTGAAGAATGCCTGTACTTTTTATACTGGGATAAAACATAAATAAGTGTATATGTATATGCTTTAGAAGAAACAGCCATCAGATTCCATAGAAACAGGTCAAAAGAGGTCATGTCAGAGAAACTTCCAACATGAGGATAAATTGTCAGATTCCTATGTATAACAAAGTAACTAAAGAAAAAAAATCCCTAATAGGTTAGTGGGTTAGTGGTAGCAGAGACAGACAGACAGACAGACAGACACACACACACACACACACACACAGGGGCGGTGGGGAGAGAATTTCAAGTGACATGTTTCCAGCCATGAGATGGTCTTGAAGGTTAAAAGGGCATTCCATGAAAGATAGAATTAAACTTAAACAACTAGCTTCATGAAGTGTCTGTGTCTCCCCATGAGAGTGCAGTGAAGCATTTCCTTTCCCATTCTGTTCTGACCCTCTATTCACATGATAAAGTGCAAAATACACAATTAACAAGATACAGGAGGAAAATTAAAACATAAGATCAAACAAATCCTCCCCCTTCGAGTTATATTGTGAAACTGATGGAATAAAAAGAAATTTAGATAAAGGCGCCAGTATAAACAAACTGCGATAGATAAATTAATTGCTCAAATGAGACTCATATTGCTTAAGGGTAACCTGAAAGTGTATGGAAGATTCTTTGATTATTCTCCCCAGGTGCAAGGGAATATGTTATTTCCCAGAATAAATTTAAACAGATCAGAGGAAAAAAAACAAGGAAGTTTTTTGATTATACTCCACAAATCTTAGAGATGAGTTATATGGTAATCATTTCTAAGTTGAGTATTTTGTGTCTTGTCTATTTAATACAAAGGAACCCATGTAAATCTCGATCTAAAATCTTTGAATAACAAATTTCCAATAGATTTGTTATTTATCCAGTTGTTGATTTTACAATCTCTCTCTCTCTCTCTCTCTCTCTCTCTCTCTCTCTCTCTCTCTCTCTGTGTGTGTGTGTGTGTGTATGCATGCGTGCCTCTGTCTGTCTGACTGTCTGTCTGTATGTATGTATGTATGTCCTTCTCTCTATATCTCTATCTCTCTCCTGAGCTGAGGGCCAAGCCTAGGTCCTTATGCTTGCCAGTCAAATGTTCTACTACTGAGCTAAATCCACAACTTCCACAATAGGATTCTCAATTATTTTTCAAGAAGAGTTACAAGACTGGAGAGGTGGCTTTGCAATTAAGATCACTTGCTGCTCTTCCAGAGGACCCAGGTTTGCTTCTGAGAACTTACATGTCAGTTTTAAAAGCATATGCAGCTCCACTTCCAGAGGAATAGACAACCTCTTTTGATCTCAAGTACTGGCACAAAATTGGAGTATAGATAGGCATGCAGGAAAAACATGCATACATATAAAATAAAAGTTTATATTAATAAACTACACTCATAAAGTCTTACTAATATCTTGCATAAGTATGAGCTGAAAAAGGATGACACCAATAGACATGCCAAAATGGATAAGTAAAACACATGAGGCCTCAATCCTACAGAAAAAACTACAGGCAACTGAGGAAAGCTGGGAGCAGGAAAGGTGCTCTCTCCAAGAATGGCATACCAAATTGTTGCCCAGTGTTAGGAAGTAAGCCCTGAAAATATATAAGCAATATACCGAGTGAGCAGATTGTATTTAGGAATATAGTGTATATGCACATAATATATGCATGCAATAACATTTAGTGAACATAGAGACCAAGAATTTGAAGGACGTTGGGGAGAAATATACGGGAGGGTTTTGAGGGAGAAAAGAGAAGGGAAAATTATGTCATTACATTATGATCTCAATAATAAAAGAATTTAAACAAATTAAAAGAAGTACTAGGAATTAATAGCTAATAATGACTTTGAAATAAGGCATGAGCTCATTTTATTTCTGTCCAACATGTAAGCCTGTGGAGTTATTTTAACTTCCTTGTCTATAATACAACTCTCAGAACTCTCAAAACTTCTCCAAGGAAACTTTCAGATATGTATATATGCACAAATGTGTATATGTATGTAATCAACCATGATGCATGTTATAGGCATACAGTGTTAGAAACTAAAAATAATGTTTTTGAATAGTTTCTAGCCAAATTCTAAGCACCAAATGGATTCCCATTGCTTTATTTGTGTTCTAACAGATTGAGAGATTGCCTGCTATCCTCAGGGTCATATATTAATACTTTTATTTGAAGTATATTTCTAAAACTTCTACTCCATCATGCCGTTATGTAAGTTTCAGCAATATTATCTTCTATAGCAAGTGAAAATTTTCGTGGTTTATGATAGTTTATTTCCTCTCTATGTCTGTCATTCTCTCTGGCTGGCCTTGAACTGGTGATCCTCCTTGAAAGGGCAGTAAATCTCCATGCCTGAGTGAAAATGCACTTCTTGCTGAAACAGACTCTCTGTGGACCATTAAGATGTTTAGGAAATCATTACTCCACCCCCTGATAGTTCTGCAATGTCATAAAGCCTTGGAGTTTCGTTTACTGACTGAATTATATTCCTTTAATCAGGCAGTGGAAAAGATACAATGGAGAGAAATCCCTATTTTTTAACCATTTATGTCTGAAAGTAACCTATTCAACTTTCATTTACTGCTTTAAATGGAATATGCACAAAGATAGATAGAGATAAAAATACAGATAGAGATAGACAAATGGATATAGAGATGAAAACACAGATGATACAGACAGATATACAAATGAAAGTAGGATTAAGAGCACAGTTTCTGGTGGCGCAGTTCCTTCTCCAAAACACCTCTATACTAATAAAACAGCATGGGTATTTGAATAGCAGCTATACGATGTGTGCCCATTTACTCCTAAATTAATGAATTGCTGTAGGCTCCTATCTACATTGTGATCGAGTCATAATGGCAATTGACATTTTTAAAAGATTCTAAAAGAAAAATAGATATTTCTTCAGAGACTAGTAGTTCTTGTAAAATAGATCTTTTGCTTCCTTGGTCAGAGTAACCCCAAGATATTTTATGCTATTTGTGGCTATCGTGAAAGGTGATGCTTCTCTGATTTCCCTCTCTGCTTCCTTATTCTTAGTGTATAGGAAGGCAACTGATTTTTTGGAGTTGATCTTGTATCCTGCCACATTACTAAAGGTCTTTATCAGCTGTAGGAGTTCTTTGGTAGAATTTTTGGGGTCGCTTATGTATACTATCATATCATCTGCAAATAATGAAAGCTTAACTTCTTCCTTTCCAATACGAATCCCCTTGATCTACTTATGTTGTCTTATTGCTATTGCTAGAACTTCAAGAACTATATTGAAGAGGTATGGAGAGAGTGGACATCCTTGTCGTGTTCCCGATTTTAGTGGGATGGCTTTGAGTTTTTCTCCGTTTAATTTAATGTTAGCTGTCGGCTTGCAGTAAATAGATTTTATTATATTTAGGTAGGACCCTTGTATCCCTACTCTCTCCAAGACCTTTATCATAAAGGGGTGTTGAATTTTGTCGAATGCTTTTTCAGCGTCTAATGAAATGATCATATGGTATTTTTCTTTCAGTTTATTTATATGGTGGATTACGTTGATAGATTTGCGTATGTTGAACCAGCCTTGCATCTCTGGGATGAAGCCTACTTGATCATAATGGATAATTTTTCTAATGTGTTCTTGGATTCGGTTTGCCAGTATTTTATTGAGAATTTTTGCGTCGATATTCATGAGTGAGATAGGCCTGTAATTCTCTTTTTTGGTTGGGTCTTTGTGTGGTTTTGGTATCAGGGTAACTATAGCTTCATAAAAGGAATTTGGCAATGACTCTTCTGTTTCTATATTGTGAAATACATTAAGGAGTATAGGTATTAGTTCTTCTTGGAAGTTCTGGTAGAATTCTGCAATGAAACCATCTGGTCCTGGGCTTTTTTTCGAAGGAAGATTTTTGATAACTGTTTCTAATTCTTTGCGAGTAACAGGTCTATTTAGATCATTCACCTGGTCTTGGTTCAGCTTTGGGATATGGTACTTATTTAAAAAAAATGTCCATTTCTTTTGTATTTTCCAGTTTTGTGGCTTACAGGTTTTTGTAGTAAGATCTAATGATTCTCTGGATTTCCTCTGTGTCTGTGGTTATGTCCCCCTTTTCATTTCTGATCTTATTTATTTGCATATTCTCTCTCTGTCGTTTAATTAGTTTGGATAGAGAGGATCAACATAGTAAAAATGGCAATTCTACCAAAAGCAATCTATAGATTCAATGCAATCCCCATAAAAATCCCATCAAAATTCTTCACAGATCTGGAGAAGACAATAATCAACTTTATATGGAAAAACAAAAAACCCAGGATAGCCAAAACAATCTTATACAATAAAGGATTGTCTGGAGGCATTACCATCCCTGACTTCAAACTCTATTACAGAGCTACAGTTTTGAAAACAGCCTGGTATTGGTATAAAAACAGAGAAGTCGACCAGTGGAATCGAATAGAAGACCCTGACATTAACCCACAAACTTATGAACACCTGATTTTTGATAAATGAGCTAAAAGTATACAATGGAAAAAAGAGAGCATCTTCAACAAATTGTGCTGGCAAAACTGGATGTCAGCCTGTAGAAGAATGAAATTAGATCCATTTCTATCACCATGCACAAAACTCAAGTCCAAATGGATTAAAGACCTCAATATCAGTCCGAACACACTGAACCTGATAGAAGAGAAAGTGGGAAGTACTCTCCAACACATGGGCACAGGAGACCACTTCCTACGTATAACCCCAGCAGCACAGACATTAAGGGCCTCATTGAATAAATGGGACCTCCTGAGACTGAGAAGCTTCTGTAAAGCAAAGGACATTGTCACTAAGACAGAAAGGCAACCCACTGACTGGGAGAAGATCTTCACCAACCCCGCAACTGACAAAGGTCTGATCTCCAAAATATATAAAGAACTCAAGAAACTAGACCGTAAAAGGCTAATGAACCCAATTATAAAATGGGGCACTGAGCTGAACAGAGAATTCTCAACAGAAGTTCAAATGGCCAAAAGACACTTAAGGGCATGTTCAACTTCCTTAGCGATCAGGGAAATGCAAATCAAGACAACTTTAAGATACCATCTTACACCGGTCAGAATGGCTAAAATAAAAAACACCAATGATAGCCTTTGCTGGAGAGGTTGTGGAGAAAGGGGTATGTATACTCATCCATTGCTGGTGGGAATGCAAACTTGTGCAACCATTCTGGAAAGCAGTGTGGCGGTTTCTCAGGAAATTTGGGATCAACCTACCCCTGGACCCAGTAATACCACTCTTGGGAATATACCCAAGAGAGGCCCTATCATACAACAAAAGTATATGCTCAACTATGTTCATAGCAGCATTATTTGTAATAGCCAGAACCTGGAAACAACCTAGATGCCCTTAAATGGAAGAATGGATGAAGAAAGTATGGAATATATATATATTAGAGTATTACTCAGCAGTAAAAAACAAGGACTTCTTGAATTTTGCATACAAATGGATGGAAATAGAAAACACTATCCTGAGTGAGGTAAGCCAGACCCAAAAAGAAGAACATGGGATGTACTCACTCATATTTGGTTTCTAGCCATAAATAAAGGACATTGAACTTATAATTCGCGATCCTAGAGAAGCTAAATAAGAAGGTGAATCCAAAGACAAACATATAGGCATCCTCCTGAATATTAACCTTCATCAGGCGATGAAAGGAGACAGAGACCCACATTGGGGCACCGGACAGAAACCTCAAGGTCCAAATCAGGAGCAGAAGGAGAGGGAGCACGAGCAAGGAAGTTAGGACCGTGAGGGGTGCTCCCACACACTGAGACATAGGGGATGTTCTATCGGGATCTCACCAAGGCCAGCTGGCCTGGGTCTGAAAAAGCATGGGATAAATCCGGACTAGCTGAATATAGTGGACAATGACGAATACTGAGAACTCAAGAACAATGGCAGTGGGTTTTTGACCCTACTGCACGTACTGGCTTTGGGGGAGCCTAGGCAGTTTGAATGCTCACCTTACTAGACCTGGATAGAGGTGGGCGGCCCTTGGGCTTCCCACAGGTCAGGGAACCCTGATTGCTCTTCGAGCTAATAAGGGAGGGGGACTTGATGGGGGAGGGGGAGGGAAATGGGAGGCAGTGGCGGGGAGGAGGCAGAAATCCTTAATAAATAAATAAATTTATAAAAAAAAGTCCACCCTTAAAAACAAAAAAAAAATAAAATAAAATAAAAATAGATATTGACATGATTGATGTGAAGAACAAGAACTTACATAGTAGAAAAAAACTTGTAGTGAGTTCTATGGTTAATACAGAAATTCCAAATCTGAATGAAAGATAGATGGAAAGAAGGGAAAGCTGTAGTCCTATCTTCTATCAAATCTACAGGTTAGTTCCAATCCTAAATATTATGACCACCCATTGATTTTTTTCTTTTTTTGGTTTTTCGAGACAGGGTTTCTCTGTAGCTTTGGAGCCTGTCCTGGAACTAGCTCTATAGACCAGGCTGGTCTCGAACTAACAGAGATCTGCCTGCCTCTGCCTCCCGAGTGCTGGGATTCAAGGCGTGCACCACCATTGCCCGGCTCGCGCATTGTTTTAAAATTAAATTTAAATACCATAATATTCATAGACACTAGTGTCCTTATTGTAGTGTATGGGGCTAACAACTGGAGAAGAGACCTGATTACTTCTTTCCCCAGCAGCCTGTATAGCAAATTTTGATACTAGGAAAGCTGGTTATTAGGAAAGCTCCCTTTTTATAAATTTTATTTTAAGATTTTTTTATTTTTATCTTTTAATTTTTTATTGATTTTATGGAACTATATATTTTTCTCTGCTCCTCTCCCTTCCTCTCTCCTCCACTTCAACCCTCCCCAAAGGTCCCCATGCTCCCAATTTACTCAGGAGATCTTGTCTTTTTCTACTTCCCATGTAGATTAGATCCATATATATGTCTCTTAGGGTCCTCATTATTGTCTAGGTTCTCTAGGATTCTGAATAGTAGGCTGGATTTTCATTGCTTTTTGTCTAAAAGCCACTTATGAGTGAGTACATATAACTGTCTTTCTGGGTCTGGGTTACCTCACTCAATATGATGTTTTCTAGATCCATTCATTTGCCTGCATATTTCAAAATCTCATTTTTTCTGCTGTATAGTACTCCATTGTGTAAATGTATCACATTTTCCTTATCCATTCTTCAGTCGAGGGGCATTTAGGTTGTTTTCAGGTTCTGGCTATGACAAACAATGCTGCTATGAACATAGATGAGCACATGTCCTTCTAGTATGATTAAGAATCCTTTGGGTATTTACCCAAAAGTGGTTTTGCTGGGTCTTGAGGTAAATTGTTTTCTAATTTTCTGAGAAATTGCCATACTGATATGCAAAGTGGCTGTACAAATTATTATTTTCACCAGCAATAAAGGAATGTTCTCTCCAGCATAAGTTTCATCAAGGTTTTTGATCTTGGCCATCCTTACAGGTATATGATGGAATCTCAGAGTTGTTTTGATTTGCATTTCTCTGATGGCTAAGGAGGTTGAGCATTTCCTTAAGTGTCTTTCAGCCATTTTAGATTCCTCTGTTGAAAGTTCTCTGTTTAGGTCTGTACCCCATTTTTATTGGATTATTTGTTCTTTTGATGATTAATTTCTTGAGTTCTTTATATATTTTAGAAATCAGTCCTCTGTCTAATGTGGGGCTGGTGAAGAGAGGATTCCTAATCAGTACCAAATTTATTATTTTGTTTCCTGTGACCAAAGTGTATGGTGTTTTAGGCAGTATATTTCACCATCATGGGCAACCAAGAGTAATGGTGACAAACTACCTCCATCTCAAAGTTCTTCATAACCTGGAACCTGATGGATCTATCAGACTTTATTTCCTGGTATTTTTCTATACTCTGTGATCAGGAATTTATTCTTGCTGTCTTATAAACAATATAAATAACAGTCTCATCCTTATGCTATCATGTCTTTTCTTCTATAATGTAAAAATTCATACTGGGTTCTTCCTATACATTCAAATATTATGAATCCATCAAAAAGAAGTCAACCTGGAGTAGTCTGTAAATTCATCCCTAATAATTTAATTCTTATTGTGCTGTGTGAATATTATAGTAGCAGTATGGTTTATAAAGTTTGGAATGTTTAGTATTATAAGAGGTTTGATGTATTTGGCTTGTAGGGCACTGACTTTCTTTTCTTGTTTTTGTGTTGTTATTTTAAATAACCCTAATAACAGTACTGAGCCAATATTACTTTAAAAATATGAATTAATTTAGCTCAGAGTTTGGAATCCTGAAAAATAAAACAACGGAAGCTGTGACAAGGGATCCTATAAAAATGATTGCGTCATATGAAAAAGGAAGTGGCTGTGTCAGGAAACAGGAGGCAAGAAAATGGGTGTTCAAGGATTAGTCTCATTCTTTTGTCAGTCTGTTTTTAGGAAAGAGCAGGATAACAAGGGAAACTCCCTAAACCCCTTCTGAGAGCAAGAATGATCTAAGGACTGCTCACTAGGTCCAATCTCTGCAAAGTTTGTAATTTCCCAGCATGGATATCTTGAGAATTAAGTTCCCAGTACAAGAAACTTAAAGAAAAGCCACATAGTTCTTTATGTTCTTAACTAACAAAATTTTTGCAGCATTGGGGAAAACAAAACATATGACTTGTCATTCTGTTTGTTTCTATGGCATCAAAAAAATAGTATGCAATGATGAATATCTTTGCCTTTAATGAAAAATTTTAAATGTTGGTCTCTATTTGCCTGTAAAAAGTACAAGGTAGTTGCACTATGCAATCTGTTGATTAGAGAATCACACTTTTAAAATTTCTACATTTATTTATTTGTATTTCTGGGTCTTGAATTCAATGCATATTACACATATATTCTGCAATTGAAATATGCTCCTAGCCTTTTAAATAATTTTTAAAACATCTTACCTTGAAAATATATCTATCTATCTATCTATCTATCTATCTATCTATCTATCTATCTTCCTTTAATGTGATTTAAGGAGAATTTTAAGTATCAATAGAAGGTTTAAACATATTTGAGTTCGGGTTTGTCTACATACTCCTAACATGAACTTAATGAAGAAGGCAAAATTATAAATATTTTCCTAAATAATTGGATGATAATAATTTCCTTAAGTCTTTTGTAAAGATTGAATAATACAATGATCACTATTGTGATATTTGTTGGGCTTCTGTTTTTCCTTTAATAACTATACACAGAAACTAACAAGAGAAAAATGCCTGATTAAATTGGCTTATTTACATCACAGATACATCACAAAAGAGGATGTTGCTGAATTATATTCTTGATGGGATTCTAGGCCCTTCATTTTTATATTAATATTTAAAATTTTAGACAGTATAGAAAATTAATAGTGTGCTTAGTCCAAAACTTGAACCTGATAGATGGTTGCAACAGATAATACTGATTGTCATCATGACAGGAACTAGAATCACATTAGAGACAAATATTTGGGGCTGTATTTATCTATGAGAACATTTCAGATTAAGATTTTCAAGGTGGGAAGATCCATCCTAAATGTAGGTAGTAGTATTCTACATGCTGTGATCTCAGACTGGAGAGAAGGATTAGCTGGTAAGGTGGTCAATGGGTTAAGGTATTTTCTCACAGTTCAGCTGTCCTGGGTCAATCTCCAGGAAACACATTGGAGGAAAGAGAAAATCAGTTTCCCAAACTTGTCCTCTAACCTCCATACTGGAGTTGGTCAATGCATATGCTTATGTGTGCACATGCCCACACACATACACACACAATAAATAAATAAATGAAAAAATAAATAAATAAATTCAATTTTAGATTGAATTTTATAAATTATTTGAAAATTTAAATTTTTAAAAGAAGGAAAAATTGAGTTAGAGATACATATTTTAGTTTAAAATCCTTTCTGTTTTTACATAGCACCCCAGTTAGATTCTCAACACCCACATCTGTCATCTCACAACTTCCTGTGACTCTAGCTCTGTGAGACCTGAACCCCTCTTCTGTCCTGGGTGAGTATGTCTATTCATGTAGCATTCACTTTGTCTCATACACATACACATAAATTTAAAAAAACAATAAAAATAAAATTCTTTAGAAAAGGAGCTGGCCCAAGCTCACTTATTCCTGACTATGAACTCAACGGTATGAGTTACCTCAAGCTCCTGTTGCACTGTCTTCCTTGTCATGATCAAATCTGTACCCTCAAACTTGGAAACACAATAAAGCCCCCTTTCCTCAAGTCTCTTGTCAAGTATTTTGCCACAGAAAAGTACCAAATATAGGTGTGAGATCCAAAATTTGTCTTCACACTAATCTGATTCTACAGCCTAATTTTCTCAAGGTAAAACTCTGATAGGTTTCACCCATATTTTTTTGAGAGTGAAATAAAAAGAAAACGTTTTCCTTAAGTGAATAAAAATTATATTTATGTTGAGAATTCTCTGTTCAGATCAGTGCCCCATTTTTAATTGCGTTAATTAGCATTTTAAAGTCTAGTTTCTTGAGTTCTTCATATATTTTGGAGATCAGACCTGTGTCTGTTGCGGGGTTGGTAGAGATCTTCTCCCAGTCAGTGGGTTGCCTTTTTGTCTTAGTGACAGTGTCCTTTGCTTTACAGAAGCTTCTCAGTTTCAGTAGGTCCCATTTATTCAATGTTGCCCTTAATGTCTATGCTGCTGGGGTTATACCTAGGAAGCAATCACCTGTGCCCATATGTTGTAGGGTACTTCCCACTTTCTCTTCTATCAGGTTCAGTGTGTTCAGATTGATATTGAGGTCTTTGATCCATTTGGACTTGAGTTTTGTGCATGGTGATAGATATAGATCTATTTTCATTCTTCTACAGGTTGACATCCAGTCATGTCAGCACCATTTGTTGAAGATGCTTTCTTTCTTCCATTGTATACTTTTAGCTCCTTTATCGAAAATGAGGTGTTTATAGTTTTGTGGGTTAAAATCTGGGTCTTCTATACGATTCCATTGGTCGACTTCTCTGATTTTATGTCAGTACCACACTGTTTTCATTACTGTAGCTCTGTAATAGAGTTTGAAGTCAGGGATGGTAATGCCTCCAGAAGTTCCTTTATTGTATAAGACTGTTTTGGCTATCCTGGGTTTTTTGTTTTTCCATATAAAGTTGATTATTGTCCTCTCAAGATCTGTGAAGAATTTTGATGGGACCTTGATGGGGATTGCACTGAATCTATAAATTGCCTGTGGTAGAATTGCCATTTTTACTATGTTGATCCTCCCAATCCAAGAGCAAGGGAGGTCCTTCCACTTCCTGGTATCCTCCTCAATTTCTTTCTTCAATGCCTTAAAGTTCTTGTCAAATAGATCTTTCACTTCCTTGGTTAGAGTTACCCCAAGATATTTTATGCTGTTTGTGGCTGTTGTGAAAGGTGATGCTTCTCTGATCTCCCTCTCTGCTTCCATATCCTTTGTGTATAGGAGGGCGACTGATTTTTTGGAGTTGATCTTGTATCCTGCCACATTACTAAAGGTGTTTATCAGCTGTAGGTGTTCTTTGGTGGAGTTTTTGGGGTCGCTGACTGAGCTCCCAATGTCCCAATGAGGAGCAGGAGGGAGAACATGAGCAAAGGAGTCAGGACCACAAGGGGTGCACCCACCCACGGAGACAGTGGGGCTGATCTATTGGGAACTCACCAAGGCTAGCTGGACTGTGACTGAAAAAGCATGGGATAAAACCGGACTCTCTGAATATGGCAAATAATGATGTCTGCTGAGAAGCCAAAGACAATGGCACTGGGTTTTGATCCTACTTCATGTTCTGGCTTTGTGGGAGCCTAGCCAGTTTGTATGTTCACCTTCCTAGACCAGGATGGAGGGGGTAGGACTTTGGACTTTCCGCAGGGCAGTGAACCCTGACTGCTCTTCAGACTGGAGAGGGAGGGGGAGAGTAGTGTGGGGAGGGGGAGAGAAGTGGGAGGAGGGGGACAGAAATGGGAGGCTGGGAGGAGGCAGAATTTTTTTTCAATAAAAAAAATTAAAAAAAAACACTTTCCCTTGAAAAAAACTATATTTATATTTCATCAATTTATAAGAGGTGATATGATATGAACAGAGATCTGCCTTATCCGTCTGGTATATTTGTGAAGAATTTTTTTTTTATGTTTGATGTGGGATTCCCTTTGTATGCTGCGAATACAATTGGTTAATTAATAAAGAAAACTGGCTTGGCCTGCTAGGGCAAATAAATAGAGGTAGGCAGGGAAAACTAAACTGAATGCTGGGAGAAAGGAGGTGGAGTCAGAAAGAAGCCATGTGGCTCTGCCAAAGACAGGTGTCAGAACTTTAGACAGTAAGCCACAGCCATGTGGTGATACATAGATTAATAGAAATGGATTAAATTAATATGTGAGAGTTAGCCAATAAGAATCTAGAGCTAATAGGCCAAGCAGTGATTTAATAAATTCAGTTTCTGTGTGAATATTTCAGGGCTGAGCAGTCAGGAACCAACAACCGGCCTCCTGCTACAGATGTCCCTCTCTTTTTGTCCTCAAAGGATTGCAGTTTCAAGAACTAATAAGCAGTACTTCCATTTTGAAGGTGAATAAGGACATGTTTGTTTGAATATGTGTATATACACATGAACTTCTCTAAGATTCTCAAACCTTAAAACCTATCTTTCAAATTCATTCTTTGTATCTTCACTCAAATCTACCCAGATAACAATATATTATCACTAATTAACACTAATATAAACAGGTTGTTGGAATACTGATACCAAGCTTTATATTCATTAATAGAATCTTAGTCTTGGTAGAGAATATAAAGAGATTGTATTTAAGTTGTATTATACTTTTGTCCAGTTTTTTCCTTATTTTCCTTAAAAAAAAGAATACAGATCATCTTTTCCATTTTACATATCAATCCCAGTTTTCTACTCCCTCTTCTCCTCCCATTCCCTTCACATTTCCCCCACTCCACCCCCTAGCCACTCCCCAGCAAGGGCAAGGCACACTACTCCCAGTAAGGACCAAGACCCGCCCCATTATATCCAGGCTGAGCAAGGGATCCCTCCAAAGAGAATGGGTTCAAAATAGCCAGTTCAAGCAGCAGGGATAAATCCTGGTGCCACTGCCAGTGGTCCTGCAGTCTGCCCCAGCCATACAACTGTCACCCACATTCAGAAGGTCTAGCTTGGTCCTATGCTGGTTCCTTCCCTATCTGTCCCGGAGTTGGTGAGCTCCCATTAGCTCAGGTGAACTGTTTCAGTGGGTGTCCCGATCATGGTCTTGACCTCTTTGCTCATATTTTCATCCCTTCCACTCTTCATCTGGACTTTGGGATTTCAGACCAGTGCTCCACTGCAGTGGTCTCTGCCCTGTCTCCATCACTTGTTGGATGAAGGGTCTATGGGACATTTAAGATAGTCATCAACCCGACTACAGGACAAGGCCAGTTGTGGTACCCTTCCCACTATTGCATAGGGTATTAGCTGGGGTCATCCTTGTGGATTCCTGGGAATTTCTCTAATGCCAGGTTTCTTGCTAGCTCCATAATGGCTCCCTCAATCAAAATATATCTTTCCTTGTTCTCATCTCTGTCCTTCCTCCATCTCGACTATTCAATTCCCTCAAGTTCTCCTTACCCATCCCCTTCTCTACTCCCCTTCCTCTTTCTCCCCATACCCCATGCTTCCAATTTTGTCAGGTGATCTTGTCTATTTCTCTTTTTCAGGTGAATCTATATATGTTTCTCTTAGCCTTCAATTTATTGCTTTGCTTCTTTGGGGTCATGGACTACAGGTTCACTATTCTTTGCTTTACAGCTAGTATCTACTTAAGAGTGAGTATATACCATGCTCGTCTTTCTGGATCTGGATTACTTCAATCAGGATGATTTTTTTTCTACTTTCATCCATGCAAATTTCAAGATGTCATTGTTTTTTCCACCACTGAGTAGTACTCCATTGTGTAAATATACCACATTTTCTTTATCCATTCTTCGGTTGAGGGGCATTTAGGTTGTTTTCATGTACTGGCTATTACAAATATTGCTACTCTGAACATTGTTGAACAAATGTCCTTGTACTATGATTGAGCGTCTTTTAGGTATATTTCCAAGAGTGATATTGCTCATTCTTGAGGTAGGGTGATTCCCAATTTTCTTAGATATTGTAATACTGATTTCCAGAGTGGTTGTACAAGTTTGCATTATCACTACCAATGGAGGAGTCTTCCCTTACTCCACATTCTCTCCAGTATAAGCTATCATTGGTATTTTTTATCTTAACCATTCTCACAAGTATAAGATGGTAACTCAGAGGTTTTTTGATTTGCATTTCCCTGATGGCCAAGGATATTGAGCAGTTACTTGTTCCTTATATATCTTTTGGCAACTTGAAATTCTTCTGTTGAGAATGAATTTTGTTTAGATCTATACGCCCATTTTTAATTGGATTATTTGGAATTTTGATGTGTCCTTTCTTGAGTTTTTTTTTATATATTTTGGAGATCAGTCCTCTGTCTGATGTAGGATTGGTAAAAATCTTTTCCCATTCAGTAGGCTAACTTTTTGTCTTATTGACTGTGTCTTTTGCTTTACAGAGTTTCTCAGTTTCAGGAATTCCCATTTATTTATTGTTTCTCTCAGTGTCTGTGCTACTGGTGTTATATTTAGGAAGTGATCTCCTGTGCCCATGCATTGAAGACTATTTCCGATTTTCTCTTCCATCAGGTTCAGTGTGGTCAGATTTATATTGGGGTCTAAAATTCATTTGGACTTGAGTTTTGTACATGGATATAGATATGATTCTATTTGCATTCTTTTTTTATTTTTTTTTATTGAGGAAAAAATTTCCGCCTCATCCCATCCTCCCACTCCTCCCCCCTCCCCCCACTCCTCTCCCCCTCCCCCCATTTCTCTCCCCCTCCCCCCACTTCTCTCCCCCTCCCTCTGCAGTCTGAAGAGCAGCCAGGGTTCCCTGCCCTGTGGAAAGTCCAAAGTCCTTGCCCCTCCATCCTGGTCTAGGAAGGTGAACATCCAAACTGGCTAGGCACCCTCAAAGCCAGAACATTATGCAGGATCAAAACCCAGTGCCATTGTCCTTGGCTTCTCAGCAGCCCTCATTGTCCTCCATATTCAGAGAGTCCGGTTTTATCCCCTGCTTTTTCAGTCACAGTCCAGCTGGCCTTGGTGAGCTCGCAATAGATCAGCCCCACTGTCTCTGTGGGTGGGTGCACCCCTTGTGATCCTGACTTCTTTGCTCATGTTCTTATACATGTTGACATGCAACTATGCTAGCACAATTTGTTGAAGATGCTTTCTTTTTTTCCAGTGTATAATTTCAGCTTCTTTGTCAAAAATCAGGTGTTCATAGGCAGTTTCTTACTTTTAGGATGTAAATTACATGAGAGTATAACAGTTTCTTTCACACTCCTGAACCTAGAGCACAGCCTTGTGTACAAACATAGCTTTTTAAATTACTAGTTAAATGAATGAATATATAAGCAGTAAATCAATGTCATTTCATGGCATTCCTCTTCTTTTATATTCAACCAGAATATTTATTAACATTTAGTGATTTGAAACAGATCAAAGAATATTATAGTTGTTATTTGTGAAGCCTTCAATAAACTGCTCACCTAATTGAACTCCCTGGTCAGTTACCTGTAACCTCTGTCTCATTCATAAGGCCCATTATCCTATGTTGATACTTTCTCTCATAGGTATGATGCCAATGACCTTAGCAACAAATGACATTTTTTCTATTTACCAGCTAAGGCTAATTGTCTTCAGTTATATACTTTCCTGAAAGAACTTCAGTCATCTAGCTTCTCCTTTATAACTGTATACAGGTTAGAGAAACAGTTGGGAAAATAACTTGTCTTTCAGTTTATGGCACCATGAAGTCATTTTTCTATCAGATATACTAAAAGAAAAATGTATCAACAGATAGCTTGAATTATGAGAAGACAACTTAGCTTTTTCTATTTCTAGCCCCATCCATCTTCCTTTGTCAATTGCTTATGCCACAATCTTTCAAAACAAAGGAACATACACAATATGAAATTGTGATATATGGCAAAAAACTGGAGTCTGAAGTTCAAATTATTAACTAAATGTGTATGGTTTATAAATTAAATATTTTTTGCAAAAAATAATATCCATACCTATAAAAAACAATGCTATTTTAGGTTTCTACCCACTTATAATTGAATGACCTCTAACAAGTAGATGCTGTAAATACTTGGCTATGGCATCTGTATTCATATACCAGGATTCTAAAACAAACACTACACACAGTAGCCTTTAAAATAGTAATTTGTTTCCCCATAGACTGGAAATCAGAAATTGAAGTACAAGCAAGGGTAGTTTTTTTTTCTATGATCCCCCTCTCTTCCTGAACTACAGATGGTCTTTTCTCTACCTTAACAATTTAATTTGAACTTTAATACCTCTGTAAATACAAGATTTTATCTAGCCATTTGAGTCTAGACTTACTACGGATTTTGTTGGAGAAAATGAGTGCAGTGTAGGGAGGAGCTGCATTTTCACACATGCATTGACTGGTGATTAGCTTGCTATCTAGGAGAAAATAGGCATTTGCTAAATGACAGCTGCCTTTGAATACTGAATCTGTTTTTCTTACTGTTTAGACTGAAATGAGTGGCCAATTTAGCTGAATGGCCTCAGTGGATACACAGAATTACAACCTTAAAACTCCATTTCTAAAAGAGTAGATTTGGGTATTTCAAAAGAGATCTACAGCAGGTTGAAATGGAAAGCCACAATGAAAGGAGCCAAATCCTAAGAAGATATTAAAAATTAAGCATTCCCAGCTACTCAAAGTATAGATTATACAAATACTAGAGAGAATATGATGAGATAAATTTGCCATAAAATTATGCTGCCATAGTAGTATTGATCTGTCTCAGTTGGGCTTCCTATAAAGATCACTCCTTTCTGCCACAATGAATCCACATAAAGTTGCATAGCCTATTATAGAATCATAGTATTGTTGTTACACTGAATGGTGTGTTGAAGCATGGTATCACCAACCCACAAGAGCTGATCATTGTATTTTGAATCATCTTTTACACTAACAGGTAAACCATTGGAGGTTTTTATCAACTGTAGTTGAAATAGTCTTGCAATAGAAATTGGAAAAACAGGACTGAGCTTTGGAAAAATTGTTTTAGATTTTTAATAGCACACCCATGGCTGTTGTCCAAATAATAAAACTACATGCAAAGCCTCTGAACATAGCTATCAACTGTGAAAACAAACCATAGGAAACAAAGGATCAATAGGAATAATAAGGAGATGTAATTCAAAAGGAATCAGCTTCTCCAAATCTCTGCATTTGCTCTGAGTTTCAGTAGGGCGAGCAGCCCTATCTTTGCAAAGAGTATTTGCATTTGTTGTCCAATCATCTCAGGTATGATTTTGAAGCTCTACAACCTCCAGTCCCTAACACCTGATAGTGCACACTCCAATAAATGAATTAATTAATTAATTAATTAATTAATTAATAAATGATGAACCCGTTTTTCCAAAATTTCACCTAATCTACTTTCTTTGATTATAAGGCTGAATAAGTACTTCAGTTGTTCTGATTGCCATTGACCTTCATAAGATTATCTGTTCAATTTTCAATGGTAAGCAAGATGAAATGTAACTCCCCTTTTATCTTCTCATCAAGCATTTTGCAACATGTTTATACTCGGAAAGTGTACCCAAACCATTAATTTGATATTTTTAACAGTTACAGAACATAATGATATGGGAGGAATAACATTACTGTGGCATTACTCACAATCAAAGCACAGCAAGTTTATTTTTCTTTAGCTTAAGTACACATCTTAGAGCTTATAATGAAACACAGATCTCTAAACCAATTCTTAGAACAATCAGTGCACCTGTTTTACTGTCTGTGCACCTCTCTCATATAAATATATAAGCTCTTGCAATGTAAACCTTAGCCCTCATTCTTTTTGTTCATATACCAAAAAAGGATTTTTCAATTGTATTCACTATTTGAGAATATCATACAATATGTTTTTGTTCATATTCAACCCTAATTCCCCAACTCTCCCAAGATCCATTCCACTAGCCACCCAATTTTCACCACGTCGTGGTGGTACATGCCTTTATTCCCAGCACTTGGGAGGCAGAGGCAGACGAATCTCAGTAAGCTTGAGTGAGGCCAGCCTTGTCTACAAAGTGAGTTCCAGCACAGCCAGGACTGTTAACACAGAGAAACTCTGTCTCAATAAAACAAAAATGAAGAACAATTTGCTCTACCCAAATATTTTTGAAAGTGTGGTCTTCCAGTGGAGGATGTTAACTTGCCTGGTGTTACACTCTTGGAGGAAACAGATACTGCTGTTCCCAGCTGCTAGGAATTGCTAAGAAATCCGTGGCTATGGGTTGGATTATGTGATTAGTTCCTCCGTGCTGTGTGATTTGGTCTTTCATGGGATTACACAGAGCTTCTGCATACAGCCACAGATGCTGTGAGTTCATATGTGTAGCTGCCCTGTTATGTCCAGTAGACATTCCCTTGTAGTCATCCACTGCCTCTAGCTCTTACACACTTTATGCCCTCCCATTCACAATGATCCCTGAGTCTGAGGGGAAGAGTATATAATATAAATATCCTATTCTTTCTGGACATTCTGTAGCCTTTTGTTCTCTGTGTCTTGGGCAGCTGTGGATCTCTGTATTAAGCACTGTCTACTGCAAACAGAATCTTCTCTGGTGAGATTTTATTGACACATTAATCTAACGTTATAATGATAAATCAAGGTGAATTGGTATAATATATGTCCATTTAGCAGAATAAAAGTAGTTTTTCCCCTAGGACCTATGACTTGTCTAGGCATAGGTTTTTGTACCAACAGTTAGTGTCAGATATGGGTTTCATCTTGTGGATTAAGAATTACATTAAAACAGTGTTTGGTTACTCTCATGATGTTCATACCACTATTGTACAAGAGGGCATGTATTTCCAGATCAGTTATTATTATAATTCACAGGGTTCACACTGATGATGACTTACTTCCTCTGGTGGCATTCACCTTCACAGTGAAAGCTAGACATTAGAGGTGAGGCTTCTTCCAAGTCAATTTCTCTGTTAATCTCTCTCTATTCTATGGCTATTTTGTATCTTCAGCAATAGGGCTTTACCATCAAGTCCTAGTGGGTAACCAAGAGTATTGACAATTTCAGGTATTATCTGGGGTCTACCATATTCCACTAGCCAAGAACTAACCCATTTCTAGCACAGGGATTTATATTTCTTTGTCTCTGGTGACTAGTGGGGACATTGCTGCCTTATATAGTCAGTCCATTTTAAGTCTCTCTGTCTCTGACTATCTCTGCCTATATGTTTCTGTCTCAGTCTCTCTCTCTCTCTCTCCCTCTCTCTCTGTGTGTGTATGTGTGTGTGTGTGTGTGTGTGTGTGTCATTGTGTCTCTCTGTGTGTTGTGTCTTAGGAAGCTTCTATAGTAGTAAGATTCCATATGACTTTTTCTAAAATCTTTTGTGTTATTTATACCTCCCCACAGTCCCTCTTTTACACTGCCCTCCTCCAACTACAAATTAACCCTTTCTGTCCCATTAGTTCTCTTAAAACCTTTATACTAGCATATTCTATCCTTCAGCTCCCTTCACTTAAAAGTTTCTCCCCAGGGCCCCTTAAAACTTTCCTGGCATCTATGGGTATTCTAAATGAAATAAATACATGAAAATCCACAACTAAGGAATAACATGTGATATTTGTCTTTCTGGGTTTGGGTTACCTGATTTTTATACACACAAATGCACACAAACATACACAGAGAAAGAAGAGAAATTTTAAAAGGATGAAAGTCTATCATCAGTCACAACAGTAGCTGAGTATTTTATGTACTGTGCACTTTTTCAGGCAATGTCATAAAGTGCCTTTCACAGTGACTCAAATAGATACAATAATACTCACTTAGTACATGACGAAACTGAGACCAAAAATGTTACATACTTTGTGGAAATACCTAAAAAAACCTAATCAAAACCAAGGAAGTAAAAGATATTTGACAAGAACTTTAAGGCTTTGAGGAAAGAAATTGAAGAGGATACCAGAAAATAGAAGTATCTCCCATGCTCTTGGATTTGGGAGGATCAACACAGTAACAATGCCAATTCCATCAAAGGCAATCTATAGATTTAATGCAATCCCTATCAAAATCCCAACAAAATTCTTCACAGACCTTGAGAGAACAATAATCAATTTTATTTGAAAAAAAACCAAAATAGCCAAAACAATCTTGAATAATAATGGAACTTTCAGAGGCATTACCATCCCTGACATCAAACTCTATTACAGAGATACAGTAAAGAAAACAGCTTGGTATTAGCATAAAAACAGAGACATTGACCAATGGAATTGAATCAAAGACCCAAATATTAATCCAAAAACCTATGATTTTTGATAAAGGAGCTAAAATTATACAATGGAAGAAAGAGAGTGTCTTTAACAAATGGTGCTGGCATAACTGGATGTCAACCTGAAGAAAAATGAAAATAGATCCATATCTATCACCATGCACAAAACTCAAGTCCAAATGGATTAAAGACCTCAATATAAATCCAATCACACTGAACCTGATAGAAGAGAAAGTGAGAGGAGCCTGCAATACATGGGCACAGGACACAACATCTGATGTAAAACCCCAGTAGCACAGACAATTAGACCAACAATGAATAAATGGGACCTCCTGAAACTGAGACACTTCTGTAAAGTGAAGGACACAGTCATTAAGACAAAAAGGCAACTACTGACTGGGAGAAGATCTTCACCAACCCCACAACAGACAAAGGTCTGATCTCAAAAAAATATAAAGAACTCAAGAAACTAGACATTAAAATTCTAAATAACCCAATTTAAAAATGGGATATTGAACTGAACAGAGAATTCTCAACAGAAGTTCAAATGGCCAAAAGATACTTAAGGTCATGTTCAACTTCCTTAGCAATCAGGGAAATGCAAATTAAAACAACTTTGAGATACCATCTTACAACTGTCATAATGGCTAAAATTAAAAACACCAATAATAGCCTATCCTGGAGAGGAACACTCATCCATTGCTGGTGGGAATTCAAACTTGTGCAACCACTTTGGAAATCAGTGTGGCAGTTTCTCAGAAAATTGGGAGTCAACCTACCTCAGGATCCAGTAACATCACTTTTGGGAATATACCCAAGAGACGCCCAATCATATTACAAAAGCATTTGTTCAACTCTCTTCATAGAGGCATTATTTGTAATAGCCAGAACCTGGAAACAACCTAGATGCCCCTCAAAGGAAGAATGGATAAATAAAGTGTGACACATACACACATTAGAATAAAAAACAATGGCATCTTGAATTTTGCATGCAAATGAATGGAAACAGAAAACACTGTCCTGAGTGAGATAACCCAGACCCAAAAATATGAATATGGTATGTACTCACTCATTAGTGGATTCTAGCCATAAACAAAGACATTGAGCCTATAGTTCACAATCCTAGAGAAGATAAATAATAAGGTGAACCAAAGAAAACCATATATAGATCCTCCTGGAAATTGGAAGCAGACAAAAGTTGGGAGCATGGAGGTGGGGTGGGGTGGAGGGAAGTGGAGACAGGGAGAGAGAAGGGAGAAGAGGAGTATTGGAAAGAGCTTGGGGGAGTGGGGTGGTTGAGATAGAGGACTGGAGGATATTGAAGCAGGGAAGAAGGTATATTAATTTGGGAGCTATTTTAGGGTTGGCAAGAGACTTGGCTCTAGAGGGGTCCCTAGGTGTTGAAGGAGATGTCCCCAGCTACGTCCTTGGGCAGTGGAGGAGAGGTTGTCAGAACTGGCCTTGTCCCATAGTCACACTGATGACTATCTTGAATATCACCATAGAACCTTCAACGGGCGATGGATGGGGATAGAGACAGAGACCCACATAAGAGCACTGGACTGAGCTCCCTAGGTCCAGATGAAGAGCAGAAGGAGGGAGAATATGAGCAAGGCAGTCAGGACCAGGAGGTGTGCGTCCACCCACTGAGACAGTGTGACTGATCTAATGGGAGCTCACCAAAGCCAGCTGGACTGGAACTGAATGAGCATGTTGATGGAGGAAGGTCATTGGTTAAGTAATAAAAAGACTCATAGGTTAAAACATAGGTGGGAGGAGTAAACAGAACAAAATGCTGGGAGGAAGAGGAAGTGAGCTCAGACACCAACAGCTCTGCTCTGGAGCAGAGACGTCATGCTCCCCTCTCCTGGGCAGACGCATAGCTCTGCTCTCTGTGACACACGCTATGAAGCTCCAACCCAGGATGGACATAGGCTAGAATCTCCCTGGTAAGCCACCTCGTGGGCTACACACATGATTAGAAATGGGCTAGTCCAGGTGCGAGAGTTAGCCGAGAAGAGGCTAGATATGGGCCAAGCAGTGTTTAAATGAAAACAGTTTGTGTGTTGTTATTTCGCAGCATAAGCTAGTCAGGCAGTCGGGGTGCTGGGGACGCAGCCCCGCCGCTCCTATTACTACAGCATGTAATCAAACTGGACTCTCTGAATGTGGCTGACAATGGGGGCTGATTGAGAAGCCAATGATAATGGCACTGGGATCTGTCTCTACTGCATGTACTGACTTTTTGGGATCCTAGTCTGCTTGGACGCACACCTTCCTAGGCCTCGAATGAAGTGGAGAGGGCCTTGGACTTCCCACAGAGCAGGGTACCCTGCCTTCTCTTAGGACTGGAGGGGGAGGAGGAAGGGTGAGTATAGGAGCAGAAAGGAAATGGGAGGAGGGGAGGAAGTGGAAATTTTCAATGGTATTATTTATAAAGCAATAAAAATAACCTAATCAGGATCACTAATTTTAAAAAGTTTAAAATTAAATTCCATGGTTAATGTAAAACAAAAATTTTCTTTCAAGTCACATATACATTGTCTCTTATAAATAATTATAAATGTATTTATTATAGTGTCTCTTTCAAAAGTTTTGGAAACCAAGCTGAAGAGATTACAATATTTGGTCACATTCACACTATAAATATGGTGACATAATTAAGAATTAAGTTTACAACTAATATCTGAGGCTAGAGAGGGTTTGGTGGTTAAGAGCATTGCATGTTCTTGTAGAGGACAGCCATTCAGTTTGTACCATCCATATTATGACTCATAAATACCTGTAACTCCAGTTCCAGGGAATCCTATACAGTCTTCTGGCCTCCATAGGAAACAGTGGATTATATTCTACAGTCGTAATAGACATACTCAAAAATAAAGACAAATACATCTAAATGTAGGAGCCAGAGGGGTTGAGAACATGGTCCACAGAATCAACTAAGCAGTGCTCAGAGGAGACTGAAAGTGACAATCACGAAGCTTGTATGGCTCTGATCTAGGTTCTCATATGTTATGGTTGTGTGCCTAGGTGTTTTTGTGGTATTTCTAACCGTGTGGGTTGGAGTGTCTCTGACTCTTTTCTGTACTCTGTGGACCCTTTTCTTCCTACTAGTTTGCCTAGTACAGCATTGACATAATGGGTTTTTTCCTAGTCTTATTCCATCTTGTTATGTTGTATTTGGTTGATATCCCTAGAAGATCTGCTGTTCTCTGATGAAAAACTGAGAAGGAGTGGATATGGGGAGCTGGAAGGTGGAGGCAGACTATGAAGAGTGGAGGATGTGGAAACTGTGATCAGAATGTAACATATGAGAGAAAAATAAAAAAATACCTACTAAAAATCTTGTGATTTTTAATTCAGAGTCATTCCTACTCTAAAACAAAGAAAAAGAACTGGTAAAAAAATACAGCTTGCTACCTTTAGAATTTTCTCATTCACAGACTCTTGAGTCTCTCTCTTCATTCTTGCTCCTGTCTAGCAAGAGGTATTGCATTTGCTCCTTTTTATTGGAAGCATTCATTTATTGGTCACATACAAAAGTTTTCTCTTCTGAATATTATAAACTTATACCTCAAACAAAAAGAAGACATATATATATGTATATATACATATATACATGTATATATATATATGTCTCAGGGCCTGCAAGGCACAGCATAGGAGTACATTATTGGTGGTACCACTTTATAGACATTCAGTCATTATTTAAACCCCAATAAGAAATCAATATAATACCATACTAATAAGTTAATTATTACCATAACTGCACAAGAGATGATAGCTCTGAATTATTTGTAATACACCCTGAATTCTAACAATCAGTTAATATTCTCTCAAACAAGTATTATGATTTAAAGTACTAAAACTATTTTTAAAAGAAGAATCTCTCTATTATTTCAATTAAAACTTGTTAGGTTTGAGTATGTGCCAGGTGATGTTTAAAATACTAAGAGTAAAATCAAAGCAAGGTGCATTCTGAATCTGACCTTTTTTCATGAAGCTAACATTTTCCTAAAGACTAGAGAAAGAGCAAGCAATGAAAATAAAAATGAATAAAGTTATTGAAAACAATAATCATCATAAAATAATTGAATAAAAATTAAAGAATGGCAGAAAGAAATGAGACACACATTTTTATTTGATGGCCACTGAAGGTTTTAAGAAAAAATTACAGACTCCTTTATACTTAAAAAAACAAATATAAATACTTGTATGCTTTGTGTCTGTGGATTGAACCAATTACAGACTAAAAATAGTCATAGAAATCACATCTGTATTGAAAAGACGCCAAGATTTTTCAAAATTTCCTGAAATAAAATATTATAAAGAGCACGTATACATTTACATTGTGTTAGATACTATAATTAAGCTAGAGATAATTTAAGTATATGAGAATATATATATATATATATGTGTGTGTGTGTGTGTGTGTGTGTTCCATAATAATAAAATTCATGAATTTTACTGTCCATGGACTATCTTGGAAACAATAACTGATGATGCATTGAGAAAGCAATATATTCACTCTATAGTTGTATAGTATATATTAAGAGCAATAATTATTCTTTCTCTTAGATGATTAATTTATTGGAGAATAGAAATTATTCTTAGCAAAAGAGGAATAGGACCATCTTCATTTATTAAGATGTAATATACAATAACAATATTTAAATGAATACATATGTATAATATATACAAACACATTCATGTTTTTCCTTTTGCATGAAGATGGTTAAAACAGTACAACCAAAAATAAGCCATGATGTTCAATGTTTCAGAATCAATGAATTATAACTTTAAGGAAAATTATAATGTAATTATATTGTGATAACTTTTTAGAAGCTGTATTTTCCATAAATTTTAGGTCCAATTTAATCTATTTTTCTTTTAATATTACCTAAAGGATGTTTTTCACATATAGGAAAATAGAAAGGCACTTCTTTCCTGTATACTTTTAATATTCCATTATTTTAATCTCATGCCATTTAAAAAATATCAAAAGTCATTAACTGTTCTTTGTCTTAGAAATGAACTCTCTCCATGTCTGTGTATGCCATTTTCCACAGATTTGGATTTCAGGAGTATAAAATGGTTTTCTCAGACTCATCAAGGTGGATTTTCAAAATACAGTTTGCTCTCTTTCATTTTTCTGTTTTTATTTTTGTTTTTCATATAGTGAAAGAGAGTGGTGGCATTTATTACTAGAGATTTGTGGTTGATAATACAACTTGGTGGGTAGCTGAAGAGGGTACTAGAGAGCAGTCATGAGAAAGATTGTCGAACATTTGTTTTTGCCTCTTTGGTTTTTCAGAGATGTTTCAAAAATTTTCTGCCTATAAAGATTTCTTGGCTTGTGAGGCTAGGTCTATCCTTCTCTAATACATAGAGTTGCTGTGTCAGGCACATAAAACTAGAAATATTGTAATAATTTAACAGGTATTGAGACAGATGGTAAAACAATGCCCTTAATATAATTAACTAAAGTCTCCAAAAGTGGCACTTTGTACACAAAATATGTATGTTCTAAACAGAAACAGAATACTCTCATAAGCAATGCTACCAGAGAGAAGCAATAAATGTACCAGATAAAAGGAGAATAGAGGCCTTTTAAGGCCCAGGAATGGAATCTGAGTTTATTTTGAAAAAAAAAGTGATCAGATTTATTTGGAAATTTCTTACTTAATGAATTCCCCATTGTTTTACTGGCTACTGTTGTATATGTCTGATGTATTGTCATAAAATCTTACACCTAGGTTATAGTTTATGATGATTATAGCTCTTTTGGTACAGTGGATTATACTTAAATAGTATAAGGCATGATATGGGATGTCCTTCTGCATATGTGTTGTTTTTATTGGTTGATAAATAAAGCTGTTTCAACCAATGGCTTAGCAGAGTAAAGCCAGGTTGGAAATCTGAACAGAGATATATGGAGAGATGCCAGAAACTTACCAGTAGGCCACACTCTCGTGATGATATGCAGATTAATAAAAGTAGGCTAATTTAAGATATAAGAGTTAGTTAATAAGAAGCCTGAGTTAATAGGCCAAATGCTGCTATAATTAATACAGTTTCTGTGTGATTATTTGGGTCTGGGCAGCCAGGAAACAAAAGCCAGTCACTGTCTATGAAAGCATTTCTTCTGTGACCTATAAAGGAATCTGACTTTCAAAGGCCAAAACATGGCAAAGTGGAAAAGCAAGAACATTGCCAGAGGCCCTAAAAGTTCTGCCTAGTGATACATGACCCAATGTACTTGTTCAATATGCAATCTTCAAAAAGTACCTCAGGCAATTTTGCATTCTCATAGGATTTCCATGCAATCATTAGCCAATTTCTGAATACCAGTTACTCAGTTGAAATTTCCCCAGTAAAGAGAGGAAATGAAAGGGTGAGCTTCAGGAACTCCCTGACTTAACTAAAGCTTGCTGTGTTTCCTGGAAATGAAGAAACACATAGTCAACATCCTGATTATTCAAACCTCATCTTCCTCTTTATTAATACTTAAGCTAAAAACAGAATAAACAATGATCAGGTATGCAAAGACATTTCCTGAAATCTCTGCAAAAACAATGCAAAAACTATGTGGCCAGAGTGTTACTTATGAAGCAAATTTTTACTTGCCATTCTGTGTAACATTCTCTTGCTTTTGAACAGATAATAGAAGGACTTTTACATGGTCCGTAATCATTGATCTGACTAAAAGCTGCATGTGTTTTAATTACTTAAAACAGCTTCCTCATTGAACTAACATGCCATGCTTGTTGGCACACTTTACATAATATTAATGGTATCAATATTGATATCAGTTATATCAACTGAGTACTTACTATATAATTTCACTCTACATAGTGACTTCCTCGCTTTATTTCTCCATTTACTCCAATAAAATTATAATACAAGTGTTTCTCAAAGAGATTTTTGAACCAATGCAAGTAAACTCCTACCAGTCTTCAACGAGATGAACAGAGAAATGGAATGCAGAAACCTCTGTAGTCACATTGACTGTTACAACACAATGTCTCATTAAATTCCAATGTTATTCAGTTCATATGATTGTCAAACTTGTTGCAAACCATGTTATTTTCATGTGTGCCAAAAATCCATCACTTGTGCTATTTTAATATTCATTTATCAACTGACAATCAAACAGTTAGAAAGCTAACATAGTTACCTGCATCAAAAGATAGATATGACTTTACAGTTTAAATTTTTGAACTGGCTACAAATGAACACCTGAAGATAAATTTTATAGTTGCAGCATCACTAAATTCATTGTAAATAAAAAGAACAGGTAACTAAAGCTTGGTGAAACTGTTTGAAAATCTCTTCCATTTTGTCTATCAGAATACTTATGAGATAGATCTCTCTAGTATAATTGTTATTAAAACCAAACATAAAAGATATATGTGTATGTATATTATTGTTTATTATGAGTAATATTGTCACCATTGCAGACTAGATTATGCAGATTAATTAGCCAGATGCAGGCTCACTTGTCACATTAAAATTTTAGATGTTGATATACAATGTGCATTACAGTGTTCATTAAGGCAGTCACTATTTCACTCGTATAATCAAAAATTACTTCCATTTACACTTTCAGTAAGAAAGTTTTTATTTAATTTTTCTTGTAATGTTCTCACTGTATTTATTACAATCTAAATTTTAGGTCTGTTGAAATCTTGTAAAAAGGTAGGCTTAGTGGACTCTGCATCCACCCTGCAAACACAGACTTCTCAGAGTTCCTTCCTCCCTGGTCCCCACCTGCCATCAGTTTACCTTGGATAATGATATAACTTCGCTGATTGTTAACAACTCCAGCATGTACAAAGCTGGCTTCATTGGTGACAATGCTCCCTGAAAGGTGTTCCTCTCCATCACGGGCCTCTCACTGAACCAAGCACGATGGTGGGAATGGACCAGAAGGACTCCTATGAGGGCAACAAGGCTCAGAAGACGCAAGGAATTCTGACCGTGAATCTTGTTGTTAAAGGAACATTTGGGACCGGGAGATAAAATCCTATGCACCACCCAGGTATGCTCTCTGTGTAGCTTCCCAATGATTGAGCAGAGACTGGATCTTCCATTCCTGTGGTGTGACTTTTCCTTTTATGATAAATAAAATATAATTGCTTTTTCCTTAACTATCCTGCTTATTTCAAGATCCTGAACCCAAAGGCCAAATGTGCAAAGATGACTCAGATCATGTTCAAGAGTTTCAATAACCTTTCCCATATGTCTGTCATCTTACCACCCTCATAGCAAGAACCAAAGAGATGGGATCACCCACAGCATGTCAATCGATGAGGACTACACTCTCCCCTAAACCATCATACCTCTGAACCTGGCTGGCCAGAACCTGACAGACTTCCTCAAAAAGGTCCTGACATCTTAAGAGTGGCTGTAGCTTCTCCACTAAAGCTGAGCAGGAAATCATATGTTGCATCAAGGAGAAGCTGTGCCATGTTGCCCTGAATTATGAGAGATAAATGGACATTGATCTATCCTCCTCCTCCTTGGATGTAGTAATAGGAGTAGCGGGGCTGCTGCCCCAGCACACCGGTCGCCTGGCTAGCTTATGTCCCAAAATAACAATACACAAATTGTATTCTTTTAAACACTGCTTGGCCCATTAGCTCTAGACCTTACTGGCTAATTCTGATATCCCGATCAACCCATTTCTAATAAACTGTGTAGCACCAGTCTTACCGGGAAAGATTCAAGCATGTCTGACCTGGCAGCTTGCTTCATCACATGCATCTGCCCGGGAGAGGGGAGCATAGCGTCTCTGAGCTCATTTCCTCTTCCTCCCAGGATTCTGTTCTGTTTACTCCACCCACCTATGTTCTAACCAATAAAATGGGCCAAGGCAGTTTCTTTATTAGCCAATGACCTTCCTCCATCATTTCCCCTTTTTCTGTTTAAACAAAAAAAAGGAAGGCTTTAACTTAACATAGCAAAATTACATATAACAAAACAGTTATCAAGTAAAAATTACAATTATCTTTATCATAACTAAGGAAAACTATAACTAACTATTCTTCAACTCCATCAAAGCCTCCAGAAAGATACAATATTACCTAAGCAAACAAGAAATAAGCAACTTTCAAACTCTAGAAATGACAGAGACATCTCACTGCCTTGACAGTCACCCAAAGTTTCTCTGTACCATTGGGGCATCCATCTTCGGCCTACAGGCCCATAGTTTTCAACAGACATTTCCATGAAGCAGGAAATTTCAAAGGCAGTCACTATCTGCTTGTCCTGAAGAATGTCTTGCAGACTCTTTCATGAATCAGGAACCCCGAAAGATCATCTCACCTTTAGGCAAGATCAGTACTCCTCTCTCTGCAGGTTCTCTGTGTCCAGTTTATGCAATAGTCCAGGCAAGAGCAGTTTCTTGCCCAAATGGCTGTCAAACTCCATAAGGATCCTCTTCGATGCCCATCTTCCTCTTGAAGTAGACTGGTGCTGCCAGGAGCAGATGTGTCTCATTGTCATGAAAAGTTCTAAGTTATTAAAACATTAAATAGCATATTCCGTAGTCTTTAAAAATATGAAGAATGCTGATCTAACTGAAATATATCTCTATATATCTAGAAAATCTAACTAACATGACTACAAGCTTGAATATTATTGATTATCCATTAACAACCTATATACATTACATTTTTAAGTGAACTACACAATCACAATACCTTAATCAAGATCAGAAATACATATATACATATAACAAAATTGACCTTAAATCTCTGTCAATAAAACAAAATCTACACTAATGCAAATTATTCATACCTATATCATATCCCCCTTTAAATGTAAAAGAACATTTATAAACAATTTTTGGGAATATGGGCGCAGTTATTTCTCTCCAAACTGCTTCCTGCTGAATGGGGGTGTCGTTAATTAGGTCTTTCATGGTATAACCTGTCTGCTAGTTTCATCTCAGTTGGCAGTTGAGTGAAGCAATTTTCTGAAGGTATTCACAGCAACCCTTCAGGAGGGCGTGGTCCATCATACCATATTGGAATAGAAGCAATCCATAGACTCTCACCCTCTGTGAAAACAAAATAAGAAACTCCTTTCCAAAGCATCATGTCCTTAGATCCAAATTTCAAAGTCAAGGCATTTTCAAAATATCTATGTTGGATTAGTTCAGCAGCATTTATAATCATATATCTTTTAACAGCTGTTGCTCTTTTCTCAGCATTCAAACAATTCGAAGAGAGCATAATAGCATATAGTATCAAAATTCTCTGTTTATTTTCCATCTTTGTGAGCTTTATTTTAACCTCTATTTTGTTTATTTTTACTTTTATTTTTTTGCTTTTTTGAGACAGGTTCTCTGTATCTTTGACCTGGAATAACTCTGTAGACCAGGCTGTCCTTGAACTCTCAGAGATCTGCCTGTCTCTGCCTCCCAAGCATTGGGATTAAAGGTGTACGCTACTATACATTGAACTCACAGAGATCTGTTTGTCTCTGCCTTCTAGGCACTGGGATTAAAGGCGTGTGCTACCATACCTTGAAGTCACAGAGGTCAATCTCCCTCTGCCTCCTAAGCATTGGGATTAAAGGTGTGTACTACCACACCCAACTACTCTCTTTCTACCTTTTTTTACTTTTAAAAACTTTTAACTTTTAGCTTGCATATATTTTTAACACACTGTAAACCATTTAGAAATTTTCTCTGTCTTTGAATCTCTCTTTACTGTATATCTCTCTTTTTCTGACCACATGAATCTTTAACTTACCAAGCAATATCAGTAGGACTAAAGCCGTGGCTTTGATGGCTGGATCCAGCCCATTCCTTAGCTTTCCAGCCTCAAGGCTGAGGTACAGGCTGTAACCATTTTTACTGCCACAACTCTATGGCATTTCAAGGTCCCTGCCAGCAAGCAAGCATCAGCAGCCTATGCTTGCAAACCACACGAACGGCCTGCATAAAAGAGTCAGAGTTTGCCCTGCCAGGACAGCCCAGAAATCCAGCATTTTAAACGGTGCAGCTTTTTTCCTGCTACAGCTGAAAACTGAAAAGCATGCATTCAGCTTTTCATCAAAACTGTTTAAGTGTTTCATGGCAGGACCTCTTAATGAGCTGCAGGGTTTTGCAGCTAAAGCTGAGTCAGGAAGCCTCTCTTAGATGAGAGCCTTGCTTGCCTCTAGCAAGCAGAGTAGACCCAAGAAATTGTTGCTACCAAGAAAACATGCTTTACTCTTTCCCAAGCTTTCTCAGGCTTTCAGTGGAGTCAGTTGTCAACACGTCTGGGCACCATTCTGTAGTAATAGGAGCAGTGGGGCTGCATCCCAAGCATCCCGGCTGCCTGGCTAGCTTATGTCCCAAAATAACAATACACAAATTGTATTCTTTTAAACACTGCTTGGCCCATTAGCTCTAGACCTTACTGGCTAATTCTGATATCCCTATCAACCCATTTCTAATAAACTGTGTAGCACCAGTCTTACCGGGAAAGATTCAGCATGTCTGACCTGGCGGCTTGCTTCATCACATGCGTCTGCCCGGGAGAGGGGAGCATGGTGTCTCTGAGCTCACTTCCTCTTCCTCCCAGCATTCTGTTCTGTTTACTCCACCCACCTATGTTCTAACCAATAAAATGGGCCAAGGCAGTTTCTTTATTAGCCAATGACCTTCCTCCATCACTTGGAGAAGAGCTAAGCACTTCTGAAAGGCCAAATCATCACTATTGTTAACAAGCAGTTCCAGTGCACCATTTGCTCTTCTTCCTGGTAGCAGAATCCTCCAGTATCCAGGAAACTACACTCAGTTCCATCATGATGTGTGACATCAACATTGACAAAGAACTCTATGCCAAAGCAGCACTAATTTGTGGCACCACCATGTACCCAGGCACCAGTAACAGAATTCAGGGGATAACCACTCTTATTCCGAGCATGACGAAGATTGAGAGCATTGTTCTTCGTGGGTACAAATACTCTGTGTGGATCATTAGGTCCATTCCAGAAGGTGTGGAGCAGCAATCAGGAGTACAGCCAGTCTAGAACCTCTATTATTCACCTCAAATGATTCTGCAAAGACTGTTACTGAGCTGTGTTTCATGTGGTTTCTTTTTTTTTGGGGGGGGTTAGTTTGTTAGATTTTATTTTTTTTATTGAGAAAAAAATTTCTGCCTCCTCCCATCCTCCCACACCCCCAACTCTTCCCTCCCCACACTCCTCTCTTCCTCCCCCCACTCCTCTCCCCCTCTCCCCACTCCTCTCCCCCTCTCCCCACTTCTCTCCCCCTCCCTCTCCAGGCTGAAGAGCAGCCAGGGTTCCCTGCCCTGTGGAAAGTCCAAAGTCCTTGCCCCTCCATCCTGGTCTAGGAAGGTGAACATCCAAACTGGCTAGGCACCCTCAAAGCCAGAACATGATGCAGGAACAAAACCCAGTGCCATTGTCCCTGGCTTCTCAGCAGCCCTCATTGTCCGCCATATTCAGAGAGTCAGGTTTTAGCCTCTGCTTTTTCAGTCACAGTCCAGCTGGCCTTGGTGAGCTCTCAATAGATCAGCCCCACTGTCCCCGTGGGTGGGTGCACCCCTTGTGGTCCTGATTTATTTGCTCATGTTCACCCTCCTTCTGTTCCTCATTGGGACTTTGGGAGTTCAGTCCAGTGCTCCAGTGTGGGTCTCTGTCTCTATCTCCATCCATCGCCAGATGAAGGTTCTTTATAAGTAACTTTACCCTTTTCCTTTGCAGCTCTTAATATTCTTTCTTTATTCTGTATGTTTTGTGTTTTGATTATTATATGGCAAGGAGATTTTTTTTTTTTGGTCCAGTCTATTCGGTGTTCTGTATGCTTCTTGAATCTTCAAAGGAATATCTTTCTTTAGGTTGGGAAAGTTTTCTTCTATAATTTTATTAAATATATTTTCTGGACCGTTGAGCTGTACTTCTTCTCCTTCTTCTATCCCAATTATTCTTAGGTTTGGTCTTTTTATTGTGTCCCAGATTTCCTGAATGTTTTGTGATGAGAATTTGTTGGTTTTGCTGTTTTCTTTGATCAGTGTGTTTATTTTCTCTATGGTATCTTCAGTGTCTGATATTCTTTCTTCTATCTCTTGTAATCTGTTGTTAGTACTTGTCTCTGTAGTTCCTGTTCGTTTACCCAGATTTTTCCATCTCCATCCTTCCCTCGGTTTGTGTTTTCTTCATTGTTTCCATTTCATTCTTCAAGTCTTGAACTGCTTCCCTTACCTGTCTGATTGCTTTTTCTTGTTTCTCTTGGTTTTCTTGGGTGTCTCTGAGCGATTTATTCATTTCCTCTACCTTTTCGTTTGTAATCTCTAATTGTTTATGGCAGTTTTTCACTTCCTGTTTAAGGTCTTCTATTAATTTCATATAGTTCAATTTGAGTCGATTTCTTCTAATTCTTCCGGAGTAGGGTGTACAATTCTTCTTATTTCGGGATCCCTGGATTCTGGTGATGTCATGTTGCCTTTCAGGTTGTTGGGGGAATTCTTGCATTGGTGCCTTCCCATCTCTTCCTTCCAATGGAGCCCGGAGAGACCTGGTGTCTTGGTCCAGTCTTTGCTGTGATTGACTTTCTGGGTGTATCTCTTCAGTGTAGAAGGAGGAACCGTTCCCGTCCAGATGGAACTCCTAGCACCAAAGCATGGACGCCTGGTATTCCAATGACCGGAGGACACAGCGGGGAACTTGGGGGGCAGGGTGGGGACAGGTAGAACACAGGACACCCTGCCGCAAAACTGAAGGTGCAAGTGCACCCTTTCCGGGGTCCTTGAGGTCTGCCCCGTAGGTAGGCTCTCACCGCTCTGGGTGGGTAGCCTTAGTGTAGGAGCAGAAAATTGTTCCTGAGCAAAGGACCTTGCAGAAAACACAGGCTTGGGGGGGTCGTGTGTAAGAAAGACAGCCCTGCAGAAGGAGCTGAGGGAGGGGGGTTTGTGCTCTCTTCTGGGACAATACGCCCCTGGATAGCACACACTCACCCATCCAGATGGGATTCCTCAGCAACTAAACAGGGCCGCCTGGTAGCCCAATGATCTGGGCACGAAAGGGTGAACAGAGCAGGGATGGGTGGTATCCAGAAGACCAGAGGAGCGGCTGGTGCACAGGCTGAAGGTGCAGGGCTCCCTTACAGGGGACCCTGAGGCCTGCCTGGTAGGCAGGCACTCACCATTCTGGGTGGGTAACCTTAGTGTAGGAGCTTAAAACTGATCTTGAGGACTGGCCCTAGCATACAGCAGGGCATGGATGTGGAGGGATGCTAGGGGCTGGGTCTTGCCTAAGAAAGACAGCCCTGCAGAAGGAGCTGGGGGAGGGGGGTTTGTGCTCTCTTGCAGGACAATACGCCCCTGGATAGCACACACTCACCCATCAGATGGGATTCCTCAGCAACTAAACAGGGCCGCCTGGTAGCCCAATGATCCGGGCACAAAAGGGTGAACAGAGCAGGGATGGGTGGTATCCAGAAGACCAGAGGAGTGGCTAGTGCACAGGCTGAAGGTGCCGGGCTCCCTTACAGGGGACCCTGAGGCCTGCCTGGTAGGCAGGCACTCACCACTCTAGGTGGGTAACCTTAGTGTGGGAGCTTAAAATTGATCTTGAGGACTGGTCCTAGCATTCATGTGGCTTCTTAACAAAATCTATCTTGTACAGAAAAAATAAGGTGACAACATTGGTATGGCTTTTTAAATCATTTCTTTAAAATTATATTGTTATTGTTGTTGTTCATTTGTTGTTTTAGACTCAGGATTTCAAAAGTGGACTAATGAAGACAAGAGTAGTTGGCTGAAGCAAGCATCCTGAAAGTTCTGCAATAAAGCTGAAGACTTCAATTGTACATATTTTATAGTCATTCCAGGTATCCATAATGCTCTTGCCCTCTCAAAAGCTGGTTCCCATTACCAAAAGGAGTATAAACCTATCTACCCTGAGTCCATGCCTAAGAGGTGACAACATTGATTTTTGTATGAATTATGTACTGCAAAAGTTTTTTTTAATCTTCTGCCTTAATCCTTTTTTTAAACAGCTTCATTTATGATATTATACCAAATAGACCCCATCTTTTTTTTTAATTTATTTATTTATTAAGGATTTCTGCCCACTCCCCACCACTGCCTCCCATTTCCCTCCCCCTCCCCCATGAAGTCCCCCTCCTTTATCAGCTCGAAGAGCAATCAGGGTTCCCTGACCTGTGGGAAGCCCAAGGGCCGCCCACCTCTATCCAGGTCTAGTAAGGTGAACATTCAAACTGCCTAGGCTCCCCCAAAGCCAGTACGTGCAGTAGGGTCAAAAACCCACTGCCATTATTCTTGAGTTCTCAGTATTCCTCATTGTCCGCTGTGTTCAGCTAGTCTGGATTTATCCCATGCTTTTCCGGACCCAAGCCAGCTGGCCTTGGTGAGATCCCGATAGAACATCCCCTATGTCTCAGTTTGTGGGAGCACCCCTCGCGGTCCTGAGTTCTTTGCTCGTGCTCCCTCTCCTTCTGCTCCTGATTTGGACCTTGATGTTTCTGTCCGGTGCTCCAATGTGGGTCTCTGTCTCCTTTCATCGCCTGATGAAGGTTAATATTCAGGAGGATGCCTATATGTTTGTCTTTGGATTCACCTTCTTATTTAGCTTCTCTAGGATCGCGAATTATAAGTTCAATGTCCTTTATTCATGGCTAGAAACCAAATATGAGTGAGTACATCCCATGTTCCTCTTTTTGGGTCTGGCTTACCTCACTCAGGATAGTGTTTTCTATTTCCATCCATTTGTATGCAAAATTCAAGAAGTCCTTGTTTTTTACTGCTGAGTAATACTCTAATATGTATATATTCCATACTTTCTTCATCCATTCTTCCATTGAAGGGCATCTAGGTTGTTTTTTTTTTTTTCATTTTAGATGGTCATCATGCCCCTACTTTTTGATCAACCTGAGATGTAGAAAAAAAATTTGGTCTACTTAGGAGTTGATTGAGGTGTGGAGGTAGGGCTTGCCTGTATACTGAATTGAGAATTGAGACTAGTTGAATAAAAGTACACACCTTACAAACAAAAAAAGTAGGTTTTTCACACTGAGCAAAGCCATTTGATCTTTTTGTAAACATTTACACACAAGCAATGACTACCCTCCTTTTCTTCATTCGTATGTAGCAATACACTAATATTTTAATTTTTAACACCATCAATTAGTAATTAATCATATTTTAAACAATATGAACCTTTATCATAGATCATTTGACCAGTTTCCACTAAATTCAATATATAGAGAAAACAGGATACTTTATGATGATGATGTCATCTCATATTTAAGTATGATGGATGCCCAAAGAGAATGTAACTGACATTATTTGCATATTGCAAATTGGGAAACTGTCCTAGTTAGAGTTTCTATTATGATGATAAAACACCATTACCAAAAGCAACTTGTGGAAGAAAGGATTTATTTCAGACTACAGTCAGTCATTGAAGGAAGTCAGGGAAGAACCTCAAACAGGACAGGAACAAGGACACAGGAGCTTATGCAGAAGCCATGGAGGGGCTAAGCTATTGAGTGGTAGAACCCAAGTGGGTTCCAGAGTCTCAAATGTATTCTTCTTAAACATTATTATTATATACCTGCTCTTTCCATGCACATATACACATATAAACACCAACTTAGGGAATTTTTTAAGTATAGTGGTGTAGGCTAAAGAACATTCCACCCTGAACCCTTGAAGAACAAGTAATCACCATGATGGCCCATCAACTCTGAATATTATATTCCAAATATTTTACCATAATGGTCACAAAAATCAGGACTTAGAGCTGATACATCATTTTCATATATATTTCAGACCCTTTTACACTTTCCCAGTGGTCCCGATAATGTTGTTCATATCCAAAGGATCTAGGTAACAACTGTGTATTTCATTGTGGCATCTCTATGTCATGTTTTAGTTCCTATCACTAGAATAATTGATAAGTTTAACTTTATGACTATGCAACTTATAGACCAGTTACTTTATGAATTATATCTCAGCTAAACTTGTCTGCTAATTAACAGGATGTAATTTTGTTACATACTGAAAGAAGTGTTACAAAAGCAACACTTTACCTATTTCATTCCATCTTCAAATTGTGTACGATTTAATTTTTACCCAATAACAGACAGTCGTCATGTTGATCAGTTTTAAGGCAGTATATTTTATTTTCTTCACTGTAGTATCAGTCTTTTGATACCTTGATATTAATAAAAATAATTATTTACTAATGGTGCCCCATGAAAGTCACTTATAATTTCCTTGTGACATGTTTCCATTATTAATTGAGAATTTGATATTTTGTAACAAAGTAAGACATTCTAGGTTCATGGAGTGAGTGCTTTGTTGATCCTAGTCCCTTAAAATGCCACTTCCAAATTTTCATTTATTCAGAATCCAAGCTCTTAGCCATGGTTATACTCTTTAATATCAGCCTGAACTACCACCGGCTCTTTATTGTACAAATAATAACATGCCCGCTAACAAAGATTCAAACAAACACACTCAGATATCTCATTTGTGATTCCTGAAATCATTAATTTATGGTTTTGGGGAGAATTTCAGTGGATAAGAGCATTTTGCTCTACAAACAATGGGACCTAAATATAACAAAATGCCTATTCACATGTATAAATAGAGAATATAGAGAAAGAGGGCAGCTTTTCTCTGAGGCAGTCCATGGAAAGAAGAAAAAGTATGAAGTGGTAAGGTTATAAAATTAACCCTATACATGTCTCTAAAAGTATTCATGTATTCATTCCACAGGTCTTTATTTTTCTTTTTTTTATTGAAAAAAAAATTCCGCCTCCTCCCAACTTCCCATTTCCCTCCCTCTCCTCCCACTCCTCTCCCCCTCCCCCCACTTATCTCCCCCTCCCTCTCCAGGTTGAAGAGAAGTCAGGGTTCCCTGCCCTGTGGAAAGTCCAAAGTCCTCCCCCCTCCATCCTGGTCTAGGAAGCTGAACATCCAAACTGGCTAGACTCCCACAAAGCCAGAACCTGAAGTAGGATCAAAACCCAGTGCCATTGTCCTTGGTTTCTCAACAGCCCTCATTTTCTACCATATTCAGAGAGTCCGGTTTTATCTCATGCTTTTTCAGTCCCAGTCCAGCTGGCCTTGGTGAGCTCCAAATAGATCAGCCCCACTGTCTCCGTGGGTGGATGCACCCCTTGTGGTCCTGACTTCTTTGCTCATTTTCTCCCTCCTTCTGCTCCTCATTGGGACTTTGGGAGCTCAGTCCAGTGCTCCAGTGTGGGTCTCTGTCTCTATCTCCATCCATCGCCAGATGAAGGTTCTATGGTGATATGCAAGATATTCATCAGTATGACTATAGGATAGGATCATTTCAGGTTCCCTATCCTCAGCTGCCCCAGGAACTAACTGGGGACCACGCCTTGTGCACCTGGGAGCCCCTCTAGGTCCAAGACTCTTGCAAACCCTAAGATGGCTCCCTTAATTAAGATATGTGCTTCCCTGCTTCCCTATCCAACCTTCCTTTATCCCAATCATCCCGTTTCCCCAAGTTCCCCCCATTCTCCCCTTCTCACTTTTCTCTCCCCTTCTCCCCTTACCCCCCCCTTCCACCCAACCCCCAAGATCTCACTTTAAATACAAACAGCCAGCTGTGAGAGAATGGGTAAAGTAAATTCTCTTTATCCTGACCTACCACTTTTGATTTAGTACAAATTGCTGTCATTCTTTAGTTTCTGATTCTATATATGTATATTCACTTTTCTTGAAATCTCATGAAAACTGACATAAACCATGAAAATGAAGACCTTCCAAACTTGAGACTCTGCAGAGATGAACTTGGACCCAATCCTGCTTCTGCTATTTTTTAGATAGTTACTTAGAGCATCACTACCACTCTGTCCTTATAGGGGATAGAAGAGAAAGAAACTCTCTGGTTCTCTAAATCTTTCTTAGTTGTACAGTTTAAAGACCTTGAAATGATATTATAGTCAAAAACATAAAAAAGTATTGGCTAAGAAACTACTTTCTTGAAGCATACTTTTGATCATACTCTCTGACTTTCGTTATATTCCCTTTCATCCATACCCATACCAAACCATCCTTAAGACTCACTGATGCTATTTGCAGCATAGATGCCCTTTTCTTCTCTAGTTTCAGCTAAAGCACTCACATTCATCTGAACAACCACTTCTTCAGTATTCTATTATAAACTCAGTCTATACTCTGGACTTTCTCAGTACTATGTTCAGAGTATGCCTTTCGTCTTGAAGAGGGAATCATTTTATCTCACCTCGTCCATCCTTGTAATACCTAATTGGCTTTTCAGTATGTGCAGTCTTAGTAATATAGCCATCCAAGATCTTTATGATTCACCTACAACTACTTCCCCAGCTCATTCTAGAACAACCATATTCCTTACTAACGTAATTATTATTCTCTTCCAACGCAATGCTTTATCGTCATCTATCTTATTTTTTAGTTTATGGTCACTCTTCATCCTCCAGTAGAAAACATCTGCACACACTATTCTGTCTCCATATTCTGTCACTCTTCACATACCTATTTAACATCACCTCAGTCTACAAATCCAGAATGAACAAAATTTGCTCAGAGAATCTTTTATTAATCAACTAGAATAAGTCATGTTTGTATTAAAGAATCTCTATACATGTGTCTCTTTTTCTCTACATTGTCATATTTGTAATTTCAGATCTATTTCCCAGTTACAAAACTAGTTTGTTTTCTGCACTACTCAGTGTCCTTGACAGGTAGGTTATTTGAATTGCTCAATAACACATTATTCTCATCATTAATACAAAATATTAATTACATCATTAACAGGTTTTGTTTTGCAGTCAAACTATAAAGTGAAAGGTAAGATACAGTGAGTTACTTTTGAAATTTTAATGTTTAAGTCAATGTTTCGAATATCTACTGGGGTAATAAAACTTAAGCAGCATTGACATAAACTCTGAGTAGATTTATATGCCATTATATATGTAATAGTTACTGTAACAACTCTAAGAAAGTACAGGTGGCAGAAATTCTAATGGCTTCCTACTTCTGATTAAATGCATTACTTATTTCCTGAGAGTTTGTGGCTATATCTTCTAATGGAAAGAAATTAATTAGCCTTTGTCAATGACTTAAACCCTTTTCCTATAGCTCATACATATCTTATAGACTTTTCCCTCTTCTACCTATTAAGTAATGGCCAAATACTCGTAAAAACATTTAGTGTTGATAAGTTATCCCCTCAAATTGGGAATTCCAAAGATGAGACAAACAGCCAGAGAGCACATTCTATTATGGGAAAAGTAACAGACTCCTGGATCAGAGAGGTAAAGTGAGAAGAGATTTTATATTTATGGCTTGCCAAATTTTCTTTTTCCAACTACAGAAAGATATTCACTGTGACCAAGGCCCATACCTAGGCGTTATTATGCCAGGAAGAAAGGAAGATAACAGACTGCTGAACATTGACTTCTTGGTGTCTAATACAATGCCAGCATGTAATGGATCTCAGGAATAAACAATATGAATAAATCGTTTAAGAACCATGCAAATGAATGAAGCATCATTAAAAATAAAATTATTAAAGGAAGCACTGAAAACACACACACACACACACACACACACACACACACACATCAATGACCACATTTCCAAAGCCAGATTGTAAACTAAAGTTACAGCTTTCACTTAATTCTGACCAATGTGCTCAAAATTTGAAGGTGTTTTGGTATCAGTTCTCCCCAGATATTTCTGACTATGAGGTCAAAAGGTCCCTTCAGTAACAGATGCATCTAATACAAATTAATATCAGGTGAAATTAGTGCCACATTTTAGCTATCCTTCAAATTCCATCTCAATGTGTATTTGCATTTGCTTCTTTGGCCTCAAGAGTGTCATATCACCCACCAGCGACACACACCTATTAAACAATGTTTCCGGACTCTGTTTTGATGATCTGGCACCTGACAACTAGAAGAGAATACAAACCTAAAGATTCTCACAGGACCTTTAGCTTGTTTTGAGGAGTCTAGAAAAAAAAAGAGATTGAAATTACACACTTAATCAGTGTGTTTGGAGAAAATGTTGGAAATTTTATTTTACCCTCATGGGACAGATAGTTCTTGCAATCATTATTACTCAGAATTTTCCCCACCAAATGCAAAGCTTAAAGATGCAAAGTACTGTCAAGGATGATGTTTATATTATAATAATCTGCACCCAAGCATAATATATAGAGACAAGTAATTTGCATATTCATATATACACACATTAATGATAGCAATATAATTCATATTTATATGGCATAAATACGTAAAAAAATAAATGTATGGTTAGAAACCCCCTTTACTTGAAGAAAATAGTTGAAGCAAAGAAAATATTAACTGAAAAGAAAATATAGTTGCTTTAATTGATATTTTATTTTGTTTAATTTTGCTATAGTTATGAATTGTAATATAACTATCTGGGTTTTTTGATGGTCACATGAGACCCCTGTGAAAGGGTTGTTTGATCCCCAAAAGGTCATGACCCACAGGTTGAGAACTTCAGATTAGAATATGTAACATACAGTATTCAAGTATCTTTATTATGAAGTCCTAACCTGTTTCCCTGTGTACATCATATCTCCTTTTTTATTAACTGGCATATCTTTGAATTGTTTGTAAATGATGTACAACATACATAAATAAATAAAATATCTTGACTGACTATTCTTAGGGAAAGTTGTCCAACTGAATATACAGCTTAGTTCTTCTCTCAAAAAGAAGAAGGTTTGAAAATAGAACTCATATGTATTTTGAAATTAAAATAAAAAGGGAGAAAGTTGCTTTCCAAATAAGAGGATGGCCAACACAACCAGCAGTCTGAACTTCAAATACTTTTTTGTTTCAAGAGTCACATAGCTAGTGAGAACAAAGAAAGAAATAAAATCTATGTTCCTTTTTCATACTGCACCATGAAGGGCAACATTCAGCTCTGTTTTTAATTTCAAGCAGTCAAACTATAAAAAGGAGCATTATTGTAGTGTCCTTGAGATGACTTATGAAAGCCTTTCAAAAGATTAAAGTGCTAGTGGTTCTATGTAAATGTCTCGATTGAAATTGAAATTCTTAAAAATAAATGTTTACCCTGCTTTACATTTAGGGGAAAAAACACAATGCCTCACCCATAAGCAGAGTGAATGGTTAAGTGGGTTAACTTCCTCTTGTCCTAAACTTAATGAATGGTATGGATACCTTCATTGTGGAAATACACAGCTTTTTGTTTCTTTATTGATAGCATTCTTTTTTTGAGACAAAATCTCATGATATAATTCTGGCTGGCTTAGAATACTATGTAGATGGGTTGGCTTCTCAAACATTAAGATTTGCCTGCCTCTGCATCCTTAGTGTCATGTGCCACCATGCCCAGCCTGTTAATAGCATTCTTAATTTTGTCCTCTTCTTATTTTCTCATTTGTTTACCCCATCAACTATAAACCTAAAAATTTAAGCCATCCGTACTGTGCAAGTTATATATCTAGAAACTGATCTTGTTCAGCATGTTATAAGCATGTATCTAATATTATGTTTCTTAAAATATAGTTGACTCTGTGTGGAGAGAAATTCTTCCTAGTTCATAACCTAAGCTTGACTAGCATGTCATCAACCTAGAATATATTATACACATTTCAGGAAAGAGAATAAACTAGATGTTGAGAGACAAATTCCTCAAACAGAATATTAAAACCTGCAAAACCCCAACATAACCAAATGTCAGGAAGAAGAGGGGAGTTGGACACACAGTCTCACCCCAAACTGTGGAGCTATTGGCAAATGTTAACAACTACTGGGAGAGGAAGACACACTTTTCCCTAAGAGCGTGTAGCCCCTATAACTCAACATTCTCCGAGAGAAGACTACACATTAAAAAGTATTTGATTGACACAATATTGGTTGGGTATGAAAGGAGGACAGAGAAATGGGAAAGTGTTGAGAGCAGAGGATGAGATCAAAACACATTGTATGAAACTGAAAGAACCAAGAAGAAATTGTAAAAATTATAAAACCAGAAAACTTTACAATGCTAAACATGGGATCTTAGATATTCCTCTTAAGGCTTAGGTGCACTTGTAATAGAATAAGAATATAAATAAAGGACCTACAAATGATAACAAAAATAATAATAATAGAGGCCCACAGGGAGGAACTACTGGCTATCATGTTTAGAGCATGTGCTACACTGCCCATCCATTCCCACTGAGTTACAGATGTTTGCAAAGTTCAGACTCATGATCCCACACTGAGTGGATAAAATATTCTCCTCTAGAGATTTAAATCCAGAATTCAAAAATAGCAATTCAATCTTTTTTATGTGGCTTTAAATTTGAAAGCTGTAAAGTAGCCACATTTTGACCCATGGACATAGGAACAAAAAGAATAGTCATTGTTATAAGACAGAGAAGAAGAAAAGAAAGAGAAGCAGAAAATCAATAGTATCCCCTGGGTTGAAGGCTGCTTTCTATTTCCTGATTCTGGTCTGGTTTTCAGACCACATGCTTTTCTGTCTATATTTGTTTGGAAAAGCTATTTCAACAAAGTACTACATATTGGATACATTTAGAAGTTTATTTACTCACCACTCTTTAGACTAGATGTCTGAGGTCAAGGTATGTCAGGAGGTTGGCATTCTTTGAATCACATAGATCACAATAAAATTATAGATGGCTGTATTTCCATATGATGACTTTATATTATCCCCACTCCATGTGAGGATACATCATAATTTTGTATTTCATAGCCATATATTAAGCATTCAAGTTAGAAGGTTTAACTCTAACATTTTCATACACACATGTAAGGTACTTTGATTATATCCTCTGTGTTACCTGCCCTTTTCTTTTCCTATAATTTTGCTCCTTCCATTTAAAGATCTCAAAATCCAGTCATGTTCCTAGAACTCTCATGTTAAGACTGCATTATATAAACATCAAGAACACAACTCAGCCTGTAACTCCTCTGGTTCCACAAGTCAAAATTTAAATTTACATAATCCATAAGAAACTATATGTCTTAGTATTGCAGTCAAGGAAATGCAAGAACAATAGCCAAATAATAGCTGAAAGCTATTAAGTTACCACAGTATTTTAGAAAACACCATGAAAAGTTCTAATTTGGCATGCATTAAAATTTCCCTATAATTGTCTGTATCCCCTTTTCTATTTAAAATCCTAGTCATTGTAACACAGTAGCTAATCTTAGTATAGTCCCCTTCCCTGTTGTTACTTTCCAGTCCTCCATGTCTAAACTAAGTTAATTATTTTCTGTTATTACTAATATGCCTTCTTGTTCCATGATTAATTCTTAGTGTCAGTAAAATTATAAAATCAGTTTTAAATCCTTTCATTTCCACTCAACAGTAATTGCCCTAATTTGCCATAAAAGAAAATCCTGCTTACCTATTTGAGTTTATTTTCTGTTACCATGACTACTTTTATGTGTTAGTAACCCTATATACACTTTTCAAATTCTGAAGAAATGACTTAAATTTTTTTCCTGTCTAACGTTAGGATGCCTTGGCACCAATCTGGAATGATGAACACAAGCATTACTCTCAAGGCAATGAAGCTCTGATTACTCTTACTTTCCTATCAAGAAGCTCAGTAACATATTTACGTGTTAATTATAGCTAGGAATACTGCAACTCTAAAAACATAAATCAATAAATAATTTTATGAAATTAGGTGACAGATACTAAAATACCTCTACTTGTCCTCATAATCCTAGATCTTCTAGAGACACAAACAACACCTAGAGCTATTTGTGTCTTCACTGGATTAAGTAACTGAAGGGAGGAGACCAAATTTATGCTTAGTAAAGACAATGGTTGTGAGTGCATGTACCAATGTGTAACTAAGCTAAATTTTAATGAATTTTTGGGCAGGTGTGAAAGTTCTGGAAAATCAGAAGCTACACACAATGATCAAAGTAACAATTGGACTGAATGAAGGCAATAAAGGCATGCGTAGGGTAACCTAGGATTGAAAAGCTTAGAATACAAGCTATGATGATGTGTCTACAACTCTTTTGCACTCTCTGAAATAAAGTGTTATTATAAATGTATCCTGGGCAGTGTACAAAGGACATGTATCTTACCATTTACCAGTCCAAGTGGCAGCAAACTAGCATAATAAGTAATACTATTAAATTTCTATTCAATGTCACTCGAATTATGTGGGTCTCCTTATTTCCTCTCTTATGTACCTGATGTTTTTCTCTTGTAACCTACTAAGGACATTCTTATTCAAGCAGAATTCTCCGAGGCTATGGAATTTGGCTCTTATTTGGCACAATACCATTAAATATATTATGAACAAATTTTGCTCAGTGCATTTTAAATGTGCCTGTAAAAAATCACTTGCTTCCTCCAACACTAATCCAGGGAATTTCTCATTCTCTCAGGATAGTAATCTGCTTGGCTATTTGTTAGCTCCCTTAGCCTTTTTGTCTTACATTTTATAGTCTTCCTTATAATTTAAAATTCTCTTCCATCCCTCCAAAGGGAGTCCCAAAATTTGTATGTATTATATATAATAAATATTGTGCTGTGTTAGACCAGAAAAATAGAGTCTTGGGGCATCTTTAGAGATCCATTGCAACCAATTAGCATGACTTATTTATTTTCTATATATTTTCATTCTCTATGATGTCTTTCATCCAAGGCCCTCAGATATTTTTCGAAAATATGAACTAACCATCACACATCCTCTAGAGATAAAAGCAGACAAGGGGATAGAAGGGAAAGCCAATAATATAGTATTCCAAAGGAAAAAAATCCCCTATCTATTACATTAAAAAAAAAGATCAGTCTTGGGACCATTCATATAAAGGCAAAGACTTTAAAATGCAACCTAGAAGAAAAGTTCCTCTTCATAAAAAGGAAAGAACATGGGCATTCAGATTTTATAAATGAATTACTTTGTATTCCCCTCTCAGGGAATCTCTGCAATACAAGAACTCTAATAGATAGCATTTCTGGGTTTATAAGGTTTAAAATGATCATATGTGACTCTCAATGGCAACTTTTCTCAGGACGGAGGGAGACAGAGAAGATGACCTTGAAGAGGAATAGAGTTAAGGCAATGGATCAATTTCTGCAATAGGCAAATGTTCACCGTAAGCCATAAAGGTAGTATTAGAAATGTGGATACTTTTGTGGATCAGTGCACAGCAGTCAAGGCTGAAGAAAAAAGGTTTAGAAAAAATGAAAAATAAAATATCAAACTTATTCACTTACAATGATAACTAATTTGTGTCCTTTCTCCTTACATATTCAGAGAAGGAATTGCAGACACTGACAGAGAATTCTAAACTATGTCCTCCAGACATGCTCAAGTTTCTGCTTTACTTGCTACATTACCTATTGTAAAAGACAGAATGACATAGAGGAAAGAAATTGCCTGAGTTATAATATTATTTATTATCATGTCTCACTGCCTCATATAAGCATGCATTTACATTTTCAATATTAAAATTTTAAGGATTGGAAATGCCATGTTTATGCTAGGCAGTGAGAGAAGATAATATCACTTATTGGGTGGATATAATATATGAAACAATGAAAATTTTCAGGATCATAGTCTTCTCTAACTAATAATAAAAATTACAATGTATATGCTATCAATATTTTAAGGAGCTAGACAAAGCAGTGGGAAGTCAGAAACTTTAAACAACGTGCCAATATCACAAGGCTAGTGAGCTCCAGTAACCATTGGTCTATCTAATTTCAAAATTCTTTACCATATTTTTATGACTTACTTACATTTTTATTCTTTGAAATCATAAATTAAAGAAAGAAGTTGATGTTGTCATCACAATTGATAATAATAGAATTATCACTTTCAAGTAACAATAAAATTATTTTATTTTAATCTAATTATTGACACTGAGATTACAAGTTAAAGGTAAAGCTAAGGGATATCTACTTTATTCGAGGATAATCATCACCCAGTTATTTATATTGCATCTAAGAAAATGGAAAGTTTGGTGACATATCAGGCCATTGTGGTGTACATGATAGTCAAAAGTCTACTTATGGCAACAGGTGTCTCATGAGACCTGACTGATCCAAATGAAATATTAAATAAAAATTTACCCTTTAAAATGAAATCCACAATTTGAAGAAACTCTGACTATAAGGGTCTCCTTGATGTGAGATGTTTCTGTAAAATAGCCATTTGGAGCTACTGAGATGGTGCCTTGAAATATATCTTTTTTTTTATTTTTTTTAATTAATTTATTTATTTTTTAATTAAAGATTCAGTCTCTTCCCCGCCACTGCCTCCCATTTCCCTCCCCCTCCCCCAATCAAGACCCCCTCCCTCCTCAGCCCGCAGAGCAATCAGGGTTCCCTGCCCTGTGGGAATTCCAAGGAACCCTCACCTCCATCCAGGTCTAGTAAGGTGAGCATCCAAACTGCCTAGGCTCCCACAAAGCCAGTACGTGCAGTAGGATTAGAAACCCATTGCCATTGTTCTTGAGTTCTCAGTAGTCCTCATTGTCCGCTATGTTCAGTGCTGAAAGGAGACAGAAACAGAGACCCACATTGGAGCACTGGACAGAAATCTCAAGGTCCAAATCAGGAACAGAAGGAGAGAGAGCACGAGCAAGGAACTCAGGACCTCAAGGGGTGCACCCGCACACTGAGACAATGGGGATGTTCTATTGGGATCTCACCAAGGCCAGCTGGCCTGGGTCTGAAAAAGCATGGGATAAAATTGAAATATATCTTTCTAAAACTCTTTCAGACCTGGTGAGATGTCTCAGCGGGTAAAGGTTCTTGTCACCAAGTCTGTCAACCTGAGTGTGATCCCCACAGTCCACTTGACAGAAGGAGAAAGTCTACTCCAAGAAGTTTCCTTTGGCCTCCTACATGTGTACTGTCACATGTATATACTCCTCCCACACACATACACACACACACACATGTACACACGAACACACACTACACACATACATACATACACACATATACACACCCATTATTATGAAATGTAGCAAAATTAAAGAAGTATTTCTAGTGAAAGATTTTTTTGAACAGGACATATATCTTGCATTTTTATATCTGTTAGTTTATGAGCATAAGTTAAAAAATAAAAATGTAATCTCACTATATGGAATAAAAATCAACAGTTAAAGGTGCATTTGTTTTACCCCTCTTGTGACACAATAACATATATAGAATGTTAGACATCATCTGTCCCAATGATTATGAGGAGTCATAAGAAAAGACTTCTAAGAACTGTTTTCTGCTTCTGTTCCTAGCTAGTTTAAATTTTCTTAACCATCCATTTACTCAGTTCACTACAACTATTTTACATGGTCATTTAAAATCTTTCAATGGCTACCAGGGCTGTTAGCTTAAATGCAAACTCCTTAGTATTGCATGTATGCCCTTCCTTCATCTTGTTCCTATGAGCCTCTCTGCCCTGTTTTTCAACATAACCTACTTGGCACTCAGATATCCACCTCACCTTGACTTCTTTCAGTTCCCTAAATTGTTATGACTTTTTATCCTAATCTTTCAGAAACAGCATTTTTTTCATACATTTTCAAGCCTATGGAAGCATTAGCTCATCCTAGAGTTTGTCCATGGGCTGAGGACCCACATTCACTTTCTAGACTACTGCCATTCCCTGCCATCCTAACTGCTAGACTTTGAATATTCATAAAGCTTCACATTCATAAATTTGAGCATTTGGGAGCCTGAAAGATGACTCCGTGGGTAAAAGCACCTGCTGCCAAGTTTGACTGTATTAGTTCAATTCCCACATAGTGGAAGAAGCAGGGAAAAGATTTTGGTTAGTTGCCCTCTGACCTAGACATGCAAGTCATGGCATTCATGATAAGCAATAAATAAGTTAATGTATAACAGATAAACCCTGTTTCAAAAAAAAACAAAAATAAAAAACTAAGCATTCATAAAGCACAAATTTGATGATGTCATAGAGTTCCTGAAGAAAACTGACTCTGCTACCTGAGTAGTTTTCAGTTGTTAAAGTTCCTCCACTAAGGATAGATGTTCTTGATTTCTTTTCCCATCTATTATTAAATTTTGAATTTTTAGTAATAAAATAACCCATTTTACTTATATATAGCATGACTTAATAAATTTTATGTTATTTATTTCTTGATTTCATATATTTGTTTCATCAACAAAATATTTGAAATTTTATTACAGATTCAAGTATAACAATAATTAAAGTAGTGAAAACAGAAAAGATAAAGTTGTCAATCAATTTACATTTCAAAGTCCTGTCTTGACCACTGTGGTATTATTTTGTTTGTACTTTTAATAAGTAAAGCTTGCCTGAATATCAGAGTGTGGATCTAGCCACACTAGTTAGTTATCTACAGAAGCCAGGCAGTGGTGGCACACACCTTTAATCCCAGCACTAGGGAGGTAGAGACAGGAAGTGATATGTCTGCACAGAGAGAAGAATATAAGTCAGGAGGAGACAGGCGCTCAGCCCATTCAGTATGAGTGCTTGTAGAGACAGGATACCCCATTCGGTGTGAGGATTTTGTAGAGGTAGGAATTAGTGGTTGGCTGTTCTGCTTCTCTGATCTTTCAGCATTAACTCTATATCTGACTCCAGGGTTTTTTTTACTAAGACCAATTAGAATTCACAATATAAACCACTGAAGATGTTCTTAACTCACAAGAATTTCAACATGCTTTCAATTTTATAAATGAAATATGTAGCAGTTTATGCTTATTCGGAGCTGTAGATTAAGCACAGAGCCACCTCACACATGCTAGATAATTGTTCGACCATTCAATTTTATCCAAAGCACAATAAAAATTTGAAATCTTCTGGATATGTTAGTGTTCTAAAAGAATATTGATAACAAAATTGTATGGGCAAACCAATAGTGTTTCTTTTCAATTCAAAGGGCTGTATCATGAGTACAAAACATACTTCAGCCATTCAGCAGTACAATACAAGTAAAGTGGGCATTCAGTGGTGAAATGTTGACACAAATTACAGGTTAGGTACTAGATTCAATTAGCAAGGTTCAATGCCCAAAACAAAACACAAATTGTGGACAGCACCATCTCATATGTCAGGAGTATGAATGAATAAAAAAATGAGGAAATCCAGTTCACACAGAATTTTTCTTTTCTTCTTCCTGGTCACTATGCTGTAAGATGTTCTGCTCTAGCACATACTCTGACAAGAGTCAAATTAATCTTTCCTTCTTTGCATTTTTCCCACTGTGCACATTTTCATGCTGATAAAACATCTAACATCCTCACCCAATAAAGGTTCTTCTTGATTCAAAAGATGAAATATTATTTGATGCAGATAGACTCATTGCTGAGGAGCTGGAGAGATGTTCATACTGATATTGCAGACGACCTAGGTTTGGTTCCCAACACTCATTTCAGGCATCTCAAAACACCATGCAATTCCATTTCAATTTCTACATCTAGCACTTCTCTAACCCACACGCCCTGATGGCATGCAACATGCAAGCATGTGGCATATATAACTCATGCAGACATACCCTTAAATATAAATTAAGAAAAATAACTCATCCAGGCGGTGGTGGCGCACGCCTTTAATCTCAGCACTCAGGAGGCAGAGGCAGGTGGATCTCTGTGAGTTCGAGGCCAGCCTGGTCTATAAGAGCTAGTGCCAGGACAGGCTCCAAAGCTACAGAGAAACCCTGTCTCAAAAAAACAAAAACAAAAAAAAAGAAAAAAATAACCCAAAACTCAGAGATCATCACAATAGAGTGACTACGAATATTGTACGATTCACAGGTCAGGAGGCCCAGGGTAAGACAGTACTTTATGGATCTAACAAAACTGATGGAGGAAGGTCATTGGTTAATTAATAAAGAAACTGCTTGGCCCTGATAGGTTAGAACATAGGTGGGTGGACTAAACAGAACAGAATGCTGGGAGGAAGTGAGCTCAGACGCCATGTTCCCCTCTCCTGGGCAGACGCGATGAAGCAAGCCGCCAGGTCAGACATGCTGAATCTTTCCTGGTAAGACTGGTGCTACAGAGATTATTAGAAATGGGTTAAAGCAAGATATGAGAGCCAGTAAGAGGCTAGAGCTAATGGGCCAAGCAGTGTTTAAATGAATACAGTTTGTGTGTTGTTATTTCAGAGCATAAGCTAGCCAGGCGCCTGGGAGCAGGGTGGCAGGAACACATCCCGCAGCTCCTTCAACACAAGACCACTGCACACATAAACTCACAGCAACTGCTTTCCTGCACAAGACCAAAACAGTCAATATTTCAGTTTGGAGTGTAGAGGGATTCATTAATTTCCATTTGTGGGATATTTTGATCATATTCAGGCATTCTCCAAGACTGTCAATAAAGTTTACCTTGAATCAGAGGGTGGAGATAGCTAATAGCTAATCAAAAGTATCCATAGAAGTTTTGGAGGACCCAGGACATAAAGGGAGAAACAGGAAGTGCTAGGGAGAGGCTTAGAAAGATTTTTGGCTTTTTGAATTGAGCAAGAAGAGAAGAAATCACGCATTGCTTCTCTGGAGCTTTCTGATCAATTATGTTCTTAACCCAATATTTGATTCCTGAGTTTTTACTTATAAAGAATAATTAGATAAAGGCTTAATTCTCACCAATAGCTGAAGTGTTATGAATAGTTAACAAATGCTTGGTAAGGAGAATATCTTTTCTTTAACCATGTGGCTACCTTGGTCAACAATTCTCCATTGGACATAGTTCCTGATCCATGACTATATAGGCAGTATAAATTGTACTTTGAGGATTATTTAAAAAAAGAAGACATGAAATTTGGAGAGGTGGGGAGAAAACAACTGGGTCTGAGAAGAATTGGGGGAGGAGTAAAGGGTGAATATGATCAAAATATATTGTATAAAATTGTCAGGTAATTAATAAGATATATTTAGAAATAAATGTGAATAAATCTTTAAAAAAGTCATCACTGAGAAGATACTGAATAAGTTGGAAAAGAGTATAAAGGAAAAGATTAAAGAACAGGGCCTCCAGGAAATGTACATTTCATTAAACATATTGCACATTAAGTTGTGAATGTAGTTTAAATTTTTGAGATGATAAGCAAGGCCTAATTTTTATCCAATCATTTATATGTACATATTTCACAGAAAATGGAAATGAAATTAAAATCCTCAGAGATTTAAAATATGAGTATGCTTGCTAGAATATAAAAAATGTTTTATTCTATCTAAAACAAAGCAGGGAAGCAATAAATATGGATATAAGTAATTAGATTGATGACATATCAAAATAAAACTCCAGAACATCTTATTTTTAAAGGATAATGCCTTTTCTAGTTATGAAGAATTTATATAAAAGAATGGTAAATTCTTTCCACTTAATTCACAAAACTTTATATCAGCCTTCCCACCTCGGCTTTTATCAGTTTATTCATTCAACAAATATCTATTAACTTTTTATTACTATAAATCCAGAGTAGTCTTAAGTGATAGTTACAACAGAGGCATAATTAAAATGTAGTACTTACTATCAAGGAGTTCACAGTCAATCAAAAATCAATGGCAGTACATCAATTATTATGTTAAAACTTAGAATGAGAAATGACACAGTTTGATATAGAAGGCATAACAAAGACAATGTTCTTCTGGGAGATTGTGGCTACTGGTAAAAATGGCAAAGAAAGCACACTGGAAATGTTATAGACATGCTAGATCCCCAAAAGATGATAACGGAAATTCTTGTTGCCTTATAGAAATAAATTCTTTTTATTTATTTATTTTTTTAATTGAGAAAAAAATGTCCGCCTCCTCCCATCCTCCCACTCCTCCCCCTCTCCCACTCCTCTCCCCCCCCACGTTTCTCCCTCTCCCCCCCACTTCTCTCCCCCTCCCTCTGCAGTCTGAAGAGCAGCCAGGGTTCCCTGCCCTGTGGAAAGTCCAAAGTCCGTGCCCCTCCATCCTGGTCTAGGAAGGTGAACATCCAAACTGGCTAGGCACCCGCAAAGCCAGAACATGATGCAGGATCAAAACCCAGTGCCATTGTCCCTGGCTTCTCAGCAGCCCTCATTGTCCGCCATATTCAGAGAGTCCGGTTTTATCCCCTGCTTTTTCAGTCACAGTCCAGCTGGCCTTGGTGAGCTCTCAATAGATCAGCCCCACTGTCTCCATGGGTGGGTGCACCCCTTGTGGTCCTGACTTCTTTGCTCATGTTCACCCTCCTTCTGTTCCTCATTGGGACTTTGGGAGTTCAGTCCAGTGCTCCAGTGTGGGTCTCTGTCTCTATCTCCATCCATCGCCAGATGAAGGTTCAATGGTGATATGCAAGATATTCATCAGTATGGCTATAGGATAGGATCATTTCAGGTTCCCTATCCTCAAATGCCCCAGGAACTAACTGGGGACCTCGCCTTAGGCATCTGAAAGCACCTCTAGGTCCAAGTCTCTTGCCAACCCTAAGAAGGCTCCCTTAATTAAGATATGGGCTTCCCTGCTCCCCTATCCAAACTTCCTTTATCCCAATCATCCCGTTTCCCCAAGTTCTCCCCATCCTACTCTTCTCACTTTTCTCTCCCCATCTCCCCTTACCCCCTCCCACCCCATCCCCAAGATCCCGATTTTTTGCCCTGCAATCTTGTCTACTTCCTATACCCAGGATGATAGCTATATGTTTTTTCTTTGGGTTCACCTTCTTATCTAGCTTCTTTAGGATAACAAATTATAGACTCACAGGCCTTTATTTATGGCTAGAACCCAATTATGAGTGAGTACATCCCTTGTTCATCTTTTTGGGTCTGGGTTACCTCACTCATTTTCTATTTCCATCCATTTGCATGCAAAATTCGAGAAGTCATTGTTTTTTATTGCTGAGTAGTACTATAATGTGTATATTTTCCACACTTTCTTCATCCATTCTTCCATGGACGGACATCTAGGTTGTTTCCAGATTCTGGCTATGAGAAATAATGCTGCTATGAACATAGTTGAACAAATGCCCTTGTCATATGATCGGGCCTCTCTTGGGTATATTCCCAAGAGTGGCATTGCTGGGTCCAGGGGTGGTTGATCTTGAATTTCCTAGGAAACCGAAATACTGCTTTCCAAAGTGGTTGCACAAGTTTGCATTCCCACCAGCAATGGATGAGGGTACCCCTTCCTCCACAACCTCTCCAGCAGAAGCTATCATTGGTGTTTTTGATTTTAGCCAATCTGACAGGTGTAAGATGATATCTCAAAGTTGTTTGGATTTGCATTTCCCTGATCGCTAAGGAGGTTGAGCATGATCTTAAGTGTCTTTTGGCCATTTGAACTTCTTCTGTTGAGAATTTTTAATTAGCATTTTAAAGTCTAGTTTCTTGAGTTCTTTATATATTTTGGAGAACAGACGTTTGTCAGTTGCAAGGTTGGTGAAGATCTTCTCCCAGTCAGTGGGTTGCCTTTTTGTCTTAGTGACAGTGTCCTTTGCTTTACAGAAGCTTCTCAGTTTCAGTAGGTCCCATTTATTCAATGTTGCCCTTAATGTCTGTGCTGCTGGGGTTATACCTAGGAAGTGATCGCCTGTACCCATCTGTTGTAGGGTAATTCCCACTTTCTCTTCTATCAGGTTCTTTGTGTTCGAACTGATATTGAGGTCTTTGATCCATTTGGACTTGAGTTTTGTGCATGGTGATAGATATGGGTCAATTTTCATTCTTCTACAGGTTGACAGCCAGTTGTGCCAGCACCATTTGTTGAAGATGCTTTCTTTCTTCCATTGTATACTTTTAGCTCCTTTATCAAAAATGAGGTGTTCATAGGTTTGTAGGTTTAAATCTGGGTCTTCTATATGATTCCATTGGTCGACTTCTCTGTTTTTATGTCAATACCACACTGTTTTTCATTACTGTGGCTCTGTAATAGAGTTTGAAGTCAGGGATGGTAATGCCTCCAGAAGTTCCTTTATTATGTAAGACTGTTTTGGCTATCCTGGGTTTTTTTGTTTTTCCATATAAATTTGATTATTGTCCTCTCAAGATCTGTGAAGAATTTTGATGGGACCTTGATGGGGATTGCACTGAATCTATAAATTGCCTGTGGTAGAATTGCCATTTTTACTATGTTGATCCTCCCAATTCAAGAGCAAGGGAGGTCCTTCCACTTCCTGGTATCCTCCTCAATTTCTTTCTTCAATGCCTTAAAGTTCTTGTCAAATAGATCTTTCACTTCCTTGGTTAGGGTTACTCCAAGATATTTTATGCTGTTTGTGGCTATTGTGAAAGGTGAAGCTTCTCTGATTTCCCTCTCTGCTTCCATATCCTTTGTGTATAAGAGGGTGACTGATTTTTTTGGAGTTGATCTTATATCCTGCCCCATTACTAAAGGTGTTTATCAGCTGTAAAAGTTCTTTGGTGGAGTTTTGGGGGTCACTTATGTACACTATCATATCATCTGCAAATAACGAAAGTTTCACTTCTTCCTTTCCAATTCGAATTCCCTTGATCCCCTTATGTTGTATTATTGCTATTGCTAGAACTTCAAGCACTATATTGAAGAGGTATGGCGAGAGTTGACAGCCTTGTCGTGTTCCCGAGTTTAGTGGGATGGTTTTGAGTTTCTCTCCGTTTAATTTGATGTTGGCTGTCGGCTTGCTGTATATAGCTTATATTATATTTAGGCATGACCCTTATATCCCTAATCTCTCCAATACTTTTATCATAAAGGGATGTTGAATTTTGTCAAATGCTTTTTCAGCATCTAATGAAATGATCATATGGGTTTTTTCTTTCAGTTTACTTATATGATGGATTACATTGATAGATTTTCATATGTTGAACCAGCCCTGCATCTCTGGGATGAAGCCTACTTGATCATAATGGATAATTTTTCTAATGTGTTCTTGGATTCGGTTGGCCAGTATTTTGTTGAGGATTTTTGCGTCGATGTTCATGAGTGAGATTGACCTATAATTCTGTTTCTTGGTTGAGTCTTTGTGCGGTTTTGGTATCAGAGTAACTGTAGCTTCATAAAAGGAATTTGGCAATGGCTCTTCTGTTTCTATATTGTGAAATACATTAAGGAGTATAGGTATTAGGTCTTCTTGGAAGTTCTGGTAGAATTCCGCATTGAAACCATCTGGTCCTGGGCTTTTTTTGGTAGGGAGGTTTTTGATAACAGCTTCTAATTCTTCGCGACTAACAGGTCTATTTAGATTGTTCACCTGGTCCTGGTTTACCTTTGGTAAATGGTACTTATCTAAAAACATGTCCATTTCTTTTACATTTTTCAGTTTTGTGGTGTACAGGCTTTTGTAGTAAGATCTAATGATTCTTTGAATTTCCTCTGTGTCTGTGGTTATGTCCCCCTTTTCATTTCTGATCTTATTAATTTGCATATTCTCTCTCTGCCGTTTGATTAGTTTGGATAGGGGTTTATCAATCTTGTTGATTTTCTCCAGGAACCAGCTTTTTGCTTCATTGATTCTTTGGATTGTTTTCTGTGTTTCTATTTTGTTGATTTCAGCCCTCAGTTTGATTATTTCCAGTCTTCTACTCCTCCTAGGTGAGTCTGCTTCTTTTTTTTTTCTAGAGCTTTCATTCAGGTGGGCTGTTAAGTCTCCAATGTTTGCTTTCTCTGTTTTCTTTAAGTGGGCACTTAGTGCTATGAACTTTCCTCTTAGGACTGCTTTCATAGTGTCCCATAAGTTTGAGTAGGTTGTTTCTTTATTTTCATTGAGTTCAAGGAAGACTTTGATTTCTTTCTTTATTTCTTCCTTGATCCAGGTGTGGTTCAGTAGTTGACTTTTCAATTTCCATGAGTTTGTAGGCTTTCTGGGGGTAGCATTGTTGTTGAATTCTAACTTTAATCCATGTGATCTGATAAGACACAGGAGGTTCCAAATATTTTTTTGTAATTGTGCAAGTTTGCTTTGTTTTCCGAGTATGTGGTCAGTTTTCGAGAAGGTTCCATGAGCTGCAGAGAAGAAGGTATATTCTTTCCTATTTGGGTGGAATGTTCTATAGATGTCTGTTAAGTCCATTTGATTCTTTACCTCCATTAATTCTCTTATTTCTCTGGTAGGTTTTTGTCTGATTGACCTGTCCATTGGTGAGAGAGGAGTGTTGAAGTCTCCTACTATTAGTGTGTGCGGTTTGATGGCAGCCTTGAGTTTTAGTAATTTTTTTTTTTACGTACGTGGGTGCTTTTATATTAGGGGCATAGATATTCAGGATTGAGACTTCATCGTGATGAATTGTTCCTGTTATGAGTATAAAATGTCCCTCTCTATCTTTTCTGTAGAGATAAATTCTTTTTATTTTGGTGGCATACACTTTTAATTTCTTTTAAAATTTTACATACTCGCTCCAGCTCCCCTGCCTCCCCTTTTCCTGCTCTCCCAACTTTCCCCATCCCACCCACTATCCACTCCTCAGAGGAGGCGTCAACAAAGACTGGTATATCAAGTTGAGGCAAGTCCAAGACCCTCCCCCCTGTATCAAGGCTGAGCAAGGTATCCCACCATAAAGAATGAGCTCCAAAGAGCTAGTTCATGTACCCAGACAAGTCCTGGTCCTATTGCCAGGGCCCTCTAAAAGATGAAGACATATAACTGTCACCACATTCAGAGGGCTTTCTTCAGTTCCATGCAGGATCCCCAGGTGTTCATTAGTGGATATTAGATGTAAAGCAAAGGATAACCAGGCTACAATCCATAATCCCCAAAAAGCAAAGTAAAAAGAAGGACCCTAAATGCTACACAGATGGAGGGCCCCAGGAAAGGGAAATAGTTATGATCTCCTGAGGAAACTGAGGAGTAGAAGTGATAGGATGAGGGATCTGAACACGATGTATAGAGAACTAAATTCTAAAGAATAACAAAAAAGGGGGCTGGAGAGAAGCTCAGTGGTTAAGAGAACTAGCTGCTCTTACAGAGGTCATTAGTTCAATTCCCAGCAACCTCATGGTGGCTCACAACCATCTGTATTTGAGATTTGGCACCCTCTTCTGTCATGTGGGCATACATGGAGGCAGAATTTTGTATACATAATAAATGAATAAATATTTTTCTTAAAAAAAAGAATAATAAAAAGCAAATACTGGATAGTTGGGCTTGGAGATGTCTAGAGGTTTAGATTACAGATAGTCATAGCTGAAATACTCAGTGGCCACTTTATCCACTCTTGTACTGTTATTTCTTTTCTTTCAATTGTAAATCAATGGGAACTTCACCTCCTTAGGGACTCTAAGGCATTTTGAATTCTAAAATAGTCAATAAATGCTGTAGGAAAGGTAATGATGTAAACTCTGTTTCTGGTGTAAACAATATTTTAAATCCTCTTAGCATTACCACTAAGTTTTCTTTACCTGATACTAATAAAGTTTCTCTAAGTCAGACTAGAATTATGATAGTCACCCACAAAACAGTTTGCCTATCTCTTTTAAACCTGACTTTTCAATCTTAAATAAGTAAGCATTATGCCAACTAGGGAAATGCATAATACTGCAGC